>BSBM01000235.1:10957500-12325000 GCA_027924585.1 Larix kaempferi | reverse complement strand
CTGTTTCCTACGCCTCTACATATTTTTTTCCTCTTAAATTGACAATATACATAACAAACAAGTGGCTCAATTAAAACATGTGCATTGTGTTTTAGAGAAAAAATAACATACCAATCTTAAAATAATGACATTTTGGGGTGGTTATACGATGTTTCCATAAATAAAAGTTGTATATTCCGGAAGGTCATCCGTCATTCTATGTTTCATCTTCTTACACGTAATTCGAAAAAATTTTGTAGGTACCTCTAATAATTCATTTTAATGATAATATTTATGTTTTTCCAGCATGTCATTGCAACTAACGTGTCATAATTGGGTATCATTACCTTGCACCAACCCTTTAATTTATTAATTGAAATGAATGTGTTACTTCATATTGAACATGCAAATTGAATATAGAATATCCATATGCGAAATGTTAATTTAGTCTGTTTGCAAAAGAACTTACATGATTACATGTAAATTCTGTTTTGGTGATATGGAGTAACACTTGAAAGAGTTGGGTATGTCTATACATGAGTTTCATGTTAATGATGAACTATTCCACATGTTGATTGGCTACGAGATAGGAGGATTCCTATAGTTCCAAGGGGCACGAGATGTCTTGGACATCAGGAGGATAATGATGTTATATCAAAATTTTCATGCTATTTACTTGTGAATTCCAATATTTCTATGACTTGTGGGTGAGTGTGAGTTTTGACAGGAATTGTGACTTTCCCAAAGTGGTTGTTCAATGATGGGACCCCTTAGACTAGTGATGGCATGATATGGTTGATGTAGGCCATTGACCCTAGTACTATCACGGGGGTTGGAGGCATTTCCCACCGTTTATCCTCAGAAACTTGGAGTCGTGGGAGGGTTGTGCTGAGCATGCTCCTATGGATGTGGGATGATGACTAGTGGGTGCTTGCTAGGGAAGCTTGGTCAATGTGGTCGATCAACACTTCCGCTTACAGGTTCTATACATGGTCATACGCATAGCAAGATTCCATGGTATATTCTAGTAGAGGATGAATGGTGAGGTCAGGAGCTGGAAGTAGTGGTGATTAGGTGGTTGGACTAGTGATGGGATGGATGGGACCAATGAAAGATTGGATGGTGTTCTCGATTGTTATTAACCATCATGATTATATGCTCAATTTCATCATTATGTTTACCTAATTATGTTTTATTGCTTATGTATGAATGATTATGAATGATGAATGATGCATTGTTAAATGTTTCTTCTATAAGGTGTTTGCAAGCATGTAATAATGATATATTAGGAGCATTAAAAGTGATTATTAGTACCCACACTTAAGATATGTGCGCCGGCCATACATACGCCAATTCGTGAGTACATTACTATGATTGGTCGATCAATGAATAAATGAATATGATTATATTAACTATTAAGTAACTTGGTTGATGAATTGTTGAAAGTATTACTTGCTTGTTGAATGTATGAGTTTGTTGACTTGTTTAAATATGTTTTAGAGTTATATAAATTGATTAGATTATTGAATGACATATATAATTATATACATATAATATAACATATGTCATAGTATTATATAGTATATGAAAATATCTTACTTGACTTATGTAAAAGAGGATAATATAAATAAATGGATATATATAGGATTGCACAAGTTTTTAGAAAAGAGTTGTCATAGTTGCATTTAAGATAGAAGCATGACAAGTGAGACTTTGCAACCATATTTATTAATTTCGATTCTCAAGCATCAAATTTATGGAAATGATTTATGAAATCCTATCCTTGGATGGGAACCTAGCTATCTTGGAATGTAGGTAGTGAGAAATTGGTTCATCTAGGGATTTATCCTTTTCTTAGTGGGAAGAATTTTATTTTTTTATCTCAACCACTCATAAACCATCTTGCAACTCTTGGTTATTACATATTGGATCATGTTAGAAATATAATGGATGATTTGCATTCCTATTGGCTGACTGTAAGTGATATGGGATTAATATATGATCTTGCAGATGAATGGAATCAGTATGTTGCAAGACTGGAAAATCTTGGTATAAACCTCTCTAAGGATTATGATAAAATAGTATGGGAATGGAACAAATATGATGGTCAAATTAATGCAAAACTGGATTATAAATCAATTGCATTTGCTTCATTTGAACATGTTGAAAAATGGTGGCATAAAAAATTGTGGAAATGGAATTTACCTCTTGAGGTGAAATTTGTTTTGTTTGAATTTGTTTAGAAAACAAAAAAATTTCTTGGAATAAACTATTAAAAAGAGGGTTTATAGGTCCAATATACGTTCCTTATGAAAAAATGGGCCTGAGTCTGTCAATCACCTTTTTGTGGATTTTTCCTTCTCATGTACAGTATCAATAGAGTTGATTACAAAACTTCAACTTATAGTGGATTGGTCTTAGTTTTCTGTTGGATCCTCATTTGAGAACATTATGGAAAAATGGATACAAAAAAAACCTCAGCACAAGGAATTGCCATCCTTTGTTTGCTCAAGAAATTGGAAGGAAATGAATCTAAATATTTTTGAGAATATTTCCCAACCGACTCAGGTGACTAGTTTCAAAATTATGGGCTTATATAAGGATTATCACAGGTTTGATGGTCTGCAGAAACAAAAAATTATCACTGAACCAAATTTTCCAGAGAATGACACTATTGGTTTTTTTTTATGGTGTTGCTTATTTAGCAATGTGGAGGTGGTATGTTGATAAGAATCTATGTTAAAAAATACTTCTTGTTATGGTTTTTGTTGTGGAAGAGTTACAAACACTAGGGGATATCTTCTAGCTCAGTGGGGATTTCTTTGTTTTGCTACGTCAAGGGCATTACTATCTCTTAAAGTTTATGGTGACTCAAAAACAGTGGTGGATTGGGCTTCTGAAAAATATTCTCTTCATGTAGATGTCTTGTAGTGGATTTTTCCTCATCTCCATCTCCAAAAAAATCAACATTTGCAAAAATTTTAATTTGTAAATCTTCCGATTTGTAGCAAATAGAAGTGTCTAGAGTTCCCTTGAAATATATGAGTATCCACTTCACAACATATCATATCTCCTTACAAGGATTCACCATCAATCGACTAACAAATCCCACTATTTTAGTAATGTCAGGTTTGGTATTCATCACCATGGTGAACATGAGGATCCCTACTACTAATTAATACAATACAAAATACATGCTTGTATTCTCTACTTATATTCTAGGACATTGTTTGGGAGACAAATTGAAGTGTGCAAGAAGTAGTGTGCTAAATAACTTTTCATTTTTCATATTGAAGCATTGAAAAATATTTTCTCTACATGACTTTTGAACTAACCATATCTTCCTACTTATTACGTCCTTATGTATATGCATCCCTAGAATTCGATTTTCTGCTCCTAAATCCTTCATTTCAAATGTCCTAACCAAATGAGCATTTAGATCAATGATTTTCTTCATTCTAGGTATTGCAATAAACATATCGTCAACATACAACAAAAATATAAAAACCCATCATCATCAAACCTCTTATCATATGCACAATGATTAGCTTCACTTATACTAAAACCTTGGCTCTTCGTGAAGGTGTCAAATTTTATGAACCACATCCTTGGTTCATGTTTCAATCTACATATATATATTTCTTGAGTTTGCAAACCAAATTATCTTTTCCTCTTCCTTTATATGCCTCATGCTAATACATATAAATTTCTTCATCAAGATCTCCATGCAAGAAAGAAATACTTGACATCCAATTGTTCCAAATCTAATCTTGTGGTGTTACAAACTAGTAAAATTTTTACTGTAGTAAGCTTAATAATATGAGAGAATATTTAATTAAAATATTTACATGACTTATGCATTTATAATTTTTCTCCCAAACAATTTTTATAATGTTCCAGCAACCCATCATTGCTTTTCTTTACTTTATACACCAACTTATTTCAAAAATCTTATCTTCCTAGTGGGAGACCAACAATTTCCCATGTTTCATTCTTGTATAATCCTCTCATTTCTTAATCAATGAATTTCCTCCATTTATTTGAATTATCAAATTCTGTAGCTTCCTAAATGAATTAGGTTCACCATCATTAGCTAACAAAGGAAAATAAGATTTAAAGTAAGGAGAATACCTTTTTGGACATATTTTGGGATGTGTTGATCTTCTGAGTTGTGGATGCTTAGTTTGTTTTTCTTCATGCTCATTTCTTCACTCATTTCTATTTCATTTGGTACAATCTTAGGAGTCTATTGTACCTCCCTTTGCATGGATTTTATCTACGCCCCTCTACTGTATTATCATAACTGAGAAAAAAAAATTTCCTTGACTTAGGTCAAGCTTGGACCTCTTTTATTTATGCACATGGGAGAATTGATGATAGACAAAAACAAAAATGAAAATAATTAATTGGATTACCACACCAAACCTCCTTTGGAATCTTTCCATCCAACGTAGCTATATGTAACACAACTAAAATTCAAAAAAGTATTTTTTTTTTACTTTATCTATTCATAGTGTATTTAATGAATAATTTTATTCGCTAAACTCCCTTACTAAACCTTGATAAAATATCCCTTACAAGGATGACTATTTGAGTCTTTTCAGTTTCACATATTTCAAAGTTAGAAATTAAAGTTGGTTGCTAATAATTACATAATTGTTATTTGATTTCCTTACAAGTTGAATTAATATAATATAGAGGTTTAAATGGAAAGGAAGATAATATAAATATTGGTGGAATTTACCTTTAATATAGTATCCTGAGAAAATACTAGTTTACTTTTAAAATGTTAATTCATTTTGTTAGGTGGTGAGCGAGTGAGCTTTGAAGCACCTAGACTATTTATTTAGGTGTTGAGCAAGTGAGCTCTCAAGAGCACCTAAATTGATTTAATATTTTTTTATTTAAAATATGTTGAGAAAGTGAGCTCTGGAGCATCTCGACTATTTGTACTAGTTAACTGGTGTTGATCATAAGATCTGGAGCACTAAGACTATTGATTTAAAAGTGTTAAGCAAGTGAGCTCTAGAGCACTATTAATTGAGTGAGTTTTGAGAAGTAAATATCTAGAGAACTTAGACTCATGGTGATCAACTGATGTTGAGTTGATAGATCTAGAGCATCAGTAATCCGTTAAATTATTATTAAACTAAATTATTACTTATCTACTTTATTCTTTCTAAAGTGACTGGGACTTCCACTCAAAGAGGGATCAAGCATGCAAGAGATTAGAATGGTCAACAGTTGATAACTAAGATCAACTAAATGTTAGGACGAGTAAAAATACTATTTTTATTAAATGAAGATAAAATAAATTTTGAGAGTTAAAAATAAAATAATTTATTAAATAAAGATAAAACAGAATAGTCAATGTGTCTAACAATTAAATTGAGTCATTTAAACCTAATCCTAGAATCTTTCTCCTCATAAAATCTTATAAGTAGTAGAGAGAGAACCTTGCAAGGAGCAAGTGATTCCAAGTTCACTGGAGGGTGCAGTCGTGGATCTTTGAGCGCTCAAATTACCAAATTGTGTGATATTTGGTGTGTCCAAGAAAGTGGACTATGTGAACATTAGGGGAAAATATTTTACAAGATATAACCAAATGGATGGTAAACAGACCTTGTGACTACTCTGCTGTTAGTAAGGAAGATGACAAATTTTACCTTAGGCCTTCTAGTTCTTGTCATGATTGGTTCGGCTCGGGGGTACCCTGTTGAACAAACCAAGAACGGTTTAATGTCTATGGTTGGTTGGAACATGGTAGTTTGTAAGTCAGTCAGAAAGAATAAAATGGAGTGATAAGTATTTTTTTATGTTGTTATTATTAATTTAAAGTTTATTTTTATATATCTGATCTCATTCTTTCTTATATTCCAAATATGTTCATGCAAGCCTCTTATTGATAGGAAATCTACATCTTGTGATTTTTATTCATAAATATGGTACTTATGTTCAATAAAATCTGATTGAGAAACTAATGTGTAAAACTATTATGTTGATTTAATTATGAAAATTTATATATCTCTGAGTTCAATATTTAGTTCTATATATATACTGTGATTTTTAAGGTAATCCTGTGCATTGAAATTTGATTGAAAAACTAATGGGAAATCTATTGTCCTGATTTAAATTTAATAAATTTTTATCACCAAGTTCAATATACAAACCTATTTTATATATGCTGCAATAATTGGTTTTTCTGAATATAGTCACGGGCATAACTATTTAGTCATGGCTCTTGGGTTTCAATGCTTATTATTTTCATCGTTATTAATTATTGTTTTTAATTCCAAATTATAGCTATTTATAATAGGTTATTTATCCTAGGGAGAAACCTCCCATTATTCCTAAATAGGGAGAGGATCCTAGATTTGGATCCAGGGACCAAGTCCCTAAAAACTAGATATGTTATTTAATATATATTGATAAGTTATATATATTAAATAAACCAAGTATTATGTATATTACAAATCATGTCATATAAAACAAATCCTACTATAAACCAAAATCCATTATTAAAACCATAGCATATTATAAGCACAAAATAGAGACCAAGCACCCATATTTTTCCATGCTAGACTTAAACCAACGTTAAACTCATTGAACGAGTCAACATATGATTCATAAATGTTTTCATGCCAAGTCTGAGTCAAATAAACACTCAAATCTCTTCCAAGTGTGGTTTCTATATACACATAGTTAACCTTTGTAACAACATAATATACATATGCTATTTATATATATACATGAAAGATAACAATGACCTCATCCCTCAATCGAGAGATTAATTCTTTGCATAAGATTTGGGCGTTAAACAACTTGTGGAACTCGTAGTCAGTCAGACTTTGTTTACCATAAACCCTCAGTCATGTTTAAGAAATTGAAGTCCACGGGGTTCACACCTTTTATCGTTAAATAGTTAGGGTCACTCTTTAAGCATCGACTAGGAAACATATCGCTTTAAAGATACAGGTAGCATCCAATAAGAGATCAAATAACTCAGACAGTAGCTTCCTCAGCCATACTTCCCCACAACTAACCGAACAAGCTGTGACATACTCTGCTTCGGCTATACTCAGTGCTACGAAAGACTGCTTCCTACTAAACTAAAAGATCACACCTGATCCCATACTGAAGCAACACCCAGAAGTGCTCTTCCTGTCTGTAGCACTGCTTGCCCAATCTAAATCAACATAACCCTCCAGGTTAAAATTTTGATTCACGTCATACTTGAGCCCATAATCAACCATACCCTTCGGATACCTCAGAATATGCTTTACAACAATCAGGTGAACATGTCTAGGATTTGTCAGAAACTGGCTCAAGGTGTTCACCGCAAAGCAAATATCTGGTCTCGTGTTCGTCAGGTACATCAAGGACCCAATCATGTGACGATACACCATGACATCAACCGACTCTGATGAAGCATCACTCAATAGCTTCAGGTTCGATGCCATAGGTGTGGCCATGGCCTTGCATTCCATCATCCCAAATTACTTCAGGATATCTATTGCATACTTCCCTTGTCCAAGGAAGATTCCATTTGCACTCTGCCACACCTCCATACCTAGAAAGTAATGCATCATACCCAAGTCCTTCATCTCGAACTCGGCTGCAAGCTTCCTCTTCATATCGGAAATCAACCTATCCTCACCTGTCACAAATAGGTCATCCATATACAATAGGAGTATCACTAGATTTCCTTCCTCAACCTTGTAGTAAAGGTTGGAATCTGCCTTACTCTTGGTAAATCCTAAACTAGACAGGAAGCTGTGTATCCTGTCGTACCATGTCCTAGGTGCTTGCTTCAATCCATACAAGGATTTCTTCAACCTGTACACATATGACTCCCTGTCATGTGTCTCAAAACCGAGTGGCTGCTCCACATACACTTCCTCTTCAACTACACCATTCAAGAAAGCTGTCTTGACATGCATCTAGTGTATATTCCACTTCATCATTACAGTCATAGCAAGTACAGTTCTGATGGAAGTGTGTCTGGCTACAGGTGCAAAAGTATCTTCATAATCTATCCCCTCTTTCTAGGAGAAGCCACGAGCTACAAAACTCGCCTTATGTTTCTCTATGCTACCATCTACACCATGCTTGATCTTATAGATCCACTTGGAAGTCACAATAGACTTCCCTTCAGGTCTTGGGACCACATCCCAAACATCATTCTTCATGATTGACTGGTATTCCTTGATCATGGCATTCTTCCATTACTACATCCCAAATACTGGGAACTTCAGATTCTTCAATATCTTCAATAGATAATTTTCTTGAACTTCGTTGCTGGAACAAATGTTGTAGTCCTTCTTTTGTAGGTGATTATACATGATCTTTCCTACAATTCAAATTCAATTGTATGATTAGAAACATCTTATATATTTCAGAACAAATTCTTACACATAAATACATATGTCATACAATCATGCAATTATCTTAGCCAATGCTTCAATTACAACATTTATCCATATCCTTTAACTTTCTAGATGCCTTCCATCTCTACCAGAACATTGTTAAGAGTGTGCACAACTCCCAACATGTCAGCAAAGAGGTTTCATTCTAGATAAGTAGCAATGGAATGTTTTACAGTACCATAGGTCACTTATCCATTACTTGCATATTAGTAGTATCTTGTTCATTAATGAAACTTTTCTAATATGCATCCTAAATCTAGGAACATAAGTATATACATGACTGGACAACATCATTTAAGTAATCATATATATAATAAATGGCAATTCAAATACTTATCTTTGTTTGCTTGTTGGGTGGACTCCCTCTCAATCTTTGCTTCCTTGTAGGAACTACTGGAGTGTGCTCCCTCTTGATCTTTGCTTCATGGATTATCTGTCCTTGAACTTATATCCATCCTGGACCACTATGCATACTTAAGTGTGCACTAGTTTCATCATTGTGTCATCCTCAAGATCTCATACATAACCATACATATATTAGTATAATCTCAAAACATTATGATTCTAAATACTCTTAACATCTATGGTCATGATCATTTCACACACAGGTAATTTATCACAAGCATTATTATTCAAGGTTTTAGGAAGGAATTCTATTACTCATGCATATTCTTATTGACCATAGGACTCTTCTGGTTAGTCATATCATCAATCAAAGTAAGACACATAATATGCATAAACTGTTGATTACTTAAACTTCTAACTTCAAGAATAATCATTCATACAAAAGTATAAGATCCTAACATAAGGTAGGATTCTAACTTGATATAGGAAAAACATGCCTGGTTATCATGTTTGCTAGTTATGTCTAACATACCCACATAATGTATTCTTGTTCTCTTCAATGACTTGTGTGCTAGTAACCTACATATCTCATAGGTTAAGCATTGTAGAACCAAATTATACATACCTCGTAAGTAGAGATTCTATGCGATCCATGACTATGGATGAGTCTTTGTCTTCATGTCACCATGGTCATATGTTCTTGAACTAGAACTTTCTTGATGAACCTTTCATGTTAGCGGACAACATCATCCTCATACAACACCACAGTGCATTAGTACAATCATAAGTGTCATAACCCTAATCAATGAATGTCTTCCATCATGCATTCATACTTTTACTAGGGTGATAAGACAAGTTTAAAATTAATCAAGATTGTACTAACCTCAATAATATGAAGAGAAACATATCATAAACTTAATCATGAAAAAATTTCAAAAGATACCTGTATTTCCTCAAGTCATACTTGTTGAGATTGCTTGTAGTCTTCTTATGTAAGGCCTTAGCCTCATCTCCCTCTGGAATTGAAACTTCTTCACTTATGCAGGTGACCAATTCATCCTCTTCTAGGATTAACCCAATCCACTTTGATTTACTGAGACTAGATCTGGAGCTGGATTAGGGTTTGTTAGAGAAACCCTAAAAATTCAAATTTTGAATTTCAAACTTCTGAATGGATGAAAATATGTGCCTTGTTGAGCTGATCAAGCTGGTATACTTCAATTTTGAAAACTGCAAAATTTGACCCCTCAAAATTGCCTTTGAAACTTTTGGATCTTCTGGATAGGATCCCGAACTAGGGTTAACAACCAGTATTCTGCCCATCCAAAAGGTTTGATCTTGTGTTCTAAACTTTGATTTTTCTGAGGAGTTTCCAGTTGTGGTCATAGATTTAAAAAATTCCAACTTTTGCAGAAGCCCTAATTTTCCACCTTTTCGATCAAAAACCTGAACTAGTGTTTGATCAAGCCCGGACTTCTTCCCAACCAAAAAATTCGATCTTGGTCTCTAAATTTCGATTTTGATGAGGATAATTCAGCCGTGGTCTTTGATTTCAAAAATTCCAACTTTCTTTGAAGCCCTAAATTCCCGCAGCAGTGACAAGCCAAGAATGAAGGTCCTCAAAATCCAATTATGTTTTGACATAAATATTCACCTGATTGTTTCTGATGCATATATGAAATTACGAATCCACAAGGTCTGAAACTTTGGCATGTGGTAGCCTGACCTATCATCTTTCCAACCCCATAGGTATGACCTCAATTGGATTCTCTTATAGAGAGTTATTCCAAGTGTCGCAACGTGACCTTTTTATGGGATAAAATAGGAAAGCAAACTTGTACGACGTGCCACGTGTCACTGGTTCAACTTCATCCTCTGAAAAGAGGACTTGTAAAAGTGTAGTCCATTTTCTACCTGTCACTTTTTACAGAATTTCATTTGGAGCTTCCTATCCCAAGTTGTGACCTTTTTTCCTAGGTCACCTATTTATGACTGAGATCTGGAAGAGGCAGAAACCTTAGATTGTACTGATCATAAAATAGAAAGTACAATGAATTAGATGCTTTGCTTCAGACACAAGGTACATGGGGATGTTACCTACGACTTGTCGAAGTTTCAGATCCTGAAACTTCGGCAAAATGGATTTATAATGAAAGTTCTACGATGACTGGTTTTTGCTATATCAAGCCCTAGCTTCCAATTTGTCGCAAGTGCAACAAGTGTCATAAATGCCATACCATGCCTTCCTTCAGGCTAGCTCTGATACCATGTTATATTTTCATCATTTAATTCAATAGATCTAGGATATTAATTGAAAGAATAACATGTACATCATATCAAGCATAAGAGACAAGAGACAAGAGACACAAAACATTTAACTGGGGAAAACCAAGAAGGTGAAAAACCCCGCAACTTCCTCAGAGATAGAATAAGCATCAATACAAGGATCACCATGATCAAACCCAAGAGATAGATATCTTCAACAACATGCTCCTCCTCCACTTGTGTGCACTCTTCCTCTCTCTCACTAATGCAAAGTGAGTGAATATTAGAATGTGTAAAATGAGAGAGACACACTCTCTATTTATACACTAACTTTCACTTGATTTTTACTCAACTAGGTCGACATCAACTTAACCACTTAACATAATGTTGACTGGGTCGACCTCTACTAGGGTGGTCTAATAACCCTTTGACGCACATGACTCATATAGGGCCGACCCTATCAAGGTGTTCTAATAACCCATCAAGTAAAAGTTACGACACTTACAATATAACTTGCGACACATGCAAGTACAACTGACGACACTTCCAATCGGAGGAATAATACATCTTCGTTGGGGATACAATAAAGTACAAATACAATATACAAGTGAATATCTTCCAAAGTTACAAATACATCAACATACATATGCTGCAAGCTGAGTTTTGAAGTTTCAAAGATGATAACCTAAGCGAGAGATGAGAACAACATGAAGTGAATGAATCAATATTGCAAACCTTAACCAGAAGAAGACACTACAGCCAAACAACACACTTAGAAAATATATCTGTGGATAAACATCACCATAGAAAGAGGGTCCTAGCAGCTCAAAATTTAAGAAACATGAGGAGTTGCAAGAACATTCTGACTCATCCAATACTATGGAATATGACCATGGGGATTCTTCTTATTCTTATTCATCACCCCCTCGTAAGAAGAAACACAAGGGAGATGACAATTTGCAAGGATAATTCCAAAAAATCAAGGCTCCAACTTACAAAGGAGACTTAGATTCAGGAGAAAAATAGGAAGAATGTATTTTAGGGATGAACAAGTACTTTCAAGTACATAAGTATTCAAAGAAAATGAAGGTTCGTTTAGCCATCTATAATTTGAATGGAAAAGCTTCCCAATGGTGGAAATATTTGCATCACACTAAGAAACTAAGGAAGATGAGACTATGATGGAGAACCTTTAGAAAAGTGTTTCAAGAGAAATACATGTTTGAAACATTTTTCGATAAGAAGATAAATGAATTCCATGAGTTACAAATGAACTCCCTTACCATGGATGCTTTAATCAATACATTCCTTGAAATGTTGCATTAGGTGTGTTATAGGTCAAATCTGCACTTCTCCGTTCGTGATCACATTGCTCTGTCGATCACACAAAAGGACACTATGGATGGAAGATCTAGGTTGACTGGGATGAGTTATTGCTGAAACTACACTCTTCAGCTGAAAAACTTATTTTTTCTAAAGTTTTCATGACGTGCGCTACTATTTCCATAGTGATCCAGCGTTCTAAACGCTACTCTGCTTGAAGACAACCAGCGCAAATCCTTCAAATGTTGTAAACGCTAGTTGTAAAGTGCAAAAGTTGCTTACTGTGCGCTAGTCTGGTTGCATGAAACTTGTGCACATATTAAGATGAAATGAAAAAATATATTAAGATTACGAATTGGGATTAGTTGAAGGTGGTTCTACAACTTCCCCAACCTCCCAATTAAACCACTTCTCAAATTCAACTTCCTACCTTGTCCCATAAATACAAGGGGGAGCCATGAGAGAGGGACCTAGAAGTAATGATTTAAATGCTGTTACGTAGGAGGAATTCCCAAGTCATCGTGAAGAGCAGGAGCCCAGGACTCGGTTGTAGAAGTGTCTGGATAGATCAGGTATATCTGTACTTATCTACATTTCTTTGACAATAAAAGGAAGAAATACCCTTCCTGTCCTGAATTGAATGTCTATTTGATTGAATGTTCATAGTGTCATCTCCCAAATATAAGGTATTTTTCTTGCACAACAGACTGACGACTCTACTGGGGATATCGAAAGTTGTACCTTTCTAACGATGGTTGGTCCTAGCTTTCGCTTGATCTTCCAATATGATCAAACTGCAAAACAAAGTCAACCTTCCTCAGCGTATCTTGACTCTAATAAATATAATGAAATAAAAAACAACTTAACATCAAGTACAATCAGATATTTAACCAAATGAACATTCAATCAAATAGACATTCAATTTGGGACAGGAAGGGTATTTCCACCTTTTATTTTCAAAGAAATGTAGATAAGTATAGATATACCTGATCTATCCAAACACTTATGCAACCGAGTCCTGGGCTCCTGCTCTTCATGATGACTTGGGAATTCCTACAACATAACAACAATTAAAGCATTCCTTCTAGGTCCCTCTCTCATGGCTCCCCCTTGTATTTATGGGACAAGGTAGGCAGTTGAATTCGAGAGGTGGTTGAATTCAGAGGTTGGGGAAGTTACAGAACCAACTTCAAATAATCCCAATTCGTAATCTTAATATATTTTTTCATTTCATCTTAAGATGTGCACAGGTTTCATACAACCAGATTAGCACACAGTAAGCAACTTTTTTACTTTAAAACCAGCGTTTGCAACATTTGAAGGATGTGTGTTGGTTGTCATCAAGTAGAGTAGCGTTTAGAATGCTAGATCACTGTTGAAATGGTAGCGCACATGTCATGAAAACTGTAGAAAAAATAAGTTTTTCAGTTGAAGAGTGTAGTTTCAGCAATAACTCATCCAAGTCAACCTAGCTCTTCCATCCATAGTGTCCTTTTGTGTGATCAACAGAGCAATGTGATCACGGATGGAGAAGTGTAGATTTGACCTATAAGAGATGCCCCCTAATATGTGAGTTCAGAGAAAAATGATGGCCTAAATACATTATAATTCCAAGTCAGAGGAGGAGCAAGAAATCGCAGAACCAAGTCACAAAAGTACCTGAAAACAACGATCAAGGTCAGCGAGCAATTACAATCTTGACATCATATAGATGTGCAGCATGATACAACATGATCTCCGATACATAACTAGGAGATGTATATATAGCATGGCCATTGAAATACAAGCGTGGATCCATGTCAAAATGAGAGATCATAGCCATAAAAACAAACTAGATCTATGTCTCATGAAGAGCCAAAAATGAGTGTGGCTTAGTCTTGCGTAGCTTGGGAGATAACATAAATGTGGTGATGCTATCAAAATCCCAAGGTCTTCATCCAAACAACCCAAGGTACAAACCCTAACCATGTGAATAGATGAGCTGGAGTCGAACATGGGGGGTATCGTTTGATTACTGGTAATTGATGTATACCGTTAACAAATGCGAGGACTTCCATCGATAATGATAATGGGGTCCAAGGTACCTAGTACGTTCCAACAAGTGTGAATAAGTGGACTTGAAGTTGAACACCTAAGGAACCTGTCGAATAAGAAACATTGATGTATTCTCATTATTCAACAGCGTGGGAAACTGCCACTGATGACTGCAATCCCCAAGGTACTAACCGAAAATCTAAACTTCGTTCCCAAAGCATAATGAGTTGAAGTCGATGGGAAGAAGTCCACTAGAAGGGAGGCCTTAATGCATCCTCCATCATCCAACATGAGGAGCACTCAAAAGGTATGAGCTGATTTGGAGTAGGACAAGTAACAAGAAGAAACAAACTGACACTAGGATGGCTGACACATGAAGTCAAGGTAAATTGCAGAATGGCTGGCACAGGCTGTATCCTTGAACAGTGAGCACGACACAAAGTGACTTAGGCATTTTTCAACACGAAGGGGAAGTGATATAAGCTTGCAATGTAGGAGACATTAACAAACCCTCCATATTATTGGAATAATAACCAATCGGGGGAGTGGGAACTCGGAGATCAGGTTCACCCTAAGGTCGAAAAACTAAAACCCAATTGAAATGATAGACTCAAATAGGTGTTGTGTTCAAGGATATGACTGACTTAACTACCTTTGAAACTGAAAATATGTGATATACCCTTCTCATCCCTTATTCCTTTTGGTAAAAGAATGTCCTTCTTGTTGTTTTAATGAGTCCAAGAAAGAAAACTCAATAAGCCCAACCATGTAAAATTTTAACGAGCCCATGGGAGGAAGACTCAGGACCTTCTTCATTGTTTACAAATTTCGAAGAAGAGATAGAAGAATACTCTATAATACTGATCTCTAGAGTTTAATATCGAGCCGATATTTGTTCTTGCTCGCCGGTGTTTTCAATTTTAAGGAGTCTGAAAAACTTAAACAATAACTCGATACACCTACCCGTGGATTTTAATATCGAGCCTGGGTTGGTGTATGCTCACTGGTGTTTCCTGTTTATAGAGTCTTAAAAACTTAAACAATACTCTATATACCCTCTCATGGATTTCACATCGAGCCTGAGTAGGTGAATGCTCGCTTGGTGTTTTCATGTTTTGAGAGCTTGAAAACCCTAAAGAAGGCTCCAAAATTACTTTTTCATACAGTTAGTCTCCTCTCTCAAAAATGTGTAAAACGATGAGAGAAGAACTCTTCTAGCCACGGATGACTAGAGTATTCCTTTTTCGTAAGTAATCCACAAAAGTCCGGAAAAGGGGTAAACTTATACTTAGGTAGATGTTCCTTCAATTCCTTTAACAAGTCTGAAGAGAACAAGTATTCTCGACAATCTTGTCATATTTAAAGAGTTTAACAAGAGCATGAAAGAACTCTATAATTTTTCTTTTCGTAAAGTTTTAATGAGCCCGAAAAAGTAAACTCGTGACATCCTTACATTTTTTAACGAGCTCAAAGGAAAGGTGGAAGAATGCTCATTGCCCCCTTACTATTTTCAACGAGCTCGAAGTAAAGGTGGAAGAATGCTCGTAGCCTCCTTAGTGTTTTTAACAAGCTCGAAGAAAAGGTGGAAGAATGCTCATAGCCTCCTTACTGTTTTTAATGAGCTCGAAGAAAAGGTGGAAGAATGCTCGTAACTTCCTTACTGTTTTTAACGAGCTCGAAGCGAAGGTGGAAGAATGCTCGTAGCCTCCTTACTGTTTTTAACAAGCTCGAAGAAAAGGTGGAAGAATGCTCGAAACTTCCTTACTGTTTTTAACGAGCTCGAAGTGAAGGTGGAAGAATGCTCATAGCCTCCTTACTGTTTTTAACAAGCTCGAAGAAAAGGTGGAAGAATGCTTGAAGGTGGATGAATGTCCAAATGAATGGAAGACCGCATTACAGACTCTAGGAAAACTTCATCATATGGAAGTATATCATCCCAAATAGAACGCGTGTCTAAACATTCAAATGGAGTTATCGCTTGGTCAAATGCCAGGACCTAGTCCGAGAAGGTAAGCATGAATTCAGAGGCTTCTTCTCAGTAGCAATTGGACTCAAGGAACAATATGCCACATAATTTGATTGTGACATGGTAGTGCCTACTGACGTGGGACATACTTGGTCTATAGTTGGGTAATAAGAGGGATCAACAAATGTAAGCTGATTGGTAGTGACAATGCTTTCATTGTGAGGAAAATGCATCACACGAAAGAGCGTAGACACCACAACCTACATAGTATATACGTAATCATGCCCAAGGATCATATCAAAATCCATAGGGTCCTTTAAAACCATAAAATCAACTAAGACTTTTTTTCCACTCAAAGTAACAAGTACCTGAGGGAGGAATCCCAATGGTTCACTAGGTCTTCTATCGAAGGTCAACGGCCAATTAATAGCTAGAACAAGGTTAGGAAAATCTAAATCTCTCCAAGCATAAGGGGATAAGATACTAACAGAGGCTCCTTCATCTACAATACATTGGTGAGCCGCATGGTTTCCGATATCAACCTTTATTTGGAAAGGTGTAGACGAAGGAAGGCAAGGCCCAGTTAGACTATTCTAATCAAAGGAAATGATCCTAGAGCTCGGTAGGGGTTCACTCAGCACAAATGTAGTGCCCCCATTTTCAGAAACATCCAAACTGGTAATGCAGAAGACTTTAGGGACAGGTGCATCAATCTCTGAAGGAATGATGGGATTAGTTGAGGATTGCATCGATTCGATCACTTCACTCTCCGAAGGAAGAGTGGGGTTAACCAAAGATTGCATTGGTTCAACTACTTCATCAGCCAAAGGTTGATCAGGCTGTTGGGAATCTATAAAAAATTCAGGAGCAGAGGATCCTTCAGACATGGACCACACTCTCTGCACCTTTGGAATAATAGGGAACAAGTGAGTAAGGTGATCTCCCTTACAAATTTTATAAGGGAACTTTGGCTTGCATCCTATAAGCTTAGAATCCTTTACAACAATAGTACTCTCAGCATGACTAGCATTGGTTGATAGCGTGCCCCAAGCGTGACTTGTAGTGGCTGATTGCTTAGAAGCAGAAGACTTTTGAACTAAGGACCACACTCTTTGCACTTCTGGAAGTACAGGGCACAAATAGGTCAGGTGGTCTCCCTCGCAAAACTTACAAGGGAACTTAAGCTTCTATTTATTAGGTTTGTCGACAATGTCAAATTTCTCAGCATGACTTGCAGTGGCTGATTCAGTGTCTCCAGTATGACTCACAGAAACTGGTGACTTTTCATTATTATGAACAATAGTGATTAATGACGTGTCCTCAACATGAGAAACCATGGTTGAAGTCATACTTTTAGTATGATTTGAAGTGACTGAAATTGTGCTCCCAGCATGACCTCCAGAGGCTAGGTAGGTTCCCCTAGCATGACTTCTAGAGGCTAGGTGGGTTCCCCCAGCATGACTTCCATAGGTTGGGTGGGTGGGTTCAATATGATTTACAGTGACTGAATGAGTTCTCCCAACATGACCACTAGAGGTTGGGTAGGTGCCCCCAGCATGACTTTCATAGGCTGGGTCTATGCCCCCTTGCTTTGGCATCTTCTCTCTATTCTTCCTCTGTCTATTCCTTTTAGACTACAGCTTACTAGTATTACTACTTTCACCACATGAGGTAGAAGGAGGAGGAGAAGATGTTACTGGTGAAGAAGGCATAGTGTTCTGCTGTGGTTCTGCTGCTCTTGATGTGAAGTGAAGAATCAGGAGCATGTGTTAGTTTTTCAGAATTTACTTCAATCTGATCTAGGATCTTAACTGAGAGAACAACATGTACAACATATCTACATCATATCAATCATGAACACAATAATGCAAGCACACAAGAGACACAAAGTTTACTTGGGGAAAACCATAAAGGTGAAAAACCCCAATAACTTCCTCAGAGATAGATAGAGCAATGATACAACCCAAGCATAAGAGATAGACATCTCCTAGCAGCAGCTTCTCCTCCTCCACAAGTGCTCCACTCCCCAAAGAGTGTGTGTGACAATAGAATGATCAAATAGAGTGCCTCCCGCACTCTATTTATACTTGACTTGACTTTCCTAATAACCTTTACTAGGTCAGCCTTAACTTAACCACATAACATAATGTTGACTGGGATGACCCCCAATAGGGTGGTCTAATAACCCTTCGACCCACATGGCTGACCCCCAATAGGGTGGTCTAATAACCCTTTGACTCACATGACTTATACAAGGCCAACCCCAACATGGTGGTCTAATAACCCATCAAGTATAAGTTACGACACTTATAATATAAATGATGACACTTCCGTATAGAGGAATAATAACATCTCTATAGGAATACAAACACTTCCGTATAGAGGAATAACAACATATCTATAGGAATACAATACACATATATGAAATACATTCTGAAGTTACATATACATCAACACTCCCTCTTAACTAGGAAGGTATTTCTCGACACAGGTCTTCTAGCACAAGTCTTCTTCTCTGGATCATTGTCATCGATGCATCGTCCTTGAATCATCGTCATCGTCACTACTGCTGCTATCTCAATCAATATCTAAATCTACTCATCATAGGAAGTTCTACAGAGCCAGTACTTTTTCATACTGGATGTAGGCCCACCACTTGCAGGTCTTCATCATAACTGGCCATACTGTGGAATCCTCAGGACTTATTACGTGCGTCACAAAACCTCGAAAGAGCATCCCAGGACTGATTACAAGCACACAGCTCAACCTATCGGATCTCCCAGGTCCTTTTACATGCTACTGCACAACCTGTACACGGCCATAGAGTATCACGAAGCACAACTTAGATGCACACACACAACACTTACACTCACCGGCATGGGAGGACCAACCTACTACCATCCGTGAAAGGCTCACAGCACTTACATCAATGACCATGGGAGGACCAATCTACCACCATGTCGGAATGGCATAGCACTTATATTGCAGCCATGGGAGAACACATCTACAACCATGCTCAAATGGCCCAACACTTATATCGCAGCCATGGGAGAACACATCTACAACCATGCTCGAATGGCCCCAACACTTATATCACAACCATGGGAGAACACATCTACAACCATGCTCGAATGGCCCTGGCAATTACATCACGACCATGGGAGAACACATCTGTCACCATGTTGGAAAAGCCCAGCAATTACATCGCTACCATGGGAGAACACATCTACAACCATGTCTGAAAAGCTCATGTGCATCTGTGTCTTTGGAACTCATCACACATAATCCAACTGATTATGTAATGTATCCACCTGATACATGTCATCACATATGATCATCCTGATCATCATCACTGCATTGTTCTGATGCATTTCATCTGGAGCAACATCCCAAAGCTTGTAATCCATGATCATCCTGATCATATAATGCATCCACCTGATGCATACCAAGTATCTACCTGATACATATCATCATACATGATCCACCTGATCATACAATGTATCCACTTGATACATACACAGATACATGATCCACCTGATCATACAATGTATCCACCTGATATATATCAACATACATGATCTACCTGATCATACAATGTATCCACCTAATACATATACAAATATACATGATATACCTGATCATACAATGTATCCACCTGATACATCTACAGATACATACACATGATCCAATTGATCATATCCAACATCCAACATGATGCATATATAGAGCAGTAACTGGAGCATCGTCTTGATGCTCATCGTCCAGCGCTGACATCCATAGCCATGGAAGGATCCTCCTCTCACCATGATTGGAATGGATTCAGAAAATGTGTCCATCACTTCTTCCTCGAAGTGTCGTCAATCTGAAGAACACCAAGCCTCTCTCTGAAGTACTCGAATTTCATTCTAGCTAGTGGTTTCATCAGTACATATGCAATTTGCTCATCCGTTGCAACATACGGGAGCTTCACTGCTCCTCTCTGCACCATATCCCTGATATAGTGATATTTGATCTCAATGTGTTTCGGCCTGTCGTGGAACATCGGGTTCTCAGACATCTTCACACAATTCTGGTTATCACAGAAGATACCGATAGCCTCCAATGGTAGATCAAATAAATCAGACAGTAGCTTCCTCAGCCATACTACCTCACAACTAGCTGAACAAGCTGCAACATACTCTACTTCGGCTGTACTCAGTGCTACATAGGACTGCTTCCTGCTAAACCAAGAGATCACACCTAATCCCATACTGAAGCAACATACTGAAGCAGCACCCAGAAGTGCTATTCCTATCTGCAACACTACCTGCCCAATCTGAATCAACATAACCCTGCAGGTTAAACTTTTGATTCGCATCATACTTGATCCCATAGTCAACCGTACCCTTCAGGTACCTCAAAACATGCTTTATAGCAACTAGGTGAACACCTCTGGGATCTATCAGGAACTGGCTCAATGTGTGCATTGCAAAGCAAATATCTAGCCTCATGGTCGTCAGGTACATCAAGGACCCAATAATCTGACAATACACAGTGACATCAACCGGATCAGATGAATCATCACACAGAAGCTTCAGGTTTGATGCCATAGGTGTGGCCATGGCCTTGCAGTCCATCATCCTGAATCTCTTCAGGATCTCTACTACAAACTTCCCTTGTACAAGGAATATTCTATCTACACTCTGCCACACCTCCATGCCTAGAAAGTAGTGCATCATCCACAAGTTCTTCATCTCGAACTTGGCAGCAAGCTTCCGCTGTGTGTTAGAAACCAATCTATCCTCACCTGTAACAAACAGGTTATCCGCATGCAAAAGTAGTATCACTGGATTTCCTTCCTCAACCTTGTAGTAAAGGTTGGAATCCGCTTTACTCTTGGTAAAGCCCAAACTGGATAGAAAGTTGTCTATCCTACCATACCAAGTTCTACACATATATGACTCCCTGTCATGTGTCTCAGAACCAAGTGGCTGCTCCACATACACTTCCTCCTCGACTACACCATTCAAGAATGCTATCTTGAAATCCATTTGGTGTATCTTCCACTTCATCACTACAGCTAGAGCAAGTACTAATCTGATGGCAGTGGATCTGGCTACATGAGAAAAAGTCTCTATGCTACTATCTGCAGCATACTTGATCTTTATAGATCCACATGGAAGTCACGACAGACTTCTCATCCCAAACATCATTCTTCATGATCGATAGATCATGGCATTCTTCCCAGATCCTGGGAACTTCAATATATTCAATAGATAGATTTTTTGCTGGACCAAATGTTGTAGTCCTTCTTTTGTAGGTGCTTGTATACGATCTTTCCTACAAAAAAAGTTAAATTGCATGATTATAAACATCTCATAGTTTTCAGAACAAATTCTTTATGCATAAAGAAATATGTCATACAAACATGCAATTATCTTAGCCAATGCTTCAATACAACATTTATCCATATCCCGTAACTTTCTAGATGCCTTCCAATCTATACCAGAACATTGTTAAGAGTGTGCACAACTCCCAACATGTAAGCAAAGAGGTTTCATTCTAGATAAGTAGCAATGGAATGTTGTATAGTGCCATAGGCCACTTACCCATGCATATTAATAACATACTGTTCATTAATGCAATTATTCTAATATGCATAATACATACCCTAAGTCTAGGAACATAAGCATATACATCATTGAACAATATTATTTGAACAAACAAATATGTAAGAAATGACAATTCAAATACTTATCTTTATTTGGTTGTTGGGTGGACTCCCTCTGAATCTTTGCAACTCCATTTTGATGTGGATTGTGAGAAGTGGTCGACTCCCTTTGAATATCTACATCCTTGCAGAAACTACTGGAGTGTGCTCCCTCTTGATCTTTGTTTCCTAGATTACCTGTCCTTGAACTTATATCCATCCTCGATCACTATGCATGCTTACAAGTATCATTATTGTGATATCCTCGAGATATCATACATAATCATACATTTATTAGTATATTCTCAATACTATCAAAACACAATAATCTTAAGCATGTATAGTCATGATTATTTCAAATAGAAATAATAAGCATTAGTATTCAAGGACTCTTATGGTTAGTCATATTAAAGTAAGAAACATAATATTCCTAAACTCATGATTACTCAAACCTATACTTTCATGACTCTTCTGGTTAGTCATATCATCAATTAAGGTAAGAAACATAATATGCATACACCCATGATTATTCAAACCTATGAATAATCATTATCAATCATGCCATGTATAATTATATAAGAGATCCTATCACAAGGTAGGATTCTAACTTGATATAGGAAAAACATACCTGGATTAGTATGTTAGCTAGTTATGTCTAACATACCCACATGATGTCTTCTTGTTCTCTTCAATGACTTGTGCTAGTAACCTGTATGTCTCATAAGTTAACCATTGTAGAACCAAGTTATACATACCTCGTAAGTAGATCTTCTATGTGATCCATGACAATGGATGAATCTTTGTCTTCATGTCACCATGATCATATGTTCTTGAAGTAGAACATGATTCCTAGTAACCTGCATGTTAGCGAACAACATAAACCTCATACAACATCACAATGCATTAGTACAAACATTAGTGTCAAAACCTTAATCAATGAATATCTCCTATCATGTATTCATAATTTTATTAAGGTGATACGACAAGTCTAGTAATTAATCAAGATTGTACTAACCGTAATGATATGAAGACAAGCATATCATAAAATTAACCATGAACAGAATTCAAAACATATATGTAAGTCATACATATCGAGATTGCTTGTAATATTCTTATGTAAGGCCTTAGCATCATCTCCCTCTGAAACAGGAACTTCTTCACTTATGCAGGTGACCAATCCATTCTCTTCTAGAATTAACCCAATCCACTTGATTTGCAAAAATTGGATCTGGAGCTGGATTAGGGTTTGTTAGAGAAACCCTGAAAATTCAAACTTCTAAAAGGATAGAAATATGCGCCTTTTTGAGTTGGTCAAGCTGGTATACTCAAAATTTGAAAACTGCAAAGTTTCACCCCTCAAAATTGCCTTTTAGATTTTCAGATTCACTGGGGAGGACCCTGAATAGGGTTAGAGTTTCCTGAAGCTTCACCCAACCAAAAGGTTTGATTCAAAGCTCTAAGCTTCGATTTTTCAGAGGATCTTCTAGCCGTGGTCACATATTTCCAAAATTCCAACTTTTGTAGAAGCCCTAATTTTCCATCTTTCCGATCAAAGTCCTGAACTGGGGTTTGATCAAGCCCGGCCTTTTGCCCAACCAAAAAATCTGATCTTGGTCTCTAAATTTAGATTTTGATGAGTAGCATACAGCCGTGGTCTCCGATTACAAAAATTCCAACTTTCTCCGAAACCCTAAATTCCCGAAGCCATGAATGAAGGTGCTAAAAAATAATTCTGTTTTGACAGAAATATGCACTTGATTGTTTCTGGTGTAACTCCAAACTTTCCAATCCATAGGGTCTAAATTTTTTTTCTATGGTATCTTGACCTGTCATCTTTCCAACCCCATAGGTCTGAACTCAAATGGATTCTCTAAGAGAGAGTTATGCCAAGTGTCGCAGCGTGACCTACTTATGGGATAAAATAGGATATCGAACTTGTACGGTGTGCCACATGTCACTGGTTTGGTTTCGGCCTCTGAAAACGTTACTTGAGAAAGTACAGTCCGTGAGATACCTGTAACTTTTTACGAAATTTCATTTGGAGCTTCCTAGCCTAAGTTATGACCTTTTTTCCTAGGTCACCTGTTTATGACTTAGATCTGGAAGAGGCAGAAACCCTAGTTTGTACAGATCATAAAACACAAAGTAAAACGAATTAGAAGTTGTTCATTGGATACAAGGTACATGGGGATTTGATCTTTGACCTGTAAACGTTTCAGATCTGAATTTTTTTTCAAAATGGATTTATAGTGAAAGTGCTACGATGACTGGTTTTTGCTATATCAAGCCCTAACATTGCAAGTGCAACAAGTGTCATACATGCCATACCATGCATTCTTTCAGGCTAGCTCTGATACCATGTTAGTTTTTCAGAATTTACTTCAATTTGATCTAGGCTCTTAACTGAGAGAACAACATGTGCAGCATATCTACAACATATCAATCATGGACACAATAATGCAAGCACATAAGAGACACAGAGTTTACTTGGGGAAAACCGTAAAGGTGAAAAACCCCAATAACTTCCTCAGAGATAGATAGAGCAATGATACAAACCAAGCATAAGAGATAGACATCTCCTAGTAGCAGCTTCTCCTCCTCCACAAGTTCTCCACTCTCCAAAGAGTGTGTGTGAGAATAGAATGATCAAATAGAGTGCCTCTCACACTCTATTTATACTTGACTTGACTTGCCTAATAACCTTTACTAGGTCGGCCTTAACTTAACCACATAACATAATGCTGACTGGGCCGACCCCCAATAGGGTGGTCTAATAACCCTTCGACCCACATGGCTAACCCCCAATAGGGTGGTCTAATAACCCTTTGACCCACATGACTTATACAAGGCCGACCCCAACAAGGTGGTCTAATAACCCATCAAGTATAAGTTACGACACTTACAATATAAATGACGACACTTCCGTATAGAGGAATAATAACATCTCTATAGGAATACAAACACTTTTGTATAGAGGAATAATAACATCTCTATAGGAATACAATATACATATATGAAATACATTCCGAAGTTACATATACATCAACAATATGCAAGGCATTTAGAGTGGAAAACAACCAAACCGGTAGCCCTATAGCGAATCCCGGAAGATTCAAGGTAGCCATTAAGGGAGTACCAATGTTCCCAATGAATGGAAAAGCACAAGGAGTCTCCTGAATAGGGTCCCTTGATTGGTTCCCACCGGGATGCTTTCCATAGTTTCCGACTCAACGAGCCAGAAAAGTCTAATCCCAACTAAAAAACAAGAGGCACAAAGAGCACACCACTAAAAAGGTCCTAGGTAATCCAAGCCAGGAAAACATATGCTTTTCCAAGGGAATTCTGGGATGATTAGGGTCGAGAACTAACCAACGAAGGATGAAGAACAGTTACCTGGGGTCCACATACAGGTCCTCTGTGTGCAAGCATTTGAATCACCAAATCGCCTTCCCAAATTTCTGTAGAGGGTTTCCTCCCACGTCTGTCCTAGGTACAACAGAAGTAGCCTTCTGTCGTCTCCTTTGTAGAGCCCTAGAGTCTGGATACTGAGGTTACCACCAATAGAAAAAAAACCTGGGGGAACAGTTGTCAGCTTGGCTAAGACGCATGGGCAGGGTAGCAAAGCCCGAAATCCAAAAGCACTTAAAATTACTAGTGGACCCCCGTACGCGAATCATCTTTGGTTTATGGTTGAGAGGAAAGTTAGGGGGTATCCTCAACAGTTCCAATCGCCCACGGCCTTGTGCTTAAATATGGTTTGAGTAGAGCATTCCCAAGATATTTTGATAGAGGTGGATTTACGTAATACATAGTCTTACTACGATTGTCGAGTAATGAAGCCGATTTCGGGTAGTTTAAGGTGATTTAAACCCAAAACCCTAGCCTAAGCTAGTTGATGATGTGTATACCTACAAATAAAAAGTTGCTAGTTAATTTTATTAAGATTTCTTTTTAAGGTCTACTTTTTACTCAATAAGGGTAGTGAAGTGTGTGGAATGGTTTAGACAGAAAGAAATGTGCATAAAGAAATAATGCATGAAACTTCACAAAAGACTCTTTTTTTTTCGTTTATATTTTTCAAAACTGAAACTAGGCAATCCTAAATAATTTTTTTTTTTAAATTTTCAAAGCAAATGATCTATGCTACTTCGAAAAAGATGATGAATCTTACTACTAAGCAACCAATTTCACTTTTTGTCTTTTCTAATAATTGCAAAAGAAAAAGAACTTGGAAAGGAGCAAGTAATTAAACCAAGCGCAAAGTGTGAGTAAGGAAAAACAACCTAATGGATTAAAACAATCAAATCAAAAGACTTGAGAAATACTCCACCTACCGAGTTGTTTCGACAAAAATAACTCTAGGTTTGGAACAAAGTGTAAAATAAGAAAGGAAAAGAGATTCCTGCGATGGAAAGACAGACCTAAAAGGTTGTTCCTAAGCACCAAAACCTAAGAAAACACTCGCCAAACAAAGGAGTAGGTAAGCAAACCAAAAAGTAACCCTACCAACACATCGAATCAAAAGAAAAGCTAACTAGAAAGCTTTAACTCACTCAGACTGATCTGAATAAATATTCAGAAGGTATCTAGACCAAACAACCTTTCAAAGCCACCCTACAAACTCAAACTGAGATCAAACCCTAACAAAAGGAAAAGACTTAGCAAAAGTGAGTAGTTGTTTCCATAGACAACAAGCATTCAGAACGCAGGTCTATATAATTGCAACAAGCATCTAGGGAAAAAAGTGCGCAACTATGTCTAGTAGGGAGTAGCACACAGCTTTAAACGGGGTTTAAAAAGCAGAAAAGACACCTTAAACAAGTACTAAAGAAAGTAAAGGCAAACTATAGGACTTCATAGAGGCAAACAAGACTCAAAAGAGACATACAAGTCTCAGGAGTCAGTCAAAGAAGCAAAGTAGAAGGCTAGAAGTGGACCCAAATATCTAGAAATCAAACCCTAGTAAAAGGCGTGAACCTACAGGAAAAGTGTGCTACTGTGTGGTATAGAAACCAACGCCTGTCACAAAAAGTGCACTACTATGTTTGAGACAAAGAAACGTTCATGACAAAAAATGCGCTATTGTAAGTACAGAAAACCAACGCACAGGGATTTGAAGCAAACAAAAAGGCTTTGCTGAAGCAGATTGAGATGAATCAAGATAAAAAGAACAGGAAACACTGACCTATAAAACCTCTCATAGAGCAAAATATTGAAATAAATTGGAAGAAAACCTAACAAGGTCTCCTAGAGTAGAAAAACAACCAGTTACTCCCCAGCGGAGTCACCAGTCTGTTGTGCAGGAAAAATACCTTATAGTGGGGAGACAACACTACCAACTTGGGTGGGGTGACAGGTAAATACATTCATTGTCTTTCATTAGTTACTACAAATGGAAAGAGATTAAGATATTGAAAGTTGTACCTTTCTAATAGTGGTTGGTCCTAGCTTTCGCTTGATCTTCCGCTATGATGAATCTGCAAAACAAAATTAACCTTCCTTAGCGTATCTTGACTGTAATAAATATGATGAAATCAGAAACAACTTAACATCAAGTACAATCAGATATTTAACCAAATGAACATTCAATCAAATAGACATTCAATTTGGGACGGGAAGGGTACTTCCACCTTTTATTGTCAAAGAAATGTAGATAAGTACAGATATACCTGATCTGTCCAGACACTTTTGCAACCGATTCCTGGGCTCCTGCTCTTCACAATGAGTTGGGAATTCCTCCAGCGTAATAGCAGTTAAATAATTCCTTCTAGGTCCCTCTCTCATGGCTCCCCCTTGTATTTATGGGACAAGGTAGGCAGTTGAATTTGAGAGGTGGTTGAATTGGGAGGTTGCGGAAGTTGCAAAACCAACTTCAACTAATCCCAATTCGTAGTCATAATATATTTTATCATTTAATCTTAAGATGTGCGTAGGTTTCATACAACCAGACTAGCTCATAGTAAGCAACTTTTGCATTTTACAACCAATGTTTGCAACATTTGAAGGATGTGCGCTGGTTGTCTTCAAGCAGAGTAGCATTTAGAACACTGGATCATTGTGGCAATAGTAGTGCACATGTCATGAAAACTGTAGAAAAAATAAGTTTTTCAGCTGAAGAGTGTAGTTTCAGCAATAACTCATCCAAGTCAACCTAGCTCTTCCATCCATAGTGACCTTTTGTGTGATCGACAGAGCAATGTGATCATGGAAAGATAAGTGCAGATTTGACTTATAACAATGTGCCCTATGTAAATGATGAAAAAGTAAAAATACAACAGTTCTTAGGATTCCTTCCTACTTTTTACAGAGATAAAATTGAATTTGATGCACCCAAGACATTAGAGGTAGCCTTACACAAGGAAATACTTTTCCATGAGCATAGCCAGCACTGGACTAAGATCATGAAAAAGAAGAAAGAAAAGGTTAGAGTCCCATTTGACAACAAAATATGAGGGTTTAAACCACCTCCTTACTGAAAGAAAAATAATATTTTTCCAGCTAACCAAAATTTCAACAAATTCAGGACACAGTCAAATATGCTAGCACAGAGTGTTAATAAGCTAATAATGGATGGGGGAGATAGAGAAACCCCCATACCAGGAAAATGTTGGGGATGTCAAGGATCCCACTACTACAAATATTGCCAGAATAAAACCACTAGATTTCTAAATAACTTACAAGAGGAAGCAATCATGGAAGACATGGCAAGGACATCTAGTATTTGTGCTTCCCTATACGGAAAACATACATACCATCAATCTACCATGGTCGATATAGAAGGTAAAATATCAACTACATCTATTTCCATTTTAATTGATCCAGGACATTTTCGTAGTTATGTTTCCCCTAAAGTTGCTGAAAATTGCAAATTAAACAAAGAGAAACATAGTAAGCCATGGCTAGTACAATTAGCCATGGGTATGAAAAGAAATATTTTAGAACTTATTAAAAGTTTCAAGATTGACATGAACGATTTCCAAATTGAAGTAGATTTAAAAATCTTACCCTTAGGTGCACATGACATACTGATAGGCATGGATTGGATAGAACAACACCATGCCATGCTTGATTGCTTAAATAAAAATTTCATGTGGACAGATAAACAAGGAAATCAAATAAAGGTACAAGGGATACCTAAGAAGGTCTCTGTTAGACATATATCAGCCTTACAAGTTAAAAAGTGTGCAAGGAAGGGCTATAAACTTTATGCAGTTAACATTTGAAACTTGGAAAAAGAGAACGAATAGAAAATTGAAGACTTTCTTGTTCTGATAGATTTTAAAGATGTATTTCCAGAAGAGGTACCAGGGTTATCACCAAAAAGGGATCTAGAATTCTCCATAGAACTAGTACCAGGATCAGTACTAGTTTTGAAATCCCCCTACCGCATGAGTACCCCTGAGTTAATGGAACTAAAAATACAATTGCAATAATTGATTGAGAAAGGGTACATCAGAACTAGTGTGTCACGATGGGGAACACCTATAATTTTTGTGAAGAAGAAAGACGGTACAATGCAGATGTGCATTGAATACCGAAAACTAAAAAAATTAACTATAAATAATCGATATCCACTCCCCAGGATAGATGATCTATTTGATTAGGTTCGAGGAGCAAGAATATTCTCTAAAATTGACTTACGATCCAGATACCATCAGGTAAGGATCTGAGACGAATACATAAACAAGACTGCTTTTAGGACCCGATATGGTCACTACGAGTTTGTGGTAATTCCCTTCGGGCTAACTAATGCACCGGTAAATTTTTTGTGCATGATGAACAACATTTTCAGTAAGTACTTGGATAAATTTGTACTAGTATTCATATCTGACATACTAATATATTCTAAAAATGAGAAAGAAAATGAAAAAGATATCATGATTGTATTGCAAGTCCTACGAGAACATCAACTATATGCTAAATTCAGTAAGTGTGACTTCTATAAACCACAAATACAATATCCAAATACAGTATCTAGGCCAAATCATTTATGAGGAGGGTATTTCCGTAGATTCCCAAAAATATTAAAGCTATTGAAGAATTACCTACACCTACTTGTGTCATAGACATCAGATCGTTCTTGGGATTAGCAGATTATTATAGAAATTTCATTGAGAACTTCTCTTGGATTGCTTGTCCCATAACATATTTACAGAAAAAGGAAACAAAATTCTTATGGAAAACTAAATGCAAAGGAATTATTCAGAAATTAAAACAATTATTAACTACTGCATCGATACCGAGGATTGCGGATCCCGATGGGGATTTTGTTGTTTGCACAGATGCAAGCAAGGAAGGACTTGTGGGAGTCCTTATGCAAAATTATTTTTTGATCTTTTATGAATCACAAAAGTTGAAAGAGCATGAGAAAAACTATCCAACACATGATATTGAGTTATCTGCCATCATCCACACCTTGAAAATGTGGAGGCACTATCTAATGGGGAATAAAGTTCTCCTGAATACTGACAATATGAGCTTGAAATGTCTTTTTTATCAACCAGAACTAAATGCTAGGCAATCCAAGTGGTTGGATTTCCTCAGCGAATACAATTTTCAACTAAAATAAATCAAGGGAAAGGAGATTAAAATTGCTGACGCCTTAAGTCGTAGAATTCATCTACTTTATGAAGTAATGGTGAGTCAAACAAGTTCTGAATTACATGGAAAAATAAGAATAGCAAGTAAAGGTGATAATTTCTATGTTGAAATTATTTATAAAATAGATGAGAATAGGTTGTTTCAACAATAGAAAGAATATAAAATTGATGAATTAGAGTTGTTATGGTCTAAAGACAGACTTAATGTCCCTGAGAGTGGGGATACCATATCTTAGATATCGATTGAATTCCATCAGAAACCTTATTCTAGACATCTGGGATATCAGAAAATGATATCAACAGTAATAAACACTTATTTTGGCCAAATATATAGACAAACATATCATTATTCATTTCCAAATTCCACGAATTTCAGCTATTTAAAGCTAAGCATCAACATCCAATAGGTTTGATTCAATCTCTACCCATTATGGAATGAAAATGGGAGGTGATTAGCATGGAATTCATCACAGGTTTGCCTAAAGTCAAGAAACACAATGACTCTATTATGTTTGTAGTAGACAAACTATACAAATCCACACACTTCATTCTGGTAAAATCTACTTATAAATTTGTTCACATTGCTGATATTTTCTTGAAAGAAATTTTTCGGCTATACAGAATACCTAAAGCCATCATCTCTGATAGAAATACAAAATTCACAAGTAACTTTTGGAGATCATTATTTTTTGTATTGGAAACACAATTAAACTTTAGTGCTTCTTATCATCCGCAAACATATGGACAAACATAAGGTGTGAATTAAATACTAGAATATATGATTAGAATGTATGTAATGAATAAACCCACAAAGCGGGAATAATATTTACATCATGAAGAGTTTGCATATAAAAATGGTTATCATACCTCAACCAATATGATCCCTTTTGAATTTCTCTATGGTAGAAATTGTAGAACACCAATAACTTGGGATAGCCCAGTGGACAGGCTCATGTTAGGGTCGGATCTATTAAAAGATTTGGAACAGTTGGTTACCATGGTACAATAGAATCTAAAAGAAGTACAATACCATAAGTAAATTTATGCTGATAGAAAAAGAAAATAAAAATAATATGAAATCAGAGAACATGTTTACTTAAAAGTAAAAGAAAAAAGGAGCTCATTGAGCTTTGGAAAATGTAGAAAACTAGTTCCCAGATTTTGTGGTCCTTTTGAAATATTGGGCAAGAGAGGCCCGGTGGCATATGCACTAGCACTTCCTACTCATGTGAATGTTCAGAATGTTTTTATGCATCATTACTTAAGAAATATGTTCATGATACTAAACATGTAATTGATTGGTCATTGTTACAGGTAGAACCCGAAGGGTAATTTGTGTCAGAACCCCTTCATATATTGGACAATAGAGATGTACAACTCAGAAAGCAAAATATTGTCTAGTTAAAAGTGCAATGGAAGCATTTCGGTCCTGAAGAGGCCACATGGTAAAATGAAACCGCAATAAAAGATTCCTACCCCTCCTTATTTCTAGGTTTCATTTGAGGTCCCTAACATCGGGACAATGTTGTTCTAAGTGGGGAGGCATGTAATAATCTGTGAAACTATTATTAAACTAAATTATTACTTATCTACTTTATTATTTATAAACTAACTGGGACTTCCACTCAAAGAGGGATCAAGCATGCAAGAGATTAGAATGGTTGATTAGTTGATTACTAAGATCAACTAGATGTTACGATGAGTAAAAAACCTATTTTTTAAAAATAAAGATAAATAAACTGTGAGAGTTAAAAATAAACTAATTTATTAATTAAAGATAAAAACAGAACAATTAGTGTGTCTAACAATTAAAATGGGTGATTTAAACCTAATCCTAGAATCCTTCTCCTCATAAAATCTTATAAGTAGCAGAGAGAGAACCTTGCAAGGGGAAAGTGATTCAAATTTCACTGGAGGGTTCAGTCGTGGATCTTTGAGTGTTCAGATTACCAAATTGTGTGATATTTAGTGTGTCCAAAAAATTGGACCGTGGGAACATTAGGGGAAATTATTTTACAAGATCTACACAAATGGATGGTCAATGGACCTTGTGACTACTCTGCTGTTAGTAAGAAAGATAGCAAATTTTACCCTATCCCTTCTAGTTCTTGTCATGCTCGGTTCGGATTAGGGGGTGATGTATTGAAAAAACCATGATCGGTTTGAGTTCTACGGTTGGTTGGAATGTGGAAATTCCTAAGTCATTCAGACAACAGAAAAAGGACTGATAAGTATTTTTTTATGTTGTTATTATTAATTTAAAGTTTTATTTTTATATATTTGATCTTATTCTTTCTTATATTCTAAATTTGTTCATGCAATCCCCTTATTGATAGGAAATCTAAATGTCGTGGTTTTAATCCATAAATATGGTAATTATGTTAATTAAAATCTGATTGAGAAACTAATGGGTAAAACTATTCTGTTGATTTAATTTTGACAATTTATATATCTTTGAGTTCGATATTTAGTTATATATATATACTCTGATTTTTATGATAATTATGTTCTTTGAAATCTGATAGAAAAACTAACGGGAAATATATTCTGTTGATTAAAATTTGATCATTTTTATATCTCCAATTTCGATATACAGTCCTATTTTATTCATGTTGCAATAATTGTTTTTTTTTTAATATAGCCATGGACATAACTATTTAGTCCTAGCGTTTAAGTTTTATTTTTTTTTATTTTCATCATTATTAATTCTAAATTATAACTATTTATTATAGGTTGTTTATCCTAGGGAGAAACCTCACATTATTCCTAAATAGGGAGAGGATCCTAGATCCGGATCCCGGGACCAAGTCCCTAAACCCTAGATAGGTTATTTAATATATATTTATAAATTATATATATTAAATAAAACAAGTATTATGTATATTACAAATCATGTCATATAAATCAAATCCTACTATAAACCAAAACCCCTTATTAAAACCATAGCATATTATATGCACCAAATAGAGATCAATCACCCATATTTTTCCATGCTAAACTTAAACCAATGTTAAACTCATTGAAAGGGTCAACATATGACTCATAAACGTTTTGATGCCAAGTCCGAGTCAAATAAACACTCAAAGCTCACGCACGTGTGGCTTATATCTACACAAAGTTAACTCTGTAACAACTGAATATACATATGTTATTTATATATATACAACAAAGATAACAACGGCCCCATCCCTCAATCGAGAGATTAATTCTCTGCATAATATTTGGGCGTTAAATGAATTGTGGAATTCGCAGTCAGTTAGATTGTGTTTACCATAAACACTCAATCACGTTTAAGAAACTGAATTCCACAACGTTCACACCTTTTATCGTTAAATAGTTAGGTTCATGCTTTAAGCGTTGACCAGGGATCAAATCCCTTTAAAGAACAACATATAGGTTAGGAAAGGAGCAAAATATTCGCTTCCAACATGGCATATGCTCAAGAAAAACAACAATTAATATATAAGAGAATGGTATGGGATCAAATCCTGTAAGCAATAGGTTCCTACAATCATCAAACCCAAATTCTAATACATTTTACCTACACAGAAGTCTGTCTTATACGCAATGTTATAATCCATTAACAGAGCATACTTATATATATACAATCAACCTTTAAACGTAGAGGATAGACACCTGGGAAAAAAAGACCACGATTTTATTCCCAAAGGAATCATGATTTACACCGAAATGCTTAACTAAAAACATAGTTCAATCCATGACAAGATACAGGATGAAAGCATGAGCATCTTCCCATATAGACATTCAATACCGTTACACAAAACACAACATTGTCATGCAAAAACACCTTGAAATGTTTAGAGTATTTGATTGGAATCGTAAACATTGGTATGAACCAGTAGTCGACATGTATACATCAAAATATGAGTTACACATTCAAATCCCAGTAAGAAATAGTTTACAATGTAAATAAAAAACATGGTAAACCCTTCTAAAACCATGGCTCGCTAAACCACTTGCCTCTCCATTGAAAGCACAGTTGAGTCGGTAATGAGAACAACAAGCAAAAAAAAAGAACAGAGACCTTTGCAAGGTCGTTTCACGACATATGAAAATGAATCCCTAAGGGATCCATGAGCTTACCCGGATACCAGTAGTCAAATATGGATGCAAGCGTGGCATCTCCAAGCCATACTTTTACTGCACATAAACATCACAACACAGAACATAGTCAAATGTTAGTATCATATATAAATAAAAACATAGAGATACATTAAAGAACATGGAACGTACTTGAAGAAAAACAATACCTGATTAGGAGAGGGAGTTTTAATGTCACAATGAGGCCTACTTTAAAATACCACAAATTCAAATATGAGACAAGATCTCAGCTTTGTCTTTGTGAAATAATTTACATAAATGGAGTACAGAGGAATCCCTCGACTTCTGTGGCCCATAGAAAAATCATAATGACCAAGTGAACCATCCTGAAAGGGCATCGTAGGTGAAAAAACTACCGCAAGTGTAAAGCGTAATGGTTGTGCCATCATGGAGGCTTTCCATTTTCCTCATTCCTTCTCATCACATGGGATTCCTTAAATTCCAACCTACCTCCACTGTTAGGCGCATATATTATATGGTATCAAGTTACATAAGTTTCAATGTTTAATTCCATGAGCCATCACCACACTTTCGCTAGACATGGGACTTACACAACTAATGTCATGACTTGGTCTTCTCATAAGTTTTGTTGGTAAGTTTTATATATGGAATTTATCATAACTAATGTTATGTTGGGCCACCCCTTGCTTCCACCTTCATGCTCAGCACTAACTTCGCTCCCTCCATGACTTGCCATCAGGAATCTCTTCACTCCATCCTTCATGCTGCATGTGTGCCCACTCTCCAGGAAGCCTTCACCCACTCTACTGGAAGCCTTCATTCCTACCTTCACTCCCTTCTTTCACATTGCTCCATGCTCAAATAGCATGCTCCACTCCACGCTTCCTACCCACTCCATTCACACGTTGACCTTCACGACCAGCTCCATCTCCTTCCATGCTTAGCATTCTTCCTTTTTCTTCCATGCAGCTGCACACCATTCTCCCCATCTTCACGCACAGACTCACGCTGCCCCCTCACTCTGCAACCTTCACGCATCCCCCCTTTTCTCCATTCCCACACTTCCATTAACACTCATCTCTATCTACCTACACACAACACCCTCCACACTCAGCTCCTGCAAACCATACACTCTCTACGCACACTTGCAAAATCCCCTCTCCATGCTCATCTCTCTCCACTTGCGCACTCCTTCTCCACGCTCCATTTCACACCCCTTTCCTGCAAAAGACCTACACGCTCTTTCTCTTTCCTGAAGATGAATGTGAATTGCCCATAGAGGAAGGAAAGGAACTATGAGGAGAGCATCTAGCCTGGATGCATGAGTAGCTCCATGATATACTGAGTTCAGATCTCTGTTAAATGGGAGATCAATTGGTATCAGAGCTCCAAGATCTGAAGGAGAAGCAAGATATGCAGTAATGGTTTTTTTTTTTTTTTTTTTTTGAGTTTTCATGATTTCTAATAGATCTCACACAATTCTCAAGGTTTCCTACAATTGATGGTGGATTCACAGATCATATTTCCCAAGGCATTCACAAATATCCACCATAGAGAGGAGATTCACAGATCTTCATGCCCACATATCTCTCCCTCTAGTACAACCTTTATTTCATAAGCTTACAGCACCCCCATAGTGCATTGTGCCCTCTGTACTCAACAAAGAGCATCAATTAGTTTTATCTCCAAAATTTGGCCTCCAATCCTTCATACTTCACATGATGCCTCCTAAAAGAGATCCATTAGCCATTGATTCTGATTCAAATGCCTCTAATTCAGTCCACGACCTTGCATCTTCTCTCAATGAGTTAATTAGGATGCAACAACAGACCAAGCCAGATCCATTCCTCTTAGATACTCGGTTCCATATCCCTAAGTTTGTTGGCCAAACCAATGGAGAAGTGGTGAATTCATGGATCCGCATCCTTTCCACCTATTTCAGGACTTCCAAAGGCCTTACCGAAGAGATAAAGCTACAAATTGCAGCGTTACAGTTGGAAGGACTTGCTCAAACTTGGTGGGACACAGAGCAGGAAAAGACCACCTTGGTAAAAGACATTGGAGCCTCAACAAAGGCTTCTTCTTCTCAACCGATCAGCACTTGGGCTCGCATGTGTGAAGCATTGCGAGATTGTTTTTATCCACCTGGGTATCTTCATTCTTTATGGATCTGATGGAACCAGCTCCACCAACTACCTACACAAGGGGTACAAGCCTATATAGAATACTTCTCCAAGCTTAGACTATTGCTCCACATTCCAGACCCAGAAGAGGTATTAATCCTTAAATTTAATTCTAGTTTATTGGTTCAGTTCCGTAGAGAAGTTGAGTTATTTGAAAATTCTACATTAGATAAAGCTTTTCAAAGAGCATTGGAAGTCAAAAGGAAGATAGCTCCTTGGGTCGTACTCCTCAATCTCGTCCCAACCAGAATCCCTTTACTTCACAAACTCCCACACCCAATAATTCATCTTGCTTTCCCTCCACTCATCCTGCCAACGAAAATGCCAATACATAGTGGCGTTCCTCCCACAAGACCAATTCCCACAACACTTCAGATTGTCGCGTTTTACAATCTCTCAAGACCAACAAAACTCTCTGCACAGAAACTACTTCATCCCAAACTGTAGATGACGTGGATGAGGTTTATCTTGAGAATCCTACTGAAGTAGATCCCTCATTGATCTTAATGACATTTGAATATTCCAACTCATCAAACCTACCCCTCTTTACTCCTAACTTCCAAATCAAAAATTCCTTGGCCTCGCTCATCATGGATAACAAAAGCCAGAAAAAATTGGTTTCACAAGAGCTAGTGCAGTGCCTCCATCTACCCACCACTCCTCACCCGAAACCATATAATCTAGGATGGGTCCAAAAGGATTTTCCCTGTCTATTGGTTTCTCATCGTTGCTGGGTATCATTTTCCATTGGGCAATTTAAAGACTCTATACTCTGTGATGTATCACAATTAGATTGTGCTGACTTACTTATTGGCCTACCTTACCAGGACCAATGAAATTCCATTTATACAGCCAAATCTTGTCAGTATAAAATTACCAAGGATGGCCACACATATATCCTTACAGTAGCCCCAACCAAACCCAAGCCAACAAAATAAAAACTCCCTCATGTCCATTTCAACGAGTGTGTATCTCTTTGTCTGGTCCACCCCATTTAACCAAACAACACCACTCATCCCATACCAAAATCCATCTCTCCTCGTCTTCAATAGTTTTTCGATGTATTCCAACCCCCTACAAGACTCCCCTATATCGCCACATAGACCATTATATTAACCTCATCCTCGGTGTTGCTCTACCCAATGCAGCTACATACCAACTTGCCCCACGAGAAACAAAGGAAGTTGAAAAGTAGCTGACTCAACTAATGAAATTAGGACACATTCAACCATCATTTTCTCCTTGTGCTTCCCCAGCCTTCGTAATCCCCAAGAAAGACACCCTAGAAATGTGCCTTGTCACTGATTATCGGGCACTTAACAAGGCCACGGTGAAGATCCGCTACCCCCTACCCCAGATTGAGGAGTTACTTGACACCCTACAAGGTGCTAAATGGTTCACTAAGTGGGATTTGACAGCAGGATACCATCAGGTCCGAATGAACCCAACAGATGTTTGGAAGACAACATTTAAGACCAAGTTCGGTCTCTTTGAGTGGAAGGTCATTCCCTTTATCCTGACTCATGCACCCGCCACCTTCATGAGGATTATCAATGATATTTTCAAGAATCCCTTGGGTTGCATTGTGATCATCTACTTAGATGAAATTCTGATCTTCAGTAAGTCATGGGAACCCCATCTTGAGCATGTTCGTCAAGAACACCAATTGCAGGTTAAAGAAAATAAGTCATATTTTGTCCAACGCTCAGTTCCTTACTTGGTATTTATTGTCGAATCAAAAGGAATTCAACCTGATCCTGCCCGCATCAAAGCATTGAAACGGTGGACAACACCTTCTTTGCCCAGCAAATTAAAAGGCTTCCTTGGTGGCATAAACTTCTATCGTAAGTTTTTTCTAGATTTCTCTCAGATTGCTCGTCTGTCGCATCAACTATCCAATAGAAATTCCACTTTTTCTTGGAATAAAGAATCCACCATCCACTTTTTTCATCTCAAAGAAGCTCTATGTTCTTCCCCAGTACTAATTTTTCCATACCTCTCTCCAACATTTGAGATTGAGTCAGATGCCTCGCAGTATGCTATTGGAGCAGTGCTTAAACATGGAGTACATCATGTTGCTTACCACTCAGAATCTCTTTCATATTCTAAGAGAAACTACAACACCTATGACAAGGACTTCTATATCCTAGTGCAAGCTCTCAGGAAATGGCACCATTATCTGTTGGCATATGAAGGAAAAAATCCAACTCAAGCAAAGTGGATGACATCTGAGATGAGGAAACGTCTGTTTCCTCATATTCTCATGGAAGTAGGGGACGCTTGCAGATCTAAACAGGGAGTAATTGGGCCACCCCTTGGTTCCACCTTCATGCTCAACACTAACTTTGTTGCCTCCACGACCTTCCATTAGGTAGCTCTTCACTCCATCCTTCATGCTTCCTGTGCTCCCACTCTCCAGGAAGCCTTCATGCCTACCTTCACTCCCTTCTTTCACGTTGCTCCACACTCAAATCGCATGATCCACTCCAAGATGCCTAACCACTCCATTCTCGCGCTGACCTTCACGACCAGCTCCATCTCCTTCCATGCTCAACATTCTGCTTTTTTCTTCCACACAGCTGCACACCATTCTCCCCATATTCAAGCACATACTCACGCTTCCCCCTCACTCTACAACCTTCACACAACCCCCCTTTGCTCCATTCCAACGCTTCCCTTCACACTCAAATCTCTCTACCTACACACACCACCCTCCATAGTTAGCTCCTACAAGCCCTACACTCTCTACACACACCTGCAAACTCCCCTCTCCACGCTCATCTCTCTCCACCTGTGCACTCCTTCTCCACGCTCCATTTCACACCCCTTTCCTACAAAAGACCTACACTCTCTTTCTATTTCTTGAAGATGAATGTGACTTTCCCATAGAGGAGGGAGAGGCTCTATGAGGAGGGTGTCTAGCCTGGCTGCATGAGAAGCTCCATGATATATTGCGTTTAGATATCTGTTAAACAAGAGATCATATGTCCTTGCTTAAGGGATTAGGACATGATGTAACAAGTTCTTATTATTTTAAATCATAGTATAGGTTAATCCAGTACCTACAAGAATGACATATAAATAATGATGTTAGCTTGGGAAAGCTAAGAAGACTTATATCACACAGAAATATTAAGCTAAACAATTTAATATTGAAATGCTTAAAATTGACGCAGAGACCCTGTGTGAAATCACGAGTCGAAAATATAAATGCATAAGAACTCTTAGAGACATAATGGGTATAAAAACCCTATTTATATTTATTGAATAACCACAGAGGAAAAGTTACAAGGATCGAAGGCTTGAGCTCTTACAGAGCAAAGATAACATTGCATATAAACATAAAAACTATGGGTCTTCCATCGTTGAGGCTCGAGGAAGGGAGGCTTACCCCAATGGCTCCCTTGAGACCCTAGATTTTGTATATGCACATCACCACAATAAAAACATGTGACAAGCAAAATAGTAGTCAGTATACCTAAATAAACAAATGTAAATTAAAAATATTGTAGTAAGGAAGATGTTGAGAGCACGATACCTTCAATAGACCAAGAAGAGAATTTCTTCAACTCGTTGAAGTGCAGGATCAAGCATACAATCGGTAAACTCCTCCAACAAGAACAATAGAAAAAGGTTCACACATAACATTGGTTATAAATGTTCCTCAAAATGAGGGTTACCCTAAGCGAGTCGCGAACCCTACTCATCAAATAATATCAGTTGCAGAGAAAAACCCTCACCAACTAAAACCAAGAATGAGTCCTCATGAAGGTTCTATGGGAGGAAAACCCTCCATGCTCTTTTCAAGAATACGGTACGACTCTTTAATAAAACAATACAACCAACCAAGACTTACATGGTGTCTAACTACTAGTTAGTTGGCACAATTAATTCCAAGTTTGAATTCATGTTTCCACGTTGTGATTCTTTGTTTGACCTCCATGTTAACAACTAGATTGATTCACTTAGATCGTTGAATGCTAATGTTTTATGACCCTCCTTGTTAATAGTTAGAACGATCCACTAATATCATTAAACAATAACATTGCATAACCTTCCACGTTAATGGATAGAGGGATCCCCTAGATCGTTAAAAAATAATGTTGTATGACTCTTGTATGAATGAGTCCCTTCAACATGAGCTAGGATACTAGTAACACATCTGCATAAAAACATTAAGAGTGTTAGTGTGAGCTAAGTAAGCTACCTTCGTGGAGCACAATTAATTAAAGTGACACGTTTACAAGTTATAATAAGAGATCAAAAGAAATTATAAGACAAGATTATAAGATGATATCGATCGATCCCTTAAATGTAGTAAACAATATCATAGGATGAATAATGATATTCATCCATATGTCTATGCTATAATATAGAAAAACGAAAAATACATAGATTGATAAAACTATGAGTAACCTGGTGGGTGATGACTAAAATAATACGATACACAATCTTATTAAGTGCAAGAAGATCAACAAATATATGAGACAAACTCATAGTTGAATATGATCGATAAAAAAAAAACATACACAAAGGACTAAGGTGTCGTGCATGCCTATTATAGGCTGAAAATTAAACATGTGAAATAATGAAGCTATAACAAGTCCAATATTAATTTGATTATGAGAAATTTCTGAAAATTGACGATTTTAATAATGTGTGGAGGTTTAATAACCAAGTTCAAGTCAATCAGAAAGATTCTACATATTAAAAGTATGCGAAAAGAAAGAAAAAATTATAACGATAAATAATCTATGAATTTCCTTACGCACAGAACATTTATCACAGAATGATCATTCTCATAGTGGCATCATAAAGACTAAATACGTGTACAAAAACATATCTTTGTGCATAAATAAGGGTAAATTATTTGGGGTGTTACAAAGGACTTGGGAAGCCTTAGCATAGAAAGAATAGATTATAGATCAATTACTTAACCCAAAACAATTAAATTAATATTAAACAAAGATGTGTTTTGAAAGAGTTTCTAGCCAACATGGGAATCTCAATTCACAACCTTGATAAGAGGAGTTATGGGTTGAATTGAATGACATCCAGAAGGCTTCCACACCCACATAAATGCTGAAAATTGTACAGAGTTTAAAGGTACAATTTTAAATTTTTTGAATATGATAACACGAAGAACAAGGAGGAACAATAAGAATTGAATTTTTTCCTATTAGAAACTTTGATTGAAATTAAAAATAATCAACAACCTATACATACTTTAAGAAATGTAATAAAAGGTCCCGATAAAGAAAATAGAGCTAGAAATAAAGAACCTGAAAATTCATCTAAATCCTCTTCAAGTTCTAGTTCATCTTATGAAATAAAACATCATTACAATAGTATTTCTTCAAACACATCTTCCTCCTATACAAAGAAAAAGAACAAATCTTCAAGTAGTGGAGGATTGTAGGTGGAATTTAAGAAAATAAAAGCACCAACTTTTGACAGTGTGTAGGTTTCAGGTGAGAAAGTTGAAGAATGGTTTTTGGGGATGTCAATGTATTTTTAAGTGTATGCCTGCCCAAGCAAGATTAAATATCTCTTAGCCATTTAGAATTTAAATGGAAAGGATCCATAGTGGTGGAGAGATTTAAAGTTGACTAAAAATTTGGAAGAGAAAAAGGTTAAATGGAAAAATTTTAAAAATATTTCCATGAACTGAAAATGGGTTCCATGACAATGGACAATCTGATAAAAAAATTCCTTGAATTGCTTCACTATGTTCCCTATATTAGAGATGAAAAAGTTAAGATTCAACAATTTATGGGCTATATTCGTCCATATTTTAGAGACAAAATTGAATTTGATGCACCCAAAAATATAGACAATGCACTGTATAAAGCTAGGCTTTGTTATGAGCATTGTCAACACAGATATGAAGATATAAAAAATAGAGAAAAACGTAAATTATTTTCAGACAGTAGAAAGAAAGGCTTTAATCCACCTCACAAAAACGATAACAACAGTTTTACAAGCAACGAAAATTTCAACATAAGTGAATTTCAGTCAAATACGCCATCCCAAAGTGGGACTAAACCAACCACTTATGAAGGAAACTAAAAATCACTAGTAACAATGAAATGATAGGGATGTCAAGGCCCCCATTAATATAAAGAATTTGTTGGAATATTTTCACCATAATCATCTTGGTTTTGCATGCATTGCATGCATTGTATGCATCCATGCATCAATAATGGAGTCTCCTAGCACCTAGTTACTATTATGTCTCCCCTGTAGCTTGTTTCTGGCCATTATTATCCCTCCTATTGTAGTGTCCCTTTTTAATAAATTTCATAAAATTGGAAAAATTGCAATTTTTGGCCAATTTGACCCTTAGACTAGTATTGACCCAAGTGACTCCAAATGGCTCCAAATGCTTCCAAATTGGTTCTGAATGTGTTTGGAAGGTATTAATACATAAAATTGTGACTGATGTATTCTTGGACACTCTCAAAAGTCTTCTGAAACATTCAATTATAATCATGGAAAGATAGGGCAATGTACTAATCAAATCGAGGTTCAAATCCCCCAAGGGTAGTGGTCAAAGATGGATCTCCAAATGTTGTATGACCTTCCCAAATTTCAGAAAAGAGACATGGTATTGTTAAAGTACTTCAATGGTATTCAAAATACATCATCAATTAGTTCCTAAAGGCTTCTGCAACTTCCATAAATCAGATGTTTGTATACTAGCTTCAACATAGGGGGAAATGATAGTAAATCTTCACAAATGGTTATGAAACTTGAGAATATTGCTCCAAATGCTTGTCTAATGAATATGAAACTTCTTCATCATATTAATGGAAATCCATACAATAATAATATATTATATTTTGACTTAACCATTTGAATTTGATACCACATCAAGTGCTTATAACAAGGTATTGGGGAAATGGTACCATTTACTCATAGTTTAGAATTTGTACACAAAATATCTTGGAGTTTCGATCTGAAAGTATTCTGGGAAGTAAATATAGAGTACATATATCATATTAAAAAAATATGGGGCCTCAAGAGCTATTCCAAAGAGATCATCAACTCACCAAGTGCGCCCCTCTTCAAGGAGCAAGAATATGACAAGAAATGGAAGAATAGTTGTAGAAGAAAGTTGAAGGAGATTTGATCACGAGCTTCCATATAGATTCAACCTGCAACAAATGAATCCATTTTAGCTCCAAATTAAAGGTCTAAATGTCCTCTCCAATTTCCAATTAGGGTGGGAATCTTTCACCCTCGAAATTGGTACTAAGGCAAGTAGAGTAAACACTCCACAAACATGGACAAGATATGCTCTCCAATATGAAAAATGAGAAATGATCAAAATCCACTCTCCTTCTTTTGGCTTGAATTTTATAAACTTCCAAATACCTCCATGGGTCGAATTCCTTCCAAAATCCTCATGCCAACTCAAGTTGGGAAGAGATTCCAATGTGTGCCACTTGTCCTACAATTCCTAGTCTCCATCTTCCCTCAATTCGAATGGGTGTCTCTTTGGCTTCCCTAACTCCCTTGTGTGCCTTCTTGGAGGATAATTTTATCCCTGACATGTCATATATGTCAGATGTCATCATTCAGTTCTGATTTGTGTCATAAGTGTCATAGCATCTTCATCATTGTTGTCATAGAAGCTAGGAAATCTAGCCCAAGTGTCTCAATATGTCTTAAATGCCTCTTCCTCTTCCATGGGAGTTACTATTCCACTCCAATTTGACCTTCATTGAGTCATTACAAGCATATTGACCTCCCAAATCCCCAATAACTTTAGAATCCATCTTGTATTCGAATGGGTGAGAATAAGATGCCATGTGGCATGAGGAATCTAGCTTTGTGTGGGTCCCACACCACCAATGTGTCTCCATGACCAAGTGCCACCTTATTTTCCTATCATAAATATTTCTTTAAACCCTTTTTATATATTTATGCCAATCTAATTTCCATTTGGGGTTTATTAGCTCCCTTATTCAAAATCCCAATGTTTCCACCCAACCTAGGAAACTCGTAGATTGGTGGAATTTTCTCTTTTGAAATTTATTTGAATGGGGACATTACAGTCCTCCCCACCCAATATTTCTTTTCCTAAAGCAATTTCGAACATGGATGTTGAATAACTTTCTTCCTTTCCAAAAATTTGCTTCCAAAAATTTCTTTCCCATTTTTTTTTTGAAACCAATGAGAGTAAAAATTATTCCAGGGTCCCATTGCTTATATTGCACTTCAACAATTAGGAGTTCTCTCCAACCCATACCATCAGGAAAGAGAGTTCATGGATCCCATTTCCTTATATGCATTATTCCAATCATCATAAGTAAAAAATATAGATCATCAAATTACATAGAAACATAATAAAAATGTACATCAAGGTGGTGCCTCATCAAAGAATTATGAAGGTGCTTATACCTCCAAGCAAGTAGACCACCATTTTCCAAGTGCATACAAGCATCAAGTGACCAATCAAATCTTCTCCAATGAAATAGGTGAGGATCCCATGTCCTATAATGCTGCTCCAAAAGGATGTAATATGCATCAAAACAATCATCCATGTTTCCTTACATCCGAGAAATGAGTGAAGAACCTCCACTAAAATATGAACCAAGTAGGGAGCAAAGAAAACAATGAACCTTCAAGGGGCTCACATAAGTACCATTTATGCATCCATGGATATGTGCATCATAAAGAAATAACAAAGGATTTTTCTTCCAATGTAAATAATAAGGTGCTCTAATCATGTCATCATCAAAAGGAGAGATAGGAGTTTCATACTCCTCATGTGGCACCATTAGAAAAAAACCTTTCACCCAATTGTCATCCCCAATTGATGTGGTTGAAAAAGAAGTAGGGGGTGAGGAATTATGAACCAACCTTAACTCTTTGCAACTCTTACCCATCTAAATATTTAATTCATCTTCTCCATAATTGGCTGGTCCAACTATTGTGATATCATGTGCCTCCTCCAAGGCTTTGCAACTCTCTCCATGAGGGAACTCATAATCCCTCTGAACAAAGACACGTGCTTGTATTTTTCTTGTTTGAGTGTAGAATATTCAAGCACCTGCATATCAACATGTACCTCATGTTCCACCATTACATTAGGTTCCTCCTTTGTGACATAAATTCTTTCATCATTTGCCTTCTTTTCCTCGAAAGGAGAACTACTACTCCCTCCTATTGCCAATTTTATTCCAAATTGACTAGCCAACCATTCGAACCCTTGAATTAGATGTTTTTTCATGTCTTCAAAAGATGGTTTCAAGAATTTTCTAAACTCCTCATTCTTCTCTAAGATTCCTTTCTCATCCTTACTCATGGTTACCAAAGAATGCACTTCTTCTCCTACTTCTTCCCTTTCACCAAAAGTACTTTCAGTTTCATTTTCTAAGGGTGGGGGATGATTTATTTGACTTATTGTACTCATGAATGTTCATCCACATAAGGTGAAAGGACCATGCTCTTATACCAGTGTCCCTTTTTAATAAATTTGGTAAAATTGGAAAAATTGCAATTTTTGGCCAATTCGACCCTTAGACTAGTATTGACCCAAATGCCTCCAAATGGATCCAAATGCTTCCAAATTGGTTATGAATGTGTTTTTAAGGTATTAAGACATAAAATTGTGACTTATTTATTCTTGTACACTCTCAAAATACTTCTAAAACATTCAATTATAATCAAGGAAATATAGGGCAATTTACTAGTCAAATTGAGGTTCAAATCCCCCAAGTGTAGTGGTCAAAGATGGATCTCCAAATGTTGTATGAAATTCCCAAATTTCAGAACAGAGACATGGTACTGTTAATGGACTTCAACGGGATTCCAAATACATCATAAATCAGTTCCTAAAGGCTTCTTCAACTTCCATAAATCAAATGTTTGTATACTAGCTTCGACATAGGGGAAATGATAGTAAATCTTCACAAATGGTTATGAAACTTGAGAATATTGCTCCAAATTCTTGTCTAGTGAATATGGAAATTCTTCATAATATTAATGTAAATCCATACAAAAATAATATATCATATTTTTACTAAACCATTCAAATTTGATACCACTTCAAGTGCTTATAACAAGGTATTGGGGAAATGGCACGATTTAATCATAGTTTAGCATTTGTACACAAAATATCTTGGAGTTTCGATATGAAAGAATTATGAGCAGTAAATAAAGAGTACATATATCATATTACAAAAATATGGTGCCTCAATACCTATCCCAAATATATCATCACCTCACCAAGTGCGCCCCTCCTCAAGGAGCAAGAATATGACAAGAAATGGAAGAATAGTTGTAGAAGCAAGCTGAAGGATTTGTGATCACGAGCTTCCCTATAGCTTCAAACTGAAACAAATGACTCCATTGTATCTCCAAATTAAATTTCTAAATGGCCTCTCCAATTTCCAATTAGGATGGGAATCTTTCACCCTCGAAATTGGTACCAAGGCAAGTAGAGTAAACACTCCACAAGCATGGACAAGCTATGCTCTCCAATATGCAAAATGAGAAATGATAAAAATAAATTCTCCTTATTTTTTCTTTACTTTTATAAACTTTCAAAGACCTCCATGGGTCGAATTCCTTCCAAAATCCTCATGCTAACTCAAGTTGGGAAGAGATTCCAATGTGTGCCACTTGTCCTACAATTCCTAGTCTCCATCTTCCCTCAATTTGAATGGGTGTCTTTTTGGATGCCCTAACTCCCTTGTGCACCTTCTTGGAGGATATTTTTATCCCTAACATGCCATATATTTCATATTTCAGCATTCAGGTCTGATTTGTGTCATAGGTGTCATAGCATATTCATCATTGTTGTCATAGAAGCTAGGGAATCTAGCTCAAGTGTCTCAATATCTATTAAATGCCTCTTCATCTTCCATGGGATTTACTCTTCCATTCCAATTCGACCTTCATTGATTCATGCCAATTATATTTACCTCCCAACTCCCCAAGAACATTAGACTCCACCTTGGATTTGAATGGGTGAGAATAAGATGCCATGTGGCATGAGGAATCTAGCTTTGTGTGGGTCCCACACCACCAATGTGTCTCCATGACCAAGTGCCACCTTATTTTCATATCATAAATATTTATTTTACCCATTTTTATATATTTATTCCAGTCTAATTTCCATTTGGGGTTCATTAGCTCCCTTATTCAAAATCCCAATGTTTCCACCCCAACTTAGGAAACTAGTAGATTGGTGGAATTTTCTCTTTTGATTTTTTTTTGAATGGGGACATTACAACTACCCACTCATGTGCCCTTTTTTCCATCATTGGAGTTATAAGTGAACCCTTTTGCATTGATTTAGAAGATCTATCAGTCAGTTCCATGATTTAGAGAACCTTGTCCCCTTGATTGCTCATTTAACTGACTATATATCCTAGTTGACTACTATTGGGTGTAGGAGTGCCCTCCTTGACCACTAATAGCTAATATTTTCCCTCCTTGGAGTCTCCCTCCCTATTTTGGTGCCCACATGGTTCAGTTATGCTCATTTCTAATCTGGTTGACTAATCATTAACCATCGGTGGCCACTAGAACTTATCGGGAGATGGTTCCAATGAAAACTAATCCATGAATTGAGGAGAATTTGAGTTCTCTTAGGTGTATCGAATTCATTCTATTGTATTACCATATTTTTTCCAACTTATAGCTGATGAATGTATCAAAAACAGTTTCTCACATCTTTTGAGTTTATGTGTGAATTTTATCATATTTCTTGCCAATTCTTCTCTAAAATTAACACAGTGAAATTGTGAGGTTTGTTCAAGCTTAGTGATCTACCCCTGTGGAATTTCAAATGGTATCAGAGCTTGCAAGATATTTTGAAGTTGCAACAATTGTAGTAGTAGAAGAAGTTGCAGTAGTAGAATCAGTTGCAGCAGTAGCAACAATTGCAATAGTTTATTGAGTAGTTGTTTTTCAATAGAGCACTAGAAGCCTCTGGATTTCCACAACAAATCCTAGTGCCATTGCATTGAATTCATTGGAGAAATCCTTTGAGGTCTATCCAGGTGTGAAGGATTTGGATAAAAGTGCCTACTGTCCTAAAGAAATGTTCAATAGATTCTGTAACAATCCTCCACATAAATTTCATTATTTTTGCAGGTTATTCAAAGTTTTTTTGCAGTTGCAACAATTTTTTGTAGTTGCAGCAGTTTTGCTGCAGTAGCAGCATTAGATATTTTCTATTGTTTTTGTAGGTATTCTACAATAGATTCCATGAATTTGAAATAAATTCCTCCTCTCTCTCCATTTAACTATGATGAGTGGAAACCAAAGATGATAGCATATCTGAAGAGACAAGGTATTTCTTATATGTGTATTGGTGTTATGAGAGATTTTGCTTCCTATGAAGAGGAGAATGATTGGATAAATGATTGTGACAGAGCCTTAGGAGCAATGTGTATTTCTATGTCTCCTAGTATTCCCTACCTCATTAATACTATGCCCTACCTCATTAATACTGTTGAACATCTAAGTGATATATAGACCAAATTGGATAGAGAATTTGGAAAGCAGAAGGAAGAGGATCATGCTAGCCATTTGGAAATCCCAGTGATACCTCCTCAAGTGTTCTCTCTGATTATGTCTCAACATTTAGTATCTCTCATGATGAAGTTGTTCAATATGAAGAAGAAGCTGTAAATTCAACACAGAAAGTTCATGTTGAAGACATTCCTTCCTTCGTTTCTCTAGAAGTTGAAGACAATTTCGAATTGTCCCCTTCTCATGTAGCTGATGCAGATGAAAGTGGTGAAACTAATGAATATGATCCTTTTGTAGAGAATATCCATTCCTCAATCATGTTCTCAATGTCTTCTATTTCGAATTATGAGAAAGATAAGCTAGTACATGATCTAGAATCTGAAGAGGTTCTTAAATCCTCTCTTTCACATGAGTCTGTTGGTGCATAGAATGATGATCTACTAAATGTTTTGGAAGTTAAATCAGAGTTTGGGGGTGATGAATTCAACCTCCTTGATCACATGCTTCCGATGTAATTCTATTTGATCATTGGCACATGTTCTCATATTTTCACTGAAGATGGAGGACACTACCATTCGCTTGGGTTCAAGTCTTAGGCACATTTTTGTGAATTTTGTTTTGATAACACCCTTGCTGGTCCAAAGGAGATCACAAGAAACCATCTATCAATTGATGGAGCTGATTTAACTTCCATTGATAATAAGTTCAAGTGTTAAGAGAAATTAGATCTGATTGGAGTTGATCCACTTCTTCCCAAGAGGAAGATATCTATAGAAATTGAATCAAGCATCAAACCTACTTGAGTATTGAGAAGCAATTTTTGGTTTGTTTCAGTCTATCTTGAGGGGGGGGGTTGTTCTCATTGGGTTTTCCCTCTTTCCTCACATTTTGTTTAGATTGTTGTATGGGGTGACCTTTGGTCTCAGTAACCAGTGCCCTATTTTTTCAGTTATTTTTTCCTCATAGTCCGACTTAAGGGGGGGTGTTGCAATATTCTCACCATCATCATCTTGGTCTTGCATGCACTGCATTCATGCATTCCATGCAGCATTGCATGCATCCATGCATTAGAAGTGGAGTCGCCTAGCACCTAGTCCATATTCTGGGCCCCTGGAGCTTGTTTATGGCCATTATTATCCCTCCTACCCACTCATGTGCCCTTGTTTCCATCACTGGAGTTACAATTCCACCCTCTTGCACTGATTTAGGAGATCTATTATTCAGTTCCATGATTTAAGGAACCTTGTCCCCTTGATTGCTCAGTTAACTGACTGTAGCTCCTAGCTGACTGCTACTAGGTGTAGGAGTGCCATCCTTTACCACTGACAACTAGTATGCACCATACTTGGAGTCTCCTTCCCTATTTTGGTTCCCACATGGTTCATTTATGCCCATTTCTACTTCGGTTGACTTATCATTAATCATTGGTGGCCTCCAGACCTTATCGGGAGATGGTTCCATGCAAACTAAGCCATGACTTGAGGAGAATTCGAACTCTCCTAGGTGTATCGAATTAATTCTATTGTATTACCTTATTTTGGTCAGCTTACAGTTGATGAATGTATCAACAACAGTTTCTCACATCTTTTGTGTTTATGTGTGAATTTTATCATATTTCTTGTTAATTCTTCTACGCAATTAACACAATGAAATTGTGAGGTTTGTTCAAGCTTAGTGATCTACCCCTGTGGAATTTCATAGAATTCCCTAAAAAAAAAGAAAAAAAAAAGAAAAAAAAGTAAAGTTTTGAACAATTCACAAGAATATGTAACTATTGATGTCAGTTCTAGAACACCCAGAATTTGCATTGCCTTGTAAGGTAGGAAGGCAAAACATTAGTTTACTATATTAGAAATTGATGGTAAAGTCTTGTCAAAATCAGTTTCTATTTTGATATATCTAGGAGAATTTCCTGGTCACATTTATCCTAAAGTTGTGGATGCATGCCAATTAAATAAAAGTAAACACATTCAACCTTGGCTTCCTCAATTAGCTCCACATACAAAGATATGAATGGCATGAAAACAATAGTCAACTTGAACATACTACCATTGGGTTCATATGATGTTTTAATAGGCATGGAATGGTTAGAGAAGCACCATGTGGTACTTAACTATTTAAATAAGACTTTTACTTGTTTTTATGAAGAAGTAAATCAAAGAATGGTACAAGGGATACCTAACAAAATTTCAGTTAAACAAATTTCAGCTTTATAGACTAAAATATGTGTTGGAAAGGGATAAAAATTATATGCTATTAACTTTCAAACTTATACTGAAGTAATCAAATAGAAACTAGAATATTTTCCATTCTTAAATGAATTTAAGGATGTATTTCCCAATAAAATAACTAGGATGCCACCTAAAAGATACTTAAATTTTTCTATAGAACTTGTACCTGGATAATTTCTTTTTTCTAAAGCACCATACCATACAAGTACACTAGAACTAGTTGAACTTAAAATGTGTTAAGATTTAATATGCTAAGACAGAAAATAGCAGCATTACATTCCATTTCACAATAATAGCATATATAGGATCACCGAAGAAAAAACAAGCATAGCATAAACACAAGAGACACAGATTTATCCTGGGAAACCCTCATGGGGTAGAAAACCCAGTAAAGCTTCCTCAATATAGATGACCAGCAATATACAAAGATGAAACCCTGAGACATGATCTCCTCCTCCACAATAGCAGACCTCTCCTCCACAAGTGCGCTATCCTTAAGTGTGCGTGTGTATCAAATGAGGAATACACCTCCTCTATTTATACACTACTCTAACATATCTTTTACACAAGTACATGTAGGCTCGTATTTAACCAATGGGTTAAATACCCCACTACAACTGACTGGGCCAACCCCTCTAGGGTGGTCTAATAACCCTTTGACCCATATAACACATATAGGGCCGACCTCCACTAGGGAAGTCTAATAACCCGAGTTACCACATTCCGATGGAGGAATAAACATCTCCAGATATACAATAAGATCTTTACGGAGGAATGAAACATCTCCGGAATAATAAAGTACAATTATAATATTCTTTGAAGTTACAATATTTCAACACTCCCCCTGAACTAGAAGGATATTATAACAGCATCTGCACGAGCAATGAGTCATCAACATCATACATGATACATCTATAAATCATTGGAAGCTTTCTCAACATCATCAGTAACCCAACTAGTTACTGGAACATCTTCAATACTGGAACATCAACATCTTCAGTATTGAGTCTTTATCTTCTGCAACACTCAAACAGCTACAGCAACATCAATATCTGAATCCTCACGATCGTCAGCATCGTCATCATACGATCATCAACATCGTCATCACACGATCATCAGCATCGTCATCACACGATCATCAGCATTGTCACATCATCTTGATCTACAACATCTGGTTCATCACGATCTACAGCATCGTCATTATACGATCATCAGCATCGTCATCATATGATCATCAGCATCGTCATCATACAAACATCAGCATCGTCATCATACGATCAACAACATCGTCATCAGCATCGTCATCATACGATCAACATTTTCCAGGGTGATCAATCCTGCTCTCTTTAGGACATACATCCATGGATGATGTAATCCAGTCATGTACCTTTTGAACCGAAGTCCAGGGACGATCCAGTCCTATCATGTACCTTTTGAACCGAAGCTCAGGGACGATCCAGTCCTATCATGTACCTTTTGAACCTAAGCTCAAGGACGATCCAGTCCTATCATGTACCTTTTGAACCGAAGCTCAGGGACGATCCAGTCCTATCATGTACCTTTTGAACCAAAGCTCAGGGACGATCCAGTCCTATCATGTACCTTTTGAACCGAAGCTCAGGGACGATCTAGACCTATGATGTACCTTTTGAACCGAAGCTCAAGGACGATCCAGTCCTATCATGTACCTTTTGAACCGAAGCTCAGGGACGATCCAGTCCTATCATGTACCTTTTGAACCGAAGCTCAGGGACGATCCAGTCCTATCATGTACCTTTTGAACCGAAGCTCAGGGACGATCCAGTCCTATCATGTACCTTTTGAACCGAAGCTCAGGGATGATCCAGTCCTATCATGTACCTTTTGAACCGAAGCTCAGGGACAATCCAGTCCTATCATGTACCTTTTGAACCGAAGCTCAGGGACGATCCAGTCCTATCATTCAATTCTCGGAGACCTCATGTCTACGACTCAATTCACAGGACCAAAGTCCGAGGACGATCCAATCCCCTTACCTGTTCATTCAGGATTTTGTTCTCGGAGACATCATGTCTACGGCTCAATTCAAAGGACTAAAGTTCGAGGACGATCCAATCCCCTTACCTGTTCATTCATGATTTTGTTCTCGGAGACATCATGTCTACGGCTCAATTCAAAGGACTAAAGTCCGAGGATGATCCAATCCCCTTACCTGTTCATTCAGGATTTTGTTCTCGGAGACATCATGTCTATGAGTCAATTCAAAGGACTAAAGTCCGAGGACGATCCAATCCCCTTACCTGTTCATTCAGGATTTTGTTCTCAGAGACATCATGTCTATGGCTCAATTCAAAGGACTAAAGTCTGAGGACGATCCAATCCCCTTACCTGTTCATTCAGGATTTTGTTCTCGGAGACATCTGTTGAATATTGTAACTTCTAAGAATATTATATTTGTATATTATTTATTTCGGAGATGTTCCATACCTCCGATGTGATTATACTATGAATCCAGAGATGTTTATTCCTCCGAAGTGGTTGTGGTAACTAGGGTTATTAGACCCACCATGTGGGGGTCGGCCCAGTCAATTATAATAGGGTATTTAACCTAATGGTTAAATACGAGCCTACATGTACTTGTGTAAAATACATGTCAGTGTAGTGTATAAATAGAGGAGGTATGTTCCTCATTTGACACACTCACTCACTTAAGAGAGGTGCACTTGTGGAGGAGAGGTATGCTATGGTGGAGAAGGAGATCATGTCTTTGGTTTGCATCTTTTTATATTGCTGGTCATCTATATTGAGGAAGCTTTATTGGGTTTTCTACCCCATGAGGGTTTCCCAGGATAAATCTGTGTCTCTTTTGTTTATGCTATGCTTGTTGTTTCTTCAATGATCCTGTATATGCCATTATTGTGAAATGGAATGTAATGCTGCTATTTTATGTCTTATCATATTGAATTTTAACATGGTATCAGAGCTAACCTGAAGGAAGGCAATGTATGGCACTTACGACACTTGCTTCTCTTGCGACAATTTGAAGGTTAGGGTTTTATATAGCAAAAACCAGTCATCATGGAACTTTCGCTATAAATCCATTTATGCAAAGTTTCATGATATGAAAAGTTTACAGGTCGTAGATAATATCCCCAGGTACCTTGTGTCCAAAGGGCACCCTCAGATTCGTTGTACTTTATGAGTTATGATCAGTACAAGTTAGGGTTTCTGCCTCTTCCAGATCTCAGTCAAAATCAGGTTACCTTGGAAAAAAGGTCATAACTTGGGCTAGGAAGCTCCAAATGAAATTTCATAAAAAGTAACAGGTAGTACACAGACTGTACTCTCTCAGGAAACATTTTTAGAGGCCGAAGGTGAACCAGTAACAGGTGGCATTCCGTACAAGTTTTCTCTCCTGTTTTATCCCATAAACAGGTCACGTTGCGACACTTGGCATAACTCTCTCTCAGAGAGTCCAATTGAGGTCAGACCTGTCAGGATGGAAATATAACAGGGCACGCTATCTCAGGAAAAATTTTCAAATTCCAAAGTTCAAACAGTGACACGTGGCATGCCGTACAAGTTCTCTCTCTTGTTTTATCCCATAAACAGGTCACGTTGCGACACTTGGCATAACTCTCTCTCAGAAAATCCAATTGAGGTCAGACCTGTCAGGGTGGAAAGATGACAGGTCAGGCTACTGCAAAAAAAATTTTCAGACCCTGTGGAGTAGAAATTTCAGAGTTATAGCAGAAACAATCAGGTGCATATTTCTGTCAAAATAGAATTATTTTTGGAGCACCTTTATTCATGGCTTCCGGAATTTAGGGTTTCGGAGAAAGTTATAATTTTTGGAATCGGAGTCCACGGCTGGAAGCTCCTAAAAAAAAAAGAGTTTAGAGCCTTGGATCGAACCTTTTGATTGGACAGAAGGGTGGGCTTCATGAAACCCTTGTTCGGGTTCCTGTCCAGAAGATCTAGAAGTTTCGAAGGCAATTTTGAGGGGTCAAATTTTGGAGATTTGAAAATTGAAGAATGCTAGGTTGATCAGCTCAGCAAGACACATTCTTCCATCCATTCAGAAGTGTGAAAGTCAAAGATTGAATTTTTAGGGTTTCTCTAGCAAACCCTAATCAAGCTCCAGATCAAGTTTCAGGGGGAGTTGAGGCTAAGGCTTTACATAAGAAGACTACAAAAAAAGTCTCGACAGGTATGACTTAAGGAGGTTCAAGTATGTCTTGAAATCTGATTCTTGATTAATTTCATGATGTGTTTGTCTTCATATTATTTATTAGTACAATCTTGATTAATGTTAGAATTGTCTGATCACCCTAGTAACAGTATGAATGCATGTGAATGATCGAAGACATTCATTGATTAGGGCTATATAATTGTACTAATGCATTATGGTGTTGTGTGAGGTTGATATTGTCTGCTATCAAGATACAGGTACATCACAAAAGACAAATCAAGTTCCATGACCATGACAACATGAATACAAAGACTCACAAGGTATGTATGACTTTGTTATATTATGTTTAACCTATGAGACATGCAGGTTCTAGCTCAGGATCTCTAAATCATTGAATAGATTGTTTAGATATGTTGTACATAACTAGAAGGTATACTAATCCAAGTATGTTTTCCTATGTCATGTTAGAATCTTACCTTGTGTAAGTATACTTGGTATGATTGGTTAGTAATCAAGGGTTTCTGCATATTATGTCTCTTATCTTGGTTGATGATTTAACTAACTAGATCAAACAAGAATATGCATGAGTAAAAGAAGACTTCCTTGAAACCTTGAATACTAATGATCATGACTGTACATATTCAAGATTATTTAGAATTAGAATGTTTTGATAATATTGATAATATACTAATGAATGTATGTTTGTGTATGAGATCATGAGCATGACACTAGTGTACACTTGAGCATGCACAGTGGTACAGAATGAATAGAAGTTCAGAAGACATACAGAAGATCAAGCGGAAGGCAACCACACAAACATAAAAGATAAGTATTTGGGTTGTTATTGGAAATAGTAAATGATATTGCTTGTATGCATATTTGTATTCCTAGAATATATCATGCTGAGTGTAAACATTCATAAAGCATTGAACTGTATACTACTAATATGCATATGATTGGTAAATTGGACAAACATTCCATTGTTGCTTGTCTATAATGAAACCTCTTTGCTGACATGCTGAGTGTTGTGCACACTCTCGATAGTATGTTCTGGTAGAGATGGAAGGCATCTAGATAGCCACTGTATGCATACAGGATATGGGAAAGTGTTGTGCCAAAGTATTGGTCAAAATAGTTGCATAACTATGTAAATGATATCTGTATGCATAATAGGTTATCATATCAATCTGATTTGATGATTATGAAGTATTACTAATCATGTACTTAATTTTGATTTGTAGGAAAGATCATGATGAATGATGAACTCTGAACAAGCGATGTATGTTCAACAAAAGATTTACAAATCAAACACACTATAGAAAGCTTGTGGTTAAGAGATTCTCTTAGAAAGAGGAAGAGAATCATGATGAGATGTTTTGCTCCAAGGGACTAGATAAAACCATTATCTTAATAATGTAATCAGGTTCTGTATGGGTTCCCAGGATCGGTAGTCAATTGATGAGCTTAATGATCATCATGGGTGATGTGGATCTCAACCTTTGCTACAAGGTTGAATATGGGTTCTAAACACATATGACATGGATGCAAGAAGGAACTCACCACAGGGTTCGAATGATTTTGAGGCTCATATTAGTAGACCCATCTGACGAGAGATGGCACAGATAGATATGCAGAAGATCACTCAATGCTGAGTGTGAATAATGGACAATTGACAGCTTCATGACAAAGCTTGGGCTTTACCAGAAGTAGAGCTATTCCTAACCTTTACCTTAAGGTTGTGGATGATGAACCTATCATACCATTATTGTATGACGATGATCTCTTTCTGACAAGGAATGAGAAACAGGTCATGAAAATGGCTGCAGAAATGAAAATGAAAGATCTCGGATTAATGCACTACTTCTTAGGTCTAGAAGTACGGCAATATCCAAAATGAATCTTTTAAATCAAGGTAAGTATGTTGTGAAGTTTCTAAAAAGATTTGATATATTGGAGTATAAAGCCATGGCCACTCCCATGGACTCCAGCTTGAAGTTGTTAGTTAATGACTCATCGTATTTAGTGGACCTAACCCTATATAGACAAATCATTGGGTCATTGATGTATTTAACAAATACTAGGCCAGATATATGCTTTGTTGTAAATACCCTAAGTCAGTATCTAGTAGAACCTAGAAAGGTGCACTTAATAGCTACAAAGCATGTTGTGAGGTACCTAAAAGGTACATTAGATTTTTGGTCTATATTATCTTGGAGGTCATGAACTCCGTTTACATGGTTACTCAGATTCTAATTGGGCAGGAAGTTTATCAGACAGAAAGAGTACATCAGGTGGATGTTATAGTCTTGAATCTGCCATGATCTCATGGTTCAACAAGAAACAATCTAGTGTGGCTTTCAGTACTGCTGAAGCAGAATTTATGGCTGTCTGCTCTGCCATCTGTGAAGCAGTATGGCTTCAGAAGCTTTTATAAGGAGTGTTTGACTTAGAAATGGATCCCACTGTGATTATGTGTGACAGTCAAAGTTGCATTAAGATGACTGAAAATCTTGTGTTCCACGATAAGTCAAAACACATAGAGATCCGATACTTCTATATACGAGATATGGTGCAAAGAGGAGTTATCAAGCTCGAATATATAAGCACTGAGGATTAGATTGCTGATATCTTGACTAAACCTCTGTCTCGAGTGAAGTTTGAATACTTTCAAGACAAGCTTGGTATAGTTCAAAAGAACTCTCCTCGAAAGGGGGAGTAGCATAGTATCTGATAACAAGTCTGTCTCATCAATGATGAGGTTACCTATTTACTGCACTTAGTTACTTAGAATTATTTTTAGGACCCTTATATTTTTTTACTTTTGATGATAGATGTATTAGTAAGAATACATGCTTTTTATGATAGATGTATACATGCTTTTGATGATAGATGTATTAGTGAGTATACATGCTTTTGATGATAGATGTATTAGTGAGAATACATTCTTTTGATGATAGATGTATACATGCCTTTAGTGATATATGTATTTGATGCTATTGATGAGGATGCATGTTTTGATATACATGTTTTGATGATGAGGATACATGTTTTGATATACATGTTTTGATGATGATGATACATGTTTTGATGATGAGGATACATGATGCCTCGATGTACTTGTATGGATGAAGATACTTGTACCCATGATTGACATACGAGGGGATTGGATCATCCTTGGACTTCAGTCCTAAAGAGAGCCGTAGACGTATGTCTTCGAGAATGAAGTCCTTGGTGGACTTGAGGGGATTGGATCATCCCTGGACTTCAGTCCTAAAGAGAGCCGTAGACGTATGTCTTCGAGAATGAAGTCCTTGGTGGACTTGAGGGGATTGGATCATCCCTGGACTTCAGTCCTAAAGAGAGCCGTAGACGTATGTCTTCGAGAATGAAGTCCTTGGTGGACTTGAGGGGATTGGATCATCCCTGGACTTCAGTCCTAAAGAGAGTCGTAGACGTATGTCTTCGAGAATGAAGTCCTTGGTGGACTTGAGGGGATTGGATCATCCCTGGACTTTAGTCCTAAAGAGAGCCGTAGACGTATGTCTTCGAGAATGAAGTTCTTGGTGGACTTGAGGGGATTGGATCATCCCTGGACTTCAGTCCTAAAGAGATCCGTAGACGTATGTATTCGAGAATGAAGTCCTTGGTCTCCGAGAACAAAATCCTGAATGAACAGGTAAGGGGATTGGATCGTCCTCGGACTTTAGTCCTTTGAATTGAGCCATAGACATGATGTCTCCGAGAACTAAATCCTGAATGAACAGGTAAGGGGATTGGATCGTCCTTGGACTATGGTCCTTTGAATTGAGCTGTAGACATGAGGTCTCCGAGAATTGAATGATAGGACTGGATCGTCCCTGGACTTCGGTTCAAAAGGTACATGATAGGACTGGATCGTCCCTGGACTTCGGTTCAAAAGGTACATGATAGGACTGGATCGTCCTTGGACTTCGGTTCAAAAGGTACATGATAGGACTGGATCGTCCCTGGACCTCGGTTCAAAATGTACGTGACAAATCCTAGAATTGTTCTAGGTTACATCCAACATGAAACAGGGTTGGCTCTGTAGATGTGATACATCCAGCATGAAACAGGGCTGGCTCTGTAGATGTGATACATCCAACATGAAACAGGGCTGGCTCTGTAGATGTGATACATCCAGCATGAAACAAGGATGGCTCTGTAGATGTGATACATCCAGCATGAAACAGGGCTGGCTCTGTAGATGTGATACATCCAGCATGAAACAGGGCTGGCCCTGTAGATGTGATACATCTAGCATGAAATAGGGCTGGCCCTGTAGATGTGATACATCCAGCATGAAACAGGGCTGGCTCTGTAGATGTGATACATCCAGCATGAAACAGGGCTGGCTCTGTAGACGTAACACATCTAGTATGAAAGAGGACTGGCTCTGTGGCGGTAAATCCTAGATCTGATCTAGGTCACATCCAGTATGAAAAAGGACTGGCACTGTGGTTGGGATTAGATCGTCCCTAGACATGAGACTTGTCTTAAAGAGATAAGGATTGATCATCCTGGAACTTGATCTGGATTGTATCATCCATGGACCTATGTCCTAAAGAGAGCAGGATTGATCATCCTGTAATATGATCGTGTGATGATGATGCTGATGATCGTGTGCTGATCATATGATGGTGATGTTGATGATCGTGTGATGACGATGCTGATGATCGTGTGATGACGATGCTGATGACGATGCTGTTGATCGTATGATGATGATGCTGATATTCGTATGATGACGATGCTGATGATCGTGTGATGACGATGATGATGTTTGTGTGATGACGATGCTGATGATCGTGTGATGACGATGCTGACGATCGTGAGGATTCAGATATTGATGTTGTTGCAGTTGTTTGAGTACTACAGAAGATAAAGACTCAGTACTGAAGATGTTGATGTTCCAGTATTGAAGATGTTCCAGTAACTGGTTGAGTTACTGATGATGTTGAGAAAGCTTCCAATGATTTATAGATGTATCATGTATGATGTATGACTCGTTGCTCCTGTGGTTGTTGTTATAATATCCTTCTTGTTAAGGGGGAGTGTTGAATATTTTAACTTCTAAGAATATTATATTTGTATATTATTTATTCCGGAGATGTTCCATACCTTCGATGTGATTATACTATGAATCCGGAGATGTTTATTCCTCCGAATTGGTTGAGGTAACTAGGGTTATTAGACCCACCATGTGGGTGTCGGCCCAGTCAGTTATAATAGGGTATTTAACCTAATGGTTAAATACGAGCCTACATGTACTTGTGTAAAATACATGTCAGTGTAGTGTATAAATAGAGGAGGTATGTTCCTCATTTGACACACTCACTCACTTAAGAGAGGTGCACTTGTGGAGGAGAGGTCTGCTATGGTGGAGAAGGAGATCATGTATTTGGTTTGCATCTTTGTATATTGCTGGTCATCTATATTGAGGAAGCTTTACTGGGTTTTCTACCCCATGAGGGTTTCCCAGGATAAATCTGTGTCTCTTGTGTTTATGCTATGCTTGTTGTTTCTTCAGTGATCCTGTATATGCCATTATTGTGAAATGGAATGTAATGCTGCTATTTTCTGTCTTAGCATATTGAATTTTAACAACATCATGTCTACGGCTCTCTTTAGGACTGAAGTCCAGGGATGATCCAATCCCCTCAAGTCCACCAAGGACTTCATTCTCGAAGACATACGTCTACAGATCTCTTTAGGACTGAAGTCCAGGGATGATCCAATCCCCTCAAGTCCACCAAGGACTTCATTCTCGAAGACATACGTCTACGGCTCTCTTTAGGACTGAAGTCCAGGGATGATCCAATCCCCTCATATGTCAATCATGGGTACAAGTATCTTCATCCATACAAGTACATCAAGGCATCATGTATCCTCATCATCAAAACATGTATATCAAAACATGTATCCTCATCATCAAAGCATTTATATCAAAACATGTATCCTCATCAACAAAACATGTATCCTCATCAATAGCATCAAATGCATATATCATTAAAGGCATGTATACATCTATCATCAAAAGCATGTATTCTCACTAATACATCTATCATCAAAAGCATGTATACATCTATCATCAAAAGCATGTATACATCTAACATCAAAAGCATGTATTCTCACTAATACATCTATCATTAAAAGCATGTATACATCTATCATCAAAAGCATGTATTCTCACTAATACATCTATCATCAAAAGCATCTATTCTCACTAATACATATATCATCAAAAGTAAAAATATAAGGGTCCTAAATCTAAATAATTCTAAGTAACTAAGTGCAGTAAATAGGTAACCTCATCATTGATGAGATAGACTTGTTATCAGATACTATGCTACTCCCCCTTTCGAGGAGATTCCTTTTGAACTAAACCAAGCTTGTCTCGAAAGTATTCAAACTTCACTCGAGACAGAGATTTAGTCAATATATCAGCAATCTAATCCTCAATGCTTATATATTCGAGCTTGATAGCTCCTCTCTGCACCATATCTCGTATATAGAAGTATCGGATCTCTATGTGTTTTTACTTATCATGGAACACATGATTTTCAGTCATCTTAATGCAGCTTTGATTGTCACACATAATCACAGTGGGATCCATTTCTAAGTCAAACACTCCATATAATAGCTTCTGAAGCCACACTGCTTCACAGCTGGCAGAGCAGAAAGCCATATATTCTGCTTCAGCAGTATTGAGAGCCACACTAGATTGTTTCTTGCTGGACCATGAGATCATGGCAGATTCAAGACTATAACATCCACCTGATGTACTCTTTCTATCTGAGACACTTCCTGCCCAATCAGAATCTGAGTAACCCTGTAAACGGAGTTCATGACCTCCAAGATAATATAGACCAAAATCTAATGTACCTTTTAGGTACCTCACTACATGCTTTGTAGCTATTAAGTGAACCTTTCTAGGTTCTACTAGATACCGACTTAGGGTATTTACAACAAAGCATATATCTGGCCTAGTATTTGTTAAATACATCAATGACCCAATGATTTGTCTATATAGGGTTGGGTCCACTAAATACGATGAGTCATTAACTAATAACTTCAAGTTGGAGTCCATGGGAATGGCCATGGATTTATACTCCAACATATCAAATCTTTTTTAGAAACTTCACAGCATACTTACCTTGATTTAAAAGATTCCTTTTGGATCTTGCCATACTTCTAGACCTAAGAAGTAGTGCATTAATTCGAGATCTTTCATTTTCATTTCTGCAGCCATTTTCATGACCTATTTCTCATTCCTTGTCAGAAATAGATCATCGTCATATAATAATGGTATGATGGGTTCATCATCCACAACCTTAAGGTAAAGGTTAGGATCAGCTTTACTTCTGGTAAAGCCCAAGCTTTGTCATGAAGTTCTCAATTGTCCAATATTCACACTCTGCATTGAGTGATCTTCTGCATATCTATCTGTGCCATATCTCGTCAGATGGGTCTACTAATATGAGCCTCAAAATCATTCGAACTCTGTGGTGAGTTCCTTCTTGCATCCATGTCATATGTGTATAGAGGCCATATTCAACCTTGTAGCAAAGGTTGAGATCCACATCACCCATGATGATCATTAAGCTCATCAATTGACTACCGATCCTGGGTACCCATACAGAACCTGATTACATCATTAAGAGAATGGTCTTATCTAGTCTCTTGGAGAAAAACATCTCATCATGATTCTCTTCCTCTTTCTAAGAGAATCTCTTAACCACAAGCTTTCTATAGTTTGTTTGATTTGTAAATCTTTTGTTGAACATCCATCGCTTGTTCAGAGTTCATCATTCATCATGATCTTTCCTACAAATCAAAATTAAGTACATGATTAGTAATACTTCATAATCATCAAATCATGATAATCTATTATGCATACAGATATCATTTACATAGCTATGCAACTATTTTGACCAATACTTTGGCACAACACTTTCCCATATCCTGTATGCATACAGTGGCTATCTAGATGCCTTCCATCTCTACCAGAACATACTATCGAGAGTGTGCACAGCTTTCAGCATGTCAGCAAAGAGGTTTCATTCTAGACAAGCAACAATGGAATGTTTGTCCAACTTACCAATCATATGCATATTAGTAGTATACTATTCAATGCTTTATGAATGTTTACACTCAGCATGATATATTCGAATACAAATATGCATACAAGCAATATCATTTACTATTTCTAATAACAACTCAAATACTTATCTTTTATGTTTGTGTGGTTGCCTCCCGCTTGATCTTCTGTATGTCTTCTGAACTTCTATTCATTCTGTACCACTGTGCATGCTCAAGTGTACACTAGTGTCATCCTCATGATCTCATACACAAACATACATTCATTAGTATATTCTCAATATTATCAAAACATTCTAATTCTAAATAATCTTGAATATGTACAGTCATGATCATTAGTATTCAGGGTTTCAAGGAAGTCTTCTTTTACTCATGCATATTCTTGTTTGATCTAGTTAGTTAAATCATCAACCAAGATAAGAGACATAATATGCATAAACCCTTGATTACTAACCAATCATACCAAGTATACTTACATAAGGGATCCTAACACAAGGTAAGATTCTAACATGACATAGGAAAACATACCTGGATTAGTATACCTGCTTAGTTATGTACAACATACCTAAACAATCTCTTCAATGATTTAGAGATCCTCAGCTAGAACCTGCATATCTCATAGGTTAAACATAATATAACAAAGTCATACATACCTCGTGAGTCTTTGTCTTCATGTTGTCATGGTCATGGAACTTGATTTGTCTTTTGTGATGTACCTGAACCTTGTTAGCAGACAACATCAACCTCACACAACACCATAATGTATAAGTACAATCATATAGCCCTAATCAATGAATGTCTTCGATCATTCACATGCATTCATATTGTTATTAGGGTGATAAGACAATTAATAACATTTATCAAGATTGTACTAATAAATGACATGAAGACAAACACATTATGAACTTAATCAAGAATCAGATTTCAAGGCATACCTGAACCTCCTTAAGTCATACCTGTCGAGACTTTTTGTAGTCTTCTTATGTAAGGCCTTAGCCTCAACTCCCCCTGAAACTTGATCTGGATATTGATTAGGGTTTGCTAGAGAAACCCTAAAAATTCAATCTTTGACTTTCACACTTCTGAATGGATGGAAGAATGTGTCTTGCTGAGCTGATCAAACTAGCATTCTTAAATTTTGAAATCTCCAAAATTTGACCCCTCAAAATTGCCTTCGAAATTTCTGGATCTTCTGGACAGGAACCCGAACTAGGGTTTGATGAAGCCCACCCTTCTGCTCAATCAAAAGGTTTTATCCAAGGTTCTAAACTCTTATTTTTCTGAGGAACTTCCAGCCGTGGTTACAGACTTCAAAAATTCCAACTTTTGCTGAAGCCCTAATTTTCCATCTTTCCGATCAAAATCCCGAGCTAGGGTTTAATCAAGCCCGATATTCTACCCAACCAAGAAATTCGATCTTGGTCTCTAAATTTTGATTTTCCTGAGTAGCATTCAGCCGTGGATTCCGATTCCAAAAATTCTAACTTTCTCTGAAACCCTAAATTCCGGAAGCCATGAATAAAGGTGCTCCAATTTTTTTTTGTTTTGACAGAAATATGTACCTGATTGTTTCTGCTATAACTCTGAAATTTTCGCTCCACAGGGTCTGAAAACGTTTTCTGCAGTAGCCTGACCTGTCCTCTTTCCATCCTGACACGTCTGACCTCAATTGGATTTTCTGAGAGAGAGTTATGCCAAATGTCGCAACGTGACCTGTTTTGGGATAATACAGGAGAGCGAACTTGTACGGCATGCCACGTGTCACTGTTTGAACTTCGACCTCTGAAAACTTTTCCTGAGATAGATCGCCCTGTTATATTTCCATCCTGATAGGTCTGACCTCAATTGGACTCTCTGAGAGAGAGTTATGCCAAGTGTCGCAACGTGACCTGTTTATGGGATAAAACAGGAGAGCGAACTTGTACGGCGTTCCACGTGTCACTGGTTCAGCTTCGGCCTCTGAAAAAGTTTCCTGAGATATTGCAATCTATGTACTACCTGTCACTTTTTACTAAATTTCATTTGGAGCTTCCTATCCCAAGTTATGACCTTTTTTCCTAGGTCACCTGATTTTCACTGAGATCTGGAAGAGGCAGAAACCCTAACTTGTACTGATCATAACTTACAAAGTACAACCAATCTAAGGGTTCCCTTTGGATACAAGATACCTGGAGATGTTATCTACGACCTGTAAAGGTTTCAGATCCCGAACCTTCTCCAAAATGGATTTATAGCGAAAGTTCCATGATGACTGGTTTTTTCTATATAAAACCCTAACCTTCAAATTGTCGTAAGTAAAGTAAGTGTCGTAAGTGCCATACCTTGTCTTCCTTCAGGTTAGCTCTGATACCATGTTAAGATTTAATATGCTAAGACAGAAAATGGCAGCATTACATTCCATTTCACAATAATAGCATATATAGGATCACTGAAGAAACAACAAGCATAGCATAAACACAAGAGACACAGATTTATCCTGGGAAACCCTCATGGGGTAGAAAACCCAGTAAAGCTTCCTCAATATAGATGACCAGCAATATACAAAGATGAAACCCTGAGACATGATCTCCTCCTCCACAAGTGCGCTATCCTTAAGTGTGTGTGTGTGTATCAAATGAGGAATACACCTCCTATATTTATACACTACTCTGACATATCTTTTACACAAGTACATGTAGGCTCGTATTTAACCAATGGGTTAAATACCCCATTACAACTGACTGGGCCGACCCCTCTAGGGTGGTCTAATAACCCTTTGACCCATATAACACATACAGGGCCGACCTCTACTAGGGAAGTCTAATAACCCGAGTTACCACATTCCGACGGAGGAATAAAAATATCTCCGGATATACAATAAGATCTTTACGGAGGAATGAAACATCTCTGGAATAATAAAGTACAATTATAATATTCTTTGAAGTTACAATATTTCAACAAAATGCAACTACACAAATTGATTGAAAAAGGGTACATTAGACCTAGTTTGTCCCCGTGGGGGGCTCCTATCCATTTTGTAAATAAAAAAGATGGGACAATGCAAATGTGCATTGATTATCATCATCTAAATAAATTAACAATAAAAAATAGATACCCACTACCAAGAATATATGACTTGTTCAATCAAGTTGGAGGAGAAAAAATAGTTTCTAAGATTGATCTAAGACATCGATATCAACAAGTTAGAATATAAGAAGAAGATATAAACAAAACAACATTTAGAACTAGATATGGACACTATGAGTTTGTATTCATGCCATTTGGCCTAACAAATTCCCCTGCTAACTTTATGTGTATGATGGACAACATATTCAAACAATATCTGGATAAGTTTGTACTAATCTTCATTGGTGACATACTTATATATTCTAAGTATGAGAAGGAACATGAAGAATACTTCAGAATTGTTTTGCAAGTGTTGAGAGAACATAAATTGTATGCTAAGTTTAGAAAATGTGATTTCTATGAGAAACAGATTCAATACTTAGGACACATCATTTTAGAAGAAGGAATATCTATAGACCCTGCAAAGATCAAGGCCATAATGGATTGGCCTATTCCTACAAATGTGTCAAACATTCGGTCTCTATGGGTCTTGCAGGATACTACCATAAGTTCATTGAGAACTTTTCTAGAATTGCATATACCATAACATCATTGTAGAAAAAGGAAACAAGCTTTGTTTGGTAAGTGTAACAACTCCAAAATACATACAATTTTTTTTTTTTTCATATCGTTGCTGGACGACAATTTCCAAACTTAGTTTTTATTATCAGTTCAAAGTGTGAGAATAGTTTACAAGACCATGAATATTCTCATTATTAGTTCAAATTGTGAGAATAGTTTATAAGACCAGGAATATTGTCTCATTGTTGTCATAGCATTGCCAATGTTAAGAGTTTGATGTTTAACATATCATAATGGTTTAATTTACAACCTGATTGATTATTACGGGGTTATTAAATTTTACTAATTATTTAATTCAATATAAAAATTGTTTGTAAATCAACCGCTTATAACGTTATATATATATATTAATAAATATTATTAAACAATAATAATATTTATCACAACAAATGTATCAATAAATATCATGTAAATATTCATTCAACGAGACAATTACCATAAATATAATAATATAGTTAAACTAGCATGGTGATATTAATCCAATGACAAGTGTAATATACAATCCCAGTATTTATAATGATACCCTCATCATGCCTTAGCCACTCAAACAACTTGTTCATGGATAGGCTTAGCATAAGGTTAATACAATGTTGATTAAACATGAAGAGTTTATGGTGGAAGTGGCCCGCAACTAGCTGTAAGGATTGCTTATCCCTTGGATAACATATATTTTACATGGAGCTATGAATACTAAGCATTGTGAGGTTGGGAATCCATGTGGGTTCACCCCCTAGCATCTGCAACCTTTCCATACTCATGGTGAACACTTTCAACTTCACGTTTGTGACTAAGACTATAGGAGAGTGCATCTAGGGTCCTCTCTCGAGTGGCTCGCATACCATATTTACTATGAGAATAAAACATAGCTATCACAAGTACTGGTAAGTGGGCCAACATGGGCTCTAGCCTCCACCTGGACAAGGTACGGGCACTAAAATTAAAAGGTTGTACTCTATCTCAAAGTTCATGAGCTTCAAGTCTCCTTTAGGACTATTATCCAACATTTGTAAGTTGGGTTTTGGAGAGTGAGGATCGGCGTCCTCCAAGGTTAACCTGGAGCTTGGATCCCACAGATTTCAATCTCCTTGTTATATTTATGGTGTGAGTGTCCGGATATCAGTGTCTTGGTGTTAACACTTTTTTTAACATGAAATTTGAAACTGAAATGGGTATGTATCCCTCATGGCACCTTCCCTTTCCCATGTGGACTCTTCAAGTTCGTAGTGCTTCCATTAACTGGACAATAGCCCTCTTCCAGAGATACATTTTTGTCTTGTCTAGAATACAAAGGGTACTTTGTATGAACTCCCCTTCTGGTTATACATGCAACAAATCTCAATTGATTACATTCTTAGGATCATAAACATACATCTTAAGCAAAGATACATGAAAAACATTGTGAATTTTAACATGAGTAGGCAAAGCAAGTTCATAGGAAACTGGGCCTCTCTTAGCCAATATCTAAAATGGCCTATAATATCTAGGAGCCAATTTTCTACACTTTCCCAAGTTTAGAGAGATTCTTTTCACTTTGAATTTTATATACACATGCTCCCCAATATGATACTCTTTATCCCATCTACATTTTTTGGCATAACGTTTATTCCAATCCCATGCCTCTTTTAAGTGTTGTTGTACCTTATTTACTAGTTGTTCCAAATATCTTAACATATCTGGTCCTAACATCAATCTGTCCATCAGACTATCCCAGGTCAGATGAATTATGCATTTTGTGCCATACAACACTTCAAACATAGTCATTTTGGCAGATGTATGATAACCATTATTATATGCAAATTCCACTATGTGTATGCAATCCTCCCAACGGGAAGAACTATGCATGGAATATTGTAATGTCTCCAAAAATTCATACTTCAATTTTTTTTTTATCATCACTCAACGAGAATTCCCTACTTAACTATTTTAGTTCCAGTGTTGTGATATCTTTATTAACAGACTTACTTCTAGTTTCGAGGTCATTGAAGTCCATTGCATTTCTTATCTTAATTCAGGACTTCGACAAATACATTACTACTCAATATGTTTATCAATATGACCATTAAAGTTTAAATCCTATTTAATGGATATATATATATATATATATATATCAACAATAACTCATTAATAAATATTATTATAGATATTAATAATGTTTATTAATGAGTTATTGTTCATATATATATTTTCCACTTAATCTTACACACTCATGCATTTCCATGGTAACATAAAACAATGTATCTAACACAATTTAAATGTTTTTTATTGTAGTCCTTATCCATATGACCCACTTGCCATGGCTAGGCATAACACATTGATTTAATTTTGTTATGCAACAAATTTCCAAAAAGAGCATGAAAGAGTAGAAATAGATCTGAAAGAGTACTCCACGACTTTAATGAAGAAAATATATGAATATAAATCCTGTTCAAGGGGGAAACCTCCTTATACAGTGTACCAAGTACACAAGACACGCCAATACAAGATACTCAAAAGAAAAGATCTCCTTCCTATATATAGGATATTAAGAGGTACAATTACAACTCACTATCCCAAGCCAACATAACTAATATAACCATAGTAATGACAATTACCACTAATGGACCAAATCCGACATTAAAACTAATGTAATGAACCACAACATAGGGGAAAATGTGCCCCCATTTACATATTAACATGCCCCTCCCCTTCAGACAAGTGTTTTTCTCAATGCTTGATTAGTTGTGCATGTTTTTGTATGAAGGCCTCATCTTCCACTTGACAAAGTACTCAGTAATAGCCAATTTTCATAGTTGTTTGGTCCTTATTTCACTGATTTGTTCAAGTTCTGTAATATCCCTATTTTTCCCCTAGGGTTTCTGCAACAAAAAGTGTAATTGTATACCCGTTGATGTCAAGGATCTCAAGGAAAAAGCTCTGCAGGCAAAAATTTGTAAGTATGCTTATGTTTTCCTATGTTTTAAAGTGAATTTGTAGACTTAGGAGACTGAAAGGATTGGCGCAATGAAATGAAAGGGGCATGGAATCGACTATGGGAGAGGGTGAATGGGTTGGTAGCCATGAGTTTTAATGAAAATGGTCATCCTAGTGACATGAGCATTTGAAGTGAACTGTGATGTTCACTGAGAAAACACTTAAGTTTATAATCATTGTTAACTATTATTCCTAGATAGAGGCGCCGAAGAAACTACTAGTCGCTGCAAGGTAGTAATAAGTTCCTATGACCTAACTATTAGCATGAGGCTAACCAATATTGAGTGCCACTAAGTGAAAGTAAGGAGTTAATCTAAATAACATTGATATCCTGACCTCGACAAGGGATTTTGTTAAGCTTCATAGTGGGAAAGGGTTAATAACTTTCCTAATTATAAATTAGGAATAAAGATAAAATGATTTATTATACCAAGAAAACATATTGGTATTTATAAATAACTACTTAAATATTATTACAAATAATTTAAATGAAGTAAGTTAGATTAAAGAAGGATTGCTTGTATTTTATTAAAAATACAAATTCTTTAAAGTATTAAAATGATATAAATGCTTATCTACAAAAGTAGAAAATACTAACTAGAATCTAATGCATGGGTATGCATGGATAACTAGTATCTAATGCATGGATATGCATGGAAAACTGGTAGATAATGCATGGATAACTCTCAGCTATTAATGGAACCTATTCTCTTAACTATATAAGGTGGAAGTTAATGATAATTTAAGATAATTAGTTATGTTTGGACAAGTTTTTAATGTACCAATCAGATTTGATGATACACTAAATGACTTTCCTACAAGACTTAAGGCAAAACAATTAAACTAGAGACTTGACTGACTGTAGGAAGGAAATATCAAACAAATATGGAATGGATGGGGATCATGATAGATGAGATATCCTTTGGACAATGTACTGGTACCATTAATTTTTCAAACATCATCTAGTCCGAAGTCTACTCCAAGGCTTCTAGGCACCCCAACATATGCAAACCATAAATTCAAATTGGAAGTACCTGAGAACCAGTGGTAAATTATTTCAACTTAGGAAGGATTAAAAACATCAATTTACTGTCAAATATAATCTTGGTCTCTCTCTGTTGAGGCCTCGTGTTTGCAGGGTATGCAAAGTGCTGGAATGGGTTCCTAAGCTCTCAACGGAGCGTGAAAACCCAGACATAAAGGCTTCGAAAGGCCCTACGCAAGGACAATCCTATCCCTAGCCTGTTTGGTGTAGTAATCTCCCATGGATATTTGGCCTCCGCTGGCACTCTAAGAGTCGATGGGTTTTGATCCAAAGGATCAATTTTCAAATGAATAAAACCTAAGTGTAAAAGTTTGCAAACACTAATGTACTTAAAGGAATCTAGGCTAAGTTAGATCTATTCTAAGAAATTGTTTTGGAATAGATGCAAATCAACTTGATTTGTGAATAAATAGATCATTTATCAATTACATAGAAATGTATAACATGTTTAGTGATTTGTTCAACTCAAGTTGTGATTAATTAATGAAAATCAACTAATGGCAAATTGAGTTTGTTAAACATTCAAGACTTAATTTGTAACTTGATATGTTAATTGAAAAATTAACACCATTTGTAACTTACTGAAAGAATCATTTGCAAAAATCGATAAAAGATTTTAATAGAATAAACTCTTTAAAACCTTTATGAACACATGAATCATGAGTAATGATAAACCAGAACTGTAGATTAATATGTTTAATAAATTGCAAAGATTAAAACAATGTCAGATAAATAACTTGGAGGAAAATCACATCCATCAAATAAAATTGACAAATTGACAAAATTGGATCTGAAAAGTAACTTTACTGTATTCAATAACCAGTTTGTAAGAAACTACAAGCTTGCATCAAAACAGAGCATTCCCAACCTCTCCTGCAGATTTTGTCTCCAAGTTCCATCCTCGTGTGTCTATGAGGGATCCTCTCTTTAAATAAGAGTTTACAAAATAATAATACAAATAATAAATCCCCACAAACTGGGATCACAAAATCGAAGATAAACTATACAACACTTTTTAAGGCGACTTTCTTTCAACAAAATTCTCCAAACAAGATTCATCTTCTAATTTCGGGAAGAATCCCATTACAGAATATAGAATTCATCGATGAATTACATCTGTCTATAATAGGAAACAAGAGATCCAAAAAATCTTCCTTAGGAACTTCTGAATGATCGACAATGTCTTCAAAAATGGAGAAATCATCCAACGGGTCTTGTTTAGCAGAGCTTGGCGAAGTAACGAGAACCTCATTGATTATAAAATATGGATAATGGTATCATCTCGATCAATTAAATCTTTGGAAATTTCCTTTTTCTTCTTCTGAAGAAGCTACATATAGATGGGTGGAACTTTAGAATCGTCATCTTTGCTGCTACTGCTCGTATCAAGAACATCTTCATCAAAAGGTGGTGACATAGGTCCTTAATACAACAATGACTAAAGTTCCTCATCTATACAAAATTTGTCCAAAGATTTCTGATCTGTCTGCATATTGCTCATACAAGATTATTAGAAGGAAACCTTTGGAAATAAAATACAGAACAGTTGCACAGAATTTAAACATCGAATTAATTACCTCATATCTAATCCCATATTTAAAAGGATTAATAAAAATTGTAATGATTGAGCATAATGAATTGCTATGATTAAAATATTATGATCTGGGAATTGCAATCATTTGAGCTGTAATGAAACAAGTCACAGCATGTATTAACCGAATTTGGATTAGGATGAAGTACAAATTCAGTTAAGTGATGCATGACTAGAAGTCACATCTGAAAAATCATCATTATGGCTTAATCCAATCAACAATTATGACTTCGGATTTGAACCGAAGGTGAAGACCACAGTCAGAGAATTGATGGCCAACATGACGAAGAGCAGAGAATCTACACGTTTGAACAGACGACGCATTTCCAACCAAATAACAGCTAAAAAACCATAAAGGTGACCTTGGTAAGAAAATGGCAGCAAAATCCACATAGGAGCGTAAATTTCCGACAGTAAAAATGGTATTGAAAAATAGAAAAATCGTATATTTATGGATTTTCCGGTTGGATCAAATCTGGGCCGTAGATTTTAAACAAATGGATGGCTAGGATTAACCCCTGTGGGATGTGAGATCGAGTTCAGAACCAATCTTTATTCAAAATTCCTGAAATCCACAATCCAAAATTTCGGGTTGCGGGTTTTACAATTTTTACAAAATGAACAAACGTGTTTTCAAAATCTACAACCCAAAATTTAGGGTTTCGGGTTTCGGAAACGAAAACTATAAACGAAATCAAATAAATTTTTCCGCAACCTGCAATCCGCAATTTGTGGGTTGCGGGTTTCAGGATCACACAACGCAATTTATTGGCGTAACGAATTTTTGCAACCCAAAATTCGCAATTTTTGGGTTGCGGGATCGAAAACTCAAAAATATCTACACGGTCATTCCGCAACCCGCAATTTCAGGTTGACGAATTTCCAAATATAAAGAAACGATTCCCGCAATGTGGAATTGCGGGATTTCGGGTTTCAGGATTTCGGGACTTGCAGTGAAAAAAAGATTTTTGGGAAAAATGCAAGGTTTTCTGCAAATCAAGAAAACAACCAGAAACTTAGAAATTTTCAAGGAAATAATAATGATAAATAAGCAAACCAAACAAAGGGTGATATGCCATGGAAAAATTTAAAACTTTCCTAAATACCTTGATATTTACAAAATGGTGCTCCCATGCTCAGAATGAAGCATGGGATCTGTTGTACCTACAACAAATGTCAACTGGCTGGGAAGAACCAGTTATCTCTGCAAAAAATTCAGTCAAAGAAAGTATGTCATCCCACTGATTTCTAGCCCGAAATATTTAGAAGATGTTTACGAGAGACAATCAACAGGCAGTATTAGCAAAAGATTGATATATTCCCATCCTTGATCATATTAAAGATAATGGAGATTCAAGAAACAACAAGAAACTTTTTTTCAATTTGCGATTCACAGGAAGACAGATTTAGATGAACCTAGGGGCAAACTTCATAATACTCTAGATATCCAAATCATTAACTACCTTATTCACATAATTTTATTATTCTTCCCTTTTTTTTTACAAAAAGAAAGCTAAACATAAGACGTTGCTGGCATAAGATCACTACCTTGACTTGGTGATCAGATTTTGGCAATGCCATTCACAAACCTGACCTAGAAACTGAACAAGCTAGCTCAGTAATGAGACTCCTTGTCTTCCAGCTATAACACTGAAAGAAATTATCATGGCTTGATGACCACATAATGATAATTCCTGTCCAAAATCAGACCCATGATCATGGCAGGGATGGCTTGTGATAAGCCCCCCTGTCCTTATGTACAACATTGTCTTATAAAGAAAACAAAACAGACAATTTATTAAGGTGTGAACTGCAGGACACCACCATGGCTTGGTAACCATATGATAGTGTCGTTACTCACTGATCCACTGCAGATCATGAATGGACCAACTTGTAATAGGATCTTCCATCTTTCAAAAAACTTAAAGCCATCTTCCAAGTTTGGTGGCTTGGTGTGAATATGTCATTCCACTCACATCTATGAAGCTAATGGGCTGGCTTGAAAACAAGACCCCCCATCCTGCAATCCACAATTATTAAATGATATTATTTTTCAAGGTAACTGTGATAGGATCTAGAGCAGATAAAGGTTTTCCAGGTTATTGAGATATGTTGTATTACACATGTGAAACATAAGACATAAGTCAGTCATTTTCCACAATCTCAATTAAACAAATGAAGCATGTATAAGATAATGACCAAGGTGGAAAGATATCAATCAAAATTATGCCACTAATGATCATCTACTCTTTGTAAAACAAATTCTGACATAGGCCGAGAAAAACCAAGACTGACAGAACATCCCACAACTTCAGCTCAGATTATCTTTGAGACAAACTGACCATCAACCATAACCAAATGTGTGGGTTTATTCAAAGGACAAACTAAATAAAGAAAACCATTCGAAAGAAAGAAAATGAAAAACACACCAAACTTATGTACAAAGTGCACCAGACTGTTTAGACAAAATACTTTTTAAGCAGTGACACATTCACTGCATAGGTATCAATGACCCCCTCCAATGTCTGTAACCGAACTGTACTTGGGACAATATTTTCTGTAATAGTGAAAGGTCCAATCCAAAGGCGTTGGAATTTGTTGTACTGGTTTTTATTCTTGTGTTGTTTATCCCACCTCGGCACCAAATCTCCCACTGAAAATTCCCTGTCAGAAGAGGATTTTTCATCAAACCATCTCTTAACCATTTGTTGATGATGATATAACTTATTTTTAGCCACCTCTCTGTCTTCCTCCAGCTTAAGCAAAGTATCAATCCTCTGTTGGAGTGGAGAGGAATCATCCTCTTCAATACATTGGGCTAACTATAATGATAGAATGGTAAGATTGGATGGAAGAATGGCCTCCTTGCCATAGACCAAACAGTAGGGAGAATTCCCAATAGCTGCCTTTGGAGTGATTCGATCTTCCCAAAGAGAATTATAGAGCTGTGTGTGCCAATTCCTGTGATGAGTGGCTACTGTATTCTTGAGAATATTTATCAGGTTCTTGTTAGAAGATTCAGCAAGCCCATTACCCTATGGGTAATAATTGGTATAAAATTTTAATTTAATCCATCTTTCAAGGGCGTACTGTGTCAAGTCAATCGAGGAAAAATAGGAAGCATTATCAAAAACAAGATACTCGAGGGCACCAAACCTTGTAACTATCTGACTGTCAAGGAAAGAGATTATTTGGTTCATGTTGCACTGCTTAAGGGGGATTGACTCTACCCATCTGGTAAAGTAGTCAGTTGTTGTAAGGATATACCTATGCTAAAGGGAGGAGGTAGGATTAATAGGACCAACAAAGTCCAATCCCCACTGCTGAAATGGGAATTGAATTGTTACTGGTTGCAGAGGAAAAGCAAGTTTCTTGAACTTCCTTGCACACTTTTGACGTGGTTCACACCTCCTGACATAGGCATAAGCATCTTTAAACAGAGTGGGCCAATAATATCCAGCCTTGAGAATCTTGTGTGTTGTGGTCTCACCTGAGAAATGACCTCCAGCAGGTCCTGCATGAAATTGAAAAAGGATGTCATTAGTTTAAGTTTTCTCCAAGCATCTAAGAAAGACTCCATCATAATTTTTTCTAAACAAGACTCCATTAATGAATTGATAAGGAGTAGACTTCAACCTTAAGGCTCTACGTTTTTTGAAGTCTAGAGTTTCGGGGGCAAACCCATGGTTTAGAAAAAACCTGATATGGTCATACCATTCAGATTTCGGAGTATCTATTGCATTAACAAAACCTATAGGGAGTTCTTCCTCCCGATCCCACTCAGTTTGTTGTTGTACTGGGTCATTCGGCTAAGTAGTAAGTAGGCATAAACCTTTCCCTTTCAAAATTTTTGCTGGTTTGATTTCCAGATCGTATTCCTGCAAAGCAATCATCCAATGGGCCCTCTTTTCGCCCAGTTCATATAGGATCAACGCATTTCTTATGGCTGTATATGGCACAATTACCTTTGTTTTAGATTTCAACAAGTAGGGCCTGTAATGTTTCACAGACTTAACACTGCGTAAGCCTACTTATCCACCTGGGAGTAATTAAGTTCATCTCCCTTAAATGTTGAACTCACAAAGGAAATTGGAATTTCAGTGTCACTGTCATGCTTCTGTGTCAAAACAGCTGCATAAGAAAAATCAGTAGCGAAAGTGTATAAAATAAAATCCTTACTAAAATTGGGGGACATCAGGGTGGGAGCTTCTGCAATAGCCCTGTGAATTTCAACAAATGCATCTTTTTGTTCCTATGACCAACAAAACAGTACATCTTTCTTAACTAATTGCTGCAAACGATTAACAATTTGTGCAAAATTGGGTACAAACCTGCGTACAAAATTGATCTTCCCAAGGAATAACTGCATTGCATTGTGCGAGCCAGGAAAACCTATCTTTGAAATAGCATCTGTGCGTTCCGGATCAATTATCATACCTTCTTTGGAAACAATGAAACCTAGAATCTTACCTTCTGTCACTGCAAATATAGACTTCTTTGGGTTCAGTGATATTTCGTATCTCCTGCAACGTTCAAAAACCTGTTTCAAAGCATATAGATGTTCATGTCGTTTCTTGGAATATATAGTAATGTCATCTAGATACATTATGACAGAATAATGCATTAAACCTCTTAAAGCTATATCCATAGCTCTCTAAAGTGTGGCCCCTGCATTTATTAGTCCGAAGGGAATTCGCCTGTAGGTGAAGGTGCCCCATGGAGTTCTGAAGGTTGTTTTGAGTTGGTCATCAGGAGCAACCATGACTTGGTTGTAACCCAAAAAACCATCCAAGAGGGAGAACATTTCTGACCCTGCTACCTTTTGTAGAATCTGTTCCATGGGAGGAATAGGATAATTATCCTTTTCAGAAGCCATGTTGAGATTCTTGAAATTGACACACAATCTGATTTCCCCGTTCTTTTTACAAACAGGTACTAGATTTTCTATCCATTGGGTGTGTCTGACAAGGAATATAATTCTTTCTATCAATAGCTTTTCAAGTTCTTTTTTAACAGAGGGCTCCAAACTAAGGTGCATCCTTCTCAGTTTCTGTTGGTAGGGTTTAACTTCTGGCTTCATATGTATGTTGTGATGCATAATGCTAGTATCAAAGGTTTTCATCTCATCATAAGTCCAGGAAAAAACATCTTTATATTACTTACACAGCCTGATTAAAGCTCTTTTTTCTTCCACAGAACAGTCAATTCCAAGGTTGATGAATCTAGGGTTCTGCTCAGTGCCTAGATTGACTGGTTCATAATTCAGGGAAGAGATTTGTGTCTTGTAGTTGGTTTTGTGTTTAAACTTGTATTGCAGGTCATAAAACGTTTCTAGGTTGATTACTGACTTCAGGATAATGTTTAAAGAATCAGCTAAAGATCTTTCATGTTCAGCTTCATCTATCGCCATGTGTTGAAAGGTACCTTGAGCTGAAAGGAAATCTAGGATCTGCTGATCATCATCAAATACTTTCCATCTTGTAACATTGTCAAGGATGGAAGGTCTGTACATCAATTCAATGGAAAAGGTTTTAGGAGACAGGCCTTTTGGGGGAATTAACCTAGATGCAGTGTTTGCTAAGAGGTCAGTATCAAAGTTCTGTGACCTAGGGACTGAGTTAATTTTGAATGCAGAAAAGGAATTGGTGAGTTCTCTTACCATTTTCTGAAAATTAGTTAAATGAGGAGAAAGACAGTGTATCCTATTCCTTACCTTTTTAACTATTATTTCTGAATCACCAAAACACTCAATGACTTGTGCACCCATATCAATAGATTTTTTGAGTCCCTACATAAGAGCTTCATATTCAGATACATTATTTGTACAGTCAAATTCTAGCCTGCAAGCAATCATGGTTTTTGTCCCTTTGGGATCAATAATTACACAATCTGCACTAGCTCCATCCTTGGATTTGGAGCCATCGAAAAATAAAGTCCATGAAGTGGGATCTAACCTAAAGTTGGTATTGACATTATAAACATTATGTATAATGGTTCCAGAGAATGGTAGTGTGGTAGTATTAACAATGTGAGATTCATTATGTGCATTCTTTGGTAATAAATCAACAGGAAAATCTCCAAAAAAGGTATCGAAGGTAAAATGTTCAATGTGTGAACTAAAATAAGAGGCAGGTTCACTAATCGTTCAGATCAGCCACAGTCTGCTTCATGAATGGCTCCCTACTAATCTTGATTTTATTTGGCTGACCATTGTAGGGTAACCACAGGTGAGACCAATAAGTGGCAAAATAACCCTTAAGATTTTCTGACCAGTCTCTGCTTAACCACATCTATTAGGATTCAGGAATGTCATCTATAACAATGTGAATTGTTTGATGAATCTGAGGATCAGCAGACAAAGTTATCAACACATTCCTCAATTTCCCCACTACTCTTACTTTAGATCTATCCAATTGAACAATTTGAGTAGGACAGGGTTCCCAAGTGGCATTAAGTTTTCTGCAGACAGACAGTGGCATTACATTGGAAGAAGCACCTGAGTCTATCATGCAATTATGTACGTTCTTGTTTAATATTTCAAAAGTTAGCAAGAAAGGAGGTGTCCTCTTGCTTCCATATTTTGGATCTTCCGGTTTAGTGAGAGAGTCAAAGTTGTTGTTTGATAACCATGCTTTTATAGTAAAGAATCCCACATAGAAGGGATCTTTAGAAGTTCAAATAAAGATATGTTTGCTTTAACTCTTTTTATATCTTCAGCTAAACTGTATTCCAATTCATGAATTACTGTATCCTTTTGGGGGATGGTTCTATTTTTGTTGGGAGGTGGCGTTGAAGATGAAGGGTCCTGAGTGGGTTGTGGTCTCGACCTAATGTTATAGGGATGCTGAACGTTAAACACTATCTCGGGTTCTTCCTCTTCTTCATTCATTGGAAATTCAGAGAAATAACTAACAGTATTTACCAGAGGGTCTTCTTCTTCATCTTCTACTTCTAGAAGCTGTGAATCTTGGTTTTCTTGGTCTTCAGAAGGTTCAGGGATGTTTTGTGATTCAGTGGCAAGGGATTTGAAAATGGAATAAATCTCTTCAGAAGTTAATCCTTCATTAGGATCAGGAGGTGGTGGATTTTTAGGAGGTGGATAAGGTCTTCTAAAAGGAGGCCTTACAAAACCTCTGTTGTTGTTCTGATTCTCATTATTGTTCTTTTTAAGATCAACCATCTCGTTTGACATTTTCTGAAGAAATTTTTTAATGTTAGTCATTTCAAAGGGATCCTTGTTCTGGGTAGTAGGCTTGGGCACAATGTCTGTTTTCTTCCTAGATGTGTACATAGAGGGTTGTTCTTCATCGAGATTATCTTTCAGACAATATATATCCTTCTCAACTTGAATGGCTTTAGCATAAGCTTCAAACAAGTTTTCTTTGTGTGCCCTTTTCACCCACATTGCAATAGGAACAGAAAGACCCTTTTCATAATAGGAAACCAAAAGCTCTTCTGCTGGCAGAACAGTGGTAGGGATTCTATTCTTTAGGTAAGAAAATATTTGGTTGTAATCTTTAACCCTTTCTTTACCTTTCACTTTCATGGAAGATAATTCCAAAACTAAATCCTGTGGTGTTTTGTCATCCCAAAACTTTTGAATGAATAATTTTTCAACCATAGGTTTTTATTCTTCTTCTTCTGATGAAGAGTTAGAAGAATGTTCACTCTCAGATGAGGAGGAGGATGATGAAGGAGGAGAGGGTGGTGGTCCACTTGAAGCAGTAGTGTGTGATACTTGTTCTATTTCAGTAAACAGTAAATCAAGATCAAATTCAGGGAGTTGCTCTTGGTTTGATGAACTATTTTGTTCGGTATTCTGTTCAACTGAATTTTGATTATCTTGATTGTCTTGATTATCTTGAATGTTTGCCTGTGGATTGGTATTTTCTTGGTGAATTGCTGCTAATCCTTTATTTCTCTCTAGAGAGAGCCTCTGTTGTAACCTGGTTACACTATCACTAGATATTTTAAGTATTTCTTCAATTAATATAGGTCCTCTAGTGGGTGATATAATAATAACTTCCCCTGTTGTAGGATCTTGATGAGTTGTAGGGGTAGCAAGTATAGCAGCAAGATGTTGCACCGGTTCCTCAACATAAGTGGATGCTTGCGTGTGACTACGGGTGACAATCGCTATTCTTGCTGGAGGAGGTTTCTGAGTATTCTTTTTAGGCATAACTTACTGATGGCCCTCCTTCTAGTGCCATTTATTAAGTCCTCGGGTGTGCAGGGTATGTAAATTGTTAGAATGGGTTCCTAAGCTCTCAACAAAGGGTGAAAACCCAGATTGAAAGGCTTCGAAAGGCCCTACGCAAGGACAGTCCTATCCCCAGCCTGTTTGGTGTAGTAATCTCCCACGGATATTCGGCCTCCCCTGGTACTCTAAGAGTCAATGGGTTTTGATCCAAAGGATTAGTTTTCAAATGAAGAAAACCTAAGTGTAAAGTCTGCAAACACTAATCTAGTTAAAGGAATCTAAGCTAAGCTAGATATATTCTAAGAAAGTGTTTTGGAATAGATGCAGATCAGCTTGATTTGTGAATAAATAGATCATTTATCTATTACACAGAAATGTATAATAGGTTCAGTGATTTGTTCAGCTTAAGTTGTGATTAATTAATGAAAATCAACTAATGGAAAATTGAGTTTGTTAAACATTCAAGACTGAATCTGTAACTTGATATGTTAATTGGAAAATTAACACCATTTGTAACTTACTGAAAGAATCATTTGCAGAAATCGATAAAATATTTTAATAGAATAAACTCTTTAAAACAGTGTCAGATAAATAACTTGGAGGAAAATCACATCCATCAAATAAACTTGACAAATTGACAAAAGTGGATCTGAAAAGTAACTTTACTGTATTCAATAACTAGTTTGTAAGAAACTACAAGCTTGCATCAAAACAGAGCATTCCCAGCCTCTCCTGGAGATTTTGTCTTCAAGTTCCATCCTCCTGTGTCTATGAGGGATCCTCTCTTTAAATAAGAGTTTACAAAATAATAATACAAATAATAAATTCCCACAAACCGGGATTACAAAATCGAAGATAAACTATACAACACTTTTCAAGGCAACTTTCTTTTAGCAAAATTCTCCAAACGAGAGTCATCTTCTAATTTGGGGAAGAATCCCGTTACAGACTGTAGAATTCATCGATGAATTACTTGCTATCTATAATAGGAAATAAGAGATCCGAAAAATATTCCTTAGGAACTTTTGAATGATCGACAATGTCTTCAAAAACAAAGAAATCATCCAGTGGGTCTTGTTTAACGGAGGTCGACGGAGTAACGGGAACCTCATTGATTATAAAATCATGGATAATGGTATCATCTCGATCAATTAAATCTTCGGGAATTTCCTTTTTCTTCTTCTGAAGAAGCTTCATATAGATGGGTGGAACTTTAGAATCGTCATCTTCGCTGCTACTGCTTGTATCAGGAACATCTAAATCAAAAGGTGGTGACATAGGTTCTTGATACAACAATGACTCAAGTTCCTCATCTATACAGAATTTGTCCAAAGATTTGTGATCTGTCTGCATATTGCTCATACAAGATTATTAGAAGGAAACCTATCGAAACAGTTGCATAGAATCTAAACGTTGAATTAATTGCCTCATATATGTTCCCATATTTCAAAGGATTAATAAAAACTGTAATGATTGAGCATAATGAACTGCTATGATTAAAATATTACGATCTGGGAATTGCAATCATTTGAGCTGTAACGAAGCAAGTCGCAGCATGTATTAACCAGATTTGGATTAGGATGAAGTACAAATTCAGTTAAGTGATGCATGACTAGAAGTCACATCTGAAAACTCATCATTACGGATTAATCCAATCAACAATTATGACTTCATATTTGAGCCGAAGGTGAAGACCAGAGTCAGAGAATTGATGGCCAACATGATGAAGAGAAGAGAATCTGCACGTTCGAATAAATGACACATTTCCAACCAAATAATAGCTAAAAAATAGTGAAGGTGACCCTGGTAAGAAAATGGCAGTAAAATCCACGTAGGAGCGTAAATTTCCGACAGTAAAAATGATATTGAAAAATAGAAAAATCGTATATTTATGGATTTTCCGATCGGATCAAATCTAGGCCGTAGATTTAAAAGAAATGGACGACTAGGATTAACCCTTGCGGGATGCGGGATCGAGTTCAAAACCAATCTTTATTCAAAATTCCCAAAATCCGCAATCCAAAATTCTGAGTTACAGGTTTTACAATTTTTACAAAATGAACAAACGTGTTTCCGAAATCTGCAACCCGAAATTTAGGGTTTCGGGTTTTGGAAAAGAAAACTAAAAACGAAATCAAATAACTTTTTCTGCAATCCGCAATTTGCGGGTTGTGGGTTTCAGGATCACACAATGCAATTTATTGGCGTAACGAATTTCCGCAACCCGAAATCCGCAATTTTCGGGTTGCGGGTTTCGGGATCGAAAACTCAAAAATATCTACACGGTCATTCTGCAACCCGCAATTTTGGGTTGCGGGTTTCGGGTTGTCGAATTTCCAAAGATAAAGAAATGATTCCTGTAATGCGGAATTGCGGGATTTCGGGACTTGCAGTGAAAAAAAGATTTTTGGGCAAAATGCAAGGTTTTTTGCAAATCAAGAAAACAACCAGAAACTTAGAAATTTTCAAGGAAATAATAATGATAAATAAGCAAACCAAACAAAGGGTGATATGCCATGGCAAACCAAAAATTTAAAACTTAACTAAATACCTTGATATTTACAAAATGGGGCTCCTATGCTCAAAATGAAGCATGGGATCTGTTGTACCTACAACACTCTCCAAAAATTTTGAGGAATTTTTCTTGAGGTTTACAAAGAAAACAAGCAAAATGGTCTTTTGGGACTGAACAACTATTTCAATTTCAAGATTTCCCATACATGGGGAGAAGGGTCCAAATTATTTGTTTCAGAAATGTAATGTTTATTCTCACATGTTAAGTGACATCAAAAACTGAAATAAATCAATTTGGAGTTGTAGAATTTCATCAATTGCTCAAATAATGAAAATTAGTCATTTTCCATGGAAATCTAGACTAGCCACGAGAAATTGATATGAAACTCATACTTCTCTTTATTAAATATGCATAATGGAATTCATAGGTTCAATATTACATTAATTACATCCATAAAAATCCAAAATAGATATCTTAGAAGTATAAGAAAATAAATACATAAGAAGAAGAATTCTCCATCATAGAAAGATTGGAAATCATCTGAATTTCGAATGGTAGACTTCCCAATCTCTGCAAAAAAACTCAAAATTCACTGGATCATACTTCAGGACCTTCAATAAAATCAATGACAAAGACGATATTTCATCATCCTCTCAGAAGAAGCAGGGGCACATCTCCCTGCTTGGACTAGAGGCACATCTCCCAAGTCACAGAGGCAAAATTGCATTCAATCCAATTCACAAACTGTCCAAAAAAATGGGCAAGTGGTGCACACTCCTTACTTTATAGATTGAGTATGAATTGTGGATTAATTCATCTAGACTAATGTGCCCTCATGGAGTGGATAAGGAAAGATGGATTTCAAGCCTTTTTTTTTTTTTTTTTTTGCTGCTTTGCTTTTGCTTTTTCTTTTTCTTTATCATGCTTTTGCTTTTTTATCTTGTTTTTTCCTGCTTTTCTTCCTTATCCTGCTTTATGCTTTTGTCTTCTTTTATGCTTTATTATGCTTTTCCTAAGCTTTACTTCTTTTCTTCCTTGTGGCATATTTTCCTTTCGTTTTCCTACTTTCCTAGATTTAATTACTTCATCTTTTCTTCTTGTGAAAGCTATCTCTTGGTCAAATATTATCCTCCAATGTGCCCTTGTTGATCATTATCCACTTTATTTCATTAAGATACATATTTATTAACGGAAAATAACTTTTTCAAGTGAATCTCAAACATATGGAAGTAAAATTGAATACTCTGACAATTAATGCCTCAAAACTTAACCCCTTATTAATTAATTAATTCAAAACTATCACTAGGATCCATGGGTTTTGAAGTGGAATTGGTTGCTTCATGGTGCTGAAGAAATGGGAACATGACAGTCCTCCCCTCCCAAGTTTCATTTTCCTCAAGAAAGAAACCAAATCCAACCATCTATGAAGCCAACTAGTGACTTCACTCCTCAAAATATGTTGTTGGCTATCTGGAATTGGAATCCTCAATTCCAATCAAAATACCAAAGGTCCACCATGTTTATATTGCACCACTCTGGTTATAATCGGATCTCTAAAATGATCCCAGGGTCCCACTACTTATGTTACATTCCTCCATAAATCAATGCAAACTGAAATGATCCATCAACCCCTAGATACCACTTCCATTGCTGCATGTCTCCCAATAGCACGGTTTCTTGTGGAAAACTATCATCCTAAAGAATTCCATGGTCCCATTGTCTTAAATGCATCCTCCCAAACATCAGTATAAGTAAAAAAAATATATCATCATGGGGTATGTCTATATCACTCCACCAAACTGGAATTTCATCACTTCCAAACGAAGATTGAGTCTCCTCATAATCCATGTGCAATCTAGCACTACAATTCCCATCCATAATACATAGGTGATGATCCCATGTCCATCCAAGTATACTGAAGACATCACATGGAAGCCATAAATTCCTATAGAACTGCTCACAAAAGATGGATGATGTGTCCATATAATTTCCACTAATGCAAGCAGCAAACTGACCCCTTGGGGTACTCAAATCCCTCATGTAATTATCCACCCAATCAGTGGATGAATTCATACTCCAACTTAGTGATCTGGATGGAAAGCTTGTAGCTTCCCCATGTACCCTCTTCACTGGTGCAACAATTCTTTACTCTGCTACTTGTTCCAACTAACTGGCTCAAGTGGAACTCCTTTCCACTACTATGTGTTAGGATATTTTAATACTCCATCCTTTTCCTACCTAGTATTATTTATTTTTCCAAGTTGTTTTTTATGTCATTTCCCCCCTAGTGGTGTGTAGATTTCATCCAGAATCCATATACCACATTATGAGCCCTGCATGCATCATTTTAGGACCAATTTAGTCAGTTCCCTATTTTATAGGAACCAACTGAGTGTTCCAGTACAGTCCACCTGAGTTAGATGACTCTTGTGGGGGGTTAGAGCTCTGTATTCGACTGATTGTGGCCTCATGCTCCCATTTCTTATTGACATGCATGAAAAACTCACTATTGTGCCCTCCTTAGTCAATTAACTGATTGTAAGTTCAGCTAGCTGAGTTTAGGTTTAGTTCAGTTGAGTTTGAGTCTTTCAGAGCACTCCAGTGGTGAAAATCCCTATGCTAGACCAACTGAGGTTTGAATTCTCCTAAGTGATTTGAATTCTCTCCATTGTAACATCATTGTTGATTATACTGATTATTGGATAGTGTGACATTATTTTTCTCCTATTTGATTTCTGTTGCATAATATTCTCAACTCTTTTTTACTGCAGTTTTCACTCTTATTCAACTTTTCTGCTCATTCTTTCTCCATGAGGTATACTCAGCTCTTAGATCTATTATGACATAGAATTACACATGGTATCAGAGCCATTGATCAAATATGTTGAGTAGTTGCTTTCGGTAGTGCACTAGAAGCCTCTGGATTTTGACAACAAATCCTGGTGCCATTGCATGGAATTCATTGGACAAATCCAATGAGGTCTAGCCAGGTATGAAGGATCCGGATAAAAGTTCCTACTGTCGTAAAGCAGTTCTTAGTAGTATTCTACCTCCATTATTGATATTTGTTTGCAGGTTATTCAAATTTTTTGAGTACACGAGCAATTGCAGCACTTACATCAGTTTTTTGCACTTGCACTAGTTTTCTACACTTGCACTAGTGTTTCTGCACCTATGTTTTTCCGCACCAGTGTTTCTGCACCTGTGTTTTTCTGCACCTATGTTTCTGCACTCAATTTGCATAGCAGCAGTTTCACCTTGTATTCGCTCCAGCAGTTGTAATGGAAAATTCAAACTCTTCTCTCTTTCCCAGGATCCTGACACCCTTCAATTACCTTGATTGGAGGGATGATATGTAGATGGTATTACACAACAAATCAATCTATAGGGTAACAATGGGGAAGTATCCCGAACCATAATCAGCTGTGGAGAAAACCAAGTATCTGAATAGATTGGATGAAGCATTTGGTTTCATGTGTATTCATATTTCCAGATATATAATCTTCCACATCTAAGGATTGATGAATCCAATAGAGTTATGGTTGAATTTAGAGACCCTCTTTGGAAAAAAAGATGAGCTAAGAGGCCATATTCTAGAAAATGAGTTGACTGCTCGTCAACCTAGCATTTTCGATACCATCCAATAATTCTTTTCAAAATTCAAATCTCTAGTTATGCAATGCAAGTAGTGTGGCATTGAGAAGAAGGATGAGCAATTGGTGCTATCCATTCCGAGCAAGATAGGTCCCGAGTTCTCCATATTTGTATCTACCTTCCATTCCATGCAAATATCAATCCCTGGTTGGAAGATTCCCTCCTTTGATATTTTCACTCAATCTCTCATCCAAGAACAAGATAAGTTGATCCAGATGGGCACCTTAATTGCCTCCAAAAATCAATCTCTCTTGGTTGGAGAACCAAAAAGTGTGAATGGGAAGGGGAACCACAAAGGCAAGGATAAGAGGCCATCATAACCGAAGCATAATGGAAATTCAATTCCATCGAAAGGAGACTCTAGATCCAAGAAGGACAAACAAAAGGGATTTGAGAAATCCAAGTGTTCCTATTGCAAGAAAGGAAACCACCCAGAGAGATCTTGCATGCAAAAGAAGATAGATCATATGACCAAGATTCTTGAACAACACAACATTGCCCTCCCAAAACATGCAAGAGAGACTGATTTTGGAAGTGAGTCTGATGGTCATGAGAGATGCCATGCACTGAAGGATGGATTTTCAAAATCACAATCCCTTCTCATAGATTCAAGAGCCTCCAACCACATGGTTTCTTTCCTCTAGAGAAGCATTTTCTTCTCTAGATCTCAAATATGGTCTGATTATTCACATGGGATACAAATTTGTTGTCTGTATATCAAATGACTCACACAGGTTCACCGAAGAAAGTGATCTTTGGTCCTGACATATTGAGACTGCAGATATATCTATTGGGAAGATTATAGAGAAAGGGTTTGAAAACCATTCCTCCAAGGCATATGAATTATCACATTTTTTTCCATACTCTCTGCCTACCCCATCAGAATTTGATGAAGATCGGAGTGATATCTCTTCTAATGAAGATGAGGATCAAGATCTTAATGTTGAGAATAAATTTCAAGGAGATTCAGATCCAGATTCAATGCATGCTCCCAATCCATGGCCAAGGCCAATATGGGCTCACAAAGTCCTTGTAGCTACTGGGAACACAGTTGGGAATCCATCTTACCATAGAACTACTATATCTCAGCATCATGCAAAACTTGCACTATGTCATGCAGATCCACTTCTCTCAGAGAGGTGCTACATGATGGTGGGGTTTGATCCACAATATTTTGGAGAGATTTGCCATGGGGAATCTAAAACCAAGCAAAAATCTCGGTTTTCTGACAAAAGGTATTCAAAGTTTAGGATTTGGCCACAATGATCCATTTGATCCAATATCAAGAAGGGTTCTTGAAAGACTTATTTTGACAAATACAACTTCTACACAGTGGGAGGTACATCAGAGGAGCAGATCCAGATCTAGCACCTACATTGCTATCCTACATAGGAGCAACCTGCAAATATTTTTGCAAAGGCTTTCACTGAGGAAATTTTTTTCCTTCTCTACTTAGTATGAAGGTTCTTTGAGTTCCCTACTGTTGTTCTTTCAAGGGAGGGTATTTATTCCATGAGGTTTTTCCCCATTTCCCTGTTTCATGGACAGTTCTTTCTTTTATCATTTATTTGATTGTATGGGTGACCTTTGGTCTCAGTAATCAGGTCCCAAGATTCAAAAGTGTGGATTAATGGGGGGTGTTAGGATATTTTAATACTCCATCCTTGTCCTACCTAGCATTATTTATTTTTCCTAGTTGTTGATGATGCCATTTTCCCCCTAGTGGTGTGCAGATTTCATCCAGGATCCATCTACCACCTTCTGATCTCTTGATGCATCATTTTAGTACCACTTCAGTCAGTTCCCTATTTTATGGGAACCAACTGAGTGTTCCAATGAATTCAACCTGAGTTAGATGACTCTGGTGGGGGTTAGAGCTCCGGATGCCATTGATTGTGGACTCATGTGCCCATTTATGATTGAAATGCATGACAAACTCACTATTGCGCCCTCCTTAGTTATTTAAATGATTGTGACTTCAGTTAGTTGAGTTTAGGTTCAGTTCAATTGATTTTGAGTCTTCCAGAACACTCCAGTGGTGATAATCCCTATGCTAGACAAACTGAGATTCGAATTCTCCCGAGTGATTTGAATTCTCTCCATTGTAACATCATTGTTGGTTATACTAATTATTGGATAGTGTGACATTATTCTGCTCCTATATGAGTTCTGTTGCATAATTATTCTCTGCTCTTTTTCACTACATTTTTCACTCTTATTCAACTTTTTTGCTCATTCTTTCTCTGTGAGGTATACTCAACACTTAGATATGTTGTGACATAGAATTTCACACTATGAATAATGGATACATCATATAGATGCCTTTTTTGATGCTCATCAAACTGGTAAGGGATATGTGCACTTATCAAACCCCAAGGTCTAACCATCAGACCATCAAAAAAGTGTGTACAAGCCTCCTTCTCCTCATCTGTCACCAAAAGAAAAAATCCCTTTACCCAATATTCATCCCTATGTATGGTGTTTGACATATGTGTGTGGGATGGAGAATGGTGAACCAATTATCTATAACAGTCATCCATCATGGTTGGCTCAACCGAAGTGAGATCATGTGCCTCCTCCAAAACTGTAGAACTACCACCTAGGGGAAACTCATAATCTCTCTGGCAATGAACATGTGCTTGGTATTCATTTTGCTTGACCTCAAACTCCCCAAGCACATGCAAATCAGATTGTACTTCATGTTCCCAATGCCCACAAGTACCAAAGATCAAAACACTATTGTTCCAATGACAAGGGTGAAAGTCCCATGTCCAATCACAAAGAAAGTAGGCATCATAAAAATTCCATGGATTCCCATGATGTTCACAAGAAGTGTAAAATATATCCAATAATTCTCCATAGATGTAATTAGGAACATTACTCATGTGTCTTTTCTCCCAAATAGGAAAAGAAGAGACACTCCAACCCAATGATCCAATTGGAAGGCAATGTGCTTCCCTATCTGAGTACTCCCAATGGCTGAACTCTCTTCGACTGGTCCAAGGATGAAGTAACTTTCTCCAATGAGTATCCACCAAATATGTGGATGCATCAAATCCATCAAAGGATGGTCCATAAAACAAGAGCTATTTTGACTCCTCAATGGATGAATGACTCACTCCAGGAAGAAGCTCAGTTTTTCTCTGGAAGGTAGTATGTGCTTGGAACTCATCATCTACATCTCTAAACTCCTCAAGCACATGCATGTCATCATGCATCTCATGAACCACCATCTCATGAGTTTCCTCCATATAAATCTAAATGTCATCAACCGAACGAGAATGGTTAACTGGAATGTAGGAGGGAATGTGTGATATCTACAACTCTTGGTGAAATTGTTCTATCTCCATCTTGGATTCCAAGAGGGCACTTTGAGTTCTTCTCAAAGAATATTGGGCGGCCATCAATTCATCATTGATCTTGAAAATATCCTCATCATACTTCAAGGATTCTCCCTACAACATATGAAAAAGATCATACAAATAATCTCTGTCAGAAAGTATATGTGAAGAAACACCTTGGACTGTAGTCATTGCTTTCTGGATCTTCTCCATGGCTTCGAGGAAAGATGAATCTTCCAATGAAGCATCTCTCCAACAAAATTATGACATTGAAACATGTGTGTCATGGATAATGTGTAAGGCCTCCTTGTTATCATTGTTAAGGACTTTTTTCCTTATGCACATGTACTCTATTCTGATCTTCATCTTCACTAGGCCCATAATAAATGCCAGAGGACTTGGTTTGATGTGTCTCCAGTCAAAGGAAATATTGATGTCCCTTTCCTTTCCCTTCTTGAACATTTTCAAATTATTGCAATGAAATATATTGATGGATTGCACATCCATCCTCAATTCAGCCTTATGCTTCTTTACCTTGTCAGGTGGTCTACCTGGCGGGAGACCTTCCAATCCCTTCTCACGCATTCGTAGACAACCTATAATGTCTCAAAAATGATAAAGCATGTTCATGTATGTTCCTTGAATCATGTTCATTTATGTGCCTTGAATGGTCATGAAGCACTTTGCATCCCTCTCAATGTACTTATACCTCATAAAATATCTCAAGTTAGAAACTTGGTTGTGCAAAGTAGGCTCCCCAATGGATAACATCCATTGAACTCCAAACTTTCTACAATATACACCCACCAGAATGGTGAATGGAAGTACTCCATTGTTTGTTGATACAATAATCATGCATGCATCTACTCTCTTCATTTGTAGATCTGAATGTTCATCATGCATATGCCATGCATGTGTATTTTCTTGTTCACTAGGGGTCTCTTTGAGATACATGTCAATTTTCCTTCTTCGAAAGTATAAAAGTATCGTGCACCCTTGGATATCCATTTCCACTATGTACTTATATATCGAATCCTTGTACAAACAAGTTCCTTTTCTTGTAGATCTGAATGGTATGTCCTCCTTTGGCATCAATACAAGTGATTGGCCCACATCCCCCATGTCATCCCTCTCCTCATACACAAGCAACTATGAATCTCCTCCATGCACATGCATATTTTCATGCTCCATCAACTCAAGAAGATCCTTCTTCACCTTGGGAATGAATTCGGCCATGTTTTCATGCTCATGCTCCATGCAAGATAGGAAATGTGAAATACTCAACTCCTCATGAAGTTGACATTCCTCCTCCAAATCTAATGATACCAGGAATTGATGATAAGAAAAAACAATGATCTTCTTCTTTTGAGTCCATCGTAAGATTCAAATTAGTTTCATAAGGTTCTTACTCCTCTATTTGACCATTAAATAGGAGTGAATCTAGTTATATGGCTTCTTCTTGGGCACAATATGAATGATTAGAACCTTCTCCATGCTCAAGTGAAACTACTTCCTCTCTATCCTCCATTATGCCACTTGAAACCTCTCCATCTTGTGTAGTATAAGGATTTGCATTATGAGTTGGCTGATTTGAAGGTTGTTCTGTGAATCTTGTAGTTGTCCTCTTCCTTGAAACATATTCTTCACAAGATTTTTTGGTACCCTTGGTTGTAAATTGTCTCATGAAATTCCCATTGATAGATGGTTCATTCTCCTTGAGAGAATTTGAATTTTGAGTAGACCTTTTTTATTCAAGCTTGTCTTGCAAAACACAATACTCTATGAAGGACAATTCCTTTCTGAAATCAAAACTAAAATCCATGTAGTCATTAAAACTTTTCATAGATATGAGCATATAATCTTTATTCCTCCCATCAGAAAAATCAAGGAAAGACATGATGGTGATTTCTTCAATAAATCAAAGAAGCTCGGCCTTGTTGCAAAGATTAACCCGAGCAGGTGCTAGTATCATGGCTACAAATTCTTCAGATTGAAATATTACTTTCCACAGGAGTAGAGTAAATATATTTAATACCATTGTAATGTACCAATCAGATATGATGATACACTAACTGACTTTTCTACAATCTTAAGGAAAAATAGTTAAACTAGAGACTTGACTTACTGTAGGAAGGAAATATCATACAAATATGGAAGTGATGAGGATCATGCTAAATTATAGATCTTTTTCAAAATGTACTGGTACCATTAATGTTTCAAACATCATCTAGGTTGAAGTCTACTACAACGCTCCTAGGCACCCCAACATATGCAAACTAGAACTTCAACTTGGCACTAACTAAGAACCACTGGTGAAGTATTTCGACTCAGAAAGGATTAAAAACATTAATTGTCTGTCAAATATCAATTTCGTTTTTCTTTATAAATTTTGATGAAGTTTTGGTGAGGTTTACAAGGAAAACAAGGAAAATTGTCTTTTGGGACTACACAACTGGTTCGACTTCAAGGTTTTCCAAACAGGGGGAGAAGGATACGAATTCTTGGTTTCAAACATGGAATGAGTATTTTGACATTTTAAGTGATAGAATCAATTAAAATAAATCAATTTGGAGTTGTATAAGTTCATCAATTTCTCAAATACTAAAAACTAGTCATTTTCCATGGTAATCTAGACTAGGTGCAATAAAGTGATATGAAACTCAAACTTGTCTTTATTAAATAGGAATAGTGGAATTCATAGGTTCAAAAATATGTTACTTAAATCCATAAGAAACTGAATTACATCTCATAGAAGTATCAAGAAATAAATACATAAGAACAAGAATTCTCCAGATCATAGAAAGATTGAAAATCATCAGGATTTCAAATGGTAGACTTCTCAATCTTTGCAAACGAACTCAAAATTAATTGGATTAGAGTTCATGACCTGAAATAAACTCAATTATGAATATTGGATTTCATCATCCTCTTAGAAGAAGCATGGTCACATCTCTCATCTTGGAATAGGGGCACATCTCCCAAGTTACATAGGCAAAATTGCACTTAATCCAATTCACAAACTATCCAAAAAAATGGGCAAGTGGTGTGCACTCCTTCTTTTATATATTTAGGATGAATTGTGGATAAATTCATCTAGACTAATGTGCCCTCACGGAGTGGATAAGGAAAGCTTGATTTCAAGATTTTTCTTTATGCTTTGCTTTTGCTTTTTCATTTGCTTTTGCTTTATCCTGCTTTTGATTTGTTATCCTGCTTTTTTGCCTTATCTTGTTTGTTCTTGCATTTCTTCCTTATCCTGTTTGTTCCTGCTTTTCTGCCTTATCCTGTTTTTTCCTGCTTTATTTCCTTATGCTGCTTTCTGCTTTTGTCTGCTTTTCTCCTTTATTATGCTTTTCCTGAGCTTTACTACTTTTCTGCCTTGTGCCAGCTTTTCCTTTCTTTTTCATGTTTTCCTAGCTTTAACTGCTTTCAGCTTTTATTCTTGTGCAAGCTATCTCCTAGTCAAATCTTATCCTTTAATGTGTCCTTGTTGATCATTATCCACTTTATTTCATTAAGATACATATTTATTAATGGAAAATAACTTGTGTCAAGTGCATTTCAAACTTAAGGAAGTAAAATTAAATACTCCAATTACTGCCTCAAAACTTAATATATTATTAATTAATTAATTTAAAACTATTACTAGGATTCATGGCGTTTGAAGTGACATTGGTTGCTTCATGGTGCTGAGAAAATGGGAACATGACAAATTTAATTATCTTAAAAGTTAATTAATTAAAAATTAGGTAATTTAAGCTAAGTATTTAAAGATTGGCTATGTTAAGTCAATCATTTAAAGTTAACTAAAGTTAATAAGTAAGTTAAATATAAGATCCTGCAATAATCTTGGGAGTCAAAGTACAGAAAGAAACTTTGGCTATAAAGAAGGCTTTGAGGTGCTCATAAAAGGGTATCTTGGGAAGCAAAAAGAGTCTGAGGAAAGATGAAGAAGATTGATTTGAAAGAGGTTATGGAAAATTTAGTAATACTATTGCACCTTAGTGGAGTTGTGCCCAGCTCGTGGGTGGTCTCTCGGTGCAAAAAACCCAGACAGAGACAGGTTAGATGAGGTTAGATGGGTGGAACGTTGTAGTCAAGTTTTCAGTAGCCCTATTCTAATAACTAAGATAAGTGTATTTTTCCATTTATTTCAAGTAAGTTCTATTATATTTTGTGCATTCTTAAGAATTTCATCAATGGTAAAAGTATTTTGGAGTTTAACTATTATTACTTGTTCAGATTCACTCTTTATTATAGTGTAGCTGTGATTGTTCTAAAGATATAATTTAGGAGGTATGAATGTGTAATTCCTCACAAATTTTATAGCGGAAATTCATTCAACATCATAGATAGTAACTGGTTCTTTGTGGGTTATACAGAGTTAAATAGTTCATACTCATTTTTACTATAAATACTAAATTTATGTTATTATTGCATAAACTAGTTTGAGATTAAGCAATTAGTTTACTAATGAGATGAAAGCGATTAAGCTTAGCGATCAAATCTCCATCAGTAGTACACAATATTGGTAAAAGATAAAATTTCTTAGTAACATAATGACACAATTCTTGCTACATGATTTTATGTCTGTTGAATTCTTTTACGAATTCCATTAAAGATATTTGTGGGTTACAAAGTTTATTTATTATATATATATAGGGTCCAGACCAGAGCTCGAATTCCTGTTGTTGTAATAATGTAATCTAAATTCATGGATTTGTAAACGTCTTTCTGTGGTTGTACATATTTTTTCTCTGTTATTTCAATTGGTCGGGGGGAGTTAACAACAAGAAATTACCTCATGTCAATACATAAGAAGAGAAGGGTAAAACTTAAGAAATTGACCCATCTGAGAGTAGTAGCTATAGGTATTAACTATAATCGTGAAGGGAAGATATACAAATTCACTGTTCTTAATGTAGAAGAACAATTAGTTATCTGCTTAATTCGCATTATAGAGATGTATAAATTATTAAATAAAAGAAAAAGACACATTTACGTGCATGGGAAGAAGGTATAAGCTAAATATCCTAATTCTTAGTTAAATATTCTGAGTATTAGTTGGAAACACAAAGTTATTGTTATATATATATATATATATAAAAGCTTCATATATTTGTGGGATTGAGAGAATCTGAATTGAAAATTCCAATTATTAGTTGGAAACAACGTTATTTATATATATATATATATATATATATATAAGTTTTATATGTTTGTTGGATTGGGAGAATTTGAATTGGATATTTTAATCCTTAGTTGGAGTAAAGATTTGATTTTAGGATGTATAAAAGTTTTATGGATAATTATTTATAAGAAGTATATTACTAAGCTATTAATTGTGTAAGATCCTTATTAAAATAATAAGGAGTGGTAGTAGATTCACACTAACTTAATTACTTTGAAGAGAAAGATTTAATATCTTGTTTGAAAGTACTTTGTTATTTATATTAAGAGTATATCAATTATTAATATATCTCCAATGTATAATTGGTTACGCATAGATAGTTGACTTATATTAGTTATGTCGCTAAGAATAAGAAAGAGGTTATATGATTATTTTCTATCCTTATATATTAGTTACATAAGAGTGTAAATCCTACATAAAGTAAGTGGATGTGTGTTTTAATATTTGGGGTAATACAACTCCCTTATATTCTTCAATGTGTAAGAAAATTTATTGACATGACTTTTTGGCATTAACTATACTTCATGAAGGTAATGTTTCATATGGTAGTAAGTGTTGAATGCAAGATGTTTACAGTAGGGTATTTTTTTAGGATTTGAATATTATACTTAAGTATAGTATCCTAGGCGATTATTTTGGAATGAAAAAAACATGTATAAAGATAGCTAGGTGAATATTAAATATGAAACATACAATTTACTACTAAAACGTGTAGATTTTGGCAAACATTATGATAAAAAAACATATTTTATGTAAATATAGGTGATAGTAGAGACTAAAAATGACCAAATAACGAATTTATTTTTTGAAAAAAGGCCTAAAATATAGCCAATTGGCGAAATTTCGCCCTTAAAAATTACCCTGGTTTACAATAGTGATTTACCTTATCAATATTTGTTTGCTTGATTGACATGCATGATATGGCAATTATGAGTTGACTTAGTATATCAGAAGGTTTTGTGGAAATAGTTTACATGTTATAGGTTGAAATATTGCTTAATAAAATATGCATGATTAATATGTGGTCATTGAAATGTCTTACGTAGGAAGTAAAATGCCTTAATGAAAGCCCTATGTTCTATGACCAAAGTCAGTTCCATGTAAATGATAAGATTTAAGTTTTTAGTAGAATAACTTAGAAATCCTAAAGACAAAGATTGATATGGTTAACTTCTTGTATGAGTAGAAGGTCATGCATAGAAATAACAATTATCTTATGTTATAGAATGTTATAGGAAATCATGAGAGAACCATAATGTTATAAGTACCATGAAACTATGAAATATAATAATGTGCATATACAATATCAGTATGATGTAGCTTACTGCTTAGGAAAACAAATATTTAAACTGTTTGAATGCATGGTGATGAAAGTATTAAGAAAATTGATATAATTAAAGTATGAGTGAGAATACTATAGAAAAGCATAAACTAAATGTTATGGATGATAATGGCATGAAAAGAGTCTCAGAAACCTTACATGAGTAGTTGAATTCATGAAAGTTGTAAGTTATCATAAATATAGATGGTTTACTTAGTCATAAGGATTTGAGGTGATTGATATGTTTATCAATGCATACGTGGTTACAATATGGACATCTTCATGGTATGTTGTGAGTACTAAAGCATGCAAACGAAACTAAATGCATTATGATAATAGTAGAATGCCATACTAATGGAAATGGTCATTCCTATACAATTATATGTTCATGGTATGTTCACATGCATAAATGTTGAAGAATAAATTGCAAAAAGAAGTATAACTTGTGAGATTGTGTTAGGAAGGTTACACATATGGTGAAATTCTGTAAAGCCCCTCCCCAAGGATAGCTAAATCTAATATTCTTTAATCACAAAACATATTTGTGACTGAATCTAGCAATATTTATTTTATTTCCTTTTATCACATACCATAAATAACATATATATAAATGATTTCCCACAGATATAAACTTTCAACATTAAATCAGTTTCATTTTAATGCATTATTAGGAAACAAAAACAATAGCTATATCATACCCGTCGATCATTAGTTGTTGAAGGGTGAGGACGAATCCAAAGGTTGGTGTTATCACCGAATCTACCGCAATTTTTTTCTTCAAGATTTCCAATCACAAATGATCCATTGGTTTCCACCCTACCATACCCAAAGGGTACTCTTCTTTCCCTGGGACCCCCGAGCTACGACGGGGATGAGGATACTCTGCTAGCCAATGAACTATGATACCAAACTCTCTTATAAGGTGAATCCCAACCCCATTTATATCATAGTGAACCACCACACCCTCCAACAGTCACCTAGACAAGAGCCACAACCCAAGTTGCCTCCAAAATTCTTTTGCCGAAGAGAGATATCTCAAGCTTGTTCGTCCTTTCTTTTATAGCAATATGTGTGCTTTATTTTACCACCCCTTTTTTATTTTATTATTTTCATTTCTAATGTTTATCTTGTTGTTGTTATTATTATTATTATTTCTAATTTTTATCTTGTTGTTGTTATTATTATTATTATTATTTCTATTATTTCTAATGTTTATCTTGTTGTTGTTGTTGTTGTTGTTGTTGTTATTATTATTTACTTGCTTGATCAATTCATTTAGTTAATATCTTATTAATTCTTGTTTCTCTTGTCCAATTATGAATTATTAATTAATTAACTGTCACATTTTTTCTGTGAACATGGATATAAAGGCACCATACTTCCCGCATTCCCTTTAGAGATTCCCTTAGGTGGGGATATGGTACGATGGTTGAGACGTCGTTAACTCAACCCGCCTACCCTGTTGAGGGACTAATGCTTCCCTGGGGAATAAGGTCGATTCCTTATTGCACTCCCCATATAAATATACCTCGTGAGTGACCGTACCACATCTGACCCTCACGAAAAACACACATCTATTGATCCAAAGCCTCTCTCGCACTAGACGAACTCATCACGTGGAAATTGGATAGACTTACGTTGTATCAAGTTCATCCCCATCCCTTGATATGGATTAATTGTAAATCACATCCAACACTTGCACATAAACACCACGCACATCAAATATTATAAAATAATATTTCAAATAAAACATGAATCATAGCTTGACATCACATGTCAATGTATTTGACTTATTCTGAGTCCATGTACATCATGTGCATCTCATAGCCTGACATCACTTGTCAATATATCTGACTCATTATGAATCCATGCACATCACATGCATACAATCGTTTTCCAATATTTCCACATAATCACATATATACTAGGTTGTCAGTACCTATCACTCATTTGCGACTCATTCTGATTCCATGGAATATGAACCCCTATTTGTGTCACATGTACCTATCTACATATCACACTTGACAACTTCATCATATTACATGATATATATAAGTATAAGCATTAATCAACATTGTCACATTGCACATTCATTCGATCATATCAAATCATGATAAAATCATATAACATCTTAACCATCTCAAAATCAAAACATAGTCATTTAATCAACATCAATACATATCATGATCATGTGGGATGTCTATCTACATCAACATCATAGCATAATCATTAGTGAAATCATAACATGATCATCATCATAACACAATCATATAGAATCATCATCAGTATCACATAGATAGCGACATGTACCAGTCTCACACATAAAATTGGATCATCTGAAACCGAATGTCCTCAGAATATATCATCACATAGTCTAATTCTAAGCCACACATAACCGGGTCATTCACAATTGAATATCCTTAAAGAATAGTCATCATTATATCTATGGTCTATAATCAAATCTTCTAGTCTATCATAGAAACGGGGGACTACATACACCCCCACTTCTGGAAACTTCATCCCGGAGTTCTAAAATAAGTGAGGAAACTATAACTATACATTCATCACCGATACATTATCCCAGGTCACATAAATGGGACCATAACTATCCCATCTAAAAATGATCCACTAATCGACACTGAAATTTCGAGCTCATCGCTCTACAATATGAATCGGCTCAGCCACCAAGGCTCGCTTGTCTAATATCCACAATTTACTCAAGTCAAATCAAGATGGATCTCACATATAATGTTTCATAGAAGAACATGAAAAACATCATGCATCAATTGAGTAATGGTGACAAAGAGAGACAATAAGAAATCAGTCACAATGACTCACTGATCTCAAATTTTCCTTCCAATTGTGGCTACAAATTGCCCCCCTTTCCAAATTAATGAAACTCTTATGCTTCCTTGCTCGCAAGAACATTCTATATCTAAACTCATGACTCTTTATGTATGATGTACATTGACATAACCTTTAAGTCGGTCTTTGGCCTCTTTCAGCCATGCCCAGATGGATTGCATCTGCTCATCCATCTCCTGAATCATCTCTGGAACCACAAATATATTGTAATCCATATCATGAGTCTAGCTATAATGGGGTGTTACATACTCCTCCTATCTTGAAAAATTTGTCCCTAAAGTTAATGTAAAACGCTAATAATCCATCATATATATATATATATATACATCTTGTTTCTTCTCAACATTAATATAATTCCAAAAATTCGGGTCTTAGCAACTTAAACAAACATATTAAATTTTACTGCCCATTTATATGTCGGTACCATAGTGTCTATGTCAAGGATCTTATTAGGCCCCTTCCTCATTTCACCTTTTATGTTGTCATATGACCCATTCGCTAGATTTTCCAAGTCACATTATGTGTGTCATCATAATATGATCAAGTCATATTTGAAGGACTAGTCATTCATTCATTTAGGCTTCACCATGATAGGTAGTTAGCCTCATTTTTTTCATATCATCATGTTGATCGTCTCCATATTTTGTTTAACAAAAACCATATTCATTTGACTCCTTTGACAATTAGTGGAATTTTTTGGTGAAAATAGCCTTTCGTGTCTTTTCAGTTAAAATTTGTCCAAAATGCATCCTCCCCTATTTTCACCTTCTCTCTATTATTCCCTCTCCCTATATACCCCTTTAACTTAATGTTTTGGGTTACCCTTTCATAACTATTTAACTCATCATCTCTTTATACAAAATTTTATACCACTCCTTTATAACCAAATTTATTTGTCAATGACTCACACATTGGGATTCCTTAATAGTTCTATACAAAAACTCTATCAGATCATATGTCTATAATGAATGCCAACAAAATAAGACTCCTTCTCTCCCAATGTTGTATATTATGATGTGCCCTTATCAATCTGTGAGTCTAGATCACATAAGTTCTAACTCAAGAGTGGTAACCACTATCATAACCTAGCAATCCTTATTTACAGATCCACTTAAATCAATAAGTGTAATCTTAAATAAGACAATACATAGACTCTTCTTCTTTGCATTATATGCATTATAATAGAACCATACTTCTAACCATGGATCCTTAAAGAAAACATAAGAGTTTTCTTATGTGGAGATACCATTACAAGTACGTAGAATTCCTTCCTTAATATATCTAGAAAGTATATAATATTGCTTTCATCCTAATATTCATGCACCAAATTTCTCCTATACCTTATTGTTGATGTATATGTAACTTTGGAATGTATTTCATATATATTTATCGTATTCCTATAGAGATGTTATTATTCCTCTATACGGAAGTGTCGTCATTTATATTGTAAGTGTCGTAACTTATACTTGATGGGTTATTAAACCACCTTGTTGGGGTCGGCCTTGTATAAGTCATGTGGGTCGAAGGGTTATTAGACCACCCTATTGGGGGTCGTCCATGTGGGTCAAAGGGTTGTTAGACCACCAAGTGTGGGGTCGGTCCAGATTAAGTTAACCATGGGTCAAGCTAGACATGTAGGCCCCATTAGTTTATTGGGCAGGACAGAACAAGTATAAATAGAGATCGGGAGATCTCTATTTGATCATTTTTTTCATTCACACACTTCTCTCATTCAGAAAGTGGCGCACTTGTGAGGAGGAGGCTCTTCTACTAGGAGAAGACTATCTCTTGTATTCTGGTTGTATCATTGCTCTATCTATCTCTGAGGAAGTTATTGGGGTTTTTCACCTTTATGGTTTTCCCCAAGTAAACTCTGTGTCTCTTGTGTGCTTGCATTATTGTGTCCATGATTGATATGCTGTAGATTTGCTGTACATGTTGTTCTCTCAGTTAAGATACTAGATCAAATTGAAGTAAATTCTGAAAATTTAACATGGTCTCAGAGCTAGCCTAAAAGAAGGCATGATATGGCATGTATGACACTTGTTGCACTTACGATGCTAGGGCTTGATATAGAAAAAACCAACCATCGTAGCACTTTCGCTATAAATCCATTTTGACGAATTTTTCGGATCTGAAACTTTTACAGGTCGAATATTAGATCCCCATGTACCTTTTTTCCAAAGGAAAACCTCTAATTCGTTGTACTTTGTGATTTATGATCTGTACAATATAGGGTTTTGGCCTCTTCCAGATCTGAGTCAAAATTAGGTAACCTTGGGAAAAAGTTCATAACTTGGGCTAGGAAGCTCCAAATGAAATTTCATAAAAAGCGACAGGTAGTACATAGACTGTACTATCTCAGGAAAAAATTTCAGAGGCCGAATTTGAACTAGGGACACATGGCACGCCATACAAGTTCGCTCTCCTGTATTATCCCATAAACAGGTCACGTTGCGACACTTGGCATAACTCTCTCTCAGAGAATCCAATTGAGGTCAGACCTGTCGAGATGGAAATATAACAGGTCGAGCTATCTCAGGAAATTTTTTAGACCCTGTGGATCAAAAAGTTCAGAGTTAAACCAGAAAAAATCAGGTACATATTTCTGTCAAAATAGAATTATTTTTTAGCACCTTCATTCATGGCTTCCGGAATCTAGGGTTTCGGAGAAAGTTGGAATTTTTGTAATCGGAGACTACGGATGAATGCTACTCATCAAAATAGAAATTTAGATACCAAGATCAAAATTTTTGGTTGGGCAGAAGACCGGGCTTGATCAGACCCTAGTTCGGGACTTTAATAGGAAAAGTGGAAAATTAGGGCTTCTACAAAAATGAGAATTTTTGAAATATGTGACCACGGCTGGAAGCTCCTCAGAAAAATAGAAGCTTAGAGCTTTGGATCAAACCTTTTGATTGGGAAGAAGAGTGGGCTTCATCAAACCCTAGTTCAGGGTCACGTCCAGTGAATCCAGAAATCTAAAAGGAAATTTCGAGGGGTGAAACTTTGCAATTTTCAAATTCTGAATATACCAAATTGATCAGCTCATCAAGGCGCATATTTCTATCCTTTCAGAGGTTTGAAATTCAAAGTTTGAATTTTTGGGGTCTCTTTGACAAACCCTAATCCATCTCCAGGTCTAGTTCTTGCAAATCAAGTGGATTGGGTTAATCCTAGAAGAAGATGGATTGGTCACCTGCATAAGTGAAGAAGTTCCTCTCTCAGAGGGAGATGAGGCTAAGGCCTTCCATAAGAATATTACAAGCAATCTTGACAGGTATGTCTTACAGGTATGTTTTATGGTTAAGTTTATCATATGTTTGTCTTCATATCATTACAGTACAATCTTGATTAATTACTAGACTTGTCGTATCACCTTAATAGAAGATATTCATTGATTAAGGTTTTGACACTTATGAATGACTAATGCATTGTGATGTTGTATGAGGTTTATGTTGTACGCTAACATGAAAGGTACACCAAGAAAGACAAATCATGTTCTAGTTCAAGAACATATGATCATGATGACATGAAGACAAAGATTCATCCATTGTCATGGATCACATAGAAGATCTACTTACTAGGTATGTATAACTTGGTTCTACAATGGTTAACTTATGAGACATGCAGGTTACTAGCACAAGTCACTGAAGAGAACCAGAAGACATTATGTGCGTATGTTAGACATAACTAGCTAGCATGCTAATCCAGGTATGTTTTTCCTATATCAAGCTAGAATCCTACCTTGTGTTAGGATCTTATACTGTTGTGTTGTTGATAATGATTATTCATGAAGTCATAGGTTTGAATAGTCATGGTTGTATGCATATTATGTTTCTTACCATAATTGATGATATGACTAACCAAAATAATCATGAAGGTATAGGTTTGAATAATCACGGGTTTTATGCATATTATATCTCTTATCTTGATTGATGATTTAACTAACCAGAAGAATCCTATGATCAAATAAGAATATGTATGAGTAAAAGAAGACTTCCCTGAAACCTTGAATACTAATTTTTATTATCTGTGTTTGAAATGATCTTGACTATACATGCTTGAGATTATTGTGTTTTGATAATATTAAGATTATACTAATGAATGTTTGATTATGTATGAGACCTAGAGGATAAAACAATGATGATACTAACAAGCATGCATAGGGATCGAGAATGAATATAAGTTCAAGGACAGGTAATCCAGGAAGCAAAGATCAAGAGAGAGCACAATCCAGTAGTTTCTGCAAGGATGCAGATATTCAGAAGGAGTTGACCACTTCTCACAATCCACATCAGAATGGAGTTGTAGAAAAGAAGCAAAGACTGAGAGGGAGTCAACCCAACAATCAAACAAAGATAAGTATTTGAATTGTCATTTCTTACATAGTCGTTTGTTTAAATAATGTTATTCAATAATGTATATACTGATGTTCCTACAATTAGGTTATGCATATTAGAATAGTTGCATTGATGAACAGTATACTACTAATATACATGGGTAAGTGGCCTATGGCACTGTACAACATTCCATTGCTACTTATCTAGAATGAACCCTCTTTGCTGAAATGTTGGGAGTTGTGCACACTCTTAACAATGTTCTGGTAGAGATTGGAAGGCATCTAGAAAGTTACGGGATATGGATAAATGTTGTATTGAAGCATTGGCTAAAGATAATTGCATGACTGTATGACATATTTCTTTATGTGTAAGAATTTGTTCTAAAAACTATGAGATGTTTTCTAATCATGCAATTTAACTTGTTGTGTAGAAAAGATCGTATACCATCACCTACAAAAGAAGGACTACAACATTTGTTCAACAACAAAGTTATCTATTGAAAATATTGAAGATATTGAAGTTCCCAGGATCTCGGAAGAATGCTATGATCGAAGAGTACCAGTTGATCATAAAGGTGTTTGGGATGCAGTCCCAAGACCTGAAGGGGAGTCTTTAGTGACTTCTAAGAAGATCTACAAGATCAAGCATGCTGTAGGTGGTAGCATAGAGACTTTTGATCCTGTAGCCAGATACACTTCCATTAGATCCATACTTGCTCTAGCTGCAGTGATGAAGTGGAAGATACACCAGATGGATTTCAAGACAGCCTTCTTGAATGGTGTAGTTGAAGAAGAAGTGTATGTGGAGAAGCCACTTGGTTCTGAGACACATGACAAGGAGTCATATATGTGCAGAACTTGGTATGGTAGGATAGACAACTTTCTATCTAGTTTGGGCTTTACCAAGAGTAAAGCGGATTCCAATTTTTACTACAAGGTTGAGGAAGGCAATCCGGTAATACTACTATTGTATGTGGATGACCTGTTTGTAACAGGTGAGGATAGATTGATTGCCGACATGCAGCAGAAGCTTACTGCCGAGTTTGAGATGAAGAACTTGGGGATGATGCACTATTTGTTTTTGGCATGGAGGTGTGGCAGATGGATTCTTCCTTGGACAAGGGAAGTATGCAGTAGAGATCTTGAAGAGGTTCGGGATGATGGACTGCAAGGCTATGGCCACACCTATGGCATCGAACCTGAAGCTTCCGTGTGATGCTCCATCTGATCCAGTTGATGTCACGATGTATCGTCAGATGATTGGGTCCTTGATGTACCTGACGAACACGAGACCATATATTTGCTTTACGGTGAACACATTGAGCCAGTTCCTAACAAATCTGAGGAGTGTTCACCTGGTTGCTATAAAGCATATTCTGAGGTACCTGAAGGGTACGGTTGATTATGGACTCAAGTATGGTGCGAATAAAAAGTTTAACCTGCAAGGTTATGTTGATTTAGATTGGGTAGGTAGTGCTGCAGATAGGAAGAGCACATCTGGGTGCTGCTTCAGTATGGGATCAGGTGTGATCTCTTGGTTTAGCAGGAAGCAGTCCTGCGTAGCACTGAGTACAGCTGAGGCAAAGTATGTTGCAGCCTATTCAGCTAGTAGTGAGGCAGTATGGCTACGGAAGCTACTGTTCGAGTTATTCGATCTCCCATTGGATGCTATTGGTATCTTCTGTGATAACCAGGGTTCTGTGAAGTTGTCTAAGAACCTAGTATTTCATGACAGGTCAAAACACATAGAGATCAAATATCACTATATCAGGGATATGGTGCAGAGAGGAGTTGTGAAGCTCCTGTATGTTGCGACGGACGAGCAGATTGCAGATGTGCTGACGGAACCACTAGCCAGAGTGAAGTTCGAGTACTTCAGAGAGAGGCTTGGTGTTCTTCGGATTGATGACACTTCGAGGAAGAAGTGATGGACACATTTGCAGAAGCCATTCCAAGCATGTTGGAAGGAGGAACCTTCACATGGCTGTGGATGTAAGCGCTGGATGATGAGCATTAGGACAATGCTCTAGTTACTGCTCTGTATATACATTAGGAGGATGCTGGATATGATCAGTTGGATCATTTATATGTATATGTATGTACGCATCATGTTGGATGCTGAATATGATCAGTTGGATCATTTATATGTATGTATGCATCATGTTGGATGTTGGATATGATCAGTTGGATCATTTATATGTATATGTATGTACGCATCATGTTGGATGCTGGATATGATCGGTTGGATCATTTGTATGTATATGCATCATGTTGGATGCTTGGACCATGTATCTGTATATGTATCAGGTGGATACATTGTATGATTAGGTAGATCATGTATGTTGATATGTATCATGTATGATCAGGTGGATCATGTATTTGTATTTGTATCAGGTGGATACATTATCTGATCAGGTGGATCATGTATTTGTATTTGTATCAGGTGGATACATTATCTGATCAGGTGGATCATGTATGATGATATGTATCAGGTAGATACTTGGTATGCACCAGGTAGATGCATTGTATGATCAGGATGATCATGGATGATGAGCTTCAGGATGTTGCTCCAGATGATATGTAGCAGGATGTTGCAGTGATGATGATCAGGATGATCATGTGTACATCAGGATGATGTATGGTGAGTATCGGGTTGATACTCTATGGTCATGGATCAGGTTGTGCAGATGGGCATATAATTTGGCCCTGGGAGATTTGCAGATAGTCTTGCAAGGTTTTGCCTATGGCATGTAATTTGGCCCTGGGATATCTGGAAAATGCTCTTTCGAGGTTTTGCTTTGGGAGGACATATAATTTGGCTCTGGGAGATCTACAGATAGTGCAAGGTTTTGCCTATGGCATATAATTTGGCCCTGGGATATCTGGAAGATGCTCTTTTGATGTTTTTTCCTATGGCATATAATTTGTCCCTGGGATATCCGATAGGTTGGGTTGTGTGCCTGTAATAAGTCCTGGGATGCTCTTGCAAGGTTTTTCCACGACCACATATAATCTGTCCCTAGGAGATCCTATAGGTAGAGTTGTGTGCTCGTAACAGCCTGGGATGCTCTTGCAAGGTTTTGTGGTGAGGTCACATATAATATGGCCCTGGGAGATCCTATAGGTAGAGCTGTGTGCTCGTAACAGCCTGGGATTCTCTTGCAAGGTTTTGTGATGCACGTAATAAGTCCTGAGGATTCCACAGTATGGCCAGTGATGATGAAGACCTGCAGGTGGTGGGCCTACATCCAATATGAAAAAGGACTGGCTCTGTAGAACTTCCTATGACGAGTAGAGTCAGAGATTGATTGAGATAGCAGCAACAGTGACGATGATGATAACGATGCATCGATGACGATGATCCCAAGAAGAAGACTTGTCTAGCAGATCTGTGTTGAGAAATACCTTCCTAGTTAAGAGGGAATGTTGATGTATATGTAACTTCGGAATGTATTTCATCTATGTATTTCATATATATTTATTGTATTCCTATAGAGATGTTATTATTCCTCTATACGAAAGTGTCGTCATTTATATTGTAAGTGTCGTAACTTATACTTGATGGGTTATTAGACCACCTTGTTGGGGTCGGCCCTGTATAACTCATGTGGGTCGAAGGGTTATTAGACCACCCTATTAGGGGTCGTCCATGTGGGTCAAAGGGTTATTAGACCACCAAGTGTGGGGTTGGCCCGGATTAAGTTAACCATGGGTTAAGCTAGACATGTAGGCCCCATTAGTTTATTGGGCAGGACAGAACAAGTATAAATAGAGATCGGGAGATCTCTATTTGATCATTTTTTTCATTCACACACTTCTCTCATTCGGAAAGTGGCGCACTTGTGAGGAGGAGGCTTTGCTGCTAGGAGAAGACTATCTCTTGTATTCTGGTTGTATCATTGCTCTATCTATCTCTGAGGAAGTTATTGGGGTTTTTCACCTTTATGGTTTTCCCCAAGTAAACTCTGTGTCTCATGTGTGCTTGCATTATTGTGTCCATGATTGATATGCTGTAGATTTGCTATACATGTTGTTCTCTCAGTTAAGATCCTAGATCAGATTGAAGTAAATTCTGAAAATTTAACACTTATCAATCTATTTTATAAATACAACATCCATTTTCTTCTCTTTTTGTTTTAAGTAGTAAACAAATTTTCTATGCATATGATTTTTCCTTTGAATATCAACATATATGCATAATCCACTTTTATAAGAATATGCTAATGACATAAATTTTCATATATATAAATCCTTTTATGAAAATAATTCCATAATGCTACCCAATTGTTATAATTACTCAAACTCTTATATTTTATATATATAGTATTCTCTTGACAACTAACATATTATTATTATATCTACATTAGTTTTCTCCACCTTACATTTTTATATAGTCTTCCTTAGAAATAACATACGAATGTATATGTATACTCTTGGACTATATATCATTCTCCTTTGGTAATATTTCAACGACCATTCCTAAAAAGTAATGAGTGAACACACACATACGTATATATTCCTTGTAAGAAGTCATGGGGAAACCCTCAGGTACTTCCCCTCATTTCGAGGATGGTACCTAGGGTAAACCATCGTCCCTGATTACAGGGCCTAACCCGGTGGGGACATCAAGTGAGGCCCTTATATATCAATGCATAGCCACTCGGGGATTTGACCCCAAAACCTTCTACTTACAACTCACAACTCTCAACCACTTGAGCTAACCCATCAGACTACACACACATATTTATGTATTCGAAATATGTTATTGCTGTAAATTGTAAATATAATCCCAATTATTAATTTATTCATTAGTTTTAACCATAAAAATTTTCCTTTATTAAACCATTTATGATAATGACACCTTTAAGCATTCCACTAATCATTTAACAAGTGTAATAGTATTCACTTTTACGTGGATAAAAACATGAGCCATTCAAGTATACTAAAAATGCATGATTCCACATAACCATTATATACATACTATATGTATGATCTTCTTTTGGAAATAACAATAAATTCTATACCTATAAATTCCATTAATCAAATATCATGTCTTTTCTTAATATACTTAATAGTCCCCTTTAAAGAACACATCACATCCTATCTAAAAGATCGTTCCTTAAGGTATAAGGATATATACATTCCCTTGATTATGAATAACAAATGAATTCAACCATGACGCACATACCATTGAGCTTTGGGGCAATGTCTAAATATAAGGTAGCTATCGCAATAGCCATTTGGATCATACATGTTAAACTCAGTACACTAGCCGATCCCATTATTGACCGAATTCTTAATTCTAAAGGACTCCATGATGCCATCAATATATTTTCTACATATGTATATTAATTCTATTCCTTTTCAACAACCATAAGCATAAGTACATTTTATGAAGTGATAAGCATAAGTCCATTCCAATGTATATATGTATTATAATGTCCTTATCCATAATGACCATAGGTTCCATACATATATGTGTACATAGGATTCCTTTTATAACTACTAAAGCTATCATACCATTTTGGCAGCCAATCAAATGAACCATATCTTACTAGTTCTTTTTATCCTCATTTATGATCAGCCATTATGTTTAACTCTTGAGATTAATTATGGAATCCTTAACTAGTTTAAATCATACCCGACGATCTTTTATATATGGATGTCCAATACACCTAATCATCTTTTAACCAAATTTCCAACCATTCTAACCATGCTTGATAATCATATTCGTAAACAATAATATTCTTACCACTATTTTATTATGGAAATATATATAATACTTCTAGTGTATAGATATCGAGTGATCACCGAGGATGCATGGATCCTTTCCCTACGATGCCACGTAGGCAATTTGATGTTGACTACTACCATTGTCTCATAGAATTTCAGTACAACTAAATGTCAATGAATTTAAACTCCCATCTATATCTTAAACTAATGATCATTACATAAAGGTGGTGTTGGATTTAGGTTCATTATGTTCCAATTGTATCCCAATGATATACATAAAGTTTTCATTTATAGGCGGTAAGTTCAATACCATTTTACACTTGCTTGATCATAGTGGGATCCAAGTCTCCCTTAACTTCATAATCACACGCCTAACTCCATTGTAATATATTACTTTTATCTTATATGTCAAATTCATCATTCAAAACCACGCCCAACTACTAGATCTCCCATAGCTGATGCATCAGTGGGGCGATGAAGAAGATTATATTTCTCCAATAGTTGATGCTGAGTTAAAGCAGGCTTATACAATACGTTCATTGGAAAAATCAGTGATTGGTTATGACACAAGGGTGGGTCAGTCAAACCCTCTTGCTTAACAATATCACACAACAACATACGAACGCTCGCATAGACTAGATGTGAACTGGGAATGCCAAGAAATTGGCTTCTATTACCTGTATCACTTACAAAATTACATGAAAACTAATAAACAAGTCGGTCGTATCCTGTTACAATATACATAAGTAAATCTATGTTCTATCTATGTGATCTCTCTTTGTGTGTGATGCTCTCGATCCTCTGATCCACCAAATGTTCCTTTCTGTTCCTTCACACCGGTCTTCTACTCTGCTTCGTTGTTGCTCTGGAGGTCCACCCAGTCTCACTTCCCCGAGGTGTCCCTAATTTATCAGCCGAACTATCTCTGATCCGGTAGATCCTACAGTTTTCAACACCCCTGAACGTGCCTATACAACCTTCTCTTGTGGTGACATATGGCTTTATCCCAACAGCCTTCTTAACTGCCATTAACATCCTCAACTAGCCACAACGGATGTAGGTACATTTCCTCGACCTCTACACCTGTCTGAATTTTCTATAGTTTTCGGTCGTATGAATGTCCACTTCGACATGTCGACCATTCTGTGCTTTATCAGTCCTCGACTTAACTTGTCGGCTTTACTTAGTCTCTAGGACTGCCATTCCGCCCCATCCTCCTCGCTTATCCTTTGTCGCTTCCTTTGTGTCGCTACTCAACCTTTCGTCGACTTTCGACTCCTTTGAATTCCACATCCTGTCGACCATACTTCGACAACTTCCTGCTCGAATTCCTGGCCTCGACTACCCATCTTCCCACACCTGTGGTCATTGGAAATCCCCCTGGTCGACCTTCCCTTGTCGATCATCTTCGACTCATCTTCTTGTGATCAATCGAAATACCATTGACTGAACTATACTCTAACTTGTCTTCTTGCACTCAGCCAACCACGTCGATCCTCTTACTGACACTTCTTCTACGACTTCAATTTTCATCGCCTTTCCTTCAGTCGCATTTGATCAAACGAATGGACATCACTTCTTTCTTGCTCACCCGTAGCTGATATTGTCCTTGACTGTAACTCAGTCATCGTCATGCTACATCGGCCCCTTCCTCTCATGCACTCAAACATTTCTCTGGTTTGTCTTCTTCTTGCATCGAACCAGCTCTGTGACAAACCCATGTCCAGTTTCAATCTCATGGATGGCCCTCAACGAGACACTCATCCTTTGTCTTCTTTCCCTTGTCGAACTTATGTTCGACCATTCCAGAAATCGTCGGTTCCATCTGGTCCTTGCGGTTGACATTGTCTGGTGCAACAACATGTTCAACAGACTCATTCCTAGAGTCGACTTGTTCAGGGTATTGATTCTCCTTGGAAACCTTGTTGGCATCTCCTCGACTATCCCAAATTTATCTTGGGACCTTCTTCCCACTTCTCTTGTCGACCCAAACTCAATGGCTTGCATCTCAACTGCAAGTCTTTCCTCAATTTGCAGCAGACTTACTACTGGCGTCGTGGAATTACCTTCCACTGCAAGTTTGTCTACGACTTGCTTATCATCTTCTGTCAATGGATATCAATTCCCGTCCACATTGGCTGCTTCCTCGTATTGGCTCTTCATGTCACTCTCGCCAACCCTTTCCTCTGCGTCCATGCATAGGTATTCTTCCGATTTGTCAGTTGAATTCCTTTCATCTATGAGGCTCCCTGGAAGACTTTCCTTCTTCCTACCTTTCTCCTCAGTGGATGTTCCATAGGCTTCGTCCAAGTCGGTAGAAACATTCCTATCGCTTTCTACCTCAGTCTCATCAATATTCACATCGACAACTTCATTGGCAGTCTTGTCTTCCACTTCATACCCTCTTATGTGAAGCTCTTTGTTCGCCTTCACCTCGTCGATCACTCCCTCGATCGATATCGCCAATTTCTCAGCAGTCCTTTCATCCGGCTACATTTCCATCACGTCAACGCTATCCTCATCCGACCATTCATCTAGAGAAAATTCTGCAGCCTCATTCTCTCTTATCAGGGCCTGACTGAACTCCTCTTCTTGTGCAGCCTCCTCTCTGTACCCATCGATTAGTACCCTATTCAACAATTCCATTCTTCTCTCAACCCGCTGACGAACCTCATTTATCTCTTCAATAAAAAAGACTCTCTTCCCTGTCATCAGGGTCTTCATCAACTTGTCTGGGCTGGAAGGTTCTTCAATGCTTTCTATAGCCTCCCACACTTCCACTTTGAGTATTTCCCCTCTCAGTACACCACAGATCCCTATCGAGGTCATCTTCTCCCTTGACCTTGGGGACTTCTGCATCTTTACAATAGGCGGCTTTCTTCTGGACCCCTCAACTGAGTCTGTCTCTCTTCCTCCCTTCTTCAAGAGTTCCATCCAGCTTGTCTACTGGACCTATTGTCTTCTGCAAGCTCAAGAAGAGCTTCATCTTGTTGTTCATTCTCCCAGATTTTAATTTGGCTTTCCTTCTCTCTAGCAGGAATTCCACCAAGCATTACATGGACGGTTTTTTTTCCACTCTTTGGATCCTTGGTCTACAACTCTACCCAACCACATCTAGATTTGATATACTTCTCCCAATCGCAACTAGAATTTCAACACTGAGCACAACTATACCCAACTACAGCTAGAGTTGTTCATGCATACGTAGACTCTTCTTGTTCTCATGATTCTTCTCCCGCACACAGGACTTTTCCTGTTATGCTACCTTTTGCTAGGAAAGTCGGTATCGATATCTCTCCTTCTTTCAGGATGCTTTTGCTATGATACCACTTGATGCAAGGGATGGTCGGTTGGACCCTCTTGCTTAACAATATCACACAACAACACACAAACACTCACATAGACTGGACGTGAACTAGGAATTCCAAGAAGTTGGCTTCTATCACTTATATCACTTACAAAATTATATGCAAACTAATAAACAAGTCGGTTGTAGCCTGTTACAATATACATAAGTAAATCTATGTTCTATCTGCGTGATATCTATGTGTGTGTGATCCTCTCGATCCTCTCATCCAGCGAATGTTCCTTTCTGTTCCTTCGCATCGGTCTTCTACTCCACTCTGCTACTTCTCCCGAGGTCCACCCTATCTGGATTCCCCAAGGTGTCCTTACTTTGTCCACTGAAATATCTCTAATCCAGCATATCTTGCAGTTGTCAACACCCCTGAACTTTCCTGTACAACCTTCTCCTGTGGTGACATATGGCTTGATCCCAACCACCTTCTTAACTTCCATTAACTTCATGTTGGCCTGATTTTTTGACCTAGGCCAACTAAGGAGATTATGCCCACACAAGTTGCTTACTGCAGCTCCCGGTGTGTTTGGAATGGCAAAATATCGCAGGTTATGGTCCTGCTACCAGCTGAATTTTTATTCTCTTAAGGAGAATGGGGTTAGAAAAACTCAACAAAAATATTACCTATGTTATCCTAAAGTCAAACTAAATCTAATGTTTAATTTCTAAGTCTAAATTATCCTAAATCTTCTTTCTTAATGAAAGTCTCTTGTTTTGGATTTTGCTTTAACTTTATGACTAAAGACACTGTTTCAAATCTAATTAAAATCTATCTAATAGCTGCTAAAACAAAACCTGAACATTTAAGCTAAACTAACTTGGAATCAAACTAAACTAACTATCCCATCTCAGCTGAGAGCAAGTTTGACTAATTAAATCAACTATCAATTAACAAAAAGATAACAAAGTGACATAAATAATATAATTCCAGATAAAGAAATTTATTGGAATTATAATCATCAATAAACACTCTGTTGATAAAATTTACAGAAACATAAAGACAAAATAAGAAACTATTTTGCTATTTTTTGCAGTGTAACTATTAATAAATAATCGATATTCAATATTAATATTTGAGTGTAAAATAAATCAACTTGTTAATCAATACACCTACAAAAACATAGATGAAATTGCATAATAAGCTTATGGATATTATGTTGTATAATCAGAATCCTTAACAGAAACTTAAGGAAATAATTCATATAACATCTACATCAAATATAAAACATTGAGTGATCAGAGTACTTTATAAAATATTGAAACAACTACAACAAAGCATAATTGTATTCAAGTTAAGTCTGAGAAAATAAAATATTGAAACAAGTATATATATATATATATATATATATCAAAATTAACAAAACATAGTTATACCGGTTCTGAACAAAAGCTCTTCAACATCCAAAAAGGAAAAATCCAACAGGATCGAAACAACTAGTCAAGTGTTATCTAAATATCAAATTTCTTCTATAATACCTCCATCCCCTAATACAGTGAGTCTTCATAGTTTTTATAAAGAAAGCTAATAACTCATCTGAGTTTTCTATGCAACAACTTATTCTAACAATAAACATTTGATTCCTGACAGTTGTTACATAATAAAGACAAAAATCCCTATCATCATTATGTTACATACGAACTTCTTCAAAGAAAGGCACTTGGAAGGCATGATCATCTTTTGAGACGATAATTGTAATTGTCAATTAAATGACTAGCATGTATTAACTTTTTCCCTGATGAATCGAATGATGATGTGACTTTCATAGGTATCCAACTGCTTCACAAAAATTGCATTAAGCAACATCAAATGCCAACGACCAGTAAAATTGTCTTCATTTAATCTAATGCATCAACAATATGCACACCTGTAACAATCGGTTATGAATATATTAATTTCTCATTACAAATTATGATAACAGGAAACAAAATCAAATAAATTACAAGCATACCTACAAAATATTCGATTCTGTAGGTATGCTAATTAAATCATAGTATTTACCTGTCAAGAGAAGATTATGTAGGTATGCTAATTAAATCATAGTATTTACCTGTCAAAAGAAACATATACTAGCGTAACCGAAAAACATAGTAGGTATCAATTTTGGATTTGCAATTTAATTGCCCTTCTTGTTTCAGAAAGTCTAACTTTAAGTTTCAGAATCTCAAGCTTTTGTTGTTCTAATTGCTCAAGCAAATGCTCATTGGTGATCCTCACAGATTTCTTAGCCTCCTTATATCTATTTTTATTCAAACTCATTATTTTCCATCATTGCATCCATTCTAACAATTCTTTCTTGAATGTTTTATTCTCTTCTTCCTTTATCATTACATTCATTTGGCAGTCTTTCAATTCGGCTTTTAACTGTGCGATTTTGCTCTCATAGATTCGATCAAGAACTTGCTTCAAGGTTTCATTATCCTGATCATGGGACGAATCATTGGATTGAGAAGAAATAGGTTCATCATAATCCTAAGCCGATTGAGGGGTATCTATGAACGAAGGCCCTATCCCTGACTCATTTAAATAAGCATTATCAATGCGTTCTTTGGCCAAAGGCGTCACAGGATCATTTACTGTTGAAGTTTGTCCATCATTATAAACCACCTCATGAATTGGGGAAAGCATATCATCTTCACTTTCAACATGAATTACAAATGGTTTGGTGTTATGTTGCATCGTTGCAAGTATAGACATAGTAGTCATGCTTGGGGTAAATATGCGAGCACCTTCCGAGACTAACTTCTTCTGTTCTACCTTAGTTTCAGCATAACATATATTCGCTAATTCCTCAATATTTTGTGAAGGTGCACCATAGGGTTCTTTAGATGAACATGGGTCAGCTATGGATTCAATGATAAGAGGACTCGAACGCTTGACAGACATTTCAACATCCCGTAACCTTTCTGCCATATTCACAAACTCATTAAGATGCTTATCAGAAGAAGATGGGATTGAATTGATTCTGGCTCCCAAAGAATTAGGAGTCTTAGTAATGACAAATAATTAGGAGTCTTAGTAATGACAAAATCAGCATTACCACCCATAAGCGGATTTATTTCCTGTGGCTTATCATCCCCTGCTTTAGACTCACGAACATTGTCAATTTCAGGGTTTAAAAGAGCCTTTCGCTTTCTATGGGTCTTTGGATATGAGATAGGCCAATAGTGTGTTAACCCTAGGTTATTTTCAGCTAGAAACTCATCCCATGATTTACCGACAAGGGATAACTGGTGTTGAACTAAAATTTTAATCAGGCCATGATGAAAAAGGCTCCTCTCAGGCTCACCTATAGTGCTTTGCACCGTACTTGCCATTTTCTTCAGACTTTGAAGCAAGTAACTTAAGGTAGGTTTATTTTAAAACCCTTAAACGCCAGTAACAAACGTAGATGGTAGTAGTGGATATGTGAAAAATGACCATCACATGAAATATACCTGACTAAAATATGATAATACGTTTTCCATTCAGGCTTAAGAAATTTTGCATAAACCCCATAAGTAAGGTCTAAATTATCCGGCCAAGGTAGGAGCAAAGACTTACACCTTCCCTTCTTGACCTTTCCTCCCTTAAACCAACGCTCACCGGTCTAAGGAAGCTTGGTGGCTTTGGCAATGCTATCTTCATCAACTATTAACTGAAACCCTCCAATTCGAGCCACATTGCCTTTTCGGCTGAAGGAATATTATCTGGTAACTTTAGTATTATGGCCACTGAAACGCCAAAAGAAAGAGCTCCACCCTATCTTATCAAACAATGCAACGATATCAGGATGATCTTGAACTAACTCGGGACCTAAAACTTCGAACCGACATAAAGGAGCCATCTTTTCACCAACACAACTCTAAATAGGGTTTGAAATGAATGCGGTTGTAAAAATCGAAGGAATAGGTATCCACGTATCAGACATCATGAAAACTATCAAATCGCACATCGACTCACTTGCAACAAAAATTGAAACCTTACATTCGACCTGGGTGACCATCATTTCAAATTATGGAGACAAATGAAGAAAAACCTATTATGATTCTGGACTTGATAAGATCGCACAGGTCAGATCATTATGGATATAACTTAATCATCATGAGCACTCAATTCCCATTCAACCGAAACTTAGATAATCAAAGAAATTAAATGACTCTAGGATTTGATAACTAAACAAAATGAAGGACGAAGTAAATGATAACACAAAAATTAAATAATGACTTCGTAACCTTTCAAAATGATTAAAGATAGTTTATCAAATAAATTAGAAATGACACGAATTAAAATATATAATCAATAGGTGTCAAAAGATAGTGATTCGTGTAATCATTCTAAGATATAGTAGCCAGCAAAGTCATATGATTTCGATGAATCATGATCATTCATCAAATTCCAGGGAAAAGCATGAAATCGAATTATCCATCTCAATGTAGCCTTTAAGACTTTATTTATTTACAAAATAAAATGACAAAGTATTTAAATAATAAATTTTTCTATGTTAAAATATATACATTAGGGTTAAAAAATGGAATGTTTAAAATTAATTCATCAACCCTAACCATATAAACATAAAAACTAATGATGAACACTTTGTCAGAAAGTCTAATGAAATCAATAAAACCTAACTGAAACTAGTTTAGAAGGCATTTTGAATTATCTTGATTTGATCCAAAGAACTATTTAACATGCTGAAATCCAAATATCTCGAACAATATATAATCAAATATTTAATGATAATGAAAATTGATTATATATAAAATTAAAAATTTAACAGTTGCTAAAATACTCAATTTTGAAAAATGCTTCCTAACCTTCCAATATGATCATTAACTTTTCCTTAATTGAGAGTACCTTCAAAATCATAGATTCTGAAGGCACTCTTTAATAATTTTAATAATGAATTATAGAAGAGAACTGATCAATTTATTCAGCAAAGCAAAAAAATTGAGAGGGTTGTTTCCTTCCAACACTTCCTCAACTACCCACAATGTTTGTAGGTACGTTTCCTCGACCTCTGCACCTCTCTGACTTAGCTACAGGTGTCGGTCTTATGACTGTCCACTTCGACATGTCAACCATTCTGTGATTTGTCGGTCCTCGACTTAACTTGTCAGATTTACTCAATCTCTACGGCTTCCATTCCACCCCATCCTCCTCGCTTGTCCTTTGCCTCTTCTGTTGTGTCTCTACTCGACCTTTCGTCGACTTTCGACTCCTTTTACTTCCAAATCTTGTCAACCATACTTCGACATATTCTTGCTCGACTTCCTAGCCTCAACTACCAGTCTTCTCGCACCAGTGGTTGTCGAAAATCCCCCTGGTAGACCTTCCCTTATCGATCATCTTCGACTCGTCCTCCTATGATCAGTCGGTATTCCATCAATTGAACTATACTCTAACTTGTCTACTTGCACTCGGACAACCACATTGATCCTCTTTTCGACACTTCTTTCGTGACTTCAGTTTATGTCGCCTTTCCTTCAGTCACATTTGATCCAACGAATGGACGTCATTTCTTTCTTTCCCACCCGTAGCTGATATCATCCTTGACTATAACTCAATCATTTCCATGCTATGTCGGCTCTTTCCTCTCATGCACTCAGACATTTCTCTAGTTTTTCTTCTTCTTGCATCCAAACAGCTCATGAATCAACCGTCGATCCCTCTGATCCCTTTTGGTCTAAGTCGTCTTCATCCCTCGACCACTCGGATGTAGTCATCTTACGTCGTCTTCATCACCAACTCACCTAGTCCCCTAACTAGCCTCAACTCTGATACAACTTGGTCCCTCGACCGACGTCTACTCTTTGTCGTTCATTGACCATTTGGGCCAACTATCCCTCTCTTATGCTAGAAGGAAATCATCCTCTATAAGTGACTCACGTTGTCACTCCCCTTGGCCTCCATCTCGACCAATTCTCATCGACTGTTTGCTTTCGAATATTATTCTCGGTCTTCAAATTGTCTTCGTCGGTCATTGTCGACTCCCAACTACTTTCTCCCTTTAGTCGATATCACTCTCGACCATTTTGTTACATTGACTGATTGTCAACCATCGACCTCAGTCGATTGGAAACCCCACGACTCAACTACCTTCTTTCGACTATCGCCCTTTATCCTAGGGGTCGTCTACCATCCTCTGGACGTCTTTTTTGGTTATGCTTGACTGTTTCTCTTGGGCTTGGATGCTTCTGCATTAGGTTAGATGGGAAGGAAGAGTGGACAACTGCAACGGTCCTATCATAGACTGCACCTGTGTTTTGGAAAGGGGGTAACTATGAGAGCTCACAAGTATGGGAACATTGGTATCTCTTACTCAAGAAAGCATTGAGCAGAGTTCAAATCATTATCAACGATCCTGGCCTGGTATCTATGGTCCAATGGTGTGAAAAATTACCGGGTTTTATCACTATGTATTGTCTCGATCATCGTTTAAGCTTTTATATGGTGAGTTATTTCTATGAACTCCTTAAATTATCAACCCAACATCTTTTTCCCCGCAGAAGCTTTCCTTCACTTCTCTATAATTGGGGATTTAATTTTCTCAAACATAGCACATCATATTGCACACAGTATGTTAAGATTCTTCTGAATCAATGTACCCTAACAGACGTATTTTCTCTTGAAAATTGTCACGATTTTTTGAAGTGCGACAAGACAAATCCAAAGATATTGCTTTGAAACAATATATCACAGAGACTTGTATAGACATTTCAAAACAAGAATACAAACCAAACAGTTTACTATTTGCAGGTGACAACTTTTCCAGATTAGTTATAGATCAATTATCCTGTGTCGCACCACACTGAACAATCGGCTGGCAAGTGAATAACTAAATGTAAGCTCTATATATCTTTCTCTCTCCATCCAGTTGGCCAATCTTGGAAGCTCTTCCGCTCTTTACTCAAATTCTCATTCAGTGGAATTGATGAAAGCATGGATTATAAACATAATATATATATATTACATGTAAATTCTATATAACATTTCAAAAATTAACGATAATATTCTCCATAATAATGGTGACTTCTTGGATGCCTTTCCAACTAGTAAATCCTTATCTGAGTTCTAGCAGTCTTCAGTCATATCTTTGAACATGGGATCTTAGATATAGGCTAGTGTACTGATTGTCACGTAGAAGCAACAAATAGCATTACGTTGAGTAGGAATTCAAGGCCACGCAGTCATAATAGATTGAAGATAAAGGCAAAGCCTAGAAGGCATGGAGGATATATTGCATTGCTCGTCTCGAGCAACAATGGAACGTATAGTTCATAGTAAATGCCAAAGACACCACGCATCTAGGATGGCTAGCTAATACCCTCTTGGATTTGGATTTTTTTTAAAGGATTCTTTCGAGTTGTTACAATTCTACCTATATTCCACGACCGCTGTCAATCATAAAACAACAACTAAATTGTCTACACTGACTGAATCATTCATTAAATGTTCACGCAACTCAGATCAAACTCCAAACTCCTATTATATGGATCCCTTTAATACTCGTATATTGAGAGGCATCGCCAAGCTTGGTCTGTAGGAGGTACACCGTTTTGATTGAAGATTTTGATCTTTCACATTCAATATTAATTCTTGGGAGGAGTTGTTGTTGATTGAAGGAGATATGCCTATTTTATTGAGAACTAGATTGGATGGATCGTGGGGTTTGGGAAGATGAGTTTTCTTGGGGAACTCATAGGAAATTGTCCATAGTACGCAGATCTAAATATATCATTGACATGAAGCCGATTGGGGTCATTATAAAGGAACTACACTCGAATCGCCCTAATCGCCAGTTTCAACCATGACTCATTTACTTTCAAGGAGTAATTTGAAAAACCTTGATATAGATCGACATAGTACAATTCTTCCATAATTTTGTTTTTACATAATGGATCCATACCCTAGGATTCCATGTAGTATATGGGTTTATACATAATTATACATATGCACAGTCATATTATGAGCAGACCTATTCCGCAGGCATTTGGTGCATATGAACAAAGATTACACAAGATCCCACAACCTAACAAACATCTATAATTACAAGCAAGAGATGACTACCATTGTTCTTATAGAACCAATTTATTAGATCTACGTGAGTGTTCACAACACAATAAACAGATCTATGAATCTAATCAACAATCCAAAACAATTTACAATAATTTGACTGCAGATCTATGTTCCCATTGATGGTAAATTCAATGTTTTTCTACATATTTTAAGTACATACCTTTTTCCATTTACTGAACAAATCTATTGAATTCAAAGTAGATCTAGAGCAGACATGGGGAAATCCATGATGAGTTACTTGTTAAGAATTGTAATCTCAATGGTCATAAGTGCATTAATTAGTTGAGTTTTTAGTTGGTTATAGTTTGACTAGGACACTGAGTTGGCCCATAGTATTTTTTGTTCCATAGTATTGGACAGTAGTATTGTTGAGATGTAATCCTATATAAGCTTATTGTGAATAATGAGAAGGAAATCAATATGTCCACTTGTGTTCAATTCTTTTTTGTCTTCATATTTTAACATGGTATCAAAGCGTATGGCCTGATCCATACCTGTATTTGGGGTAAGCCTTTTCTGTTGGAGCATTTTCCAACCACACATCATTTATTTGAGCTTCACAGCTTAATTTTCCACTTATCCTAAGTATTATGACTCAATCATCTGCTTACATCATCAATAGATCTCAGTTTCAGTAAACTGGGCCTCCTCCTACATTCGAGGAGTCAACTGGGCCATCATTATCAGTTAATTGGGCCTTTTCCATCATTGTGGGAGTGATTTTCATGACTAAAGCACCCCACTCAGTCCAACTGACAACATTTACTAGTTTATTCATCCAACTGGAGACTAGAAGGTGCCCTACTACACTGGTTGACTTCATCTGGTGTTATTTTCACCTACTATTTAGTTAACTGTAGACAGAAAGGTGCCCTCCCCTATTTTTGGGCATTCACTTGAGTTCTGAATTCAATCAGACTCAGTTAGACAATTTCAGAGTCTGTTTCATAGTAGTTAAGTAGTTAACTGATGTGCTGAGTGGTGTTAAGTACCAAGTAAACCACTTTCATGCATTCAATTTGAATGACCTCTCTGGAATTCAAATTGCTTAGCTTATTGTAGCCATTGTTACATATTGTAATTATCTTCTGAGTTTATGATAATGTATGAACTGCTACAAACCTTTTGCATCAATGTGTTGACATATTATTTTCCGCATGAATCTCTAGTAATTGTTGTCTATGTTTCATAGATCTGTTGTGCTTATATTTTACATGGTATCAGAGCCATGGCAAGACAAGGCAACGTTTCTACAGTGTTTTTTCACTTCTTCACTTCTACACTAGGATTCTGCACTTCTGGACTAGTGATTCTACACTTCTGCACCAGTTCTTTCTGCACCAATGTTTCTGCACTTCTGCACTTTTGCACCAGTGTTTCTGCACCTGGAACACATATGAAGCTTGAGCAAGATTGCTCAAAAATATTCCAACTCTGCACCAGAAGCCGAAATTTTTCCACATAATTCCTGGATATTGTGCATCCGACTCTTCAAGCTTGCTTGATAGTTTATGCTGGGTGTGATGCAACTTGAAAAGTGTAGGTCGTCGACCTAAAACATTCTTGTTTGTTTGTGATTGCAGGTTTCTCACAGTATTCTATTGCATTCACTACAACAGAAATGGACTCTTCTTCAAAAAATCTCCTTACTCCTTTCAACTGTCATCAATGGAAGGATGATATAGAGATAGCGATGCGCTCCAAGGATTCTATAGAGTCACTATGGGCCTAGAACTAGAGCCTAATTATGCAGTAGAGAAGTCTAAATACTTCAATAAGCTTAATGAAGCTTATGGTTTCCTTTTGTCTCAAAATTTCGAAGGATATTCTTTTCCATCTCACCGGATTAACAACTCCAAAAGAAGTATGGGAACAACTTTCCAAACTCTTTGGAAATCAGGATGAGATGATAGCTTATTAGTTGGAGAATGAACTGATTTCCCTAAATCCTGAGAATTTCAAGACCATCAATGAGTTTTTCACTAAGTTCAAGCATTTGGTGCTTCAGTTGAAGCAATGTGATGTTGAGAAGAAAGATGAGTAGTTGATTCTTTCTATCCTTACTAATCTAGGAAAAGATTATTTAGTGTTTGTCTCTACTTTCCATTCAGGAAAAATCACCACTCCGAATTAGAAGATGCCTACCTTGAATGCCTTCATTGAGTCCTTAACAGAAGAGCATGACAAGCTTGTTCATATGGGGTCAATAAAAACCTTCAAAGATCAATCCCTATTTGTTGGAGGACCCAAAGCTACGAATGGTAAAGGAAAGAAAAATAAAGAGAAGACCAAGTTTGATCATCCCAAGAAAAAGTTGAATACCAAGCAATCAGATGAGCCCTTCGGTTCAAGAAAAGACAAGTAAAAGGGCAAGGATAAGACAAAGTGTTCTTAATGTGGTAGGGGATTTCATCCTGAAAGCTCATGCATGAAGAAAACTATTGATCAGATGGCCCTTCTCTTGGAGAAAAACAACATAACTCTTCCAGATGGCACAAGGAAGAAGGATAAGAATGACCATGCAGAAAGAGGTCATGCACTCATGGCAAGTGTTTCGAATTATATAGCTCTTCTCATAGTTTAAGGAGCTTCGAATAACATGGTTGCAAGCAAATACTCCTTTTCTTCATTAGACTCTGATAGCTACATCTCCATCCACATGGGATATGATTCACAAATTTCTTCGAAAGGAAAATGTACTATTCATTTAGAACATGACAGTTTTCAAAATGTTCTCTATGTTCCTTCTCTAGGTTTGAACATTCTTTCTGTGTATCAGATGAAGCACACTGGTTTTCCCAAGAAGGTTGTATTCGGCCCTAATGATGTTCAAATTTCTGATATTTCCACCGGAAAGCTCATTGCAGTAGGCAAGGCAAATCATACTGCAAAAACATCTGAGTTTTCCCACTTTTTTCCACATTCAAAGCCAAGTTCCCTTCTGACTCATGGAAATGAGGTTAGCTGGCTATGGCATGAGAGGTTTGGACACCTAAATTATAAATATTTTCAGCTGCTACAAAATATTTCCATGGTTGAAGGCCTTCCGAACATCAAATACTCAAAAGGGATATGCAAGGGTTGCATCATTAGCAAGCATCTTGAGCACAAGTTCGATCGAGGCAAAGCTAGAAGAGCTTCTTGTATTTTGGGTCTGATTCACAGTGATATCAGTGGTCCTTTACCAAATCCTTGCATGAATGGATCAAGGTAAGTTCTGACATTCATTGATGACTTCTCTAGATTCACATGGGTCTACTTTCTCAAGAACAAATCGGAAGTGCTTGAAAAATTCAAAAATTTCAAGGCTTTTGTTGAGACTGCTACTGGGATCAAGCTAAAATCTCCTAGATATGATAATGGTGGAGAATATATCAAATCATATCTGCTGCAAATTTTTTCATAAAATGGAATCCAAATCCATCACATAATCCCCTACACACCTCAGCAGAATGGTGTAACGGAGAGGAAAAAACGAGCATTGAAAGAGATGGCTACTTGTATGCTTGAGTCGAAAGGTTTGGCTTCAAATATTTTGGCTGAGGCCATGAATGTTTCTGCATTAATTCAGAACATAGTTCCACACTCATCCGTCAAAGTTACAACTCCTTTCAAAGCCTACACTGGCCACAAGCCTGATGTGTCACATCTCAAGTTTTTGGCTCCACTGCATGGGCTAGAATTCCGATTGAGAAGAGAAAATATTTGGAACCAAAAAGTACTGAGTGCATCCTCCTTGGATATGTTGAATAATCCAAAGGATACAAACTCATGGATATCAGATCCAAAAATATATTCATTGAGCGAAGTGTTCAGTTTGAAGAACCGCTTCATGATCTACAACTAGTGGAGTAAGAAACTTCCAAATTGCTTCCTCTCCAAGAAGAAGATTGGGAAGAGGATGATGAAAGTTTGTGTTATGATATTTTATCAGAAAATAATTAATATAAAATATCATGTTCGGATTCAAATCCATATGATCCCCCTCAATTTCCAAAGTGGGCTGCAAATACTCTCACATCTGCTGGTTCTAACCTTGGAAATCCCGTTGATCCAAGAAGAACCCGAGCATACTTTCAAAGAGTAGGTATGGCTCTTTCATATTCTTATCCATTATTGTTCGAGAAATTTTTTTTGATGATTAGTTCAGATCCTAAATCATACTGCCATGCCAACCGATATCCGAGATGGCAAACCGCCATGGATAAAGAATACAATTATCCTAAAAAAATGCAACATGGGAGCTAGTTTCTCTTCCACCTGGGAGAAATTAGTTTAATGAAAATGTGTCTACCGAACCAAGTTTGCTGCTGATGGTTCAACCTGCAAATACAAATCTAGGTTGGTGGAAAAATGTTTCTCACAAGTTCATGGTGTGGACTACACATAAACGTTTGCACCAGTTGCAAAAATGTATTCAATCCGCCTAGTTTTGATCATTTTTGCATCCAAGCATTGGGAGGTGCACCACATGGATGTGAAGAGTTAATTTATTCATGGATATATTCAAGAATATATTTACATGAAGCAGCCTAAAGGTTACATATCATATCCGACACTTGTTTGCATATTAAGGAAATCCTTGTATGGTTCAAAACAGGCCCTAAGAGCTTCGTATGCAAAGATGGATTCATTTATTCTATCGCAACATTTTGTGAGATGCAAATCAGATCCGAATGTGTATCTACAAAAGCATGAAGGTAATTTTATGATAATTTTACTTTATGTTGATGACCTATTGATTACAAGAAGCATTCTCGCTTCGAACGACACTATAAAAACCGCTCTACATCAAGCATTCAATATGAGTGATTTAGGCCTGTTGAGGTAGTTTCTTGGTCTTGAGATCACTCAGAATTTTGATGGGATTATGATATCTCAGTAAAAATATGCTTTGGACCTGCTAAATAAGTTCAATATGGCAGAATGTAAAGCGGCACCATTCCCATTCCTCTCAGGAATCAGTCTTGAGGATGGTGATTCTACACCGTTGGTGGATTCTACACTATATAGACAGTTGATTGGTAGTCTTTTGTATCTGACACACTGTAGGCTTGATATTTCTTATGCCATGAGTGTTGTTTCAAGGTACATTCAGCATCCCCATGAGCTTCACTGGAAGGCATCCAAAAGGATCTTGCACTATGTGCAGGGTACGAGACACTTTGGCATACACTATGTTGCAGATTCTGATTTTGACTTGGTTGGATTCACTAATTTAGATTGGGAAGGTGATAGAATTGATAAGAATTCTACTTCTAGATATGTTTTCATGATTGGAACAAGGTCTATTTTCTGGTCAATCAAAAAGCAGGCTACCATTGCCTTATCTTCAGTAGAGGCAGAGTATCGAGGAGGAGTCAATGTTTGCATTCAGGCAGTTTGGTTGCAGTGTATGCTAGTAGACTTTGATATTGGTAGCACCACTTCTACTGTCATATTTTGTGACAATCAAAGTGATATCATGATCTCGATAGATCTTTTTCAGAGACAGAGGACCAAGCATATCAAGATCCACATGCACTACATTCGATATCTTGTGCCATTAAGTGAAAGTAAGGAGTTCACCTAAATAACATTGATATTCTGGCCTCAGAAGGGGATTTTGTTAAGCTCCTAAGTGGGAAAGGGTTAACATTTTTCCTATTTATAAATTAGGAATAATATAAAATGATTTATTATACCAAGAATACATATTGGTATTTATAAATAACTATTTAAATATTATTGCAAATAATTTAAATGAAGTAAGTTAGATTAAAGAAGGAATGATTGTATTTTATTAAAAATAAAAATGCTTTAAAGTCTTAAAATGCTATAAAATCTTATCTACAAAAGTAGAAAAGACTAACTAGCAGCTAATGCATGGGTATGCATGGATAACTAGTAGCTAATGCATGGATATGCATGGAAAACTGGAAGCTAATGCATGGATAAATCTTAGTTATTAATGGAACATATTCTATTAACTATATGAGGTCACTACTACATATGGGCGGATTGTTCCACAAAAATTTACCATGTTTTCAACATTCGTGGGTTAAAAAAATGATTTTTTAAAGTTCCACGAACATTCGTCGATATAGGGACGAAATGTCTAGGTTTCAGTTTCTGTGGCAACAGGGACGAATGTTGAGCTATATAAACTACACACTCTCACCATGATTTTCACATTTTCTTTTCTTGCGGCACATTGAGCACGGATTTTGGACTTGCAGGGTGATTGTATGAGCTTGGATATTCTGCATAGCTCTGATTTTGAACTTGCAAGGTTAGTAATGTGTAATTTTTTGTCTATATTTTTATAAGGGTTAGATTTTAATATTGTTTAGTAATGAGGCTTAGGTCATGTTAACTTGTGTTTTTGCCTTTCTAATATTTTTTTCAAGAACTTGCTATCATTTTCATTTAACTTGCTATATTTTTTTCAAGAACTTGTTTTTTTGGCTTAGGTCATGTTAACTTGCTTTTTAGTGCCAACCATAACCACTTCTAATTTTAGTGCTCTTGATACAATGCATTCCTAAAAATATGGAAAGAATATTTATTTAAAATTCCAACCACTGCATGGGTACAATCTCCCTCCAAGTGTTCACATTAAATGTTAGATTATATTAACTTACCATCTTTCCATTATCAATTCACTTTCTCACAACCAACTTATTATAACCATCTTTCCATTCATATTAACTTTAGTCTTCATGTTTTTCTTTATAAATATAGAAAATATTGGATTATAATATACTATATTCAGAAATGTACTTATAATATCTAATGTAATTGACAAGTTATTGTTCTGTATGGTGTAGGTAAGACAATTACTTGTACCACTACAAGGATTTGTCACTATGAATGAAAATGCAAGGAAGCTTGCTCAATTTAGAGTTGCATTAGAGGCGAGAGGAGATGGAAAATGTTATTTTCCTTGCTTTGGTTGCAGGGGCTTGCAAAAAAGAAGACTTTTAATAGAAACAGCTGAAAGACATTGTAGGGAGAAAGGGCACGCCGAAGGGGGTTATGAATATCGTCCCCTGGTAAGACTATTTTTGCGGTTCAATTTTTAATATATTCACTCTAATATTCATCATGTCTGCATGAATTTTAGTGAAATGTCTTTTTTTTTACTATATGTTCTATACAAACTAATTTATGTTGTTTGTAAATTTATAGACAATGCCCCCAAAATGTCATGTTCCAAAGAGTTATTTGCCAAGTACTAGCAGAAATACTCATTCACATCCCGATGAACTTCTACATTAGAATATTGAAGATGATCAAGTAGTTATTTCTGATGATATAATGGATGTAGATAACATTAGTGACACAAATCAGGAAGATGAGATACATAGATTGATCCAAGACACATTTGCTCCAATGGATGAGGACAACCAGGATGATAGTGATGATGTTGATCCTCTACTTGAGAAGTCACATCAACCTCTTTATGAAGGCTCAAAAACAAATCTTTTATCTGCTGTATTGTTGTTAGTGAACTTGAAGGTTTTGAATGGATTATCAAACACCTGTATGACACAGATACTAAGGTATGTAATTTATTTTTTTATTTTTTTCTGCATGTTCACAATATCTATATATAGAAAGGGTTGACTTTTTTCCTATATTGTTGCTATTGTTATCTAATGTGTAAAGTTTGGATGCTATATTGATGATTAATATTGTTTTCATTGATTTATTCTTTTGAATTTTGTAGATTGTTAGGTGAATTTTTATTACCAACTTCAAATATTTTAGCACGCACATATCGAGGGATATATGTCATGATGAAAGAATTTGGTATGGAGTATCAAGATATTGATGCATGTACTAATGATCATATCATATACTATGGACAATATGCATTAGAAAATGAATGCCCACAATGTCAAACAAGTAGGTATCGAACCGATAAAGTGACAAAAAAGGTGCCTCAAAAAGTTCTTCGTTATATTCCGATAATCCCACGTTTCCAGCGGTTGTTCAGGTGTCAAAGTATAGCATAGTTTATGGATTTCCATGCAAAGAACAGAAGTCGTGACGATGTTCTTCGAATGCCTGCAGATGGTTTTGCATTGAGTTACATCGAAGAAAAGTGGCCAATTTTTAAAGAAGATCCTCGTAATGTTAAACTTTCTTTGGCAGTTGATGGTGTCAATCCATTTGGAGAGCTTCGTTCTACCTACTCATTGTGGCATGTTTTTGTTATAAACAATAACCTTCCTCCTTGGATGTCGATCAAGAGAGAGCACACAATGTTGGCAATGATTGTTCCAGGTATTTAATTAATAGGTATTTTTTTAATTGAAAGTCTGATCAGTAAATATTTCATTGATTTGTTTCGTGCATGATAATTATGTCTTTTATATCTAACGACATATAGGCGCTAAATATAATCAATCATGTATGTTTGACCAATTAGGCAAGTACCAGGTTAAATATATGAACATATATCTTGAGCCTCTTATCGATGAGTTGTTGAAGTTATGGGCTGGCGTCACTATGTATGATATTTCTAGACCAATCGGGCAAAGATGATTTCAATTCCATGGAATACTTGCATTTACAATTCATGATGCTCCCGGGTTAACAAATTTTTGTGGTATGTTGTTACTTTCTTTTGTTCCTTAATATTTTATATATCTGTTGATAATATCATGCATTATTTTAAATTGTAATGCTAATTTGCTACACCAATTCATATATCTTGTAGGTCTTCAAACCAAGGGTAAATCTGCATGTCCATTTTGCGGTCCTAGGATAAAATCTCGTCGTTCAAGGAGTTTATCAAAGGAAGTGTTTGATGAGTATAGGCACTTTCTGCCTAAGAACCATAGTTATCGAACTACAGACAAAGAAAAATTTAACGATAAAGAAGAGAATGGTAAAAAACAACGAAGAATGACACCTCACCTATGGAAGGTGGAATATAATAGAAACCATCAAGGTATGCCAATTTTTTTTTTGCATTGAATTATGTTCAACGCGATATGTTATACCATTATTGATTAATTGGTTTTAATTTAATTTTGTTGATGTTTCATGAATGTCGTTAAGGCACACGAGGAATCAAAATTTACCCAATTCAATTCAGTAGGTTGCCATACTATGAGCACCTGCAAATAGTTCATTTGTTTGACACAATTCATATCGGGAAGAACATAACAGAAATGTTATGGCGAATATTAGATGAAAGCACTGACAAAGAAAAAATTGGAAAGATTTGTATTGACATCCAAGAATCTAATCACACATTGCAAAGTGTGATCATTAATTCTAATGGCGATGGCCATCAACAGAATATTAGTCTTCCTTGGTGCTTGATGGAGCAACAGAGCAATATTGTAAGAGAGATCATCAAAAATATCAGGTTTCCGACGGGTTTTTCGTAAAACATAAAGAATATCTTGATGAAAAAAGATGATTTTGCAGGGGTTAAAACACATGATTGGCATACATTCATTAAGGTAATCATTAGTCTATAATATATTTCATTATCGATATGCACTATTTTATTAATTTTATTCTCTTATTCAGACATAAATATTAATAATTATGTGTTTTTTGATACAGTATGTTCTACCTTTATCTCTCCCAGATGAATTTGACAACAACATAAAACATATTATTTATGTTCTTGGAAAATACATGAGGTAAGTAATGTTTTACTTGAAAAATGTACTTGGTCTATGGTCTGTAGCAGAACTTATTGATATATATTATGTTTTTCCCGCAAATATTATATATGCCTTGACATATTGTTTTATTGCATCATTTGTAGGTGGCTTTCATCAAAGGAAATCCATAAAGAATATATAAGGCATTGGAAGAGAGAAATTCCCCGACTAATGTGTGAAATCCAACAGTATCTACCTCCAACATTTTTCAATGCACAAGAACACTACCTCATACACCAAGTTGAGGAGATTGAATTATGTGGACCAGTACACACAAGGTCGATGTGGATGGTGGAGAGGTAGTTGAAGTCATTGAAGGATTTTTTTAGACAAAGAGCGCATCACGAGGGTTCTGTGGTTGAAGGATATATGGTATATCAATGCATGGTGTACATTAGTGAATATCTACCTAAATTAGCAGAAAATATGAATGCGCCTTGCATTTGGCATCTCGAATCCATCAACAAATTTGAAGGGGAGGTCCTACTGGGGAGAGGTACATTGAGGACTGTGAAAGGTAATTATTATTATACGTTGTTGAATTAATATGTTACACATTTATTTTTTCCAATTTTATATTATCATACTGTTTTTTAACTCTTTTTAATAATTATGCATTTTCAACTATATTAAACTATGTTCCTTTAATGATGATCTAATTAATTATGAAATTGAATTTTTTTTTAACCTATAGTTGGTTGAGTGTGGGATGCTTTACATTTATACATTGCAAACAACCTTGATTGGATGGAGCATTGGATAAAATATTGTGAAGAATTCTTTGGTAGGTTATCATGGGAAGGGGTCAGTAACATGATTAAAACAACTCATCGTCTTTGACATCAAATTCATTACCTTATGTCGCAAAGGGAAGTTGATTTAGCCTATGGTTTAAAAGATAAAATGGCACGTATTTTTTTTCCAATTATTACATTTCGTTTATTTAAGTTTTCAATTATATTTACTAACTCCTATATGACGTTTATTAATTCACAATGTATTTTTAACCTGTTGTCAATGTTGCAGCTCAAACATCACAAGGCTATGTTGTGTAATGGTCGTAAATTTCGTATCAAAAAGTTGGATGATATCAGGAAAATCTCGGATTGTGGGATAACTACAGTCTTTAAGGTCACCAATGTTTCCTCTAGAAGTGATAGACATCCAGAAGAAACCGAGAATAGGTACTATAGGCATTTGGAGGACATTGTTGAGTGTGATTTTAATTCCTTTAAAATAGTTTTGTTTGAGGTGAAGTGGTATAGGCTACGGATGCATGAACGTGATCCTAAAAGAATTGTTATTGAGAATTCTAATGGATTTACCATGGTTAACACAAGAGAATTTGAACTGGGTACAAAGCCTTATGTTCTTCCAAGTCAATGTGAGCAAGTCTACTACTCTGAGGTATCAGGTAAAGCAGGTTGGTCATAGATTGTTCGATACGATCCAAGAGGAAGACCAATAAAGTATAATCATGTACTAGATGATGAAGATAATTACGACGAAGAAGAGGATGATGATGATTCAGATCAGGCTGTAGTCGATGTGTTAGATGAAGAAGTTGAAGAGGATGATCATGCAAATGTATCAGACGATGATCTCATTGATGATATGGATGACTATATTAGCGAAGATGACTTTGATGCTGATGATGATGTGAATGATCCTTTCATCAATATCTATTCAGAACTAGATCCTGATACATATGTTGAGTTGGATGAAGAAGAAGATGAATGATATTTAATTGTTGAAAAGTAGAGGTACGCAATGTTTTTAGGTTAAATTAAATGCACTCACCATATGTTCATTTTGTTGATTAACTTGGTTATATTTGAAAATTAGTTTTCTAATCTAATTATGTTCTACATGTGCAGTAGCATGGGTGTTCCTGGAGGTGCTATGTTAATGGTTTGAATCGAACATGTGTCGATTAAGCAAGATACAAAATTGTGTTATAAGATTTATGTGTTATTTTTGGGGTTATTTCATATTAGAACTCTACTAGACTCATTGGAAACATAAAAAACTTATTTTGAGTCTTTCATTGGAAACATAAAAAACTTATTTTGCAAGGGGTTCTATCCTTGTTGGTCTTTCTAAGCTAGTTTTAATCTTGTTGATCGTTCATCACTATTTGTAAGTCCCCTTAATCAATCAACCACTTTTGTTTCGTGAGAACTAGATCTTGCATCATCTGATGATGTCTTTTGCAAATATGTCAACACTTGGATCCACTTCATCGGAATCAAATCGTACACTTTTAGCTCATCTAGTACTATATCATTCTTCAATATCTACATCTCAATGGTCTAAACATCCCAATCATTATGATCGAGTGCATCCTTGCTCTCTATCCATATATTGAAATTCCTATTGGTATGCTAATTAGTATGCTAATTTTTAATTTTTAATTAGTATTGTTATTGATAAAATTGTTATAGAATATGATTTTATTTTTAAAATACAAATGTCATGAGAACATTTAATATTGTTGACTTTAGTGGGTTAAAAATAAAAACAAAAATATATGTTATGTCGGGTTTGATGTGATTACTTTTGGTCATTTGCTAACTGTCTCTATTGAGACAGAGCTTAACGAAAACGCTCTGTTGCTCTCGTTTGACCGCACCAGGTAGTGCTTGCAACCAACTACAATTCCATGCCATCTTGCAACTCTCACCATGCAATTGCTACGAGGGGGGTTGAAGTTGGTTTAGTGTGCTCCAGCCGTTTTTGCAAATCCTGCCAAACCCTTAATGGAAACCATAAGTGGATTCTAATTCACCAGACTTGCAGTAATGGAACTCAAATTTGTCTAAAAAACAATGCTGGAGATAGAGCTAGTATTGGTAGACCCTAAATGGTTGCTTGTGTTGATTGTTGAGATAGGGTTTTTCGTCCTTTGCCAACTATTGATATCTGTGTTGGAGATATGTCCAATCATGAATTGATTATGAATGTTGTGGTAAATTCGATATGGAAATGAGTATTGTTACAGGTTCTGTGTGGTCCTTTGTTAATCGTTATGCTTTGATAGGGTTTCTTCTATGTTATTAGGGAGGTGCCATAACAATTATGCATTGGAATGTGAGTATGTGGAACCCTTTTTGATAAACTTGTTTGCAAGTAGGGAGGTAAATTTTGGGGTTGAGCTGGAAGGGTTTTGCACAAGCATTACTTCATAGATATTCCACCCCCTGCAACCGGCTCTTGGTCCGTGACCTCCTTCACTGTGTGTTTTCCTTTGGGATTTTGAAACCCTCCTCTATTGAGTCGAATTTCTGCATTTTTTGGTGTGAATTATGTGTTGTTGATTTCATTTGTTAATTGGGTGGTTTTGATTTTATAATGAAACCAATAGACATGGAATGCTTGTTGTTGATTGATGTAAAGGTTGTAGTTCTATTTAACACAGAAATAGTGATCCAAAGTTCATTGATATGGTGTTTGAAAACAGTTGCAAACCAGTTTTATTTGGATATTTTTCATGCAAGTGGATTCTAGGAATATGAATTAGATATGTGCTCATTTTCACATTTTGAGGGTGTTTATGCCTGCAATTTAATTTTGAATTTAAGCAGTTTTAAATCTCTCTGCTGGTAGCAACATTCTCCTTGGTTTGAGATGATGTGAGTTTGGAGCTTTGCTATAATCCTAATTTTGGTTTAAGCAGTTTTGTATCTCTGCCTTTTGCCACATTCTCTTGATTTGACCTGGTGAGAGTTTGAGGCTTTTTTGTTATCCTACAAGCATTTCTTTGGTTGTTTTCCCATGATTCAAAGGCATAGTTTAACCTTCATGGCCATAGAAGAATGATTGTCTCAATGATATTGTACCTAGCTTTTAGATTTTGGTTTTGGAATTTGAACCAGATTACTTTCCAAGTTGTATGTGAAAATTTTAATAATTTTTTAAAATAAAACACTATGTTTCTGGGTATCAATGCTCAGGATGTGAATTCTCATTTGGTCTGTTGAGCTCATCTGGCTTTATACATAGATTTTGAATATGATAGTTGTTTTAATTGGCGATATTAATGTGATTGCTTCAAACGAGATCTTGAATTTCAACTTTTAGCCCTAAAAGTGCTCTGGATATCACTACTTTGAACACCATCAATAGATTCCATAAGAAAACTTGAGTAAGATGTAAATTGTATTACTTTTGATAGAAAATATGCACTTGTGTTCATTTCCCTCTAGAGATTATGATGAGAAATGCTATTAAAAGCAGACTCACAGCAGTTTCACCTGCTTGTAAATTACCTCAATCTTAGATTATTCACGGAGTAGTCTAATGCTTCGAAAATTTTGCTTGGCATTAAGACTATTTTTTCACATAAACTACTTTGTCACCTTCTTCCGTAATCCCCGTCATTGTCTTCAACAATCCCCTCCTTGGTGCCCACCTTGTCAGGGAATCACCTACTCTAGGTCTCTCATTAATTCACCATAGTGTCGGTTTGGTAATTCCCAGTCCTGCCTACCCTTCTCCCTGTTAAATCTCACCTCTTCATTCACCTATTTCAAATGACCCCCCTGCATCTGATGCAACATCTTGACAATGCCAAACTTTGCTCAGATTATCTCCTTTTACCCTTCGGTTGTTTGCTTTCCTGGGAGACTCACTTCATATTACTTGGTTGAAATAATACTTGATACAATGTGCATATTTATAGCACATAACAAGCCTCCTAAGCATCAATCATGGCTTGTCATTTACAACCATCTTCACATAGTATTTAGACGATGCTCCCGAGTGTATAGTATTCCCCACACATTTGATTGCAACTATGAGGTACTATCCACAGTGATTTGATTCTGAATCTTGATTCACCTCGGGCTTAGATCTAAGGTGTTTTAATGTGTAAATGACTAATAAGATAATATTTGATTCACAATGGTTACTAATAAGAGAATATTTGACACAGAAGAATGTTGTTAATTTTTAACAAGCAGGCTTGAAACAAGCTAGACTGGTGCAAGCGAAGCTGAGGCCCATAACCCACAAGTAAACATGGAAATATCTGCTTGGACCAATGGAAAACATCATATCTATAATATTGATGATAATATGATGTGGTTGGATTATATGCAAGACTGGAAACCTAGGTGGGATTTGAGACATACTGAAGTGTTAGATGCTAACTTACAGGGATCTGACGCTTTTATTTGACTAGTGCCAGAACTCAGAAGAATGCCTATGGGATCCAATATTGTACTAGAGATGATTTACAACAACTCCCTGAGAAAAGCATCCGATGCAAGCAATTCGTTAACAAACCTATTACCTTAATCTCGACAAAGGGCTCTACACATCACCTCGGGATACAACTAGACCAACAGTACTACCATATTAACCGAATACGTTCTTTGGAAGCATGGCCACATAAAGATGCTAGTCTCTGGTTTCCAAGTACTACACACACTTATGAAAAATATACAAAATTATGGTGGAAATTATTGAGAAAAGAAAATACAGATAGAATATATTATACCATGCTAAAGTTTGGACTTCAAATTCCACAAATCTATGAGGATCCTGCATTCTACATCCCTGATTGGATAAGACACCGGTGGCAATCATTCGGCATCAACCTGATAGCATTATCACCAACTGCTATGTATAATCTGAAACGGGGAGTTGGAGAGTCTCTCGAACAGGTCAAAGATATTTTGCAGACAAAGATTATTAAGGATAAAATCCTTGGGTACTACATTAAATACAATCAACAATGGCTTGTCAAAACCCGCATAAACGACTACATGCATCATAATAGACGCGTGGTTCGGAGGTCTATTTATTTAAAGGCATGGTGCAATGAAGACAACGCCTATCGAGAAATTTTTGGTCCACCATACTCCGATGATTTGTAAATATCTCAAAAGTATTTGGCTATGAGTGGGGCCTATCCATTCAGATTGTCATGAAGATTGTAAAGAAAGTCATAAAAAAAATTAGATCTTACTATTGAAAGTCATAATAAATTTAAGATATTTTCCATAATGGTTAGTCATGGTTTGGTTGTTTCCAACACTTATATCTCTTGTTGATTTCACTTAAGTTAAGGCTTAAATTGTCAAGGATTTGAATGTTTGCATCAAGCACATGTGGTGTGTAAGGGTTGTTTGAGGGTCTTACATAAAATTCCCCACACATTTAATTGCAACTAACACATTGGTCCCGAATGTTGTTATTTAATTATTTATCCTAATGGTAATATCAATGACCTCTATGATTTTGACTATCAGGTGTTGAGGTGGCATCCTTCAGTTGTTTGCTTTCATGTGAGACTAGAGTGCTCCCCTTATTTGGCATATCTTGTAGTTATTTGGAGGCATAGAAACCTTAATAACAGTCTATTAAAAAGGTCATTGATACCATTAGGATAAATAAATAAATAACAACATTCAGGAGGAAATCAGCCTTGGTACAATCAATTCAAAGTCCTCAATAGATGATGTTATCCAATTCTATAGCATGAAACATTGGAGGTTTACTGTTGCTATGAGGCCCAAACTCCACTCAACACACCCATTATTTGTTCTCTTAGCCTTTCCATACCTCAAATTTGTCAAGCATCTCATGTTGTAAGAAGACATGGATAGTCTTAATTTGCACTCAAAACTACCCCACATCCACAAAACTGGCCTGGAACTAAATGATGAGGTAGAAGGTGAAACATGTCTACTAATGTTCAAAACATTACCCATATATGTTTAATTATTGTTGTAGCCTGTCATTATAGGGCCCAAAACTGCCCAGATGTGAGGTATAAAGCATGTTCATTGCCTTCCATTGTCCACAGTTGGCATGGGATGCCCAAAATTCATTTTACAACTAATAAAAAGGAAAAATCACACTTTAGACTCGTGAAATTGAATTTGAAAGTACATTCTGGTAGCTATTACAGGAAACTATTTTTCATTAGAAAACCCACCGACAACTTGTTTTACAGCTTTAGGAGCAAGTGAATTTACCATAAATAGTTAAGAGAGAAATTTGTGGAAATGGACCATGGGAGCTTATATGAATAGGTATCTTCATAGGGTATTGAAGAATAAAACACTATAAGAAGATTTCATTAGTGATAAACCCTAGGTGTCACACTACTATTTTTTTCGTTGCTTTGTATATATTCATATTATCGAGGAGAAAAGGACTGAATTGAAATCCTCCATTTTGAAATGTGTTTTTGCTGGATATTGTGAGTACTCCAAGCCTTATAGAGTAAAAAACCAATGTTCAAAAGCTTCCTGAAACCAATATTTTTGCCTTGTCTACATTTGGCCTAGTTCTCTTGATGTTGTGTGTTACCCCTTTTTTGTGATTAATGTGTTTATCTTACATTACATGTCATTGAAAATTGTATTAGAACATTGACCTAACTGGTAGTGTTGAATTTTCTTCAACACAGTGACTGACTAGGGGTTGCTCTCATGTTGACATTTGAAATTTGCAACATGTGTAAGGTGTAATATTTCACCTAAGTTAGCTAATGTATTTTGCGTTCTCTGCTGTAGTATTTTACAGATTATTTGGTTAAGAAGTATTGACATGAAACAATTATGAACACTACTGCAATTTACTCCTGAGTGGACCCTCTCACTATAGTTATGGTTTGTTGGGCTGATATAGTCAATTAATGTTTCTTAGTTGAGTGATTTTTCCAAACAGTTCACTAACAAATAGTTTTCATATGCATTAGCATAAAATACTAGCATGTAAATTTTAATAATGAAGGGTAGGATGCCAAAAATATGCCATTCAAAGAAAGAGGGTAGGCTGCCAATAATATGCCCAATAGTGTTGGAAGGACCAAAACTGGGTGATATACTAGTTAACTTCCTACATCCACCAGGGTTAGGCATGTCCCTCCTAAGCCTCAGATTTGAGGGAAGTAAATGTGTAATTTCAAAGAAGAGAGAAAGGGCCGTCTTGTTTATTCTTGTTTTATGGAATGTAGGTACCACCAAATAGGTATCTGCCATATCTATCTTCCTCAAGTGATGATGAAGATATACTCGGAGAGGTTGAAAGTGAGACGAGTTGTACTAGATCTACCGGTTTTATATCAATTAGATCTGAAAAGATAAGGAAAAGATTTCATAGACGCATGAAATATTTTATTGTCAATGGTGGGTCGTGTAATTATGATGCTGAGAGCATAGGAGACTTGGATTTTCCATTGAGGTATAAACATCTAGTGCAACGATGGGTACCTAATATGCTACCTCAAGTGGACACAGATTTCCTCATCAAAGGGAGGATGTATCACATCGCTCCTTCATCCTTACATGGATTGGGGCTATTTTCCATGGATGGAATAACGGTTCGCTATGGCACTGTAACCAAATTGATGGAGTATGTAGGACCACTATACAGATACAATAACTGGTTGATCTTGGTCCAATATACTCGAAGTATGCGAAGATATGGAGTTGCCGCGAATTATATTCAAATAGCAGAAAAAAATAAAAACAAAGGGGCAACTATTTGATGGGAGACCAAAAGCATCCGGAAACGTTGTTGAATTTATAAATAGTACACGACTAGTGACAACAAATAAGCAACCAAATTGCGAATTCGAGGCACGCGAACATCATTGTATATTTGTATGTGCAATAAAAACAATACTTGCAGGTGAAGAGTTGTTGATCGATTACAACTTAAATAGAATAGATGTGGCTTCTGCGGTCCAGGGGAACCGTGGACCGTTAGAAAATATGCCTCATAAGGTAAATGCTAAAAGTAGTAACTAAACATGACTATAATAACTAAATGTTTCATTTTTTTCTATTAACATTCGATTTCCACTGTTGCCATTCACTTTATTTGTGCTTATTATGAATATTTCCATGTGATTACATGGTAATTACATTGCTATGAATATCTCATTTTTGTTTTTGATGCAATTATTGACTATTGAATTTTTTTTAGGGTAGCGGCAGTGGAAAAGCACATGCCTCTTCCATGGTCCAGGGTAACGGTGGAAGGTTAGCATCTATGCCTCATCAGGTAAATGTTAAATATAGTAAATAAATATGACTACAATAACAAGATGTTCCGATTTTCACTATTAGCATTTGCTTTTTCCGTGCTTATTGTTAATATTTCCATATGAAAGCATGCTTATTAAACTATGGCAGGAGTTTGCTCATGGCCATGGAGTAGAACATGTATCTTCCACTTCTGAGGTAAAAATTAATATTAATGCAATATCTCATTTTTCTTTATGTTACAATTATTTAGTCTGAGGTAAACATTTATTTATTGATTTATTGTGTCGGTGTGGCACCATTGAAAAGGCACCAGCTGCTTCCATGGTCGAGGGTGACCGTGGAAGGTCACACTCTGTGGCATGTCAGGTAATTGTTTAGTAAAATAACTAAATGTTTCGATTTAGTACATTCACATTTTTCTAAGCTTATGATGGATTACTGGTTAATTCAGGACCGTGGAAAGGTACCCGCTGCTTCCACGATGACGGTTCGTCATGGACACTCACCGGTCATAACACCGCGTCAGGTAAGTGTTAGTGCATAGTGTAACTTAATCTTCATTACAATATCAATATTTGAATGATGTTAAAATTATATTGCTTAATTTAATTTATTGTTTGATGAATTTAGTCACGTGCACACGCTCTGGGTGATGAGGGGTTTGAGGAAGAGATTTTCTATTCCACTAACCCAATTCACACTTTTAGAGTAGCCTTGAAAAAGGAAAATTGTGAAATGCTTGCCTTGGCTCGCCAAAGGCCCTTGTCACAGGAGGACGAGGCAAAGATTCTAGAGCTGCAAGAGCTTATAAAGTCTTATGGGGTAAGTGGCATCTTCACAATTGTTTTTAAGCTATGTTATGATTTCATATCTGATATTATGTTTTTTATCATTCCAAGTGATCTGATAAAGTAAAGTTTATTGTTTGTAGTATTTTTTAAAACCCATGACTACAGAACCTGCTATGACAGGTATAGGTAGCAGTGATGGTCCAATACAACAAAAAAGAAGTAATGTACCAATGAGGATTTTTGGTACTTCTGCAGCTAGCCTCGATTCCATTGATGACGGCACTGGTGAGAGAGAGCATGATTCCATGCCACATCATGATGCCATACTGGATCATGTTGCCATGTCGGAGCATGATGAGACTGAGCCTAGGACTCGACATGACTCTAGAGATGAAAGTATTGTAGACAAGCAGGAAAATTTTCCTAGTGCAGCACGACATAAAAGCACCAAAAAACTAGATCTCACCTTTCTGGTGGATGACTCTTATGTTCCTATCAAGATCTAGAAAATTGCTGGTATTTATCCATTAATTTTTTTATTTTAATCATGAAATTGAAATAGACATACATTGAAATTATTATAAATTAATGGATTACATGTTTCTGCAGGAAACAATGTCTTCTACAGGCATTTGAATGACAAATCCTTGGAGCCGTTTGGCCCCACCATTCGCACACGGTGGAATAGCCAAGATAACACTAAGAGAGATGAATTGATTGACAACATGGTCAACTTGTTCGGCAATACTTTCAACAGGAAAGTTGTTGCAAGGTTAGCCAATGAGAATTTGAAATATACTAGGGCCCAATATAGGGAAAGATTTCAAGCTGACCTCAGGCATGAGCACCCTCCCATGGTTCCTGAGAAAGAGTGGAAGGTGCTGATAGATGATGCAAAGGATAAATTGCAAAAAAGACAAGGAAAAAAACCACGGCCTGGTAAAGCAAGGTACAACATATATCATCTTTTTACTGAAATAAGCTCAATTTTTTTTTTTTAAGTAATATTTTTGATATCTAAGGTTTTTGAAAATTTTCATATATAGGATACCTGACACCTCCAAATTAACCAAGGCTAGAATGGAAAAGCACGGGAAACATAGACTGGGCCAGGGTGGCTATAGAAAACTAAAAGCAAGAATTGTAAGAATTAAATGATTAATTGTTGGGAATATTTATTTAACAGTACCGAACAAATATATGATTTTGACACTGGAAATTTTAAAATGTGTTATCATGCATTGTAGGGAAATACGTTCCAAACTGCTGCCACCAACGAAGACCTGAAGCTTGGTTTCAAGTTTGGTTTTAAAAGTGTGGTTGAACATCAGAAAAGCTTGGGGCAGACTCCAATCTCCCCAATGACGCAAATGCAGGTATATAACCAATTGTAGTATACTATTAAAGTCTATTAATTACTTCTGATTATATCCCCCATAACTAAAAAATTTATGTTTGCTTTTAAGCAACAATGCAACCGCAACAATGAATCTAGCGGTACTCAGCAAGTACAAGTTGATGTTGGGGTGAACATGTCCCATGATAGTGTGGAGCATAGTGTCCATTCTGGTATGTATGCTTTGGAAATAGAAAAGTATACTGGTATTAGATATATATATTTCCTGACCTAAACTTATAAATTTTCTTCTTTCAATGGAAGACCATGCAGCTCAGGAGCATGAACTGCAAGGGGAAGCAACTATACCTTCAATTAAAACCCCAGTTGTCACATCTACAGAGACTGGTAAAGAGAAATATTGTAATTTTAATCAAAATAATGAAATATTTATTTCAATAATAATTCAACGTCGTATATATATGCACCTCATTTCCATTGTTGCAGTTCACACCCCTACAGAACTGCCTCCACGCCCTACTTAGTGACATACAAGAAGCGGCATAAATGAGGGCATGGAAACACAAACAATAATAGGAGATATCGCAGTAAATACTGCGCCAATTGATGATTGTGATACCGTACTCGCAAGTTTTTTCAATGCAAAAAAATAGAAATCAATGAAAAGGTAGTTCATGACTTGTATTTTGATGGATATCGATGTTGTTAGTATGTAACATAGATAACTTTTATTTGGTTTAGTTACGAGGTACTTATCTTTTATGTGATGCTCTTAGCAATTTTCCCATTTATATCTTTTATTTTTGTAGAAATTAAATTTTAAATTTAAATGTCATCACAAGTCATTGTATGCTTATTTATAATTATTTTGTATTTTAATATTCAAATTCTGTGTTTTCTAACACATCATCACTCCTGTATGTGCTGCATGTAGATATATTAGTCTGAAAACTTGATTCTCTTTATATTAGATATATTAGATATGTTCATCATGACTTCGATGATCATCACTCTTTATAATTTGATTACTTCCCAATACATCTCTAGGACCAAATTTAGCATAGGGACCACATAGGAGTGCTAAAGTTGATAGAGATCAAATTTATGTTGTAAAATATTTTACTGTTGCTTTAGCACTATTTAGAAATAGTACCACACTTCAGATCTGATTTTTTGTTAAATGTTGACGTGGAGATATTCAACTATACCTTTGTTATTGTTATATGATCAATATGTTTATTTTATCAACTGTTACCGAAAGAGATGAAAATTATGCTATAAAATTACTGCCCATTACATCTTGAGGACCAACTACAGCACATGGACCACAGAGGAGTGCTGAAGTTGATAGAGATCAAAATTATTTTGTAAAATATTTTACTGTTGCTTTAGCACTATTCAGAAATAGTACCACACTTCAGATCTGATTTTTGGTTAAATGTTAACATGGAGATCTTCAACTATATCTCTCTTATTGGTATATGATCAATATGTTTATTTTATCAACTGTTACTGAAAGAGATGAAAATTATGTTATAAGATTACTTCCCATTACATCTCGAGGACTAACTTCAGCACAGGGACCACAGAGGACTGCTGAAGTTGATAGAGATCAAAATTATGTTAACACGTGTGGATTTTATTTTCAGGATTGCATAGAGAGATATGAGGGATATTTTTATTTGGCATCCCATGACCCTTCCACATACTGTGATGATGAACTTTCAGGTTATATAGAACGGCTGTACATTTGAGAGAGATATGAATGGTTGTACCTTCCCCGCCTTGATTGAGCTATGATTGGTCTTGTGGTACCTTATCTTTCACTGATGTTTAATGGGGTCATTTAACCTCCTTGAGTAACTTTTTTAAAACCACCTTGTTGAAGTTTTGCTCTTATAGAGTACTATGGTTGTTTGGCCACATTTGGAGCATACCCTTGGTTCTAAGGGTCATGGGTCTTCTACTACCCACACCTATGTTATGACCATCTTTTATATTTTCTTATTTTATGACCATTGTTTATATTTGTACCCACACTTCAGATGTCGTTTTTGGTTTAATGTACCTTCCCTGCCTTGATTGAGTTATTATTGGACTTGTGGTTGATGCGGTCATTTACCCTCCTTCATTTTTTATATACCACCTTGTTGAATTTTTGGTCTTATAGAGAAGTTGACTTTGATCACCTGTAATCAATTGTGGTGTGCTGATAATCACTTCTCTTCTGCTGAGACTTGGTTGAAGTTTATAATTTTTGTAACTTTGTTTATGTTGACTTCATTGACCTATTCAACTCCAGTCATTTCTCTCTCTCTGGTTTGTACAAACCCTCTTGAAGGGTCAGCTGGTTCCTAAAGAAGACTGGCCTCTCCGAGGCACACACAATATTTCCTAAAAGTAACACTTCTGAGTATATTTTCAAGAATGGTTTCAGACCGAGGTTGGTATCTTCAATTAAATCTCTCTTTTTATTATATGATATATATGTTTATTTTATTACATGCTACTGAATATTGGTTTATCGTTTTAGTTTGCTTGTCAGTGTAACTCATTATAATCTGTTGATATGGAATTTTTGAATTTACCAAAGAGCCTGTGTTAAGAACTTATTGGTTGTACATTTGGAGTTTGAAGGAGACATTAGCAGTCACTTACAGGACTTATTCTACATTGTTGAGTATTCACTACTTCATTAATATCAAATTGTGGTCTTTTATGAACAATCTGGGCATTGTGATGTTTTACAAATTGCAAGCTACAGAAATTATGGTGGTTACCAAAAGTTCAAGTTTCGATGGAGATTGAGAAACCCAAAGTTGGAATGTGGCACACTCCAACTTTGGCACCTTCCTTTAGACAAGCCTTGTAAGATAGTATAGAAGTCTCCACACACCAAAAATCACTACAAGAAACCCTAGTTGCTCAAGAAGAGAGGTGTACACCACTTTTTGTCAAGTATCTTATCCTAATTAACAAAAGGACTTCGAAACCAATAGATAATATTAGTGTTGCAAAACAAAAAAAATGGCAAAAAGTTGGCACAGGTCATCAACTTGGAAAATCAGAAAATTGAGAGAAAATTGTTAAGTTTATACTAATTTGACTAGCAAGATCACTGAAAAAAACACAATCACAAGATAGACAAAGATTTTACCCTGGGAAACCCTCATGGGGTAGAAAACCCAGCAAATATTTCCTCAATAAGATGATCAACCAAATACAAGATGCAGTACAACACTAGAGCTCCCTCTCTACCTCCTATGCAGACCTCTCTCTCAGATGTGCGCTACTTTCTAAGTGATGGAAGTGTGTGTTAAGTGAGTAGCATCCTCCTCTACTTATACTTGTTTCCCAACTGACTTTTTACCCTATGGGGCCAACCTCTCCTAAGAGGGTCTAATAACCCCTAACGAATAAACTCATGGCCGACTCCCACATAGGAGATCTAATAACCCTAGTTACCACAATCCATCGGAGCAATAAACATCTTTGGATATACAATAGGGTCACCTTGGAGGGATGAAACATCTCCGGATTAATAAAGCACAAATATAATATTCTTAGAAGTTACAATATTCAACACTCCCCCTTGACGAAAAGGATATTATAACAACATCTGCAGGAGCAAGGAGTTATTGACTACATCATACATGATACATCTATAAATCATTGGAAGCTTTCTTCAATACATCATCATCAGTAACTCAAGAAGCTACTGGAACATCTTCACGATCTTCAATACTGGAACATCAACATCGTCGGTACTGAGTCTTCATATTCTGCAGCACTCGAATAGCATCATCATGATCTTCTTGATCTACAGCATCTGGATTATCATCTCGATCCATAGCATCTGGATCATCTACAATATTTGGATCAACATCTCGATCTACAACATCTGGATCATCATCTTGATCAACATCATCTGGATCATCATCTCGATCAACATCATCTGGATCATCATCTCTATCTACAACATATGGATCATCATCTCGATCTGCAACATCTGGATCATCATCTTGATCTACAACATTTGGATCATCATCTCGATCTACAGCATATGGATCATCATAGTAGGATACTCTGCAATGCACACAATCCAATTACAGGATGATCAATCCATCTCACTCTTAGGACATAGGTCCATGGATGATACAATCCAGATCAAGTTCCAGGATGATCAATCCTTATCACTTTAAGACAAGTCTCATGTCTATGGACGATGCAATCCAGATCAACTTCCAGGAGGATCATTCCTTATCACTTTAAGACAAATCTCATGTCTATGGACGATGCAATCTAGATCAACTTCCAGGAGGATCATTCCTTATCACTTTAAGACAATTCTCATGTCTATGGACGATGCAATCCAGATCAACTTCTAGGAGGATCATTCCTTATCACTTTAAGACAATTCTCATGTCTATGGATGATGCAATCCAGATCAACTTCTAGGAGGATCATTCCTTATCACTTTAAGACAAGTCTCATGTCTATGGACGATGCAATCCAGATCACGTACATTTTGAACCAAAGGTCCAGGGACGATGCAGTCCTATATTCAATTCTCGGAGACACCTGTCTATGGATCAATTCAAGGGACCTAAGTCAGGGGATGATGTAATCCCCACCTGTCCACTAAGCACTTCATTCTCGAAGACATCTGTCTACAGATTAATTGAAGGGACCTAAGTCCGGGGATGATGCAATCCCCACCTATCCACTAAGGACTTCATTCTCGAAGACATCTGTCTATGGATCAATTCAAGGGACCTAATTTCAGGGATGATGCAATCCCCACCTATCCACTAAGGACTTCATTCATCGACCTCCTTGTTGGCATAAGTATCCACATCATTGACTTTACTATCGATGCAAGCAATCTCATCATCAGTGACTACTTCACTCCCCCTTTCGAGGAGGGTCCTTCTGACCTACACCAAGATTGTCTCGAAAATACTCAAACTTTACTCGAGACAGAGGTTTGGTCAATATATCAGCAATTTGTTCATCAGTGCTCACATACTCGAGCTTGACAGCGCCTTTTGCACCATATCCCGTATATAGAAATATTGGATCTCTATGTGTTTTGACTTATCATGGAACACTGGATTTTCTTTCATCTTGATACATCTCTGGTTGTCACACGTGATCATAGTGGGATCCATCTCTAAATCAAATAATCCTGATAATAATTTCTGAAGCCATACTGCTTCACAACTAGAAGAGCAAGCAACTATATATTGCACTTCGACTGTACTGAGAGCCACACTAGACTGTTTCTGGCCGAACCATGAGATCATGGCAGATCCCAGACAATAACATCCACCTGATGTACACTTCCTGCCCAATCAAAATCTGAGTAACCATGCAATCTGAAGTATAGACCAAAATCTAATGTACCCTTTAGATACCTCATCACATGCTTTGCAGCTATTAGGTGAACTCTTATAGGTTCCACTAGATACTGACTCAAGGTATTTACAGCAAAACATATGTATGGTCTGGTATTTGTCAAATACATCAATGACCCAATAATCTTTCTGTATAGAGTCACATCTACTAACTCTAATGAGTCATCAACTAATAACTTCAAGTTAGAGTCCATGGGAGTGGCCATGGATTTACACTCCAACATATCGAATCTTTTCAAAATCCCCACAACATACTTACCTTGATTTAGAAACATTCCTTTTGGTTCTTGCCATACTTCTAGAAATAGATCATCTACTTATAGCAATAATATAACAGGTTCATCATCCATAACTTTGAGATAAATATTAGGATCAACTTTACTCTTGGTAAAGCCCATGCTTGTTAAGAAACTATCAATCCTTCCGTACCAAGCTCTGGGAGCTTGCTTCAATCCATACAAAGCCTTTTTCAGCTTGCATACATGTGTTCTCCCATCTTTAACCTCAAATATTTGTGGTTGTTCTATGTACACTTCTTCTTCAGTCACACCATTCAGGAAGGTTGTCTTAACATCCATTTGGTGTAATTTCCATTTCATCATAGATGCAAGTGCCATGATAGTTCTAATGGAAGTGTACCTGGAAACTGGTGCAAATGTTTCTTCACAGTCAATTCCCTCTTTCTAAGAGAATCCTCTAGCTACAAATCTTACCTTATATTTTTCAATGCTACCATCTGCGGCATGTTTTATCTTGAATATCCATTTGGAAGATACCACACTTTTATCTTTTGGTTTGGGAACTATATCCCAAACATCATTTTTCATTATTGATTGGTATTCTTCTGTCATTGCTTCTACCCACTCTTTCTTCTGAACTGCCTCTTCATAGCTAGTAGGTTATTGATCCACAAGATCACACATCAAGACCACATAGTTGGATACTAGCTTTGGTTTCTTCCTTTCCCTAGTGGAGCCTCAGGAGCTCCATATTTTTTAGCTCCTTGAATAATGTCTCTAGCCAATGTTGGCCTTCTTTTTCTAGATGAGTTTGTAATGGGGGGTTCTTGTGGTTCTAACATGTCATGGTCTTCTGGTATAGCATCTTCAGGGATGGGCATAGCCTCTGTGATTCTAGGAGGTGTATCTTCTTCATAGACTTCTTCAAGTTGGCACTTCCTAGATTTCTTGAGAGCTAATTCTTCATCAAATGACACATCTCTACTTATTTCCATATGATGAAAACATGGGATGTAAATTCTGAAAGCTTTGGATGATTCACAATATCCAACAAATATTCTCTTCTTACCAGAAGGATACAACTTGGTTCTCTTTTCTTTTGGAATGTGAATGTACACTAGACATCCAAATATTTTGAGATGACTTACCTCAGGCTTTTTTCCTATGAACACTTCTTCTGGAGTCTTGAATTCAAAAGCACTATGGGATAGTCTATTTTGTACATAGACTGTTGTCCTAGCTACTTCATCCCATAGATACATGGGTAGGTCTTGATCATGTATCATAGTCTTTACAGCTTCCATGATGGTTCTATTCTTTCTTTTCGCAACCCCATTTTTTTGGGGATTGTAGGGAGTGGTTAGTTCCCTCTTGATTCTAGCTTCCTTACAAAAGTCTTCAAAATCCTTTGAAGTATATTCTCTTCCATTATTTGTTCTGAGAATCTTGATTTTCTTTTTTGAGTGATTTTCTATCAAAGCCTTGAACTCTTTGAATTTTCCAAAGACTTCATTCTTTCATTTTAGAAAGTATATCCAAGTCTTCCTTGAATAGTCATCAATGAATGTGAGATAGTATTCAAACCCACTTAGAGATGTGGTGGGCATTGGTCCACATACATCTGAATGTATTAACTCCAGGATGTTCTTAGTCTTTGTTTCGCTCTTTGGAAATGGGTTCTTGATATTCTTCCCTTTTTCGTATCCTTTGCATGTGCCATTATGATCAACCTTTAAGTCTGGTAGTCCTATAACTACCTTGCTTGCATAGGGTAGGGCTTTGTAGTTAATGTGAGCAAGCCTTCTATGCCATAGCTCACTGGGGTTAGTGGTTTCATGGACAAAGGCAGCTTCTGAATGACCCTTGAGTTTGTAAAGACCTCCTTCCTCTTCACCAATAACAATTGCATCCTCAATTGATTTTCCTTTGGGCCACATAAGTACATGTCCATCTATGAATGCAACTCTAAAGCCTTTCTTATCTAGTGCTAAGATAGAAAGTAGGTTCTTCTTCAAACTTGGTACATATAAAATTTCTTTCATCTTCAATGGTGTTCGAGAATCAAGCTTATAGATTGTTTCACCAATTCCCTTGATGGGATATTGATAATCATCTCCCGGAGATACCTTTTGTGGAGAATTATTTTCTTCAAGTCTTGAGAGAGTTTTCTTTTGACCTGTCATGTGCTTTGAAGCACCACTATCGATGAGCCATGTATCTTCTCCAGGTGTTATAGACCCAGAGAATGCAGAAAATAGAACATATTCTTCTACATCTTCTTTCTTTACTTTAGATCTTTTCTTTCGAGGCCTTTCCTCTTCTTCTTCTTCTTCTTCTCCACTATCATCTTCTACCATATGTGCATGATGTCTTTTGTGAAAAAACTTCTTCTTCTTTGTTTGTGAAGTACAATTTCTAGCAATGTGTCCTAGTTTAAGACAATTGAAACATTGGACTGTGGAGAGGTCTCTTTCTGAGTTTGTTCCTCTTCTCCTTTTAAATATATGGGGGGATTGAGACTCCTTGTGGTCAACTTTCTTGAAGTGACCCTTTCTTCTTCTTTTGGTGTGAGTAGCCAAGGCCTGGTCATCCTCCTTGAGAAAGGCTTCTCTATTGGCTACCCTAGCTTCTTCTTGAATACAATCCTCCCATACTACATCAAACTTCATACTTTCGTTCATGGCACACATAGTTTGTATATATGACTCCCAAGGTCTAGTGAGTCCATTTAGAGCAGTCATTACAAGTTCATCTTCATCAAGGGTATCTCCAATGGCATCTAGTTGTTCCTTGATTTGGGAAAACCCTTGAGAAGTAGTATTGAATGGATTCTCCTTTGTTCACCTTGGTATTCTTCAACTGAGATCTTAGTTTCATCTTCCTATTGATGTTCCTCCCTTGATACATTCTTCTTAGGGCATCATACATTTCCTTTGGGGTCTTCTTGGATGCCACTTGGGGAATCAAGTGATCTTTAATAGAATCAACAATGATTCTCTTTACTCTAATCAAATCCTTCCTATACTTCTCTTTAGCTTCATATTCTTCAGGTTCTGCAATCTCATCCTTGATATACTGGACAAGATCATTCTCTTCAAGAATGAGGTCAATTCTGTATTTCCATGCTCGGAAATTTTCTATACCCTCTAGCTTGTCTTCAAGCTTAGTGCTTGGAGCCATCTTCTTTAGGGATCAAAGAGATTGAAGTTTCTCAAGGGATAGAATAACACTTACCAGGAGATGTGCTTGAATGAAAGTTCTAGTGTGTTCTACTTCTGGAAACTTCAACTTTTCACCTTCCGGATCTGCAACAGAATTTCTGGTTTATCGCACTTTGGGTCAAACTAGGGTTTGACTTTCCTAGATTTATACCCAACCAAAAAGTTTGATCTGGGGCTCAAAAGTTCGATTTTGAGAAGGGCTATCCATCCATGTAATCAGAATCCAAAAATACTAACTTTTGCAAAAACCCTAATTTTCATCAAAGAGAGAGAGATATTTTCACCTTGTGAAAGATGTCCTATTCAAGCTAGCTCTGATACCATGTTAAGTTTATACTAATTTGATTGGCAAGATCACTGAAAGAAACACAATTACAAGATAGACAGAGATTTTACCCTGGAAAACCATCATGGGGTAGAAAACCCAGCAAATATTTCCTCAATAAGATGATCAACCAAATACAAGATGTAGTACAACATTAGATATCCTTCTCTACCTCCTATGTAGACCTCTCTCTCAGATGTGTGATACTTTCAGAGTGATGGAAGTGTGTGTTAAGTGAGGAGAATCCTCCTCTACTTATACTTGTTTCCCGACTGACTTTTTACCCTATGGGGCCGACCTCTCCTAAGAGGGTCTAATAACCCCTAACAAATAAACTCAGGGCCAACCCCCACATAGGAGATCTAATAACCCTAGTTACCACAATCCATCGGAGGAATAAACATCTACGGATATACAATAGGGTCACCTGGGAGGGATGAAACATCTCCGGAATAATAAAGTACAAATATAATATTCTTAGAAGTTATAATATTCAACAAAAATCAACAAAACTCATCAAGTATAAATTCAGACCTTAAAAATTCAAAAAAATTGGCGAGTTGAAAAACATAGAAAACTTGGGAAAACTCAAGAATATGATAACGTCTCACTTGTGATAGTTATCTTCATTCTTCCTCACTTGACACCCACTTGATTACCTGCTCTTTTCCATTGATAGGAAATTAGGATCATCTCCATTTAGGGAATCTTCTAACAGTGAGTCCCCTGAGGGGGGCTGCAAGTGATGTGCCCACTGGTAATGAACCAGATCTTTGATTCCAATTGAGGGAAGATGGTCCATTTGAAGATAGAAGGCTTCCTCTAATTGTATCATGCCTTGGCCTTCAGATAGGAAATTCAATGAAATTGGGAGTCCTTGATTGAGACTAAACCATTTTAGTGGAGAGATTTCATCCAGAACTGATCATAGAATGAGATATAGACACTGTGGGAAAACACGTGATGATGTTCATTTGTGTGTGATTGCATATGCAGCTAGAAAATATATAGAAGGTGTCATGAAATCAAATGAAATTATGGGTAATAGCAAGTGCAGAGAAGTTTCATGTGTCACCTAAGAAGACGACAATAGATTATGGAGAAAATCCTATATCCATGGAGTGTTGTATGGAGTCAGAAATATTTGCATGGGAGATGTAAACATGGTTGTGCTACATGTAAAATTGTGTAATTTGTCTTTGTTTGAAGTTGTTTGGTATTAAGTGAATACATCTTCCCATTTGAGTGCATGGTAATTGCATTGTTTGCATGTGGTGCCTATATAGTTCTATGGTATTTTTGGCAAATCCTCTTACATAAAGTTCACTTGACAGTGAAAAAAGTTTATGCAGCTCATCAAAATTTGCAATTGGGATCTTTATTTGTTTTGGTTTTTGTTGGGTTGGTGCATTCATTGGATCAGCTGGCCTCTAACATGGAAGCTAAGTTGGGCTCTTTATTGTTCCCTTTCTCAAGTATTTTGCAAGTTTGTTATCTTGTGGCATGATGTAGTTTTGGGGTTCTGCATTCAGCCTGCACATGCCTTCTCTGTGCATTCTTTTTGGTGCGTTTCTTCCCACCTTTTTCATATCCGCACAAGTTAGAATTTATTTTGGTTGGATTCCTTTGTTGTAACTTAAATAATTGTTTGTTGCTACATGCTTAGTGTGTTTCTAGGAGACTTGGTAAACAAGGGCTTTGGTATAGGTAAGACTGATTATATCAATTGACTTCAAAGTTTATTTAGAAATATTTTCAACCATTGGTTCCACTCTATTTATTTTCTATTCAATAAGCCTACAAAGAGTTGCTTGTTCAAAAATGCAGTGAGTGTTGAGAATAGAAAACCGTAGCATTGCAAACTTCAAATGATAGAATTTGCGGAACAATTGTTTCCTATAGGGTATTCATGACAAGTAGAATTGTGATCTTATTTCCTTGTAGGGGTTTAAAGTAAAACTTTATCATGTCATTGCTTTAATGCAAGATACTGGGGCTTACAATTCAACTGCTATCCACATGTGCTTAATACTAGGGCTTACAATTCTTCATGTTTATACATTTAGTTCAGGTTCTTGAGATATCTATCTAGGACTATGTTTGTTGTTTACAAGCTCATTAAAAGTTTGATGATAAATGACTCTGAGAAAGTTTTATTAAGCATCTAAATATATACCATTACAGAAGCATATAGACATTCTTAAGAAGTGAATAGAGCTAAGGTATAATTCTTTGTAAGACCGAGCTCATACATTGCAAAATGTTGTTTAAGCCTTGTGATTATTCAAAGGACACAAGGATGTGAAATCTGAGCTTGAAGAAGAACAATTTGCAAAGCATTGAAACATATTGATAGCATATTTGAAAGACTTGTGTTATAACTTGAAGACTGAGCATATTCTTTGTGACCAAATTGAAGTTGAGTTTGAATAGTGTTATGGGAGAACATTAGTTATAACTTGAAGACTGAGCCAATTCTTTGTGACCAAATTGAGTTTGAGTTTGAATATTTTTGCCATTAAAAGACAAAACTTGAAGTTGAAGAAATTATTGTTGAAAAGGGATAAGTATGAAAACTACTTGAACAAATTTTATTTGTGTTACTGCTTTTCATAAAGACTTGGTAACTAATTTAAGGAATACAATGAAAGATTATTTGTTTGATGAAGTTTGATAGAATAGGAAACCATCATTAAGCAGACTTGTTTGCAGATTTGAAAGGAATCATTGATAAGGATTTGATTGTAGATGTAAGAGCTAGTTCATGAGAAGTGCTTTTAGTCTATCTGAAGCAAATCTATGACTGTATTGTCGCATTCAATTTTTTTTTTTTGACACTTCCAAGTATCGTCTCTATATCGACGAACATCAATGTAGGCTATAGAAAATCTTGCACGCAGTTGCTGAACCTGCCACGAAAGTTTGTGAATGCCTACGTGGATACTGCAACAATGATTCGTGGAACTATAAAATATGTTCCACGCAGTTGCTGAACCTGCCACGAAAGTTTGTGAATGCCCACGTGGATACTGCGACGATGATTTGTGGAACAATAAAATATCTTCCACGCAGGTGCTGAATCTGCCATGAAAGTTTGGGAATCCATGCATGGATACTACGACGATGATTCGTGGAACTATAAAATATCTTGCACGCAAGTGCTAAACCTGCCACGAAAGTTTGGGAATCCATGCATGGATAATGAGATGATGATTCGTGGAAGGTTCAGCACCTGTGTGGAAATTTATAGGAGTTGTGTGTTGATATAGAGATGAAAGTGCATGGCAGGATTATTTTTTGTAGATATGAGAATTGTTGTGTTGTTGACATGTGGCAACAACGAAGCGTTTCTACTTCCACGATGTGGAATTTTCGTCCCTATATCCACGAATCACTTTCCACGAAAAAACGAAACCCCAATCCTTGCAATAGGGACGAAAATTTGTGGCTATTACAACGAAATTTCATGGCAAATTAGACCATATGTAGTAGTGGGTGGAAGTTAATGATAAGTTAAGATAATTAGTTATGTTTAGATAAGTTAATTATCTTAAAAGTTAATTAATTAAAAATTAGCTAATTTAATGTAAGTAGTTAAATATTGGCTAAGTTAATTCAATCAGTTAAAGTTAACTAAAGTTCATAACTAAGTTAAAGATAAGATCCAACAAGAACTTACCTTGGGAAGTAAAAGTACAAAAAGTAACTTTGGTTATAAAGAAAGCATTGTGCTTGTAAAACGAGATCTTGGGAAGCAAAACGAATCCAATGAAAGATGAAGAGGATTGATTTGAGAGAGGTTGTAGCTAGTTTTTTCAAACTATCTCATGCTAAAGAGAACCTACTAAGGATTATGGAACCCTTAGTAGCAGTTTTAAAAATATATAATGTGTGAATGTAAATAACAAACAAAAATAAATCAAACTAATTACTGCAGTAAAAGTAACAAATAAATAAGAATCCGTGAAATGTATTTTGTATTATGTTGCAAACAAGGGTTTACAGCAAGAGTTTTCTCTGAAGGTGAGTAGATGGGGGCACTCGCAGCTATACGAAGAGTAGTGCTCCGGGTATCCAAGGTTCCTTGCTCTTCTCCAAATGCTCAAGTGGTGGCCAAGACTCAACTGAATGGGAACAAAATCCCAAAAGGTTCGGCTAGAGTTCAATAGGAATTTTGGAAGCATAAGGGTAGGAAGAGTTGATCATGGATATGAAATGGGGCGCCTCCATTACCTTTTTATAGCAATTTTGGGTGGTGGAGTATTCACCCAGGGTATTGGGAAACCAACAGTATTGGCTAGAGGTATTTTGAGTTTTCCCTCTTTTTTATTTTATTTTGACTATTTCCCCTCTTTCTTTTTTTGGGGGGGGATTTTGACCCTTTTGTGGTATTTTGACCTTTTTTGAAGGAATTTCATTAATTGATAAGGGAAATAATGATTTTTTGCCCATTTGGTTACCAAATTTAGAGATTTTTGAGTTTTTGGAGGCAAAAATGTAGGAAAAGGGTGTAAATGGGTTATGTGACTAGGGGGATAAGCTAGGTGAACAATTTTTGGGTGTTAACCGATTTTCCTCTGATGTGTGAGGGAAAGAGCTCATCGTATGGCCGATAGAAATCATAGGTTCTTACTTTTTCCATGGGTGTGAGCATTGTGATGACGGAGAGCAGAAACTGGTTGGAGATCGAAACACGTGCTTCATACCAACCGTAAGGGCTAAAACTGGAAATGAATCACCTCAATAATGAATGAGGAACATAATATCAAATATATGGACGAAGCGGGCATACCCATGCTCGTATAAAGATATACAAATAATAATGCGATCCAAAGGGGACCTGAACAATACATAGAGAATTGTTGTGTACATCATAATGGTTCAAAGGGGACACAAATCTGGGACATACTCATGGGTCAACCATGACTGATCTAAGGAACTGATGCATGGAAACAATGGCATCCATTCTGAATGCGGTACCATAGCCACTAATGCTCGGTTGTATCTGAATGTGTCCAACAACTGTATGGACTCAACGATTGAGAGTCGGAATCTCAAAGGTACACTGAATTTCATCTGAACTGGATACTCTAGGAAGCATATAGCTGAAGGGATTCCAAGTACTGTTGCCAACACAGCCCAGATATCCATGATAAAATACAACTAGGGGGTTCCAATTAGACTCACCAATGTGCTAGAGTCAGGGGACATCCGGGGTCTTCGACCAATAACTGAGGGGACCAATACCCTGTATGAATCTCAATGGTGCGATGATGGAGTTGAATTCAAGCACATGAGAATTCACCATTCTAAGAGGCACTAAGGAATCCTCTTAGATGGTCTGTAGGCACTCGCCACTGATAGAGATGAGTCCAAGGTGTCATACACCAAAGAACCCAAATATTTATTTTGTTAAGAACATTATGTTATTATTTTATTTTGATATTTGACCAAGTGAGGTCAAAAGGAATATAAAATAATTATTAATAAATAAATAATTAAAACTGAGAGGATCAAAACTAAAATAGTTGTTACAGAGTGTTTTCTGACCCACAAGGAGAAATGACAAGTGTCAAGAGAAAAAAACAAAGAGGCCAGACTTCCTAATAAAATCACAAATGATGCAGGAGGCATCCTCCCTAAAAATCAAGTTGAACTCATTAAGGAGTGATAATGGAGCAGGAGGCTCATAAATGACCAAGTCCTAGGAAAAATAATATAAGTATTGAATCCATCGAATGAGTAGGAGGCTTGTGATGCAAGGATAATATGATATAGATTATGCAAGGAGAGCATTGTGACTAGTCTTTGTCCTTATGCTTCAACAAACAGGCTCGAGGGTTTTAGAGCAAGTAGCTTGGATGTTCTGGAAGTTGGTTGGAGGAACAACGACCTTCAGTTTTGATTTCCCATCAGTTAGTTCAGGTTCCATTCTATTATTCCTATTCTGAATTACATTAGTAACATTACTGATTGTTTGTAAAAGTAACACTAGTTTTCTATTTAGTATTTAGATTTATATTCAGAAATTTTATGTGTTTATTAGTTATTGCTTTATAAATTACCGTTTATAAATAAATGTATGTTCAACGTTATTTCATTAGAATGATAGAATAGACATAGGATATATTACTTGTATAGATAGGTTATACATAGCTGATTTTACAGTAGGTAAATATTTTATTCAAATTTCTAAAATATTCATAACCTGCTAATACTAATATATGAAGTAAAATCTATCACAAACTCATATTATCTACACGGAATTATTAACTGTCAAATACGATCATATTAAGCATCTATTTCAACTATTTAAATATAAACTTTATTTCATTGAAAACCTAGTCAAATGCTAAACAAGTTATACATATAAAATATACAATGCATAGAGTTAACACAAGAGCCGAGAGGTTTCTTCGAAGACTAAAAACAAGGAAATCATAAATATGCCAAAACGGCCAGAGTAAACCCTTGCAAATCGAAGTTTACACATAACCCTGGATATCTAATATCAAACTATAAACGTTTCAAGTTATAAACGGAGTTGAAAGGTAAGCAAACATCCCATACGTTTTGCACAGCAGCAATGTCAAAATAATTACTCTATTTTTTATACAAATTACAAAGTAGAAAATTATATCCATAATTGAAATCTCTCAGATTTGAAAGTTAGATTCGAATTTATAAAATGAGATAGACAAACAAGTTTTAAACAAATTTGAGTTCGAAGGCCAACATCAAACAACAATGAGAAAGGCCTTTCTTTTATACAAACAAGTACAGTAACATTCATATCTAATTAGAATTAGACTTATAAAATATTACATAGTATAAATATCAAAATGAGTGCTATGTTCGATATACAAAAGAAATAACAAAAATAAACCAAAAATCCTCCAATATCTATTATAAACTATACAGTAATAGATTACATCGAAAAATCTGAATCTATCGGATGTAAAGTGAAAACTCTTAACAAATCAATTCTTTTAAAAACTGAAATCAATTCCATAAGAAAATTTACGGACTTCAAATTACAAACTGGATATTCAAACCCTAGGCCAAACGCCATGGGAATTTGGAATAACTTAACTTAGAATTCATCCCGAGGATGCGAGAACCCAACAATCTCTTTACAGAATTTCCAATACCAAGGACACACATCGACAGTGTTATATTGCATGTAACAGGTGATTCCATGAAGATGGGTAACTCTTTTTGGCCAAATATGGCGATGAAAAATGGAAATTTTACCCATGTATTAAATTGAAGCCCTCGAAACTCATATTTTCCATATGAATTTCGACATGCGATTAAAAAATGAAATGTAGATAATTATGTTTTCTTTCCAATGATATTTTTTTTAAAATATACCAATATCATTTATTGTGTCAAATTTTAATTTAATGAAACGCGTGTCCTTAAAAATTTGAAGAATAATTAACAAGTGGCTTGTGTGTGTGCAAAATAATTTAATGTTAAATTAATAATTTAAAAAAATGAAATATGTGAACATGATCTAGAAAAAATGCACTAGTGCGTACATATTTTTATTTTACTTTTTCTTGAAAATTTATATTTATTATTATTTTTTGAAATTGGTCAGTGAATATTTCAGTCACATTTTGCACACATGTGCGTGTGTGCACCAAATATTTTGATTGTTTACATAAATTGAAAAACTAAAAATACCCTTTTGAAGAGGACGTATTGATATAGCGCTTATCTATTTTTTCAAATTTTTTGGAAGTGTATTTTGAATGTTGTTGATTTATTTTTGAGCTCATTCAAAGTTGTCAATAGGGTTTTTCAGGGTAAGCTTTAGGAGAAATTTAAAAAAGAATGACATACAAAGATTAAAAAAAAAATTGTAAATTATATGTCCATGGATAGAGGATTCGTTGACGAATCCAACAGTATCAATTCCACCCATTAAAGTACATTTAATGACATAGTTTAAGCCCCTGAAAGGCACACAAAATTTCCTTTCTACAAAGAAAAGGGCCATGGGCCTATTTTTAAGGCCCTTGATCGAGCTATTAGCTTGATCAAGATTTTTAAGTGACCTCAATTAAGGGCTTGAAGAGACCTCGATTGAGGTTTACATGAAAACCTCGATCGAGGTTTACATGAAAACCTCGATCGAGGTTTCTTCAATCCCTCAATCAAGGTAATTTCCTCAATCGAGGTTCTGTCTGTGTAAACAAAAAATATGAAAATATCCTAGGAAATGGATTGGACAATTAATGTTTTCTAATCACCATTCCCACGCAAAAACATCAACCAACCTCTATATAACCACTAAACAATTTCCCAACAAAACTTGTTTAAATAATTGTTAGTTTGATTTCAATTAAATCTATGTGAATTTCATGTTGTTCAATTAGATTTCATTATACATGTATGAAGTTCTTTGTAGATCTACTTCAAATTCCATATTAACATGTTGTTGTTTGTTATAACAATTGGAAGAAATATTTGTTTGTTGTCATTCAAGCTTGATGGGGAAACAAAGAAAACGACAAAGGAAGCATGCTCATGAACAAAACGATGATGAAGAGCATGAAAATAATAAAGAAAGGATGAGGCAACAAAAAGAAAGGTTGAGAGAAGAAGAAGATGCACCTTTGGTGCAACAAACTCCAATGGAGGACAACTATGGTAATTTTTGAATTACATGCTACCTAATTTAAATTTCATATTTTATATTTCTCTAATAATTAGTTATCTATTACTAACTATTTTTTTCATCTTAGCCTTACTGTATTTTGTTTCTAATAAGATTCTTAACAATATGTTATTTATTTCAAAATTTGTAACAATTTTCAAGTTAAATGGATAATTTTCAAGTAACAAACATTTTTCAATGTTAATGGAACAATTTTCAAATTAAATGTACACTTTCCAATTTTCAAGTTATTAAAAATTTTCAAGTAAAATGTGCATTTTTCAAACTTTAATATAACAATTTTCAATATAAATGTACATTTTCCAAGTTACTAACAATTTTCATGTTAAAATGTACATATTTAACTATTTTCAATTTTCTAAGTCACTAACAATTTCAAGTTAAATGTAATTTCAATTCTTGTTTTGGTATTTATTAAAAAATTATTTGTATAGCCTCGTGTGAGCTCCAAGTCTCAACATTTATTGATTGAAATAACTATTAATGTCTCATTTTAGAACCATTTTAAAGTTAAATGTACAACTATCAAGTTATTAACAATTATCAAGTTAAATACATACTTGATTTTCAAACTTTACTAACAATTCTCAAGCTAAATGTACAATTTCAAGTTAACTACATATTTAGTTATTTTCAATTCAAGTTACAAACAATTGTCTTGTTTTTAATGTATTTTCAATTCTTGTACGAACTTTTTCTAGTACCATAATAATGAATGATAAAAAATTATTTATATAGCCTCATGTGAGCTCCAAGTATCAACATTTGTTGATTGAAATAACTATTAATGAATCATTTTAGAACCCTCATTTTATTTGAAATGAGCATTGTGATAGTTATGTATTAGTTATAAAATTCAATTTGAAAACAAATAAAATGAATATTTTGATAGTTATGTAGTAGTTGTAAAATTCAATGACAACAAATAAAATGAACATTGTGATAATTATGTAGTAGTTGGAAAATTCAATAAAACAACTTATCTAAAACTCTACTTCTGCCAACTTGCTATGGAACTGCCATGTTCCACCCTACCATAGATTACTATTGATGTTCATAAATTCGCAACTTGAGCAAATAATCACCCTCAAGCCAGACCAAGCTTACTAAGAAACTAAGACCTGGGGTTGTTTTCTATGTGTACTCTTCATTAAGTAGAATTGCCAATAGGATCTCTTCAATCAGTTCTATGGTTCTTGTAAATGAATCCTCTTTTTGTTTATGGAGTGCACACCCCAAGACCTCTGCTTGGACCAAAATCACTGAGCGCCCAATAGGAAACCAGGATGGACCTGTACTGTGGCAATGAGAAAACTTGCCTCTGCAATCTCCCCTATCTACTGTTCATTTTCATCTTCTTAGTCCATTTTCAGGAATGGCTTTTTCTCTCTATTTTGACTTCAAGAAAATGTTAGTAGCAGAGAAAAATTTCTCAAGGGAAAAAGAAATAAATAGAAGCCTCTCCCTTTGTTTCTTTTCCCTTTTATATTTTCTTGCTTTCAAGAAAGAGTAGTTAGGGTCCATTTTAATTTCCTCACAATTCTTGAAAATCATAATTATTATTTCTCTCATCTTATTTCTCTTTTATATTTTTTAAATATTAATTACTCTCTAGTCCTAATTCCCTAGTAAACTTGGTATCTCTTTCAACAAGTAGTCCCATAGCAAGTAAGCAGAACATTTAAAGAAATAATAAACCACTTTAATCTCATAAAGTGTAATTTGTCCATGAATCTTTGCATCATTCATAGTTCCAAGTCTCAAAACATATTTACATGCAGATTCATTATTTATTTACATAGGGTTAAAACTCTTGGGATGCTATAGGATAGATAAAAATGATGAAGCTACTTATTGGGCTCTTATTTGTAGGGAACCCTGTCGAGGCAGGATGGAAAAGCGAATTAGAGAGAAGGTGATAGAGTTTTGCAATATCCATTCTTGTTCTATTCCAGATCGAAAGCATGTCCTGTGAAAACGTTTATCCAGAGGCATTTATCAGTATCATTGTAAGCATGTGATGGAGATGACGAGAGTTGCACTTTACGAGGAATTCCAAGAAACCAATCCTAGTGTTCAGATAGCATTTAGCATGTTCAAGCAATTGAAATTGTGGTATATTAGGATGAATACAATTCGTGACACTTGTTGCTACTGATACCATGTTGAATTCCAACTATACTATATGACACATTTTTGGATTTTTGCAAAAGACACTGGAATGGTGAACCAACTCCTCACACACTACGAGATTTTAGTTGTATGATACTATGCAACATGAATCCTAAACAATTGTTTTTCAATAAGAGGTGTGTAGGTGGGAGAATATGCCCTGAATGCAGTGATTTGACATTGTTCCATAGGAAATTCCCTATCGATCCAACACACCATGGATTGTCAGATATCACATTTATGTGGAAGAGGTACGAGTATGTCTCTATGAATCCATCATCTTCTTAATCCATGCCATCTAAGAGGATTGAATTGCTCGAGGATAAGATTCTTGTTTCATATTTCATAGAGAAGTTTCAAATTCAAATTTATAAATACACAAAGAACTCCCATAGGTTAAGGTGGCAAGCTTTAGAATTCAAACATTTGAGTCGGGCACAATCTTATTAGTGGTATACTTTGCTGAGAACTACACATTTGCTCCTTAGAGAGATATAAAAAGTGAGTAATATCACTCCAACCATGTGTCTATATTCGTACATGAATTGTACAAACATGCTCAAGAAATCATTGATGGTAGGGATAGCACCCCTCAGTCACATGAAGTGATCAAGGAGTACCATTTTTATGTCAGTGATGATAGTGAGCATGACAGGTTATTCGTTCAATACTACTTTGGGTTGATTTATGATTCATTTGGACAAAGAGGTGTATCATTTACTAAACACTAGATTTGGTCAGATGGGTGTGCAGGGCAGTTCAAAGCGACACACTCTTTTTACTGGTTGAGACACCTTCACAAAGAGACAGGAGTCCAACACACCTAGAAATTTTTTGAAACAGGGCATGGAAAAGGTGAACATGATGGCGCAAGTGCATGTGTGAAATGAGCACTTCAGAGGTACCAGATGAGTCATGGTCCAACCCAACTCAAATTCTCTGCAGAAGTATTTGATTGGTGCATATGACATTTGGGACATCAAGTTCGTGAATAAGCAAGGCCAGTACACAGGTAATAAACTCCAAAATCAATTAACAGGATAATAACATTATATCATCATTTCCAAAAAAAACACCTGCTTAGTAGGAATTTATATGACAAATTGAATTCCATGCAGGTTCTTTTGGGATGTTTCCCTTGGTGATGTGAATAGATCCATGCCATGGTATTGTGAGACCATACCTAGTATGATGGAATTACATTATGTTAGGAGTAAAGACATGGGAGACAAATTCGCCATTGAAACAAGGAAGTATGTTTTTTTGTGATTTTTGCATTGATGAAAATGGATGCGGGCTTCATCACTGTGAAAATGATGTATATGTGAAACAATGGAAATATGTCCGTTTTAATCCGAAGGGCCCACATCCAATTCCAACATAGAAAGAGATGCACACTGACGAGGCAGTGGTCTCCTTAGATCATGATCAAGTTTCTGATGTGGTTAGGGAAGGTACAAGACTTCATTATTAATTAGTTCATTATATATTACACATATATAAATCCTGTAGAAATGCATGTAGGAAATTTGAATAATATTTGTGATTTCTATTGCAAGTGATGTATTCTTTGTCATTGCACCCCCCGGCAATCAAGAAAATGTGGCCTATTAGTTGGTGTGGTGCACACAAATTAAAATCAGGTTGGTGCGACCTATCAAGATGGAGAGTTCACGTACCAAATTGGAGACCTGGTTCTGATTGACCACTTTTTTGAAAGAGTGAAAAAAAAGGGTGCTTATATTATTTACAGAGATTTTATGCTTGAATATATATCATGCCAATACATCCATTTGGTGGTGGCAGCTCGGATGCATCTAACAGAAATCAAGGTGAAGAGAGGTGAGCCAAATAGATGGAAGATGGAAGAAGCTGACCATGGTCGTATTATGGAGACTTGCATTCCTATAACCCATTATCCAGATGAATGAATTACACATGATACTTGCAACATTGACCTAGCTATCACGATGACTTGTTGAATGCAATGTTGTAATAACAATTTTCTAAAATTAACATGTACACCATCCATTGCAAGTAACTCATGTATGGTCCTACATGGATTTGATTTTGCATCAAAATAACGTGAATTCATATGAGTAGTATTTTTTAATTTGTATTCATTTATCTATGTGCTTTTGCATTAACAAATTTTCATATAGACAATGATCCTCTATTCATTGTGAAGGTAACTACCCCATTAACTATGAAAAATTACCATTTCTAATATAATATGGGTTCCTCTTCTCTAATGGTTATCCTCAAATTGTAATTTGTAATTAATTTTTTAAATTGTATTGTAATTGAAATTCATTTTTTTAATTGTAAGTACACATTGAATTTTCAATTGGAATTACACATTAAATTGCACATTAAATTGGAGTGAGAGTACCCATGCCAATGCCATGCTCACACCACCTTCATTTATCTCCATAAATTGCACCAAGATTTAAATATCAACCACACTTGGCTCGATCACACTTGCATGCCCCAGTAGTTTCAATTAACTTTCCCTTCTCACACAATATTTCATTTCCTTTTGTTGCCACTAATTGTACTCAATTTCATCGACACTTCTACATAGATAGAGGTAGATGTAACATCGATCTTCTCTATTAACAAAAATCCAATCATGAGACTTCAATGATAATACAATTCAAAAATGCATGCACTTATAAACAAGTACTAGCCACTAAGTGGCTTATCTTCCTTGTTTCTAATATGACAATGAATTTAGATTTTTATTTTTCGACATTTTTATTATTAAGATAAAAGTGACTTTATGGAAAAGTCAAAAGTTATGAGAAAGTTAAACTTTAAGATAGTTTGTATGAATAATATGATGATTCTCAATTTAAAAGTAAATATAATAACAATGATGAATTTTATGAAAATAAACATTTATATTAAATTCAAAGTATTATTTGTGAACTTTTTATATTAAAAGTTTACTTTGTGAAATCATTTCTAATAATTGTATAAGTAATTTTTTTAGATATTTTAAGATCAAGAATAAATATACTAGATTGTGGATGATTATCAATATATAGGATAAAAAATTACAAAATCATTGTAACATTTGAATATCAAGAATGTTAAAATACAAAACCATCTTACCTTATTAAATGGATAAAGTTAGGAAATAAGTTTTTATTGCAGATTTTTGTGGAAGTTTTTTTTCCTCGTTTATATAGGTTTTTTTTTCAAGGTGACCAATACTTTCATAAATATATTTTTTTAGATGCTTTTTGGAGATTTTTGTGGAAGTCTTTTTTTCCTCGTTTATCTAGGTTTTTTTTGGAAGGTGACCAATAGTTTTATAAATATATTTTTTTAGATGCTTTAAAAGCAAGATTAAAGATACTAGATGGGAGATTTTTGTGAAAATTAGGTCATGGTGCTCCAATGTGACAAGCACATTGATACTTTGAATACACTTGAATGTACTAGTGCTCCATGAACTTCTTCCATAATAGTTTTATAAATATTTTTTTAGATACATTAAAATCACGATTAATTATACTAAATGGTTGAATATTATCAATATCTAGGATAAACATTTGTTAAAGAGACATAATCTCTAAAAAACAAGAATTATTAAAATACAACCACCTAATCTTATAAAATGGGTAAATTTTATTTAATAGCAATTCCGAGAAGCAAATTTTTATTGAAAGTTTATGTGGATGGATAGAGACTAAATCCTCCAAGAAAGATCCCTAAGTTGGATGTATCCATTCATGGAGTCACTTAAGGGAGGGTTATACATCATTAACTCTTCAAATAAAGTTTTTAGAGTTGTAATGGAGGAGGTCGTTTTAATCTTGAAAGATCCACCATGAAGATGAAGCAACAATGAAAGGGTTGAGTCCTTTAGTATGTTATACACAACCAAAGTAGCCATCTTCCGTATGTTTACCAGTGAATATCAATCCTCACTAATGCATGGTTATTCCACCTTAACTTGAATTCAAATCTTCATAGTAACAAAACCATAATAATGTAAAAAAATTGCATGTATGTATCACTTCAATGCCTTGTCTACACTCCTAACGATTAAAGAATGCTTTGTATCCATCTTGACTTTATGAAAAGATATTGAACGGTAGATGTTCCCACTTCTATAGAATGTTCCATACACACCACAAACTTCTATTTGATATAAATAAGGAGATGCAACACCTATACAACCTTAATATAATTGTAATTTAAATTTTGAATTGTAATTTAAAATACACCTATAGAATGTAAAATTGTAATTTAAATTTTAAATTTTGATTTTGCAATTGTAATGTAATTGAAATTGAACTTTTAAATTGTACCTACACATTGAATTTTCAATTGAAATTGCACATTAAATTTTAAATTGTAAATTGCACATTAAATTTTAAATTGTAAATTGTATTTGAATTGCAATGTGTAAATTGTAATTGAATTGTAATGTGTAGATTGTAATGTAATTTTAATTTCAATTTTAAATTGTAATGTAATTGAATTTTTAATTTTTAATTTGCAACTGTAATGTAATTGAAATTGAACTTTTAAATTGTAAAAACACATTGAATTTTCAATTGAAATTACACATTAAAATTTTAAATTTTAAATTGTAATTGAATTGTAATGTGTAAAATGTAATTGAATTGTAATGTGTAGACTGTAATGTAATTGTAATTTAAATTTTAAATTGTAATGCAATTGAATTTTGAATTTTGAATTTGCAACTATAATGTCATTGAAATTGAACTTTTAAATTGTAACTACACATTGAATTTTCAGTTGAAATTACACATTAAATTTTAAATTTTAAATTGTAATTGAATTGCAATGTGTAAATTGTAATTGAATTGTAATGTGTAGACTGTAATGTAATTGTAATTTAAATTTTAAAGCGTAATGTAATTGAATTTTAGATTTTGAATTTGCAATTGTAGTGTAATTGAGATTGAAATTTTATATTGTAATCACTGTACATTAAATTTGCAATTGTAATAATTATATCTAGATGTAATATAAAAGACGATTGTGTTCAAATTGATACAAAATACACATGAAGGTCAATATGATAAAATATACTTTAAAACACTCCATAGATTTCAAATAATAAAATTCCATATATGTACATATATAACAAAATTTCCAAAACATGAAAATGTATACATCATCGAGTCAATGGCCGCTACCACCACCAGGCCCTTGATCAACCTTGTGACCGCCATCACTTGCAGTAGACCCCTGGCCTTGAGGTAGTAAACAATGAAAGAAGGCATCGATCTCAACATAATGTAAAAGTTAAAATTGTGAACTCTATAAGTTAGTTAGATTTTGACCAATGTATAATATTCAACAACAAGTGAAAAATGTTAATAGGTGGATGTGAAACTCACTTTACTCGAGTCAATGGTGATATCTAGCATGTGGGTCGGAACCTGGGTCAATGGGCCCTCATCAAGACCACATGGACGAGCTGCATCCAAATAATTTGATAAAGTGATGGCAACCTTGATGCCCACTTGTAGCGATGCCTATGTAAGATGCCATTACATGTAATAAGTTAGAAATTAGTAATTAAAACTAAAACATAATATATAATTCAAGAATTAAAACATAAAGAATAATTTAAATTACTAAATGTGAATTGAATTGGAACATAAATTAAAACTTACCTCTGTATCTGGGTCTGGTTGTTCAGGACCTTGGCGTTCCTCATGAGTATCATCCCGAGAAACGACCTTGCCTCTACCCTGTACAATTTGAACTTGAAAGTTAGGATATAAAACATAAAATATTGAATCAAGAATTAAAACATAAATTATAAATTGAGATTAATAAACTCAAATTGAATTGGAACATAAATTATAACTTACCTCGGTGACTGAGTCCAGCAATTCAGGACAGGAGGATGGACCTCATGGACGACCAAAAATTTATGGCTCACTATGAAAGAGCTCATCCATGAATGTGGTCCCCTGCATGGAGAAATAAAAAACACCCCTTAAGTATTATTGAGCATTCAATTTATGATGTATAATATGGTGTAACATGAAAGCATACATAAGTGTACAAAAATATTCCTTTCCTGTAGCGCTACATCTGCGATACAACAAAAAGTATGCATCTCAAGCTAACCGAGCATAACCCCGTAAGGCCTCCTCATCAATAAATTGAATAGATCATATTCCACCCACTCTATCTCTGGCTGTGGAGGTGCAAGGGGTGGTATGGATGTCTCTCCCTACACAACAACAATAGCACCACCCATGGTAGTGAGCAGCGAGTCTGCAATACCCTGCTTGGCCTCTGTATCAAGTTGGTACGGCTGGGATACGTCCTATGACCTGATAATCATCTTCTATGGAATCGGTACCAACCTCGGATGGGGTGGCACGAAAACGGGGTCTCTGCGAGCTCCAGGATGTTGGTAGTTGCGTCCCCTACCAGCACCAAAGAATTCAGATCCGGTGCTGGTGTAGTCCAAGTGTATATCTAGAACAAACTATGCATATATATGGTTTGCAAAGTGTAAAGGGACCCGGTCATGGTGGGGGAACATGCCCCATGATCCAATAAATATATCATAAACATATGGTTCCACAGACTCAAGCTTAAACTCCCTAATTCTAAGCAATTGGCTGGTAGGGAGATCAGTAGGGATGTTGAACAAAGTTCCCTTGACGTCATGGCCTCTTGTGGAAACTTTCACATCGTCCCATTTAGCGAGACCCATAACATCCTGGCTTCTCCTTTGGCATGCAAAACATCAGATGTCACTAAGAGGTCCCACTCTCCTATAGAGGGACAACAGATTATCAATTGTTGATAACATCATGAACAACGAGCGTCTAGTAGGAGAATCCTCTGTGAGTGTACAAACGCATGAGTGCACCCAACCTCGTTGGGTGGTAATATCAACAAGGGGAATACGAGCGACCTCATCATCATAAGATCCTCCTAGGGCACCTACGATCCAAACAAAACACAAATGTCAGTCAAAATATACATTATAACTAACAAGTGAAATTGAATTCATTCTTTATTAAAAATTTACTGAAAACATATATAAAAAATAAATATGCACTTAATGTACTTGTGTCTTGGCGCACCTCCTTCTCCTCGGGATCTAGACATATATCATCGAGATGAATCGACGTACTACCTCTCTTATTGCTGTCTCTAGTGGCAGCTGACCTTGGTGTGGCCTTGTGCCTCAATGAACGAGAACGCTAACGAGCCATGCCCCATGGGGCCACCTCAGATCCTCTCATGCTCCGTCGAGCACGAAGCAAGGAACTCCACTTTGGAGAAGTCTCTGCATCACATTCCATTGTGACACACATAATCACTTTTGTATTCATTAAAATTAGGAGCATGTGATAAGTATAATAAATTACAATGAATCATTAACATAGGAAAATAATTACTTTAAATTAACTTCATGCTAAGTTATTTTAACATAGAAAAATCATGCTAAGTATAACATAGGAGAATCATTATTTTATATATATTTTAATCTAAGTTATTGATCTTATTGATAATTTGGTTTAATATATTTGTAAATTGCAATTGAAATCTCAAATGGAAAGTGGCTCTTAATCTAGCATATCTACATCATTTGCAATTGAAAATGCAATTTGCAATTTCAATTTCAATTTGCAGTTTACAATTTAAATTGCAGTTTGCAATTTCAATTTCAAATTGAAATTGAAAAATGAAATTGCAAATTGCAATTGAAATTTGTAATTTCAATTTCAATTTCAAAGGTTTTCAAATGTTTTTTTTTTTAATGTTATTGATTCTTGTTACATGTTGTATGACCTTATTGAAATTTATTGGAAAAAAACTGGCAATGTTTATGTTGTTGGTTTTATTTTCAAACATGTATTTTTTTATTTTTTCCAATCCTCCTGGCATTCTCAGAGGATTGAAAAAAACCGGGCAACATTTATGCTTGCCAATACACATTTTAAAATAAAAACGGCAGCATAAACACTGTCGGTTGATATAAACATAGATATTTAAAACTTGAATAAATAAATAAAACTTAAATTTAAAATTTAAAACATATTTAACCTAATGTAATTGGTTTTGTTCCACATGTTTTCACTCGATGTTTTCAATTAGTTTTCACATGGTTCTTGGTAATTGATAATTCATGGTTCTTGGTAATTGAATTAGTTTTCACATGGTTCTGGTTTTTTTCACATGGTTCTTGGTTTTATTTTCAAATGTGTATATTTTTTTTCAATCAAATAGGGCAGCATTTATGCTTTCCAATACACATTTTAAAATAAAATTTGCAGCATAAACGTTGTTGATTGATATAAACATAGATATTTAAAACTTGAATAAATAAATAAAACTTACATTTAAAATTTAAAACATATTTAACCTAATGTAATTGGTATTGTTACACATGTTTTCACTAAGTGTTTTCAATCAGTTTTCACATGGTTCTTGGTAATTGATAGGTTCATAGGTATTAAAAATTTAGGTTTCAATGGTTTTTTTTACACAATTTGGTTAAATTTATTGAAAAAAAACTAGCAACATAATGTTGTCGGTTTTATTCCCAAATGTGTAATCTAAAAACATTTCTGCTTACCAATACACATTTATAAATAAAAATAGCAGCATAAATGTTGTCGGTTGATATAAACTTAGAAAAAACAAACAATAATAAAATTGATTTAAAAAACAAAAAACCAAGGTTTTTGGTCCACATACTTGGTGGACTTGTTGACATGGTTTGCTACGGTGGTTTGGTGAGGTAGTGAGTGTGTGGTCCTTGGTCAAGCTCCTCGTTCTCGGTCGATCTCCTTGTTCAATCCCTGTTAGCATCGCAAATGAGATCAGTCGAGCCCATGGGCTCCATTTTATTTTTTTAATTTTGTTTCAATAGCTCGATCGACCAATACCTCGATCAAGGGTTTAACCCATCCCTCGATCGAGGTTTCAATAGCTTGATCGAGGTCTAGGTTAAACCCTCGATCGAGTTATTTTTAAGCCCTTGATCGAGGTAATTTTAAGCCCTCAAATGAGGTATTAAAACCTCGATCGAGGGTTTAAAAATACCTCAATCAAGGGTTTGCCACACATATTTTTGGCACCCCACTTGCCAAAAAATGTGAATCGCATTCATGGAATCACCCATAGTTCCATCCTTCTTTTTCACAAAGAGGATGGGTGCCCCCCAAGGAGATACACTTGGTCTAATGTATCGTTTTTCAATTAAATCTTGCAATTGAATTTTAAGTTCCACTAACTTAAGGGTACTTATTTGGTAGGGTGCTTTAGAAATAGGCACTACTCTTGGTACTAAGTATATGAAAAAGTATAGGTCCCTCTTAGGTGGCAACCCAAGTATTTCATCCAAAAATACATCTTTAAATTATGTTAAGATAGGAAAGTCTTTTATTTTATGTTTTGTTTCTTCATCACAATTCTGAATATTTATTGAATAAAGCTTACAACCCTTCCTAACACTTCTTTTAGGTTGTAAGGATGAATTTTTTTGCACATAAGTTTTTATAGGTAAGCCTTTCACAAAGTTGGAATTTCTGGATCATCAATCCGTGTAAAAGTATTTTCTAAACAATTTAAAATTGCATGGTGTTTCTCCAACCAATCCATTCCAATTAAAACATCATAAGAACCCAAAGGTAAAACATTTAAATATGATGTTGTTTCTAATCCATTTAAATTCAAAGAGCAATCTTTTATCAACTCATAAATTCTTATTTTTGTGCTTGTAGCTAATTGTACCATCCAAGGATTAATATGCCTATTTTTCTTAAATCCACTTTTTTCTACAAGTATGGGAGAGATGTAACTATGACATGCTATAGGATCAATTAAAATAGAAACAGAATGTGCAAAAATTTTACCTTCCATTTCTATCATAGATGGTTGGAAATATGCTTGATGATTTTCCAATGCTGCACAGATGCAGGGAATTCTTTCCATATCATCCATTGAAGGGACTTCTTGTAAATTATTCAAGACTATGCCCTTCCGATTAGGACAATATCTAAGAAAATGATTCCCTTGACAGTCCCAACACTTTACTGTATCAGGAACTGTTTTGTTTCCGGGGTAGGTTGTTGGTTTAATACCACTTTGGGATGGAATATTAGATTGGTATTTTCTTTTATTGACTATTTTTGTATTCTGAAAAATTTATGTTAGCTAGGAATCTGCTATATTGATTTTGATGTATCGGTGGTTTAAAACCTCTTTTTCTTTGGTCAAAAAAAGTTCTTTTTAAGTTACAAGCCTTGTATTTATGCTCTGATATATTTTGAATATGTTCATAACACAGCCTCTCTTTGTAAAGTGCCTCATCGAAGGTCTTAGGGGTATCAAATTCTATCTTATTTTCAAAATGAGTTGGCAAGCAACTCAAAAATATTTGAATTTTGATTTTCTCTTCTTTTATGTAAGAACATAATGCAATAGCTCTAAAAATGTATTAATTAATCCATCCATTGTCATAGATCCCATTTTCAATTTGTGAAATTCTTTAATTTTTCTATCATAGAACCTTTCAAACAAATATTTTTCCTTGAATAGTCACTTAAATTCAAACCATTCGATTTTACTTTCTTTTAGTCCCTTAGTGATTTTTAAGTCCCTCCACCAATGGGAAGCCTTACCATTGAGATTATAAATCGCCAATTGAGCTTTCATCTCACTTGGATATGCATACATGTGAAAATATTTAGACATTCCAAGTAGCCGCTCTTCTGCTTTTCCCCCATAATTTGCTTTTCCATTAAATATCGGTGCTTTAATATTTTTAAACTCCCCTTTTAACTATGATCTATGCGAGTGTTTAGACCTTTTCCTCTATCGAGGTGGAAATGAAAAATCAGAGAAACTAATGTTGTAATCTCTCCATTTTTATTCAGAAGAAAAATTAAATTTGTCATTTTTAAAATATAATTCTTGGCTTTTATCTCTTTCCTCTTTATTAGGCTTCCCTACTACATTGATGGATGTATGTGTTGGATTTTGTTTTATTTCTGTCAAGTTTTGCAACAAGACTGTATTCAATTCTTGTTGGGATTGTCTATCTTTCAAATTATATGCCTTGAAATTTTGTAGTTCAAGTTTCAAACTTGCATATTTTTAGTAATTCAGAAGGTGTTTAAGAGTTTGTTGTTCGTCATTTAGGCTAACCTATATTTCCCCTTCTTGTTGAGGTGGATTCATATGACCTTGCTCGATGGAATTTCTTTCAGCACTCATGGTTTTAATTTTGATGTAACTATCTTTGATATTGTAGTTGATCTACAAATTCCTCTTGATTTGCCAAGGCTTCCCAATTATTTTTAAATTTAGCCCTATTCCTAAATGTGTTTAAAACCAAGTTATAAAGTTGTCCAAAAACTGAACTATGATTTCTTAAATTGTTTGGTAGATTCAGTTGCACTGGTTCTGGCAACATCATCTACTACCGTAATGTGCAAAATAGATTAATTATAAGTTAATGTATAAAAAATTTAAGTCTTTAATTCCCATGTGGACATGCCCATAGTCTGCAAAGTGTTGCAACCTGGGCTATGACACCATTTGTAACAACTCCTAAATACCATATAACAAAACAAATTGAAGATTGGTGTCGCTACTTAACCTCTAACTCATCATTGAATTTATTAGAATAAACCAGCCTAGATCCAAATCCTATGCTCTATCAAGCGCCGAGAGGGATCAAATCTCCCTAGGTGCAAACCTCTCATTGAATAGCTCCTTGAGTGCAATACATGAGCCACCTAATCCTAAGCTCTAAAGTCTCTAGCTTAAGTCTCAAATTTAATTTTTACTTTGTATTATTCTTTGTTGTCTATGGTCCATATTATATTTATTACTTTTTACTTTGTATTATTCTTTTTTTGTTTATTTTGTATTATTTTGTTACTTTACAAACTTGAAAAACACTGTAAAGTCTCATATTTACTTTTTACTTTGTATTAAAAGTAAAAAGTAAAGTCTCTAGTTTAAATCTCATATTTACTTTTTACTTTGTATTATTCTTTTTTGTTTATAGCTGACATAATATTTATTATTTTTTACTTTGTATTATTCTTTTTTGTTTACTTTGTATTATTTTGTTACTCGACAAACTCGATTAACAAGATCTCCCTCATACTTGAATTATAGAACACCTCTCAACGCAATCATTTAACTCAATATAGGACTAATAATTAAAATTATTTAAATGTTACTCTTATAACAGTTAATAACATGAGGATTCATTTATCCTATTACTCAAATCTAATTTAAACCCAACTAATACTTTTTTACCTTAAGAGTTCTTTAGTTATTGCACATTTCTCGAGTAATTATGTCTTCTTGTAACAATTGTCCAAGAGTTTATTACTTATTACTTTTTATACCCTAAGTATTTCTTTCATACCTTAAGGAACACAAGGTAATTGCTTAACTTAATTATAACTATATACATAATTACTATACATACATAATAACTCTTATAAAGCGGACATGCATACCATACCCACTCCACTTCATGGTTTAACTTAACAATAACAAGGAAGGATTCAATCCTTATATACAATCATTATATATACCTTCAAATAGACATATTATTGTCTTACTTAGACCCATGGTCATTTCATCGTGATTCATATTAGTTGTATGTTAATATAATGTGGTTTTAAACCATAATTGTTTGTTCGAATTAGCATGAATAAGGTTTTTTATTTGTTTAATTCATTTATTTATATGTTTATATGGTGGATGAGCCAACTAAGTGCTAACACGTCAATTTTTAATTCGCAGGATAAACAATATGAGTTTTAATGAGGGTCACTGATAAGGTGTATTAGCACTGTATGATTAAGCTGAGTGGGTTTTACTATTTAATATAGTGATTCCTTTTAGCATCAAAGTGGCAGCCTTTTAATATAGTGACTTGAGATTTGACTATTTATATAAATTTAAATGTTGAATGTTGAACAGTTTTTACCCTCGACAGGGGAAATTCTTTTATTTGTACTCTGTGTAAAATTAGAGTAAGCATTTGATACCCAATGGGTTCATATTTGAATACAATACTTTTCTTTACATTTTCTATTGTTTATACGTAAACAATAATAATGTATGTATTTCATTAAAGCCTTTAAGGCGTATATATTGTGAAATACAGTTAATTGATAACTTGGTCTTGTTTTTTTTTTGTTGGTTTAACAATTTATACATATATGTGTGTATAACATGCTTGGGGGGAGGCGATGGCGGTGCTGTGGCGATGGTGGTGTTAGGGTGTTGAGTCGAAGATACAGACGGACTTTCATCACACTTTAAGGTGCAATCGTTTCTCTCAAGTTATTGGCATTTCTGGTTTTCTCAAGGGCCTACCTACTAGCTGTGGAAAGCGACCTGTTATATGCTCGGTGGGGGCTTTGTCCGATTATGCGCTGACCTGGGGGTTTGGCGTTTATGCTCCCGGCCTTTGGTGTGGAACACTGTTTTCCGGGCATCGTTTTTATGGGGTTATTATAACCCGGTTTATTCTGTTGTGCTAAGGGTTCGTTTACTTAGTGGTCGGGCTCGTTTTTTGCCGGGTTTTGTTTTTTGGTCTGCTGGGGTTTTTTGCGTCAGGGTGACCGGGAGATCTATAGAATTATTGGAACATTGTGGTAAAATCGGAAGCCGTTTATTGCTCATTCTGAGGATTTCGAGGGTTGACTCGGGGTTTTTTACACTTTCCCAGGCTACACTATTTCTGTCCGCCTGTCACTGTTTTTGGGCCACAAATGCGCCAATATTCTTGGCATTATTACACCCTCGTTTCTCCTGTCGGGGTTTACAGCTGAGTTACTTTTCTCTGGGGTTTGATTTCAGCCTGGTGGGTGTGGCACGGTACCCAACCGGCATTGGCTTCGGGAAGCTTCATTCGAAACCGAAAAATAGGGCTTCCACCTGGCAATGGAGGATAATTTGGCGGCTCCACCTGCCTTGGCGGATTTCTCCATGACAGCATCAGAATACCGAATGGAAGAAGCCGGAGCATTCAAACCCGCTTCATATTTTAGAGATAAGTTATATGGAAAGTGACACCTTGCCTCGTAGCCGGCATCGAGCTCCACGTGCCAGGCATGCTGCAAACAAAGGCCATTGGCCAATATCTGGAGCTCCTGGGAGGACGTCCGGTTCCGACCCCTCCGTGGACAGCACGCGGGGTTGTCCATCACTTGTACAGGAGAGAAATACTCGGCAGGTTTCGCGTGCTGCACACCGTCTCAGTGAGAAATTCAGTTGTCGTCCCGGGGAGGCCTGGCTAACCATGGGCCGGGATTTGGGCTTAGAGGAGCTCGTCGAATTCAATTTGACTGTTTTGGTGGGAAAATTCTCATATTTTGCTATGGACCGTAAGGATATTGTGGCGTGGGTTGCTGAGAAATGGAAGCCCATAGTGGGCTACACTCCGCGGGTATTTGCATTAGCCCGGGGTTGGTTCGGCTTTAAGTTTGAGGAGGAAGCACATTGCTCAGATATTTTATCCCGGTTGTGGCTTCATGGGGTTGGTAGTCTCATGTTACAAAAATGGTACACTGACTTCGACCCGGATTCGGCCACTGTGCGTATGCGGCATTTATGGGTCTTCATTCCGGGCATGCCGCTTGCTCTTTGGAATCGGGGTGCATTTGAAGCTATTGGCAATAGCTTGGGTCGGTTTCTTCATGTAGAGGATGAACTCCTTGCTGGTTTTGATAGACGGATGGGCCGGATTTTGGTGGAGGTGGACATTTCGTTGGGTCTAATTGATGTCCTCCATATCAATTGGAGGGGTCGTAGGCTGGATCTGGTCATTGATTATTGGGGCATCCCTTTCCGGTGCTCAAACTACAAGCAAGTGGGTCATCTATGGCGTCAGTGCAACCTGTGGTATTCTTCTGATCGACCGGTGGGAGCGTACCCTTTTTGGTCCTTGGATGATGCCAGCGACAAGGACTTGGACACAAATGGTGGGCTCGACGGTTATTCAAACAGGTTTACGCCACCGGCTACCGGGCTAATGAGTAAGCTGCAATCAAATGACCCTTCTTTTTATCATTCATTGAATGATTTGGACATCAAATTTATAAATGCTTTGGAACTCAACAATGGAAATAATGGTAATTATTTGAGTCGTTTGTATCCAAAGCTGTCATCCGCATCTGAGTCTGATAAGGATCCTGCTGTCTTGTCTGATAGTATGCCTCCCCCCATTGCCTCCCCTATCCCTATTTGTACTTCTCCCCTGGAGACCTCGTCCATCATTCCAATCTCACCTGTGGCGTCGGCCCATACTAATAGTCCTACTGTTATCCTCTCCTCGGATTGTGAGGAGTCTCTGCTAGTTATGGAGCCTATTAAGGAAACGCTCATACCTTTGGATTCCCCGGCCGACAATAACCTCAGTTTGACTGATCGTGGGCCCATTGAGGTTGGGCATTTTTCCTCGGCTTCCTTGGCCGACTCTCAGAATCACATATTACACATCCCCTCATATTCGTAAATGGTTCAAAAAACATCCCTCCCTGTATATTTAAATAACCGGATCGTTGGTGGTGGAGATTCATATAATAAATCTGAGATTGCTCCTCTAGTCTCTTCGACATTAGCACTTACTGAGGAGGTGCCGAAAAACATCCCACCAACTGTCATTGTGTCCACGATGGGAGAACAATGTATTGCGAAGGGGGCACGGCTCGGTGGGCTGGCTGCCGATTTCTCTCCTATAAAAACTAGAAGTGCCAGGAAAAATCCAAAGGTCAACCCACGGGGGGGTGTTGACAAAGACGTTCCTAAAACCCCCATCTCCCTCGATACCAAGGCTCTTAGAGGAATCAAAGCCCTATCCAGGGGTCGATAATGATTTTGCTCTCCTTAAACATCAAGGGTGTGGGGGGCGTGCCCAAACAACTGGCCCTAAAAAGAATCCTACAAATTGTAAATCCCGACTTGGTTCTATTACAAGAAACTATGGTTTGTGGGGAGAAAGCTCGTATTTTTTTCAATAAATTAAAACCTGGGTGGTGTATGTCCTCTGTGGATGCGGTTGGCCTTTCTGGTGGTCTCCTAGTGGCTTGGAACCCGGGGGTATTTAAATTGGATTCTTTTATTACCACGGTGGGTATACTACTGACTGGTTGTTTCAGAGGATCTGATAAGGTTGTAAATATCTTAAATTGCTATGGGCCCTATAACAATAGGGAAAATTTATGGAATTTGGCCTGTTCGGGTCATCTATTGGCACTGGACAATTTGATACTTGCAGGTGATTTGAATTTTACATGGGGTGCTGAGGAAATCTGGGGTAGTACGGCCAGAAGGGACCCACTGGGGCATTACTTCAAAAACCTTTTCTCGACATATTCCCTGATTGATTTGGAACCTAGGCCATTATCCCCAACGTGGTCTAATGGTCGGCTTGATGAGCATTTGATTTCAAAACGGCTTGATCGATTTCTGTTATCTGAGCCACTATTGAGTTCTTTTCATACATATAGATCATGGTGCATGCAGACTCATATCAGTGATCATACCCCTATTATTCTGCAATTTGAAATCGATGCAAGGCACAGGATATACCCATTCAAATTCAATTCTGTTTGGTTAAATGATTCTGATTTTGATGCTGGTGTCCAAACTCTGTGGGAAGAAATGGATGTATCGGGGGAGCAGTCGGCTATGGACAAGTTGGCTGTCAAGTTAAGGTCCCTTAAAGAATATACTATTAAATGGGAACGCTCCAAAAAATCTGAACAGACCTCTGATCTAAATGCCCTGGAATTAGAAATTGGTGATCTTCGGGAGCATTCCCTGAGAGTTGGAATCTCTCCTTCTGACCGAACTCGCCTTGCTCTGCTGGAGGAAAGAAAACTTAAAATACTACTCAACCAAGAGGAGTCTTGGTGTTTAAAGAGTAGGGCTATATGGCTCAGGGCATGTGACTTAAACACAAAATTCTTTCATCGTTATGTTGATGGTCGCAGAATACAAAACAACATTTGGGATCTTAATGATCATGATGGGCGACGGATTCGTGGGGATGACGAATTAAAGTCTGAGGCGTCGTGCCATTTTCTTGATTACTATACTGACCCTGAAACTACTTCCCTGCCTGAACAATTTAAACTTATAAAGGAATATCCTCGGATGTTCACGGATGAGGAGGGGGACAATATTTTCGAGCCTATTTCCTGCTCAGATGTTCAGAACACTCTACGGGTTTTAGCTAAGGATAAATCTCCGGGGCCAGATGGGTGGACGGTGGAGCTATTCATTCATTTTTTTGACATTATGGGAAATGACCTAAGGGAGGCGGTTGATGAGTCTCGATTCTTGGGTTTGGTCTCTGGAGCACTAAATACCACTTATCTGGCACTGATACCTAAATCAACACATCCTGAGAGTTTTGATGATTTCCGTCCGATTGCTTTGTGCAATATTGTTTATAAGATTATATCTAAGGTAATAGTGCAATGTATCAAGCCGATCTTGTCCACATTCATTTCTAGGGAACAATATGGCTTTCTGGAGGGGCGGCAGATACATGATGCGATTGGTGTGGCCCAGGAGGTTTTCCATAGTATAACTCAGAAAAAAGATGGAGGCACTCATACTACAACTTGACCTGGTAAAAGCCTACGACCATGTCAACTGGACTTTTCTCAAGTTGATTCTAATACAAATTGGCCTTCTGTGGAAGGTTATGAAGTGGATTATGGCCTGTGTTACGTCGGTCAACTATGCAATGCTTATAAATGGCCAGCCGACGGAATTCTTCAAAGCGTCCAGGGGGCTTCGTCAGGGATGCCCTCTTTCTCCCCTCTTGTTCCTGTTGATCATTGAGGGGTTGAGCCTCTCCATTCACAAAGCAAAAACCGAGGGCTCTCTTGTTGGTATCAAGATCTCAGCGGGTGTTACAGTTACACATTCGTTGTTTGTGGATGATGTGATGTTATTTGGGCTGGGAATTATGGCAGAATGGTTACAGTATAAGAGAATTCTTGACCTCTTCTGCTGTGTTACTGGTATGCTCATTAGTATGATAAAATCTATTTTCCTGAAACACTCTCTGGAGGAAAATGTGGAACATAATGTCAGGGATTTTCTTCCTTTGCAATTTAAAGTGTTAACAGAAGGCACAAAATATCTCAGCTACTTTCTCAAACCTGCAAATTATAGAACAAATGACTGGCTATGGCTTGTTAAACGCTTTGATTCTCGCATTAGCCATTGGAGCTTGAGATATCTTTCATTGGGTGGTCGGATTACTTTGGCTAGGTCTGTCCTCCAGAACATGGGAGTATACTGGTTCTCTCTATGCAAAATCCCGTCTTCTATTATGCACATACTGTGGGGAAAATTCTTCTGCTTTATATGGTCTGGTGGGGGTGAAAAGAACAGATTTCATTTAATAAATTGGAAACGCATGGCAAAACCATATTGCCTCGGCGGCTGGAATATTAAGAATATGGAATTGTTTGTGTCAGCACTTCATGCAAAGATCCTGTGGCGTGTTTTATTTAATAACTCAATGTGGCGCTGTATCACTCGGTCCAAGTATCTTAAAAAGATTTCAGTCTCGTCCTGGTTCTGGCTTGACAGGCATTTAGTAAATGGCTCCTCCAATATTTGGCGCAGGCTAATGGGTGCTTATTCTGTTGTGGCAAAGTGGCTCTCTTGGATCCCTGGAAATGGCCGTGATATCAGACTCGGTTTGGATCCTGTCATGGGGACTGCGCCCATGTTTCACTTCTCTCCAGAACTTCTTGCACACCTTCGTGATCGTGGGCTCTTCAACCTGTCACATGCTGTTGCGTACAATAATGGGGGGTGGATCACTGCTCGACAACTTGGAATTCATGGGGTAATGGGCAAAGAATGGTCGGACTTCACCTTGCTCCTCTATCAAGCAAACATCCATCTCGACGATTCTCCGGATAGGTTGGTTCGGTCTTGGGATGTTGCTAGTGGAACGGTTACATCGAAACTTGCATATGATTCTTTATTTGCTGACTGTAAACCGAAGGCGGTTTGGTGGCACTCGCTGGTCTGGAAGCTTGCCCTTCCTCCGAGGATTAGATGTTTTATCTGGTTGGCTATGGGAAACAATATTCTTACTTGGGATAACCTCTGTCGTCGTGGCTTCAACGGTCCAGGCTAGTGTCCTTTATGCTGTACACACGAGGAAACGGTTGACCATCTTTTCTCTTCGTGTCCACTCTGGAGGGAGCTCTGGATGCTCACTGTCAATTCTATTGGTATAACTGCAGATTGGCACTCGGTCACATTACTGGACAGTTTTGGTAAATGGCTCTACGGCTCTCAATATGCTCGATGGCTTGAACTACCCTGTTACATGATGTGGGAGCTATGGAAGACGCGTAATCGCCTCGTTTTTGATGGGACTGCTATTAATCTGCATTTGTTAAGCGGCCGTATCATAGCTTCTTTTATGGAGTATAATTCTGGCCCTGTACAAACGGGTGGCAAGACTGTCACTTCTGGTAATCTCCCTGGTTATCGCATGGCTCCCCCAGTTTTAATGTACCCTTGTGGTTTCTTTGATGGGGCTGCGGCCGGGGGTGGTGGTGGTTGCGGGGTGGGTGTGGTGCTTCATCTAAACACCTCAGTTTCTTACCGGATACATTTAAATTTGGGACCTAGAACTAAGACACGCAGTGAATTATGTGCACTCTGGCTTCTTTTATACTTTGCCCGGCGCATACAGGTTTCCTCTATTGTTGTTATGGGTGACTCTTCATCCATTATTTCTTGGGCTCTGGGTTCATCCTCTCTGAATGTATTGATACTTACAGAATGGATGGCTGCTGTTAGGAAATACATTAGTGAATTTCAGCATATTCATTTTGCCCATGTTTTCCGCGAGATAAATATGGAGGCAGACATCCTTTCCAAGAGGGATTTGAATTCACCGGCTGGCAATATATTGTGGGAGGAATGGCATGAGGACCTTCTTTCCTCTCGAGGCTCGATTGACCTGCTTTGGAGCTGACTTGTATGTTTGGGTCTGTTTGGGCTTTTTTGGTATATTTTCTCACATGTTTATATGCGGATATATTTTTGTGCAGGTACTTAGTTTTCTTTCTCCAACTACTTGTTGGACTTTTGATCCGGTTTAGTTATGAGGCTCTATTGTTTATATAGACACTTGTGTCCAGGCCTCTGGCTGTTTTGGACTTTTTTTGGGCAGATATTACATGTATTTATGTATTGACATCTTGATACATTGCTACTTGTGGTCTGATACCTTTTGGACATGCAGTTGGTGAGAGTCTGTCCCAACTGGGAGATACCTTTTTCGGTTTTAGCATGGGATGTTATGGTTGATGTGATGTGGTTTGGGGCTCATGTGCCCGTATGTTTTATGGGGCTCATGTGCCCGTATATTTGGGGCTCATGTGCCCGTATGTTATATGCTCTTATGGTTTGAAGACCTGATGTATTGTTCCTATTTACTATTTCACATTATTAATAGTAAGATATATTTATGTGTGAAAAAAAAGAGGGAGGTCGTAAGGCTCGACCCTGTATTATTGACAGGGTGTTGATATGGTTATTTTCAATGTTTGTTTATCTATAAAAACTTTTTTTTTGAATCCCCGAGGTACAATCTTGAAATATTTCTTAGAGTTTACATTTCATAAAGAATTTGTAAATACTTAATATGTAATTTATTTTGGAATGCATTTGCCTTCGTTTATAATGCATTGTTTGGAAAGGATTTGGCCCTAGATATATTTATTTATATAATTATTATATTTGAAAACATATAGATACAGTAGTGTGAACATGGAGAATAAGACTTATATTGGGAGTAAAATCCTTTTCCTCATCGTGCTATGGTTTATATACAAGTGTTTTCTCCTAGTCTACATAGGTTAATAATATTACTTACCTAATATTTTTAACAATAATTAAACAAATCATAGATATATGAAACCTCGACTATATTAAATATGATAAATGAATGGATTTAATACTTCTTAAATTAAAAAAAACCATTAACAACAGTAACATAGACATTTAAAATTGTTTATCACTTTAATCAGCTCTATGTCTCCTATATAAAATCTTCCTTCCCCCGGGCTGGACCTATACTGTGGCAATCAGAAGACTTGCCTCCTGCGATCTCCCTTATCTACTGTTCATTCTTAACTTGCTTAACCATTTTTATAGAATGACTTCCTGACTTCCTTTATATTAAAACCTGTTAGAAGGAAATAATGAGCCACCTCTCCCTTTACTTCCTCTTCTTTTTATCTTTTCTTGGTTTACGAAAGTAGTTAGGGTTTATTTAATTCCTCGCATTTCTTGAATTCAATCATTATTATTTTTTCTCAAATTTTCTTAAATTTCTCTTCTTAATTTTTTTAGTCACTCTTATAAGTCATATCCCTTAGTAAGCTTGGTCTCTCTTTTAACAAGTTGTCCCATAGCAAGTTGGTGGAATAGATTATAAATTAAATATCACTTTAATTGCATAAAGTGTTCTTTCGTTCATGATGCTTAGCATCACACATAGGTCCAAGTCTTCCTCACTTATTTCAAAACACAATCAAGTCTTCCGACTTATCAAACATCATTAAGTCCTCTAACTTATGAAAATATAATCAAATCCTCTAATTTATTAATTAGGGGTAAGGACTTGGGGCATTACACAAACCATCACATAGCAAGGCTAAGACTACTCTCAAAACTCTCCAAATGAAAAAGAGCTTGTTTAGCAAGAGACTCAAGACCCTGAATTATGTCGAATTCAATGAATATGTACAAACTCATTAAAACATAGTATGATCCTTTCATGTGCAACACATTGTTGTTTCTACTTCAACATATTCCAGAAGTCTTTTAGTGATCCATTCCTCTCATGTCTAGCTGAGACGGCATGCGTTAGATGGGTGGCGATGGACCCCCCTTCTTCCATAGTTTCATATTATGTTTTAGGTTCTTACCATGTCGAGCGAGAGGAGAATCCCTAGGCATGTTCTCTTGCATTCTCCATGAGTTCATTTTGTTGACCCCTTATAAATATGCTAACATAAGTTTATACTTAGTGCAAGACCCGACTAGGTATAGTCACGAGTCTAGGGTTAATCCTTTATTATATTATTATATGTATATTGCTAGTGTGGTTCACATAGCTAACCTCGTTAGGACGATGTTAATAATTTATTTGGAACTAATGTTATGGACCTCAACTAGAGAGAAGTTAGTTGTTCTATTCGAACACTTTGACTTTATAATCCTTAATTTTTAGGAACATAGATTAATAATAAATAGGAAGTTGTTAAAATAAAAACATATTAATACACATATGTGAGCTTATTAATAAACATGTGCATGCTAATAGAAAGGGGTGTGATACTTCACTTGCTGAAAGTTAAGGTGTAAACTGTGTATGCTAATTAAATAGTGAACCAGTAACCTTGAGCACATAAATGCAATCCATGTTTTGTGCCAACAATGACGATATCAAAGAATAGATTAATAATTGTAAGTAAATACAAGCGATGCCACATTAGTGCTAGACATCATTAGGTCATAGATATAAATGTGACATTAATAAATTTTATTTCTTTTTAAGTTGAGATTTTAGTGATGTTACAATTCATCCAAATATCCCATCATGATGAAAGCATGACTCTTTGCATCTGATTTCTTCCTACATTTATCACTGATATGTACCTAAGTAACACATCCAAAATTTATGAGGTGTCCAACAAATGGTTTCCTTCTATTCCACATCTTGGCTGGAGTCATGTCAAATAACAACTCTAGTTGAAGCAAGGTTCTGGAGATGTTTTGAAAAACAAAAATCTTATGTGCAAAATTTAGTCAGAAGTTCTTTGGTCTGCAGTAGGCACCGAGCCATTTCCAGCAATTTTTTATTCTTTTGCTCTACGACTCCATTATGTTGAGGGGCGTGAGGGACATATATCTACCAAGAAATTCCATTTTGCGAGAGATATTATTCAAACTATTGACTCACATATTCTCAACCATTTTTTGATCTCAAGGATTTGATGGGTCAACCACATTCCTTTTTTAGATAGTGCCCTAAATTCCTTGAATATTTCAAAGACACGACTCTTATTCTTCAAGAAATATGACCAAACAAATCTAGATAAATCATCAATGAAGGTTAAAATATACTTCACACTTTCTAATGAGTATTTTTTCATGAAACAAATATCACTGTGAACAAGTTCCAATCGATTTTCTTCTCACCGTGCTTTCCCAAAATCAAGGGTGCATGTTGATGCTTTCCAATCACACACCCTCTTCAAACTCGATCGTGTGTAATGGTATTTGGGAGGATGGTAACCATATTATTTATTACCATCATATTCCAACTTCAAAAATTCACATTCCAAGTCGTTCATGCCAAATTCAACTTCTATCATCGATATGAGCAATAAGTGCAATCGATCCAATCGATCGAGTTAGTCAAAAATAATTCCTAGGAGAATGACAAAACCTGTTAAGTACATATTTGGGATTTAAATATCCTAAAGCAATATTCATTCCCCCAAGCCTCAAGTCCTTTACGACAAAGTGATTTGATAAAAAATCAATATTCTTCTTAGTTTGCGCAAGTTGTGAAACTAAGAACATATTTGCGCTCAAGCTAGGAACGTGACAGACATTGGATATTTAGCCATGCCAATATTCAACATCACCACTTCCACGAAACATGAGAGAATATCACCGGCTACATAAATATCCGTTTCGGGAGCTCCACTTAATAAAGATAATAGATAAGCATCCTTAGACATATGATGAGTACAAGTAGAACCAACTATCCATTATTTCTTAGTGGTATGGGAATTTAAGGCATGGTAAGTGCTAACAAGAAAGGTGAATTTTTCTACAAGGAGGTTGATTGACTGACCAGTCAATGTGAATTCTTCAAGGTTCTTGAACTTTCCTTCCAATTCCTCCATCTTCTTCCAGTTTGTTTTCTCCACATGTCTGACATTTCCATAGCATCGACATGTTTTCTTCTTTCAGTTCTTCTTGGATGATGTCGACTAGTTGATATTTTCATTAGCAGGTTGGTCGATACATTCGGGTTAATGATCCAGTTGACCACGTTCCTTATAATTTTGCTTGAGATTACTTTTGAGAAAGTGAGTCTATTGTTTTCTACAAATATTCCCTTCTTCAAGCAAATTTTGTTGGTATTTAATCAATAAATCACATAAGATATCAAAGGTGAAGTCCTTACCATCTTGCTTGTGTGACATCCAATTGGTACAAGATGAATAGTAGAACACGTCATAAGGTGTCCTCAGATTCATAAGGACTAGTTCAATGAGCATTCCATCCTTCTTTGGAAAACCCTTACCACATTCACCCAATTTCAAATATATCTCCTTGATGTGAGCTAAATAGTATTCAATCCTTTCAAAGGAATGAGGTTCTAGAGAGATCAATTATTTCTCTATCTACATTACTTGACATTCAATAACCTTGTCAAACATTGAATTCAACTTAATCCAAATGGCATGAGGGAAGTCATTCTCGCTTGCATGAAAGTGAATCTCCCTTTAAATGTAGGTTATGATGACACCAACAGCCTCATCATTCTTTCCACCTATGATAAACTTCACCTAGTCATCCGTCTAATTTGGAATTTCGACTTCAGTATATTGCCATAGTCCCTTGCTCTTCAACAAAGTTTCCATATCTAGCATATAGATTACATAGTTGTGTCTATTCAGAACAACAAGTTCTATCTTAGAAGTCATCCTTCTGATCAACATTTCTTATCCAACTTCAAAGAAAGAAAGGTATCAGCGGAAAAATCTTCATCCTAGATTCGATCAACACTAGATCTGACTTCAAAAAATTCGTAGACAATAGGCTAGGTAAAAACCAATATCTCTAATTCCATGTTGGGGGGACTCTTCATATGAACCATAGAAAAAGAAATAGAAAAAGGGAATTGTATTCCAAGAAGAGAGGTGGTCTCTAAAGACATCGTCTATAGAACTTAAGCATAGCAAATTAAGATAAGAACATCACAATGCATTCTTCAAATAACATTGTTAAATATATTAACACAACCCATAGGGTCGTTATTTTATTGTCTCTAATTATAACAAAATCCCTTAATGTGAGGGTGCTCTGGTCCATAAATAAGGGTCATTGGTTCTAACCATTTCCACGAAATTCTCAATGTCCCATAGATGAGTCAATTTCTCTAATTGATACGACCATGACTTTGTCGACCATTTAGTTGACCTATAAGTATATCCTCCATTCAAATTCTCGAATAATCGATTGTTGTCTTTCGATTGTCTATCTCCAAAATATCTAGAGGTGTGATGAACGTACATAACCTTAAGTTCCAACCTGTATAACATGCATAACTCTTTCTTTCTATTTTATTGTTAATGTATGAATTCTCTCTCTTTCTCTCTCTCACCTCTCAACAATCTCATTAGCATTCTCGTTTTGATTTTTGTGTAAGAAGTGTTTTTTTAAGCATATCATTAGGATGGTGACACTTATCACAACAGTTGTGTGTTTTAGAGGGTGTCTTTTCAAATTTCTGAATTATTTATTGTTTATTTTCATATATTCTTTTTGTTTCTTTATATTTTCTTCTTTTAGTTTATATGATCCCTATAGAGAAGTTAGGACCTCTCTTTCTCAGGTTTTCCCACACAACCTAAACATAAGATAACTTTCAAACTTATCATAACATATGTCCAGTTACATAGTACTTTATCAATAACAATGTTCATGTGTCCAAACAAATTAAAGACTTAACTAATTAATGGTATTACAACATCCTGTGGTATTACAATGCTGGTTTGTAAAGAGAAACATGTGCGTGTATGCACCTTGTACACATGTAATTAGCGTGTGTACACAATTGTGTAGAAATTAAACATTGTATGTATGCTACTATGAAGAAATGAAGTTGTTAACACCCAAAACGTACCCCGAGGTTGTGGATAGGCAGAATCAGGGTAACCACTAACCACTTTAGACTAGTGCTACTGACCCAACACAGTTAGAGAGGGATCTCTCTTAAACTTATGAAAGACTGGAAATACTCAAAGTTGTCAGCAATGAACAAACACATCAGCCTTCATTACTCAAAATATTCAATCAAACACGTTCTTAGAAGGTCAGACTTTTGTTAGGACAGATTTGTTTTAAATTGTATGCTTAAAAGCAGTGTGGATCTCTAGTGGGAAATGGAGTCAAATTAAACAATACATGAATATCATTGACAAATGCTTTGTAAATAAATTCACACAGGGGCAAGGTAGCCACCAACTTACAGTCAAAGAGCTTTTAGTTGGGTGATTTAGAAGAAATATGAAACAGCCCACCAATATAAAGCATGGAAACATGAATTCTATATTGATTTTAGCATAAACATAATTGTGGAATACTTAGTATGATAACAATAGAGCATAAAGACTATGAATCTATTCAAATGCTACACTGAACCAATCATGGAAAGAGCATTACATAATGGATTAACAATGAAAGGAAACACATATCACATGGTAAAAGAGAAGAAACAGACTGCAAGACCGATCACACATGAATCCCTGAAAAACGCCTGCTCGGCTCTATCAACTTTATTAACACAGTTCAAAATGCACAACACAGAGCAATATGCTAAGTTCCAAAATTTTCAACCTTTCTTCCTTCAATTACATAGAACTTATAGCTGCCTAGAGCCTCAGTCTCGACTCATTTGGACCAGAAAACAATTATAACATAATGACACCTCATCAGAACGTATTCGCCACTACCACTACAAGAAAAAAATGGGTAGGGTGGGCTTAACTATCTTTCCACATTCACCAGTACTTTTTACCACAGGATATTTCACTTCAAAAATACAAAGATAAAAGACAGCAATGTAACCGCTCCAACTAGAGTCGAAGTCATAAAAAATATTACAAATTTCCTTTAAAATAAAATACTTCAAAAGTATTTAACTTGAAATAAGATTCAACAGCTAATTTGGAGTATGAAGTGTGTACTTTATCTTCCCATATCTTTCCACGTTGGCCCATAGTGCGGCTGATGGAAGGTCGTAGCTTGCCATTTCTTTCACCATAACCCTCATCTCAATGTGATCTGCAAAGGAAATTGGTGGAATCCTTTCACCGATAGCGATCAACCTGTGCAATATTTCAAAGTCTTCCGCAATCTTCTCCATTAGGATCTTCCCTATAAGCAGATGGTTCAGATACTGAAACTTTGCATGATCTATCCTTATGGAAAATAACAATTTTTTATATGCATTTTGGGAAATCAACTCCTGATTTTCGTCCCAGAATGATGGCAACCCTTTTCGATCAACCCTTTAAACTGTCCCTTGAACCTTGTCACCCGTCTCCCCATTGCTTCAGCTCTGGCTTCCATGCCTTCGACCTGTGTGTGCTTTCCCAATACTCTTCTTGCCGTAGTGATTGCTATTATCCTGTCCCTAATATCTGAGGCCGTTAGATCTTCTTTTGTCAAGCCCCTCAGGAAGGAGATCGCATTCTGAGATGTTTCCTTAGGCTTCCTATTTAGATCTTCTCTCATAGCATTGCAGCTTTTAAGAGCATCTTTAATTGTTTTCTCTTTTATTCTCATAAAGTCCAGATAAGGTCTAAACTCTTCATCTTCCTTAATAATCAGGTCCCACACCATATGCCTGCACCCCTGCATAGTCGCTTGCCCCACAACTTGATGAGTAAGCTTCTTATTAGTTTCAGTTAATGCCTTGTATTTAGCTTGCAGGGATTTTGCTTCTTCATCCTTTTTCTCGTTTTGCTCTTTCAACCTTTGAGCTTTTTCTTTCAATTCTTTAATTTCACCATCCTTTAAGCTGACCTAGGACATATCCTTCAAAAGGATGTCAGCACCATCTCCATCTCCACTTTGACTCACTCCTGTTTGATGCACCGTCAAACTTGACAAGTTACCCTTTAAATCATTGATCTGATTCTCCAAGATTATTCTTTCTTTCTTCCAACTGTCTTCTTTCTCAGCAAATTTTAATAATTCTGCTTTATTGTTATTGACTTCCTCAGCCAAGGATTCCTTTTCTTGTTCAAGCTTTGTTTCCTCTAGAGCTTGAATCAACTATATATTTGGAACCTTTTCCCTCTTCTACAGCTTTTAAATCAAGTTATCCTTTTCTATCAATAATTGCTTGCTGGTTTTACCTCCCCCATCATTTTCAACTAAATCAAATTTGCATCTTTTTTACATGTTGTTGGAAGGATTTATTTTCTAATATGTCCTGCTTCAATTGGCCTTCCAATTTATTAACAACAGTCTCCAATTTATCAGCTTTTAATGTTGCTTCTACAAAGTCTTCGTGTATTACTTCCCCAATTTGCCTATGAAATTGGATCCTATCCAGAACTAGTATCTTTTTCCAATTGACCTTCACTTCGGTCATTTTCTCTTCTGTGGATATCTCCAAATTCAAGGTGTTTTCTTTCAAATCCCTGCTAGTCATCAAAGAAGTTTCATAATTGGACAAACTTCTAACCGTTGGCATTAAATTAAAAATCCTTTGGGCAGAGGCTTACTTATTCTGTCCATAATGATTGTACATGTCCATCTTGGACTAGAATCTATTTACATCCCCACCTTCCTTGACTTCCTGAAATTTTTATTCTTGAATTTGTACTTCTGGAGCCGAAGGCTCCTCTTTCTCACCTCCTTCACTTCCCGCTAAAACAACCAATTCATCTAGTGTCTCCACTTTAGGCCTTTTTTCATCATTCCCTTCTTCCACATCTACATCCATAACGTCCTATAAATCCCTTTTCCTCCCTATCTCCAACGTGTCTAGCAGCTGATCTATGTCCATTGTTACATCTGACAAAACTAGCTCTCCTCCTTATGAATTTATAGCTTCCTCCTCTTCAGGCTCGTGACGAAATAAATTTAGTCCCTTCAACAATCCCTATGTCTCTTGGTGTTCAAAATCCTTTAGGTTACAATTCTTCTTCCTTGCGGAAATAATATGTAAGGGATCATATGCAATTGACACGTCTTTTTTAAATTCCATAATCTCCAACAATTTCTCCACGTCCACCAGAGATTCCTTGCTCTTTACAATGAATGGACCTACTCTCCATGGGTACTTTACATCAGAACCTTTTTTGAATTTCAGGAATTGCTCATCTTCTAGAATTAAATTCTACCTGATGAACTCGAGGGAGAAAACCCTCAGAATCAAGAAAACAGGTCAAATATAGGGTTCATGCACGAAGCCATATAACCTAATCATTGTAGCATCCTTCAACAAAAACCAATCTCCTACAGCCAGCTCATTTTTTAATTGCATCATAGATTCCATCTCTAGAAAAACTCTGTGTAATTCCTCCCCGAAAATGATGTTATAGACAACAGACAAGATATAATTCAAGTAATTAAAGACAATATCTAAAACGTCTGTGCTAAGTAACTGTGAAGACTACAAATCTTCTACAAAGCTAGACATAACCATCTTCAACAACTGTGTTTGAAACCTAAAGTGTCTAGTATTGGGAAATCTGCTCAACTGCAAATGAATTCTCTCTGCCAAAAAATCATCGAACTTGAGTGACGGCACTGACCCATTTTCGGTTCCGGGCGAACTAATTCTAATCCTGAACAACATACTCAACTGTACTTCTGTTACCCACAGGTCTGTATCTAAACATAGAAATTGAGCTACCAAAGAGAGGACCAATTGGGTACTGTCATTAAAAATGATAACATCCAAAGTATGGGGTTTCCGCAACTTCTAAGTTGAGCTTGAGATAGGAAGCTAAAAAAGCTTGGCGGTTCTCGGGAGAAATTTGACGAAATAGGGCGACAATTGAATCCTCAGAAAAACTCCCAGACTCAAGGGTTTGTCACTCGGGAATTGCAAAAGAACTTTGGACAACTGCGGGCTCTACTGTACAAACAATTTTGGACTTCTAGGCATTCATGATTACTCTTTGAGGCTCTGAATAGTTTGACGAACACCACGACATGAACTCAGGGAACGACATTACTTGGTAAAGGAAGAAGAAGATAAACAATGACCGAAAAACCCTATGTACATCCAGACCCTGCTCAAGCAAAACCTTTAATATTTTCTTAGTCTCAGGGATAGGGAGCCGAACGTTTGTATCGCATACATCAACATCCCTATCTTCTAGAGAAATTTTAACCCTAGAACTGCTAGAAATTGGTTCTTCCTCCATCTTATGGTTAAAAAAAGGCTTAGATTTGCTGAAAAGGGCAGTTAAAAATCCCTACTTGTCACTGAAAGCTCCTTGTGCGACCTCTCCTGTCTTCTTCTTCGTCTTCTACATGTCCAGAAGCTTCCGAGTCTGACAGGTCCGAGGAAAAAATTTCAACCTCACATGCCTACAGTTATATATATAACCCTTTTTCTTTTAAACTTCAGTCTTCTTTGCCAGTTGTCTACATGCCTCCTCCGTTGATCTCCCGTGCACTGATCTCGACCATCCAGATCTGATACCTTTTAGCTGATTTGACAACCCTTTACATCCACCATCGGATCATCCCTTTGCTATGATATTCACCGTCCATCTATTAGCACCATACACCAATGAAGTGGTGTCGCGTCCCCTTAAACTGGTTTATGTTACCACTTATCCCTCTTTGTGACAAGGCCCGATGTTGACACCTGTCATATGGTTTTTCCCATCGCAACCACCATTCCATTTATCGAGCATGCATCTTCCCTATGAGACAATCAACGAGGACCATCGATCTTCTCCTGTCATGTTTCCACGATGGGGATCGACGACCCGCTTAACTATTGAAACTTTTCCCGCTAGTGGGGTCCATGCCACTATCTTCGGCGCACCTCTAACTCCCATCACCGTCGATCAGATTTTCTCTGCAACCTGCACCGCCGATCATATGAAACCTATGCAGTGAGTAATAACTCCTGTTCTGAACCGTCTGATCTCGGGCAATGAAATCTAGCTGTTGATCTTAGCGCGCTATCTCCCACCTTGGTGGTTTCGCATGCACCTGAGGTGGTTTTTGCATACCGCTTATGTTGCTTGCAAAGCGTTCTCAGCCTGACACCTGTCCGGCAGTAACATCCATCACAACCACCGTAGCCTTTTTTTACTCCACGCAACTTGGCCATGCGATGATCGACGAGGGCCATTGATATCCATTCGTGCCCAATCAACGGCAGGACCTGTTCAATGGTTAACCTTTCACATTGTTTGCCTTCAGACCATAGTAATTTGGTTATTTTCACCCCTTTTTGGTCATTTAATTGCATTTTGATATTCTCTTTTGCAATTTTCTCAAGATTTCCTTATACTTAACACCCTTAAGCCATTTTCTCACACCTTTAGCACCTAGCCATGAAAAAAAAAGGAGACTTTAGGCTACCTTCAAGGAACTTTCCAAGATGCTCATTCATTTCACCTTAGTCCTTATGCAGAAAAACTAACTGCTAACAGAAGCAGTGTATGGCAATCTATAGGACTGCTGAGGGTAGGAAAAATCAAAATTTTATTGACACTAGTGGATTTTAGCCTAGCAAGAAGTTCGGAATATGAAAAATACCAACTTAATCTATGAAGAGACTAAAGGAATAAATGAACCCTATGAGGAATCACTTATGAGTTCCTCCCCACTAGATTCACCATTTATGTTGTGGGAAAAATTCACCTACTATATAGGGTTAGGGATACTGATAAATCGAGGAAATACCCTACTCCAAATTCATACTTAACCAAAATTGAATTCAAAGAGAGTGAAAAATGGACTCATCCAAATCCTAAAAGTTGAATGCTTCACAACTGTATTTCTCCAAGTCTTGTTTTCTGATTAACCTAAATCTCTTTTGTACCTGCAAACAACACAACCAGATATCCTTCTCAAATACTTTGGTATATTGAAGAAGAATTGTAACAAATAAAATATTAAAATAATATGAATAACATATATAATAATATAAATAATAAAATAAAACATAATGTTAATTACATTAACTAAGAGACATAACCCTTGGTGAGTAGTCACCATATAAGCCCTATATATGCGACTATATCATCATTTTTTATCTTATCAATTATATATTCGATTATTTGACCATTTATGGATGCTTTGTATTATTTACATTGGTTTTTTGTATAAGAAACGATTTTATCGTTTCACTTGGTATCAAAGCTGCGTTGTTGATCTAGGCTTGTAGCCACCATTTTGGGTTTCTCTAAAATCTAGGACCTTGTCCAAAAATCAAGCCCTTGGCCCAAAGAAGTAAAAAAAAAGAAAACGAAAAAAGAGGCAAAAGTAAAAGAAAAGAAAAATAAGAAAAGTAAAACAAAGAAGTAAAAGAAGTAAGATTCCAGAAGACCTACTCAAAGGTAGCCGTTGACATACTAAAACTTGAAGGGATTATTCAAAGAAATCCTATTAGCATCGCTATTTTCCCAACCATCGAGGAAAATCACATTAACGTCAGCTTGGAAAATCAATTATTTGTCCCAAAACTAAGTATAATCGAAAAGAAAGAGAAATATAGTGGGAATCAATATGCAATTAGGGACTTAGAACTGACAATTGATGAATATAAGTTCACATCCCAATTCATTGTTATGATTATTTATCTAAATGAAGTCGACATCATTTTGGGTTCACCCTGGATGGAAACATTAGGGGTATTCATCTTAAATATGAAGAAATTTTTTTTAACGTTCTCGTATAAGAAGAAGCAAGTCACACTATAGGACTTTACATTGAAGTCAAAATCAGGAGGTGTGTCATATGAAGACTTCAAATACATCTCGAAGGTGATCTCACAAGAAGATCACAAATCAAGACAGAAGATGCAGAAAGAATTTGACAAAGTCGTCATGGACAAAGAATAAGAGATCTCCCATTTAAGAGATCATAATCATAAATTGCTTCTTCAAATAAAAAAGACGAAGGATAAAGCACAACAGAATCAAAATCTAGAAGAGGAGAATCTAGATCTTCAGAAGAAACTATTAGAAAACATTGACGAAAATGGTCAACTGAAGAAGCACAAACAAGATCTAATGGATCAAATTCAGAAGCTTAAAGATGGTAAGAAAGCGCAAGAAGAAATGACCCGAAATCTTAAAAAAGAAAAAGACTCGTTAGACAATAAGTTGGATCAAATTCAAAAGAGGACATCAAATCCCTTGGACTAAAAACTCTACGTTGAGAAAAAAGAAGCAAATACAAATTCAGTCCTCGTCACAGTTCAAAAAGAAGAAAATCTGGTAAAAAAGCAAACAACAATAACTCCCTATCGACACCCCAACCATATAAACCAGTATCCTAAAAAGTGGGAATTGTCGAAAGATAATGGTACTAATGTGCTCAAATCTCCTGACGATAGATCAATAGAGAATCCCAATAGTTAGCAACAAATCAATTTTGGATGGATTGATCTGTCAACATATCGGAAGTTATGATTTACACTTAGATGTTCGTATCGACATGTTTCGTCAGCTACGACGTCACAAGGAACGATGCAACAACATTATAAGGCTTTGAGGACAAAGCCTTTCTAAGAGAGACGCAATGTAACAAATAAAATATTAAAATAATATGAATAATATAAATAATAAAATAAAACATAATGCTAATTATATTAACTAAGAGACATAACCCTTGGTGAGTAGTCACCATATAAGCCCTATATATGCGGCTATATCCTCATTGTAAAATCATCATTTTTTATCTTATCAATTATATATTCGATTATTTGACCATTTATGGATCCTTTGTATTATTTACATTGGTTATTTGTATAAGAAATGTTTTTATCGTTTCAAGAAATAGAAAAAGTTACCATTATAACCTTGATTTGACAACGCAAATTTATTTTCTTGGGTTAACATAAATTTGATCCAAAAAGATTATATACAAACAAATCATACTATGAAAAGAAATATTTTCGGGGAGGGAATGAAGAGTGATCTTATATTCAAATCAAGATACAACTACAAAATTAAGGCATCACCTAAATCTTTAATGCAATGCCCTCATCACCAATCTAGATTGTCCTTTCCTCGGACAGTATCAAATCTTCTTCCGGACTCTTCCTTGATCTAGGAATGAAAGGAATTTATTATGGACAATTAATATATCCAATCACTCTAGGAAGGAAGTAAGATCAACATACATGGAAATATGAGGGGAAGGATTCTATAATAACCCTAGGGAAACTATGATTCAATTACTCCAGCATATAATTACAATGTTGGCATATTCTCTCATCCTTCATATTGGGACTTGATTTTATATTTGAGAGAGGTGTTTTTGGGAGTTGATTCAGGTATAATTGAGTGTATGTGGACTAGCAACGACTTCCAACCACCTTAAACACACATGAAATCATACATGTTTTTTTTTTTAATCTTCAAAGATGTGTGCATGTCGTTTGAGGGAAACATGCATATACGTGTGTTTCTAATTGACAACCCACACATGCAAACCAAAACTAAGTTTATTGAAGGATATTTTCCACATTTTTATGTATATGAGGGGTGTAGGGGGTTTTTAGCATCAGTGAGTTAGACAATTCTATAACATAATTAAACCATAGAGGACCGATGGTCAACCTATTGGTTATCCAAGGTTGTATTTATTCTAGGAATTATTCTCATTATGTCATCAACAATGGAAGCTTCTTGAAGATTATGAATATATTTAATATTACCTATTTTGTGTGGACAGTCTCTGAAAAAGTTACATTCACCAGAACAACAACATTTTAGTTCTCCTTGGGTTGATATTTGTCTTCTTAAAATTCCTATTTCCATAACGAGTAGGTTTTGTCCTATTTTGAGTTGGTAAATTATGCTGATTATAATTCCTCCAGTAATTATTTCCTTGAAACATTTTTCTTTATTTCTAAATAAATAAGGTTTATATCCTTTTCTTCGTTGATCACATATTTCCTTCTTCCAGGCCTTCCAGGCCTTACAGTATCTAGTTGGTTGTTTATATTAATCAACAATATTTTCCCTTTCTAACAACCTCATCTAAGGTCTTAGGTTGGTCGATTCTATGATATGTCTGTGTGATTGAGGTAGGAATCTTAAGAATCTATATATCTTGACCCTTTCATCTCTAATATAGGTTACATAGCACAACATTTGATAAACCTGTTTGCAATATATTCCATGGTCATCATACCCAATTTTAGTTCATGAAATTGTTTAATTTTTGATAATAATACCTTTCAGATAGGTATTTTATCTTGAACAATTTCTTGAACTAATTCTAGCTTAGCTTCCTTTCACTAATATATTTTACTTCCTTAGGGTCTTTCTACAAGATCTAATATTTTCCAGTCAAATTATAAATAGTTTTTTTGTTAAGTTGGATAATTATATAGTCATAAATATTTACTCAATGTCAATATCCAAGCCCGTGTCTTTTCCCCCATCTTCATTTTGCCATAAAAGGTAGGGGGTTTAATCTTCTTGAATTCCCCTTGTATTTCACCTACAATTTTTACCTTATTTATTTTCTTATGAGATGAAATTTTGGATTCTAAACTTATGGTAGTGGCTTCCTCATTGTTGGAGGAGTCATCTATAAAATCCAATACATCCAATGAACTAAAATTCTGAACTTTGCAAGATAGTTTATCTATGTCATTGGAAGTCTATCCCTAGTGCTTGTTATTCCTTCCTTTAGACAAACTATGCAATACAAAATTTGCATTTATCTCTTGTTTTTCTACTTGAGCCTTCATTAGTTTTTCATTGCCATCTTTAAAACTTTGTATTTCTTCCCTAAGACACCCCTTAACTTCCAACATTTTTGAAGGAGTCTCATGTTCATTCCCATTGTTCAACTCTACCAAGATATCCTCTTCTCGTGAATGTTGGTTTATGACATCATGTTGGCTAGGAACTTCATCCATAATAGTTACTATGTTTGTAGTCAATTTTCTCTATTGATTTTCTCTTATGTTTTTGTCCTCCTCTTGGGCCAAGACTTGACCAGTTTGTTCAAGTTCTACTCTATTTCTAGTTGTGCCTAGTTATAATTACATAACTGGCTCAAAATAGACCGTTTATCTTTAATTCAAATAAATATTTGATGTTGGAACGGGTTTGGCTAGGTCCTTTCCAAAATTTTGGTACTTATTTAACTTCCTTCTCAACTGTGATTTACTAAAATAGTATGTACCAAACAAATTTCCTTATTATTTTATGTGGTTCTAATATTTTCATTGAGCCCAAATGTCTATGTGTTGAAACCTATGGCTATGATACTAATTCGTAGTTCACACCTAAAATTTAGAAGATTAATTTCTTTTTTTACTTTATTTATTCAAAGTGTATTTAAAAAGTAATTATATTCCCTAAGTTCCCTTGATAAACTTTGATAAATTATCCCTTACAAGGATGAATAATGAATAATTGTGTCTTTTTAGTTTCATATATTTCAAGGTTAGAAAGTATACTTGGTTGTTCATAATTACATAATTGTTATTTGATTTTCCTTACAAGTTAAATAGAAAGGAAGATAATATAAATTGTGATAATAATTACTCTTTATTTTTAAAAATGTTTTTATTTGTGACGTATACTTAATAATCAAACCTTATCAATGTAATATCCTAAGTTTGTACCCCCTTGTTAATAAAGTTCTAGAGGACTTAGATACATTTGATTTTGAGTTGTATTGTCTAAGACATCATGAACCATTAATGATGTGATTACTTATTTGATTGTATTTACTTAACTTTTAAACTTGTAGGGAAACATACAGTTATGAAGAGGGGCCAAGCTTGTTAGAGGGAAATGACTTACCAAGAACAAATAAAAAGGAATGAAAAAGAAAATAAATAAAAGATAAATTTGAAGAATAAAAAGAAGACAAGAGAGGGAAAAGGGATTATTTTTCCTATCAAGAAAGAGCAACCTAAATGTTGAACAGAGCCTTCCTTTTAAATATATTAGGAATGTAATGGAAGAGAGATAAACATTATAGGAGATAATGGTTCCTAGTTACTAGAGGGTTCAATTGAATTCATTGAGCGCTCATTTGACCATGAACAAAAATATGGTCTGTCTAAGAGGGACTGTTATTGGAATCTGATATTTTGGGAATTCACAACACTGGTAAAAAACCTTGTGACTACTCTGTAGAAGTAAATAAGTTAGATAATAAAATATTCCCTAATTCATTTCCTTCTAGCTTTCTTAGCTTAGCTCAGGGGTGATTCACTGGATAAAATTTGTAGAACAGTTCAGGAATTTATGGCTGGGAGGAACATAGAAGTTCCCTAAAGAATTGGTTGCATTAAGTAGAAAAGTATATATGTCTGCATTTAGAGGTCTCTTTATTGATTAATTTTGGTTTTTTTAAGAGTGTGATGATTAATTTTGAAATAATTATAAAATATGTTAACAAAGTTATTTCATGTTAGTATCCTGCCTACCAGTAATCTCTTAATATTTTTTTTTAATTAATATTTCATAGGTATACATCTTTGTTAAGTTATTAAGAGATTATCTTGATGTTAAACCTGAAATTGGTATATTTATGTTGTCTTTTGGTGTAACTTAGTTCTCCATAGATTTGTAAATTGATTCTTAAATGTATCCATATTTGCTATTGGGAAGCAAGGCGAATGCTACAAATTTATAGGCTTATTACTTATGTTATTTTATGCTAACTGGTTTTTTAGGATATATATATTTCTATTTGAACATAATGAAATGTTATAATTTCGTATACTTACTATTTATTTTGTAAATAGATTGGTATTATCCATAAATTCCTAAGAGGACATAATGGAGGATATTCTGATATTTATGTATAAACAATTGTTATATTCAAATAAATAATAAATTAACATATAGATTATAATCAATTTGATTATTATAATTAATAAATAATACAGAAAATTATAGTACACAATATATCTATATATAACAAAGCCCACAAACCGAAACCCACTAAGGGTTTGTTCTTTCTATAATATATATATATTCCGGACCAAAACTATGACAAATGAATTACATGTATTACAAGAAGGATCATAAGTCGAACCCATAAAAGGGTTTGTTTATGAAACAAATAAAATATATAAGAATAGTAGAAATTTATCCACAATTAAACAATGTCAATATATCGAACCGGTAATGGGATTGATCCTATATAATAAATAATGCATAAATACAAACACTTTTATATAATGCATAAATACAAACAAGTTTATGGACACCATAAGTAAAGAACATGTGCATATGAACATAGGTTAAGAGTCAAAACCATGTATGTGCATTTGTTTGCATATGCAATATTTATTAAACCAAATAGTCAGCTCCGTTATACAGTGAGTTTGGCCACAGGGTTGAACCTCACACGAGGCCTTATTTAACGTCTATACTAAATGAGTCACAACCACATGCCCAAGCATTTACGGGATTTGAAAATTACATAATATTAAACTAATATTAAACTACTAATTGCTCCCATAATTATGACTTGATGTCAAAACCCTGAATGGTTAATATCATCAAATAAATAAACAATATATTGTGAACTGTTTTTGTAGTTACTTATCGTCGTGTCAAGACATGGCCATGCTTGTAATTATCCAATCTAATCATAAACAAATACATTGGCATTCAAATTATGCAATTTCAATAGCTAATATATGTGATTCTAAGATTTTTTAAAAATTTCCAACCGAAATACGAACAAAATTAGACGAAAAATATGTTCGAAAAAAAGTTGAAAATGTAGAATATTTAAACTACACCTATATATATATATATATATATATAATGGACTGAGAAATCATTACAAGCAAATATTGAATCTTTAGGTTTGAAAGTGTTCATAATCAAACATTCCACGAGAAAAATACAGTAACAACAAAGTGGCCAAGAAATCCCTCTCATGTATCTTCTCAAAATAAATCATTAGATGTTTGGAGCTATCATCAGGGCTTGAAACCCTTTTCACAGAAGCACATTTGGCATATATGGAAGAATGAATGCCTTTGAGATATATCGTAACAATGCCAATGAACTCGTTGCAACATTCCCCCTAGCTTCTTCTTTAAGCAACGATGTTCCTTATTGTTGTGACCTTCTTTGTGCTTGCAAATTGTCTCTCATTTCCAGTTCTATGAAGAAGAAGGTTATGCTCCAAATAGTAGAAGAGGCCAGGCATCAATGGTCAAACTCATGATTTAAGGTTATGAATCATCCAATAAAACTCCGGACTGATCACAAGGTATGAATAGAAAAAGGGATAACAAGTAAACCTTCCCCGGTAACAAGCCTAATTATTGTATCATGCAACTTCCTAGCACAGATCTAGACCATTAGATGTGTTGGGATGTGCATCAGAGATAAAAAATAGAGTTCTCTTCTAGCGACTCAGATGTAACATTGCACCTTCCTAAAATAAATTGCAGTTGTTGGAGGAATTAGAATGAGCAATGAACATAGCAGGGCTCCTCCCCACTAGTGGCCTAAATAAAATCTTACATCTTACCAGGATGGATCTGGACCATTGAAGGTAACATGTTGTGCCTCAAAGACAAAAATGGGAGTCTCCCCTTCGACAGCTAAGATTAAATCATAAACCTTTCCAACGCAAATCTCAACCATCACTGGATCGAATACATGTAGCAGAACTTAAAAAGGATCTCTCTCCATCCATGGTTTAGATCAAACCTCACATATTTTCAAAATATATTGATCATTGGAGGTATTAAACACGAGACGGGATCAGAAAAGGCACTTTATCATCTAAGGCTGGAATTAGACCATGTGGATTTCCCAAATAAAACCACGATTGTTAACAGTGTTAGGGTACAAGTAAAAAATAAGGTGGAATGTTGTCGATTGACAGTCAAGTTCATACCATGCCACCGTTTCAAAATAAATGTAGGTCATTGGCAAGGTTATACAAGTGAGTACCTTGTTCCTCCCTAGGATGGTGTAATTGGTTTGAGTGATCAAAAGGTTGGTCATTCATGTGAAACCAAAACTACTTCGAACTAGGTGATGCATAAATCTTGATAGAATATGGTTGTTTAATATCATAGCATATGCACAACACAATCGTCCCATTCATATGATCTCCTTTTCATCAGCTTAAATGTATAATTCCGCATCCCCATTGTATACCTGCACACTTGAAGTGTCACTAAAAATCATCATTCATCCATCAAATCCCTTGTTCATTACCTCGCGACTAACCCATGAAATGTGAACGAAAAGCTCAATGTCCCCCCACTGCTATATATGAATGCACAATGCACATCCTTCTTGGTTATCCCCGGTTGATTACCTTTTTCACCTTGACGATCATCATCCTATGTCCCGTCTTTCCATAATGATGCAGATAGTTCCACCTATCCTAAGAATTTTCCCCTTGTTATTTTATGATATGATGTCCCTCCATGCGATTCATTTCAGTTGTTTCCCTATAAAGAAACTCGTTGATTGATATGACCCACTGCTCACTCTGAGTGAGCTTTGCAAAGTTGACACCTTGGAGGGACATTCAAATATCACTATGAGTGAACTTTGTGAAGAAACACAATGTTCCTGTAGAAAAAGTGGGCTCTGATGTCCTTGCCACATCTCACTCTGTCATGCCCCGTCACTACTACATACAATGGGCATAACATAGAGTGATTATTTGTAGGAGTGGACAAATATGCTAAGGACCAGACTGTTGTTATTGAGTCCGCTTCATATTACACCACGACCAAGTGGGATTAAGTCCTTCTTGTGGGTGTTCTTATGCAGGATAGAATCGGGTGATCTCCTTTGGTATCATACTAGAAAATTATACTCACTGATGTTGTTGAGTACCAAACAGGGTAAACTGATGTTGTTCAATACCAGAATTAGTTTCATCATCCAATGGATTGATAGAGAGGGACAGATAAAGAACCAAACCTGGTAGATGGCCCATGCTCATGATAGACCTCTTTTCAAAATCAGTTACACCACATCAACATGAAGGCGTAGATTCCAACATAAATAAAGTGCATCATAGTTATGGCCTAAGGGCATATTCAACATCTGTGAGCATACTAATGGTCAACATGAGGAGGCACAAAAAGAGGTCCAGTCATTTCCAGTATTTTGAGAGTGGAGAAAAGTTGCTAGGATCTGCAACATTAGCCTTGTTCTTTTTTGGTGCACAGTGGGTAGACCTAGGGTTCAATATAATTTCACCAACAAAACCCAAGAAACCAGCCCTTTCGGCACCACCTGCAATCATATGAATGTGAAAATCCTCATAACATATCTAAGAGATGTATACCTCACAAGAAATAATTTAGGAATAAGATTAAGAGTGGTCAATGCAGTAAGATGAGCAACAGAATAATAATACAGTAGAACTCGGATAGAAGCAAAAATACTTCACACACACTAATTAATTAATCACAATATGGACAAATAAATAGTACAATGCATGAGGATTCGAATGCCAAGGTGGAAATTCGAATCATCCTTCATGGAGTGATCAAAACATCACTGGAGTGTCATCGGAGCACAACTAGTAGTCTATCTTATCATCAGTGGAGTCATCAATGCACAAGTAACTGTCTACCATCAGTCAAACTGAGTCTAAATGAGTGTGGTAGGTGTAACTGATTGTAATTGGCACATGGAGACACTAACTGAATGAAGGAGGCTCAGTGGAGGGTGCATGAGGAGCTAACTGAAGTCAGAATGGGCAGTCAAGTCTAACTGGAGGTCCATCGGAGTGATACGGTTAGTTGAGAGTCAGTCAAGCCTAAAATCAAGGAGAGAACTAAAGATAACTGAACTAACTGGAGTGGTAGGTAAGGAAGGGCGCCTTTCTCATGTAGTACGTAAAAGGAGGGCGCACTAAGCTCTAGGAGGGATGAAACTGAGTGGAAAGAATCTATGAGGGCTAGCTAACTGAGGGCTAGGTGTTGAGACTGATGACTGGGATGCATGCAAATGCATGCAAAACCTAAAAGTGCATGCATGACTAAAAATGCAAAGGATGAAAATGTTGGTAGTAATAGGATGGAGTATAGGAATATCCTAACACCTCCCCTTAATCCATCCTAGGCCTTGGTAACTAAGACCAAAGGTCACCCAATATAATGAATAATAACAATCAATAAACCGAGGAAATGGGGAAAACCTCATGGGAAAAATACCCCCCCTCAAAATAGACTATAAGGCACACACAAAAATAAATGCTCCAAACTCAAGCAGGTGTGATGCTTGGTCATATGTCTGGAGGTATCTTCTTCTTGGGAAGAAGTGGATCATGCTCAGAAAGCATGTGCTTGTACTTTCTCTTCAGATCGAATGTGATGAGAACAAATCCAAAAGTATGAGGATGATCCTTGAACCTGTGATTCGAATCAGTTGAGGTAGGATCAAAAACATGAATGTGCAGATAGTCTTTTGTCTTCTCCTTCGAACCACCATGGGTGAGATTATGCCAAAAGGAACCATCAAATAATATCTTGAAATACAAACCAGATTTAAGACTTGAAGAATAGTTTCTTGAGATCTCCTTTGAACCAGCAGGGGTGAGATCAAAACTATCATATGCATGAGAAATTGTCCCAAGTAGTGATTGCTTAGAATCCAAATTAGATCCAAGACTTGAATCATGGTTTCTTGAGATCTCCTTTGAACCATAAGAGATGAGATCAAAACCAGTAAATGCATGAGAATTTATCCCAAGCGAATGGCAATGGTTTCTTGAGATCTCCTTTGAACCAACAGGGGTGATATCAAAACCATGATGTGCATGATAAATTATCCCAAGCAAATGGCAATGGCCATATTCTTCAATAACCTTCTGAAAGCATGGAATAATGATCATATAGTAGTAAATAAGAGGTGATTGCTTGAGGAGAGCGAATGCATTACCTCCAATAGCTTATTTGACCTCAGAAACATTCAATGGATCATGATGCAGACCAACAGACTCTGGTGCAAGAGAGGATTTAGGACCTTCTGCAATATCTAGAGTGTGAGCTAGCACATAATTCGAAATAGAAGAAATTTGGAGCATGCGTGTAGAATCTGCAAGTTCTTCTTCTTTGTGGACAACTTCAATATGAGATATGTTTGATACCGATTCATGATCAATGAGATCATCAAGGAGGGCGAATGCATTACTTTGCTTGATCTTGAAGGGGTTTGGACCAATCCCTTCATTCTGTCTGCCAAATATTTCATCCAGGTGGGCCCATAGCTCTTTTGGATTTCAACAGAAAAGAAGTGGTGTACCATGCATCAAGACATAGCAAGCATCATGTCTCCACAGACACTGTCACCTTTATTTAACCAGCCATTCTCTTCTTCATAGCATTTGAACTCTCTTTCAAAACAATAATCAAAGAGATCATGGCTCTTCAAATATGCTATCATTTTTGGTTTCCATTCATCATAGTTGAATGGAGAAAGAGGAGGGATTTCTTCTCAATTCATGGAAGTTGTAGAAGACCTGCAAAAACAATAGAAAAGTCTGCAACTGCTACTGCTGCAAAAATGCAGAAACTGTTGCACTCAAAATCTTGATAATAACCTGCAAAAAACTCTTAGGAATGGAGATAAACAATATTCTCAACATGCTCTGATACCATGTGAAAATACTCACAGCAGATCTAAGAGATGATGTATACCTCACAAGAGAATAATTATGATTAAGCAGGAAAATAGAAGAAGAGTGGTCAATGCAATATAATGAGCAATAGAATAATAATACAGTAGAACTCGGATAGAAGCAAAATAACTTCACAAACACTAATTCATTAATCACAATATGGACAAATAAGTAGTACAATGCACGAGGATTCTAATGGCAAGGTGGCAATTCGAATTAGCCTTCATGGAGTGATCAAAAGATCGTTGGAGTGTCATCGGAGCACAACTAGTAGTCTATCTCATCATCGGTGGAGTCATCAATGCACAAGTAACTGTCAACCATCAGTCAAACTGAGTCTAACTGAGTGAGGTAGATGTAACTGATTGTAACTGGCACATGGAGACACTAACTGACAGAAGGAGACTCAGTGGAGGGCACATGAGGAGCTAACTGGAGTCATAATGAGCAGTCAAGTCTCACTGGAGGTCCATCATAGGGATACAGTCAGTTGAGAGTCAGTCTAGCCTTAAATCAAGGAAAGAACTGAAGATAACTGAATGGTAGGTAAGGAAGGGCGCCTTTCTCATGCAGTAGATGAAAGGAGGGTGCACTAAGCTCTAGGAGGGATGAAATTGAGTGCAAAGAAGCTCCAGGGGCTAGCTAACTAAGGGATAGGTGCTGGGACTGATGACTGGGATGCATGCAAACCCTAAATAATGCATGCAAACCCTAAAAGTGCATGCATGACTTAAAATGCAAAGGATGAAAATGCTAGTAGGACTAGGATGGAGTATAGGAATATCCTAACAATGAAGTCACACCCGAGGTATCTAGGGGGACTATAGGGACTAAGCTTTCACAGTGCTGCAGGGATATGAATAGTCATTTTAAAAATCTAACATGCATTCAAACTAGTAAAATAAACATAGCATCCATGTGCACAACACACATAAAATTGATCACATTAAACACATAACCAATATTTTTTAGAATAGGTTTCCTTCAATATTAGCTTCTGAAAAAACTTACATAGCCTGTGCAGTGTTCATCAAATCTCAATCACAATCCCAAAAACATCCCAACAAAAAATCAGTTACGACATTAGCCACAATAACCGCTGAAGAATGAACAAACAACAACTCAGTAATAACCCAACAACAACTATTCCTTAACAATTGAAGAACAACAACTAAAATCCAATCCAAAACCCAAAAACCCCTTACATAGTTATACATCACAACATGGGCTGATAACATTACAAAGTGGACACAAGTTCCTAACTAACTTCTAGCTAAATTTTGCCTTTTGCATTCGTTAGTCCTTTGGATAAGCTGTCGCGCGGTCCACTTCTAGTGTGTGACTCCCAAGACTAGTCCAAAAACTTGCTCCAACGGGCCCCCAACACTCACATCTTACTCATCCCGAGCAACTTCAGGTGTGGCACTTAATTCTTTGACCAACATCCTTAATCTTAGTAGTATTCCTACTACTGCAAAAGACCTTTTGAACCAGAGTCCGACCCCTTTAAATCAGACTCAATAACTTCCATATTCAAAAATTCCCATCCACCGTCTTCAGTAAGTTTCTCCAGACGAGGTGTTGGGATTTGTGAGGTGAGAAAAGTCCTAATCATCAATGATCTCTTCTCATCGATCTCTTCTCATTAGGTTTCTCTCTATACTATCACTCATTTTGGGGTCACTTTCAACGCAACATCTAATGCTAACAACTTTTGTTGTTTTGGTATCTGTACTTCGAACCTTGTTACAAAAGAAGTTACATCTGTGAGGTTATCATACTTCGGGGGATCACATTGTAATATCCCAAGTTTTGTACCCCTTACAAATAAAGTTTTAAAGACTTAGAATGTTCTTGAATTGATGTTGAGTCTGGTGACTCTGGAGCATCAAATATATTTTTATTTAAATGTTTTGATTTGATGTTGAATCGATGACTCTAGAACATCAAGTATGTTGAGACTAAAAGTGTTTTGATTTGATGTTGAGTTGAGAAACTCTAGAGCAGAAATGTATAATAAATGAAATTAATATCTTACTTTATGTTTATAAATTCTTGAGCGACAACCGCTTAAAAGAGGGACCAAGCACACTAGGAGGGAAATGGCATTTTTTATTAATACATAAAAGAGAAATGATACATTAAGAATAATGTGAGGACAAATATTCATTAACAAATTTGAAATAAAAATAAATTAAGAAAAGTGAACCCTAACTACTTCTTAGAGATAAAGAAGATATAAAAGAAGAAGAAAAGAGAAAAAGATACAGCTTTTTCCTAATAGAAAAGAGAGCAGCTTGAATGTAGAACAAAGCTTTTCTCCCAAAAATAAAAGTTTGCAGAGAGAGAACATTATAGGGATAATGGTTCCTAGTTCACTTGAGGGTTTAGCTATACATCACTGAGCTATCAATAACCATGAAAATAATATCATTAGTCATGTAGGGACTGTATTAATGGGAAAAATATTACAGGGTTTACATAGAGTTGGTAAAAAACCTTGTTACTACTATGTAGTAGCAAAAAGGTAGAGAACAAATGCCTTGGTTATTTGTTTCTAGTGTGCTTGGTTTGGCTTGGGGGTGGCATATGGAATGAAGAACAAAATTGTTCAAGGTCTATGGATGAGAAGAAAGTGGAAGTCACTCAAGTAGTTGGAAGCTCTAAAGTCTGATAAGTTTATCTATCTTTATTAATCATATCTTTTTGTTCTGGTTAAATTTGTTAATATTATGTTAAGATGAAATTAACACTTTATCTCTTCTTAATCATATCTTTCTTAGATTGCTGAAAAGATTTATATAACTCTTCTCTATCATCTGAAAACACTGTTATGATTTTTTTACGAAGTTTAATTTAATACAATTCATGGAAATGTATTTTCAACTTATCTCCATGTATATTCACTCAGATTTTGAGCAAGAGCACTCATTGGATGGAGAATTCAATTCCGCATCCAACAAGTACCCACGCGACATACTTTTGATGGAACCCGCTCCCCGAAAAACAAGAAATTCATAAAAAAAATTCGTGATGAAGATACATGCAGATAAGTTGAAAATACGAGTTGAAAAAATAGTTTTTTCACTTGTTCACTTTTTCATTTTTTACCTTTTTCACTTTTACCCAAAAAAATGGTGATTCATCCCCATGGTTGGCATAATCGTCTTGAATCCTATTGGTGATTTTTGGTGTACAATATTATTGTTTTGAAGCCCATTTTTACCTTAAAATTTTTGTAATGCTATTTTAACTCTTTAATTTAATTAAAATCTATTTTAGTAAGAATTGGTTCACTCTTTAGCTAAATTAGGTTTTTTATTCTTAAATTAATGATATTTATGTTTATGATGTTATATTTATTTTGTTTGCATTACTCGTTTTGAATTAAATCCTAACTTGTTTAATATATTTTTCATAGTTAATATTGGTTTAAGAAACAAGAAATATAAATATGATAGCATAACTTCAAAAGATAAACCTGTTTTGCTAAATTATTATTATTATTCTTTTATCATAGGTTCTCAAACTCTGATGAGAAAACTCACTGAAGAAATACAATAATGGAAAAGGATTCAAATCCTAGGCAAAATAAACCATTATGTGTAATAATAATATTAATAAAAATAATATATGTATATATATAAATAACTAATTAGTTAAACAATTTTTTTTTTTTTTCATAGAAAAATTTCAGCTTACTATTAATATGCGAAATAGTAAATAAAGCCAGCTGTCAGATCATACAAATTCACACAATCCCTGTCAGATACAGCCATATGTCAACAAGTGACAGTATAGTGTCAACAACTATAACAGAATAGTCCAAAAAATAGAGCCATATGTCCCTAAATCGTCCACAAGATGAAACGGGAATACATCCTGTAGTAGATCAGTACCCAAATGTCACCTGAGCAAATATATACAAACCAAAATAAATAATAAGTCTCATATACAGTCATCCTCAACAGCCCGTCACCAAGTGCATCAAAAACAAGTACCAACTATGCTATAAATACCGAACAACATCTATAAGAGGCTGTAATAAATTGCGCAAAAAGATAGTGAGTATGGATATGCGCCCAACAAGTAGTTGGACCCAGAACCTTCAAGGATCTGCACATAGAACTATTAGTCAAATAATTTAGCAGTCCGCATAATACTGGAAAGAAAAAACAAAATGTGTATAAGTAATAAAGACTAGAAGCATCAAGTCCAATGTAAATGATATGAGCCATGAGAAAAAAGTATATCCTCCCGCCACTCCTGCCACATGATGACCCCAGCCTGAGAGGTAAGAGCCCACTTGGAAAGCATATCCGCCTCCATATTAACCTCTCTGAATACATGTTCAAAATGTATATGTTCAAATTCTAGGATAAGCTTGACTGTACCATTACACATTGTCACACAAATATACAATATCGTGTAGCATACTTATCGTTCTAGACAAGAGGCGATACTTTGTCTCAAACTATTCCATTAAACATGTAAATATTGAATACAAACCATAAAAATATCGGGGTTCGAGCCTTACGGCCTCGCCCGTTACACCTCTTTTTAATCATCAACAAATACATGCACCTGTCATAATTATATACACAGGGTTATCAATCAAGGTCGTTCACAAAGAGAATAACACACACACACGCACACACACACAAAATATATATATATATATATATATTTCTTCACCTCTTTTTAATCATCAACAAATACATGCACCTGCCATAATTATATACACAAGGTTATCAATCAAGGTCGTTCACAAAGAGAATAACATATATATATATATATATATATATATATATATATATATATATCTTCACATAGTGATCAAATCACAAAACATAAAGATTAATTAATGAAAATGAACAAACTCATTTAGTTAGAGGTTAATCCTCTTGATAGTATTATGCGTTTAATTATGAAAATACGAACAAACTCGTTTACAAAACAAGAGGATACAGGATTGAACCTTAGGGTATGGTCCTTCTCAATGCATTATTTAAACACATCTTCAACATAGTATTTAGCATCCCGATGAATTTTTTTTCACAATAAATTAGTTGTACTCAATTTTCAATGCTTTTCCATTTTATGCAAATCGTCGAAATTAATAATTCCATTTTTATAAAATGTCTATAGCATAAAGTTTATATCTCATAAAATGATTAATATTTTTTTTGTAAGCTAGTATCCACGGGGATTTTGATTTTAACTTGTGATATTCCATTTACAACTTTTCATCTCATTTACTCATTACCAAATTCTCTACCTCCCTGGGCATTTATAAAGTGATTAATGTTATCATGCACGAAACTAATGAAATAATTTGCATATTGAAAATCTGAATTTGAATTCAATTGACATATTTTTCCTGCACCTTAAAAGCAAATGATTAATTTAACATATGCATCAAAAATATTTTAATTCCTTGCACTTTTATCAACTAACGTCTTAGGTGTACTTTTTCAAAAAATTATTTCATAACGTCGTTTAGTTTACTTTTGTAAATATTTTATAAATAATTTCTTTAGTCAATTTCATTAGTTAATCATTTCCATCTTTAGAAATTATTTCAAGCTTGCTTAGATAGCTTAAACAATCTTTTTATGGACTAATGCTTTCTATTTTAAGGTTATTAATGCATTTAATCACGTAAATCTAGTAGTGCTTCAAATCATTAATGCACATCGATTCATTAATCGACCTTGTGGATCCTATCTATCCAATGGCTTAAAGCACAGCCCAGGTTTCCATCCCCATCTTGATGTAGCCAATAAACTACAATTCATTCACAAGATCTAAAAACCATGCAAACGCATGAGAGTGGAAAAATAACTATCTTTTATTAATTCTCCATCCTAACTTATTACAATGAAAATTCAATCCCTTATAACTACTATATGATATTTTCGAAAATTTCTAATTTTAGAAAATTCTTGCATGACTCTTAAATTGACCAATAACTAAAAACTAACTAGAGTGACACTAGTTGTCAACTTGCTTTCTTTATTAGGTGCATAAACTAAGAGATAACATATAATTACAAATTTAAAAAATCCCGCAAAAACACTAAAACCCCAATTTGAGGCATTATATGAAAGCATTTGGCCTTGGAAAAGTGTCAAAAAAGGTCTAGTTAAAAGGATTTGCTCAGTCATTGCAGTGAAATATTTGAGACGTAACTTCCTATTAAATTTGAGCCCAAGCGGATAATTGATTCAAAATTTATGACCCTCGGAAATCCCTGCATCATTTTCTTTTTAATTTCAGCCAAACGGATAACCAAATCAAAATTTATGACCCTCGTAAATCTATGCATCATTTTCCTCTAGTTCAAAAGAATGCAGGTCCTGCAAGTTACTGTCTTCAAACTGTTGCCACTTAACGAGATCTAGATTCAGCAAGTCCCCCTCTGTAATCCATGTACTCTCTGTTGGTGTTAAGCCTTCCCATTGGACCAAATATCAGTTGTGTTTCCCTTGCCGAGTATGAAGGATCTTCTTATCTGAAAGACCCCAACCTGGGTCTCCTTTAACTTTTAATAAAGTCAGATATTTCACTTCTTGCCAAAATTTCTGTTTCTGTTTCTGTTCTCAGTTTTTAGTTTTGTTTAGATTTCATGCCTGTAAAATTAATAAAATCTGTATTTAAATTTCACTATATCTACCTCTAACCAGTTATGTTTGTGCAGGAGTAATAGAACATAATAATAGCATAAAATCCTTTTCAATTAACTTAAAACAGAATTTGACAAGGTAGAAACGATAAACATACCTGCTGAAAAATACCTGTAGTTAGCTAGTAGATCCACCCTTGTTGCTGTCCCTATTTTGTTGAATGCTTTGTTGTTTTCCTTGGTTATTCCCTGCAACCAAAAGCCTTCCCCAAAGTTCTGAAACTCAACCAGCCCAAAACAGCTTTGCCACCCTGCCAACTGGCGAGGTCTCGCCGACCACCCAGCTCCAAAGGTACCCCTTTGGACCCCCGAGCCCAAACCGAGTACAAGCCAACCTGCTCTCCCTTTTGAATTATCTCCAACAAAAACCCCCTTTCAACTCTGCTCTGAAAATCCTATGTCTGCTCTCCCAACTTCTCCCAAAAAAACTAAGGTAATAAGATCCTCCCTTTCTTCCCTTCACTTCTCCCTTTATCTTATGTTTGCCGACTCTTCTTTCCCTCCATTAATGCCTAATCCTCCCATTAATGAAGTCCCAACCCCCTCATTACTACTCAGTCAGCTCCCTCGAACCATTCCAATGAAATATTAATAATTTAATAATCAGACAATTTAATATTCACCTCTTTTTATGAGGTTTACCGACACCACTTACAGCAATCCTTTTTAAACATTTGTTTCTTATTCAAAGTTTAATTTTTTTATTTAATAATAAATGTTACATTCTTTATGTTAAAGTTTGGGGTTGGGGTTGGCTCACCCACCAACCGTAAGAGTTTTAAACCTTCACGCTTCACCAATCCAATTAATTAAAACAATTGTCCATTGATTAATTACTATTAACTTAATCATTTAATCAAAGATTTATAATATTTATAATATGCTAATTCTCTTTAACTATAAATTCAACTAATTCAATTTATCAATTATGAATATTAATCTTACCAATGTAATTCATATCATTATCAATGTGTAATTATATTAATTAAATTAAAATTAACTAAGATATAATCGACTCATTTACATGGTCCCATATTAATTGCACCTTAGTTGTAATTAAACTAATTAACAATCAATCAAGCATTTTAATCACTTGCATTAGTCACTACCTAGGTTAACATTAGCTTTGTTTATTAATCAACAATAATTAATTATTAATGGGCAATAATTAATCATTAATCAACATTATGAACCCTAATCGACTTTATTAACCTTAATCCACAATAATTAATCGTTAATCTACATTATTAACATTAATCATCATTATTAACCTTAATCGACATTTTTAACATTAATCAACAATAATTAACATTATCATTCAGCAATATTTCACGAAATTCATAAATATGTAGGCGAGTTATGTAAGCGTAGCTACTGCTTACATACCTCGCGTAAGTACACTAACAGTAATAATTCACACACATCAATCATAATCATGAAGCTTGTTGTTTACTGACACAAGTTCTAAACGTAGTTTGCAAGGCACAAATCCATTAACTAACTAAAATCCAAGTTACGAAAATTCATACATCACTGATTTACGACACATACTAACCAAGGGTTTTACACACCTACAGTTAGATCTTGTTTTCACCCCTACTTCATGCTACACCTATCTACCTACATCATCACTAACTTCCACATCATATCCTGTCCTCTGCTGGACTACCCTGGAATGTCAAGTCATGACCGGTTCCAGCTAGAACCCGTAAGCGGAAGTGTCGACTACATCGACCAAGCTTCCCCAGCAGGCAACCACCAGTCATCATCACACACCTTGGGGAGTGCACCGTAGCACGGCCCTCCCATGACTCTGGGTTTCGGGGATAAACGGTGGGTAAAGCCTCCACCCCCCTAATGGAACAAAGGACTATGTCTACCTGACATAACAACAGCATTGCACTTGTACTCGGTCTGTCATCGCATAACCAATCTGGGCGGTTGAGTTTCCTGAAACCCCTACCCCACCCATGTCATAATATGCATCATAATAAACAACATAATAACCACACGAAAGTAAATAATGCATCACTCGAATACCATTTTATCTTTCGAAGTCCATGTCCCCAAGGCCCTCCCACCTCGTAGGATCCACCTATCACTTAGCCATTTCAACCTGTAAGTCAGTCCGTGACATACAATTAGAATATCGTGCATAAATCCTCGACATGTACACATATATTTCATCGTAACATAACAACAATAAACTCATTTATTCGCCATGCACCTAGCATAACATTCATTATTTCAACATATAACTGTAACAGTATCCACGTACCCATCATTCAGTAATTTGCATATATAATTAACACATGATACATATCTAAACATGACTACCGATCATTATACAAACATCACACCCACACACACATATATATATCGGCAAAATAATAGAACCATATGTCCAAAGTATCGTCAAACCGACGAAGTCTCACAATCAAACAAATACAACATATAATAGTAGTTCAGGTAGTAATGTCAAAACGGGGTGTTACATACACCCACCCTTCAGGAAACTTCGTCCCGAAGTTATGATCAAAATAACGTGGGATAATCACGACGCATAGTCTCTGCATCCTCCCAAGTAGCAGAACCTGGGCTATATCGGTCCCACTGGACCTTAACTTGGTCCACCAAACGGTGCCTCAACTGTTTAACCCTGCGGTCCAATATAAGTAATGGTTCGACCCTGATGGTTCCCTCGTCCGAAACCTGCAGTTCCTTCCAATTTATTTTATGTGACTCATCAGCTAGATAATGTCATAAAACAAATACATGAAAAACATTATGAGTTTTGTGCAAATGGGGTGGCAGCGCAAGACGATACGCGACGGGTCCAACCCTTTCTAAAATTTTAAAGGGTCCTATAAATCGTGCTGACAACTTTGTCCCTTTCCCAAACCTGATGGTACTTTTGCTAGGCCTAATGCGGATGAACACTGCATCACCAACCTCATAGCTTCGGTCAACCCTATGCACATCGGCATAGCTCTTCTGCCTATCCTGGGATTCCTTTAACCGTTGTCTAATCTGAACAACCTATTCTTCCATCTCCTGAATCAACTCAGGTCCTATAATTACTCGATCCTCTAACCTTTCCCAACTCAATGGTGTCCTGCATGCCCTTCCATATAATGCTTCATATGGAGGCATCCCAATTGAGCTATGGTAACTATTGTTGTAAGCAAACTCTACCAGAGGTAAGTACTTTTCCCAATGAGTTTGTTGATCCATAACATACATTCTAAGCATGTCCTCCATCACCTGATTCACTCTTTCTGTTTTCCCATCTGTCTTTGGATGGTAAGCAATGCTTAGGTTCAACTGAGTACCCAACGTTGACTGCAAACTCATCCAAAACCTGGATGTAAACCTGGAATCTCTATCTAATATAATCTTCTTGGGAAACCCATGGAGACGAACAACTTCATTTATGAACACACGTTTTACATCCGTGACATCATAGGTCTCCTTAATTGGAATGAAGTGAGCAGTTTTGGTTAGCTTGTCAATGATGACCATAATGGCATCATGCCTATGAGAGGTAAGAGGCAATCCCACCACGAAGTCCATGGAGATAACCTCCCACTTCGACATAGGAATGTCAGGCGGCTGTAACAGTCCTGCCGGGTGGTGATGATCAACTTTTACCTGCTGACACTCAAGGCACCTAGTGACGAATTTGACCATGTCGCTTTTCATCCCTACCCAAAAGAAGAGTTGCTTCATGTCTGCATACATCTTCTTTACACCCAAGTGTGCACAATACACTGCTCTGTGGGCTTCCTTAAGGATAGTCTCTCTAATATCTCCCTCCTTAAGAATATACATCCTCCCTTGATACCGTAACAAACCATCGGCTTCCAACTCATAGCCTTCAAACTTTGGTCCCACTGGTTTCCCATTCTGGAGTGCCGCTGTGACCTTTAGGTACCAACTATCCCCGAGTAGCTGCCCTAAAATTATTTCCCTCAAATCCACCTTCAAAGGTATAAGAGAGAAAAGTCTTGGTTTTTTGCTTAAGGCATCCGCTACCACATTCTCCTTCCCTTTGATGTAGGAAATCCCAAAATCATACTCGCTCATGAATTCACTCCATCGCCTTTGCCTAGCATTTAGGTCTCTCTGAGTGAAGATATACCTTAAGCTTTGGTGATCAGACTTGAGTTCAAAGCTTCGTCCAATAAGGTAATGTCTCCAAAGCTTCAAAGCTAACATCACTGCAGCCAACTCTAGGTCATTAGTAGGGTAATTCTCTTCATGTGTTTTTAGCGTTCTCGACGCATAAGCTATTACCCCACCTTCCTGTATCAATACTGCACCCAAACCTTTCCTTGAAGCATCGGTGCAAACTGTGAATTCCTTCTCCATATCTGGAACTCGTAGAATTGGTGCACTTGTCAATAGTCTTTTCAGCTCGACGAATGTGACATCGCATTCATCTGTCCATTCGTACCTAGTGCCTTTATGCTGTAGGGTAGTTATGGGTTTCACGATTTTTGAGAAATCCTCAACAAGCCTTCTATAATACTCGGCTAACCCCATGAAGCTCCTTACTTCATGCGCATTCTTTGGCACGGGCCAATCCATTATGGCCTTCACCTTTTCAGGGTCAACAGAAATTCCCTCACCAGAAATTATATGCCCTAGGTAATGGATCTCCTTCTGATAGAACGAACATTTGGACAACTTACCATACAACTGATGCTCCCTTAAGCATGACAACACTATTCGCAAGTGTTCCTCGTGCTCCTGTTCATTCTTGGAGTAGATGAGGATGTCGTCCAAGAAGACTTCCACAAACTGATCTAAGTATTTTCGAAACACGCTATTCATGAGACTCATGAATACAGCTGGGGCATTGGTCAAACCGAAGGGTACCACCACAAACTCATAGTGCCCAAACCTTGTTCGAAAAGCAGTCTTAGGTATATCACCTTCCTTAATCCGTAGCTGGTGGTAACCTGATCGTAAGTCGATCTTTGAGAAGACTGTCGCCCCTTTCATTTGATCAAAGAGGTCTTCAATTCAAGGTATCGGGTACCTATTCTTCACGGTGGCTCTATTCAAATCTTGGTAATCAATGCAAAGACGTAAGGAACAATCCTTCTTCTTCACAAAGATTACTGGCGCACCCCACGGTGAAATACTTGGTCTGATGAACCCTAGATCTAGCAGTTCCTTCAACTGCATTTACAATTCACAAAGTTCTGGGGCCGTCATCTTGTATGGTGTCTTTGATGTTGGATTAGCACCAGGTTTTACCTCAATGGTAAAATCAAGTTCCCTCTTAGGAGGTAACCCAGGTAATTCCTTTGGAAAGACATCTTTGAATTCAAATAACACTGGGTACTCATCAAAGGAGGGTCCCTTCTCATTGTTTACCACTTCAACAATGTACAACTGACATCCATGTCGCATACATCGCTTTACGTTCATCATTGATATGAAACGTAGGGACACCTTATGTTTGATACCTTGGATCTCGATGGCCTCTCCGTTGTCATTAATGCAAAGAACTTTCTTTCCATAATAGTCTAAGAGAGCTCGATGTTTCTCAAGCCAATTCATACCTATGATGAGATCATAAGTTCCGAGGGTGGTGACGTACACTTTGACTTGTGTAACACACACCCTGAGATCCACTACACACTTGTCGACACTAGGTCCTACTACTTGCTTTACCCCTGAAGCCATTTCGACTAAGCTGAAATCATCATGCTCGTAGGCTGCCAACCCACATTTGTCTAATGCATATGGAGAAATGAAACTATCTGTAGCACCAAGATCAAACAATATTCTAAGCTTGACATTATTGAACGTACCTGATGATTCCACCACAGTGGATTGGTGCTCAGCCTGATGGTTGTTTACTGCAGCCGAGATATGATGCATGCTACCCCCACTCCCCATTGGATCTTTTCCTTCTCGATGCACTGTATCGGATCGTAATTCGGGACAGTCACGCTGGTAATGTGGACCTCCACATCCCCAACAAGCAACCTGTAATGGAGTGGGCGAGATAACCTGTTCAGACCTATGAGAGGGGTTCCTCCCCCTAAAACCCCTTCCCCTACTGGCTGATCCTCTGAAATTTCTCACACCCAGGTGAGTCCCTATGGCTGACTGGGGCACTGCCGTAGTTTCCACTGATCTGTCTACCGTTGCGACTCTTGGTGTGCTCCTGTTTCCGTAGGGAGGTGGCCTCGCATATCCTCCCCGAGGGTAGCTTCGAGGGGCCTTCCCCACAAACCCTGACTGCTGAGAGTTGAATGACCTGATGGGCTTTGCACCCAACATCTCCTCAGTGTAACGAGCACAATCTACTGCTTCGGCGATCGAAGTTGGTTTCCACATCCGTTCCTGAGCCCTGATCTTGGTATTGAGCCCATACACGAAGTGCTCAACCTGGCGTTCGTCATTGTCCAAGTAAGGGACATACTTGACTAATTCCATGAACCTCTCTTCATACTCCTCCACAGATAGATGTCTTTGTACCAAGGCATGAAGAGCCCCTGCTTGTTCTTCTTGGTAGGATGCGGGTAGGTACTTCCCTTTGAATTTTCCCACAAACAGTACTCATGGAACCATGTCTGGTATAAGGTGTAGCTACCTTTCTTGGTTTCCCCTCCGGTTCAAAGCGGCCCCCTTTAGTTGAAATATGGACAGCTTGGACTTGGACGTGGAAGTGTACTCCTGCAAGGTCAAGCACCTGGTCATCTCTTCCAACCACGACTCTGCTCGTATCTCTGATCGACCCCCCGAAAATTTTGGAAGCCTTATCTTCTGAAGTTCCCTCTTGATATCTTGATGCAGATTTCTTGTTATCGTATTCACTTCTACCACAGGAACTTCCTCCCTTAGTGGAGGGGCATCCACTTCTACCTCCGAGGTAACACTTCCTCTCTATGCTAGTCCCTTGAGTGTTTCGTTTATTGCTTCCAACCAGCACAGTATAAGGATGGTCTCTGGCAATGGTGCTGGCACATTTGGCTCAGGTAATGCCATAGCCTGACCTCGCCCCTGACCTGCTCGCGTTCTTACCATGTTTATCCCTATAACATAGAATAATAAGATAATTAGCATATGATGACATCATGACTAATTTACCATCAAACTCAACAGTTAATTCAAAAGTGCATCATGGCTAATTTACGAGCATTTGTACTCTAAGACCTATAGTTCAGGACGTTTCGATCAGGCCATCTTGAGGCCACCTGGTACTAGATATATTGGAGTAGTTCTACGTAGGTTCAGGTATTGGATTCCACACAATCCTCATCGAGTTGCCATCAACTCTTCAAGATATTCAATTAACGTTTACTACTTCGTTTCTCATTAATAATTAATATTTTTTTTTATAATTAAATAATAACATAACCTAAGTTTTAAGTCTAGAGTTGTGTTTATCAAACAATCTGGTCACGGGCTAGAATCAGTGTCCTAGCGATCAGCTCGTCATGCTGGTCTCCATGGTGTCTTGTTTTCCAGATTCCTAGTCCGTCGTGCCCCTTCGACTATACGTCGAAGTTTTGGCAAGAAAATTTTCACGAACAATATAGCGATTTAATGTCAAATTAGCCCCCTCCCTCTTTCTTTCATTTCACAATTTACTTTATTCAATTTTTTTTTATCATAATTTAATTTAAGCTAAACTATATTAATTTATTTTATTTGGGAGTATGAATTTAACATGTAAATTGCTTAATTATTTAAATACTTAATCGAGTTATTTAACCCATTTTAAATAATTAAACTTGATGATATAAAAATAATTAATCATCCTAAATTTGATTATTTAATCTAACCTAACTATTAAATCCCATCATCATGTGTTTTTTTTTAATTATTGAACATAATAAATTATATATATATGAATTCAATAATTACATAATGTATATATATGTAATTGAATAAACATTTATTTATATATATCAAAATATATAAAAGAAAAAAAAATAAAAAAAAATCCTTATATATTATTATCTCCAACCGTAACTAATAATGTAAAGGAATTTTAATTAACTTAAAATGGCTTACAATAATTAAACAAAAAACAACAAACCTAACCCTAGGACTCCATCCACGCGGCCTGCGTGCAATTAAAACCATTAAGAAAATATTCACTGAACCCTCAAAAGGGCATATCCTTCCCCCTCGGCCTCATTTCCTCTATGGATTTTTGGCGAGCTCGACTTTGCAAGGGTGCTCGGAAGGAGCTATGGAATCCATGATCCTAGAGCGAGCTCTTCTCAGCAATGGAGGAGCCCTGCCACTCCATCATGACTAGAGTTCTGTAAACGCTACCCACCGATTAAGGTATATCTAAACCCTTTGCATAATATTAGTTTATGGAATTTAAAAAAAAAACTCAAGGCTTGCAGAGGGCGTCCAGCTCCTCTTCTGTTGCAGAGACCCGCTGGGATATCCCTCCCACAGGTCGTGTCTCTCTCTCTCTGTGCAGAGGTGGCTTTTCTCTCTCGCGCTCGGGCTGGTGGGATCTCTCTCGTTCTCATGCGCAGGCAGCCAGTGGGCTCTTCCTCGCTTACCCAAAACGCTTTCCTGTATTGCTAGTTATTTAATAACATAAAACTTAAAACTTTCCTCAGCTTCATTGGTCCAACTGAATGTCGTGCCTTTGGTGCAATATGTTATGGGTGCTATAGTACTGCTAAAATTTGGAATAAATTTTCAATAAAAGGTGGCCAGCCTATGAAAACTTCTAACCTCTGTTATACTCCTAGGACTAGGCCATTCCAAAATTGCTCCAACCTTCTCTGAATCCATCTTGACTCCTTCTGTTGAGATGACAAAACCCAAAAATACCAAACTTTCTTGCAGGAACCTACATTTCTTTAGGTTTGCATAAAGCTGATGTTTTCTCAACACATTCAATATAATCTTTAAATGTTGCAAGTGATCTTCTTTGTTGTTACTGAAAATTAGAATGTCATCAAAATAAACGACAACAAACTTACCAATATAAGGTTGAAGCACAGTATTCATCAACCGCATGAAGGTACTAGGTGCATTGGACAGGCTGAATGGCATCACCATCCATTCATATAGTCCATCCCTCGTCTTGAAGGCAGTTTTCCATTCATCTCCTTCGTGAATTCGGATCTGGGGGTATCCACTTTGCAAATCAATTTTATTAAAATACTAAGCTCCGGCTAGCACATCCATCATGTTGTCCAAGCACGATATAGGAAAGCAATATTTGCTGGTAATTGTATTGATTTCTATACTGTCTATGCACATCCTCCACACATTATCTTTTTTTGGACTCAATAATGACGGTACAACACAAGGACTCATGCCTTCTCTTACCACACCTTTCTTTATAAGCTATGTTACTTACCGATTGAGCTCTGCATGTTGTGTGAGACTCATCCTATAGGCTTCTTGATTAGGTAAAGATGATCATGGGATTAGATCAATGTGATGTTGAATATCTCTCTTTGGTGGAATATCATCAGGTAGTTCATTAGGGGTAACATCAACATATTCTTCTAGTACATTGACCACTTTGATAGGTATTGGTATGTCTTCTTCAACTTCTTTTTGCACTATTAATGCATAGCAGAATCATCTTGCCTTCATTTCCTTAACAAGATCTCTTTCTGACAATAAATGCTCAACTTTGCCTTCATCCTTAAGGGGTAGTAAGACAACTTTTGATCCATCCTTCCAAAAGGTGTAGGTATTATTTTTCCCATCATGCATGACTTTTCTGTCATAATTCCAAGGCCTCCCCAATAACAAATGACATGCATCCATCAGAATGACATCACACCATACTTCATCTTTATAAGTATTACCGATGGAAAACTTGATCAAATATCTCTTATTAATGGTGACTTTATTCCCTTTTTTAAACCATGCAATTCGATAAGGATGGGGATGTGTTTCACAACATAATTTCAACTTATCTACCATCTCTTTAGAAACCATATTCTCACAACTTCCACTATCAACAATAACTTGACATAACCTTCTTTTGGAAGTGCACCCGATTTGAAAAATATTTGTCTGAAGCCATGAATATTCATTGTTGTTACGTTGTCTTTGCTCTTTTTTCGAGAATCACCATTGACCTCTGTATCATGAGATTCTCCCCCATATCGAGCGGGACTTCAGATTCAACTCCTCCTTTATTCTCAGCTTGGACCAAGTTTAGACTAGTTTGTTGTCCTTGCTTCAGCTCTTGCATGTTATAACTTGAGCATTCAAGTGCTCGCTGACCCTTTGCATTACACCTAAAACACATATAAGGTATTCCTCTTCCACCACTGTAACCTCTACCCCTATGAAATCCCCGTCCTTGTAGTTGACTCAAGTTATCTTGTCGAGTATCTTCTGCTCTCTCAATTCCTTGGGATGATTCGCCTCTGCCATAGTTAAAACCACCCCATGAGATAGACAATGTATCCCTCCTTGCTCCTCTATTCCTTTGAGCAAATTGTTGGTTTTGTTTTTCCTCGGCCTTTAAGGCTAATTGGTGTACATCTTCCACACTGCGAACCATATGCATGTTCAATTCATCTTGAATTGAAAATTTCAAACAATTCACATACCTTACAACCAATTGTTCATCAGTTTCCTGGTGATCCACACGAATGGACAACTGAAAAAAAAAAACTCGTGTATGAGTTCCTCCACAGTGGACAAGTTTTGCTTCAAGTTCTAAAATCTATGAAAAAGGGTCTATGCATAGTCCAATGGAAAAAAAAATCTTGCAATTTTTTCGCCATCTTATTCTGGGTCTTAATTTTGTCTCTCCTTTTCTTTGTTTTAACCTTATTCACATGATCCCACTAGATCATGGCGTGACCTTTCGACTTGGCACATGCAAATTTCACCTTCTTCTCCTCTGTCATAAGCATCCATTCAAAAAAAAATTCCATGGCGTTCAACCAATCTATTAACTCCTTTGCTTTAAGACTCCTTGCATATTCTAAAACTTCCATTTTGATCCCATCATTTCTCCCTTCTAGAGCCCTGAACATCATTTCTCTAAAAGTCATGCACCCTAATTGTTCTTTTTCATGTTCTACATGTTGACCTGTATCTCCTTGGTCTGTTGATCCTGATTTATGTGGGAATGAAACAAAAAATAGCATATACAGAATCATATGCGGAGATATATTGCAAATAACACAATGATACAGTAAACACATATTCTATTAAATAGCAGAAATAGAATAGACTATAAAATACAATAGCTAGAATGGTGGTAGCTATCTCTGAGAAGAGATGTGGCCGCTATGCTCATTCGTGCCAAGATGAATACAAAGAGAGGCCGAAACAACCTATTTATCATAAGCATCTGGGAAAGAATCCCAAACATCCAAAAACCTAACCCTAGAAGATGAACCGTCATAAAGTTTGCGGCCCCAAGGTGGTTAGTTGAACGGTCAACTTCCCGGGGTTATAACTTTTGCATACGATCTCCGTTTGGGGCGCTCGATAGCTCGTTGGAAAGGTCTATTCGAGATTTACAACTTTCGACTGGGGCCAATTGTATGTCGTTAGTAACCATCTAGCCCTCCAAATTGCCAAAAAAGGTCATTTAGGGCCTCAAAACGGCCCCGGAAGTTTAGGACCCGAAAAATCGTAGAAAAATTACTAGAAAATTGGCAAAATGGAAAACTGTTTTGAGCTAGTGGATAGGTGGGTGGCCACCGATATCCATCTGGATCAATCCTCCCCCCTTAGGAAGCAATGGTCTCCATTGCGTCAAATCTCTTATCATATGTCAAGTTGTGTGTCGAGTTGAGCTCTTGGTGCAACATTTACTGAAGTGGAAAGGTTGCCTTACTTTGACATCTTCAGAGGGTTGTAATTGTTGTTGATGGATGCGCTGGACCTGTTTAACAGTTTTGGTTGTTGTAGTATCCTTGGTATGCACCGGTGTGGATGGTTTCTTTTTGGAGGAGCACCTTGAATGCGTGGCCTTGCACTGTAGAGGTACCCGAATAGGCGATGCTGCACTAACTTTGTGTTTTTCTTGTTTTTGCTGAGTAGAAGGGTAATCTGCAGAGGTTGTGGATGTCTCTGCGATCTGATGTTCACCTTTAGTGGCATTTGCGAATAGGGAAAATTTCCCAGTGTGGGAGATTATCTTCTTGCCCTGCTTGGTTGGGGTAGGTGAAACTGTCTCTGGTATCCGATAGAGTTGTTCTCCCAAAGTGACAATGACACTACGAGGTCGGGATTCATATACAGCATGACGCTTCCACATATATGGTTGTCTTAAGAGAACATCACATATTTCGAGTGGAGCCACATCACATAATACCTCATCCTTGAAGGGCTTGATGCCATATGGTAGGCGACATTGGCGACTGACACAGATCCTTTATCCTTGGCATAGTCATCCAATGGTGTATGGTTGTGGGTGTGGCGTTATTGGTAGCTCCAATCTCTTGATGAATTCTTCTGAGATCAGGTTCTTTTGGTTGACGCTATCCACAACAAAGTGTAGGGGAATTCCCTTCACCCACATCTGTGAGTGGAAAAGGCGCTCCTCTGCCTCCGACTCTTCAAGGTCCTCTGGCTGAATCTGTGTGGTGGCAACAACGACACTGGGTTTTGCATCAATGATCTGCTTCCCTTTTCACACGGCTGTGAAATTAGGTTCTGAGTCAGAATCAGAACTAGGATCTGATTCTGAAGCTTTGATCTCAGCCACCAATGACTGTTTTGAGCGACATTCATCAATGTTGTGCCAGGGGCTTTTGTGGAACTCGCACCACTTCCCGGTGTCCTTCTTTGTCTTTTCTTGACCCTTCTTCGCTTGTGGTTGGGACTGGTTGTTTTTTCCCTGCCCCGTGTTCTGCGAGCCAAAGTTTCCCTTGACCTGCTTTTGCGCAGGTCTGAAGTCACGCTTGTTCTTTTGCTGAAATTTCTGCTCGATTTTGACAGTATATCGATAGGCGGATCCGAGTGAAGAGATTTCTAGGAAATCCATCTCTGTTTGTATGTACCGGTGTAGGCCACTGCGATATTTCCGTACTAGGTTCCGCTTGGAGTCCTTGATACCCAACTTTGTGCGCGAGGTATGAAAGTTGTTGGTGTACTCCGACAACATTTGGTCCCTCTCTTGGTGCAGAATGGTCCATTTTGTGTACTGGTCATCATAGTTTCCAACAGGGTAATATTGTTCCTTGATGACATCTATAAAAGAGGCCCAAGTGGGATTGGAATATTCAAACAATCCTGACTCATCTGATGAGTTTTGCTCACAATAAGTTTCCCACCAATTTTTGACATGGGAGACGGCCTTAAGGAGCACAAAGATGATCTTTTCCCTCTCGAAAAATTGGTGGACAGAGAAATACCCTTCTAGTAGATTCAACCATTTATCTAGGGCATCGACATCGATATGGCCTTCAAATAAAGGAATATCAAAACCAACTTGTACCTTGAAGGGAGTCGTATCTCCGAAATGGCTGCTCGTTGAGGGTGCATTTGCCGATGTTGGCATGCGTCGAAGGATCTCGGTGAAATTATCCATCATCTCGTTCCTCTGTCGCGCGAGGGCTTCCTCAAGCAACAACTTGATATGATCTACTGCTTCGTCGTCTCTCTTTTCTTCCGCCATGGGAGGCCGTTTGGGGCGGCGAGAGTGGTCTTCCCCAAGTGAAACTAGTTCGAGACCCAACTCTCTGTATCCTGACCTCGTCGGGGACATGCACCGAGAAACAATCAAAGAGCAGACCGCTCTGATACCATTGATCTGGATTTATGTGGGAACGAAACAAAAGATAGCCTATATAGAATCATATACAGAGATATATTGCAAATAACACAGTGATACAATAAACACATATTCTATTAAATGGCGGAAATAAAACAGACTGTAAAATACAATAGCTAGAATGGTGGTAGCTATCTCTGAGAAGAGATGTGGCCGCTATGCTCATTCGTGCCAAGATGAATACAAAGAGAGGCTGAAACAACCTATTTATCATAAGCATGAGGGAAAGAATCCCAAACACCAAAACCCTAACCCTAGAAGATGAACCGTTATAAAGTTTGCAACCCCAAGGTGGTTAGTTGAGCAGTCAACTTCTCGGGGTCATAAATTTTGCATACGATTTCCGTTTGGGGCGCTCGGTAGCTCGTTGGAAAGGTCTATCCGAGATTTACAACTTTCGACTAGGGCCAGATGCATGCTATTGGCAACCATCTAGCCCCCCAAATTGCCAAAAAATGTCGTTTAGGGCCTCAAAACGGCCCCGGAAGTTTAGGACCCCGAAAAACCATAGAAAAATTACTAGAAAATTGGCAAAATGAAAAACTGTTTTGAGCCAATGGAATAGGTGGGTGGCCACCGATATCCATTTGGATAATTTGTTTCATCATTAGACGTTTCTCTTCGTATTATTCTCCGACTAGCTAGCATATTTGTAAGATCTTCTACTTTCCTTTGGAGGTTTTGCATATCTCTACGCATCTGAGCAAGACTTGCTCTTCCTCTCCCAACCATCTTCCTACGTTGATACCAAATGATGTAGCCAATAAACTGTGATTCATTCACGAGATCTAAAAACCATGCAAACACATGAGAGTGAAAAAATATCTGTTTTTTATTCCTTCTCCATCCTAACTTATTACAATGAAAGTTCAATCCTTTGTAATTACAATTTGAAATTTTAAAAAATTGTTAATTTTAGAAAATTTTCACATGACTTTGAACTAACCAATAACTAAAAACTAACTAGAACGAAACTAGTTGTCAATTTGCCTTTCTGATTAGGTGCATAAACTAAGAGATAACTAATAATTACAAATTTAAAAAAATCCTGCAAAAACACTAAAACCCCAATTTGAGGCATTATATGAAGGAATTTGGCCCCAAAAATGTGTCCAAAAAAGGTTTGATCAGAAGGATCTAAGGTCACTGCAATGAACTCTTTAAGACACAACTTGTTAAATTTGAGCTCAAACGGATAACCGAGTCAAAAGTTATGACCCTTGGAAATCCCCACATCATTTTTTTTAGCCCAAACGGATAACTGAATCAAAAGTTATGACCCTCGAAAATCCCTGCATCACATCTTCCCCCTGATTCGCCCTCCAAGGGTGTTCTCAATCATGTTATCAATGTTTTTTCTAAAACCATGTCAATTTGAGCATCAACGTATAGTAGAATTTAGAAAAGGGCAACATGTGTTGTTGAATAATATGAAAATTTGAATTAAGCTTTCCAACCAATTATTACAAAAACAATTCTCCAACAAAAAGGAATTTGAACATTATAATGAATTACTAATTTTTTAAGAAAATATCCATTTGTTAAGAGATATAGTAACTCCAAAACATTTCCAACTTAAAAATGTGGATCATAAAGTTCCTAAGAAAAAATATTCTAAGCCCCGAGGGGTAGCTTAGTTGGTTGGAGCCCAAATCCAAAGACCGTTTGATATTGAGGTCGGAGGTTCAATTCTCACGAATCCAACTCCTGGGTCCTTTGGGGTTAGGCTCTCAAAACTGACCCCAATAGGACGAGGCCCCTTCGGGTGGGCCCCTTAGAATTATTAATGTGGATGTAGTGAGCCCCGACCACACTTGCCGAGGATGTGAACCACACGAAAAAATAATAATAATTAATCTACAATATGAACATCATTAAAAAGTAATGATTTCTTATCTAGAGGATATCAAATTTTAGATAAAGCGTAATAAACTAAAGCCTCCATGTTCCCTAAGCCTCTTTATATAATAACTAAAGCACCACATATTATAACTATTTCTCAACACACAAGATAGCATATCTTATAAATAGAAAATTATTTATGTCATACTTTTAAGAATTTCAAAACATTAACCCAACAAAATCCTAAAATATGTAATTTTACATTGGCATTATCATTATAATGTTGTAAGTGCTACTTGAGATTTACATCAACTGAGTATAAATAGATATTTCATTAAAAATGAGTTTTTTGAACATTCTAGATTAATTATTTATTTCCAAAGTGAATGAAATGTATTACAACATTAAAGCTCATCAATAATCTAACATGAGATTAAACACGAGTACATCATAATGATCATAAAGTTGATATAAGTTTGTTTTTGTAAGGCTTGTACCCACGGAGTTTCGAACTAGTGACCTTACGCAATGAGTGCCTTAAGAGTACACCCATTCACCATACAATCATTCACCATCAATACAATCATCAATGCAAAATGAAATAATATGATAAAATGGAATTGAAAGGAATCACTTTCATATATAATCAAAATAGCATTCCACTGCCTCCCCTTTCATATGAAACTCATTATTACTGTATTGGCAATGTTTCTCTTCACATATATTTGTTCCAATGGCAAATGTTTTATCTCCAAACATTCCATCATCTTGGTATACTTTGAACACTTTGTTTTGTTTTGTTTTGTTCCTAGAACCTCTATTTATATGTCCAACCATAGATTAATCACTATATTAAAAACAACGACTACTTGGCATGTAAGTTATTCATTCACGAATTACTTTTGATTTGTTCATTCATGAATTACTTTTGATTTATACAAACGACTATGAGTAAATTTGTAAAAGACGCAAACTTGTTTGAACAATGTACCACTATGGTAAACTAGACAGATTGGTATTATTGCAGATTGAAAGAGTAATTTATAATACAATTTACTTCTTCATAATGTGTTTCAACAGGTGTTAAAAGATATACGACGAATATGATCTTTTTCAAAAGTATACTTTCCTTTGGATAGAACAGATAAATATATCTTACTCTAATAAGATACTAAAATGCAATACAAAGCTAAGCAAGATTATTTGCATGCATCCTTAGTTGAGTATTTCTTATATGAAAGACACCTTATTAAGATTAACAAAGGGATGCCAGCATCAATAAGCCAAATCATCGGACCCTGCTAGGTTTTCTTCTTGGTAAGAGAGAGAATAGTGGAAATCATTTGCTTACGATCTATTGGTTTAGTGAGATATGCATCCATGCCCACTTCTAAGCATTTAGCTTCATCTGAAGACATGGCATGAGCAGTTAATGCCACTATTGGTATATGTGAATGGGTTTCCTCTTCTACTTTTCGAATTGCTCTGGTTGCCTCGTAACCATCCAAATTTGGCATCTACACATACAGGGCAACAAAATGCAAATTCATTTCGCAATCAATTAAAGATAATTTGTGATACTTGTTACTAATTAGTAATTTCACCAAAAATTAAAGCACCTATTTCTTTACCAAAAGACATCTAATCATTTGGAGTTGTTAAATATGTTTTACTTGCACTTTACTTTTAAAAATAAAAATATAAGAAGTTCATGAAATGTAACTTGCAGTATTTTTTGGTGTTATATTTGTAAACTGTCATAGATATTCCACTGGAACAATTTGTCACAATAGATCTTTACTTCTAAAAAGAAAAATATAAGTTCATGAAATGTAACTTGCAGTATTTTTTGTTATTATATGATTTGTAAACTGTCATAGATATTCCACTGGAACAATTTGTCACAATAGATCTTCTATTATTCTACAATCTCTTATTAATGAGTGTTTTACTTTAGATTGCAGATTTAATACTACTAACTTAATGCTGAAATCAGTTGAAATTGAAATTGAAGAAACAAACATGTAAGACAGCATTCACTCAATGAACATAAAATGTACCCAAGGAAAGCTCAATATGAGAAAAGAACAGTTAGAAGGTGAGGCCTATGCTCTTTCTATTTTCTTCTCAGTTTTGAAATGCAAGTACAAAGAAAGTATACTCACTATGGAGTCACCATGGACACTGTTGCATGAATGGCTGCTACAAGATTTTCTACTTCCTTTGTTATGCTTCAATATATTATTCCTAGATGCTTTGCTCTATTATGGAACAATAAATGATACAATAAGAATGGAACCCCCTCTTTTCCTAACAGCCCATTATTTAATATAGCCTGATAGTTATCTACAGTTAGGGTTAGAGTTTTTGCATGCCTTAAAGCCCAATTAATGTTAAGGTTTTGAACCCTCTAGAATATTCTTGAAATTCCACGAATGAGAAATGGAAGCTGACATGGCATCCACATAGTACCATGGTGGTCAATAGGGTAGGTCAACTTGAAGGAGCCATAACTTCCACATATGAACTTCAATTGAGGTGATTTTTGACCTGTTGGAAATCTCTCGATGTGTAGAACAACATCAAGAGGCCGGGATCTAAGCTTGCAAAATTTTGACACTAGAAATAGTTATTCAAGGCCTCAAATGGCTCTGATATGTTTATAACCCCAAATCACCAAACTAGGATTTGTGCAAGCCAATAGCTCCAATTTTTTCACACATAAAGTACCAAAATAAATGACAAATTATATAAAGACATGTGTCGACATCTATAAATATATCAAGAGTTGTCGTTAAGCAAGTAAAATTGTGGTCTAAGGGAACTCTACGAGTACAGTGACCAGAGATGGGGCACGTCTCCTTGCATCCCCGTTAGGTGCAAGATGTTGGACATCCCCTCTGACTCCAATATAGTACCCTTACTTGAGTAGTACTACATTATAAAACACTCAGGACAGACCTGGACCCCACATATCTTGCGTATATTGGGGACCCCATAGGAATCCTAGAACCAACCTATTGGCCATCTAGTCGGTATATTGCATTGAACACAGAATTCAGGAAGATTACCCTTCACGCATATGAGGGGTCCAGTGGTGTGGCCAGGGGTACGGTTAATTATCCCTGGTTAGTGCTCTGAAAGATTGGGCCAAGCATCATCGTTGGACTTCGTAGGTGGTTAGAAGGGCTATAGCGGCTTGATAATCCCAATCGACTATAAACCTTAGTTTTGGTTTTACCTACTTCAAGTTGCTCCTATTGTCTATTTATTTTCTGCAAGTATTATATTTCATTGTATCATTGATTTTATTGTTCATAGCATGTTTCAACTGAATACTAAATTGTGTTTGTGTATTACATTGAATATCTTAAGTAGGCACATTTAATACAAAGATATAGCTAGGCCGGTATTTGGGGCTAGATAGGTCATCTTTATAGCCTTAGAAAAAGTTTGGCTAGAATCTCTCCCTTGTTTAGTTTGGGTTTGTTTACTATTGGGCCTAGGAAACCTAAAAGATGATCCCCTTCTAGTAGTGACACATTGGGTTGAGAATCCATAGTTGTGCCGGTTTAGCAGCCAATTCACTTGCAATCTTTGGGCTGCTAGGCTGTGCATTAACAAAATGATAGGACCTTTAGAGCAATTTATAACATTGACATGCCTTTTACAACATATACAATGAACCTAATTGGATAGATATGGGAATAATGGGTCAAATGTATATCTAAGTGGTGTTAAGTTTTTGATGGACTTAGGGTTTTATGCAGAAGAATAACAATTCAATATACTTTAATGAAAAAAATAGTTAAACAAGTACTGAAACTAAATATGAAATAGTACAACAGTAACTTCTAATATAATTTTCATCTCTTTCAACTTCACACCTTTAACACTACCCAATCGGTCACTATTAAGGTAATCTTCAGTAACATGTAATAATAAAGTAATAAACTTGTTTAATTAGCAATAAAAGAGATAGGTGAAGATACTTACCTGAGTTTGGAACCTTTCCTGTAATATACTCAGAAATGTTACTTTCAGAAAAGATTGTGCCACTTAGAGGCCAATCAACACTAGGAACCAAGTGACCCTATTAAAGGGTTAGTACAAACTTGAGAGAGAGAGATGAAAGGAAGTAGTACAGTCACGCAAAGCAGGTCAATCCCAAACAAGACTCAGTACAAGATCTAATCCCAACAAGGTCACTCCACAGTAGATTTGACCAGTGATGAGCAAGGTTGTCATTGATGACAAACCATTAATGACAAAGGAAGTCAAAGATTGATGATATGGGCATTAGATGACATGGCAAGAAGAATATGACAGCTTGGGCATTGAAGCCATGAATGACTAAGGAGTCATGAATATTGATGACATGGCATAATATGGGCATTGGAACACCAAATGGTCCAAATGAGCCCTTAGATGGTTTGATGGTCCATGTTCCCACTTGATGGTGGTTTGAAGCCCAAGAGGCATTTGAAAAAGCCCTTGAAGCACTTGAAGAAATCCTGAAGCACTTATGAAGGTTTGAAGAAGTCTTGGTTGATATGTTGAAGCCCACAAGATTTGAAGAAGCCCATGTACAACATTCGCACAAGCCCTAAAGGAAAACTCCTTACATCCTTAAACATTGTGTCTTGACGTGGTTTGGGCATGGTTCTTAGAGAGTTTCCTTGAAGTGGAGAGCTAAGGAAGTAAATGACCCATACTGTGGTCATTTACCTTGATGGATACATAAGTTAATAAAACTTAAAGAAGTAAGCCGGCTGCCAACTGCCCCAAAACATGAATTAATTTTAATATTGAAAATCAGCCTGCTAGTTTAATTAACCAAGTGTAAAGAGCTTCAGAAGACAACTTGTAATTATTCAATAGAAACATTAAAAAAAATATATGGCATACTAGGTCGACTCCATTAAAAAAAAGAATTTTAAAATTAACAAATCCAATTAAAGAAGTCGGCTCAGCTAGAAATTAAGGGCATTTTTTAATTATATAACCCCATAGCAGGTTGCCCAGTAAATATAATGAAAAATGTGTATAAATAGCAGCTTGACACCTCATTCCTTGTTGTGAAATTCGGATCTGTAGAGAGCTCTGAAATTCAGATCAGTCTGAGGAAGTTCGGAAACTGTAGCAGCTACAGTAGACAGGAAACTTTTTTTAAATTTTTGGGCATAAGGATTTCGATGGAGGAGCTCTGACTTTTGGCTTACTGAGGAAGGAATTTCAGACTGATCTGAGGCAGCTGCAAATGCAAATCAGCACAGAGATAAACTAGGGCAGCAGCAGGGTATATGAAGGCAGCCACAGTCAAGTTCAAATGTATGACATAAATCTCTGATTTTAGTGGACAGATTGATGAACACTTGATGTTTATGTTGCCTACATTGATGATGATATATGTTACCAACTTATTTGTACCATAGTTGGATTATCTGAAGAGCCACCATTTGACAAACATGATGAATGTTTGTACTCCAGTATCAGATGATCTAGCATTTGTGCCTAGCTAGTTTTGGCTAGCCAGTTTTTGTTTTCAGTTGACATGACCATGGCCCCATGGGGTTTGTAATAAAGTGTGCTAGTAGGATTCTGAGTGTCTCGGTCCCCCATGACTTGATTAAGCAACTAAGGTATTCCAGGGAGTTTTTTCCCTTGTCAATTATACTTTGCATGTAGCTGAGCTATAATTGATGAGGTTTTCTCCCGCTTCCTCCAAAGATGGAATGCCCGATTTTGAAAATTTTAGCCATGGGGAGTTATTAGAGTCCAACTGATGTATATAAGCCTACTAGACACTATTAGAATAGGTGTTGGTCATGTCCTAAGTCTCTAGGACTCAGAAAAAAATTTGAAAATTTTTTACTGAAGGCGTCGGATTTGGGTTTTTAATTATTTTTAAATTTTAATAAATTTCTCTATAGTTTAAATAGAGAAATTTCATTTTGTAATATGTCAGTCATCCGAGATCCGAATTCAGTGATTGAAGGCTTCAACCCTAAGCCAAAAATCATTCATAATCCCCGGACAAGTTTATCCTAAGTTTCGGATGTCAATGAGGCCTCATAATTAATAATTTCTCAAAAAACCCAGTTACAGAGAAATTATTAATTAAAATAATAAAATTGAATATTTTGGAGATAATCCAAATCTCTCCAAAATAAGTCAATTTGAATAAAATAAAAGGCTAATTGACATGGCACCTAGCATTTAAGATGAGTCCAATCAACTCCACTGAGCTTCAGTCAACTCTCCAGTCAGCACAAGAGATTAACTTCAAGAGAATTCGCCCTCCATGCATGCAAACTCGAATTAGTGATGTGGAATGGGTATTAAATGAGTTTTGGTTGGTGATTGAGTTGTATTTAATGGAGTGGGGGCGCCTTGCCTAGGTGGAGGCCACCTCCCACTCCCAACCACCAAAGATCTCAATCAAAATCGAGTTAAACTCCAAGCTATCTACCACAAGGGCTCACGCATTTCCTCTTGATCACGTTGATATTTGGTTGGAGATTGAGTTTACCATGTGGCATTCGATTATTTGATGGTGAAGCTTTCAAGAAGAGGATGGGGGGCGCCTTGTCTAGGTGGAGCCACCTCCCCATCCATGTAGACTTGGAACTAGAGTTGTTTGGTGGTCTTCCACTCCAAGCTCGTTGATGATTGAAGTTTAGATTGGAATTCGACTTATGTTAGGTGCTATTGGCTCCATTCAAGCCAATTCGAATTAGGGTAGGCTAGCTCTTGTGTTTTGCTATATAATGAGGCTCTTTTTCCTCATTCCTCATGGACTTTTGAGCAAAGAAACTTTGGAGATTTTGTAAACAATTTTTATTATTAATAAAGTTGAGACTTTGGAGGTCAAAACGTGGAGGCTCTTGGTGGCCTTTGCTTCACCTTATAAATGAGGTGATATTGTTTTTGCATTTTTATTTGAGATTATTAAGTTGTAGATCTTGTTTCAAGAGGGCTAACAATCTAGCACAAGCAAACAATGTATCTAGTTCTTTTCGCTTAAATATTCTTGTTTCACATATATTGCCCAAAGCTTAAGGTTCTTGCAGGTACATCTTCACTCCACATAAGGCTAAAGGAGTTTCAAGCTTTATGAACTCAAAGAAACTAGAGGATCTAGCTCTTCCCATCAAACTTCAACAAAACTTCTACTTTGGTTACTAGATCTACCCATCCAAACTGTGGACTTCCAAGATTCTCCTTTCTCCAAGTTTGAGATCACACCTTGTTATTCCAGTATTTCCAGAGCCCCAAAGGTGCCTTTACAATAGGGGGGTCTCTTCCTTAAATAGGAGGAGAGAGACCAAAACTCTAACCACTTTATGAATGAGTGGTTGAGATCAAAAGATAAAATCAATACAATCAACGACTAAGATGAGCTGGTACAATATAACATGGATCCACTCACATGAGGGGGGTGCGCACTCACTAAAAGAAGCCCTAGGGGGGTGTGCACCACATAAAAGTGACTAATACACAAGTGTGCCACATAAGATGACAAGGACAAGTGACTAGGAGCACATGGTGGGGCTAGGAAGCTTTATTATCCTTAACTAGCATCACCCCATGGCACAATGATTAGCATATGAATCAATAACATGTCCAAGTGAATAAATGATCAAATCCTGCCCCCCTCAACTGAGAGAAGAATGCATCAAATGACAACCCGGAGACTGTGTGGACCCCACTGAATGCTGCATACTGATCTGGGAGGAGTGGGATACATCATAGGTGACCTTTGAATAGACCTCATGCCAAAACCTTGCCTCAATAGCCCAAATCGATTTCCTTAATGACCTTTTTATTCCACCTGAAAAACCATCAAAATGCCTGAAACCCATTGTCGAATGCCTGGGCACAAAATATGACTGCACCATCATGCCTGGAGAAGGGGTAATATGGTAATAACAAGTGGTTGGACCACCCCTCTTCTCTGTAGCGCCATAGGAAAACAAGCATGCTCAAGACAACTGCTGGATAGGCCATTTTTGCATGGCAAAACTGGCCAAAAGTGGAAATATGCCAATATCATCTATGAGAGTGCATGAAACAGATAACTGAGTGTCTCAATGGACTCAAAGGGTCCAAATATACTAGAGATGAGTACCCATACACACTGTGGAAACCTGTAAGATCATTTGTAGCCTCAACCATACCCGGACAATAATAATATAATGGTCTAGAAATAATAATAATCAATAAAAAGGTGCATTAACAATCATCTGAAACCTGTGTCCACTGTATGGAGCCATCAAAGGTGTATCAAAGGACAATATATCATCATCATACATCATCACTGGTCCAACTCATCACTGATCCCAAGGTTGACCAAGTCAAGACTGATCAAAATATGACCCAGGCTGAAAAAGCCTACTGCTACAAGTGCAAATGGTTAAGACATGCTCTTTTAATCATTTTCCTAGCAAGACTTAAAGCATTAAGCATCATTTCATTGGCAGTTAATTAATAATATCATAAAATAATAAGTTCAAATAATTATTTACTTTACAAAAGAACCTCAAGGATATACTCATTTTGTAGACATGATCAATTTGCTAGCAAAGGGTGAAGGTGAAAAATACAAGGCTGGGACAAGGGGATGACTCAATTGACTCAATATTGTGATACTTTGGATAAGGGAAAGGGAATACACACTTAAGCATGTGTCAGATAACATTTACACAGGGAATGGCAGTGTCTCACAAATGGAATAAGTTGTTTAGAGGAGTGCTTATTCAACCTTGGCAAATGTCTACAAATTACATCATTATATTTCATTTCCTTGGCTAGCATTCTTTGGATTTAGCATATGTTTAAACACTGCTTTCATTAGGCCTATACAACCCTTTTAGGGATTTCACCTGTGCTTAGCAGCACAACTACTAAAGCTTTCATCCAGGGTGCTTTTAGTTTCCACGTTATTTCATTTGACAACCCTTTTGGGGATTTCACCTGTGCTTAGAAGCACAACTACTAAAGCTTTCATCTAGGGTGCTTTTAGTTTCCACATTATTTCATTTGACAACCCTTTTGGGGATTTCACCTGTGCTTAGAAGCACAACGACTAAAGCTTTCATCCAAAGTGTTTTAAGTTTCCAATTTCACAACCCTTTTGGGGATCTTGCATGTGTTTAGCAACACAACTACTCAAGCTTTCATCTTGGGTGTTTATTCATTAAAGTTTCCACAAATGATGGTAGTATAATTTGCTTCAGGTTTTAGCCAACACAACTCTAGTCGGTTTCCCCGATGTGTGGTTTTGATTTGCGGAAGTCCCCCTAGTTACTTGAGTTGTGTTGGCTAAAACCTAAAGCAAGTTGTACTACATGTGGAAATTATTGTTATATCTTGTAAATCCCAGTGAAAAAGGCTATGAAATGGAAATGAAATTCAATGTTATGAAATGTAAATGCACCCTGGATGAAAGTTGTGATTAGTTGTGCTTATAAGCACATGCAAAATCCCAAAGGGATATTAGGCCTAAAAAGCAATGGATAAATGTATGCTAAATCTAAAGATTGTTGGCCATGAAATTATATGAAATGAAATGAAAGGTCCAAATAAAGCAGTGGTTAAATATATGCCAAATCTAAAGACTGCTGACCTTATGTGAAATTTTCCTCATTGAGCCTACGGGTTATTATATGAGATGGAGCAAGGGACAACTAATGTTAAGTGTCCCCTAGAACCTCAAATTACCATTAGTCGGGCACCTAGTCCACGACGGTTCTAGTAGTCGACATTTTGCGAAGGTTGAATAAACACTTCTCTGAAAAACTCACCCATTTGCGAGACACCACCATTCCTTGTGTATTCTTTGTCCAGCACATGCTTAAGTGTGTAACACCATTTCCCTCATCCAAAGTATCACAGTGTCAAGCCAGTCAAGTCATCCCCTTTCAGCCTAGCCTTGTATCCTTAGCCTTCACCCTTTGCTAGCAATTTGATCATGTCTATAAACGAGTATATTCTTGAGATTCTTCTTGAAAGTAAATTATTATCTAACCTATTATTATTTATTAACTGCCAATGGAATAATGCTTAATGCTTTAGAGTCTTGCTATGAAAATGATCTAAAGAGCATGTCTTAACCATTTTCACTTGCAGCAGCATGGCTTCTTTAGCCAGGGTCATATTTTGATCAGTTTGACCGGTCAAAACTAGTTTGACCAACGTAAGCTTTGGGATCCATGATGAGATGGACCACTTATATAAATATTGTATGATGTTGATCTATGGTCGTTTATATGCTTTTTGATGATTCCATATGATTGGCACATGCTTCAGATGATGATTGATGCAGTTTTTCATGATTATTACTATTTCCAAATCATCATATTTTTACTTGTCTGAGTATGGTGGATGCTACAGATAATCCTACAGGTTACCATGAGGTGTATGAGTACTCATCTCTAGTGGATTTGGATTTTCCAGATCCATTGAGACACTTATCTTTCAGTTTCAGGTACTCCCATGCATGATTTGAGCAGTTTTTCACCTGTTGACCAGTTTGGCCATGCTGATGTGGCCTACCCAGCTAGAGCATTGGAGGCTAGTTGTTTCCTAGGTGGAGCATACCCTAAGACCTTGAATAAGGGTCCTTGGTCCCTCTTATGGTAAGAATGACTTTGAAGAATGTATAACAAAGATAAAATAATACATGCAATCCTAAAACCATTTTTTTAAATGGTGAGGTTGAATTTTGAGGAAGTATTGACCTAAAATAAAAAAAATAAAAGAATTAAACTCACTTGTTGAAGGTCACCCCCAATTGAAATTCAAATTCAAATTAAAAATTAAAAATACAAAATAAATAAAAATAAAAATGTATTTTTGACAAGTCAACTCCATAAAAAAATAAAAAAAAAATACAATTGGAAATGTGTATAAATAAGAGCCAAACACTCTCATTTTTGTATTGAAAATTTTGGAAGTTGCTCTGCGGTTTTTCGGGTGTCAGTACTATTTGACTGAGGAAATTCGGATGACTGCAGTAACGCAGGAGCATACAACTTTTTTTGGTCTGATGAAGTGAAAAACTCAGTAGTAGCAAATCCGCAGAAGCAAAGGAGTTTGGGCCAGCCACTGAAAAAAGAATTTCAGACTGTTTAAAAGATGATTATACAGAATTTTTTTGAAGCTGATTGACAGTGCCAGCAAGACAATGATTCTCTGATTTTTGTTTTGGACCTCACTGAGTAATTTTTCGGCAATCTAGTGAGGAGTAGCTCGCAGAAGGCAGCCACAGCTTGAGAAATTTTCTGGTTTATATAGCAGTTAGGTGTTTTATTTTTATCTTTATCCCTCTCTGATTTTCGGGTGAGTTAAGCTCAGAATTTCGGGTACACAGTCTAAGGCAGCCACAGTCAACTCAGTAATAGCAGGTTGAAATTTACAGTCAGTAAAGTTTAGAAGTGAACCTGGTATTTGATTTTGGAAGCTTATAAAGATCAGCTGCTAGTATATTTTTGATGACACAAGGTTGAAGTTTAGAAGTGAATCTGATATTTTCCAAAACCTGTAGAAAAGAAGGTGGAGCTGAACTAGTTGAGTATCCTTGTACTGGACAGACTGAAGACTAAATTGGTATTGTTACACAGTATTGTTGAAGTTGCTTGAACGTGGAAGTAAGATGATCTGATCTGAAGACTGAGGCACCCTCCGCATGAAGTCACATTTGCAAAATAACTTCAAGTATGTTGTAGTAGGTCGCTTGATTGACACCAAAGTGATATGAGCTTGGAATTAGGAAAGCCCTGAAGCAGTAAATTCAGACTGCAATCTTTGAGGTTACTGAATAGTGGGCTTGATCAGACATAAATGGAAGCTCGGAGGTGAAAACGCAGGTACACTCCATTGAGTATAAATGAATGTGAACAAGTCTTGAAGGCCGTTCTTTTTGCAGCAGACTTGATGACTTGATTTTGGGGCTACATCTGTGATGACATTCGGGCTGCTTCAGTGAAGTTTTCTGTGATATACTATGAAGTATATGAATAGTTTGTAAAACAATGAAGTGAAATAAAATACTATGAAGTATATGAACTGTTTGTGAAACTTGATAGCATGATGAAGAAGTTAATGATGATGATAGTTTGACACCTACAGCAGTATGGCAGTGATACCTACAGCAGATGACAAGTGGTATGGCAGCAGCAAACTTGACACATATGGCTTATTGAGCAGAGGTATATGATTGATGACAATCATAGATTGACATCAAGCTTGCAAGCTGAGTCTTGCACTTGAGGATTGGATTCCTCAACCCATTCTTAGTTGGAGCTAAGAAAACCAGGTTGGGTCCTGTTATAAGAGTCGGTGCTCTTCTTATCAGTTGGTGCTGATTGTAATCCCAAAGATTGAAGTCTCCCATTGCAAATAAATAAAGTTTACCTTACATATATTCTTGTGTCTGTTTATGATGTGATTATTGTGCTTATGGCTCATGGTTGATTTAGTTGATGATGTAATTGATAACATAATGCTTGATAAACTCTGATTGTTTAATTGAAGGTGAAAAAGTTTAAATTGCTCTCACACTGATTCACCCCCGCCCTCTCAGTGTGCCGATTGTGTCCAACAATTGGTATCAGAGCTGGCCTTTGTCACAAGCCTTGCAAGCTTGAAGGAGATCCGTGGACACACAATGGAGACAAAAGCAGAGTCATCAAGCAATGATGTGCCTATACTTGATGTGATAGACTATTTCAGTTGGAGGAGCAAGATGAAAGCATATCTAAAGAAGTTTGAAGTTTGCGAGATTGTGATCAATCCACCCACTCCATCCAATAAGAAGGGCAAGGCAGCTGCACAGAAAGAAGCAAAGAAGGGCAATGCTACAGCCTTGAAGTTCCTCATGGATGGACTTCCTAGCTCAGTGAAAGAAAGTGTAGGAGAGTACACTTCAGCTAAAGACCTTTTGTTCAAATTGGAAAGCGAGTATTAAAAGGGAAGACTAGAGACTGAAAAGACAGATCAGGAATCAGAAGACAAGCCTCTGGAAGAGGTCAATCAAGAAGAAGAAAAAAAAGAAGTGGACTCCAGTAAAGGTATGGATCCTTTTGATTGTAATGATAGCATGTGTGATGAAATTGAGAAGGTTCTTGCAGAAGATGATGAAGATCTATCAAAGGCTGCACAGGAGATACATCTCACTTTGATAAATATTGATCTCAGAGCAAATTGGGTCTTGAACCATAGTGAATTCACAAGGTTCAAAAGGAGAATCTTGGAATCTTTGAATGAATATCAGCAGAAGACCATGACAATGAGAGTATTGCTTATGAAGCTCAAACACAAGGATGAAGAGCTGTGGGATCAGCTGAAAGACAAGAATTCTGAAGTTGAACAACTAAAGACTGAATTGATCAGTCAAGAGGAAGAACAAGAAAAACCTGGTGAAGACTCAAAAGAGGTGGAAGAAACTAGAAAGGCTAATCTTGATTTGAAGACTCAGCTGGAGGAAGCCAAGTGGATAGAAGACATCTTGAAGAATCAGTTGGAAGAAAAGAATCAGACAATCCAAAAGTTGGAAATGGAGGTAGTTGGTCTCAGGAAGAAAGGTGAAAAGATTGATGCCTTTGTCAAGTTCAAGGACAGCTCAGTTGTCCTAGATAAGATCTTGGATTGCCAAAGATCTCCACTTGACAAGTCTGGCCTTGGTTACAAGAAGGAAGGAGAAAAATATGAAGATGGCACTTGGTCTCCCAAGACTCCAGAAGCAGGTCCATCAACGTCCAAAGTTGCTCTCCATGCACCTGCACATGACAACAAAGACTTTGGAAGTTCAAGAATGCAACAAGGAGTTAGGTCTATTCCTCAAAGCAAGCTCAGAAAAGATACAACTACAAGATGGAACCAAAGTCCCAGGTATGAAAATGGATTTATGGTTATTGTTACTTTTGTTCTAACTTTGGTCATAAGGCTATGGATTGTAGACTCTACGGAAGAAGAAGTGCTAGAATCCCCAGTGATAAAGTTAAATGTTGGACATGTAATCAAGCTGGACATATTGCTGCTACTTGTCACACATTGAGATGTTACACATGCAGTGGGTTTGGTCACAAAGCCCAAGAATGTGCAAGTCAAAGAAGTCAACCAAGGAGGAGTCCTTCATACACATCAGCAAGAAGAACTAGTGAACCTTGGAAGAAGACCAATGCATGAAGATTTGAAGATCAGAAGACAAAGGCCTACAGTCAGGGACACTCTCAGGCATGGAGACATGAAGTTGATCAAAGGTGTTGGAAGTTCCAACAGCTCAGTCAGGTGCTGGACATGCAACCATGTTGGTCACTGTTATCACACCATAGTAGTAGGGCTACTATTCTTGCTTAGCAGATATCTGCACATTTCAGAGCTTGGATTTTTCAGAGCTTGGCTATAATGAGCTTATATTTTGAGATCACTCATGATCAGAGCAGTGTATTTTATCAAACTTATGTTAGACCTTGTGCCAAGGCTGAGCCTTGAGAGTTCAGATGTGATGACCGATGTGACCCTTTATTCCATACAGTTTTAGTTCAGTGCCTAGAGATGTTATTACAACAACATTTCAGATGATTTATGATGATGATGTATGACCTATGGATCTTTTATCATTGATTATGGATTATTATCTTGTTGTTTTAGTCATGTTCACAGCATTAGCTTGGTATATGATTCATGATGTGGCAAACTTTGTAAACTTAAAATGAACTATCTTGGTATTATAAAATGGACATTTTACTTGCACATTTAGGTTGTTTAACAAAACTCACTGGTTTCCTACCTAGCATAGATATGGTCTTTCTTGACACCATTTGTCTGCTAGCTTAGGCTCCACTTTCACTTGACTACATCCATTCCTGACCTTCCTATATTGGCTTTACCCTTGACTTGTCTTTCTTGACTTTCTGATACTAAGGACTTCCCGTTTTCACTACCTCTGTGTTTGGATCGCATCCATGTTTGTTTAGTGTCTTGGCTCTGAGTTGGTGACAGAACTTGCCTTTGGTGAGTTGGATTGTAGGCCTAAATCATTATGGTCGGTTGTCTCGATGTTTGGCAATGGCACGAACTCCCCCTAGTCACTTGAGATGTTGTTGGCTAAAACTAGAAGCTCATGTACTACTTACGGAAACTTGTGTAAATTCGCCCATGGAAACTGTAAACTCTAGAATGTGTTTTTGAACACACGTGAGTAAAGGGCAAGAGCAATGAAATGCTAAAAATACTCCTCGAAGAGTATAAGAAAGGTCCAAAAAAGAAATGGTTCTTAAATTCTATATCTAAACGATTGCTGACCTTATATATATATATATATATATATATATATATAAACATGCCTTGGATGCAAGCTGCAATTAGTTGTGTTTTTTAGCGCACCTGAGATTCGATGGGTTATGTAGGCCAAAAAGGCCAAGAAATGAAATTGAATGATCCTAATGAACCTGGATCAACTTGATGTAGACATGATGCCTAAGTTGAATAAGCACTCTCTAAACAACTTACCCATTTGTAAGGCACAGCCCTTCCCCGTGTTATTTGTCCAACACAGAGTGTAGCTTCCCCCTCTCTTAGTCCAAAGTGTCTTTTTGTTGAGTTTTGACAAGTCACCCCTTTGCCTAGCCTTGTTCCTAGCCTTCATCCTTAGCTAGCAATTAAATCATGTCCAATGGGTGAGTCTGTCATTTAAGCTATTGTGCAAGTAACTATAAATAACAATGGAATATGCATAACATGATTAATGCCACTAAATGATGTTATACTTTAAGTTAAGCTGTGAGTATGATTAGAGGAACATTTCTTAGTCTATTGATATGATTTATCCTCGGTTATATATTGACCTTGTCAAACCCAGATTGACTATGGTCATTTCTTGGGATTCGTGATGATGTGGGCCATGTATGCTTATTGATGATGATTGATGGTCCCGCATACTATTGATGATGATGCTATATGATGGACATATGGTTCAAGTGGTGATTAATGCAGTTCAGTAGGTTTTATTATTACCTCAGATCATCAGATTATGCACTGTCCATATATGGCGGACCCTACAATTAGCCCATCAGGGAAACCCATGGTGTATGAGTACACATTCTTAGTAGATTTGGGTCTTTTGGATCCAATGGGACACTTATCATCAAGTTTCGGTCACTTCTGATAGTGATAGATGCAGTTTTCCACTTGTTGACCAGATTTGGGGCTGATTTCCCAGCCTAACCAGCAGGGGCCAAGAGAGGCCAGTTCACCTAGGGCGCTGTATGAGGAGGGGGTGGTCCACCCACTTGATATTACCATTTACCCCCCCTTCTGGAGAGCCTGGTGGGCTCAGTTTGACAGCGCAGGTGCCCTAGGAGGCAGTTTTAGCACTTTCACAATTACCGAGGCAGGTTAAAAATGGAATAAAAGGGTCATTGAGGAATTCGATTTGGGCAATTGAGGCAAGCTTTTGGCACTTGGTCTTCATAGAGGTCTTCTTGGGTGAACCCCCCATCTTCCAGCCAGTTTTCATGAGTATGTGGGGTCCATAGAGGCCACAGGAGGCCTTTTACTGCATGTCTCTCACAGATTTTGAGGACATATTTGATCATTTGTATTATTTTGGACATATTATTTTATATTATTGTGCCATGGGGATGAGCTAGCAAGGATTGATGCCTCCTAGCCCCACCATGTGCTTCATGAGTCATGTCCTAGTCATATGTGGTGGGCCCATGTACTTTTGCCCCCTCTAGAGGATGACGTCACCCTCCATGAGTCTCTTCTAGCTATGACGTCACCCTTATTTTTAGTGATCCATGTGATATTTTATGTTGGCTCATCTTAGCCATTGATTATGTTGTGAGATCTTTTAATCTCAACCACTCATTTCATAAAGTGGTTTTGAGATCTAGGGTTTTGGTCTCTATTATCCTATATAAGGAGGAGACCCCTTCATTGTAAAATTCATCTAGAGATTTTTGGCTCTTGGATTTTCGAATAAAAATACATTTTTGGGCATCTTGGATCTTGGAGTTGGAATGCTTGTGGCGATTGTAAATTCTTCTTCCTATGCACTGACAGACATTGGTGGCCATCTTGATTTTATCTTCAACTAACATTGTTTTGCAGGAAAAGAAGGCGACTTTGAGGAGTGCGAATTGGTGGGGAGGCCTACCCTTCAAGCTTCAAGAGGATGTTTTTGGTTGACAGGGAGTTGTTTTGTCTTTGTACCAACAATTCATGTTTATCATCTCTTTGTTTGCATCTCTTTCCATTCTTGATTAATTGATTGATCTGTGTGTCCTTGATTGACAAGAATAGGGAAATCAATTTGGTTGAAGGAGGCCAAATATTGGCAAGAAGGGCTCATCCAAGTTTGGCATTTGATCTCTGTGGAAAGTAATTGTTATCACACCATAGTAGCAGGGCTACTATTCTTGTACAGCAGATATCTGCACATTCCAGAGCTTACAGAGCATGGCTATATATTATGGATCACTCATGATCAGAGCAGTATATTATATGACCTTGTGTCAAGGCTGAGCCTTGAGAGTTCAGATTTGATGACTGATGTGACCACTTATCCCATTACAGTTTCAGTTCAGTGCCTAGAGATGTATTTCAGCAGTGTTTCAGATGATGCATGATGATTGCTATTATGATGATGTTGTATGATCTATGGACATGATCTCACTGAATGTGGATTATTAGCTTGTTGATTTAGTCATGATTATAGCATGTGCTTGGTATATTATTCCTGATGTGGCAAACTATTTAAAATGAACTGTAAATCATAAAATGGACAATTGCTTGCACTTTTAGGTCATCTAACAAAACTTACTGGTATTTCACCTTACATAGACATGGTCTTACCCGACACCAGTTGTCTGCTAGTGTAGGCTCCATATCCACTTGTCTCCATCCATACATGACCTTCCTGTTTGACTTAAACCCGGACTTGTCTCATTTGACTTTCTGATACTGAGGACTTCCCCATTTTTCTACCTCTGTGTTTGGACCGCATCCCTGTTTATTCAGTGTCTCGGCTCTGAGTTGGTGACAGAACTTGCCTTTGGTAAGTTGGATTGTAGGCCTAAATCATTCTGGTCGGCTGTCCCGATGTTTGGCATTGGCTCGAACTCCCCCTAGTCACTTGAGATGTTGTTGGCTAAAACTGAAAGCTCATGTTCTACCTATGGAAACTAAAAAAATTCGCCCATGGAAACAAAAAAAAAAGGACAAGAGCAATGAAAAGCTAAAATACTCCTCGAAGAGTATAAGAAAGGTCCAAAAAGCAATAGTTCTTAAAAGTTATATCTAAACAATTGCTGACCTTGTGAATATATAAAAAACATGCCCTGGATGCAAGCTGCAACTAGTTGTGCTTCTCAGCACATCTGAAATCCGAAGGGTTATGTAGGCCAAAAAGGCCATGGAAATAAATTGAATGATCCTAATGACTTTGGATCAACTTGATGTAGACATGATGCCTAAGTTGAATAAACACTCTCTAAACAACTTATCCATTTGTGAGGCACAGCCATCCCCCGTGTTCTTTTGTCCAGCACAGAGTTTGTAGCTTCCCCCTTCTCCCAGTCCAAAGTATTTTTGAGTTGAGTTAGACAAGTCAAACCCTTGGCTCAACCTTGCTCCTAGCCTTCATCCTTTACTAGCAGTCTGACCATGTCCAATGGGTGAGTTTGTCATTTGAACTATTGTGCAAGTAATTTATTATAACAACGGAATATGTTAACTCGATTAATGCCACTGAATGGAATTTATACTTTGAGCTTAGCTATGGGAATGATTAGAGAAACATTGTCTTAGTCTACTGATGTGATTTATCCTTGATTATATATTCTTGGGATCCGCGGTGATGTGGACCATGTATGGATGATTATTGATGATGATTTATGGTCCCACATGTTTGATGATGATATCATATGATGGACATATGATGCAGATGATGTTTGATCCAGTTCAGCAGGTTTATTATTATTTCAGATCAGCAGATTATACATTGTCCATATATGATGGACCCTACAGCTGGCCCATTAGGGCAACCCAGGGTGTATGAGTACTCATTCCTAGTGGATTTGGGTCTTCTGGATCCATTGAGACACTTATCTTTCAGTTCCGGGCACTTTTGACAGTGATTGATGCAGTTTTACACTTGTTGACCAGATTTGGGGCTGATTTCCCAGCCTGAGCAGCAGGGGCCCCGAGAGGCCAGTTCACCTAGGGCGCTGATGATGGAGGGGGTGGTCCAGCCACTTGTTATTACCATTTATCCCCCCTCCCGGAGAGCCTGGTGGGCTCAGATGGACAGCGCTAGCACCCTAGGAGGCAGTTTTGGCACTTTCACAGTTCCCGAGGCAGTTAAAAAATGGGATAAAGTGGTCACTGAGGAAATCGATTTGGGCAATTGAGGCAAGGTTTTGGCATTTGGTTTTCACAGAGGTCTTCCAGGGTGATCTCACTATCTTCCAGTCAGTTTTCACCATGTGGGTATCTCCAGAATGATCACAGGAGGACATTTACTGCTTGACTGTCATGGATTCTGAGGACAGTTTTGGTCATTATTATTATATTGGACATATTTTATTATTTTATTGTGCCTTGGGGTGAGCTAGCAAGGATCTATACCTCCTAGCCCCACCATGTGCTTATTTTACCATGTCCTAGTCATCATGAGGTGGATTATTGTACTTTTTACCCCTCTAGTGGGATGACGTCACCCTCCATTGTACCATTTAGTGAGGGCGCTATTGTTATGTTGAGTGATCCATGTGATATTATGTTATGGATTCATCCTAGCCATTGATTGTATGATGAGATCTTATAATCTCAACCACTCATTTGATGTAGTATTATGAAGTGGTATAGGGTTTTGGTCTTTATTATCCTATATAAGGAGGAGACCCCCCATTGTAAAGCTCACCTTTGGAGCTCTGGAATATTGGAATAGAAGATTTTTTGTGGAGCACATCTCTCTTGCATTTTGGATTCTCTTGCATATTGAATATAAAGTATCTCTTCTATGTATCATTGTGGATTTTGGTGTTTTTGCTAACCTTTTGACAGGAAAGTCGAATTGGAGAGAGGAGGGCGACTTTTTGAGGGTTATTGTTGGAGGGATCCACATATTCTCTCTTGGGTTGATCTTGTGACAGGGAGTATCATTATTGTATCTTCGTGACATAGTTGATGCTTTCTATTACATCTTTCTACCATTTTCATAATCATCTTGCTTGACTTGTTTCTTTGATCTTGTCTTGTAGGAGGAGGACGATTTGGCTATCTTGGAGAAGGGCGATTTGGTTGGAGCACTTGGATCTCACTCTTGAATATAAACATAGGAGAATGCTATCAACTTGCAAGGTGGCCATAAGCAATTGAGGTAAGATCTACAAGGTATGTGCCTCTTTCATCCATTCTATCTCCATTGGTCATAAAACCCTAATTAAATCAAAACCCCAATTTTGGTATTTTTTTAGATCTACTTAAATCTACCCTTGCAATTGAAAAGATATTAAGAACCCACCTCTATAGGATCCACCCCTAGTGGGATCTATAGTTTGGTGGTGATTGGCTAAAAATTGACACACCTTTCAATGCAAAAAGCCTTCTTGAACCTAAATCGATTTTCCTAAGAGAAGCTTGTTGGGTAAGATCTAGCACATGGGTAGGTGAGATCCCACTTGATTTGATATCTAGACACTTGATAACCTATACCCATATCCTCGCTTTGGTGAAAACTACCTTGTGGACATCTCTCCATGTTTTGAGGGGTTGAAACCCCCTTTTGATCTTCTTGATACCTTAAAACTTAGATCTACTAAGGTCTACCCATTGGATTCACTTGAAACTTTGAAGGAACATAGATCGGGGTACTAACATCCCGGATCTACATTTTGGTGGCCATTGGACTTGGTTTGGTCCACCAAACCCATCTTTTGCCCTTCCTTGAGAAAGTCGTACCCCCTTGAAGTTTTGAGTTGGACCACTTCTAAGAAGTGGGTGGTTGAGATTTTCAGAGATTTGGAATGCCCATGCCTTGAAACCTAGGTCTAGACTATCCTTTTGGCCCGATCTACCTTGGGGATTGCATTCCTTGATTTAAGGAATTGTGGTCCACTTTTGGTCATCACTCAAAAACCTAGATCTAGTAAGATCTAACCATTGGATCACATCCAATTCACTTAACTTGGCTTCTAGGTGTCCCGATCTACACTCTGACATCCTTCTTGACTCCATTAGCCCATTAAACAAGGCACTAGCCCATCACCAAGCAAGTCGCACTCCTTGGGATTCGTGTCAAACCTTAGATTTAATACATGGGTACTCCTAGAAACAACTCAAACTCATAGATCTAGCCTAGATCTAACTTATAATACCAACCTCACACTTAACTTCACTTTGTGGGTCCACCTAGAACCATTTCACACTTCCCAAGAAACTAGACCCACTTGTGTAAACAAAAGGTATTATACCTAGTCATCATACCCCATCATGTGGCCTAAACCATACATAGGTTGAAACATTAACAAACTAGTACACCTACTTCAACCATACCTTAACCCATAGGTCCACTTAACCTTGCATTGGTTTCCGTAACTCATTACTTACCTACCCGTAGAAACCTTTGTTTGGGTCCAATCAACTGTGATTGGGGTATAGGGTCTCCCCCTTGGTCTAGTTACACCTTGACCTAAAGCGAAGAGTGCCTCGGTTGACGTGACTCCCACCTGCATTGGGAACCGTGGCATCTCTTGGGTCACCTCTTTAGTTGCCTAGCTCCTCTACCGTCCCGGATGGGATACCTCTAGGGGCAACTACAAGTTGTGTGATAACAGTAATCCTCGTCACAATCATCTTCCATCTCTTCCATCTTCATCTTCCAAGTATGTTCCAAGAGGTATGAAATTCTTCTATCCTATCCATCTATTCTCTTAGATCTTAAAACCCTCATTGATTAAAACCCTCATTTTTCACTTTTTCTTAGATCTACTAAGATCTAGCTTGCCTTTGGGTATAGTAAAAAGAACCCACCTCTATAGTATCCACGGCAATTCGGATCTATAGTTTGGTGGCATTTGGACTTCATTTGACCCTTCCCCCAAAGCACTTAGCCTTCCTTGAGTGAGGTCGCCCTCATTGGGTGGTTGAGTTGAGCTAGTTCTAGCACATGGGTAGGTGAGATCCCACTTGATTCACACTCCTCTCACTTGATAAATTACCCCTAGTGCTTCACTTCATTGACTTTCACCTTGTGGGCCTTATTCCTCATTTTGAGGGTTGTGCCCCACTTGGGTCAATTTGGTGATGCATTTTTAATCTTAGATCTATGGAGATCTAGCCATTGGATGCCTTTAATCTTCAAAACCCAATTTGATAATTGACTAAACTACCCCAATCTATAATTTGGCATATTTTGGACTCCATTTACCCATCCATCTCAAGGCACTAGTCCACCTAAGGCAAATCGCACTTCTTGGGATTAGTGTCATGTGCTAGATCCCATATGTGGGTATCTTCAATTTTATCCTAGATCCATAGATCTACCCTTTGCATACCCCTTGGTACCATTTGCACCCCTAATCTCACCTTGTGGATCCCATTTAGACCATTTCCATATCCCAAGGAAGTGGGCCCCACTTGTGTATTTCATGGTACTAGATCTTGTCATTTCATCTCATTATGTGGCCTAAATCATTTATTGGTTGAAACAAAAGTCATCCCTTAAGCCTCTTTCAAACATACTTAAACTTATAGGTCCACCTAAGCTTGCATTGGTTTCCGTAACTTGTCTTTCACACTTCCCTAGGAACCTTTGCTTTGGTCCAATCACCTTTGATTGGCTATAGGGTCTACACCTTGGTCTCGATTCATCTTGATCTAAAGTGAAGAAGTGCCTCGGTTGACGTGACTCCCAACTTGCATTGGGAACCGTGGCACCTCTTGGGTCACCTCTTTAGTTGTCCATCTCCTCTACCATCCCGGATGGGATACCATTAGGGACAACTACAAGTTGTGTAATAATAGTCACATTGCTACATATTTTCGTACGATGAGGTGTTATGGTTGTAGTATCTTTGGGCATAAAGCTCAAGACTGTTGGAGTACACGAAAACAACCCATGAGAAGTTTCTCATACAACTCTTCAAGGAAAGCCAGTACAGATGAAGGAACAAATGCTGAAAGGACAAATGCCAAGAAGCAAGTATGGATGAAGAAGACCGAGCAGTTAAAGATAGGAGAGGTTGATTAGAGTAGGGAGGATGGTTGCCATATGGCAAGCCAAGCTTAACGTCTCTCAAAGACCTTAGTAAACCTTGAGTTCATAAGGCTAGAGGATGAACTCAAAGAAGAAAGGATGGCTACTCCAAGCATACAGACAGGTCCTAGGATCGTGGCATGTTGACAGGGAACGCAGTGATCAGTGATCAGTACCTTCAGATGAAGATATGTGGTCACCTTTTGCCATTGATGCCAAAGGGGGAGAAATGAAGACAAAAGGGGAGCATGCTCACAGGGGGAGCATGAGTTGTTGTCATCAATGACAAAGGGGGAGATTGTTGATGAAATTGTCATTGATGCCAACATGGACTTGCAGTGACCCCACAGGTTGTCATTGATGCCACCAAGTCCCACCTGCAGTACCTTGGACCCCTTACAGAGTGGGTTTGTGCCTTGCAGTGCCTTGGACCTCTTACAGAGTGGGTTTGTGCCTTGAAGCACTTTGTACCCAGTTGACAAGGTCCCTGTACCCACAAGGCTGAATCTTGAAGCCACCACCTTGCTAAAGATGTTGAAGACCTTGTTGATGATGATGAAGACCCTGGAGATGGTCTTGAAGCCCTGATAGATGATGGAGAAACCCTAGATGGGTTGGAGAAGCATTAATGACCCATTTTGTGGTCATTCATGCTCTGATGGTGTCATAGTACCCCAGGAGAAGACCCAGCTACCCCACAAGTGATGTCATTATGGATCTTGACACTTGGAGGTCCCCGTGCGTGGCTAAGGTGGTTGAAGAATCCCATGAAGTGTCCTGCTTGATGAAGAATCCCTTGAAGAAGTCCTTGGACCCACACTTGGTGGTTTGATGACCTTTGGGGTCATCGAGCTCTTGTATGATGATGATGACCTTGTATGGTCTTTAACATGCTATGGAACCCTTGTATATGATCCTTGTCCCCTTAAAGGTGATGATGTGGTCATTGTTGACTTGATGAAGACTTGGAACCCTTGATGATGATTGTTATCACATATATAGTAGTCGGGCTACCATACATTATTTTTCTGATTCCAGTACACTATTCAGTCAGTTCCCTTACATTTGAGATGCTGAGATGAGCATCTATATTGGATCACTATCAGATTGTGGACAGCAGTTGTATTCCCCATGCCATGACTGAGTCTCAGGACAATCAGAGAGATGACCGATGTAGCCATTATACCATTGGTACAGAGCATTCAGTAGTGTCCAGAGTTACAGCAGCAGTTTCAGAGGACATATGATGGTACAGGTTGATGAGCATTTAGGTATATGACTCAGTAGGTATATCATTGTGTTATGGTTATATTCAATGTTGCACGACTCGGACTCGGCAAAGACTCGGCTGGCATATGACTCGTCGACTCGGGAAAGACTCGGGAAAGACCCGGGACAGACTCGGCAAGACTCGGCAAATAGGAAAAAACTTAAAATATAGTATATTTTGGGCACAAAAAAGAGGTTAATGACATTTCCAATCCATGTAAGTTATAAAACTACAATCTATAAAATAATTCATAACATTATCTCATAAACTAAGATAATACAACATAACACAATCAATTTTTGTATGCAAAAATTTAAATAATTATCATACAATTATAATTTTTTTGGTTTTTTTATGATAGAATTTTTTTATAAATTAACTTTTAAATAATAATTATAAAGTTTGTTGTTTAAACTTTAAACTTTATATCTTATTTCTTTATTTCTTTAGATTAAAAAATTATTTAATAAATAATATTTTTAATAAATATCAAAATATTCATATTTATTTAGTAATATATTATTATAATAATTAATCTAAAAACTATTTTTATTTAAATAAATAATTTTTCTAAAATCTAAATAAAATAATAAAAAACAGCTATTCAAGAATAAAAAATCTAAGTAAACTCATCAACTACATTAAAGTAACAAGTTTAATATATTTAATTTAAATATTAAAGCAACAAGTTTAATATATAATATATAAATTTACAACTTTAATATATAATATATAAATTTTTAAATCAATTATTTATGTAAGCTTTATTATTTATAATATTAAGCTTTAATATATTAAAGTGTTAAATTTATTAAAGTTTAAAATTTTTATTAAATATTAAGCTTTAGGACGGTTTAATATATAAATTTTTAAAGTTCAATTAATTATGTAAGCTTTAATTATTTAATATTTATAAAGGAGTTTTAATTTATAATATATATGGTATAAATTAAAGTTCAATTTATACCATATATATTATAAATTAAAACTCCTTTATAAAATTCCGTTTGAGAGTTTTGAAACTTTTGATCGAATGACCATTAATTCAGTCCATCCATACGACGATGCAATTCCGTTTAGTTTAAAAATTTCGTTTGCACTCGTCGACATGCAAGGGAAACTTTCAATCGAATGACCATTAATTCAGTCCATCCATCCGACGATGCAATTCCGTTTAGTTTAAAATTTCCGTTTGCACTCGTCGACATGCAAGGGATGAACCGTCTCCAGGACGCTGTAACAATATCGGACAGACACATTCAATTGTGCGGGAAGCCAACTGGGAGAAGAAGAGCTCCGTCACAGCGAGTTCGACCCAGTCCCTACAGGTTTGCCGAGTCAGCGGGCGAGTCTTACGCGAGTACCCGGATTGGAGGTTGACTCGCCCAGACTCGCGAGTACTCGCGAGTCTTGGGCGAGTGGTGCTTCATTGGTTATATTGCTTTTATACTTATTCTTATAGCATGTCTTAGCACTTAGTGTCATGATCTGGCGATCATATAGATATGTGGACCTGGTTGATCTTATTATATATATTATATTGTCCCTACTCAGACTTAGAAGTTCACTATTCATACTCATTGGTTTTACCCTCAAAGAGAATAGAGGTGATCATTCCACCCTACCTTGGCTTGCTAGTGTTGGCTCCACTATTTATTGTCTTCATCCATCCATTGCCTACCTTTTAGTTTATCACCCTGACTTACTACTTGACTAGTGGCATGGAGGACTTTTCCCCACTGTAGCCTCTGTATTGGATGAGCTTCCCTGTTTATTGTGTCTCGACTCTGAGTTGGTGACAAAACTTACCTATGGTGAGTTGGAGTTCCTTGGAATTCCCCCTAGTCACTAAAGTTGTGTTGGCTAAACCTGAAACTTTTAGTGCTGCCATAAATACAAAATCTGGAAAATGAAATGCTATATCTTGTATGAAAAGCCCATTCATGCAATGTGTTTCTAAACACACATGAATGAAAGGCATGCCAAATGAAAATGGCCATGAAAATAAAATGTTATATCTTTTGGAAAAATAAATACCTAGGTAAACAAGCTGTCCATGACACACTTAGAAGTGCTCAGGTAAACAAGTGCCTTACAAACACACCTGCAGCAGAAAGCCTAAAATAAATGTAAATCTATGCAATGTGTTTATAAACACACATAGACCAAGGCTATGGAAACTTCAGGCCCAAAAAGCAATGGAACTTAAATGCTATATCAAAACAATTGTTGGCCTTATTTGTGTTATGGATTGTGCGCATCTGTTAAAGGTGAATAAACCCTCTTTGAACAACTCATCCATTTGTGAGACACCGCCATTCCCTGTGTTGTTGCTCATTCAGTATACACTATGGTGTGTATTCCCTTTCCCTTTTCCAAAGTGTCACAAAGTTAAGTCAGTCAAGTCATCCCTTAGCCTAGCCAGCTATTTTAGCCTTCACCCTTCACTAGCAAATTGATCACAACTATGAAGTGAGTATGATCTTGAAAGTCTGGTCTGAGTAATAATAATAATTAATAACACTATATATTTGGATTTAGATCGCCAGTAATGATTACTTTGTGTTATAATTGTTATTTGAATAAGTTGTAGAGCATGCATTAACCTTTGACACCTTGCAGTAGCTTCTGATGATGATCTGAGTTATACTTGGTCATGTTGACTTGGTTAGGCCTAGTCTGACCAAGGTCAACCGTAGGACATGAGATGGTTGGACCTTATGGTGATATGGATAGATGATATATGGTCTATGTATACATACATGATGATTCTATGCAGCAGCTACAGGGTTATGATGATGATTCTTGGTTTACAACAGTATTTGATCATTTACAGATTATTATTATTGGCCCTGTTTCAGTATATTGGATATATATTTTGATCATGCAGAGACTCATATTGTGTATGAGTACACATTTTGGATGGATTTGGACCTTCTGAGTCTGATGAGACAGTTTGTTTTCAGTTCCGGGCACTTACAGTGATGATTGAACCTCAGTAAGCTATCCCAGTGCAGTTTTGGTCTGTCGGAGGCCCTGTCAGAGCAGATGTGATTTTTATCCGGTTGACCTAGGGCGCTGTGCTTGGAGGGGGTGGTCCAGCCACTTGTTTTTACCATATTACCCCCCTCCCGGAAACACTGGTGCCCTCACCTTGACAGCACAGGCACTCAAGGAGGCAGTTTGGGGCAGTTTCACGCTTCCCGAGGCATTTCAGGATTGGTAGAAATGGCTATTGAGGAAATCAATTTGGGCTACTGAGGCAATGATATGGCATGGGATGATCAGTGATGATAGATCGGGGTCCTCCACACCTCCTCCAGCAGTTTCAGCTTCATCGGGGCCCGCATCCATCACTTATGGCACTTTCTGAGGATTTCTGAGGTCTTTTGAGGCCTACGATTTGACTATGGAGGCACAATTTGGTACATTGATGATTATGTTATGATTATTGTGCTATGGGGATTGACCAAGGAGGGATAAAATTACCCCTTGGACCCACCATAAGCCCCCTATTATATTTTGTCATCATGATTTGGTGGGATTCCCCTCTTCTAGGGCGATTTTGTCCACTCATATAATATTTTATTAGTGATCCATGTATTTTATTGTTGAGCTCATCTCAACCATTGATTAGACATTTGTATCTTTTAATCTTAGCCACTCATTCAAAAAGTGGTTAGGATTTTGATGCCTCTCCTTCCTATTTAAAGGAGAGAGCTTCTCATTGTAAAGGGACTTGTGGCTCTGGATTATTGGAATAGAAAATTATTATTGCATCTATCTCCAGTGTTGTGGTGAATGTTTTTGGTGTTCGTTCGTTGGTTTTTCCTTTGCACTGAGTTATTGGAGATCTTGTTTGCCATATCTTTTGTACCACATTTTTTGCATCTACAGGTGGAGGCCGATTTGCTTTGAGGAGGAAGTATTGGTAGGGGAAGACTCTCCCTACTTCTTCTTTGGATCTCTTCGTTGGTAACAGGGAGTATTACTGTCCCAGGACCTTCTATTCTATGTTATCATTGCATTTTACTTGTATTTCCTCCATACTTGACCTCTCTGATTGAAATCGATTTTCCTTGGATTGACAGGTAGAGGAGGGCGCACTTGTGGGCTAGGGCATCAATTCGGCAAGCAAAATCAACAATCTCTCATTTGATCTCTGCGGGAATCTTCCTCAACATCAAGGCATCTCATTCACATCACTCAGGTATGATCTCAAGGTAATTTCTTTCCATGATCTATCCACTTGTCTAAAACATTTAAAACCCTAATTAATCAAAACCCCCATTTTTACATTTTTTCAGATCTACTAAGATCTAGTGGCTTCTTGGGTAAGATATTAAAAACCCACCTCTATAGTATCCATGGCATCCCGGATCTATAGTTTGGTGAGGAGTGGCTTCCATTTGACCCTCTTCCCAAGGCATTTAGCCTCTCCAAGCAAGGGCGCACTTCCTAGTTTGGGTTGGTTGACCTAGATCTAGTATGTGGGTAGTTGAGATTCCACTTGATTCGTGATCCACACATCCAATAACCTACCCCCAAATTGTCACTTTTCTGATTTCTACCTTGTGGGCCCCATTCCAAATTTTAAGGGATTTAATCCCCATTTTGGACCACTTGGTATCTTCAAACTCAGATCTAGTAAGATCTAGCCATCGGATTGCCTTGAAATTGTAGATCCATACTCCCACTTGACTAACCTATCAGGATCTAAAATTTGGATGTCATCGGACTTGTCTTGACCCCACTTATCCCACTTTTAGGCCTCCTTGGGCAAAGTCGCACCACCTTGGAGAAGGGAGTTTGTCCACTTCTAGGATGTGGGTACTTGAGATTTCAGTGGATTTGGAACGGGAATAATTCAAAACCTAGGTCTAGTAGGTCACCTTGTCAAATCTTGCCTTGGGGATAGCATTCCTTATTTTAAGGGATTGTGGTCCACTTTGGTCAAACCTAGATCTAGACCTATTCATCCATCAAGACTTTAATTGCCCACTTGTCTCATGCAATAGGAGTCCTTAACCACAAGTTAACCTTACTTTGACTCCATTATCCCAATTCCCAAGGCACTGGTTTCTCTCCAAGTCAATTCGACTTTCCTAGATTGTTGGATTAAAACGTGGTTTGACCTTAGTGTGATGAACTAAACCCTTGATGCCATCATGTATCATGATCAAGCTTGTCACTTGTACTAGTTAGCCCCAATTCAACCCCTAAACTACCCTGCATTGGACACGGTTCCCAAGGTAGTGGATTTTCTTACATTGACTAGTACTCTAATCCCGGATCTTATCTTTAATTATTATAAATCACTCTCACATCAACAATGAACTAAAGCTATACTCATTGAACCCCTCACTTGTCTTGTGACTTCATCCTAAGGTCTAGGATAAACCATACACCTTACTTCACTTAGAATCAACTTGATTTGGTGTCTTGGTTTTGATCTCTCATGTCGGGAGTAGATCGGGTCTCCCCCTTTGTTGTCTGGGCTAGATAACATAAAGTGAAGGTTGCCTCGACTGGCGTGACAACCATATATTGGAGGTCGAGGTGATCGTGGTTGCACCTTTTGAGTTGCCCTTCCCTATTGCCATCCATGAGTGGATACATCCATAGGGGTAACTACAGTTTAGGTGAAAACAATGACCTTGATGCCCTTGGTATGGTCTTGGAGCCCACTACTTGCATTTGACGTGGTTAGGGCATGAGGAAGACCTTGCACCCACTTACATGGTGGCATGATGGCACTAAGATGATGACATGGCTTGTGGTGACCTACGTTGTTTGTGGACAAAGGTGGAGCATACCCTAAGACCTTGAATAAGGATACTTGGTCCCGCTTATGGTAAGAATGACTTTGAAGAATGTATAACAAAGATAAAATAATACATGCAATCCTAAAACCATTTTTTTAAATGGTAAGGTTGAATTTTGAGGAAGTATTGATTTAAAATCAAAAAATAAAAGAATTAAACTCACTTGTTGAAGGTCGGACCCAATTGAAATTCAAATTCAAATTAAAAATTAAAAATACAAAATAAATAAAAATAAAAATGTATTTTTGACAAGTCGGCTCCATAAAAAAAAAAATACAAATGGAAATGTGTATAAATAAGAGCCAAATGCTCTCATTTTTGTATTGAAAATTTTGGAAGTTGCTCTGAGGTTTTTCGGGTGTCAGTACTGTTTGACTGAGGATATTTAGATGGCTGCAGTAACACAGGAGCAGACAATTTTTTTGGTCTGATGAAGTGAAAAACTCAGTAGTAGCAAATCCGCAGAAGCGAAGGAGTTTGGGCCAACCACTAAAAAAAAATTCGGACTGTTTAAAAATGATTATACAGAATTGTTTTGAAGCTGATTGATAGTGCCAGCAGGACAGTGATGCTCTGATTTTTTTTTTGGACCTCACTGAGTAATTTTTCGGCAATCTAGTGATGAGCAGCTCGCGAAAGGCAGCCACAGCTTGAGAAATTTTCTGGTTTATACAACAGTGAGGTGTTTTATTTTTATCTTTATCCCTCTCTGATTTTCAGGTGAGTTAAGCTCAGAATTTCGGGTACACAGTTCTAAGGCAGCCACAGTCAACTCAGTAATAGCAGGTTGAAATTTACAGTCAGTAAAGTTTAGAAGTGAACCTGATATTTGACTTTGGAAGCCTATAAAGATCAGCTGCTAGTATATTTTTGATGACACAAGGTTGAAGTTTAGAAGTGAATTTGATATTTTCCAAAGCCTGTAGCAAACTCAGAAGGTGGAGCTGAACTAGTTTATTATCCTTGTACTGGACAGACTGAAGACTAAATTGGTATTGTTACATAGTATTGTTGAAGTTGCTTGAACGTGGAAGTAAGATGATCTGATCCAAAGACTGAGGCATGTTAGTTTTGTACCTTGGTCGAGTTCCCCTAGTGATTTAGCCTAAATCACTAAGAATGGGGTGGTGGGACCCTCACATTAATTAATTAATTAATGAGACTAAAGTCACTTTTGTCCTAAGTCAAAAAGGTGAGTGAGTATTTATTAATTGAGTGATTTAATTAATAAGATTGTACTCACTTCTAATCTCAGCCCTTGATTAGATCTAATCTACACCATTGATTTAAAGATTCCTTTAGGGATGGATAAAAGGGAAGGAGGCAGAATACCTATTCATTATTGTGATTGTGAATGAGAAGAGGAGAGATAGCATGAGAGCTAGGGCGCAGCTTCCAAACTTGTGACTCCACTAGCACGAGTTTCTAGGCACCAGGTTCCAGGTTTAGCTCAAATTCAAGGCATCTGTACTGACAGTTTAGTCATCAGCATGTGAACTGTGATTTTAGCAGTCATCTCCAGCATCAAATCCGTGGTACCTCCTGTACAGCAGCAGCTCGCAGTCTGAGAACAGCAGCACTGGGATCAAGGTATTTCCTGGCACATTCAACAGTGAATACCAGCTCTAGTTTCCAGCTAGTTCAAGGGCTCCATTCCCTTGACAGGCTCGGGTTCAAGACAGTGAATCTGGGCACCATTTCCTAGGCTAGTTTGCCCAGATTGTGGTAAAGGTCAGGGGCACGGGTTTCACAGTATTAGCACTATATTTCTGAAGGATATCAGCACAGAGTTCAAGGAGCTATCAGCACAGAAATCCAGGGTGATTTCTGTCAGTGTTCTTTACCCAGAATTCGAGGCACTTGGCTCAGATCTCAAGGAGAACTCAGGGATACAGACTGTGTATTTTCTAGCACAGTTTATGAGTAAATTCTTGCACAGAATTCGAGGTTGTGGGCACACACATCGAGGTTTTGTTTGGTGCACATCTTTCTAGAAGAATCCTGCTGAGTGGTGAAGATAAGTTAAATTCTTCATTGTAATGCTGTGATGATTAATTTGCTGATGAAATAAATCTCTCTCTCACTCAACTGGTTTTTCCCCGTGGGGGTTTTTCCAGGGCTCGATTTGGCCAAAAACTACTGTGTCAAATTTATGTGTGAATGTTTGTGAATTAAGTTGCAGCCTGTTAAATTGCTTTCAGTGTGTGTTTACTGTTCATTTAATTTTGGCAATAAGTAGTTCCCAGTCTATGCATAACCGACTGGGAATGAAAACCACCTTAAACCAGCATTAAACCAGCAGGCAGTGAAGGCAGAAAATCTACAAGGCACCCTCCGCATGAAGTCACATTTGCAAAACAACTTCAAGTATGCTGTAGCAAGGCGCTTGATTGACACCACAGTGATATGAGCTTGGAATTAGGAAAGCCCTGAAGCAGTAAATTCAAACTGTAATCTTTGAGGGTACTGAATAGTGGGCTTAATCAGACAGAAATGAAATCTCGGAGGTGAAAACGCAGGTACACTCCATTGAGTATAAATGAATGTGAACAAGTCTTGAACGCCGTTCTTTTTGCAGCAGACTTGATGACTTGATTTTTCGGCAACATCTGTGATGACATTTGGGCTGCTTCAGTGAAGTTTTCTGTGATATACTATGAAGTATATGAATAGTTTGTAAAACAATGAAGTGAAGTAAAATACTATGAAGTATATGAATTGTTTGTGAAACTTGATAGCATGATGAAGAAGTTAATGATGATGATAATTGACACCTACAGCAGTATGGCAGTGATACCTACAGCAGATGACAAGTGGTATGGCAGCAGCAAACTTGACACATATGGCTTATTGAGCAGAGGTTGATTGAGCAGAGGTATATGATTGATGACAATCAGAGATTGACATCAAGCTTGCAAGCTGAGTCTTGCACTTGAGGATTGGATTCCTCAACCCTTTTTTAGTTGGAGCTAAGAAAACCAGGCTGGATCCTGTTATAAGAGTTGGTGCTCTTCTTATCAGTTGGTGCTGATTGTAATCGTGAAGATTGAAGTCTTCCATTGCAAATAAATAAAGTTTACCTTACATATATTATTGTGTCTCTTTATGATGTGATTATTGTGCTTATGGCTCATGGTTGATTTAGTTGATGATGTAATTGATAACATAATGCTTGATAAACTCTGATTGTTTAATTGAAGGTGAAAATTTTTAAATTGCTCACACTGATTCACCCCCCCTCTCAGTGTGCCCATTGTGTTCAACACTTTCATAGGTGGTTAACAGTTCCTTTGCAGAAAGGTGTTGGAGCACCTATAGCTTCATCCACTAAGTGAAAAGAAAGCAATTAAATGAAAACCGAGTAGAAAGCTTCGTTTGTGTACATTACAACTTGAGGTTGTTGACTCATTATTGTACGCGTGCCAAAACTGATAGATCATATGTCACTTGGGACAACAATCCAGAGGAGCATAACTTGGAGGATGGAGCCTTAGCTTTAGAGCACTTGGAGGAAGAGCTTTTGGGTGATGAGGATGACCATGCAACAGAAATGTCACTGCCATCTTCTACCTTGTTTCTAGATGCACCATCTTTGCCTAGAGGTTCAACTTCACGACCTCCATCTACATCAGTGAGGGGGGGTCGTGCAGGATCAAGTCTTGGATGTGGCTCAGCATGGGTGGCTACTGGGGATGATAATCCCACTCCCATTGTTCATGGAGCATGAGAAAAGAAAATGGAAATTTCCCGTGGCAAGAGGAAGCATCCATAAAATCTACTTTTCTTGTATTTTCTTGTTTTTAGTACTTTCAAGTTTCTGCACTATTGACTCTTTTATATTTATTATCGTATATTTTGTAAACATTACATGTCATTTCATGTTTGAAGTTTGAAGTTGAACCCACCTTTGAATTTGAAGTTCACTATTTGCAACTTTGCAGGATTGAGATTGACTACATAAAAGCATATTATAACTCTTTGGTAATGAATATGATGCTTCTAGAATTGTTTCAAATTTCAACTTTCATTTTATGGTTGATGTTCTTTGTTATAGACTATGTCACTATAGTTTGGTTACAACTTACAAGTACTAGTGATGACAAAATGTTTATATATTGAAAATTTGAAGCTTTAAGATTGAATCTTGATGTTATAACTTATGGAATCATGGATATTGGACCTATGGTTGATGAATTCACTAGTAAATGATTAATGATTGATGATTGATGAATGATGTTATATGGTATTATTGTTTATTTCATGTTTTTATCCTTTCCATAACTAATTCAACATTCTACATGCATTTGTTGACATATATGCATCAAAATATATAAAAAATATATATTATATAAAAAACGCTTCCAGAACGCTTCCTAACCGGAAGCTTTTTAAAATTTCGCTTCTTGCTCTCGCTCCCAAGTAACCTTGGTTTGCAGCAGTTAGTGGGGTCCACACAGTCATCAGGATGTGATTTGATGCATTCTTCTCTCAGTTGAGGGGGGCAGGATTTGATCATTTGTACACTTGGACATGTCATTGAGTCTTATGTTATATTATTGTGCCATGGGGTGATGCTAGTGAATGGAAGTAATACCTCCTAGCCCCACCATGTGCTCCTAGTCACTTGTCCTAGTCATTTATTGTGGCACACTTGTATTTTAGCCACCCCCATGTAGTGCGCACCCCCTCCTAGCCTCTCTTTTAGTGATGTCGCACTCCCCTCATGTGAGTGATCCATGTTATGTTGTACCTGCTCATCTTAGTTGTTGATTATATTGTTGTATCTTTTGATCTCCACCACTAGTTTTCAAAAGTGGTTTAGGGTTTTGGTCTCCCTCATCCTATTTAAAGAAGAGACCCCCCTATTGTAAAGGGACCTTTGGAGCTCTTCAAACTTGGAATAAAAATACTATTTGTAGATCTACTTCTCTAGTCTTGATGGATTCTTTTGCAAGTTGAATATACAATTCTTTCTTTGTGTATCCTTTGTGGATCTTGGAGTTTCAAATGCTTTTATGAAGGGAGTCTGAATTGGCCTTTTGTCTCAAGGAGTATCATTATTGTATCTTAGTGACATACTTAATGCTTTCTCTTTCATCTTTTCATCGTTATTGTCATTCTTTTGCTAGATCAATTCTCATATAGATCTTTTCTTGTAGGAGGAGGGCGAACTAGCCATCTTAGAGGAAGTGCGATTTCACTTGGAGCTTTGGATCTCACTCTTGAATATACACACAGGGGAAAAATTATCAATTTGCAAAGTGGCCACAAGCTTTTGAGGTATGTTCTACAAGGTATGTATCTAGTTCCATCCATTTTTATCCATTGGTCATTTAAACTCTACAACTCAAAACCCTTGCATTTTTATTTTTCAGATCTACTTGGATCTAGCAATTATCTGGGCTTAACAATTAAAACCCACCTCAATAATCATCTTAACATTCCCAATCTAAAGTTTGGTGGACATCCGACTCCATTTGCCCCCCGATCTAAGGCACTAGTCCTCTCTTGAGGAATTCGCACTCCTTGGGTAAGTGGCCATTTGCTAGATCCCACATGTGGGTATTGCTTGTTCTTTCATAAATCCATAGATCTACATCATAGAAAAACCCCTAGTGTCAATTCGTTTCAATTTTAACCTTGTGGGCCCCATTTGGACCATTTTCCATATTTTAAGGGTGGGCCCCACTTGGGTACTTTTTCTTGGCATTAGATCTATCTAGATCTACTACTCCTAATCCATAAGTGACCATATCTTACACTTGGTTGAATATTTTTCCTTGCCCTAAGCCTCTTCAACCAAGCCCTAACTCATTGTGTCCACTTATCATTCTAGATCTAGATCTAATCTTATCTTGGTCTCCTACTTTATCATCATCACATTTCCCTAGGAGGTCTAGGTTGGGTTAGCTAACCTTCATTGGCTAACCTAGGGTCTCCCCCTTGGTCTTGCTTAGGCTTGATCTAAAGTGAAGAGTGCCTCGGTTAATGTGACACCCAACTGCATTGAGAACCGTGGCATCTCTTGGGTCACCTCTTTAGTTGTCTACACCTCTACCGTCCTGGATAGGATAACCTTTAGAGACAACTACAAGTTGTGTGATAACAGTACCTCACACCTGAACCATTTCCCATATAGAAACAAAAGCATAAACTATTGCCAAAATAAATACTAGAAGCGTTAATGAAAAATAACAGCCCCTTGCAATACCCCCCAAAAACATCCATTTTTACTCCATCTGCCCCTCGGTTAGCTTAGGTTAACTGTAGAGAAGACATATGAGCCTCCTCTAAGCTCCTCCAGAACCAAAGAATCTTCAGCAAGATGAACAACGTCCTTGGATAAGGCATATGCCTCTTTGTTCAACACCCTGTAGATATGACTGAAAGAAACTTCATCAAAAGTTTTTGCCTAAGTTATGGGAAACACTAGGGGAAGATCTCTGAAACATGGATCCCCATTTCAGATCCCGAACCAAAGGGGATTTTCCCTTGAAATGACATTGAAAGGTTTCATTTTCATTTCCAAAAATTTGAAACGTCACTTCAGACTTTCAAAACGTTTTCTACTAGTTTTTCAAAATTTTGAAATGTTTCAGACCTCCAGCACATGTTTTGTAGTGTCCCAAACCAAGATGGGACTAAATTTGCTACTGGCTGTTGCTAACACTGGTCCTGATATTTTGACAAAAACTCCACAGAGGATGTTCTCTTGGTACTATATACTCCTGTGTGGTATAAGGCTGGTAATGTTGATTGTTTGGGTGTGAACTTGATGATTATGCCTTAGATATTGATTTTCCCATAAGATAAAATACTTAGAATATCAACATACATTTTTTAGATTGTACCTCAGTAATATGAAACTCAAACACACATTGCAGCCTCTAAATAATCAGATCTGATTTGTAATGAATTAAGCAGTCCTGAAGATGACTGTCATGTAAATACCCAAAATGACATGACCCAATTGACTAGATTAAGACATGAAGCACAATGTCAAGAGTACCTTCAATTCCAATGGTTGTGGATGATCTTTAACAGCTGTAGAGGATCTTCAGTTGTGGTAATAAATAACAACAGTAATATGACTGTAGATGACCTTCTATTGGAGTAATATAGGGCAGCAGAAATATATGGTAGCAGTAGTATGGCTGTAGACTATTGTTCCAGCAGTAGGTCCCCTCCAATACAGACAAACAATGGAAGATAGCTCCTGAAGATGACCTTGATTTGACTGATGTGACCACTTCAGTATTCTACAGGGACAATGTACCTCTCTTTAGTGCAATGTTATCAAAACCCAACCGGTTTTGACAAAACCGACCAGTTGGACTGGTTCACACAGTTTGCCGGGTCAAATCAGTAGCTCAGACTGTTTTTGGCCAGTTCTATACAAAACCAGACGGTTTCAATGCTGAACTGGCCGGTTTCTGTACGGAACCGGCCAGTTTTCTCCAAACCGGCCTTTTTAGTACGGAACCAGCCGGTTCCGAACAATAATGACAGGGGCCCCATGTGAGATTTTTTTAATAAAATAAAAAGGGTCCACATGTGAGATTTTTCTTTGACCCTCAACCCTTTCTAACCTTGTAAAAAAATCTCCCTCTTCCACAGCAAGAGGATGTGGACATTGATGTTGCAGTTGGACAGGTGCCTTCAAGCCTAAGGTAGTCAAGCCATGCTCATGTTGAGAATGTAGATGATGACTCTGAGTCTGAGTATGAGGACTCAAATAATTCTGATATATGATTAGAATCATTAGATTGTAGATTCTAGAGTCTAGACTATAGTCATATGCTTATATTTTGACTTAAGAGGCCACTTATAGCCTCTTTGTTGATGTACTTTTCTTCACAAATGTATTTGCACTCAATGCTATTTTGGTTTTATATACTCTTACTTGCTATATACATGAGAAACTTTGCATATTTGTGTATAATGGTTTGAATTCACATGGATGCACATGAATATTTATATATTTTTAAAAATATGAATATTTATATATTTTTAAAAATATGAATATTTTATGTATTTTTGCTCAACCAGTTTTTTGATCCGGTTTGTTTCCCGTTTTTTGTCTTGTTCCGATCTGGTTTTGATTCCTGGGGTCGGCTAGTTCAACCACCGGTCCGGTTTTGATAGCATTGCTTCAGTGACATAACTCGCCCTCTTCCAATCTTTCACACACAGTAGTAAATCTTCTCAGTATTTGGAGCAGCCAAGAAGAAGGATATGTAATGATGCGCCAAGGAACACCCAATGCTGAGTTTACAGGCACATGGGGGCAGATTGCATCATAAGTTGAGAATTGGAAGTGTTGGTAAGTCTAATATTACAGTGGAAATGACTTAGAATAGATGCCAAGCGCCCTGCTAGCAAAGAAGTGGGGAACTTGACCTTTAAATGCACACTGGCACACTAATATCTACCATGAGTCTCCAAGTTCAAAGCTCCCATGATAAACTTAGACTGCTGTAGGTGTTTGTCCTTCAATCTCTGACTGGTTGCTACAGGAAATCCGCCCCACCATACCACAATATCACTGTTGTAGCTATTCTTTGATGGCAATACAATTTGGGGAAGCAATCTACACTCCAAGATTAAGGAAACTCGCTCCTTTGCCACCCAGTATGCTTTAACAGTGGCGTTCTCATTTAGTTACTTCAGATCTGGAAGAGATTTCTCAAGAAATGAATGTGAATATTTCTTACCCACTGATCTACTTCCCTTGAGACTGAGAGTGCGCCTTCGTTCTTGGACAAGGGTTGCGCCCTCCTTTTTCTATACCTCCGGCGCCCTTCTCTACTGTGATATCAACTTGTCCCCCAAGGAAAAAGGCAACCAGGCTTCTTCAAGTGCACCCTCCAAGAGAATGGCCAGTTCGAGTTGCAAGGAAAATATGGCAGCTTCCCTCTTCAAATGCGCCCTCCACACCAGACCATAAACACAACAATAAACCTCTGAAAAACTTTCAAGAACTCGAATCTGAAGGTAATATGAAATATTGATCCACGAAAATGAAGCACAAGAGATAAATCTGTGTGATTTCTCCTCCTTCACTAGCTAGGGGAAATATTTCACCCTCAAAACCAGTCAACAAGCAAATGAAGGGATTTAGCCAAAACCCCAACAAAAACCTTGTCTCCAAGAGCACATCAATAAGAGATCAAATCATAATCAGGAAGGTAAGATCTTGTTCTCCTTTTATACTTTTTCTTAACTACTTCTAGAACCTTCCTTTTAATTATTCACTTAAAATCACTTTATAAACCTTTTTTACTCCTTTTTAATGCCCATACGTGGTTAATTCACTTTTAAGACATTTCCAGACATTGGAAGCCCCTTTTTCATAATCCATCATTTAGTTCTTTCCGTTCCAGTTCCAACAAGCTATTACCTGAAGGTCTTCCCTTAGATAGTACGCTCCAAATAGTACCTTCTGTGTATTTAATTACAATGTACCATAGAAGCCGCGATATTTCTATGAGGGAAAGAAAGTTGGGAGGAATTATAGAAGCACTAGTTTCATGCATATGGCCTACTAAAGATTTTATATCTCGATTTTGTTGCCAAAGGTTGTTGAAACCCTTAGAACACCTATCTGAAAATGAGGAATCCTGTGAAAATGCAAAATACAGTTGATGAAGGGATCATTGAGATGTTATTCATTGAGTTGGAGTTTGCATTTTTTCGCACTAAAGAAGTTTCAGATAATCCATCAAAGCAAGGGCTTTAGTGGCACTAGCTCGTGAAGATGGAGTTGTTGTCCGCCGAGATGCACACCAACAGCAGAAATCTTTCGAAAGTTGTCTCCTCACTACAAGTGGGAGAAGTGTGGCCTTGGGGGCAAGCAATGAGCCAGGTATTGTCACCTGAATCCCAGCTCCTCCGTTTAGGCTAACTCCTAACGAAGCCAAGGGGGGTAGTCCCTACGAAGAGTTATTCTATGGCTCATCTTTTAATGTTTTTAGGATGATGATGATGTGGATGGGTGTTGTTTAGGAGTTTTAATGATGATGAGAACACAATTAAACATGCAATCCACGTTGCAAAATACAAGATACAATTTAAAGATGACAATATATGATGACTTAGAGTTTTTAAAAAAGAGCATCCACAAGATAAATTTAAACAAATGACAAGGACATATGGTCCAAATTTAGGTGATACATGTAATTTCAAAAGACCAGTGCCTTATGGAGTCAAATAAATAGTGCTTGGATGCTGAAAAGTGTAAGTCAAAAGTAATTGTTCGTGAGATCGTTTTGCAAATGTTCTTGGTTTATTTTAGAAAGTTTTAGTGATCTTGATTATTAGGGTTCAGAAAGCAAGGATAAAGTCCAACCGAAAAAATATACCTTCAGTGGCTCCGTTCGAAGACATGACGAACCTGTCTGGAATCACAAGCTAGGTGTTCAGAGAATTTAACTAGCGAGTGTCTAGATTGGGTTGCCCGACGCCCACACTTGGAATTTCCCCACTACCTGAGTATTTATCGAATCAACGCCAGTTCGTTGGTTATGGGATAAAGATTTTATTATGGTTATCATTTGCAAGATTAACAAATCCAATCACCATTCTAAGTACGAGTCCAACTTTTTAGGGTCGGCAAAGCATACTAAGTGATGGAAAGCAACGAAGTAAATTTTAGAGGGATATGTGAATTTGAAAGTATTTTATTATTAGAGCACACAGTTAAACTCTCCGACAGAGAGTGCTCTTGGCTTCGTCTTATGACAAAAGGTCAAGAGACTTTAACTAATCTATATGTTGAATGCAAGGAAAATGCAGTGGGAATCCTCTCCGACAAAGAGTGCTCTTGACTTGTATTGTGACAAATTCAAGAGTCTTTGGTTCTTTTTTAGAAGACAAGCAGCTTATAAGCAAAGAACACAAATGATAGCTCAAAGATATTGATGCATAAAAGAACCTAGCAATTAGTGGAAAAATGAGATCTAATCTAAATACTTGAAGCAAATCTAAGCTAAGAAGACAAGGAAACACACAAGACACTCTTCCCCAAATGGGGGAAGAAACACAACTGTGGGAGGCTTTATCCCACTTAGCCTTTTTTATTATTGTTATTTTCTTGTTTGATTTTGCTCTTTGTTCACCTGTAGATAAGAGCTCTAAACAATAGCTAGTGAGAGTGTTAGAAGACCAAAACTCAACTTATGATTTAAAAGATGAAGTGAATGAAATTATGAGTGCCCAATGAGATGAAAAAAGAAACCCAAAACAGTAAAATGAAACTAAAATCAGACCTTGGGAAAGACAAGACAAGCTCACCGTTTATGATGTAAAAAACATGTTTTTTAACGAAATGACTTGAGATTTTTTGAGAATAAAATTTAAAGATTTTTCAATATTTTAGGCTAATTTCCAGAATCTGGAAAATAACAGAAAATCAGTAAAAAATCAGCAAGTACAAAATGGCATGCTTTTCGAGAAAAAAGATAAAAAGTAAAAAAATAAAAAAAAATTGAAAATTTTCTAATTTTTAGGCTAATTTCCAGAATCTGGAAAATAGCAGAAAATTGTAGAAAATCAGTAAAAAATCAACAAGTACAAATTTGCACGTTTTTCGAGAAAAAAGTACGAAAAGTCAAAAAATTTGAAAATTTTCTGATTTTTAGGCTAATTTCCAGAATTGGAAAATCGCAGAAAAATGTCAAAAAATCAGCAAAAAACAGCAAGCTTAAATTTGCACGTTTTTCGAGAAAAAGTACAAAAACTTTGAAAAAATGATTTTTTGGAATTTTTTCAAAAAATTTCTGATTTTAAATTGAAATTCCAAAATTGAAAAAAGATGGAAAACACAAGGCCAAAGCAAGTCAAAACAAACAAGAATCAAACAATGAGGTGGGATCTACCTTGGAACAAAATGACCATTAGAACACTAGTCCCAAAAACCTTCCAGCTAGTTGGATGCACGCAAGAATTATAGTGAGGAAAGAGAAGTAGCCACAAAGTACGTGGGACTTGGGATAAAATCCCAAGCTACTTTCTCAAGACAAAACTTACATATGAGAACATAGAGAAAGAAAACAAAGAGAGAGTGTGGGAAAAATGAAACCTGAAGATCCACAACTCAAAAAAGGAACACCAAGTAACCGGAAGTTTGAGAAGTAATGTTGTTTGATGGATGAGGCAAGCAAGCCCTTCGTTTCTCGATTTCTTAAAGCAAGGACTCCTTTGGTAGCCTGTGAAATGAATGTGTAAACCGAGCAAGAGCTCTTGCACTTGGAGAATACCTGAAAGCCACACACTTAAGAGAAAAGCATAGATTATATAATATCGTGCTAGATTGTTAGCCTTCTAATCATAAATCATATGCTTAAGAATCAAAAGTAAATAACTAGAATGGTATCACCTTATACAAGATGAAGCATGGCACACAAAGAGCTTCCACATTGACCTCCAAAGTCTCAACTTTACTCAAATACTAAACAAGATTACAAAATTCTCCAGAGTTTCTATGCACAAATCTCCATGAAGAATGAGGAGCCAAGCACCTCATTATATACAAAACCAAGCTACCAAAACCTTAAAACGAATTTGGCATGCAAAAAGAGAGCCAAGCCTTTGATTTGGAGTTAAACTGAGCTCTTGGTGGTTGAAAAAGGGTGACTTGGCCTCCACATGGGCAAGGCACCCTCCCTTCTCCATTTTAACCATCACCACACCAATAACCAAGTGGCACGTCACAAAAACGTCCAAGCTAAAGGAGAGGGCGAAAATCCCAAGTAAAAGTCATCTCCAGTGCTCTGATTGCTGACTGAACTGATCTGGAGTTGATTGCAATCATCTTCAATGCTCTCTGCCATGTCATTTTGACTTTTACTTCATTCAATTTGGCCTTTTTTGGAGAGAGTTGATTTATCTCTAATTTATTATTTTTTGAATATTTTAATTAATATTTCTCATTTTTTGATTTTTTGAGAGAATATTAATTATGAGGCCAAATAATTGTCTGAAACTTAGGCTAAGCTAGTCTGGGGTTCATGAATGATTGTTGGCTTAAGGTTTGAGCCTTCAATCTCTGAAAACGGACACTGGATGACTGACATATTACAAATTTGAATTTTTCCATTTAAACTATGGAAAAATTAATTACTAAAAATAAAAATAAAAAACTCAAATCCAACGCGTCTGGTAAAAAAATTTCGGACAGTGTTTTTATTGGACAATGACCCTATAAAATGACCATCTAAGACATACATGGTGTCTAGTAGAGGCTTATACACATCAGATGGACTCTAATAACCCCCCAAGGCTCAGATTTTCAAAATCGGGCATTCCAGCTTTGGAGAAAGCGGGAAAAAAACTCAAGAATTATTATTCGACTAAAGGCAAAGCATAATCCAAAAGTGAAAAAACTCCCTGGAATACCTTAGTTGCTTAATCAAGTCATGGGGAACCGAGCCACTCAAAAATCCTACTAGCACACTTATTACAAACCCCGTGGGGCCATGGTCATTTTGACTGAAAAATAAAACTGACTAGCCAAAACTGGCTAGGCACAAAGGATGGATCATCTGATACACTGGAACACAAACACTTATCATGTTTGTCATATGGCGGCTCTTCAGATAATCCAACTATGGTACAAATAAGGTGATAACAGGAGCAATTGACGTGAGTATCAATTATCCAATATATTATTATATTTTATAGACATCTTTTGTCTCTACTCCATATAAGCACTTTTATGCTTATTGCAAAATGCTCATGAATTGATTCAATGATACATTGCTCTCAAAGATACCTCAAAACTATTTAACTCAATATATCCTAAACAGATGTGGTGCGCATTATGCTAATTATAGAATTCTCCATGATATCCTACATTTTAAAAGATGTCATAAATGTTAACATACCTGGCAGTCCATGAGAATCAAATCAAATGCTGGTGAGTCTTGCAATGTCAGCTTTGTCATGCTTTGAGTGCTTTCTTCTCTCCAGTTTAACGGAAACCTTCCACAATCCCCTAGTTTATACATGCACTTCAGTGTATCCACTGCTTGTAATCCATCTCCTACAGCAACTACACTTGCACCCATCTTCTCAAGCATAATTGTTGCAACTCTTTGAAGAACAGGTGTATCTTCTGCTAGCAATATCCGGATGCCCTCCAGAGCATTTTGTTTACAATTACCATTGGAGGGAGGCATGCGATGTGGCTGACTAAGCGATCTTTCAGAAATTGCGGAATGATTTATGCCATGTGAGCCTTCATTACAACTACCCATGGATGTTCGGATCAGAGATTGATCACTCATTAGCCCAGGTCTTGATAATCTCATAATGCTTAATGAATGTGGCCCAGATAAATCAAGAAACCTGCTTACTGAAGTCTCTGTTTGTTCTTTCATGCCCAATATTTCTGTAGCTCTCTTTTGACCACATGAAGTTTGATTCCTTCCTTGTGACTGTGCAGCCTCAAAAGCCCAACCATCTGATTGTTTCCAAGTAGAGCTTTCACCTATAAATACTGAATTGTCTGTATTTGTTGATAAATCCTCTTGCCAAATCTCAGATTCAAATTCTGGATATATGCCACCATCACATCTCTCACCGAAAGAGTTGTTATTATTGATGGTGTTATGGTTAGCTTCCTCAGGTGTACACAATTTTGAGCATTCAGCTTTATCTTCTATGGTTTTATGCTGTAAAGCTAAAGCAGTGAGTTGGTTAATGGGATAATGAAGAAAATCCATTCTCTCTTTTGTGTTGGTCAAAGAACCATATCTTGATAAATAGATGCCCTCAGGAATTTTCTGAAAATTATGCTTTTCAGGCGTAGGTATCTTTTCAGTTAATTTCCCAGGTACTTTTTGTTCAGACCACCCTGCCCATGGTGAATGCATGGTTGAGTCAATGTTCAGGCCCTCCATGTTGAGCTCTAATTTTGAAGCTTCTGACTTAATCACTGATTTCTCTTGTTCAAGTCTGATTTCTTCTGTAATTGTTGTGAGCAAATGAACAAGTTTTGATTTGTACAATGGCCTGTTAACCATGACAGAATGACCTGCTCTCCTTAGCTCCAACTTTACATTAGAGGGAGTGTCATAATTCAAAATCCATGCAAATTTCACTGCCCCATGGTACTTACATAGATATAGTATTTGGTTTCTCCATGCATTTGTACTCAAGTCCAGCAGCCTTGCGTCTACGATTACAATTAGTTTTTGAGTTTTCACTAGTTGGTTGCCAAAAACACTATGTAAGGTCTGTGCATAATTGTGATAGCTTGTATTTAGTACAAAATCTCTTTTTTCACATTCATTAACTACAGCTGCATGGCCAAGTCTGTTATCTGCCTGAACATTAGTTAATAGTTGTTGACCCACATCACTACCATACCCTGCAATTTTAGAAAGGATCTCTGTCATTTCAATCCAACCTGATGCTTCACAAACTCCAATTCCATTTTCTTTCAACCAGCGGACAATGGTTAATCTACTCATGTTCCCATTTAATGCAAGAAGGACCTGTCATCAAAGTCTCATCAGAAAACAAATGAGGAATAAGTAATACATTATTACATCATGAAAAAATAAATCCAAGTAACATGAGCTAACATTAAAAAAAACATATATCTGGTGACTTACAATTCAAGAAAATTATATCCACTATTAATGGTCCCAAAACATGCTAAAATTACTAGCCAGGCCCTAAACAAGACAGAAAAAATATGCCGCTAATACCAAAGTTGTAAATTTGATGCTTGCATTTCATTTTTGTCAGAATTAGAGAAAAATAAGACTTTAAGGTAGGGAAAGATTGCTTTATTCTAAAATGTTGCATTTATATCCATGTTTTGATGTCCAGATGCCAGTTTTTGCAATATTATGATTCTGTGCCAAGCAGGCCTGGTTTTCAGCATACTAAATCCTCCCAAAACACCCTTACACCACTAAGAAAAATTGGCAAAATTGCGAAAAATCAAAATTCCAAATCCAAAGCGGTATACTGCCTGGAAAAAAAAATCATGCCACAACTCAAAAATTGCCAGGCAGTAATTAAACCCTCATAAAGTGGCAATTTTCAATTTATTGGGTGTAATTTGTGTAAGTTTTAAAAATGTGCAAAGAAGCAAAACATATATATATATTTTTAAGCAAAATAGAGATTACATCACAACATTCACACATAATACACAGAGATTTAACCTGGAAACCCTTAATTGGGAAAACCAACAAAACTTAGAGCTGCACCTCTTACTCTCTCATTATGATTATTAACCACTCACAATACAATATGTAGGTATTCCACAACATCCAAAATCCTAATCCGTTACCTTAGATTAGAATTTAACCCCTATCGCGTAAGGGGGAGGGTGCCAGCGCATCCCCCCTATTACCCCCCCAAGACAACACTACACACAGCGCCTGACGCACATGGTAGAGCACTAGATGGCAGAGGGATCGTACAAACGGCAAACCCCACACACACATCTAAAGAATATAACACATACCCAACAATTTGTCTTTACAATGGTTGGGAATTGACACAGGAGGAATTTATCATCAACAATCCATCAAAGGAGGGCCAAACAAGCATTCTCACCACCATCAAAGATTTTTTTCTTGGGGTGGTGATCAATTTATATCTACCTACAGTTTTCATATTATCAAATTCCAACCTCTAACTAATTATTTTTCCAAATTCGTGCAGGGTTTTCAAAGTGCATGTTGCTTGCCTCTTATTATCAATTTTCCATGTGCCATAAAACAATTTATAGGTCTGTTTTATTTTTACCACCAGGCTGTGTTTTTCCATTATTGTTTGATGTTCGGTTTTTCAGTTTTTTTCCCCTAGGTTTGAAGTTTGAAGTTGAATATTAATTTGCCAATATGCCGAAGGTTTTGGACCTATTTTGACATGTTTATGAATATGGAAAACCTAGCGGTCAATGGATTGGCAAGAAATCAATCGCTAACTCGGCACAACTATGGGCCTTCCCCCCAACCTGTCACTAACAAAGCTGTTACCGGATGAACTAGCAGGGCTAGTCTCCGATGACAAATATGAGAGAAGTGACCACTGTCACCTTAGCCAATTCCCTAACTTCTTCGGAGAGTCGGAACCTCCAAGGGAAAGAGCCCTTATGTGGCTTGCAAAACACCTTAGAACAAGAAAAGCTATGTCTTCTTTGACAAGAATATTAGTGACCAGTGCCTTAGATAATGAACTTAAGCGAATGAAGAAGACATACTACTTGGGTTGTAGTGCTTGTAGATGCAAGATAAGATGCCAATATTTAACCCAATGATGTAAATGATTAGTACTAGAGACAATTGATTGTGTTTTAGTATATGAAAAAGATCTTTCGTAACCATAGGTCACCCAATCAAGTGTAAGAACATCTATCCAAGCATTAAGGTCAATCCACTAACACCATTAACAATACAAGAGACTACTTGCCAACATTTATCATGTAAGTGTGTATAACCAATCCCAATACCAAGACACTTCTATGGCAGTGAAGTAGCACCCTATATTACATCAGCTTGTAACAAACACTAAAGTATACCATAGCAGCGCATATAGATCAAGATCAACCCTAGGAGACAAGAATGATGATATTTCTTTGAAGCCAATCCTATCACCCAATGCAATATACACTTGAAGAATGCTGTATGTAAGTACAGTATAGCAGCAGAGATATCAACTCACAAAAATGTTAAATAAGAATGCTCTAGTGTTAATTCTTGCACCATTAATTGGCTATTCTCCAACCTTTATCTACTCACTTGCAATTATATGATAAATCTATCAGTATAGCAGTGTATTAACAGCAATAGAACAATACTATATGTGGATGCAAGTATTGAATAATGTCATTCATCACTTTCATGTATTTAGAGTAAGAACATTTATGCATGAGGAACCAATATTCAGATTTCCACTAAGGTTTTCAGACCTCTGTAAGCAGATTTCAGACTTCTTTCTTTTAATATGACAGCCTTGCAAATGTCAATAAAATGGCTTAGTGGTTAACCTTTAAGCTTGTTTTGCATGTGCAGGTGAAGGGCATAAAAATGGGACCTCTTTGTTACTGAAGTCTGCTGCCCTAGCAGATGTATAAACAGTGAAAAGGGCACAATTCTTAGGCTGTTGCAGCCCTAGGTAAGGCCCCAAAAATGGAGACCGAGACCTTCCTAGGTGAGGATCGAGGGCATAAGAAGGAGGGATGAAAGGCGAGGAGGAAGTGTTGTCCGCCGAGATGCACACCAGCAGCATAAATCTTTCGAAAGCTGTCTTCTCACTACAAGTGGGAGAGGTGTGGCCTTGGGGGCAAGCAATGAGGCAGGTACTGTCACCTGAATCCCAGCTCCTCCGTTGAGGCAAACTCCTAACGAAGCCAAGGGGGGTTGTCCCTACAAAGAGTTGTCTATGGCTCTTGTGTTTAAAAAGTTTTTTAAGGGTGTGGTGATACGGATGGGTGTTGTTTAGGATTTTTTGATGATGAGATCACAGTTTTACAATAATTGAAAATTAAGAAGCACACAGATAAACTTGCAAAATATTTAAATAAAACACCACCGATTGATAAGCAAAAGCATCCACAATGAGATAATACTGAATGGAGTAAAGTATGCACTTCAGATGTATAAATGAAATAAACAAAGGACCAGTGCCTTATGGAGTCAAGATTGTAGTGCTTGGAATGCTGAGATACAAGAATTCAGTGCACTTGTGAGATCATTTTGCAAGTGTTCTTTGTAAATTTAAAGTAAATTTTAAGTGATCTTGATTATTATGGCTAGGGGAATCTTCAACCGGTACGCAAGGTACTGAAGATCTAACCGAAAATACTTTCAGTGGCTCCGTTCGAAGACATGTCAAACCATCCAGTTATCTAGGCTAGGTGTCCAAGGAACTTAACCAACAAGCTAGATCTGACGACAGCACTCCGGCACCCCCACTTGGAATTTTCCCACTACTTGAGTATTTATCGAATCAACGTCTGTTCGTTGGTTATGGGGTGAAATTTTTTATTATGGTTTGAATCTTGCGAGATTATTAGTCCAATACCATTTCTGAGTACTCCAATTTTTAGGTTGGTCAGAGCATACTCCGGCAAGGAAACAACAAATAAATTCAAATTTTAATAAGGGGAAGATGAGTTGCGAATTCTAGTTAGAGCACACAAAGAACTAAAATGCTCTCCGATAGAGAGTGCTTTTGACTGTCTTATGATCAGTTCAAGAGACTTATCTAATCTATATGAAATGCAATGCAACAATAAAAATGCTCTCCGACAGAGAGTGCTCTTAACTCGTCTTGCAACAAGTTCAAGAGACTTATTTACACTCTATAAAATGCAAGTGAGATAAATAAAGTGCAAATAACTTGAAATGAAACTAAATAACAACTATTGAATGAAATCTAATCTAAGTACTTGAAGCAAATCTAAGCTAAGAAAACAAGGAAATGCACAAGACACTCTTCCCCAAATGGGGAAAGAAACACAAACTATGGGAGGCTTTATCCCACTTAGCCTTATTTCATTAACCAATTACAAAATGAGGGAATGCAACCCTTGAAGTGAAATGCAACTAAGAAATGAAACTAAAGCCTTTTTAGGGCTTGTACAAAGGAGAGTGCTCTAAGTTTGGATCTTTGACTTTGGGATCTCCTTGATGTTTGAGAAGCTTTGATCTTCTTTGGGTTTTGGTTCTCTTGTTTCTTCTCTTCAAGTTTGAAGTCTTCTTTGATTTTTTGCACTTCTTGGTTTTGCACCTCTCTTCTAGTTTGATCTTCTCTTGGGTTTGGTTTCTTCTCTTTAGATCCTACAAAAAAAAATCAACTTCAAGCACCCCTTAGCATTAGCAACAAAAATAAATCTAAGATCTATAATGCAACAATCAAATTTTTAAATGCAAGCTTTTTAACTTTTTAACTAGATCTAAGAATTAAAAATGAAATGCAAACTAACTAAGAAGATGAGATCTAAAAACTTAAGCTTAAAAATGAACTAAATGCAATGCTAACTTTTAAATGATTAACTTTGAAAGCTTTAAGATCTAAACTAAACTTTAAGTAAAGTTAGGGAAGGAGACTAGCAAAGAGGAATGCGAATGCTAACTTGGAGGATGAGCGAATGGATGAAGGAAGCAAAAGGTAAGAGGACTGCAAAGAAGTACTAAAGAGAGTTGCAAACAGTAAGAAGGCATCCAACTAAGTGGCTGCAAAAAGGAGAAGGCAGCCAACTAAGTTGCTGCAAAAAAAATGAATGGGCAGCCAACTGAGCGGCTGCAAAAAAGAAGGCAGCCAACTAAGTGGCTGCAAAAAAGATGAAGAATGAGAAGCAAGAAAAAGAGGTAAAATGAAATGCCAAGAAGGAGATAAAAGCGAGAGCAAAGAGGAGTGAGACGAGTAGGAGAAGGGAAAGGAAGCTTAAGGGAAAGAAGAAACGAAAGGAGGAAGAAGACTAGAGATCTAAAGGAAGAAGGAGACCAAAAACGAATTGAAGGAGAAGCTTAGAAAGGAAAAAAATGAATGGGCAAAAGGAGGAGGGAAAAAGAGTGAGGAAAGAGGAGATCTAGGAGAGGGAAAAAAATAAAAACCAATGAGATCAAAGAGAAAACAAGAATGCTAGAAGAAGGAAGCACTAGATCTAGTAACCAATGATAGTTTTTTGTTGTTGATGGATGGGGGAGAAACTCTGAAGACTGCGTTTCTTTCTTTGGATGAAGAAACAAGCTGAAGAACCTGCAAAAACGAATGTGTTAAATGGAAAAAACTCTTGTATGATAAATCCAAACTTGCTAATCCAAGCCCTTTTTTACTTTCAATGATCCCTGCAAAACCATATACTCAACAAACAAATCCAATCAAATGCTTTTGTAATAGATTGTTAGTCTTCTTAAAGCATAAACTGAAGAATGATTTGAAATACAAGCATAGGGTGAGAGAGATATCACCTCACAAGATGAAACCACAATACATAAGGCTCATGCATGGACCTCGAAAGTCACTTCTTTATTCCAAAACCTAAACAACTATTACGATATAATTTTGGCAGAGTGTTCTTGCCCAAAATCTCCATGAGGAATGAGGAGGCAATGCCTTCCTCTTATACAAAAACTAGAGACTACTCTAACCTAATTCAAATTGGCATCAAGAGGGAGCCAATGGCACATGACATAATTCGAACTTCCATCAATCTGGAGCTTGGAGTGTAGATCAACCCAACCAACACCGAGTTGCATTCAATGTAGATGGGGAGGTGGCCTCCACCTTGGCAAGGCGCCCCCCATCCCTTCTTTGGAAGTCTCACCATGCTAATACGTGAGTGCCATGTGTATAATACGTGAGGCTCTTGAGGATGCGTGAACTAATCCATGAGATAGCTTGGAGTTTGATAGATAATGCATGACTCGACCTTGTGGTTGGTGTGAGTGGGGATGTGGCAACCCTCTCCTTGGGAACCAACGCCCACCCAATTGGTAACATCGCCCATCCCTAGCCGTGAGATAAACCATGCGTATCGAGGTGCCCACGTGGAATGGAGGTAAATGCTTCATCTTTAGCTCACGTCACCTTTACATGGGTTCGTATATCATAGATTAATATAACATGATTTCTTTATTACTTAAATGGTATCCCACTACCCTTTGGAGCCATTCACCATCTTTTACGAGCTTGCCATGAAGCCCACGTGATCACGTGAAGAGGGAGGAGCACTCATCACTTTTAATCAAATTTTGACTTTTATAATATATACTTTATTCCTCAAATGGATCATACTCCTCATTTAAACATTATGCCAACCTTCTCCATAATTAAAAAATCATATTTTTGTCTTTTTTGATTTTTTATACTTGGTGCAATTTGTCATTTTCTGGAATTTAAATGCCAAAATGATGCATTTTTAGCCAAAACTCCCCCAGAGGTGATGTAATCGCCTGGAATTGGAAGAATGAGGGCGCTAGGGTAAAGAGGACGCTCTGAGCGTCAAAACGAGCTTCCCCACGCCAAATTTTGCCTCCAAATGAGGTTTTATCACAACTTGAAAAATTCCATTTAAACCATTAAAAATGGTCTAAATTACGAAAAAAAATATTTTTCTCGGAATCAAACGAAACTCCTAGGGGACTTAGTGCATGTTCATACAACTCAATCGAGATGGCTAACACGTAAAAAATCCTAGACACAAGACTCTAATAACCACCTTAGGTTTTGACCACCATGGAAAATACTTTAGCTTTGGAGGTTTGAGTGAAAAACTCAAGGATTATACGCCACTGATTAGTAGCGCATAATTCCTAAGGAAAAAACACTCTAGAGTATCCCCCAAATGGCTAAACGTAAGGATAGCCGAATCTTTTATAAAAGGATCCCGTTTAGACCAACTTTTTACATTTTCCCCATGGGGGTATGAACATGCAGTTATTACAAATGGGGCAAAATTGCCCTCCAAAAGACTTATGAACTTCTGAACACTGACGATGAACATTGAACATGTTCATGAAACTGGTGGCTCACAAGAAATTCAGCTATTGTACAAAATAGCTGGTAACAGGAAGGAGAAGAGGGAGAGAGTAAGGAGAAGGGAAAAGAAGTTAAGGGAAGGGAGGTCGAAGGGGTGGAAAAGAAGAGGAGGAGAAGGGAAGGAAAATGGAGAAAGGAGGAAGGAAAAGGGGCAGCAAAGGTAGCGTGATGAAGAAGAGAAAGGAGAGATGGTATGGAGGATAAAGGAGGATAGAGAAGGAAAGGAACAAGGGCAGCGAGAGCTTGAAAGAGGGGAGCGAAGGTGTTGTTATCACACAACTTGTAGTTGTCCCTAGTGGTATCCCATCCGGGATGGTAAAGAAGATGGACAACTAAAGAGGTGACCCAAGAGATGCCACGGTTCCCAATGCAAGTTGGGAGTCACGTCAACCGAGGCACTCTTCACTTTAGATCAAGATGAATCAAGACCTAGGGGGAGACTTTATAGCTAATCAAAGATGATTGGACTTAAGCAAAGGTTTCTAAGGAAGTGTGAAAGTCAAGTTACGAAAATCAATGCAAGGTTAGGTGCACCTAGAAGTTTAAGTATGGTTGAAAGAGGTTTAAGGGATGACTAGTGTTTCAACCAATAAGTGATTTAGGCCACATAACAATATCAAATGACAAGATCTAGTACCATGAAATACACAAGTGGGACCCACTTCCTTGGGATATGGAAATGGTTCAAAGGGGACCCACAAGGTGAAGTTAGAGGTGCAAATGGTACCAAGGGGTATGCAAAGAGTAGATCTATGGATCTAAGATGAAATTAGAGATACCCACATATGGGATCTAGCACTTGACACTACTCCCAAGAAGTGCGATTTGCCTTAGATAGACTGGTGCCTTGAAATGGATGGGCAAATGGAGTCAAAAGGATATCAAAATGTAGATCGGGACACCTAAGATGCAAACCAAGGAGGATTTCCAAGATCAAGTGAATGTGGTGGTTAGATCTTACTAGATCTAATGTTTCACTAAGTGACCCAAGTGGACAACAATCCCCAAAATGAGGAATGATACCCCCAAGACAAAATTTCACAAAGTGATACACTAGATATAGGTTTCAAGGTATGCTCTTTCCAAAACAAGTGGGATCTCAACCACCCAATTTCTCTAAGTGGGATAACTCAAAAACCCAAGAAGTGCGACTTTGCCCAAGGAAGGCTAAATGTATGGAAAAGTGTGTCAAATCAAGTCCAAAAGCCACGAAACTTTAGATCTGGGTGGTTAAGTCAATTATCAATGTGGATCTTCAAAATCAATGGGATCCAATGGCTAGATCTCCATATATCTGAGATTGAAGATGCATCACCAAATTGACCCAAGTGGGGCACAACCCTCAAAATGAGGAATGGGACCCACAAGGCAAAACTCAATGAAGTGAAGCACTAGGGGTAGGTTATCAAGTGTGAGGATCATGAATCAAGTGGGATCTCACCTACCCATGTCTTCGAACCAACCAAACTAGCTTCTCCCAAGGGATGCAAATTGCCTTCAAGAGGGCTAGGTGCCTTGGAAAGTGTGTCCAATGGAACCCAATCACCACCAAACTATAGATCTAAATTGCCGTGGATGCTATAGAGGTGGGTTTTCAATATCTTTTCAAAAGCCAAGCTAGATCTAAATAGATCTAACAAAAACAAAAATGAGGGTTTTGAATTTTAAGGGTTTGTGACAAATGAAGAAGAATGGATGGATCTAGGCACATACCTTGTAGATCTTACCTCAATTGCTTATGGCCACCTTGCAAATTGATAGCATTCTCCTATTTGTATATTCAAGAGTGAGATCCAAGAGCTCCAAGCCAAAACGTCCTCCTCCAAGATGCCAAATCGTCCTCCTCCTACAAGACAAGATCATGTGAAACAAGCCAAGTAAGATGATTATGAAAATGGTGGAAAGATGTAATCGAAAGCATCAACTATGTCACAAAGATACAATAATGATACTCCCTGTCACCAAGATCAACCCAAGAGAAAATATGTGGATTCCTCCAACAATAATCCTCTTCAAATCGTCTTCCTCTCCACCAATTCGGCCTCCCTGCAAGAAAACAAGATGTAGCTCCAAAATCCACAATGATACATAGAAGAGATACTGTATACTCAAGATGCAAGAGAATCCACAAGACAAGAGAAATATGCTCCACAAAGAAGTGTTCTATTCCAATATTCCAGAGCTCCAAAGGTGAGCTACACAATAGGGGGTCTCCTCCTTATATAGGATAATAAAGACCAAAACCCTAGATCTCAAAACCACTTTACAAAAGATGAGTGGTTGAGATTAAAATATCTCAATACATAATCAATGGCTAGGATGAATCATAACAACTTAACACATGGATCACTCAATATAATGATGACGTCATAGCTAAAAGTACTCATGGAGGGTGACGTCATCCTCTAGAGGGGACAAAACTACATGGGCCCACCGCATATGACTAGGACATGACTCATGAGGCAGATGGTGGGGCTAGGAGGCATCAATCCTTGCTAGCTCATCCCCATGGCACAATAAAATAATATAATATGTCCAAAATAAATACAAATGATCAAATCTGTCCTCAAAATCTATGAGAGACATGCAGTAAATGGCCTCTTGTGCCCTCTGTGGACCCTGTTATCACCTAAGATGTAGTTACCCCTATGGATGGATCCAGTCATGGATGGCAATAGGGAAGGGCAACTCAAAAGGTGCAACCACGATCACCTCGACCTCCAATATATGGTTGTCACGCCAGTCGAGGCAACCTTCACTTTATGTTATCTAGCCCAGACAACAAAGGGGGAGACCCGATCTACTCCCGACAGGAGAGATCAAAACCAAGACACCAAATCAGGGTATTTCTAAGTGAAGTTAGGTGTATGGTTTATCCTAGACCTAAGGATGAAGTCACAAGCCAAGTGGGGGTTCAATAGGTATGGCTTTGGTTCATAGTTGATGTGAGAGTGACTTATAATGTTTGAAGTGAGATCTAGGATGAGTGTACTAGGTCAATGTCAAAAGATCCACTGCCTTGGGAACCGTGTCCAATGCAGGATAGTTTTGAGGGATGTATTGGGGCTAACTAGTACATAAGACAAGCTTGACCATGATTCATGATAGCTTTAAGGGTATAGTTCACCATGCAAAAGTCAAACCACAAGTCAATCCAACAATCTAGAAAAGTTGGGTTGTCTTGGAGATAAACCAGTGCCTTGGGAATTGGGAAGTGGAGTCAAAGTGGGGTTGACTTATGGTTTAGGACTCCTAGTACTTGGGACAAGTGGGCAATATAGGTCTTGATGGTTGAATGTATCTAGATCTAGGTTTAACCCAAGTGGACCACAATCCCTTAAAACAAGGAATGCAGTCCCCAAGGCGAGATTTGACAAAATGATAGTCTAGACCTAGGTTTTAAATTATTCTGGTTTCAGATCTGCAATAATCTCAAGTACCCAGTTCCTAGAAGTGAGTGAACTCACTTCTCCAAGGTGGTGCGACTTTACCCAAGGAGGCTTAAATCGGGGTTTAGGTGGGTCAAATCAAGTCGGATGGCATCCAAACTTTAGATCCGGATAGATCGGTCAGGTAGGAGTATGGATCTGTATTTTCGTGGCAATCCACCGGTTAGATCTTAGTAGATCTGAGTTTAAGTGTTCCAAGTGGTCCAAAATGGGATTAAATCCCTTAAAATGTGGAATAGGGCCCACAAGGTGAATTTCAGAAAAGTGACAACCTGGGTGTATGTTATTTGATGTGTAGATGTCAAATCAAGTGGAATCTCAAACACCCATCGCTTAGATCTAGGTCAACCTGCTCAAACTAGGAAGTGCGCCTTGCTTGGGAGAGGCTAAGTTGGCCTGGGAAGGGGGTCAAATGGAAGCCAATCCTCACCAAACTATAGATCCGGGATGCCGTGGATGCTATAGAGGTGGGTTCTTAATATTACGCCCAACAGCCCAATAGATCTAAGTAGATCTGAGAAAATGCAAAATTGGGGTTTTAATTAATTAGGGTTTTAAATGTTTTTGACAATTGGATAGATCATGGAGATAGAACTTACCTTGAGATCATACCTGAATGATGTGGATGAGATGCCTTGATGTTGAGGAAGATTCCCGCAGAGATCAAATGAGAGATTGTTGATTTGCTTGCCAATTTGATGCCCTAGTCCACAAGTGCGCCTTCCTCTACCTGTCAAACCAAGGAATGAAGATTCAATCAGTAAGAGCAAGTATGGAAGAAATACAAGAGAAATGCAAATAGTAACATGAAATAGAAGGTCCTGGGACAGTAATACTCCCTGTTACCAACGAAGAGTTCCAAAGAAGAAGTAGGGAGAGTCTTCCCCTACCAATACCTCCTCCTCCAAGCAAATCGGCCTCCACCTGTAGATGCAAAATCGTGGTACAAAAGATATGGCAAACAAGATCTCCAATAACTCAGTGCAAAGGAAGAACCAACGAACGAACACCAAAAACATTCACCACAACATTGGAGATAGATGCAATAATAATTTTCTATTCCAATAATCCAGAGCCAAAAGTCCCTTTACAATGAGAGGCTCTCTCCTTTAAATAGGAAGGAGAGGCACCAAAACCCTAACCACTTTTTGAATGAGTGGGTAAGATTAAAAGATACAAATGTCTAATCAGTGGTTGAGATGAGCTCAACAATAAAATACATGGATCACTAATAAAATATAATGTAAGTGGACAAAATCGCCCTATAAGAGGGGAATCCCACCAAATCATGATGACAAAATATCCTAAGAGGCTTATGGTGGGTCCAAGGGGTAATTTTATCCCTCCTTGGTCAATCCCCATAGCACAATAACCAAAAAATAATCATGAATGTACCAAATCGTGCCTCCATAGTGAAGTCGTGGTCCTCAAAAGACCTCAAAAATCCACAGAAAGTGCCATAAGTGATGGATGCGGGCCCCGATGAAGCTGAAACTGCTGGAGAAGGTGTGGAAGGTCCCGATCTATCATCACTGATCATCCCATGCCATAACTTTGCCTCAGTAGCCCAAATCGATTTCCTCAATAGCCATTTCTACCAATCCTGAAATGCCTCGGGAAGCGTGAAACTGCCCCAAACAGCCTCCTGGAGTGCTGGCGTTGTCAAGGTGAGGGCACCAATGTGTCCGGAAGGGGGGTAATATGGTAAAAACAAGTGGCTGGACCACCCCCTCCATCATCAGCGCCCTAGGTCAACCGGATAAAAGTCATCTCGGCTCCGACAGGGTCTCCAACAGACCAAAACTGCACTAGGACAGCCTACTGAGGCTAAATCATCACTGTAAGTGCCCGGAACTGAAAACAAACTGTCCCATTGGACTCAGAAGGTCCAAATCCATCCAAGATGTGTACTCATACACCATATGAATCTCTGCATGATCAAAATAAATATCCAATATACCGGATCAAGGCCAATAATAATGCGCTGTACATATACAAACACTGCTGCAACCCCAGAATCATCATCATAACCCTGTAGCTGCTGCATAGAATCATCCTGTATGTGCACATAGACCATATATCATCTATCCATATCATCACAAGGTCTAACATCTCATGTCCCACGGTCCTCCATGGTCAAACTAGGTCTAACCAAGACCAACTATAACTCAGACCATTATCCAAGGCTGCTGCAAAGTATCAAGGTTAATACATGCTCTACAACTTATTCAAATAGCAATTATAACACATAATGATCATAACTGGCGATCTACATCCGAATATATAGTGTCGTTAATTATTATTATTATTACTCAGACTAGACTTTCAGGACCATACTCACTTCATAGTTGTGATCAGTTTGCTAGTGAAGGGTGAAGGCTGAATTAACTGGCTAGGCTAAGGGATGACTCAACTGTCTTGACTTTGTGACACTTTGGTAAGGGAAAGGGAATACACCATAGTATATACTGAATGAGCAATAACACAGGGAATGGCGGTGTCTTACAAATGGATGAGTTGTTTAAAGAGGGTTTATTCACCTTCACAGATGCGCACAATCCATAATACAAATAAGGCCAGCAATCGTTTAGATATAGCATTTAAGTTCCATTGCTTTTTGGGCCTGAAGTTTCCATAGCCTTGATCTATGTGTGTTTACAAACACATTGCATAGATTTACATTTTTCTTTTAGGCTTTCTGCTGCAGGTGTGTTTTTAAGGCACTTGTTTACCTGAGCACTTCTAGGTGTGTCATGGACAGCTTGTTTACCTAGGTATTTATTTTCCACAAGATATAACATTTCATTTTCATTGCCATGTTCATTTGGCATGCCTCTCATTCATGTGTGTTTAGAAACACATTGCATGAATGGGCTTTTCATACAAGATATAGCATTTCATTTTTCCAGATTTTGTATACATGGCAGCACTAAAAGTTTCAGGTTTAGCCAACACAACTTTAGTGACTAGGGGGAATTCACAAGGAACTCCAACTCACCATAGGTAAGTTTTGTCACCAACTCAGAGCCGAGACACAATAAACAGGGAAGCTCATCCAATACAGAGGCTACAGTGGGGAAAAGTCCTCCATGCCACTAGTCAAGTAGTAAGTCAGGGTGATAATCTAAAAGGTAGGCCATGGATGGATGAAGACAATGAAATGATGGAGCCAACACTAGCAAGCCAAAGTATGGTGTAATGATCACCTCTATTCTCTCTAAGGAGGGTATGTACCAATGAGTATGAATAGTGAACTTCTAAGTCTGAGTAGGGACAATATAATATATATAATAGATCAACCAGGTCCATATATCTATATGATCGCCAGATCATGACACTAAGTGCTAAGACATGCTATGAGAATAAGTATAAAAGCAATCTAACCATAACACTATGATATACCTGCTGAGTCATATACCTGAAAGCTCATCAACCTGTACCATCATCTGTCCTCTGAGACTGCTGCTGTAACTCTGGGCACTACTGTCTGCTCTGTACCAATGGTATAATGGCTACATCGGTCATCTCTCTGAGTGTCCTGAAACTCAGTCATGGCATGGGGAATATAACTGCTGTCCACAATCTGATAGTGATCCAATATAGATGCTCATCTCAGCATCTCAAATGCAAGGGAACTGGCTGAATAGTGTACTGAAATGAGAAAAATAATGTATGGTAGCCCGGCTACTATATATGTGATAACAGACCCCACTGACTGATGAAAACTGGCTAGAAGATAGGGGGTTCACCCTGGAAGACCTATGTGAAGACCAAATGCCAAAACCTTGCCTCAATTGCCCAAATCAAATTCCTAAGTGACTCATTTATTCCATTTTTAACCTGCCTCAGTAACTATGAAAGTGCTGAAACTGCCCCCTAGGGCATCTGCGCTGTCAATCTGAGCCCACCAGGATCTCCAAAATTGGGGGTAAATGGTATTATCAAGTGGCCGTACCACCCCCTCCTCATACAGCGCCCTAGGTGAACTGGCCTCTCATGGCCCCTACTGCTCAGGCTGGGAAATCAGCCCCAAATCTGGTCAACAAGTGGAAAACTACATCTATCACTGTCAGAAGTGCCCGAAACTGAGAGATAAGTGTCTCATTGGATCCAGAAGACCCAAATCTACTAAGAATGTGTACTCATAGACCATGGGTTTCCCTGATGGGCTAACTGCAGGGTCCACCATATATGGACAGTACATAATCTGATGATCTGGAGTAATAATAAAACCTGCTAAGTTGCATCAATCATCATTTGAATCATATGTCCATCATATAGCATCATCATCAAGAATATGTGGGACCATCAATCATCATCAACAAGCACACATGGCCCACATCATCACGGATCCCAATAAATGACCATAGTCAAACTGGGTTTGACTGGGTCAATATACAACCAAGGAATAATCATATCAATAGACTAAGACATGTCCCTCTAATCATACTCACAGCTTAACTTCAAGTATAACATCATTCAGCGGCATTAATCATGTTAGCACATTCCGTTGTTATTTATAATTACTTACACAAATAGCTTAAATGACAAATTCACCCATTGGACATGGTCTAACTGCTAGCTAAGCATAAAGGCTAGGAATAAGGCTGGGAAAAGGGATGACTTGTCTAAACTCAACCAAAAGACACTTTGGACAGGGAGAAAGGGGAAGCTACAAACTCTGTGCTGGACAAAATAACACGGGGAAGGGCTGTGCCTCACAAATGGGTAAGTTGTTTAGAGAGTGCTTATTCAACTTAGGCATCATGTCTACTTCAAATTGATCCAAGTTGATTAGGATCAATCAATTTCATTTCATGTCTTTTTTGGCCTACATAACCCTTCGGATCTCAGGTGTGCTGATAAGCACAACTAATTGCAGCTTGCATCCAGGGCATGTTTGTATATATATATATAAGGTCAGCAATTGTTTAGATATAGAATTTAAGAACCATTGCTTTTTAGGACCTTTCTTATACTCTTCAAGGAGTGTTTTTAGCAGTTCATCGTTCTTTCCCTTTACTCACGTGTGTTGATAAACACATTCTAGGGTTTTTAGTTTCCATGGGAAAATTTACATAAGTTTCCATAAGCAGTACATGAGCTTTCAGTTTTAGCCAACAACATCTCAAGAGACTAGGGGGATTTCGTGCTACTGCCAAACATCGGGACAACTGACCAGAATGATTTAGGCCTACAATCCAACTCACCAAAGGCAAGTTTTGTCACCAACTCAGAGCCGAGACACTAAACAAAAAGGGATGCGGTCCAAACACAGAGGTAGTAAAAAGGGAAGTCCTCAGTATCAGAAAGTCAAACAGGACAAGTCAAGGGTAAAACCAAAATAGGAAAGTCATGGATGGATGGAGTCAACTAATAATGGAGCCTAGGCTAGCAGACAACTAGTGTTAAGGAAGACCATGTCTATGCAAGGTAGTAAACCAGTGAGTTTTGTCAAACAACCTAAATGTGCAAGTAAATGTCCATTTTATAGTTTCATCATCAAGATAGTCCATTTTATTTTTTACACAGTTTGCAACATCATGAATTATATACCAAGCTAATGCTATGAACATGACTAAGCAACAAGATAATAATCCATAGTCAATGATCAGACATCCATAGGTCATACAACATCATCATAAGAACAATCATCATATATCATCTGAAACACTGTTGCAATACATCTCTAGGCACTGAACTGAAACTGTATAGAATAAAGGGTCACATCGGTCATCAAATATGAACTCTCAAGGATCAGCCTTGACACAAGGTCTAACATAAGTCTGAATAATACACTGCTCTAATCATGAGTGATCTCAAAATAATAAACTCATCATAGCCAAGCTCTGAATAATCCAAGCTCTGGAATGTGTAGCCTTGCTACTATGGTGTGATAACAAGTGTGTTAGGGTAAAGGGAAGGGAGGCGAATCCAAAGGCAAGGAGATCAAAGCTAAAAGAGAAGAGGGAGAGGGGCCGCTATGGTAGAGAGAAATCTGCAATTAGGGTTTCGAACAAAAAATTAGGGTTTTTAGATTTTAAATTTATAAAACGTATATAATTAAAAATGTAAAAAAAAATAGACCTAACAACCAAAAAGACAAACAACTAATCTAATACTTACAATATACACAAACTAGGGTTTGGAAAAGAGTAGAAAAAAATGTATCAAACTTAGGGTTTTAAGGTTTTACCCTACCCTAGGGCATCAAGGGAGATGGCCTCCCTTTTGAGAAGGTACTTGCAAAGTTGGGCAAACTAGGGTCTTCCTTAACAACCACAAGAGTTTGGTTTAAAGGAGACCCTAGTTAGGGAAAAGCTTGAAGACCTAAAGCTTAAGCTTTAAAGGACTTCTTCTAGAGGATGTCCCTCACAATGCTATGGTGACTAAAGGCTGAAAATGACCTAGTTTAGACAAAATGCAACATTAATGGCTACAATTCAACCATGAACAAGCATCATCATTCAACATTTAACAAAGAGACATCAAGAGAAAGAGCATAGATACCTCTTTTTGCATGTGTTAAGCTAACAACTCTAGCATCACCTTAGCAAAGAGCATGAACAAAAGACACTTCAAGAAATTTGCTAAGCCAAAGAATCTCCTTCCCAAGAGGTGCGCATCAATCTAAGAGCCCTAGTGAGGGTAAAAAAGTAGCATAATGTTTTATCCCATAAGTTGATGTCTAAAAATGAAGCGAGGAGAATTTATTTATAGTCTCTCACACTCACTTTTACAAAATAACCACGCCGACATGCCTTTTAAAATGTCAAATTGAAATTATAAAATGTCACACTTAAAATTATAACAAAAATTTATATAAAATCATCATATTTGTGGGTAACTTGGGGCATTTCCCCCAGAGTTTACCCAAAAACAACTAAAATAGTTGAAAATGAGCAAAACACACCGATCTGAAGAATGGAGTTGCGAGGGGGGCATCGGCATGCCCCATCTAACCCCAATAGTAGTGAAAATCCCTTAACGCCCCCCCCCCCCCCCAAATCAAGCAATGTAGGCCTGGAAGAAGGATGACGTCATCATCAAAAGACAACGAAGGAGAGAGGGCACTGCTGAGCTAGAGGACCAGGAGGGTGTGGATGGTGGCCTGGAGGAGAGGCATGAGCCTCAGTGCTAACGAAAAAGCCACCGGGATGATAAAACAAGGTGGGGGTCATGTGACCCAATGATCCACCCCTGGGAGTCCCAGACACCAACCTCAGGGCTTCAAGCCCTTCCATGAGGCAGTCAGCAATGCCACTAAGCCATAGTACTCCCAGGAGATAGGAACCAAAGGATCTGGCCATAAACCCCACTCAGAAAAAGCTGGAAAACACTCCTCCAAGTCGAAAAAATGACCCTCTCTCCTTGGGGGCATATCTGAAGATGCATTGGTACTAGTACCACATAACACTGGCTCCAACTACACACCGGCAGCAGAAATCTTTCGAAAGCTGTCTCTTCACTACAAGTGAGAGAAGTGTGGCCTTGGAGGCAAGCAATGAGCTAGGTACTGTCACCTAAATCCCAGCTCCTCCGTTTAGGCTAACTCCTAACGAAGCCAAGGGGGGTAGTCCCTACAAAGAGTTAATTATGGCTCAATGTTTTTAAGTGTTTTTTAATTGTGTGGCGATGCGGATGGGTGTTGTTTAGGAGTTTTTTTGATGATGAAAGACCCACAGCTTATAATAAACACAAGATAAAAAGCAATCCACGTTGCGAAACAAGATTTAGCAGTATATAAAGACTTATAAATTGTAGCATCCACAAATTGATAAATTCCAATGAACAAATGGTTCAACTTAAATTTAAGCCATGTAAATATAAAAGACCAGTGTGTTATCCATTATGTGAAGGAGTCAAATAATTGAATGTAGTGTTGGGGGATGCTGAATATGTAATCTTAGTAACTGCTTGTGAGAACGTTGTGCAAATTATCTTGGTAAATTCAAAGTTTTAATGGTCTTGATTATTAGGCTAAGAACAACAAGGTAATCAAGAGACCGGAAAAGTACACCTTTAAGTGGCTCCCCTCTGATGGTATTGTTATCACACAACTTGTAGTTGCCCCTAGTGGTATCCCATCTGGGACAGTAGAGGAGATGGGCAACTAAAGAGGTGACCCAAGAGATGCCACAGTTCCCAATGCAAGGTGGGAGTCACGTCAACCGAGGCACTCTTCGCTTTAGATCTAGATAAATCAAGACCTAGGGGGAGACCCTATAACCAATCAAAGATGATTGGACCCAAACAAAGGTTCCTAGGGATAAGTAAATGATGAGTTACGGAAACCAATGCAAGGTTGAGTGGACCTAGAAGTTAAAGTATGGTTGAAGGTGGTTTGAGAGATGGTTAGTGTTTCAACCAATATATGATTTAGGCCACATGATTAGGTATAATGACAAGGTATAACAGCATGTGTTACACAAGTGGGTCCTACTTTCTTGGGATATGTGAAATGGATTAATGTGGGCCCACAAGGTGAACTTTAGGGATGCAATTGGCACTAGAGGATATGTAATAAATAGATCTAGGGATCTAAGTTGAATTTAGGAGTACCCATGTATCGGATCTATGGTTTGACACAATTCCTAAGGAGTGCGACTTGCTTTGAGGAGGACTAGTGCCTTGTTGGATGGGCTAATGGAGTCAAAAGGTATGTCAAAGTGTAGATCAGGACACCTAGAGGTCAATTCAAGTGGGCTAATTGAGATAGAGTAGTTGTATCTTGCTAGATCTAGGATTTCATGATATGACCCTAAGTGGACCACAATCCCTTGAAACAAGGAATGCTACCCCCAAGGCAGATAGTCATACAATGATACTCTAGACCTAGGTTTCAAGGTATGGCCGTTCCAAATCCACAAAAATATCAACCACCCACTTCCTCAAAGTGGGCAAACTCACTCACCCAAGGGAGTGCGACCTTGCTCAAGGAGGGCTAAAAGATGGATAAGGTGGACCAAATCAAGTCCGATGGCCACCAAACTGTAGATCCAAGTAGCTTATGCACCGATCTATGTGGAGCTAGAAAATCAAGTCAATCCAAGGGTTAGATCTTACTAGATCTGAGTTTTAAAATGCCAAGTAGTTCAAAAGGGGGTTTTTATCCCTTAAAATGTGGAATGATGCCCACAAGGTAGAAATCACCAAAGTAAAAGTCTGGGGGTAGGTTATCAAGTGTGTAGATTACAAATCAAGCGAGATCTCACCTACCCATATGCTAGATCTAACCCAACAAGCCTCTCCAAGGAAGTGTCTCATTGGATCCAGAAGACCCAAATCTACTAAGAATGTGTACTCTTACACCATGGGCTGCCCTGATGGGCTAACTGTAGGGTCCACCATATATGGACAGTGTATAATTTGATGCTCTGAAATAATAGTAAAACCTGTTGAACTGCATCAATCACCATTTGAATCATATATCCATCATATAGTACCATCATCAAGAGTATGTGGGTCCATCATTCATCATCAATAAGCATGCATGGCCCACATCATCATGGATCCCATGAAATGACCATAGTCAAACTAGGTTTGACTAGGTCCATATACAACGAAGGATAAAATCATATCAATAGACTAAGACATGTTCCTCTAATCATACTCACAACTTAACTTAAAGTATAATATTATTTAGTGGCATTAGTCATTGTTAGCATATTCCATTGTTATTTACCATTACTTGCACAATAGCTTAAATGACAAACTCACCCATTGGACATGGTCTAACTGCTAGCTAAGGATGAAGGCTACGAACAAGGCTGGGCAAAGGACTTGTTTACACTCAACTAAAAGACACTTTGGACTGGGAGAAAGGGGAAGCTACAAAACTTTGTGATGGACAAATAAAACATGAGGAATGTCTGTGCCTCACAAATGGATAAGTTGTTTAGAGAGTGCTTATTCAACTTAGGCATCATGTCTACTTTTACAAAAGATGATCCAGTTTCATTAGGATCCATTGATTTCATTTCATGGCCTTTCTGGCCTACATAACCCTTCGGATCTTAGGTGTGCTGATAACCACAACTAATTGCAGCTTGCATCCAGGGCATGTACATATATATATAAGGTCAACAATTGTTTAAATATAGCTTTTAAGAACCATTGCTTGTTTTTGGACCTTTCTTATACTCTTCAAGGAGTATTTTTAGCAGTTCATCGCTCTTGCCCTTTTTAGTTTCCATGGGCGAATTTACATAAGTTTCTATAAGTAGTACATGAGCTTTCAGTTTTAGCCAACAACATCTCAAGTGACTAAGGGGAGTTCGAACCAGTGCCAAACATCGGGACAACCGACAGGAATGATTTAGGCCTACAATCCAACTTACCAAAGGCAAGTTTTGTCACCAACTCAGAGCCGAGACACTAAACAAACAGGGATGCGGTCCAAACACAGAGGTAGTAAAAAGGGACATCCTCAATATCAGAAAGTCAAGTAAGACAAGTCAAGGGTTAAAGCCAAATAAGGAAAGTCATGGATGGATGGAGTCAAGTGAAAGTGGAGCCTAAGCTAGCAGACAATTGGTGTCAAGGAAAACCATATCTATGCAAGGTAATAAACCAGTGAGTTTTGTCAAACAACCTAAATGTGCAAATAAAATGTCCATTTTATAATTCATCATCAAGATAGTCCATTTTAAGTTTTACAAAGTTTGCCACATCATGAATTATATACCAAGCCAATGCTGTGAACATGAATAAAAGCAACAAGATAATAATCCACAGTCAATGATCAAACATCCATAGGTCATACAACATCATCATAAGAATAATCATCATAAACCATCTGAAACACTGTTGCAATACATCTATGGGCACTTAATTGAAACTGTATGGAATAAAGGGTCACATCGGTCAACAAATTTGTACTCTCAAGGCTCAGCCTTTACACAAGGTCTAACATAAGTCTGAATAATACACTGCTTCGATCATGAGTGATCTCAAAATAATAAACTCATCATAGCCAAGCTCTAAATGATCCAAGCTCTGAAATGTGCAGATATCTGCTAAGCAAGAATAGTAGCCCTGCTACTATGGTGTGATAACACGTCCTCAACTCGTTTCTAACTCTCATAAACCACTACGTTTCCCTAGATCTAGATTTTATCCACCAAGATCTACTCTTGTGCATCATTCGTAACCATTAGAGCATCTTGTGTTGATTCGCTAGCCCTCATTGGCTAGTAATGGTCTCCCCCTTGATCTTGCGTTGGCTTGATCTAAAGTGAAGAGTGCCTCGATTGGTGTGACAACCAATCATCCTTGGGAATCGCGGCCCTCTTGGGTCACCTCCTTAGTTTCCTAGTACCTCTACCATCCTAGATAGGATCACCTTTAGCGGCAACTACAAGTTGTGTGATAACACTAACATAAGTCCCCTTCTTTCTAGGCTAACATTGTAAGTGTTCCCCTCATATTGTATGAGGACCACACAAGTGATCTTCATCACATCAATTATGAAATTTTTCATAAGATTGATCTTGTAGTTCTTCATCGCTAGATATTTGGATGGGTAGGGGCACTCATGTTCTTGACTTGGAGATGGTGCTTCTTCATGGTTGAGTGGTGGCCCTAGTGGTTAGCTAGGATGTTTGAACATTGGTGTGATGTGTTCTCATGTCTTCAAGGTGATTGTTGGTGAAGTATTATTATATGCCTAACAAGTGAAACAATACTCATAAGATGATTCCCTCCCTCTAATTGATAATTAAAAGGATACTTGATGAGCTAATGAATTAAAAATTAGTATTTTATGGAATGGGAACCCATCAACCTAGGGTCTCCCTAAGTTTTAAAGTGTTAATATTTGTACTTTTTAAGTAAAGGATTAATTGAAGTGTTTAACCTTGGGTTTTCTAAGGTTTAAGTGTGATTAATAAAAGTCAATTAAGAAATAGAACTAATCACACTAATCAACCAAACTACCTAAGGTTTGCACTTAGGATTAATTTAAGAATCCCTTAGAGAAGCAGGTACTAGGCACAATGGTATCTCATGCACGTTAATTGAAGATTATTAAGGATGAGGGGCTCCTAGATGTAACGCCCTAGGGGATTTGAAGACATTTCACATAGGAAATACTTTGTCAAGACCTAAATTTGATGGATGTTTGACTTTTGGATTGTGCACACATGGAGGCCTATAGCTCTAACACCCTAGCCGCTTTTTCCTTGCTAACACTTGAAGGTTGATCATTGAATGATATACTCCTAGATGCCATGGAATGCTCCCTCCTGTATTGAAAAAAAGATCATTAAGAAACTCTTCCTAAGTAGAGCACATCCCTCTTCAAGCATTAAAAATCATTTGGTCAAAATGAGTTAGTAATTGGTCAGGAGATGTCGCATATGGAGCTAGTTAAGCATTGCACACTCTTCAAAGAGTTAGTTGGATTTTGCACATATGGAAGTTTCTCTCTTGAGGGGCACACTTGTATTCTTGGTAAGATGGCTAAGTCAAAACGCTTGACTCAAGGAAGTGTCTCTTCTTAAAAATATTATTTTATTCATTGATCCAAGTTGGTTACTCATTTCACATCTATCAAGAAGTTGGATAGATCCATTGGTCCTCTCACATGGAAATTTTTTACAGTCTTGGATGCTGCGTCACTTGAATGGGTCTTTTCACTTCAGGATCTTCTAGAAAATGAGTTGTTGGAGAAGATGTCAAACATTGGTCAAGCATTCATTCAACTAGGAAAGCACTCCATCTTCTTCGCCTTGGTGGATCTAACCAATTCCATTGTTTATTATTTGTTGAACTTTTCTCAAAGAGTTGATTAGATGAGAACCATTATTGTATTTTTCCCTTGGAGGAAAAAGTGGATCTAACTACTACTTTATTATTTCTAGAAAATTTGGTTGAGCAAATAGTGGATCAAGAAAGGGAAATTATTATTTTATTGAAAAGGAAGTTGAGCTACACTCTCTATATAAAGAGTAGCCCTTCCTCATCTTTTTTCATGGTTGGATTGTGGGAGAAATCCCTTGGAGCTTAGTTGAATATCCATTGAAGCTATTGGAGAATTAATAGAAGGAATTTTGAGGATAAGAAAATCTTGGATATCTTAAAGTTGTTTTAGATTTTAGAATTCTACATTAACAAGTGGTTGTGGAGATTAACAATTGGTTTACTCTTCCACTGTCTATTGTTTTTCATTTGATGTGAGTTAATTCTATGTATATTTCTCCACATTTGGTTTTATGCATGAATAATCTATCATTGAGAACCATGAACTCCATAGTCATAGTGTTTGTCTGCTGAGAGTTCTGGAAATTAGGACATCAAGGAGAAGGAACCATTTGTTGTATGCCTCGGCTTTGTCTTCAATCAATCTCTTGCCTTGGGATCAACTCCCTTCGAACCTTTGTTTTGACCCCCTTGCCCAATGGAAAGACACTAGTCACTTGTTCTTCCATCATTTTCATTTCTTGTACCTAAAATAAATCTGTTTTGCTGGAAATACTCTTCTTTACACCTTGTATTTCATATCCCAATTCCAGTAATCCTATCTAGGGAAGCCCCCCTTGAGCCAGAGGAGAGTCATCCTTGAGTGCAGATGGGGATTGGTGATGTAACAGTGGCCCCCTCTTAGTTTCACCAAAACCACACCTTGAGCTTTACGACTTTATCTGAAAGGGTGTAATTTTGGGTGGTTATAATAAGCATAACGAGTTAAAGAATCAAAGTCTACCATTTCCCCTCACAAATGTAAATGAAAAGAATGACTAAAGCCTCCTTAACAAATTTCCGGATCAACTAGAAGAGTCAATATTTAATCAGGCAAGGTTGTCTTGATGGGTTTACAGTATTATTATTCTTCCAAGCATGTTTTAATAGTGTAAATATATTGCAATGCTAAAAGACAAAAAGAAAATAGGTTAAAACCTGTAACAGTTACACATTAATTAAAATTAAAGACCAATAAGTTTTACAATTTGCAATTTATAGTATGTGAGACTTGTACAATTTCGATTATGCGTAGTTATATCAATTAAAATGGAAAATGAAACTTTTACAAGCAAAACTTCAAGCCTTCTACATTTCTTGTTCCAAAACTAAAAATGTCAAGGCTGACAACGTACCAAGACATCAAATGTTTATAAATACTAGAAAATACATTGCAAGATAACTTTGGGAAGAATCTCAAAGGACCAATTACAGCAGGCATTAGGATCATCTATTGTAGAAATAATATATGAAGTAAGATATGCTATTTGTATAATAAGAAATTCTGATATGCAACACTTCCTTGTTATTTCTGTAAGGTTCATTTATGCTTTATGTTCTTTGCACTATAGTTAGGGATAGCAGAATGCTTTTCTCCAGGAACACAGAATAACAAACTTATTTTGAATGTACAACATACTTCTTGACATCTTAAATCAATTGGCAGTAATATAAAATGCAAAGTCATCCAACTACATACCATCAATTTTTGTGTATCAAATTCGATCTGTATGTGTTGTGACAATTGTCCTGAGTTCTCAGAAGGTGTACCAAATACCAAGTAAAGGCGCATCAATGTTCCTGGGCCTTCCTTTTGTATAACTTTAATCTGTCCTCCCATTTTGTTAACCTGGAAAACAAATCATATTTTCATTGCATGCACTGATATAATTATCAATTCCCATAATTTCTTTTATATAATTGCCAACATGTCCTATCAACTCATTAAAATGCAAAGAGTTCCTATGATATTACAAGAAGAGTATGTTGTCTCAAATTCTAGGCTCCATTGTGTGCTCAAAGAAATCTTTAAGGCTTAGTAGGAAATCTACCTAGAGTAAAAATCAGAATATAAAGAATTGAGAAACGGATGGGATCTTGCAACCAGATCAATCTAGAGCTTTCCATCACAAAGAGGCGAGGTTGGTCCCCTCCTAGGTTATGCAATAATATGTTAACTAGGAGGGGATTCTACACGGGGCGATTTGCAGGATTGTCACTCCCCCTCATGGCTAAAATGGAGATGAATGAAAGACTCTTATTGATACTAGTTTGCAAGGACACATTTGGAAGGACTAAAAGTGGTTCTATTGAAATCCCTTAATGACCCATCTAGAAGGATGGAACTGTATCTAATTAAGGCCCTATTTTTACTATGAAATTAAAGAATTGTACAAGATCTGCCTAACCTAGCTCAATGTGTTAGCTAAATCAGTTCAAACGAATTATTTCAATGGCACAATCTTCAGGGAGAGTTGGAGTTATCTAATGATTGTTTTTTACTATAATTCAGTTGGATTCGACAGAACTTTGTCTCTATTGTTTGAAATTGAAGTCTGGGTTAATTGTAATTGTCAAGGCCTAAAGATGAATAAAACTTAAACATTCTGGTCTCGAAGCTTCTATTCTTGTGCATTACTTGATGATTGTTTACATTTCCAGCCTTCTCACCAAATCTTGTCAAGTCAATCTTGTTGAGTCTTGTGGGTTTCTTCTCCCCCAATGCAAGCAACATTAGAGCACATTCATCTAGTGAGATTCATCCTATGTAGATTCCTCATTGGGATTCTCCACCATCCCCTTGGACACTTGCCTTGATTTCATTCAACTCCATGACAAACAACAAGCACTAGTTTCCTAGATCCCTCGACTAGTTAACATATTTACTATTGTATTGTTACTTGCTCATTGACCTAGAGTTCTTGTATTGTTTCAAACCCATAGATCATAGGCAAGAGTAATGACCCTTTCCGCATGATCATGCCAAGGGATGACTTATTAGCCTATTCAGTTCTCGTAGGCTATAGTCAGCAAAAAGGGAATTAATTAATTAATTAATATCATTGGGCAAAAAGTAACAATATAAAGTGGTATTAAGTAATTAATTCATAAAGGGACTTTATAAAAGTCACTTTAATTAATTAAGAGAGAGAAAAAGGTAAAAGTGGTGAGAAAAGGTCAAAATGGCCCAAAAAGGGTAAAATGAGTTTAAAAGCGCAAATCGGCCCCTCTCTCATTCATTCATGACATTCTCATTTTCGAAAAAATATTTTCGAGAGCTCTTGTGGCTTTGGCTCTTGGGACAGAAACCCTAAGAGGACATTGATTTCGTTGGTGAGACTATACACCCTAGTCAATCAATTGGAGAGATCGTTCAGGTCTTTCATAGGTTTTCATTGCAAGGAAGAGATCTATATTGTAGAGGACGTGGGGATTTACAAAACTGTTTTCATCAATGACAGAGGTTGTGGGTATCTTGTTGAGGCCGAGTTCCTTTTTTCGCACTAGTCATTGGCCAAGAAGAGGGCTGTGGTCTTCATTGTGAGACTACATTCTATTAGTGGAGGTCACATTCTCCCTTCTAGAGCTGCGAGATGAATTTGTGGGTTGAATGAGTCGGCCTACGCTGCTAGGAATCGCTCTGCACCCCCACGAATCGATCCCAATTCACGATCCGAAAGGAATCGATGAGGAATTGATTCCGGAATCGCGATTCCTCATCGATTCCTCCCGGAATCGATTTCGTAATTCACGCTTCCTTGGAAAAAAAACGCTCCCTGGAATTTTAGGAATCGCTCCGGAATCTACGCTTCCGGATCGATTCCTCATCAATTTTTGAGCGATTTCGGGCAAAAAAATCGCTCCCGAAAACGCTTCCTGAGCGATTCCTTGATTTTTTTTTTTTTTGCGGGATTGGCTAGGGTTAATTTGGGCAAATAAAGTCTATTGGACTCCATTTGGACTCATTCTATGCCCTCAGTGGTAAACAGTTTGATGTGCCCCCCATGGTAAATCGTTTAAAACTTTGATGTGCCCCAGGTTGGCGAAGAGTAGTTTCACAGATGATAAATGCATTTTCTGCCCCAAGATGAAGTTGTCAAATGCATTCTTTGGGAGTGTCGGTTTTCTTGTCAATGTTGGAAATTAGCACAGCAGAGGTTCTCTGAAATGATCTAGGGTACCATTCATTGGAGAGCAGCTGTTCTTGGGGACTAACTCTTTCATCAGTCACATTATCAAGGCTTGTGGCACTGTATCCATATTGCTGTTATGTTCTCTTTATGGAAATTGTGTTGTAAGTGTGTTTTTGAGGACTCTAGTGGCACTGTTCTTCCTTTCAAGGGTTGTGGATGGATGAGCTTTGTGCCCAACTCAAGGGTGAAGGGTTTTTGCTCATTAGAGATGAAAAAAGTGAATTGATAACTCCATATTCAGAATTTATTGTAGCTGTAACTGCAATAAGATAGTTGCTACAATGTCTGTATATTCTTATCTTTTCTTGTACAGATTTTTTTCTCCTTGTACATAATTGTTTTATGAGTAAAATAAGAAGTATATTTGAAAAAAAACACTTTTACAGGAGTTTCAAAAAGGTCTATCCCATTGTCTGTCAACCATGGCCTTGGGTTTACCTTCACATCATATATCAGACAATAACATTATAGAAATTGGACGAATAAATAAGGAAAATTTGGCAGTACACTGGTAAAGGGGCCTTTTCAGAAGCACCTTTGCAATATCAATAAAGTTCATATTCTATTCAGAATGGATAAAAGTATAAAATAGAAAACCGTCTGCATGTTAATTTTAATCAAATTCTAATTAATACAATTTGGTTATATGAGAAAAATGGTATTGACATATGAGGGTCAAATACATGCAGCATTGTCTTAAAGTCAATGCCATCAACTACACATTTGTACTTCCCTTACAAAAATTCAATCATAGAGTTTGTTTGATAAAGTAAATCTTAACAATAACTTAATATCTTTACAAGTTTGATATTGGATTTAAAGACATCACTTGCAAATGGTCATTGCCATAGCTATGTCATTCCAGAAAATCTTCTGAGATGTCCTAGATGATTGATGTTATATCAATGTGTACTAAATGGTTATATGAATATCTATGTTTTGATGTTTTCTATAGCTAATTTGGCATAATACATGTTTTTTTTAATTTATATGCATCAAAATATATTAAAATATATATTATATAAAAACCGCTCCTGAAACGGAAGCTTCTGAAAATTTCACTTTTCGCTCCCGCTCCCAACAGTGTAGGTTGAATCTACATATTTGGGGGCCTTTTCTCTTGTGGGGAGAACATAACTCCTCAGGACGAGCATGAGAGGAATTTTGCTGGTGTAGCACTCATTTTCAAGTCAATTTGTGAAGATTTTGCTCATTTCAACACTGCTGGGCATATCCATTGGTAATCTGTCCTCTTTTGTGACTGTCTGTTACCACTCTGAGCATAGAAGGTGAATGCTCAAACTGCCTAATACCTACAGCAACAAAGGGAAGCAAGTCGCGGCTGTTTAGAGGGATCCAGGAAGTCGTTTTCAGCTATACAAGAGGACTGTGCATCCACAAACACCTACAGATTTAACAAACTTTTACAAATCTGCTTATTTGTCTCACGTTGTAACTTTGTTGTATCTGCTTGGAAGGTAACGTCATTTCCATATTATGTTGGAAAATATTTCCAGTATTAAACAAAGAAATCAGAGTTAGTATTGCTGTTAAATTTATGGAATTCTCAGTTTGTAGGTCAACTGTGTTATCACTGTTAACTGTTTGACAAAACATTTAAACCAAAGAGCACACTAAGCATACCAACAGTAAGCATAACTCATAACAGCAGCTAGTGGGGGCTTTTAGTGATCCCTGAGCAATAGTGAACAAGTGTTTGACGAAAGTTACTGTTATCACCAATCTTGTAGTTGCCCCTAGATGATGGATCCTATACAGGATGGTAGAGTGGATAGGAAACCAAAGTGGTGAACCTCGAGAGCCTCGGTTCCCCAAAGGAATGGTTGTCACGCCAACCAAGGCACCCTTCGCTTTATGCTATCAAAACCCAAGATAACAAAGGGGGAGACCCTGATCTACTCCCGACAAGGGAGAACAAACCCAATCACCAGATCAAGCTATTAGAATAGGGTATGTAAGGTGACAGGTATGGAACCCTAGATTTAAGGAAGTGAAACCACTGTGGAGGCTTAGGGAAGATATGACTTGGCAAAGATTCATTACACACATTGATTCAATATTTAAGTATGATTCCAAGATTCAGGTGCTAGTTAAAATAGTCAAATTCAGCTTCCTTAGGAAACGCGACCCTTAAAATAGGGAAAGTATCCCAAAGGGTCGATCTGAGGTTTAGGGCTTTCTAGCACAGCTTGACAAATGGATGTGACAGTATCAAAGCACACAAGCTCAGCAAACAGGATCAAACGACAAAGAAGCCAGTCAAACAGGGAATGCGCAAGGGTTTAGAGACTAGTGCCTTGGGATTTGGGCCTGATGGAATCCTCCAATGATGATGCCTACGAGAACCCACCTAGGGATATGCAAGAGCCTAAAAACTTAGAAATGGTTATGTTGTTAACCAAGTCGTTTGAGCTAGAGAATTTTCCTAAGGATTTTAATGAGGGTTTTAATTGAAATTGGCAAATGGGTAGGTTAGAGAAATAGAAATCTTACCTTGCAAGCATAACTGAATGATGGAAATGTTCGCTAAGATGTTGAGGATTGTTTCTGTTATCACACCATAGTAGCAGGGCTACTATTTCTGCTTAGCAGATATCTGCACATTTCAAAGCTTGAATTTTCAGAGCTTGGCTATGATGAGCTTATATTTTGAGATCACTTATGATCAGAGTAGTGTATTTATTCAGACTTATGTTAGACCTTGTGCCAAGGCTGAGCCTTGAGAGTTCAAATTTGATGACCGATGTGACCCTTTATTCCATACAGTTTCAGTTCAATGCCTAGAGATGTTATTACAGCAGTGTTTCAGATGATTTATGATGATGATGTATGACCTATGGATTTTTTATCATTGATTAAAGATTACTATCCTATTGTTTTAGTCATGTTCACAGCATTAGCTTGGTATATGATTCATGATGTGGCAAACTTTGTAAACTTAAAATGAACTATCTTGGTATTATAAAATGGACATTTTACTTGCACATTTAGGTTGTTTGACAGAACTCACTGGTTTACTACCTTGCATAGATACGGTCTTTCTTGACAGCATTTGTCTGCTAACTTAGGCTCCACTTTCACTTGACTCCATCCATTCATGACCTTCCTTGATTGGCTTCTACCCTTGACTTGTCTTGCTTGACTTTTTGATACTAAGGACTTCCCTTTTTACTACCTCTTTGTTTGGATCGCATCCATGTTTGTTTAGTGTCTCGGCTCTGAGTTGGTGACAAAACTTGCCTTTGGTGAGTTGGATTGTAGGCCTAAATCATTCTGGTCGGTTGTCCCGATGTTTGGCACTGGCATGAACTCCCCCTAGTCACTTGAGATGTTGTTGGCTAAAACTGAAAGCTCATGTACTACTTATGGAAGCTTGTGTAAATTCGCCCATGGAAACTATAAACTCTAGAATGTGTTTTTGAACACACGTGAGTAAAGGGCAAGAGCAATGAAATGCTAAAAATACTCCTCAAAGAGTATAAGAAAAGTCCAAAAAATAAATGGTTCTTAAATTCTATATCTAAACGATTGCTGACCTTATATATATAGAAACATGCCCTGGATTCAAGCTGCAATTAGTTGTGCTTTTTAGTGCACCTAAGATCCGAAGGGTTATGTAGGCCAAAAAGGCCAAGAAATGAAATTGAATGATCCTAATGAACCTGTATCAACTTGATGTAGACATGATGCCTAAGTTGAATAAGCACTCTCTAAACAACTTACCCATTTGTGAGGCACAGCCCTTCCCCATGTTATTTGTCCAGCACAGAGTGTAGCTTTCCCCTCTCACAATCCAAAGTGTCTTTTTGTTGAGTTTTGACAAGCCACCCCTTTGCCTAGCCTTGTTCCTAGCCTTCATCCTTAGCTAGCAGTTAGATCATGTCCAATGGGTGAGTCTGTCATTTAAGCTATTGTGCAAGTAATTATAAATAACAATGGAATATGCAGAACATGATTAATGCCACTAAATGATGTTATACTTTAAGTTAGACTGTGATTATGATTAGAGGAACATGTCTTAGTCTATTGATATGATTTATCGTTGGTTATATATTGACCTAGTCAAACCCAGTTTCACTATGGTCATTTCTTGGGATCCATGATGATGTGGGCCATGTATGCTTATTGATGATGATTGATGGTCCCGCATACTATTGATGATGATGCTATGTGATGGACATATGGTTCAGGTGGTGATTAATGCAGTTCAACAGGTTTTATTATTACTTCAGATCATCAAATTATGCACTGTCCATATAGGGCGGACCCTACAGTTAGCCCATCAGGGCAACCCATGGTGTATGAGTACACATTCTTAGTAGATTTGGGTCTTCCAGATCCAATGAGACACTTATCATCCAGTTCCGGGCACTTCTGACAGTGATAGATGCAGTTTTCCACTTGTTGACCAGATTTGGGGCTGATTTCCCAGCCTGACCACCAAAGGCCATGAGAGGCCAGTTCACCTAGGGCACTGTATGAGGAGGGGGTGATCCAGCCACTTGATATTACCATTTACCACCCCTTCTAGAGAGCCTGGTGGGCTCAATTTGATAGCGCAAGTGCCCTAGGAGGCAGTTTCAGCACTTTCACAGTTACTGAGGCAGGTTAAAAATGGAATAAAAGGGTCACTAAGGAATTCGATTTGGGAAATTGAGGCAAGGTTTTGGCACTTGGTCTTCATAGAGGTCTTCCAGGGTGAACCCTCCATCTTCCGGCCAATTTTCATCAGTCAATGGAGTCCATAGAGGCCACAGGAGGCCTTTTACTACATGTCTCTCACAGATTTTGAGGACAGATTTGATCATTTGTATTATTTTGGACATATTATTTTATATTATTGTGCCATGGCGATGAGCTAGCAAGGATTGATGCCTCCTAGCCCCACCATGTACTTCATGAGTCATGTCCTAGTCATATGAGGTGGGCCCATGTACTTTTACCCCCTCTAGAGGATGACGTCACCCTCCATGAGTCTCTTCTAGCTATGACGTCACCCTTATTTTTAGTGATCCATGTGATATTTTATGTTGGCTCATCTTAGCCATTCATTATGTTGTGAGATCTTTTAATCTTAACCACTCATTTCATAAAGTGGTTTTGAGATCTACGGTTTTCGTCTTTATTATCCTATATAAGGAGGAGACCCCCTCATTGTAAAATTCATCTAGAGAATTTGGCTGTTGGCTCTTGGAATAAAACTCTATCTTTTCGAGTACATGCTTCAATCTTGGAGTGGATGTTGGTTGCTTTGATTGTAAATGCTTTTGTCCATTGCACTGGAGGATCTCTTGTAGCTATCTTGCATATTTTGCCATACTTTTTTTACAGGTTGAGAAGACATTTTGGAGGAGTGCGGATTGGTGGGGAGGCCTACCCTTAAGGCTTCAAGAGGACGTTTTGGTTAAGCCTCTACCTTCCCCGGCAACGGCGCCAAAAATTTTATCACACAACTTGTAGTTGTCCCTAATGGTATCCCATCCGGGATGGTAGAGGAGATGGACAACTAAAGAGGTGACCCAAGAGATGCCACGGTTCCCAAAGCAAGCTGGGAGTCACGACAACGAGGCACTCTTCGCTTTAGATCTAGATAAGACAAGATCAAGGGGGAGACCCTATAGCCAATCGACAGAAGATTAGCCAAAGCAATGGTTCCTAGGGGGATGTGAAAATTGAGTTACAGAAACCAATGCAAGCTTAGGTGGACCCAAGAGTTATGATGTGGTTTAAGAGGCTTAAGAAGTGACAAGTATTTCAACCAATGAATGAGTTAGGCCACCTAGGGGGATCAAAGGGATAGATCTAGTACCATGAAATACACAAGTGGGACCCACTTCCTTAAAATAGGGAAAATGGTTCAAGATGGGTCCACTTGGTCAAAATTAATGGAAGATGGTACTATAGGGGCTCTATAGCATAGATCTATGGATTAACCAAGAATTGAGAGCACCCAAAAGCAGGATCTAGCAAAAGCCACTAACCCCAAGAAGTGTGAATTACCCCCAGGAAGACTAGTGCCTTAGATCAAGGGCCAAATGGAGTTAGATGTCCACCAAAATGTAGATCGGGGTAGTCAAGGTGCAAAGCAAGGTGGTTTTTGAAGATCAAAAGCATCCAATGGCTAGATCTCAGTAGATCTGAGATTCAAAATGCATCACCAAGTGACCCAAGTGGGGCTCAATCCCTCAAAATGAGGAATGGGGCCACAAGGTGAAAATCAACAGGATGAAGCACTAGGGGTAGGTTATCAAGGTGGATCTATGCAAATCAAATGGGATCTCACCTACCCAAGTCTTGGAACTAGCCCCAATAGCTTCCCTCAAGGAGTGCGACCTCCCTCAAGGAGGCTAATGTGCCTTGGAAAGTGTGTCAAATGGAGGCCAATCCACACCAAACTATAGATCCGAATTGTCGTGGATGCTATAGAGGTGGGTTTTCAATATTTTCCCCAAAGCCAAGCTAGATCCAAGTAGATCTCGAAAAAAGTGAAAAATGAGGGTTTTAATCAATGAGGGTTTTTAGATCTAAGAGAATAAATGGATAAGATAGAAGAATTTCATAACTCTTGGAACATACCTGGAAGATGAAGATGGAAGAGGCTTGTGACGAGGATTACTTCCCACAAAGATCAAATGCCAAACTTGGAAGAGCCCTTCTCGCCAATGTTTTGCCTCCTTCAACCAAATCGATTTCCCTATTCCTATCAATGAAGGACACAAAGATCAATCAATCAATCAAGAATGGAAATAGATGCAAACAAAGAGACGATAAACATGAATTGTTGGTACAAAGACAAAACAACTCCCTGTCAACCAAACCTTCCTCTTGAAGCTTGAAGGGTAGGCCTCCAATTCATTCAAACTGTTGCAAGGTGTCAAAGGTTAAAGCATGCTCTATAATCCATTGAAATAACAATTATAACAAGAAGTAATCATTACTGGCGATCTAAAACCAAATATATAAAGGTCTTCAATATTATTTATGACTCAGACTAGACTTTCAGGACCATACTCACTTCATAGTTGTGATCAATTTGCTAGTGAAGGGTGAAGGCTAAAAAATAAAAGGCTAGGCTAAGGGATGACTACTGACTTGACATTGTGACACTTTAGAAATGGAAAAGGGGATATACACTCTAACATATGTTGGACAAGCAGATAACACAAGGATGGCAGTGTCTCACAGATGGGTAAGTTGTTTAAAGAGTGCTTATTCAACTTAGGCACCATGTCTACTTTTATAAAAGATGATCCAGTTTCATTAGGATAAATTGATTTCATTCCATGGCCTTTTTGGCCTACATAACCCTTCGGATCTCAGGTGTGCTAATAAGCACAACTAATTACAGCTTGCATCCAGGGCATGTTTGTACATATACATACAAGGTCAGCAATCGTTTAGATATAGATTTTAAGAACCATTGCTTTTTTGGACCTTTCATTATACTCTTCAAGGAGTATTTTAGCTTTTCATTGCTCTTTCCCTTTACTCACGTGTGTTGACTAACACATTCTAGAGTTTATAGTTTCCTAGGCGAATTTACATAAGTTTCCATAAGTAGTACATGAGCTTTCAGTTTTAGCCAACACATCTTAAGTGACTAGGGGGAGTTCGTACCAGTGCCAAACATCGGGACAACCGACCAGAATGATTTAGGACTACAATCCAACTCACCATAGGTAAGTTTTGTCACCAACTCAGAGCCGAGACACAAATAAATAGGGAAGCTTATCCAACACAAAGGCTAAAGTGGGGGAAGGTCCTCCATTCCACTAGTCAAGTAGTAAGTCAAGGTAAATAACAAACTGGTAGGTAATGGATGGATGAAGATAGTGAATAATGAGACCAACACTAGCAAACCAAAGTATGGTGGGAATTATCACCCCTATTCTCTCTAAGGAGGGTCAAACTAATGAGTATGGGTAATGAACTTCTAAGTCTGAGTGGGGACAATATAATATATACAAAAGTACAACCAGGTCCACATATCTATATGATCACCAGATCATGATACTAAATGCTAAGACATGCTACAAGAATAAATATAAAAGCAATATAACCATAACACCAAAATATACCTACTGAGTCATACACCTGAATGCACAATATCTGAACCATCATCTGTCCTCTGAAACTGCTGCTGTAACTCTGGGAAATACTGACTGCTCTGTATAAATGGCTAAATGGCTACATCAGTCATCTCTCTGAGTGTCCTGAAACTCAATCATGGCATGGGGAACAAAACTGTTGTCCATAATACATATAATAATCATGATCCATAATAGATACTCATCTCAGCATCTCAAATGCAAGGGAACTGGCTGAAAAGTGTACTGGAATCTGAAAAATAGTGTATGTGTTATCACATTTATAGTAGCCGAGCTACCATACATTATTTTTCTGATGCCAGTACACTATTCAGCCAGTTCCCCTACATTTGAGATACTGAGATGAGCATCTATATTGGATCACTATCATATTGTGGACAGCAGTATGTATTCCCCATGCCATGACTGAGTCTCAGGACACTCAAAGAGATGACCAATGTAGCCATTATACCATTGGTACAGAGCAGTCAGTAGTGCCCAGAGTTACAGCAACAGTCTCAGAGGACAGATGGTGGTACAGGTTGATGAGCAATCAGGTATATGACTCAGCAGGTATATCATTGTGTCATGGTTATATTGCTTTTATATTTATTCTTATAGCATGTCTTAGCACTTAGTGTCATGATCTGGCGATCATATAGATATATGGACCTGGTTGATCTTATTATATATATTATATTTGTCCCTACTCAGACTTAGAAGTTCACTATTCATACTCATTGGTTTTACCCTCCTTAGGGAGAATAGAGGTGATCATTCAGCCATACCTTGGCTTGCTAGTGTCGGCTCCATCATTCATTGTCTTCATCTATCCATGGCCTACCTTTTTAGTTTATCACCCTGACTTACTACTTGACTAGTGACATGGAGGATCTTTTCCCACTGGAGGATCTTTTCCCACTATAGCCTCTGTATTGGATGAGCTTCCCTGTTTATTGTGTCTCGGCTCTGAGTTGGTGACAAAACTTGCCTATGGTGAGTTGGAGTTCCTTGTCAATTCCCCCTAGTCACTAAAGTTGTGTTGGCTAAACCTGAAACTTTTAGTGCTGCCATGAATACAAAATCTGGAAAAATGAAATGCTATATCTTGTATGAAAAGCCCATTCCTGCAATGTATTTCTAAACACACATGAATGAAAGGCATGCCAAATGAAAATGACTATGAAAATAAAATGTTATATCTTTTGGAAAAATAAATACCTAGGTAAACAAGCTGTCCATGACACACCTAGAAGTGCTCAGGTAAACAAGTGCCTTAAAAACACACCTGCAGCAGAAAGCCTAAAATAAATGTAAATCTATGCAATGTGTTTATAAACACACATAGATCAAGGCTATGGAAACTTCAGGCCCCAAAAGCAATGGAACTTAAATGCTATATCTAAACAATTGCTGGCCTTATTTGTATTATGGATTGTGCGCATCTGTCAAGGTGAATAAACCCTCTTTGAACAACTCATCCATTTGTGAGACACCGCCTTTCCCTGTGTTATTGCTCATTCAGTATATACTATGGTGTGTATTCCCTTTCCCTTTGCCAAAGTGTCACAAAGTTAAGTCAGTCAAGTCATCCTTTAGCCCAGCCAGTTATTTTAGCCTTCACCCTTCACTAGCAAATTGATCACAGCTATGAAGTGAGTATGATCTTGAAAGTCTAGTCTGAGTAATAATAATAATTAATGACATTATATATTTGGATTTAGATCGCCAGTAATGATTACTTTGTGCTATAATTGTTATTTGAATAAGTTGTAGAGCATGCATTAACCTTGGACACTTTGCAGCAGCTTATGATGATGGTCTAGTTATATTGGGTCATGTTGACTTGGTTAGGCCTAGTCTGACCATGGTCAACCAGAGGACATGAGATGGTTGGACCTTATGATGACATGGATAGATGACATATGGTCTATGTATACATACATGATGATTCTATGAAGCAGCTACAGGGTTATGATGATGATTCTTGGTTTACAGCAGTGTTTGGTCATTTACAGATTATTATTATTGGCCCTGTTCCAGTATATTGGATATATATTTTGATTATGCAGAGACTCATATGGTGTATGAGTACACATCTTGGATGGATTTGGACCTTCTGAGTCCAATGAGACAGTTTGTTTTCAGTTCCGGGCACTTACAGTGATGATTGAGCCTCAGTAAGCTATCCCAGTGCAGTTTTGGTCTGTCGGAGGCCCTGTCAGAGCAGATATGATTTTTATCCGGTTGACCTAGGGCGCTGTGCTTGGAGGGGGTGGTCCAGCCACTTGTTTTTACCATATTACCCCCCTCCCGGACACACTGGTGCCCTCAGCTTGACAGCGCAGGCACTCCAGGAGGCAGTTTGGGGCAGTGTCACGCTTCCCAAGGCATTTCAGGATTGGTAGAAATGGCTATTGAGGAAATCGATTTGGGCTACTGAGGCAATGTTATGGCATGGGATGATCAGTGATGATAGATCGGGGTCCTCCACACCTCCTCCAGCAGTTTCAGCTTCATCGGGGCCCGCATCCATCACTTATGGCACTTTCTGAGGATTTCTGAGGTCTTTTTGAGGCCTACGATTTGACCATGGAGGCACGATTTGGTATATTGATGATTATTTTATGATTATTGTGCTATGGGGATTGACCAAGGAGGGATAAAATTACCCCTTGGACCCACCATAAGCCCCTTATTATATTTTGTCATCATGATTTGGTGGGATTCCCCTCTTATAGGGCGATTTTGTCCACTCACATAATATTTTATTAGTGATCCATGTATTTTATTGTTGAGCTCATCTCAACCATTGATTAGACATTTGTATCTTTTAATCTTAGCCACTCATTCAAAAAGTGGTTAGGGTTTTGGTGCCTCTCCTTCCTATTTAAAGGAGAGAGCTTCTCATTGTAAGGGGTCTTTGGCTCTTGGATTATTGGTATAGAAAAACTTTCTTGTGGAAATTCTTGTGGTCTCCTTTGCATCTGGTGTTCTTAGATGGTGACTGGAAAGTCTATTGCAACCTAGCATTTGGAATTTGTGGTAAGATCTATCTTTTTTGGAAATCATTGTTTGTCTACAGGAGGGCGACTTCAACAAGGGCGATTTTGCAAGGCTTCTTCAAATCGACTTCTTGGCATTCGCTTGTATCAGGGGGTTATCATTAGCATCATTGTGATCTATGCTTTCTTTCTGTTACTTCTCTTGTGGCATTAGTCTTATCTCTTGATTGCATCAAATCTGATATTGTTGACGTTTGTTGTGCAGGAGAGAGGGCGCCTTGGCTTCTTGGACTAAATCGATTGCATAGAAAACTACCTCAAAGCTTCTCAAATTGATCGGGTTTGCATAGATCATCATCATCAAGGCATCTACAAGGTTACCCAGGTAAGATCCACAGGTTTGTTTCTCTTACCTTGATCCAATCCATTGACATAGCTCTTAATTGATAAAACCCTAATTATTTCAAAACCCCCATTTTACATTTTCTCAGATCTACTTGGATCTAGTGGGTTGTTGGGCATAATATTGAAAACCCACCTCTATAGCATCCACGGCATCCAGGATCTATAGTTTGGTGAGGATTGGCTTCCATTTAAACCCCTTCCCAAGCCAACTTAGCTCTCCCAAGCAAGGGCGCACTTCTTGGTGGTAGTGAGTTGACCTAGATCTAGGTAGTGGGTAGTTGAGATCCCGCTTGATTCATAATCTACACATCAAATAACCTACCCCCAGATTGTTACTTTTCTGATTTTCACCTTGTGGGCCCTATTCCACATTTTAAGGGATTTAATCCCCATTTTGGACCACTAGGTGTACTTAAACTCGGATCTAGTAAGATCTAGCCGTCGGATTGCCATAAAATTATAGATCCATACTCCTACTTGACTAACCTACCCGGATCTAAAGTTTGGATGTCATCGGACTTGTCTTGACCCACTTAACCCCACTTTTAGGCCTCCTTGGGTAAAGTCGCACCACCTTGGAGAAGTGAGTTGACTCACTTCTAGGACATGGGTACTTGAGATTTTTGGAGATTTGGAACGGGAATAATTCAAAACCTAGGTCTAGGGTGTTTTCTTGTCAAATATTGCCTTGGGGATAGCATTCCTTATTTTAAGGGATTGTGGTCCACTTTGGTCAAACCTAGATCTAGACCTATTCATCCATCAAGACCTTAATTGCCCACTTGTCTCATGCAATAGGAGTCCTTAACCACAAGTCAACCCTACTTTGACTCCATAATCCCAATTCCCAAGGCACTGGTTTCTCTCCAAGTCAATTCGACTTTCCTAGATTGTTGGATTAACTTGTGGTTTGACCCTTGCATGGTGAACCAAACCCTACAAGCCATCATGTATCATGGTCAAGCTTGTCACTTGTACTAGTTAGCCCCAATTCAACCCTTAAACTACCCTGCATTGGACACGGTTCCCAAGGCAGTGGATTTTCCAACATTGAACTAGTACTCTCACCCTGGACCTTATCTTTAATCATTGTAAGTCACCCTCACATCAACTATGAACCAAAGCTACACTCTTTGAACCCCTCACTTGTTTTGTGACTCCATCCTATGGTCTAGGATAAACCATACACCTAACTTCACTTAGAAATACCCTGATTTGGTGTCTTGGTTTTGATCTCTCCTGTCGAGAGTAGATCGGGTCTCCCCCTTTGTTGTCTGGGCTAGATAACATAAAGTGAAGGTTGCCTCGACTGGCGTGACAACCATATATTGGAGGTCAAAGTGATCGTGGTTGCACCTTTTGAGTTGCCCTTCCCTATTGCCGTCCATGACTGGATATATCCATAGGGATAACTACAACTTAGGTGATAACAGTATGGTAGCCCGGCTACTATATATGTGATAACAAATGTTTGCATGAGAAAATTGGGGTAAACTCTCTATCTTTTCAATTCAAAGCTTTGTTAATTTTATTTACAAGATAGCATTATATTCAGCTCTTGTTATATTTTACTTGTAGTAGATTTGGCAAAATTTGCATGCACGTTTTCATAGAGGATTTCAACTCTTGAATCGTCCCTTGGATAGGAAAGAAGACATATTTGACTATCAAAGACTAGGACAAGGGGTTGAGCTCTTGTACCCTCTCCTACTCTTTGATCACCAAATATTCACACCTCCTCTATGACTCCATTGCCCTCTCCTTGAGCAACGATGCACTGGTCAAGAGATTTAATTCCCATTTTTAGCCACTTAAACAGATTAATTTCTTTCCTTTTTTAGATCTAGAATTTATTTTTATTCTCACCCAGAATATTAAGAAAAATACTTAGCTAGATCAAACCCTCTTTGAGGGTTGCACTCCACTTCTTTCAGGTTTATGCTATTTGCATGGTTAAATCTTATTTCATGGTAATCTTTTGCTTTGTAGTCATAAACTGCATAAGTTTGAGATGAATGCTAATTCCAGATTCATTGAAGTTTAGCTCTGAGTTGGTTTACTTCATTTATCTTTTGGATGGGCTAAACCCTTAACGGTTTTGGATTTTTTTTAATAATATTCTGCACTCTTGAACAGTTTTATTTAAAACATTTTTCTTGAGCTTGGGTTGTTTATACATGGTTTATGCCATACATCACTTACACCTAACAAATCTGAAAATTAATCATTGATGTCAACATATAAGCACATCTTTCTTGTATATTAATGGCATACCCAAGTAAATAAATGCAATTTAATCTTTTGCACTTCAAGCAATAGTTACTTGACATTTCTTAGCAGTTGTGCAGTTAATTTCAATCATCTAAGCTGTGGGAAATACTCCTTTGTTATTAACCACAGATTTTTATTTCAAACTCATCATTGGTTAGTTAATAAGCTTTCAAATTTGTTAGTGTATTTCTGAAGTTAATGATTATCCTATTCTATTGACAATACCAGCAATAGAATAAGGGTTTGTGGTTCATTGAGTTATATTTTCTTAATTTATTTTCAGATTCACTTCCAATCCTTTTCATTTCTTTAAATCAACACATCTAAATGGTATTACAATTTTTGTTATTGGTTTGAAGAAATTCAACTTCAATTACTGGTCATAAACTTACCTTATCATAAGTCATAACAGCAATGCTTCCTCATAGGTCTACAATTGCTTAATGGGATGCATTTCATTTTCTAATTAACATTAAGACTCACTAAAAATTTGGATCTAATTCTTTTGTAACAAATTGATTACTATTCACAGGGCACATCACCTATCTTGCAAGCATTTGTTGCATTACTCACTTGCTCATTTTAAATCACATCTTATTTTACATAGAAGCAAGTTAATTGACTCATGGATGGTGAAACAAATCTATTGTGAGATTGGTCTTATGGTCTCTTTTAGCTTTTGGAATCTATGAAATACAACACTTAGTTTACATTCCAGCACTTAATAATCTTGTTTTTCTCACAATCATGATACATTCATGGGCATCTTTGGAACTTACGTAATATACTTCATCACTAATCACTACATACTTGTTGATTTAGGGAATCCCCCTATAGTTCTTGATGTTCATTCAAGAACTAAAAAGAAAGGAAGTAATTCCTAAGGTGACAGTGGCATTACTTCCATAGTTGCACATAACTACACCTTGGTGAAGACCTTGCACCTTAGGGTGTTAGTTTTTCTAACAACAGGAGCTATTGCTAACATGTTGGCTCTTCTTGCCAATGTAGGGATAAGGCGGTAAATTTGTAGACCCTTAGCCCCTTGATGTAGTCTCTTTGAATTTAAACATAACATAAGATGATAAAGAATTTAAACATAACATAAGATGATCTCTTCATTAAAACAAAAACAGTTTGGAAATTGGGTTCCTAAGTTATCAATTCCCCAATACAAAAATCATGGGTCAACTATAATTTGAATATATCACTGTACTTACCAAGCTGCGCACAATGCAAAGACCAAGTCCTGTTCCTCCATACCTGCAAAATGAAACCTATCAAAATATTGAGGATGAGACTTACATCTCATATTTGGCATCAGAGAACAATATATTCATTAAAAGACCATATCTTTTGTCCAAACCACTGATTCAAATTTAGTTCCATAATTATTTTATTTTTGAAAAGAAAATCATTTTTACATCATTACATGAAAACAACATAAAATAATAATAATGCACATATTATGTATAAGAAATGGAACATTTTATTTGAAAATTTATATGAGTTACCGGCAGTCTTTAATATGTGTCCAACTATAGCTTTAACTTAACATGGCCCATGTAACATAATAATAGACAATACAACAACATATCACAGCAGTAAACAATCATAAACATTTAATATTTGCATGGAAACATTTCTGAAGAAACCTAGTTGTAGTTTAAAAATTTATAGTTCCAACTCTTGCTAAGTACTTCTGAATGAACACAAAGTTTTACGTGTCTATTCTAGAAACAAGGACAAGTTACATACGTTCGTGTTGTTGATGGATCTGCTTGCTCGAAACTTTCAAAAACTGATTCCCATTTGCTACAATCAATTCCTTCAGACAAAATCAAAATTCTAAAGGTTCATTCAAAATCAGAAAAAAATATAAATTAGTAGATAAAAAATCCAACCTACATGAAATTCCCAGAAATCAGAACAAACAAATTCAGAAAAAATAGAGAAATTCATATGGATTAAGGACCAAAGCATCTATTCCCAACTGGGTGAATGATCGCATACCACATCCTGTGTCTTCCACTTCAAACCAGAGAGTTATATTTTCTTCATCGTAAAATATTTTCTTGTCAGGCTGCCCAAGCCTCAATTTTTTTGTAAACCATGTGTCCTTGTCATTTTCAGATGATCCATTTATCTTTTGTTTCACTTGGGAGTTCTCGCACCAGCCTCGCAATAGAATATGCCCCGCTGTCCATGCAGATCAGCATAATAACTACCACTGAACTGAATGCATTCTTATATTGAAATTACAATTATTACAGAAACATTCATTCAGGACCAAGAAAAGATCTTTTGATCAAAAATATATGATATAGAGTTAAATAATATGATGGCTTACATCTCATAACCTGTTTGTTTGCAGATAACATTCTCTATGTTTATTATCACCAATTCTGCTTCCTAATCCCATTGACTTCTTCCTTTGGTCATTTGTAATTTTGTAGACACTAAAAAAATTATCTTATCTAGGTAAAATAAGTGATCTAAAAGAACAACCTAAAAAGATCAATAATAGATTTATTTTGTAACAATAAGAAGTCTTCAATTTGTCATTTGGAATGTGGACAAATCTAAATCTTAAGGCATATACTGAATTTAGAGATAAACATAGTTCACAGTATTAATAACAGAAATCTTAAATGAAGCTCGAAATATCCTTTGCTTGCAAACAAATCCTTCTAAGCAGACTCTAGACTGCAGCAAACATTTTGGCTGCCTATTTCATATAGTTGTCACAGCCCTGCATAAAATGTAAATGTAAACACAGACACAGCATTCAGAATAATAGAGAGCAGGTTGTTTCCAAGAAAAGGACCGGAGATATTCATAAGTGAACCAGAATAAGGACTAATGATGCAGAAACGTTCGCATTTATGACAGCTTCCCTGTATAAATATGGCAGCCATCCTGTTACCCCTCAAAATGCATGTGCAATTTGAGGAAGATATTGCAGCCTTATTCTCAGCATTAGGGGTGCCCTGTTTGGAGGATTGTCTCCAGCAAGCTATACATGGTATATGAAGCATATTTACACTGGAAAATGAGAGTGCTGAGCTTATATCCATCTATTAGACCTATTTGTGTGCATAGAGTAGAAGTGGGAATTTTTTCATATATCTATCCGTTACCTCCCAAACTAGCATGTGTGACTAAAGTCCCGAAGAAGCAAGCCAGCCGAGGGGAACCAAGAGGAAAGGTCAATGTCACCACACCAATCCCCTTCACACTTTTGGTTGGCTCTTCTCCAACTCAAGGAGGGCTTCCCTCAGATAGGTTTGCTAGGGCTAGAGACAATAAAGTATAAGCTGATGTGAAGAGTAGATCTAGTAAACCATAGGTATATGGAGTCAAATGGAGTCAAATAATCACCAACTAAGAGGGCCTTAATATGTCACCGAGAGAGTAGAACTGCATGAGCTAACCTAAAAGCTACTCGGTGAAGTTGAATGTGAACTAGGATTTACAAGGGAAGGGATCGAATGAAGTATCCACTTCCTTTCAAGCTCTATGGGGTGCACCCTATAAATAAAGGTTTATGGCTGCAAAATCCAAATTAGGGAAAAGGTACAACAAATAACTCTCATATAAATAAAAATGCAAAGAAAGGATGAAATAGAGATTAACTTAAAACACCTTTCTCCAACAAGGTAGTAATACCCTTTCAATGGCCCAAGCAAAAGCGTAGAAATGACAATGTAAATACCCAATACAAGTTACAACCATCAAGCTCCAAGCAAGATCAAAGCACCACAGATGAACAAAAAGGGAACCCTTACAACAAGATTTGCTCCAAGAAAAGATCTATCAATTAAGATCAAGAGAGAGAGAGCTCAAAAAATCCAAACATGAAGAATGAATGAGAGGATAAAGTTATAAACCCTTATATAGGTTTCAATCCTTCTCATTTTACAATAAAATATGAATAAACTAGGTTAAAACCCTAGATCTAGCCTAGGATAGAGTAAACAAACCCAAAATACACCAACTACTAACCAACAATAATAAAATAGTACATGAAAGAGATGGTCAATGCCACAAGTACGATATCCAAGAGAAGAAAGGCCCAAGAAGGGGGTGTATCCATCAAATGAGGGTGAATGATGACAAGAAGTCAACCTAGACTCTAAAGTCTCTCCAAAGGTAGCACTCTAAGAAAATTCATCCATAACACATGACCAAGCATGAAATATATCCAACAGGCATGAACATCCATATAATAGGGCATCATCAACACAATGGAGAAAAATATAGCATCAAGGAACCCAAGTCATCAAAATGTTCATCAACCTAAAATTGTGATAAAAATCAAAGGTGGACACCCATGCAAAATAGGGGATACCATAGTAGCAAAGAAGAAATAGGTGGTGGAAAACTCTATTAATTTTTCTTTGATGAGCATATTTGTTAATTCTCCATTGTAGAAGAACAAGGATCCAAAATAATTAGGAATTATGATTTCAAATTGATAGGATTCACAGATTTGGACTAGGCTCAACTAGTGAATGATGAAAAAGTCAGTTTAGTAAAAATATTTGAAGACACGGGAGATCAACAAGCGTTAGTTTTTCAAGTTACTCTAAAAGTGTTTACACCGTGTTTGGGGTGCTTCATGACATTTCGGGTACATGGTGTATGTTCACCCTCTAATGGTTTTGTTATCACACAACTTGTAGTTTCCCAAAAAGGTGATCCTATCCAGGATGGTAGAGGTGTTGGGTAGAGGTGTTGGACAACTAGAGGTGACCTAAGAGGGCCACGATTCCCAAGGATAAATGGTTGTCACGTAAATCGAGGCACTCTTCACTTTAGATTTAGTGGATACAAGATCAAGGGGGAGACCTGTTATCACACAACTCGTAGTTTCCCCAATAGATGATCATATACAAGACGACAGAGGGGACGAGCAACCAAAGAGGTGACACAAGAGGGCCTCGATCCCCAAGATGGATTGGTTGTCACGCCAATCAAGGCACTCTTCACTTTATACTATCCAAGCCACAAATAGCAAAGGGGGGAACCCTGATCTACTACCGACAGGAGAGATCTAACCCAATCACCAGATAAAGGTATGGAAATAGAGTATGTAAGGTGAGGGGTGAAGAACCCTAGATTTAAAAGCAAGGTCACTGTGGAGGCTTAGGAAAGGTAAGTTAGACTTTAAAGTGTTTAGACACAGTGACTTGATAATCAATAATGATTCCAGGATTCAAGTGTTAGGACAAATGATCAAATTTAACTGCCTTGGGAAATGTGACCCTTAAATCAGGGAAAATGGCCCCAAGGAGAAAATCTAAAAGGTTAAGGCTTTCTAGCACAGCTTGCAAGAAGATTTGACAATATCAAGGTACAAAGCTCAACAGACGAGGGTTTAACAACCTAGCAAAAAGGCTAACCAAGGAGGGAGCAAGGGTAAAGATCAGTGCCTAGGAAAAAGGGGCAGATGGAGTCCTCAGAGCATGACGCCCTTGAGAAGCCACCTGGAGTTTGGTCGTAAGATAAAAACCCAGAAATAGTTTGCCAGTAAACCAAGAAATATAACCCAGAGAATTTTCTGAATAATTTGCAGTTAGGGTTTGAATGTAGATGACAGATGGGTAAGTTAAAACAATAGATTACGTACCTTGCAAGCCTACCTAGATCATGGAAATGGATGATGGTATGTCAAGGACTACTCCTGCAAAGATCAAGTGAAGATTTGATGCTTTATCTTGCCTCTACAAATTTGCCCGGTTCCACTAATGCGCCCCTCTCTTCCTGCAACACCAAGGAGATAAACTCAATTAGCAAGCAACAATGAAGGAAAATGCAAATGACGAAAATAATTACAGAGAATAAGTTGTACAAAGACAGAATCACTCCTTGAACCAAACCAAATGAAGAGAGAGAGAGAGAGAGAGAGAGAGAGAGAGAGAGAGAGAGAAGGTAAGTCTCCTCAGCCAGTGCGTCCCTCCTCCAAGTCGTCTTCTTCACTTGCAAATTAAAATATGGATCGAAAGATGTGCAAAACATTCACCAAGATCTTCAATGCAATGGAAAAGCAGTTTCAATTGATATATCCAAACATCCAAACCCAAATCACAAGAGCTTTTTGTAAAATATATTTTCTATTTCAGTAGCCAAGAGCCAAAAGTCCCTTTACAATGAGGGGGGTCTCTCCTTTAAATAGGAATGATAGAGACCAAAACTCTAACCACCTTTTTAACGAGTGGTTGAGATCAAAAGATACATAAGTGATAATCATCGGCTCATATGAGCTCAAATACAAAACACAGGGATCAACTCAAAAATAGAAGGGGTGCACTAGCTAAGTTGCCCAAGGGGGGGCGCACCACGTAAAAGTGACTAGAAGTCATAACATAAGCTCATGGTGGGGCTAGAGGTGTAACTATCCTTCTCTAGCATGTCCCTATGGCACAATAACATATAATGACTCATCAATGATACAATACTGTGACACATGGCCAAATCGTGCCCCCTCAATAACATAATAAAAATACAAAATAATAGCCCAAAGTGTGTGTGGGTCCCACTGAATGCTGCAAACTGTGCTAGAATGTGTGGGACGCATCACACAAGTCCTCTGAATCAACCCCATGCCATTTCCTTGCCTCAATAGTGCAAATCGAATTCCTCAGTATCCATTCTTTCCATTCCTGATCCTCAGAAAATCACCTGTAAAAGGATAAAATGCATGTATCTTTGCTTGGTCCTCCAGGCACAAATCTAACTGTGCCAAAATGTCTGGGAGCATGGTAATATGGCAACATCAAGTGGCTGGACACCATACTCCCTCTGTAGCACCCTAGGTGAACCAAACATATCTCTAACTGTGATGACAGGCCATTTTATATGGCAAAAATGTAATAAAGTGACAATCTGGGTACAATCTCATTATTAAGTGCTTGAAACTGAAAACTGAGTGTCCCAATGGATTCAGAAGGTCCAAATATACTAGAGATGAGTACTCATACATCATATGACCACCTGAATAATCATCTGTAATCTCAACCATACTCGGACAAATAAAAATAATGGTCTGTAAAAATAATAATAAATAAAAATCCATCTGACCATCCAATAAAACCAGGATCTGCTGCATGGAACCATCAAGTGGACATCATGGGACCACAAATAATCTATCTCAAACATCATAGGTCCAAACTCATCTCAGATCCTGTGATTGACTTGGTCAAACTAGGTTTGACTAGGTCAAGAATGATCAAAATATGAACCAAGCTCAAAATGCTCAATGCTGCAAGTGCAAGTGGTTAAGGTATGCTCTTTTAATCATTCTAATAGAAAGACTCAAAGCATGAAGTATCATTTCACTGGCGGTTAAGAAATATTCATATTAAATATAAACTCAAACATAATCCATTATTCAAAACAAAACCTCGAGAATATACTCATTTCATGGCTATGATCATTTTGCTAACAATGGGTGAAGGTGAGAAATGCAAGGCTAGGATAAGGGGATGACTTTACTGACTCAACATTGTGATACTTTGGTTAAGGGAAAAGGGAATACACACTTAAGCATATGTTGGATAATAAACACACAGGGAATGGCAATGTCTCACAAATAGAATAAGTTGTTTTGAGAAGTGCTTATTCAACCTTGGCAAATGTCTACAGGTCATATCCAAGCTGAATCCATCTCCATGAGGATATTTACTAGAACCGTCGTAATTAGGTGCATAGCTAACCATAACTTGAGGTTCTAGGGGACACTTAGAATTAGTTGTCCCTTATTCCATCTCACATCCCAGCCCGTAGGCTCCGTGAGGAATTTAATCATTACATAATATCATGGCCAACAGTCTTTGGATTTAGCATATATTTAACCACTGCTTTTTAGGCCTTAGGACCTGTTATCACCTAAGCTGTAGTTACCCCTATGGATGTATCCAGTCATGGATGGCAATAGGGAAGGGCAACTCAAAAGGTGCAACCACAATCACCTCAACCTCCAGTATATGGTTGTCACGCCAGTCGAGGCAACCTTCGCTTTATGTTATCTAGCCAGACTACTTATCTTATACGGACCTTTCCATAAACTTTCCAACTTCGTGTGATTTCCTGGTTTCTCTTTATGCTTATCCCACAATAAAACTATATCTCCTATACCAAAGGTAGTACCTCTAGTATTTTGATCAAATGTGCCTTTTACCCTTTCTTGTTCTATAAGCACCTTATCGAGAGCACTTCTTCTCTTTTCATCCAGTTCAACTAATTTATCAATTCTTCCTTGCATTGCTTCTGTATCTGAAGTGCATTGCTGCAATAGTTCATAAACAGGTATTTGCAAATTTATTGGTAGTCTACAGTCTTGTCCATATACCAACTCAAAAGGAGATTTTCCTGTAATCCTTTTCACTGTTGTTCGATCTGCCCACAAAGCATATTTTAATTTTACATCCCAACTTTTCTTATTTTCACCCACCATTCTTTTCAACAACCTAATTAGATTTTTGTTACTTGATTCGGCGAGACCATTTCCCTGGGGGTAATAGTTCGAAGAATGAGAGAGGGTGATTCCATGATTCATACAAAAGGTGGACATTTCTATTTTACTGAAGGCTGGGGCATTATCTGTTGTTAGTTTCATAGGGCAACCGTATCTTGACACAATATTTTCTTCCAAAAACTTCACAACCACTTCAGCTGTGGCCTTCTTGGTTGGAATAGCTTCTACCCAACGAGTGAAATAATCCGTGCAGGTCAACATGTACTTATATCCATTGCTCGAGTTTTCATTAAAAGGACCTACAAAATCCATACCCCATTGTTGAAAAGGAGCTTCAACCACTACAGGATTTAAAGGCAAGGCAGGCAATCTCGGTTTTCCTGAGAAAAACTGACATTCTTGGCATATCCTAATATAAGCATGTACATCCTTGAAGAGTGTTGGCCAATAATACCCTGCTCTCATGATTTTTGCAGCAGTTGTTCTTGGAGCATAATGACCACCACATAATCCTGAGTGCATCTCCTTTATAATGGTTTTTGACTCTTCCAGGTTGACACATTTCAAGATTATCCCATCGGGGTTCCTCCATCCTAATCCATCCTGGGTTAAAACATACTTTTCAGCTTTTAGCCTTAATGCCCTTCTTTGATGATCCACCAGGTGATCAGGGCATGACAAGTTTCTCAAGAAATATACGATGTCTTTGTACCATTCATGCTCTTCATCAATGTTTAAAATAGAAGGATCCCTTTCACTTATCATATTTACCATATTGCCTCCCTTTTCAGTTAGAAGTTGAGCTAACCCTTGACCTTTCACAATCTTAATTGGCTTAATCTCTAGATCATATTCTTGTATACGTGAAATCCAATTTCCTCTTACACCTATGCCATCTGCTTGTGATAGAACATCCTTTACTGCTTGGTAAGGCACATATGCTTTAATTTTGGAATACCCCACATAGGTTCTGAAATGTTTCAAGGCTTTAACTAAGGCATAAGCTTGCTTTTCAGTTGTGGTATATTTCAGTTCGGCATCTCTCAAGTTTTTACTCATAAAGGCTATAGGTTGTTCATGGTTTTCATTGTTCTTTCGTAATAACACACCAGCAATAGTATCTTCCGAAGCATATGAGTAAATCATGAACTCTTTATTGTAATCAGGACAAGCTAGTACCGGGGAAGTTGAAATGGCCTTCTTAAGCTTGGTGAAAGATGATTCACATTCTTTATCCCAAACAAACTTCACATCCTTTTTAAGAAGGGCATTTAATGGTTTGGCCAATTCTGCTAGGTTTGGAATGAATCTTCGAACGAAGTTTATTTTGCCAAAGAAAGATTGCAAGGTGGCCACATTATGGGGTGCCGCAATAGCATTGATGGCCTGGACACGTTCTGGGTCGATTCTGATACCTTCTTTTGACACAATGTGTCCTAATAGCTTACCTTCATCTACTCCGAAAGTTGATTTTTTGGGATTTAATGATATACCAAACCTTCTGCAACGTTCAAAAACTCTTCTCAAATGTTCTATATGGTCTCCTCGTTCCTTTGAAAACACCGTTAGGTCATCCTGATAAATGGCAATGATTTTCCCAATCAAATCACTAAATGCTTGATCCATAGCCCTTTGAAAAGTGGAACCGACGTTTAATAACCCGAAAGGCATTCTTATATACTGGAAAGTTCCCCATGGAGTAGTAAAGGTTGTTTTATCTCTGTCTTCCTTTCTAATACGCACCTGATTATACCCCGAGAAACCATCCAACATTGACAACATACCTGCCCCAGTGACACTTTGCAACAAATTTTCCATGTTCGGCAACAAGTAATTGTCCTTAAGGGATGCTTGATTTAGGTTTCTGAAATCAATACATACCCTGATTTCACCGCTTTTCTTTCTTACAATCACCGGGTTAGAAACCCAAGTAGTGTGTCGAACAGGTTGGATAATTCCGGCAGCCAACATTTTTTCCAGTTCCTTTTTGATCAATGGTGCCAGTTTGGGATTGACATTTCTCAACTTTTGCCTATAAGGTTTAGCCCCTTCATGCAACGGGATAGTGTGCTCAATGATTTCAGGATCAAAAGTTTTGAGTTCATCATATGCCCAGGCAAAAATATCTCTATACTTCCTTATCAGATTCACAATTGCCTTTCTTTCTTCTAGGGAAGCATTCTTTCCTATCCTAATCATTCTAGGGGACACTGAGGTTCCAATATTTATCTCTATAACCTCATCTACCGGTTCAGCTCTTTTACCTTTGTATTCATCATGCCTATTGAAATTTTTCTCCAGAGGTATTGCTAGTTTCATAACATCAAGATCTTGAATGGAAGAACCGCTTGATTTATCTTCTAGGTTCACATTGCAATTCTGAAAATTTTCATTGTTTTGTAAGAAAGCAATGATTTGTGCATCATTATCAAAGACTTGCCAATGATCTTGATTATCAGGAACGGAAGGTCTAAATATTACTTCAACCTTACACTCTTTATTTTTAAGATGATCAGGAGTTTCAAAGGTGCATGCTATTACTGATAGTGCATCGGCCAGGGTATTTTCTTCTCTTGGGACTGCTTTTATTGCAAAGGCATCAAACATTTCTATGGTATCCCAGACAGCATTTCGATAATCCCTAAGCCTATTATTTTTGGCTGCAAACTGATTCTTCACTTGTGACACAATCAAATCAGAGTCTCCTGTTACATTTAGGCATTTAATCTTTTGTTCACGGCAAATTTCTAACCCTAGAAGCAACGCCTCATACTCGGCTACATTGTTTGTGCACTCGAATTCAAGACGATATGCAAACAATTTTTCTTCACCAGAAGGAGATGTAAGGACAATTCCAGCTCCGGCACCATGCCTAGACTTTGCCCCATCAAAATGCATTTTCCAAACTTGACTAGGAGGAAAAGGATGTTGTCGGGGCTCTTCCCAAAAGTTGGCCATCACCATATAATTTCCCACCTCTTCAGTTGGACGCATAGCCTCTTCGAACAAATAGTCGGGGGTTTCTACATGCTCAGTCATAGGTTTTTCGTTCATCAATTTATAAGAAGCCTTTCCTCCGATAGGAATAGTTGCATAAGATAAATCCATTTGGGTGCTCCCTCCTAGTTTGGCAGCCCATTCCCTTGATAACAACATCCCCCATGCGTCAGGAATATCTAAAACCAGGACATCCATACTAATTTCAATTGCAGGATAAGCGGCCAGTTTCATTTTGAGATTCTCAATCATACCCTCTGACTTAACAGGCCTAGAATCCATCCCACACACATTCCTATACTGTCTGGATGGTTTTAACTCCAATTGTTCCATGACCTTGAGAGGCATGATATTTACTTCTGCTCCTGAATCTAACATACAATTGTGCAATATCAATTGATTGATCTCCAAAGCAATATAAAAAGGGGGGTGACCCCTACCTTTATCAATTACACTTTGGATCATAATGGGGGGGTCATCCTTAGTTGTTGATCTCACAGGATTCTTGTCATTAGGTTTGATTCCTAGGAATTTAGTTGCCTGATTAAAGTATGAAGGGATTTTCAGGAGTTCTTCCAAGGGCACAGGGATATTGGGTTTAGATAAGAAATTACTCAAATCAATCTTTAAATTGCAAGCCTTTTCTTTCTCCTTAGTATTCATTTCTAGACCCAACAAACGCATTACCTGTACTTTAACAGAAGGGATGACTACCAAATCTTTCAAAGACACCATGACAGAAAATCCTGAGAGTTTTCCCAATATATTTGAATTTAGCTTTTCTTGCGTTATGGGAGATATTTCTTTACTTGGAGTTGGAGTATTCACTTGTTTTCTTTGTGCTAGATCCCTAGCCTGGGGTTTAGCCGGGCTTGGGCTTGTTACCTTCTTGGTGACTTGAGAAGACAATCTTCTAGGTTGATCTATTTTCTTTAAGATTCCTTTAGGGGGAGTGTTTGGAGTTTGAGTGGGGAATCTACGAGTGGTATTTCTTTGGTCCAGGGAATTTTCTTTCAGACTAGTTTTGTTCTTATCTATACCTTTTGTGTTATTCTTTGCCTGAGACCTAGTTACTACTGTGCCATCAGAAGTGGGCTTAGTTTGAAGATATTCATTGGTATACACACCCTCAAAGGTTCTAGAAAAAGGTTTATAGTTTTCTCTTTTTTTTCTGAGAACTACCCCATTCAGGTTTCGGATTAAACCACTCATTTCGGTCATCATTTTCAAAATCATATCGTTCTCTGAATTAGTGACACAAGGCATAGTTTTAAGGATGCAAATGAGCTCGTTCCTCAGCGGAGTCACAATTGGGAGTCGCCAGGTAGATTTAACTCTTCTACCAAGATATGTGTCGTTGTATATGCGGGAAGGACTAGTAGCTTTTCTAAGGCAAGCCTATTGCGTCCCTGGTGCCAAAATGTTATGTCAAAGAGAACGAGAATGCTTGAAGAAAAGTATGTCGAACTAGGGCAAGCTATTGCCTCCCCGGCAACGGCGCCAAAATGTTATCACCTAAGCTGTAGTTACCCCTATGGATGTATCCAGTGATGGATGGCAATAGGGAAGGGCAACTCAAAAGGTGCAACCACGATCACCTCGACCTCCAGTATATGGTTGTCACGCCAGTCGAGGCAACCTTCGCTTTATGTTATCTAGCCCAGATAACAAAGGGGGAGACCCGATCTACTCCCGACAGGAGAGATCAAAACCAAAACACCAAATCAGGGTATTTCTAAGTGAAGTTAGGTGTATGGTTTATCCTAGACCTTATAGGTTGAAGTCACAAGCCAAGTGAGGGGTTCAATAGGTATAGCTTTGGTTCATGGTTGATGTGAGAGTGACTTATAATGTTTGAAGTGAGATCTAGGGTTAGTGTACTAGTTCAATGTTGGAAAATCCACTGCCTTGGGAAACGTGTCCAATGCAGGGTAGTTTAAGGGTTGTATTGGGGATAACTAGTACAAATGACAAGCTTGACCATGATACATGACAGCTTCAAAGGTTTAGTTCACCATGCATAGGTCAAACCACAAGTCAATCCAACAATCTAGGAAAGTTGAATTAACTTGGAGAGAAACCAGTGCCTTGGGAATTGGGAAGTGGAGTCAAAGTAGGGTTGACTTGTGGTTTAGGACTCCTAGTACTTGGGACAGGTGGGCAATAGAGGTCTTGATGGATGAATGTATCTAGATCTAGGTTTGACCCAAGTGGACCACAATCCCTTAAAACAAGGAATGCAATCCCCAAGGCAAGATTTGACAAAGTGATAGTCTAGACCTAGGTTTTGAATTATTCCGGTTCTAAATCTCCAAAAATCTCAAGTACCCAGTTCCTGGAAGTGAGTCAACTCACTTCTCCAAGGTGGTGCGACTTTGCCCAAGGAAGCCTAAAAGTGGGGTTAGGTGGGTCAAAACAAGTCGGATGGCATCCAAACTTTAGATGCGGGTAGATCGGTCAGGTAGGAGTATGGATTTGTATTTTCGTGGTAATCCAACGGTTAGATCTTAGTAGATCTGAGTTTAAGGGTTCCAAGTGGTCCAAAATGGGGATTAAATCCCTTAAAATGTGGAATGGGGCCCACAAGGTAAATTTCAGAAAAGTAACAACCTGGGTGTATGTTATTGGATGTGTAGATGACGAATCAAGTGGAATCTCAAACACCCATCACCTAGATCTAGGTCAACTTGCTCAACTAGTGAAGTGCGCCTTGCTTGGGAGAAGCTAAGTTGGCATGGGAGAGGGGTCAAACGGAAGCCAATCCTCACCAAACTATAGATCCGGGATGCCGTGGATGCCATAGAGGTGGGTTTCAATATTATGCCCAATAACCCACTAGATCTAAGTAGATCTGAGAAAATGTAAAAATGGGGTTTTGATTAATTAGGGTTTTAAGTGTTTTTTGACAATTGGATAGATCATGGAGATAGAACTTACCTTGAGATCGTACCTGAGTGATGTGGATGAGATGCCTTGATGTTGAGGAAGATTCCCGCAGAGATCAAATGAGAGATTGTTGATTTGCTTGCCGATTTGATGCCCTAGCCCACAAGTGCGCCTCCCTCTACCTGTCAAACCAAGGAATGAAGATTCAATCAGTAAGATCAAGTATGGAAGAAATACAAGAGAAATGCAAATAGTAACATGAAATAGAAGGTCCTGGGACAGTAATACTCCCTGTTACCAACGAAGAGCTCCAAAGAAGAAGTAGGGAGAGTCTTCCCCTACCAATACCTCCTCCTCCAAGCAAATCGGCCTCCACCTGTAGATGCAAAAATCGTGGTACAAAGATATGGCTAACAAGATCTTCAATAACTCAGTGCAAAGGAAGAACCAACGAACGAACACCAAAAACATTCACCACAACACTGGAGATAGATGCAATAATAATTTTCTATTCCAATAATCCAGAGCCAAAAGTCCCTTTACAATGAGAAGCTCTCTCCTTTAAATAGGAAGGAGAGGCACCAAAACCCTAACCACTTTTTGAATGAGTGGCTAAGATTAAAAGATACAAATGTCTAATCAATGGTTGAGATGAGCTCAACAATAAAATACATGGATCACTAATAAAATATAATGTAAGTGGACAAAATCGCCCTATAAGAGGGGAATCCCACCAAATCATGATGACAAAATATCATAAGAGGCTTATGGTGGGTCCAAGGGGTAATTTTATCCCTCCTTGGTCAATCCCCATAGCACAATAACCAAAAAATAATCATGAATGTACCAAATCGTGCCTCCATAGTGAAGTCGTGGTCCTCAAAAGACCTCAAAAATCCACAGAAAGTGCCATAAGTGATGGATGCGGGCCCCGATGAAGCTGAAACTGCTGGAGAAGGTGTGGAAGGTCCCGATCTATCATCACTGATCATCCCATACCATAACTTTGCCTCAGTAGCCCAAATAGATTTCCTCAATAGCCATTTCTACCAATCCTGAAATGCCTCGGGAAGCGTGAAACTGCCCCAAACAGCCTCCTGGAGTGCTGGTGCTGTCAAGGTGAGGGCACCAGTGTGTCCGGAAGGGGGGTAATATGGTAAAAACAAGTGGTTCGACCACCCCCTCCATCATAAGCGCCCTAGGTCAATCGGATAAAAATCACATCTGCTCCGAAAGGGCCTCTGACAGACCAAAACTGCACTAGGACAGCCTACTGAGGCTAAATCATCCCTGTAAGTGCCCGGAACTGAAAACAAACTGTCCCATTGGACTCAGAAGGTCCAAATCCATCCAAGATGTGTACTCATACACCATATGAATCTCTGCATGATCAAAATAAATATCCAATATACCGGATCAAGGCCAATAATAATGCGCTGTACATATACAAATACTGCTGCAACCCCAGAATCATCATCATAACCCTGTAGCTGCTGCATAGAGTCATCATGTATGTATACATAGACCATATATCATCTATCCATATCATCATAAGGTCCAACATCTCATGTCCCATGGTCCTCCATGGTCAAACTAGGTCTAACCAAGACCAAATATAACTCAGATCATCATTAATAGCTGCTGCAAAGTGTCAAGGTTAATATATGCTCTACAACTTATTCAAATAACAATTATAACACAGAGTAATCATGACTGGCGATCTAAATCCAAATATATAGTGTCGTTAATTATTATTATTACTCAGACTAGACTTTCAGGATCATACTCACTTCATAGTTGTGATCAATTTGCTAGTGAAGGGTGAAGGCTTAAATTAACTGGCTAGGCTAAGGGATGACTTAACTGTCTTGACTTTGTGACATTTTGGCAAGGGAAAGGGAATACACCATAGTATATACTGAATGAGCAATAACACAGAGAATGGCGGTGTCTCACAAATGGATGAGTTGTTTAAAGAGGGTTTATTCACCTTCACAGATGCGCACAATCCATAATACAAATAAGGCCAGCGATTGTTTAGATATAGCATTTAAGTTCCATTGCTTTTTGGGCCTGAAGTTTCCATAGCCTTGATCTATGTGTGTTTACAAACACATTGCATAGATTTACATTTTTTCTTTAGGCTTTCTGCTGCAGGTGTGTTTTTAAGGCACTTGTTTACCTGAGCACTTCTAGGTGTGTCATGGACAGCTTGTTTACCTAGGTATTTATTTTCCACAAGATATAACATTTTATTTTTATGGCCATTTTCATTTGGCACGCCTTTCATCCATGTGTGTTTAAAAACACATTGCATGAATGGGCTTTTCATACAAGATATAGCATTTCATTTTCCAGATTTTGTATTCATGGCAGCACTAAAAGTTTCAGGTTTGGCCAACACAACTTTAGTGACTAGGGGGAATTCCAAGGAACTCCAACTCACCATAGGTAAGTTTTGTCACCAACTCAGAGCCGAGACACAATAAACAGGGAAGCTCATCCAATACAGAGGCTACAGTGGGGAAAAGTCCTCCATGCCACTAGTCAAGTAGTAAGTCAGGGTGATAATCTAAAAGGTAGGCCATGGATGGATGAAGACAATGAAATGATGGAGCCAACACTAGCAAGCCAAAGTATGGTGTAATGATCACCTCTATTCTCCCTAAGGAGGGTATGTACCAATGAGTATGAATAGTGAACTTCTAAGTCTGAGTAGGGACAATATAATATATATAATAGATCAACCAGGTCCATATATCTATATGATCGCCAGATCATGACACTAAGTGCTAAGACATGCTATGAGAATAAGTATAAAAGCAATCAAACCATAACACTATGATATACCTGCTGAGTCATATACCTGAATGCACATCAACCTGTACCATCCTTTGTCCTCTAAGACTGCTGCTGTAATTCTGGGCACTACTGTCTGCTCTGTACCAATGATATAATGGCTACATCGGTCATCTCTCTGAGTGTCCTGAAACTCAGTCATGGCATGGGGAATACAACTGCTGTCCACAGTCTGATAGTGATCCAATATAGATGCTCATCTCGGCATCTCAAATGCAAGGGAACTGGCTGAATAGTGTACTGGAATGAGAAAAATAATGTATGGTAGCCCGGCTACTATATATGTGATAACAGAACCCCTTGAATTTTGTGTGTGCTTAGAAGCACAATTAATTGCAGCTTTCATCCAAGGTGCTTTCACATTTCAATTCATTCAATTTCATAGCCATCTTTCATTGTGTTGAGAAGCACAATTTTAATTTGTTTCCATGGGCTTGCACAATAGATATAACAATAGTTCATTCATGCATGTACCAAACATCAAGGTACATACCAACAAATTTAGAGATTTTAGTACACCACCAACATCAAGGTACATAGAGATTTTGTTGTGCTTCATTAAATTCCAATCCCTTACCCACATACATGATAGAATCCACTGGAAACGCTGGAATCCTGAACTCCTAAAAACCATTAAGTCTGTTGAATTCTGAATGGGATCTAAAATTCTACTTTTTGCATATGAAGTCTGATGAGGTTGGAAACACTCTCAGACATCCTGAAACAAATAATGGTAATGTTCAAAATTTAAGTAAAAGGATGGAAAATGAAAGATAAAGAGAATGTCACTTTTACTTTAAGAATTTAACATTACCATTTAGTATTATTGACATAAATGCCACTTATACAAAACTCATCAAATTTTTAAAAAAAACCCGAGTTTTTAAAACTGTGAAAAAGCCTCAGCGATTTTTTCCATTATGGTGCGCTATTTACCAAAAAGTCGCGATTTTTCCGAGGAAAAATTGGCTAGAGGAAAAACTCGCAATTTTTCCGCTTTTTCCCAAAAAATCGACGACTGAAAAACTCGCAAAAGTGGGGAAGTCTTCCATATCACAAGCTGAGGTGTAAGTTAGTGTGAAAACCAAGGATTGGAGAGAACGGACGGATGGAGAATGTGAAAGGTGATGCCAATGCTAGCAAGCCATAAATGGTGGGAATGATCACGTCCATACTACTAGGAGGATAAAACCAATGCGTATAAACAAAGAGCTTCTAATCCTAAGTAATTAGAGCATTTAGATAATCATTAAGCAACCATGTCCATATAACATATATATACCGCCAGATCATGACTACTAGATACCAAGTAAGGCTACTATGATGAACAAAAGAGCAAACCAATCATAACCAATGCACACTATATACATGTTGGGCCATATACCTGTACCTGTCATCTGGATCATCAATAGTCTTTGGAAACACTGTTGCTGAAAACTATGGGCATTGCACTGCTCTGTATGGAATGTAAATGCTCATTGTTATCACATATATAGTAGTCGGGCTACCATACATTATTTTTCTGATTCCAGTACACTCTTCAGCCAGTTCCCTTGCATTGAGATGCTGAGATGAGCATGTACTACGGATCATTATTAGATTTTGGACAGCAATTTTATTCCCCATGCCATGACTGAGTCTCAGGACACTCAGAGAGATGACAGATGTAGCTATTTAGCCATTTGTATAGAGCAGTCAGTAGTGCCAAGAGTTACAGCAGCAGTTTCAGAGGACAGTTGATGGTTCAGATTGATGAGCATTCAGGTATATGACTCGGTAGGTATATTATGGTGTTGTGGTTATATTGCTTTCATTTCCATTCTCTTAGCATGTCTTAGCATTTAGTATCATGATCTGGCGATCATATAGATATGTGGACCTGGTTGTATTATATATATATCATATTTGTCCCTACTCAGACTTAGAATTTCTTGGCCTATACTCATTGGTTTTACCTTCCCTGGGGAGAATAGAGGTGATCATTCCCGCCATAATTTGGCTTGCTAGTGTGGGTTTCATTATTCACTATCTTCACATATCCATGACTTACCCAATTGGTTCATTACCTTGACTTACTACTTTACTAGTGGCATGGAGGACCTTCCCCCACTATAGCCTCTGTATTGGATGAGCTTCCTTGTTTATTGTGTCTCGGCTTTGAGTTGGTGACAAAACTTACCTTTGGTGAGTTGGATTTCCTTGAGAAGTCCCCCTAGTCACTAAAGATGTTGGCTAAACCTGAAACTTTTAGTGCTGCCATGAATACAAATTATGGAAATGAAATGTTATATCTTGTATGAAAAGCCCATTCATGCAATGTGTTTCTAAACACACATGAATGAAAGGCAAGCCAAATGTAAATGGCTATGAAATATCAAATGTTATATCTTTTGTGAAATGTAAATACCTAGGTAAACAAGCTGTCTGTAACACACCTAGAAGTGCTCAGGTAAACAAGTGCCTTAAAAACACACCTGCAGCAATAAGCCTAAATAAATGTAAATCTATGCAATGTGTTTGTAAACACACATAGATCAAAGGCTATGGAAACTCTAGGCCCAAAAAGCTATGCAATGTGTTTGTAAACACACATAGATCAAAGGCTATGGAAACTCTAGGCCCAAAAAGTAATAAAACTTAAATGCTATATCAAAAAGATTGTTGGCCTCATTTGTATTATGGATTGTGCGCATCTGTTAAGGTGAATAAACACTCTTTGAACAACTTACCCATTTGTGAGACACCGCCATTCCCTATGTTATTGCTTGTCCACTATATGATATGGTGTGTATTCCCTTATCCATTTCCAAAGTGTCACAGTGTTAAGTCAGTAAGTCATCCCTTGACCTAGCCATGTTATTCTTAGCCTTCACCCTTCACTAGCAAACTGATCACAACTATGAAGTGAGTATGACCTTGAAAGTCTTGTCTGAGTAATAAATAATAATTAATGACATATTATATTTGGATTTAGATCGCCAGTAATGATTTCTACTTGTTATAATTGCTATGTGAACGGATTGTAAAGCATGTTTTAACCTTTGACACCTTGCAGCAGCTTGATGACAGTTTGAGTTATATTTTTGTCATGTTGACTTGGTCAAACCCAGTTTGACCAAAAGTCAACCATAGGACATGAGGTGGCAGACCTCAGATGTTACAGATAGATGATATATGGTCTGGTACAGTTCACCATGGTGGGCTTATGTAGTGGTTTCAGGCTTATGATGATGATTTGTGCTTTTTAGCACTTTTACAGATTATTATTATTTGATCTGCCGGATATTATGAGCATTTATTTTTGACCATGCAGAGGTTTATATGGTGTATGAGTATACATTTTAGATGGATTTGGACCTTCTGATACCAATGAGACAGTCTGTTTTCAGTTTCAGGCAGTTGCAGTGATGTTTGAGCCTCAGTTGGCTATCCTAGAGCAGATTTGGCCTGTCGGAGGCCCTGTCAGAGCAGAGCAGAGATATCATTGGTTCACCTAGAGCGCTATTTTTGGAAGGGGTGGTCCAGCCACTTGTTATTACCATACTACCCCCTTCCAAACACATTGGTGATTATTATTTTTGGAGCCAGGCACTCTAGGTGGCATTTTGGGCAGTTTCACACTTCCCGAGGCAATCCAGAAATGGTGAAAATGGCTACAAAGCAATTCGATTTGGGCTACTGAGGCAAAGTTATGGCATGGGATGATCAGTGATGATGAGTGGGATATCTTCCACACCTTCTCCAACAGTTTCAGCTTCATCGGGACCCACATCCATCACTTATGGCACTTTCTGATATTTTTGGAGCCTCCCAAGGCTCACGATTTGTCCATAGAGGCACGATTTGGTACTTTGATGATTATTTTATTGATATTGTGCTATGAGGATTGACCAAGGGTGTCTAAAATTACTCCTTGGACCCACCATAAGCTAGATCTATTATTTTGTCATCTTGATTTGGTGGGATCCCCTCTTCTAGGGTGAGTTTGTCCACTTATTGTTATATTTTATTATTGATCCATGTATTGTATTATTGAGCTCATCTCAACCATTGATTAGATCTTTTGATCTTTTAATCTTAGCCACTCATTCAAAAAGTGGTTAGATTGTGGACTCACTCCTTCCTTTTTAAAGCAGAGAGCTTCTCATTGTAAAGGGGACTTTTGGCTCTGGATTATTGGAATAGAGAATTATTATTGCATCTATCTGGTGTGTTGTGGCGAATGCTTTTGGAGTTCGTTCGTTGATTCTTCCTTTGCACTAGGTTATTGGAGATTTTGTCTTGCCATATTTTTGTACCACGTTTTTGCATCTACAAGTGGAGGCCGATTTGGTTTGAGGAGGACGTATTGGTAGGGGAGGACTCTCCCTACTTCTTCTTTGGATCTCTTCGTTGGTAACAGGGAGTATTACTGTCCCTAGACCTTTTATTTCATATTATCATTGCATTTCGCTTGTATTTCCTCCATACTTGATCTTTCTGATTGAATCGATTTCCTTGGTTTGACAGGTAGAGGAGGTCGCACTTGTGGGCTAGGGCATCATTTCGGCAAGCAAATTCAACAATTTCTCATTTGATCTCTACGGGAGTCTTCCTCAACAACAAGGCATCTCTCTTCATCACTCAGGTATGATCTCAAATTAATTTCTCTTTCCATGATCTATCCATTTGTCTAAATGCTTCAAACCCTGATAATTCAAAACCCTCATTTTACATTTTTTCAGATCTAGCTAGATCTACTTGGCTTTTGGGTATAAAATTTAAAACCCACCTCTATAGCATCCACGGCAATTCGGATCTATAGTTTGGTGTGGATTGGCCATCATTTGACCCACTTCCCAAGGCAAATTAGCCTCTCCAAGGGAGGTCGCACTTCCTAGCAAGGTGAGTTGGCCAAGATCTAGCACTTGGGTAGGTGATATCCCACTTGATCCTTGATCCTCACACTTGATAACCAACCCCTAGCGTGTCAGTTCTTTGATTTTTGCCTTGTGGGCCCCATTCCTCATTTTGAGGGTTGTGCCCCACTTGGGTCAAATTGGTGATGCACTTTCCATCTCAGATCTATGGAGATCTAGCCATTGGATGTCTTAGATTTTCTAGATCCACATTGATACTTGCCTAAACTACTTGGATCTAAATTTTGGTGGCCATTGGACTTGATTTGACACCCTTTACTGTAGTTGATATCTAGCAAGGTGAGTTGGCCAAGATCTAGCACTTGGGTAGGTGATATCCCACTTGATTCTTGATCCTCACACTTGATAACCTACCCCTAGTGTGTCAGTTCTTTGATTTTTGCCTTGTGGGCCCCATTCCTCATTTTGAGGGTTGTGCCCCACTTGGGTCAAATTGGTGATGCACTTTCCATCTCAGATCTATGGAGATCTAGCCATTGGATTACTTAGATTTTCTAGATCCACATTGATACTTGCCTAAACTACTTGGATCTAAATTTTGGTGGCCATTGGACTTGATTTGACACCCTTTACTGTACTTGCCTAAACTACTTGGATCTAAATGTTATCACCTAAACTGTAGTTACCCCTATGGATGTATCCACTCATGGATGGCAATAGGGAAGGGCAACTCAAAAGGTGCAACCACGATCACCTCGACCTCCAATAGATGGTTGTCACGCCAGTCGAGGCAACCTTCACTTTATGTTATCTAGCCCAAACAACAAAGGGGGAGACCCGATCTACTCCCAACAAGAGAGATCAAAACCAGGACACCAAATCAAGTTAATTCTAAGTGAAGTAAGGTGTATGGTTTATCCTAGACCTTAGGATGAAGTCACAAGACAAGTGAGGGGTTCAATGAGTATAGCTTTGGTTCATTATTGATGTGAAAGTGACTTATGATTTGTGAAATAGGATCCAGGATTAAAGTACTAGTTCAACGTGATAAAATCCACTGCCTTGGGAACCATGTCCAATGCAGGGTAGTTTAAGGGTTGAATTGGGGCTAACTAGTACAAGTGACAAGCTTGATCATGATACATGAAGACATCAAAGGGTTTATTTCACCATACAAGGGTCAAACCACAAGTTAATCCAACAATCTAGAAAAGTCGAATTGACTTGGAGAGAGACCAGTGCCTTGGGAATTGGGATAATGGAGTCAAAGTGTAATTAACTTGTGATTGATAACTCCTATTGCATGAGACAAGTGGGCAATTAAAGGTTTGATGGATGAATAGGTCTAAATCTAGAGATTCAAGGTTTGACCTAAGTGGACCACAATCCCTTAAAACAAGGAATGCTATCCCCAAGGCAAGATTTGACAAAGTGACCTACTAGACCTAGATTTTGAATTATGCCCGTTCCAAATCCACTGAAATCTCAAGTACCCATGTCCTAGAAGTGGGCCAACTCACTTCTCCAAGGTGGTGCGACTTTACCCAAGGAGGCTAAAAAGTGGGATAAATGAATCAAGACAAGTCCAATGGCATCCAAAATTTAGATCCAAGTAGGTTGATCAGGTGAGGATATGGATCTATAATTTCAAGGCAATCCGATGGCTAGATCTTACTAGATCTGAGTTTAAAGATACCAAGTGGTCCAAAATGGAGATTAAATCCCTTAAAATGTGAAATAGGGCCCACAAGGTAAAATTCAGAAAAGTGACAATCTGGGGGTAGGTTATTGGATGTGTAGATCACGAATCAAGTGGAATCTCGACTACCCACGTACTAGATCTAGGTCAACCCACCCAAACTAGGAAGTGCGCCCTTGCTTGGAGAGGCTAAATGCCTTGGGAAGAGGGTCAAATGGAGGCCAATCCTCACCAAACTATAGATCCAGGATGCCATGGATACTATAGAGGTGGGTTTTAAATTTCTTACCCAAGAAGCCACTAGAACTTAGCAGATCTGGAAAAAAAAAAGTAAAAATGGGGATTTGATTGATTAGGGTTTTAAATATTTTAGACAAGTGGATAGATCATGAAGATAGAAATTACCTTGAGATCATACCTGAGTGATGAAGAGAGATGTCTTGATGGTGAGGAAGATTCCCGCAGAGATCAAATGAGAAATTGTTGATTTTGCTTGCCAAATTGATGCCATACCCCACAAGTGCGCCCACCTCTACCTGTCAATCCAAGGAAAATCGATTTCAATCAGAGAGATCAAGTATGGAGGAAATACAAGTAAAATGCAATGATAACATAGAATGGAAGGTCCTAGGACAGTAATACTCCCTGTTACCAATGAAGAGATCCAAAGAAGAAGTAGGGAGAGTCTTCCCCTACCAATACTTCCTCCTCAACGCAAATCGGCCTCCACCGGTAGATGCAAAAAACGTGGTACAAAAGATATGGCAAAACAAGATCTCCAATAACTCAGTGCAAAGGAAGAACCAACGAACGAACACCAAAAACATTCACCACAACACAGGAGATAGATGCAATAATAATTTTCTATTCCAATAATCCAGAGCCACGAGTCCCTTTACAATCAGTAGCTCTCTCCTTTAAATAGGAAGGAGAGGCATCAAAATCCTAACCACTTTTTGAATGAGTGGCTAAGATTAAAAGATACAAAAGTCTAATCAATGGTTGAGATGAGCTCAACAATAAAATACATGGATCACTCATAAAATATAACATAAGTGGACAAAATCACCCTAGAAGAGGGGAATCCCACCAAATCATGATGACAAAAAATAATAAGAAGCTTATGGTGGGTCCAAGGGGTAATTTTGGCCACCCTTGGTCAATCCCCATAGCACAATAATAATAAAATAGTCATCAATATACCAAATCGTGCCTCTATGGACAAATAGTAGGCCTCAAAAGACCTCAGAAATCATCAGAAAGTGCCATAAGTGATGGATGCGGGTCTCGATGAAGTTGAAACTGCTGGAGGAGGTGTGGAAGACATCAATCCATCATCACTGATCATCCCATGCCAAGACATTGCCTCAGTAGCCCAAATCAAATTTCTCAATAGCCATTTCTACCAATCCCGAAATGCCTCAGGAAGTGTGAAACTGCCCCAAACTACCTCTTGGAGTCCCTATGCTGTCAAGGTGAGGACACCAGTGTGTCCGGGAGGGGGATAATATGGTAAAAACAAGTGGCTGGACCACCCCCTCCAAGCACAACGCCCTAGGTCAACCAAATAAAAATCCTCTCTGCTCTGACAGGGTCTCCGACAGACCAAAACTGCACTGGGGTAGCCTATTGAGGCTCAATCATCACTGTAACTGCCCGGAACTGAAAACAGACTATTTCATTGGACTCAGAAGGTCCAAATCTATCCAAGATGTGTACTCATACACCATATGAATCTCTGCATGATCATATAATATATCCAATATACCGGAACAGGTCAAATAATAATAATCTATAAATGATCAAATAATGTTGTAAACCATGAATCATCATCATAAACCTATATCTGATGCATAGAACCATCATGTACATGTACATAGACCATATATCATCTATCCATATCATCACAAGGTCCAACCATCTCATGTCCTATGGTTGACCTTGGTCAAACTAAGTTTGACCCAGTCAACATGACCAAATATAACTCAGACCATCATCAGAAGCTGCTGCAAAATGTCAAAGGTTAATGCATGCTCTACAACTTATTCAAATAACAATTATAACACAGAGTAATCATTACTGGCGATCTAAATCCAAATATATAATGTCATTAATTATTATTATTACTCAAACTAGACTTTCAAGACCATACTCACTTCATAGTTGTGATCAATTTGCTAGTGAAGGGTGAAGGCTAAAATAACTGGCTAGGCTAAGGGGTGACTTGACTGACTTAACATTGTGACACTTTGGATATGGGAAAGGGAATACACACCATAGTATATACTAAATGAGCAACAACACAGGGAATGGCGGTGTCTCACAAATGGATGAGTTGTTTAAGAGGGTTTATTCACCTTTAACAGATGCGCACAATCCATAATACAAATGAGGCCAGCAATTGTTTTGATATAGCATTTAAGTTCCATTGCTTTTTGGGCCTGAAGTTTCCATAGCCTTGATCTATGTGTGTTTATAAAGACATTGCATAGATTTACATTTATTTGAGGCTTTCTGCTGCAGGTGTGTTTTTAAGGCACTTGTTTACCTTAGCACTTCTAGGTGTGTCACAGACAACTTGTTTACCTAGGTGTTTACATTTCCAAAAGATATAGCATTTTATTTTCATGGCCATTTTCATTTGGCATGCCTTTCATTCATGTGTGTTGAAAAACACATTGCATGAACGGGCTTTTCATACAAGATATAACATTTCATTTTCCAGATTTTGTATTCATGGCAGCACTAAAAGTTTCAGGTTTAGCCAACACAACTGTTATCACACAACTTGTAGTTGCCCCTAGAGGTATCCCATCCGGGACGGTAGAGGAGACAGGCAACTAAAGAGGTGACCCAAGAGATGCCACGGTTCCCAAGGCAAGGTGGGAGTCACGTCAACCGAGGCACTCTTCGCTTTAGGTCAAGGTATAGCAAGACCTAGGGGGAGACCCTATAACCAATCACAGTTGATTGGATCCAAACAAAGGTTTCTAAGGGTAGGTAAATGATGAGTTACGGAAACCAATGCAAGGCTAAGTGGACCTAAGAGTTAAGGTATGGTTGAAGGTGGTGTAAGAGATTGTTAGTGTTTCAACCTATATATGGTTTAGGCCACAAGATGGGGTATGATGACTAGGTAAAGTACCATGTGTTTACACAAGTGGGTCTTGTTTTCTTGGGAAGTGTGAAATGGTTCTAGGTAGGCCCACAAGGTGAAGTTATGTGTGAAGTTGGTACTATAGGTTGGATAAAGGCTAGATCTATGACTCTAGGTTGATTCTAGGAGTACCCATGTACTAGATCTAGGGTTTGACACAATTCCCAAGGAGTGCGACTTGCTTAGAGAAGGACTAGTGCCTTGTTGGATGGGCTAATGGGGTCAAAAGGTATGTCAAAGTGTAGATTGGGACACCTAGAAGCCAAATCAAGTGGGCTAAATGAGATCTAATGGTTGGATCTTGCTAGATCTAGGTTTTCAAGAAAAGACCCTAAGTGGACCACAATCCCTTGAAACAAGGAATGCTACCCCCAAGGCGGATCATGACAAAGGAATAGTCTAGACCTAGGTTTCAAGGTATGGCCGTTCCAAATCCACGAAAATCTCAAACACCCACGTCCTCAAAGTGGGCAAACTCACTCAACCAAGGGAGTGCGACTCTGCTCAAGGAAGGCTAAAATGAGGGTTTGGTGGACCAAATCAAGTCCAATGGCCACCAAACTATAGATCCAAGATGCTAGTACCCCGATCTATGCATGTCCAAAAAAATCGAGTCAATCCAAGGGCTAGATCTTAGTAGATCTAAGTTTTGAGGTGCCACGAAATTCAAAAGGGGGTTTTAACCCCTTAAAACATGGAGAGATGTCCACAAGGTAGATTTCACCAAAGTAAGAATCTGGGGGTAGGTTATCAAGTGTCTAGATTGCAAATCAAGTGGGATCTCATCTACCCATGTGCTAGATCTAACCAAACTAGCCTCTCACTAGGAAGTGCGATTTGGGTCAAGGAGAGTTTTTTGCCTTGAAAAGTGGGTCAATTTTTAGCCAATCACCACCAAACTATAGATCCAACTAGGGGTGGATGCTATAGAGGTGGGTTTTCAATATCTTCTCAAGAGCAAGGCTAGATCTAAGTAGATCTAAGAAATACAAAAATTTGGGGTTTTAATGAGTTAGGGTTTTATGACCAATGAAGATAGAATGGATGAAAGAGGCACATACCTTGTAGATCTTACCTCAATTGCTTGTGGCCACCTTGCAAATTGATAGCATTCTCCTATGTGTATATTCAAGAGTGAGATCCAAGAGCTCCAACCAAAACGTCCTTCTCCAAGATAGCCAAATCGTCCTCCTCCTACAAGACAAGATCAAAGAAACAAGTCAAGCAAGATGATTATGAAAATGGTAGAAAGATGTAATAGAAAGCATCAACTATGTCACAAAGATACAATAATGATACTCCCTGTCACAAGATCAACCCAAGAGAGACTATGTGGATCCCTCCAACAATAACCCTCATGAAGTCGCCCTCCTCTCCACCAATTCGACTTTCCTGTCAAAAGATTAGAAGAAAAACCAAAATCCACAATGATACATAGAAGAGATACTGTATATTCAATATGCAAGAGAATCCACAATGCAAGAGAGATGTGCTCCACAAAAAATCTTCTATTCCAATATTCCAGAGCTCCAAAGGTGAGCTATACAATGGGGGGTCTCCTCCTTATATAGGATAATAAAGACCAAAACCCTATACCACTCAACAATACTACATCAAATGAGTGGTTGAGATTAAAAGATCTCATCATACAATCAATGGCTAGGATGAACCATAACAATATATCACATGGATCACTCAATATAACAATAGCGCCCCCACTAAATGGTACAATAAGAGGGTGACATCATCCACTAGAGAAAAATAAGTATCAAAATCCAACTCATGGTGACTAGGACATGACAATATAAGCTCATGGTGGGGCTAGGAGGCATCAATCCTTACTAGCTCATCCCCAAGGCATAATAAAATAATAAAATATGTCCAATATAATATAAATGACCAAAAACTGTCCTCAGAATCCATGACAGTCAAGCAGTAAATGTCCCTCCTGTGATCAATCTGGGAATACTGACATGGTGAAAACTGACTGGAAGGTAGTGATGCCACCCTGGAAGACCTCTGTGAAGACCAAATGCCAAAACCTTGCCTCAATTGCCCAAATCGATTTCCTCAGTGACCCACTTTATCCCATTTTTAAACTGCCTCGGGAACTGTGAAAGTGCCAAAACTGCCTCCTAGGGTGCTAGCGCTGTCCATCTGAGCCCACCAAGCTCTCCAGAAGGGGGGGGTAAATGGTAAAAAACAAGTGGCTAGACCACCCCCTCCATCATCAGCGCCCTAGGTGAACTGGCCTCTCGAGGCCCCTGCTGCTCAGGCTGGGAAATCAGCCCCCAAATCTGGTCAACAAGTGTAAAACTGCATCAATTACTGTCAGAAGTGCCCGGGAACTGAAAGATAAGTGTCTCGTTGGATCCAGAAGACCCAAATCCACTAGAAAAGTGTACTCATACACCATGGATTTCCCTAATGGGCCAGCTGTAGGGTCCACCATATATGGACAATGTATAATCTGCTGATCTGAAGTAGTAATAAACCTGCTGAACTGGATCAAACATCATCTGCATCATATGTCCATCATATGATATCATCATCAAGCATGTGGGCCCATCAATCATCATCAATAATCATTCATACATGGTCCACATCATCACGGATCCAAGAATATACAACCAAGGATAAATCACATCAGTAGACTAAGACAATGCCTCTCTAATCATTCTCACAGCTAAGCTCAAAGTATAAATTCCATTCAGTGGCATTAATCAAGTTAACATATTCCGTTGTTATATAAAATTGCTTGCACAATAGTTCAAATGACAAACTCACCCATTGGACATGGTCAGACTGCTAGTGAAGGGTGAAGGCTAGGAAACAAGGTTGGGCAAAGAGGTTGACCTGTCTAACTCAACTCAAAAATACTTTGGACTGGGAGAAAGGGGAAAGCTACAAACTCTGTGTTGGACGAAAGAACACGGGGGATGGCTGTGTCTCACAAATGGATAAGTTGTTTAGAGAGTGCTTATTCAACTTAGGCATCATGTCTACATCAAGTTGATCCAGGTTCATTAGGATCATTCAATTTTATTCCATGGCCTTTTTGGCCTACATAACCCTTCGGATTTCAGATGTGCTGAGAAGCACAACTAGTTGCAGCTTGCATCCAGGGCATGTTTTTCAAATATTTATAAGGTCAGCAATTGTTTAGATATAGCTTTTAAGAACCATTGCTTTTTGGACCTTTCTTATACTCTTCGAGGAGTATTTTTAGCTTTTCATCGCTCTTGCCCCTTTTTTTTGTTTCCATGGGCGAATTTTTCAAGTTTCCATAGGTAGAACATGAGCTTTCAGTTTTAGCCAACAACATCTCAAGTGACTAGGGGGAGTTCGAGCCAATGCCAAACATCGGGACAACCGACCAGAATGATTTAGGCCTACAATCCAACTCACCAAAGGCAAGTTTTGTCACCAACTCAGAGCCGAGACACTGAATAAACAGGGATGCGGTCCAAACACAGAGGTAGAAAATGGGGAAGTCCTTGTTATCAGAAAGTCAAATGAGACAAGTCAGGGTTTAAATTCAAACAGGAAGGTCATGTATGGATGGAGACAAGTGAATATGGAGCCTACACTAGCAGACAACTGGTGTCGGGAAAGACCATATCTATGTAAGGTGAAAAAACCAGTGAGTTTTGTTAAATGACCTAAATGTGCAAGCAATTGTCCATTTTATGATTTACAGTTCATTTTAAATAGTTTGCCACATCGGGAGTAATATACCAAGCACATGCTATGATCATGACTAAATCAACAAGATAATAATCCACAGTCAGTGAGAACAAATCCATAGATCATACAACATCATCATAATAATAATCATCCAGTATCATCTGAAACACTGCTGTAATGCATCTCTAGGCACTGAACTGAAACTGTATGGGATAAGTAGTCACATCAGTCATCAAATCTGAACTCTCAAGGCTCAGCCTTGACACAAGGTCATATACAAATCTGAATAATGTACTGCTCTGATCATGAGTGATCCAAAATGTATAGCCATGCTCTGGAATAATGTAAGCTCTGGAATCTGCAGATATCTGCTGTACAAGAATAGTAGCCCTGCTACTATGGTGTGATAACAACAACTTTAGTGACTAGGGGGGATTTCACAAGAAACTCCAACTCACCATAGGCAAGTTTTGTCACCAACTCAGAGCCGAGACACAATAAACAGGGAAGCTCAGCCAATACAGAGGCTATAGTGGGGAAAAGATCCTCCATGTCACTAGTCAAGTAGTAAGTCAGGGTGATAATTAAAAGGTAGGTAATGGATGGATGAAGACAATGAATAATGGTGCCAACACTAGCAATCCAAGGTATGGTGGAATGATCACCTCTATTCTCCCTAAGGAGGGTAAAGCCGTATGAGTATGAATAATGAACTTCTAAGTCTGAGTAGGGACAATAGAATATATATAATAAGATCAACCAGGTCCACATATCTATATGATCGCCAGATCATGACACTAGGTGCTAAGACATGCTATAAGAATAAATATAAAAGCAATATAACCAAACACTATGATATACTTGCTGAGTCATATACCTGAATGCTCATCATCTGAACCATCATCCGTCCTTTGAAACCGCTATTGCAACTCTGGGCACTACTGACTGCTCTGTACAAATGGTATAATGGCTACATCGGTCATCGCTCTGAGTGTCCCGAGACTCAGTCATGGCATGGGGAATATATATACTGCTGTCCAAAATCTGATAGTGATCCAATATAGATGCTCATCTCAGCATCTCAATGTAAGGGAACTAGCTGAATAGTGTACTGGAATCAGAAAAATAATGTATGGTAGCCCGGCTACTATATATGTGATAATAGATCTAGCACTTGGGTAGGTGATATCCCACTTGATCCTTGATCCTCACACTTGATAACCTACCCCTAGTGTGTCAGTTCTTTGATTTTTGCCTTGTGGGCCCCATTCCTCATTTTGAGGGTTGTGCCCCACTTGGGTCAAATTGGTGAATGCACTTTCCATCTCAGATCTATGGAGATCTAGCCATTGGATGACTTAGATTTTCTAGATCCACATTGATACTTGCCTAAACTACTTGGATCTAAATTTTGGTGGTCATTGGACTTGATTTTACACCCTTTACCATGATTTTAGCCCTCCTTGGGCAAAGTCGCACTTCTTGGGTGTTTGAGTTTGTCCACTTGTAGGACATGGGTAGTTGAGATCCCGGTGGATTTGGAACAAGCATACCTTGAAACCTATATCTAGTGTATCATTTTGTGAAGTTCTGCCTTGGGGGTAGCATTCCTTGTTTTAGGGGATTGTCGTCCACTTGGGTCACATCATGAAACATTAGATCTAGTAAGATCCAACCATCATATCTTTAGTAGCCCATTTGTTTTGCATCCTAGGTGTCCCGATCTACAAGTTAACATCTTTTTTACTCCATTTGGCCCATTTCCCAAGGCACTAATCTTAACCAAGCCAATTCGACTTTCTTGGATTGTTGGGTTAGCTTGTGGTTTGATCTTTGTCTTGCATGCTTGAATACCTATACACTGTTACATCCATTTATCAAGCTCATCTTTGGTACTGGTTAGCCTCAATTTAGTCCTTAACTACCCTGCATTGGATACGGTTCCCAAGGTAGTGGATTTTCTCACAATTGACTAGTACCTTAATCCTGGATCTTATTTCAAACATCATAAGTCACTTACACAAACATGTTGGACCAAATCTACATTGTCTAAACCCCTTGATCCAACCTATTACTCACCTTGTGACTTCATCCATAGATCTAGGGTTTACCATACACCTTACGTACTTCATCATCATTTGATTTGATCTGGTGTCTTGGTTTGATCTCTCCTATCGGGAGTAGATTTGGGTCTCCCCCTTTGTTGTCTTGGGCTAGATAACATAAAGTGAAGATTGCCTCAATTGGTGTGACAACCATCCATTGGGAATCGAGGCCATCTTTGATATATCCAATTTGTCCTTCTCAATTGTTGATATATTCACCAAGGCATTGTTCAAGGATAAGATTCTAAAATTTAAAGACAAGCTTGGTGTAAAAGTTAACAAGCTAGTCACAAGCTAGTCATTAAGGGGAGGGGGGGGTTAGAGAAGTAACAACTATTGTTAACTTTATAAAATAAAATTAATCTATTTAAAAATAAAAGTAAAAATAACACTTATACTAAAGTTATGAAGATAGATAATTGTGTAATTAGTGAGTTAGACACAATCCCGTACCTTTACAGAGTTAAGTTCATTAGTCTGAATGATGTATTCATTATCTCATTCATAGTGAATCAAATTTGCTATCATGCATCATTCTCTCTGATTACTATTTTTTTTAATTTATCAGTGTTGCTTACTAATTGAGACATAATCAAATCTGCTATAACTCATTACATTACAATGCTATTAAATTGACCTTTAAACAAAGGACTCCTTTGTTAATAACAAAGGATATAAGAAAAAATGAAAATCAACACTCACACGAAGTAAACTTCATTGAATTACTAATCAAATTTGCAAATATTTGCACCACTCGAGCTGAGTCACCTCGTACAATTCTAGGCATGTCATCTGCAGAAAATAAGAAATTGATTTTGTCAAAACATAGACCAAATGTATTAACAAAACAACACACTTTCACATCAAAAGCTCCCACTCTACAAACAAAAGAATGAAGCTGTGATTCAAATCATTTTGCATTAACAAACAAATTATCTGAAGATCACCAAATCATGATTAAAATACAAATACAGAGATTTGTTTCAAATCGTCGATTATTGCCTCTTAAAAAAAAGATACCTTCAACTAGATGTTTTTCCATTTCTACCTCTCATCAATTTTGTTCATCTGTCCTTTCTTTCTAACTGGTCTAGACTCCAAATTAAGGAAATGCTGTGAGTTCAAAGTAAAAATTGCAATTGCAATAGAGAAAAAACCTCATAAATTTGCAAACTGCCCCTTATTTAGTACTTTAGCATAAAATAGCAAGAATAATAAGAGAGCGGTAAAGCATTTCATACAAAATAAGTGAAAGAACCATTATTTAATTTGAAGTTGGATGACATGATAAAACAACACAAACAGAGAAAACAAGAATAAAAATGAACTTACATTAATCTTCATCAATCACCAAAAGCAGTCAAAGGGACTGAAAACTTATATCAATTGGGATATTACATCAAAGGAACAGCTAAGGGTGTAAAGCAATAAAGAATATCTAGTATCAAGATGTTGAGTTCTCTAGCAGTATAGGATTGATGTAGCTGATTAATTCACCTGCACATCCTTATCAACAATTGTTAGATTTTCAGGTTACTCCGAAAGTATTTATACTCTGTTTGGGGGTCTCAATGGATTTTAACACAATGGAGCACAATGTGTCTAATCAGCATTGGGAAGAGGTCTCAATGGATTTTATCAGAAGTCTACCAAAGTTGGAAGGAAGCAATGTCATCATGTTAGTGGTGGATCGACTCACAAAGTATGCCCATTTTTGCTCTCTTTCTCATCCTCTATACCCTCCATGCCCATTTTTTATCTATAACCTCTATACCTATTATCACACCATAGTAGAAGGGCTACTATTCTTGCTTAGCAGATATCTGCACTTTTCAGAGCTTGGATTATCCAGAGTTTGGCTATGATGAGTTTATATTTTGAGATCACTCATGACCAGAACAGTGTATTTTATCATACTTATGTTAGACCTTGTGCCAAGGCTGAGCCTTGGAAGCTCAGATTTGATGACCGATGTGACCCTTTTATTCCATACAGTTTCAGTTCAGTGCCTAGTGATGTTATTGTAGCAGTGTTTCAGATGATATTGATGATTATTGTTATGATGTGATATAGCCTATGGACTTCTGATTATTGACTATGGATTATTATCTTGTTGCTTTAGTCATCTTCACAGCATTAGCTTGGTATATGATTCATGATGTGGGAAACTGTTTAAAATGAAATGAACTATCTTGATTTTGTTATAAATTGTAAAATGGACCTATTACTTGCAGACTTAGGTTTCTTGACAAAACCCACCGGTTCTACTACCCTCCTTTGCATAGATATGGTCTTTCTTGACATTATTTGTCTGCTAGCTTAGGCACCACATTCATTTGACTCCGTCCATCCATGACCTTCCCAGTTTGGCTTTCACCTTTGACTTGCTTTTCTTGACCTTTTGATACTGAGGACTTCCCCATTACTACCTCCGTGTTGGACCGCATCCATGTTTGTTAGTGTCTTGGCTCTGAGTTTGTCACAAAACCTGCCTTTGGTGAGTTGGATTGTAGGCCTAATCATTCTGGTTGGTTGCCCCAATGTTTGGCACTGGCAGAAGTACCCCTAGGCACTTGAGATGTTGTTGGCTAAAACTGAAAGCTCATGTACTACTTTATATTGGAAACTCTTATAAATTCGCCCATGGAAACTGTCAACTCTAGAATGTGTTTCTGAACACACGTGAGTAAAGGGAAAGAGCAATGAAATGCTAAAAATATTCCTCGAAAAGTATAAGAAAGGTCCAAAAAGCAAATGTTACTCAAAAGTTATATCTATTATTGCTCACCTTGTATATGTATAAACATGCCCTGGATGCAAGCTGCAATTAGTTGTGCTTCTTAGCACATCTGAAATCCGAAAGGTTATGTAGGCCAAAAAGGCCATGAAATGAAATTGAAATGAATGATCCTAATGAACCTGGATCAGCTTGATGTAGACATGATGCCTAAGTTGAATAAGCACCCTCTAAACAACTTATCCAATTGTGAGGCACAGCCCTTCCCTTTGTTATTTGTCCGACACAAAGTGTAGCTTCCCCTCTCCTCGTCCAAAGTATCTTTTGGTTGAGTTTGGTCAAGTCACCCCCTTTACCTAGCCTTCTTCTTAACCTTCATCATTAGCTAGCAGTTAGGCCATGTCCAATGGGTGAGTCTGTCATTTAAGCTATTGTGCAAGTAAAAACAAATAACAATGCAATATGTAAAAATGATAAATGTCACTAAATGATGTTTATACTTTAAGTTAAGCTGTGAGTTTGATTATGAGATCTTTTAATCTCAACCACTCATCTTGTTGTATTGTAAAGTGGTTTTGAGATCTAGGGTTTTGGTCTTTATTATCCTATATAAGGAGGAGACCCCCCTCATTGTAAAGCACCTTTGGAGCTCTTGAATATTGGAATAGAATACTTCTTTGTGGAACATACTTCTCTTGTCTTGTGGATTCTTTTGCATTTTGAATATACAGTATCTCTTCTATGTATCATTGTGGATCTTGGAGCTACACGTTGTTTTCTTGCAGGGAGGCCGAATTGGTGGAGAGGAGGACGATTTGAAGAGGGTTATTGTTGGAGGGATCCACATATTCTCTCTTGGGTTGATCTTGGTGACAGGGAGTATCATTATGGTATCTTTGTGACATAGTTGATGCTTTCTATTACATCTTTCCATCATTTTCATAATTTTCTTACTTGGCTTGTTTCACTTGATCTTGTCTTGTAGGAGGAGGACGATTTGGCTTCGTTGGAGGAGGGTATTTTGGCTTGGAGCACTTGGATCTCACTCTTGAATATACACATAGGGGAATGCTATCAATTTGCAAAGTGGCCACAAGCAATTGAGGTAAGTTCTTCAAGGTATGTACCTAGATCCATCCATTCTTCTTCATTGGTCATCAAACCCTTAAAATTCAAAACCCTCATTTTACTTTTTCTTAGATCTACTTGGATCTAACTTGATTCTTGGAAAGATATTGAAAACCCACATCTATAGCATCCACGGAAATTCGGATCTATAGTTTGGTGGTAATTGGGTTCCATTTGACACACTTTCCAAGGCACTTAGCCTTCCTTAGGTGAGGTCGCACTCCTTGGGAGGGTGAGTTTTGCTATTTCTAAGACATGGGTAGGTGAGATCCCACTTGATTTGCACTCCTCTCACTTGATAACCTACCCCTAGTGCTTCATTTCTTTGATTTTTGCCTTGCGGGCCCTATTATCACATATATAGTAGCCGGGCTACCATACATTTTTTGTCAGATTCCAATTCACTATTCAGCGAGTTCCCTTACATTGAGATGCTGAGATGAGCATCTATTTGGATCACTATTAGATTTGGACAGCAGTTTTATGCCCCATGCCATGACTGAGTCTCAGGACACTCAGAGAGATGACCGATGTAGCCATTATACCATTTTGTACAGAATTATATGAAGTTGATCAAAACATGTGTATGGTCATTGAAGATTCTGATTCCTCTTGGGAAGAAGAGCAAGCAGCTAAAATTGCAAGAATAATTAATTTGGAATTACTTAGGAATGAATTTGCTGAGGAAATAGATGAATTGAGAAGAAATGAAAATCAACCTCAAGGTCAGGAACAAAACAATGCAATTGATCAAGAATCAATTATTGAAAATCAAGCACCTGAGGAAGTTAATGATGATTTAAGAAGTGATGAACTTACCAATGACAATATGACAAGGCAAAATCAAAGCTTGGAATCAATTCCCCCATTGGAGAACCTTCATGAGCAACAAATTGTTGGAGAAAGTATTGAGAATCCTATACATGAAGATGAATTTGATGATATTAGGAAGAGAGAAAGAATTCCTTTTACTGTTAGGGAGTGGTTTGCTTTGACTGATCATAATAGAGAAAGGGAAAGCCAAGGCCTTGCACCTATCTACACTTGGGAAAACCGTCTTACAACATCTACTAGGGTTGAGACAAATGAAGAGTCTGAAACCTCCCATTATTCTGATGTAGAAGATTCCTTATCTCACTTATCTCTAGAAGATGATAATCTAATTCAAGTTCATGATAACTCTTTAAGTTGGGAAGAGGATGCCTTAATTAACGATGCACCTGAAGGAGAACTTAATTTAAGCAACCTTGTTATTTTTCAAACTCCTTCAGATTCTCAAAACCATGTTTTATCAGCATATCCTCATGTTCCTAATTTTCTTCTACCATCTGAGTCATCTAGTCGTCATATTCATGATCCTTCTCACATTCCTAGTTTTTCCACATCTCATTCTGAGTCAATCTCCACCAAGTTGGAAAACATGATCATTCCAGTTCCTTCAGGGGAAGGCTCTAGTCATAATATGGTCATATCTCATGAGCCACCTCCCTTGGAAAAACATAGAGATTTTTGGACTGTAGGTGAAGTTGTTAAAAGAGTTGTGTCCCCTCATGAGGATGAGTCAAATGAAGTAGTCCAACAAACAAGAAGAGAGGTGAGAGAAGTCCTCGTTGGCAGGATTGCTATTTCATTGGATGGTGGTTCACCCAGAGTTGATGCAGTTCCCTCTAGAAGGCGCTCAAGGATTGTAACACCTCAACCGCAAGACCCTGCTGAAATCCACCCCATGCCTATTCGTAACATTGGAGTTATTCCTAAGTCTGTCAATAGAAATAGGTTTCCTACAGGAAGTCAAGTCATCATTCCCAACCATTTGTTGCATATAAGATCGGGACAGGCTGATGACTTATGGGTTGGACCTTTTACAGTAGAGCAATGCATTGATGGCATGTGCTTTCTAACCACTGGTAGTGGATGATGTATTTTATATACTGTAAATCAGAGGGACTTAAGGGATCATATCCCTGATCCCACATAGTTGAGATCTCTCCGCTTACCTTGCCTCGTAGATTAGAGTAGGTAGGAAACTGAATAAGCCTGCTTGGGCAGTAGTTAGTTTTTCTTTTCAACCATTGAGTCTGGCACCTTTTCCTAAGCTCCTTTGTAAGCTCCTAGTTTGACTGAGTACCTGTCCCACATACTCTTATTTATGATTCCATATGGTGGACATATGATTCAGATGATGGTTGATGTAGTTCAGCAGTTTTATTATTATTTCTAGATCATCAGATTATACACTGTCCAGCTAAGTTGCACTGAAACGGATACGGATGCGGGGGGTGAAACGGATACGGCAAATTTTCAAAAAATCTGGATACAATACGGCAGGGAAACGTCATATATATATATATAGATATAGATATAGATATATATATATATCATAAAATTAAAATTTACTTATGGAATATAAATGATTTAAAAAGCTATATTAAATGTTTTAACTTATGATTAACTAATAAGTAATAAGTATTAAATAATAAGTAATATGTATTAAATGTTTTAACTTATGAATAACTTAATACGTAATAAATATAATGATTTATAACATTAATGTTAATAAATAAACACTAAATAAACATAAATAAATTATATCATTCATGTTTTTATAAATTATATCATTATAAATAAACCTAGTAACATTTTTAATATATATCATTTTTAAACATTTTTAAATTATATTATTATACATTAATAAACATAATATAATACATAAACATAGTATAATAATGCATATATTTTTTAAATGCGTATTTATAAATTTAGCTCCATTCAATAGTTTAAAAAAAATAAAAATTTAGCAATAAACCCATCGGGCTTTTGCGTCGGCATTGGAGAAACACGACCCGTCCTCACACTAGCCGTAGCCGTAGGTTCAAAAAGTTACTAAGACCCAGATTCGTCGATCGACAGCGCAGCAAACTCACACGGCTCGAACTCACGCTATGAGTGGATTCGTGGAAGTATGAACCTGCCCGACGCACAGCAAACTCACGCGAATGTCAAACTGTGCAGTGGGAACCCTTCGAAAAAAGAAAATGTGAACCCTTCGAACCCTTCAAACTGGAGGCGAATGTATAATAGTAGGCCCGCTTTAATCTTTAACCGACTCACAACCACAACATCTCATAAACGAGACTGATACGGATCGCGATTTTTCTCATTCGTTTTCAAAATACCACGATTTTTTACTGGTTCGTTTCTGTGTTAGCGGATCCGTATCCATTTTAGCATATCCGTTTCCGGCCACGACTAATACGGATCCATGCCATTTCAGTGCCATTTCTACTCTGTTTCCATTTCAGATACGGGGGACGGTGTTTCGGCGGGTTGAGATGGACATTTCCGGCAACTTAGCTGTCCAGGTATGGTGGACCCTACAATTGACCCCTCGGGTCAACCCATGGTGTATGTGTACACATTTCTAGTAGATTTTGGTCTTCTAGATCCATTAAGACACTTGTCCTTCAGTTTCGGGCACTTCTAACAGTGATAGATGCATTTTTCCACCTGTTGACCAGTTTTGGGCATGTTTCCCCAACCTGTCCAGCAGAGGCATTGGAGGCCAGCTTCACCTAAGGCGTTGTATAAGAAGGGGGTGGTCCAATCACTTGTTTTTACCATTATACCCCCCTTATAGACAGCTTGGTGGGATCAGTTTGGCAGTGCAGGCACTCTGGGTGTCAGTTTGGGAAGTTTCACGGTTTTCGAGGAGGATTAAAAATGGAATAAAAGGGTCACTGAGGAATTCGATTTGGGCAATTGAGGCAAGGTTTTGGCATTTTGTCTTCACATAGGTCTTGCAGGGTGAACCCCCCATCTTCCAATTCGATAGCATCAGTCAATGGGGTCCACAGTGGCCACAAGAGGCTTTTTACTACATGTCTCTCACAGATTTTAAGGACAGGAATTGATCATTTGTATTATTTGGACATATTATTTTATATTATTGTGCCATGGGGATGAGCTAGTAAGGATTGATGCCTCCTAGCCCCACCATGAGCTTCTTGAGTCATGTCCATGTCATATGAGGTGGGCCCATGTATTTTAGTCCCCTCTTAGTGATGACATCACCCTCCTTTTGAGTGATCCATGTGATTTTATGTTAGGATTATCTTAGCCATTGATTATGTTGTGAGATCTTTTAATCTCAACCACTCATTTCAAAAGTGGTTTTGAGATCTAGGGTTTTGGTCTTTATTATCCTATATAAGGAGGAGACCCCCCTCATTGAAAAGCACCTTTGGGCTCTAGAAAACTTGGAATGAAAATAATATTTTAGAGATCTACTTCTTGGCTTTGATTGGGTTACTCGTGTATATGTTCTTGCATCTCTTGTTTCTAGACATTGTTTGCTTTTCAGGTGAAATCGACATCAAGAGAGGGAGGTCAAATTGTTTGAAGCTAGCTCAACGATTTGCTTGATGGGAAGATTGTAGGGGTTGCTCACATCCCCTATGGGCAAGACTTTTTCATCTTGAGGGAGTTTTTCAATTGTGCTTTGTCCATTGATTACTTCTTTGATATGACATGCTTAGATCTTATGGATTTGTGGATCAAATCTAACTTGATGTAGTTTGATCAAGCTTATGAGGTAAAATCTACAAGGTACGTATCTATTTCGCTTGTTCTCCATCCTATTGGTCAAAAACTCCATTAAAATCAAAACCCTCATTTTCCTTTTTTTAGATCTACTTGGATCTAGCTTGGCTTTTGGGAAGATATTGAAAACCCACCTCTATAGCATCCACAGCAATTCGGATCTATAGTTTGGTGTGGATTGGCCTCCATTTGACACACTTTCCAAGGCACATTAGCCTCCTTAAGGGAAGTCGCACTCCTTGAGGGAAGCTAGTGGGGCTAGTTCCACCTCTTTGACTTTTGCCTTGTGGGCCCCATTCCTCATTTTGAGGGTTGTGCCCCACTTGGGTCATTGGGTGATGCATTTTAAATCTTAGATCTCTGGAGATCTAGCTCATATTGGGGCATGCCACTTAAAACCCACTTTGATAATTGCCTAATCTACCCCGATCTACATTTTGGCATCATTTGGACTCCATTTGCCCCTTCATCTAAAGGCACTAGTCTCCCTTGGTCAATTCCCACTCCTTAGGGTTAGTGTCATTTGCTAGATCCCATATGTGGGTGTTGTCTATCTCATCCTAGATCCATATACCTACATCATTTTACACCCCTTAGTGCCATCTCACCCCTAACTTCACCTTATGGGCCCCATTTAGACCATTTCCATATTTTAAGGAAGTGGGCCCCACTTGTGTATTTCCATGGTACTAGATCTATCCATTAAGTGGCCCTATTCGTTCATTGGTTGAAATACTTGTCACCTTTAAGCCTCTTCAACCATACTTAACTCCTGGGTCCACCTAATCTAATCAACTCATTGGTTTCGGTAACTCATCTTTTACACGTTTCCCTAGGAACCTTTGGGTTAGTCAATCTTCTTTGATTGGCTAGGGTCTCCCCTTTGGTCTTGACTTATCTTGATCTAAAGTGAAGAGTGCCTCGGTTATCGTGACATCCAGCTTGCATCGGGAACCGTTGCACTTCTTGGGTCACCTCTTTAGTTGTCCATCTCCTCTACCATCTCGGATAGGATACGTTTAGGGACAACTACAAGTTGTCTGGTAACAACACCAACCAACCCAAAGCGCCAAGCCCATTCATTACGTGAGTCACTCCACGATTTAGGAGATGCACCTTCCTTCCAAGCTCTAACCCTAACTCTCTTCATGCATTCGCATACCTATTGTAACCCTATTTAAGGAGGCTCTTGCTCCACCATTGAGGGTGGATTAAGCATTGAACCTTTGCTCATGTATTTCATATTTTGGCAATAAGAATTTGTTGAGACTTAGGAGGTCAAGGAAGTGTGCAAGATCCATCTTGTGTTGCATGTCTATGTTTGAGGTATAATCTTGTCATGCTTTCATATGCTTATTATGGTGAATTTGTGGATTGTTTAGCTAAGAAGGCCTTTGAGCCCATAGGAGCATTCATTGATAGTCTTTGACTTGTTTGCTTTTGATATGTTAGTGAAAGAATAGGGAGTAGTATGTGTAGTTAGATATACAATTACTCTTCGTGTTTTCTTACTATCTATATCTTCTGATTTAATCCATTTGTTCTTTTAAGTGTATGAGAGATTGATGCAGGATCTAGGTTGATTTGGAAGCGAACCTGTTATCACGCAACTTGTAGTTTTCCATAAAGGTATCCCATCCAGGATGGTAGAGGTGTTGGACAACTAAAGAGGTGACCCAAGAGATGCCACGGTTTTCAATGTAAGTTGGGTGTCACGATAACCGAGGCACTCTTCACTTTAGATCAAAACTAATCAAGATCAAGGGGGAGACCCTAGCCAATCAATGAAGACTAGCTAACCCAAAGGTTCCTAGGGAAATGTGTAAAGTAAATCAAGGAGACCAATGGTGAGTTAGATTAAGTGGACCCAAGGGTTAAAGTGTGGTTGAAGAGGCTTAAGAGGTGACAAATGTTTCAACCAATGAATGACTAGGGCCACTTATGAGGCTCAATTTAGATAGATCTAGTACCATGAAAGTTACACAAGTGGGGCCCACTCCTTAAAAACTGGAAAATGGTTCAAATGGGGCCCACAAGGTCAAGTTAGAGGTAAAATGGTACTAAGGGGTATGCAATGATGTAGATCTATGGATATAAGATGCAAGAGGCAACACCCACATATGGGTTCTAGCAAAAGACTACTAACCCAAGGAGTGCGAATTACCAAAGGGAGACTAGTGCCTTAATTTGAGGGGGCAAATGGAGTCCAAATTCCACCAAATTGTAGATCGGGGTAGTTAAGACAAATATCAAGGTGGGTTATGATTATTAGATCCAATTGCTTGCTAGATCTCCATAGATCTAAGATTGAAAATGCATCACCCAATGACCCAAGTGGGCTCAACCCTCAAAATGAGGAATGGGGCCCACAAGGCAAAAATCAAGAGGTGAAGCACTAGGGGTAGGTTATCAAGGTTGATCTATCCAAATCAAGTGGGATCTCACCTACCCATGTCAAGGAACTAGCCAAACTAGCCTTCCTCAAGGAGCGTGAATTGCCTCAAAGAGGGCTAGGTGCCTTGGGAAGTGGGTCAAATGGAGGCCAATCACCACCAAACTATAGATCTGAATTGCCGTAGATGCTATAGAGGTGGATTTTTAATGTTACCCCAAAGCCAAGCTAGATCCAAGTAGATCTAAAAAAATGAAAAATGAGGGTTTTGATTTTAATGGTTTTTGTGACCAATAGGATGGAGAACAAGCAAAATGGATACGTACCTTGTAGATCTTACCTCAAAAGCTTGCGGCTACTTTGCATATGGATGATTCTTGCCCTTAGTTACAATTCCAAGCTTGATCCAAGTGTCTTCAACCAAAATCGTCCAAACCTAAAGAGGAGAGATGTCCCATCCAACCTGTAAATCAAACTACAAGATGTTAGATTTGATCCACAAATCAATGAGATCTAAGCATGTGATGTCAAAGAAGCAATCAATGGACAAAGCACAATTGAAAAACTCCCTCAAGATGAAGACGTCTTGCCCATGGGGGATGTGAGCAACCCCTACAATCTTCCCATCAAGCAAGTCGCACTCTAGCTCCAAAGCAATTCGGCCTCCCTCTGTAGAAGTCGGTTTCACCTGTTACAAGCAAGGATGTCTAAAAGAAAAGATGCATAACCATGTACAAGAGAAACCCAATCAAAGCCAAGAAGTATATCTCCAAAATAGTATTTTATTCCAAGTTTTCAAGAGCCCAAAGGTGCTTTACAAATGAGGGGGTCTTCTCTTTTTATAAGAGAGGAAGACCAAAACCCTAAACCACAAAACCACTTTTTAAAACAAGTGGTTGAGATCAAAAAATATAACAATCTAATCAACGACTAAGATGAGCCAATACAATATATCACATGGATCACTCACTAAGTAATGACATCATAGCCTAAAGTGACTCCATGAGGGTGACGTCATACATGAAGGGTGGCTAGAAACACATGTGCCACAATATAAGATCAAGACAAGTCACTAAGAGCTCATGGTGGGGCTAGGAGGTACTAATCCCCTTCACTAGCATGTCCCCATGGCACAATAATATAAAATATGAGTCTATGACATGTCAAATATACAAATGATCAAATCCTGTCTCCAAAATCTGAGAGAGACATGCAGTAAAAGACCTCGTGTAACCACTATGGACTCCACTAACTGATGCCAACTGATCTGGAAGATGGGGGGTTCACCATGGATGACCTCAGAGCAGACCAAGTGCCAAAACCTTACCTCAATTGCTCAAATCGAATTCCTCAGTGACCTTTTTATTCCATTTTTTAATCCTCCTGAAAACCCTAAAAGTGCCCCAAACCGCCATCCAGGGTGCCTGCGCTGTCAAACTAAGTGTATCAGGTTGTCTGGAAGGGGGGTATAATGGTAAAAACAAGTGATTGGACCACTTCCTTCCTCTATAGCACCCTAGGCACTAACTGGCCTCCAATGCCTCTACTGGACAGGCTGGATGGGCATGCCCAAACTGGTCAACAGGTGGATAACTGCTGCTATCATGCCTAGGAATGCTAGGAACGGAAAGATAAGTGTCTCAATTGATCCAGAAGACTCAAATCCACAAGAGATGAGTACTCATACACCATATGATGACCTGTTGGGTCATCTGTAGGGTCCACCATACCCAGACAGTGTAAAATATGATGATCTGGAAATAATAATAAAACTGACCAACGGCATCAATCATCATTGGAAGCATATGTCCAACATATGGAATCATCAAATAGGTCTATGTGGGAACATAGATCAACATCCATAAGCACAAGTGGTCCATCTCATCACGGATCCCAAGAATGACCATGGTCAAAGTATGTTTGACTAAGTCAAAATGCAACCAAAGACTAGATTATAACAAAAGATCAAGACATGTTCCTTTAATCATATTCACAGCTTAACTTAAAGTATAAACATCATTGAGTGGCAATTAATACATATATATTTCAACATTGTTTATATTTTACTTCCACAAAAGCTTTAAAGACATACTCATCCAATGGACATGGCCTAACTGCTAGCAAAGGGTGAAGGCTAAGAAGAAGGCTAGGCAAAAAGGGATGACTTGCTCAACTCAACTAACTGACACTTTGGACGGGGAGAGGGGAAGCTACACTCTGTGCTGGACAAAATAACAATGGGAATGGCAGTGCCTCACAAATGGATAAGTTGTTTAGAGAATGTTTATTCAACTTAGGCATCATGTCTACATCAAATTGATCCAAGTTCATTAGGATCATTCATTTCATTTCCATGGCCTTTTTGGCCTATATGACCTGTTATCACATATATAGTAGTCGGGCTACCATACATTATTTTTCAGATTCCAGAGCACTCTTCAGCCAGTTCCTCTACTTTGAGATGATGAGATGGGAAGCTATCTATGGATCACTATCAGATTTTGGACATCATATGTAGTCCCCATGCCATGACTGAGTCTCAGGACACTCAGAGAGATGACCGATGTAGCCATTATACCATTTATGCAGAGCAGTCAGTAGTGCCCAGAGTTACAGTAGTAGTTTTAGAGGACAGATGATGGTTCAGAGGATCAGCATTCAGGTATATGACTCAGCAGGTATATCATGGTGTTATGGTTATATTGCTTTTATATTCATTCTTATGGCATGTCTTAGCACTTAGTGTCATGATCTGGTGATCATATAGATATGTGGACCTGGTTGATCTTATTATATATATATTCTACTGTCCTTACTCAGACTTAGAAGTTCACTACTCATACTCATTGGTTTCACCCTCCCTAGGGAGAATAGAGGTGATCATTCCACCATACCTTGGCTTGCTAGTGTTGGCGCCATTACTCATTGTCTTCATCCATCCATTACCTACCTTTTAGTTTATCACCCTGAATTACCACTTGACTAGTGGCATGGAGGATCTTTTCCCCACTATAGCCTCTGTATTGGATGAGCTTCCCTGTTTATTGTGTCTCGGCTTTGAGTTGGTGACAAAACTTACCTCTGGTGAGTTGGATTGTAGGCCTAAATCATTCTGGTCGGTTGTCCCGATGTTTGGCATTGGCTTGAACTCCCCCTAGTCACTTGAGATGTTGTTGGCTAAAACTGAAAGCTCATGTACTACTTGTGGAAACTTCTAAATTCGCCCAGGGAAACTAAAAAGGGCAAGAGCGATGAACTGTTGAAAAATACTCCTCGAAGAGTATAAGAAAGGTCCAAAAAGCAATGATTCTTAAAAGCTATATCTAAACAATTGCTGACCTTATATATGTAGAAAAACATGCCCTAGATGCAAGCTGCAACTAGTTGTGCTTATCAGCACACCTGAGATCCGAAGGGTTATGTAGGCCAAAAAGGCCATGAAATGAAATTGAATGATCCTAATGAACCTGGATCAACTTGATGTAGACATGAAGCCTAAGTTGAATAAGCACTCTCTAAACAACTTATCCATTTGTGAGACACCACCATTCCCTGTGTTGTTGCTCATTCAGTATATACTATGGTGTGTATTCCCTTTCCCATATCCAAAGTGTCACAATGTTAAGTCAGTCAGTCACCCTTTGGCCTAACCAGTTTATTTTTAGCCTTCACCCTTCACTAGCAAATTGATCACAACTATGAAGTGAGTATGGTCCTGAAAGTCTAGTCTGAGTCATATAAATAATTAATGACAATATATATTTGGATTTAGATCGCCAGTAATGACTACTTTGTGTTATAATTGCTATTTGAATGAGTTGTAGAGCATACATTAACCTTTGACACTTTGCAGCAACTTCAGATGGTAGTCTGAGTTATATTGGGTCAATATTGACCTGGTCAAACGTAGTTTGACCAAGGTCAATCACAGGACATGAGATAATTGGACCTTATGATGACACAGGTAGATGATATATGGTCTATGTACATGTACATGATGGTTCTATGCATCAGATACAGGTTTATGATGATGATCTATGGTTTTCAGCATTATTTGATCATTTACAGATTATTATTATTTCACCTGTTCCAGTATATTGGGTATATTATATGATCATGCAGAGAGCTATATGGTGTATGAGTACACATCTTGGATAGTTTTGGACCTTCTGAGTCCAATGAGACAGTCTATTTTTAGTTCCGGGCAGTTACAATGATGATTTTGCCTCAGTAGGCTGTCCTAGTGTAGTTTTGGTCTGTCGGAGACCCTGTCAGTGCAGAGATGATTTTTATTTGGTTCACTTAGGGCGCTGATGATGGAGGGGGTGGTCCAGCCACTTGTTTTTACCATATTACCCCCTTCCGGACACAGTAGTGCCCTCACCTTGACAGCGCAGGCATTCCAGGAGGCAGTTTGGGACAGGTACACGCTTCCCGAGGCAGTTTTGGATTGGTAGAAATGGCTACAAAGGAATTCGATTTGGGCTACTGAGGCAAAGTTTTGGCATGGGATGATCAGTGATGATGAGTGGGATGTCTTCCACCTTCTCCAGTAGTTTCAGCTTCATCGGGGCCCACATCCATCACTTATGGCACTTTCTGATGATTTCTGAGGTCTTTTGAGGCCTACGATTTGTCCATAGAGGCACGATTTGGTATAGTGATGACTATTTTATTATTATTGTGCTATGGGGATTGACCAAGGGTGGCTAAAATTACCCCTTGGACCCACCATAAGCTTATTTTTATATTTGTCATCATGATTTGGTGGGATCCCCTCTCCTAGGGCGATTTTATCCACGTATTGTTATATTTTATGGTTGATCCATGTATTTTATTGTTGAGCTCATCTCAACCATTGATTAGATATTTTGATCTTTTAATCTTAGCCACTCATGTAAAAAGTGGTTAGGATTATGCTCTCTCCCCATCCTATTTAAGGAGGGAGCCTCTCATTGTATAATCATCTAGAGATTCTTTGGCTCTTGGCTCTTGGAATAAAATTTCTATCTTTTGGAGTACATGCTTGGTTTGGAGTGGATGTTGGTTGTTTTGATTGTAAATGCTTTTGTCCATTGCACTAGAGGATCTATTGTAGCTATCCTGCATATTTGCCATATCTTTTTACAGGTGGAGAAGACTTCTTCAACAAGTGCGAATTGGTGGGGAGGCTTGCCCTTCAAGCTTGGAGGAGGACGTTTTGGGTTAAACAGGGAGTGGTTTTGACTTTGCACCAACTATTCTTTGCTTATCTCTTTCTTGCTTGTATCTACCTTCAACATGTTAAACTAATTGATGCTTTGCTCCTTGGTTTTGACAGGTTAGAGAGACACATAATTGGCTTGGAAAAATCAATTTGGCAAGAGGGCTTCAAAACTTCTCCATTTGATCTTTGGCAAAAGTAATCCTCATCTCAACTAGCATTCATCTCTTCATCCAGGTATGCTCCAAGGGTATGATCTTCTTCTTCTTTGAGTCATCCATAATTTTTAGATCATAAAAACCCTAATTAATCAAAACCCTCATTTCGGTTTTTCTTAGATCTACTTAGATCTAGCCTTGCTTTTGAAGAGATATTAAAAACCCACCTCTATAGCATCCACCCCTAATTGGATCTATAGTTTGGTGGTGATTGGGTTAAAATTGACACACTTTTCAAGGCAATAAAGCCCTCTTGACCCAAATCGCATTTCCTTGGAGAGGCTTGTTTGGTTAGATCTAGCACATGGGTAGGTGAGATCCCACTTGATTTGCAATCTACACACTTGATAACCTACCCCCAGACTCTTACTTGGGTAATTTCTACCTTGTGGGCATCATTCCACATTTTAAGGGATTAAAACCCCCTTTTAATTTACTTGGCACCTTAAAACTCAAATCTAGTAAGATCTAACCCTTGGATTGACTTGATTCTCTAGATCCATATAGATCGGTACCTAAGCTACTTGGATCTACAATTCGGTGGCCATTGGACTTGATTTGACAGACCTTATCCCCCTTTTAGCTCTCCTTGAGAAAGGTCGCACTCCCTTGGGTGACTGAGTTTTCCCACTTTGAGGACGTGGGTGGTTGAGATTTTTGTGGATTTGGAACGGGAATACCTCGAAACCTAGGTCTAGAGTATCATTTTGTGACGATCTGCCTTGGGGGTAGCATTCCTTATTTTAAGGGATTGTGGTCCACTTGTGTCATTTCATGAAAACCTAGATCTAGCAAGATCCAACCACACTATCTAAATTAGCCCACTTGTTTTGACCTTTAGGTGTCCCGATCTACATTTTGACGTATCTTTTGACTCCATTAGCCCATCCAACAAGGCACTAGTCCTCCTCAAAGCAAGTCGCACTCCTTGGGAATTGTGTCAAACCTTAGATCCGGTACATCGGTACTCCTATTTTCAACTTAGATCCATAGATCTACTCATTACATATCCCCTAGTACCAATTACATCCCTTAATCTCACCTTGTGGGTCCCATTTGAACTATTCACATATCCCAAGAAAGTAGGACCCACTTGTGCAACATATGGTACTACATCTTATCATTATGTGGCCTAAATCATACCTTGGTTGAATCACTAATCATTTCTCAAACCACCTTCAACCATACTTTAATTTCTAGGTCCACTTTGCCTTGCATTGGTTTCCGTAACTTACCATTTACTCATCCCTAGGAACCTTTGTTTGGGTCCAATCATCTTTGATTGGTTATAGGGTCTCCCCCTTGGTCTTGATTCACCTTGACCTAAAGTGAAGAGTGCCTTGGTTGACGTGACTCCCACCTTGCATTGGGAACCGCGGCATCTCTTGGGTCACCTCTTTAGTTGCCCATCTCCTCTACCGTTCCGGGTGGGATACCACTAGGGGCAACTACAAGTTGTGTGATAACATGACCCCTCTGGGATTTCACATATGCTAAGAAGCACAATTAATCGCAGCTTGCATCTGGGGCATATTTACAATTATGAGGTCAGCAATATTTAGATATAGCATTTGTTTAACCATTGCTTTTTAGACCTTTCTCTACCCTTCGCATGGTATTTTAGCAGTTCATTGCTATAGCCTTTATTCACGTGTGTTGAAAAATACATTCTAGAATTTTTAAGTTCACAGGCTTTCAAAATAGATTTCCAATATAAGTAGTACATGTGCTTTCATTTTTAGCCAACAACAACTCATGTGACTAGAGGGAATTACGCGCTAAGCCAAACATTGGGGCAACCGACTAGAGTGATCTAGGCATAAAATCCAACTCACCAAAGGCAAGTTCTGTCACCAACTCAAACCGAGACACAAAACAAACGTGGATGCAGTCCAACACAGAGGTAGAAACGGGGAAGTCCTCCATATCAAGCAATCATGAAGGTAAGTCAAGGTGAAAGCCAATTAAGGAAGGTCATGGGTGGATGGAGTCAAGTGGATGTGGTGCCTAGGCTAGCAAACAAAGATGTCATGAAAAACCATGTCCATGCTCACAGGAGAGTAATGAAACCAATGAGTATTGTTAGAAAACCTTAGAGTGCAAGTAATACATTCAATTTTATATTTTATAAAATCATCCAAGATATTTCATTTTATTATTTAGATAGTACTGCCACATCATGAGTCATATACTAAGTCAATGCTATGAATATGACCAAAACAACAAGATAATAATGTTAAGATTCAATATGCTAAGATAGACAGCATCAGTATTCAATTCAATTTCACAACAATAGCATATACAAGATCACTGAAAGAATAACAAGCACAGCATAAACACAAGAGACACAGATTTACCCTGGGAAACCCTCATGGGGTAGAAAACCCAGCAAAACTTCCTCAATGTAGATGACCAAGAAGTACAAAGATGAAATCCCCAAACAAGAGCTCCTTCTCCTTTGCAGATCTCTCTCTCTCCTATGCGAGTTCACAAGTGAGTGAGTGTGTGTTCAAATGAGGAACACACCTCCTCTATTTATATATTCATGGCCACTAAAATACCTCATGAAGCATGTATGGGATAAAATATAAAATAAATGCTGAAAATGAAATCTGTTTTATAGCATAAACTAAAATGCATAAATGGAAATACTAAACTAACATAACATGTAAATTTTATTAATTTTACTGTGCAGGAGGAAGGAAGGTTTTTCTAGGAAGGCATACTCAACTCACTTGACACAGAAGAACAACAAATACTTAAACTCAAGAAGGACTTACCTACTTTCAAGTTTTATTAAATGAATGCAGGAGATGAGAAAGAGCACAACTCAACTCAAGCAGACTTCTCAACAAAAAGCAAAAGACACTCAGAGGGAAATCTCAAGGATCATCAACAAGCAAAAAAAAGAAAAATCACAATACTAAGCACACAAAAAGAACAAAAAGCACACAAATCCTACTGCTCAAATGAGCTTATTCAAAGACCTAGTTAATCTAAACAAGCAAGCAGAGTCCTAACTTGAACAAAGTTAGGGATGATAATCCCTAACTCCTTCTGGTTGATTGGTAGCATGATATGCTGACCAGTCCTAGTAGTGAGGAAACACATATCATCAATGCAACGCTCAACAGTGAGCGGTCCAACCCAAAAATCATCAGATCCCCTGGATCGTATGTAAAATAAATCATTAGGAACAACGACCCTATCACCGATTTCAAACCTTCGGCGATTTACAGACTCATGGATAGTTTCAACGTTACAAATGGGAATGGGTTGGATATCAGAATTGCACTAAGGTTGAGGTGTCACTATCCTCGAATTCCTATCAGGAGGAATTGCATCAAACCTGAGAGGTCCAAAAATATCAGCTTGACAGCTACAGGACTAAGTGTTTAACGGAAGCTGTCGCTTAAACTCTCCCAACAGTTACCATTAAAATTTCATATCTAAGTTTTGAGGTCTACAAGTTGACATCGGGGCAGGTGCAATGAATATTTAACAATATTTCTCAGACAAAAATCACAGCCAGTCAGTACGAAAATTGTCCAACCCACAGTGAGCGACGTTGCGCTTGATTTGCCATGACAACAGTGAGTGAATCTTGATGTTCAACAAATTGCTTCTTTAGGAATGGCATCAGTTTTATAAAGGTCTCAAGGTTTTTTTCCGGCAGTGCTATCCTTTGATCAAGCATTTTCACCTTCTCTTTCAAGTGCATGTTCTTTTCTTGAAGCTGCACATTGATGGCCTGCAGGTCTTCCAACCTTTCTCTCTTCTACACTTTACCATGCAGGTCCTCTTTCTCCTCATAATTCTAGAAATTGTATCATGGTCAAGGATTCAATTGCCCTTATGCCAATATGATCTATAAATGAGGGACTTATAGCCCACTCGCTTCACCAACATGGATCCTCTGTGGAAATTGGAATTGTCTTCTACAAACTCTGCTTAGGATGGATTATATTGCATGTTTATTAATGCCAAATCAATCCAATGAAAATTCTGCTTATATTCTTGCTCCTCCTTCTAAGGTATCAAAGGATGGTTGTGCTTGTTGAAACAGTAATGCCAAGGCAAATGATAGCAATGGAAAACAATTGCACCCTGTCAATGCTAAAATAGGACAACCTCTACTCCCCAATTTGCCAATCAACAAACACACTGTTGATCAATTCAGTTGATTGAAAAGATACCAATTGACTCCTTCCGAGGGTCTGCCAATTAAATGGTCTTTGCGTTGTCTTTTGCACACTCTATGCTCATTAATCAAATGATGGGATAACTATGTTAGTTGAATTACAATTAGACAACACAAATGCAATGAGATCTCTCGCTTTCAAGGCAATGGATATTCAATCTTTTGTTTATTTCAAAATGTAGTTTTCCCAATCACCAAGACTTCCCACGCACATGATCTTTTCACTACACTCCAACACAAAGAAATATAGATGAACCAATCCAGCATGAATACATAATAGAAATGCTCATGCTTTTCTCAATGTATACATTTCCATCATCGATACACATGATTGATCCCAATTGCACAAATATCCTCCTTTATTATCATGTTACAGCTATCAAAGTAAAAATGTTTTTTTTTTGCATTGTCCTTTTCTTTTTATTTAACCTTCATTAATTGTCAAATTGTTTGTGGGTACTGAATCTTACAACCATTCATTTTTGCTCCGATCCATTTCAGATAAAAAAGATAGCCTAAAGGTAGATCCATATTTTACATTTTTACTAGTTAATGCTAACTCTAAATTAGTTAGTAAAAGTCAATACATCACAATTTATACACAATATGCTATAACTAATGAAATAACAACCAACAACTATCATATCTCAAATTTAATAATTAATCATTATGCACTTTAGTCTTTCCTTGACATTGAAAACAATAAACACAAGTCAATCATGTTCGAAACATTTAATATATCACAAACACAACCAATGGTAACATCATTTATTGTTTAATTATAAGACTTAGCTTCAAAACAAAGTATAATGAATATGTTGGTTGAATGCACCTATGTCACTCAACCAATATCCAATGTACATTGTAAATGAAGGAAGAAAAATCCATCATGTAATTATTTTTCTTCTTTCTACAGTGGATGTACTAGACCTATGTTATTAGAACCAGGCCGATTTTGGCAAAACAGAGCAGTTCAATTGGTTTATAGTCCTAACCGGTCCAGATTTTGGCCCTGAAAGGGAAATGATCAGTTCCATACAGGTCTGTATGCCATGCGTAGGACAATAATTTTGACCAAATAAGGTAAAACCAAAATCCTAAAACTAACCCTAGACCCCTCCCATTGCTATTTAAAGAGATTACCACCCTTCATTCATCTCATATACAATTACTATGCTTATGTTTGGACACTAGAGGTCATGTAGAGCCTCTTTGTTGATGTACTTTTATTCAAATATGGATTACACTCAGTGCTATTTTGGTTATATGCACCCTTACGTGCTGTATACATGAGATAACTTTGCATATTTGTGTCTAATAGTTGATTCACATGGATGTACATGAATACATATTTATTTTCGAACTTTTAATATTTTCTGTATTATTTGGTAATCTGGTTTTTTTCCAGTTCTGACCGGTTTCACGTTTTTGGTGTCCATCAGTTCTGTGACCGGTCCGGTTATGAAAACATTGTACTAGACCTATTCCACAATCAATAGAATTCAAATTAAGGGACATTCAAATTTATCATCTCAAATGAATTTACCTTGTAAGTCTTTTCTCTATTGCTTTTTTCTTGAGAAAGGAATTATATAGACGTTTACAAAAGCGTAAAATTTTGTATAAACATAACCCAATTAGAAAAGAGATCTTAACAATATTAGTTTACTCAAAAGAACCAATCAAGGATTTCAATAGCCCATTTTCATTATTTCTGAGATAAATTTGAGGGATCTTGAAAGAAATATTGATGATACAAAGAATATAAACTCAAAAGATTAGAATATCTTGTTGCAGGAGATCCTTTTCCATGTTTACGTAATTTTTTCAATCTGGGAAAGCTTTTACTTTCATTCTTAATGGTTTACTCTATAATAGGGGAACAATCAAACAAAATCTTTTTAGAACTCTTTTTATTAAGAGTTGTTTAGCATCTTTAAGCCACATAAATTTATCTAGCTGAAGAGTTGTGAGAAGAATCCACAATCTTAGTTGTTGACATAGGGAGAAAATTTTCCGAAGAGACATAATTTTGTCATTAACATAGGAATAAAAAGGAAACAAGATATTAGGGTTGACTTGGAAGAGAATTAAGACCTCCATTTTGAATGAGCAATTGTTGATTGCTATCCTACTCAAACAAAGAAAAGAGGTACATCTTGACATGAGAGGCATTCTTTTTTAGCCCCAATAATCTAAATCTTAACTCACCAGACAAATCCAACACAGCTTCTATGTTATGATCAATGCATTGCACAGAAAACATGTCCACAAGTCCTTCAAGTTCTCGTCCAAGGTCGAATTCCGTCTCTTCCAATACTAGCTTACCAGATTCAACCTGAAAATAATCATGCAATTTTTAAGAATCTAATAGCAATAATGATTGTTTCAACTTTCCTATTTAAGATAAGATTGAAACTCTTCATCTTGTAACTTCCTTTCCGCTTTGCTCAAGATCATAATGAAATACAAAACGGAAAACTAAAACTTCCTTCAATACATCAATGCCTACGGCATTTTGAGGGAAAGCATCTCCTAAAGTTTTCATTGGGAAGATTTTGCAATGGGGATGCAAGCACCAGATAAAAGTAATATTGTTTGACTAGCCATAATGCTTCTTAGATAAGCCAACACTTATGAACAAAAAGTTATGATTGAACAAAAGAAGCAAGTAAATCCTCAAAGTTAAAGGAGATGGAAAGAATAATGGTTATCAAGAAAGATAAGATCAGCTAAGATAATTTTTTTACCGTCCACAATAAAGAAAAAATCTCAAAGCTTTAAAGCAAAAACTAATGCAATAGCACACAGATGCAGAAATGATGGCCCGAGACCAAAGAATTTCTTATAGATTCAATTCAAAAGAAATATTTATGATACCTTACTATCAAATCCAAAAGATCAATTAAATCAAAAAGCTTAAACACAAAGCCTTTCCTTGCATCAAGATCAAATGTACATTTTCCACTTGAAACTTGGCACATTCTATTAATGCTTGAAACCATCCGATTCTAAGGCAACTAAAAACAGTGCACTGTCACCATGCACTATTTCCCTGCACTTCGGGTTAGTGCTTGCTAACCAAAAGGTGAATCCCTATTGACTTTACAGGTCAACTAACAATCAAAAAATGATCAATAACACTTAAATCAAAATAAAGGCTTGCTGTCTTGAATAATTCCATTAATAAATATGAAAAAACAGCAAGCAAAACATCACCTATTAACTAAAAAACTTCATGGAAAATGATGCAAAATTTTATCTAATTGATGGGCACACAACCCAATGCAATTCTAGACTAACAAATGCGAAAGATTCTATATTTCTGCTCTAAAAAAAATACAGCAAGAATTATATCCCTAGAATGCCTAAGATCAAAGTTACCAGAACCAGACCGATCATCGAACCAGACAACCTCGAGAACCGGCTTCGGACCGAAACGGGACAAAAACCGGAAAATAAAAGGACCACAAAACCAGTTGACAAAATTATACATAAAATATTCAAAATTTGAAAAAAATGTATATATTCATATGCATCCATCAGAATTCAAACCATTATACAAAAATATGCAAAGTTTCTCATGTATATAGCAAGTAAGAGTGCATACAACCAAAATAGCACCAAGTGCAATCCATATTTGAACCTAAGTATATTAATAAATAGTCTATAAACTAGGGATTCTTCAAAAATTAGTTTTTAGGCCACCAACATCAATCTGAACAATCAACACCGCCAGCATCAAGGTACATAGAGGGGTTGATGTACTTGATTAAATGCCAATCCCATACCCTCATACATGATAGAATCTAGCGGAAACATTGCAATCCTAAAATCTTAAAGACTGTTAAGCCTGTTGAATTCTGAATGGGATCTGTTATCAACTGTATCTGTACAATAGTTGAAACCTTATTGAGCCGCCAGTGTTGGAACACATCAGTGTTCACTTCCAGAGTATCTGGGTTTCAGATGTTTGGGTCTAGCCAGTTGTGGCTAGCCAGTTTTGTTTTTGAGTCGACATGACCATGGCCCCATGGGGGTTTGTAACAAAGTGTGCTAGTAGGGTCTGAGTGGCTCGGTTCCCCATGACTTGATTAAGCAACTAAGGTATTCCCGGGAGTTTTTTCCCTTGTCAATTATACTTTGCTTAAGGCGATGTATAATCGATGAGGTTTTCTCCCACTTCCTCCAAAGCTGGAATGCCCGATTTTGAAAATCTGAGCTGTGGGGGATTATTAGAGTCCAACTAATATGTATAAACCTACTAGGCACTATTAAAATAGGTTTTGGTCATGTCCTAAGTCTCTAGGACCCCCAGAAAAAATTTCAAAAAAAATTTACTGGATGCGTTGGATTTGGGGTTTTTAATTTTTTAATTATTTTTAAATTTTAATTAAATTTCTCTATAGTTTAAATAGAGAAATTTGAGTCTGTAATATGTCAATCATCCAGGGTCCGAATTTAGTGATTGATGGCTCGTTTCATAAGCCAAAAATCACACATGACCCATGGACCAGCTAAACCCAACTTTCGGATGTCAATTCAGCCTCATAATTAATATTTACTCTAAAAAGCCACTTACAGAGAAATTATTAATTAAATTAATAAAGTTGAATATTTTGGAGATATCCAAATCTCTCCAAAATAATCAGAAATGAATAAAATAAAAGGCTAATTGACATGGCATGGATCATTAATGAAGATTCCAATCATCTCAGTCATCAACCAGACAACTGTACAGTCACAACAAGAGATCAAACTCAAGCAAATTCGCCCTCCTTCAACATAAATGCGAATTGGGCATGTGGCAGTGTTTTAATGGATTGGTGGTATGTATTAATTATATGGTAGGCGCCTCCCTCAAATAGAGGCCACCTTACTATGCTTGGCTCCCTTCTAACTCGTGTTACCATTACTACCACTCAAGATTGGATCTCTCATAAGGCTCACGCATCTCTCCAATGACTCACGCGTTTGCAAGGAGGAAGGGCCCTATTCGTTTGATGTACATTGCTATGTACAGGTGATATTAACAAGAAGGAGTGGGGGGCGCCTTGCCTAGGTGGAGGCCACCTCCCCACTCTTCATTAAGTGCAACTCAAGTTTATGTGGATGATTAACACTCCAAGCATGGCTTTGACATAGATTTGATTGATGGAGATTGGAGTTCGATCTAGTGACTCATGTTATTGGCTCCTTTGATAGCCAATTCGAATTGAGGTAGCCTGGCTCTTGTAATTTGTATAAATAGAGGCTCTTTTGAGCTCTCTTGGTGTGGAAACTTTGATGCAAGATTACTCTGCACATTTTTGTAATAGTTTTTGCTTAATATTTTCAATAAAGATTTCGACTTTGGAGGTCCATGAGCTTTCAATCTTTGGTGTGAATTCATCTCTTGTTGAGGTGATATCTTCTCTAAACCCATCTCTCAATTATGCATAGTATTTGATCAATTGCTAGCTTGTGACGGCTATCTTTAGCACAATAGAGTAACCATTTACAGTTTAAGTTGGTTATTTATGTAAGTTTATCAAGATCTAAATGGACATGAGTAGTTAGTTATACAAATTGTTGATCTAATCTTGATATTTCTAGCATACTAGCATTGTTGATCTCACTTGTTGGTTGAGTTGTTGGGTTTTGATTAGGTATTGCTTAAATTGAAGAGGGGTAAGAGCTCGGTTGCATCAAACCCGTGCTTCATCTTCAAGTTTTGGCCTAACATTTTGTGGTTGCAGGATCTACAATAATCTCAAGATCTTTCATCTTAAGAAAGCTAGGAAGAGCTCTTCTCAAGTTTCCCATCCATCAAAATTTTATTTCACCTTGGTTACCTTAGGCTTTCTCTTCTTCAAGCCCCCTTTTTCTCCTTGAATCCTTTTGCATTGACTTGCTAGCCCATTCTCTTCTTGCTCTAGCTCTCGTCCCATCTCTTTTTGGCCTCTTCTCCTTTCGTTTTGCCTCCTCTACCTTCTCTTTGCCCTCTCCATCTCCCTATCATCCCCCTTCTAGTCTTCCCTCTTCATCTTTCACGCCCATCTCTTTTGATTAGCTCCTTTTTACCTTTCATTTTCCTTCCTTCTTTCCATTTTCCCAACTCCTCTTCTCTCCTCTCATCCACCTCTTTCTCCCTCATCTTACCTTCGTTTTAGCCTCCTTCATCTCTTCTCGTCCACCCCCATTTGAGCCCTAAAACACAACAAAACAAACAAAAATTTGTTAGCCATTGGTTAGTGATTAGATTTCATGCTATGAAGAGTTAGTAGTTAGTCATTCTTTTACTAGCTAGATCTCATTGTTTGGCTTTAGCATAGCTCATACTTATTGGATTATTGTTTAGAGTTTTTCATATAAAATATTTCGAAAATTTTTATGATTTAGATCTCATTTCTAGCACATTTCAAGAGTTTGTTGTTCGCTGGTCCGTTTCATCATAGTTAAGATTTTATGTTAAAATCTCATGCTTTTCATGTTTTAGGTTTTAATTTTCAAAGTTAAGACTTAATAGTTTTCAAGCTCATTTGGTTTTTTGACAAATAATGGGTGCCTTGTTGAGATGTTTTGAGCTTGTGTAGGTCATTTCAGAGAGAGATACTTGATAGATCTTGAAGCAAAGAAATCAAAGCAAACTCACATGAAGGCCATAAGGAGTGATTGAATATACAAAATCTTGTTATCCTTTGTAATAAGCTTATAAGGGCTAGATTTGTTTTCCTAGTTACTTCTCTCAAAAGTCCTTCAAAGGTTTTAAACCCAAGGCAATTGTAACCCAAGTAATAAAAAGGCTAGGTGGGATAGTGCCTCCCACACTTAGTTTCTCCTTCCCCATTTGGGGAAGTTTGTTCATGCATGCTTAGAATAGTTTTATTTTCAGTTCTTAGATTAGTCTTCATTTTCGTACTTAGAATAATTTCTCTTCCAAGCCTTGACTAGAGTAAGCTAACTTTGGGATTGTATCCCAAAGGCCACATAACTTTGTGGTAGCTTCTCGTTCCCCCATCAGCTTCTTGTGGACATCCAGCTAGCTGGAAGGTTTCCAAGACTGGTGGTTTCTAGTGGTTGACCTTGTTCGGAGGCTGATCCCACCTTTAGATTAGAATTTGTTTGGTAAAACACTAGATCTTTCAGTTTATTTTATTTTATTTGGCAAGTAGCATTTTAGAGGTATTTCATATCTTTCTGATCTATCACATGATTTAAGTTTTTCAAAGTTGAGGTATCTTGTTATTACAACTACTATTTGCTTTCTAAAACGAACAAAGTCTCTTGAACTTGGCCAAATCCAAGTCAAGAGCACTCTCTATCGGAGAGCATTATTAGACCTGCATCTTTCCCTGCATTAGGCATTTTAAATTAGCAAGTCTCTTGAACTGTGGTCATAAGATCGAGTCAAGAGCGCTCTCTGTCGGAGAGTTGAACAAGTGCTATAATAATAAAACTTTTCAATCCACACTTCCCTTTTAATTAATTTATCTTGGTCTTTTGTCCTACACCCGTATGCTCTGCCAACTGGAAACGGTTGGGCTAGTACTCAGAAATGTGTAAGACTTGTTAAATTCATAAGTGATAACATTAATTAAAACTTTACCCAAGACCCCAACCAAGACAAAATCACTGAGTACTTCCTGAAACAGGTGGTGCCGGGAATCCACTGTCAAACTCGAGGGCGGTCAAGCCGTAAGAACACTTGTTCTCTGAATCTGGGTGCTCCCGACCTATCATCTAAAAGGTTTCCAGTGTTTTTCTCAGTTAAGGTTCCACTTCTCGAATAGCCTTGCTTTTAGCCTTAAATATCAAGACCACTAAAATCTTTAATTTACCAAGATAAGCTGCAGAACGATCTCACGAACATTTCTCTCGAAACACTTGTATCAAACAACTCAATCACTCAGACATTTTTGACTCCATAAGGCACTGGTCCTTAATCACATATTTTATTTGCTTATTATCAATTTGGAGTACTTGTGTTAATTTTCGTATAAAGAGTGATTCATATCTGATTCAGTGTATCTATCTTCTCTTGCAACGTGGATTGCGTTATCTTGGTTTTATTTAAAGCATTATTGTGTCTCTCACCTTCAAAACTCCTAAACAACACCCATCCGCATCACAACACTAAAAAACATTTTAAACACACAAGAGCCTTAGACAACTCTTTTTTAGGGACTAACCCCCTTGGCTTCGTTAGGATTTTGCCTAAACGGAGGAGCTGGGATTCAGGTGACAGTACCTGGCTCATTGCTTGCCCCCAAGGCCACACCTCTCTCACTTGTAGTGAAGAGACGGCTTTCGAAAGATTTCCGCTGCTGGTGTGCAATCTGGCGGACAACAGGATCAAAAATTCTACTTTTTGCATTTGAAGTCCGATGACGTTGGAACCACTCTCAAACATCCTGAAACAATTAATGGTAATGTTAAAAATTTAAGTAAAAAGATAGAATTGACATTCTCCATAGAAAATAAAAGATTAGGAGAATGTCAATTCTATCATTTTACTTTAAGAGTTTAATATTACCATTTAATATTGTCGATGATGACTAGGTCTAGGGTTTACCTTTGTTCTCTACCTTTATATAGCATTAGTAGGGGCCTAGGGTTAATTGCCCCCCCTCTCACTTAATCTTCTAGTTTTTTTAAGAAAAAATGAAAAAAATCACTCCCATTATCCATATACGACATATAAGGAATTGGCCGTGTTACCAACTTTTTTGTACCATAGTTGGATTTTCTGGAGAGCCGCCATTTGACAAACATGATGAATGTTTGATTCCAGTGTATCAGATGATCCAGCATTTTGTAGCTAGCCAGTTGTGGTTAGCTTGTTTTGTTTTTTGAGTCGACATGACCATGGCCCCATGGGGGTTTGTAATAAAAGTGTGCTAGTAGGATCTGAGTGCCTCGGTTTCTCATGACTGGATTAAGCAACTAAGGTATTCCAAGGAGTTTTTTCCCTTGTCAATTATACTTTGCTTAAGGCGAGGTATAATCGATGAGGTTTTCTCCCGCTCCTCCAAAGCTGGAATGCTCGATTTTGAAAATTTGGCCATGGGGGGTTATTAGAGGCCAACTAATGTATATAAGCCTACTAGACACTGTTAGAATAGGTGTCGGTCATGTCCTAGGTCCATAAAACCCTCAGAAAAAAATTTCAAAAAAAATTTACCGGGTCCGTCGAAATTTGGGTTTTAATTATTTTTTAAATTTAATAAATTTCTCTATAGTTTAAATAGAGAAATAATTATTTGTAATATGTCAGTCATCCGGGGTCCGATTTCAGTGATTGATGGCTCGTTTGATAAACCAAAAATCACACATGACCTATGGAGCAGCTAATCCCAACTTTCGGATGTCCATTCAGCCCCGTAATTAATATTTTCTCTGAAAAGTCATTTACAGAGAAATTATTAATTAAAATAATAAAATTGATTATTTTGGAGATAATCCAAATCTCTCCAAAATTAATCAATTTGATTAAAATAAAAGGCTAAATGACATGGCAATGAGCATTTAGGAAGATTCCAATCAACTCCAAGCCTATCTAGTCATCCATCCAGTCACTAGAAGTTTATCCTTTCAAACAAATTCGCCCTCCTTCATGAAAAAATCGATTTAATGATGTGTCACTTGATGTATGGTTGGTGGCTTGCAATTAAAGCTTGAAGTAGGCGCCCTCATGACTCACCCTAATCCTAAGCTTGGCTCCTTTCATGGATTCGAGTTACACCTACCTATTACCATGTGTCTTCACCTCAACCCACTCGCAAATCTACCCAAGCTCACGTCAATCTCCATTTAACTCGAGTTTAAGCTTTGTTGTAGTGTGGTGATTGGTGTCCAAGCTCCACCCATGCGAATTAGCACCTACTACACGCCATATGCCATCCCCATGCTAACTCGCCCTTCCACTTGTCTCTATCACATCCAACTCGCATCTCCCACATGGATCACGCCCTTCATACCCTAGCTCGCACTTCATGGTTGTAGCATGCCTATTCATTGGTTCTTCTTCCCAAAGTCGAGTCCTTGCCACCTCATGCCAATCTCACCAACCATGAACTCGACTTTGGCCATGTCTATCTCTCCAAGCCCTTGTTGATTGGATTCGACCCACTTGCCATTGCCAAATTCGACCTAGGGTTTTAGATTGAGTCTTTTACTATAAAGAGAGGCCCATCTGGGTTATTATCTCATGGATTCTTTAAGCACCAAAACTCTGGAGAAATTTGTAATTTGTTTGAATATTGGAATAAAGTGAGACTTTGGAGGTCAAAGTGGAAGCTCTTGATGTGCCATGCTTCATCTTGTATGAGGTGATATCATGTTTTGTCTATATGCTTTGGATTCTTAAGCATTTGATTTTATGATTTAGAGGGCTAACAATCTAGCACAAATATTATAGATCTATGCTTTTCTCTTAAGTGTGTGGCTTTTCAGGTATTATTCCGAGTGCAAGGGTTCTTGTTTGGTAATATCTTCATTCCACAAAGTTATCAAAGAGGTCTTGCTTTGAAAAGTTAAGAAACTAGGAGTTATTTGTGTTTCGTTCCATCAAACTTCTTCAACAAAATCCTTAAATATTGGTTACCTTGGCCCTAAAAGGCTCTCTCTTCAAGCCTTATCCTTTGCTACTTGATCTCCTTTTTCCATTGCCTTGATAAGCCATCCTCTTATAGCCATTTTCATCTATCTCCTCCTTTCGTTCTTCTCCCTTAGTATCCCCTTCTCCTAGCTTTCCCCACCTTCTCTTTCTTCTTGCTTTTTCTCCTAAATCTCCACTTCTTCCATTTGTCCACTTCCCTCTCATCTCGTTTTCCTCCCTTCTTTTGCTCTCGTCTCCCCTATCTCCTAGCCTTCTTTGCTCTCGTCTCTCTCTCTTTTGCCCCTCCATCCCTTTCGTCCATCCTTGAAAGTCCTAAAAAACCACAACAAACAACAAAACTTGTTAAATGTTAGCCTTAGTTAGTAGTATTTTCTTTGAAAAAAGTTAGTATTTAGATCTTCATATTGCATTTGCATAGTTAGGATCTAGTCTTGTTGCATCTCATTGTTAATTCCATTTACATTTTAGGTCTCATTTTTGAGTTTGGACTTGTATTGTTTGTCAAGCTAATAGTTCATTTTATATCTTTGCATTTTTCATTACAAAAAGAAAAAACAAGCAAGTGTTACTAGTTAATGATTAAGTTTGTTGCTATTTTAGTGATCTTCATTTTCATGAACCTAGGAGCTGCCATTTATATACTTAAGGCCATCTAGCCTTTTGGAGGACTGTTATAACACATTGTTGACTGCTTTTCAAACACTTAGGACTGTCAAAAAGCTTGTTGACTGCCATCTATCTTGAACTTAACTGCCCTAAAGATTGTTGTTATTTGACGTTCTTTACACATTCAGTTGACTATCATAAAGTATGTTTCTCTTGGTTGCAAATTAAGATATCTACACGTTGACTGTCCTTAAAATTCACACGTATGGCTGCCACTTTAGTTGGTCAATTCAACATTTGCAAATAGTTCAAATTTCAAAATAATTTCATTTTGCATCACAAAAGAAATTTTGGTTTTATCATTTGCTTGGATGTAATTTGCAAATCTAGGACGATAGCTAGTGTCAATTTGTTATTTAATTTATAAATGCTAATGGGTATTGGAGCGATTATTTTGTCATAGACCTTTTTCAGGAAGTAGAAGTCAAGAAGCTTCAAAGCGAGAAGCCATTAAAAAACACAAGAGGACAAAAGCAGAGATACATCTCCTTATCCTTTGTAAAAGCCATTAAGGGCTTCACTTTTTGCAATTTTTATAAGTTTTTCGTAGATAGCCATTAAAGACCTTTCAAGGATTTTCCCTTGAGGCACTTGTAAAGGATTAATAAAACTTATAGTGGAGAGGCCTCCACTTCTTTTTGGTCTTCTTCCCCAGTTGGGGAAGAGTGTTGGGTCTTGTGGGTTGATTTAGCTTAGATTTATGATTCCATGCTCTTAAATTAGTATTTCGCTTCAATAAGTCATTTAAATTTATCTTCCATATCTACTTACCCCCATGCTCTCCCGAGTAGGGTCTTTGACCTGAAAGAGATTCTTGGGTAGTTTAGTTTTATTTCTTGCATTTATTATTATCGTGTATCTCTTCCAAAGCCTTCGACCGGAAGTAGTATCCTTGAGATTTTCTCTCAAGGGCAGGACCACATAATTTGTGGTTACTCTTCCTTCCCCGTCGGTTTCCTTGGCAGAGCTTTCAGCTAGCTGGAAGTTCTCAAGTGCAGGCGGTTCTAGTGGTTGATCTTGTTCGGAGATCAATCCCACCTAGTAGATTAAAATTTGTGTGGTAGAACACTAAATTTACTTAGTTTCATTTTATCTTGCAAGTAATATTGTTAGTAGTAGTTCATATCTTGCCGATCAACATTATTGTTTAAATCTTTTTCAAGTTAAGATATACTGCTGTTACAATCTATCTGCTTCCTTAAAATAAACCAAAGTCTCTTGAACTTGGCCAAAATCCAAGTCAAGAGCACCCTCTGTCGGAGGGCATTTTAGTTTTTTGCATCATCCCTGCATTAGGCATTTTAAGTTTAGCAAGTCTCTTGAACTGTGGTCATAAGACCGAGTCAAGAGCGCTCTCTGTCGGAGAGTTGAACAAGGTTTTCTAATAATAAAATTTTCCACTCATACACCCCTTAATTAATTTATCTTGGTTTTTTGTCCTACACCCGTATGCTCTGCCAACCGGAAACGGTTGGGCTAGTACTCAGAAAGGTGGAAGACTTGATAATTTACAATCGATAACTTAATTAAAAATTTTACCCAAAACCTCAACCAAGGCAGATTACTATTCTTCCCACGAGAGGTGGTGCCGGGAATCCACTGTCAGACTCAGGGGCGGTTCAAACATTGGACACCTATCCTTTTGAATCTGGGTGCTTCCGACAGATCACCTAGGGTTGCCAGTAGTTTTCTTGGGTAAGGTTCCACTATCTTTTGATACCTTCGGTCTTATCCTAATAATCAAGAACATCTAAAACACTTAAAATTTACCAAGAACAATTGCAAAACGTCCTCACAAACAGTTACTTCCGACTTATTTTTTCAGCATCACAAGTTTCATTTGACTCCATTTGGCACTGGTCTTTAACATTTATACATCTTTGAAATCTGGACCATATGTCCTTGTCATTTGTTTAAATACCTATCTTATGGATGCTTTACTTCAATATTCTAATTCAAAGTATATTGTCATATTTTGAATTTGTATCTTGTGAATTTTGCAACGTGGATTGCGTGTTTAATTCTGTTCTTTTTATCATTTCAAAAAAAACTCCTAAGTAACACCCATCCGCATCACTACATCAAAAGCACTTAAATACACAAATGGCCTTAGTGAAACTCTCTTTTAGGGACCCACCCCCTTGGCTTCGTTAGGAGTTTGCCTAAACGGAGGAGCTGGGATTCAGGTGACAGTACCTGGCTCATTGCTTGCCCCCAAGGCCACACCTCTCCCCACTTTCCAGTGAGGGAGACAGCTTTCAAAAGGTTTCTGCTGCTGGTGTGCAGTTTGGTGGACAACAGGCCGATTATGTACAGAACCAGACGGTTTTGAGCAGGGAGGCCAGTTCCGTACAGAACCGGTGGTTCCATACAAGAATCGGACGGTTTTGTACTAAACCGGCTATTTCTAGTTTTGAGCAGCCGTTCAGACTGCTCAGGCCTGTAAACTAGTCAGACAGTCCTATAAACTGGTCAGACCGGCTAGTTTTGTCAAAACCAGTCTAGTTCTGGTAACACTGCCTAAGATGCACAATTTTCAATGTAGATATGATAGTTCGTTTTTATATGAGAAATCAAGAGTTAAACTTCAGTAAACCAATGCCTTTTAATGGAGTCAAAGAGATAGGAAGAAGAGAGTGAATCCACAAAAGATAATCTGAGGCCTATTCACTCAAACACTATAAAGATTAATATCAATAACACATGAAATCCTAAGAAAATAGAAGTTTCACACATAAAGAACCTATAGTCGTCACCAAGTCTTTATTATCAAAAGTTGTAGATGAACAAAGTTCCAACATGTTTGGACAGCAACACTCCAAGGTACAAAGAAACTTTGTTGAATGGGACAATACTAGTCACAAACTAGCAAAACCAACTCTCCACCACAAGTACTCCACACTAGCTATCAATCTCAATCTCTCAAGGAAGAAAAAGCAAAGGATAAGAGGAAAAGCACCAACTCAACAACTTAACAACAGAAAATATCACAAAAGAAAGTCGCCTTCCTCTCTTTTCTTCATACAATATATAGAGGAAAGAATGAGGAAGAGAAACGACAATAATAATCATCTCTAAATATAGCACTCCTTTTTGAGTTAAAATAACATTTGTATAAAGAAAATAATTTTCCAAAATATCCTACTCCTTCAATAAAAGCTATCCATAAGAGAAATTACAGTTGTATATGGCTAATTACTTATATTAATGCACTTTGCTCATGCCTTAAATAAACCTGTTATCACACAACTTGTAGTTGCCCCTATCGGATTATCCTATTCAGGCTAGTAGAGGAGCTAGGCAACCAAAGAGGTGACCTAAGACGGTCTTGTAATTGCCACAAGAGTTTAAGAAAGCTTTCACCAGCATAAGTTCAGATAAATCACTGTGAATTATAAAAGATGCACGCTAACTTGATATTTATAATAAGCAAATGAAAAGGTGCAAGGACCAATGCCTTATGGAGTCAAACATATTGTGAAATTGAAATGCTGGAAAAGTAAATGTTGCGCAATTGTCTCTTGGTTGATTTTAAATTATTAAAATGAATCTTGATTAAGGAAAAGAAGGGAAACTCTCGAGATACCGTAAAGGTACAGAGAGGAATGTCCGGAAATCTAGAGATTGGTGGCTCCATACAAGGACATGTTCGCTGCCAAAGCCTTGAGCGCGTTCAACACTACACCAAACAAGAATGTAGTCTAACGGTGCCCCAAGGTCAGAGTACAGTGATCCAATGCCCCCAGGCAGAATTTGCCCACACAAAATCTAGTTTCGAAGTGTCGGATTTCCACTATCTTGTGGGTAGTTAATTTTATTAGGTGACTGATTAAGTTAAATGTGAAAATTCAATAGACCATCAAATGGCGTGTGGAGGGGGGGGAGTCCTTTTCAAATCTGAGACCCATTACTTTCATCTTGTGGCTGGTTTGGGGAGGGGAACAAATAACTATGCTGAACTTATGTCTCTTAGGCTGCTGATGTTATTTGCACTTGAACAAGGTTGTTTATCTCTACAGATTTTTGGCGACTCCAGTTTAGTTATCGAATGGGCAAAGGAAATCACACATTGTTATGTGATGGTTCTCTTACCTATCCTGGAGGAGGTGATCCGGTTAAAGCAGTCATTTAATCAAATTACATTTACACATGTCTACAGGGAGAGGAATGGGATGGCTGATCTGCTTTCCAAAGAAGCGATGCAGCAGCATTTAGCATTAGGCACTTGGAGGATTACTATACACTCACCAGAGGGCACTTACAATTTTTATCACAGACCTTTTCATGAAGATATGGAGGCCCAGAATTGAGCAATAGTACTGCTTCTGTTGACCAGCGTTGGACACTCTCTCACATATCTGTTACAGTATATTGTTTATATATAATTGGATAAGCGGGCTGTATGGACAGCCGAAACCATTGTATTGTTTTTTGACGAACAGCGATGGACACTTTCGCAAATTTCTGTGACAGCATTTGTTTATATGTATTGGATATATGCGGATTATGGACAGCCGTATCCTTTGTTTTGGTTTCTGTTTGGGACATCATATATGATGTTAATATGGGACAGTAAATATGTGATAATGTAGGGATCTCAGTGATTCTCTTACATGTGCAGAATGTAATTTTGTTCATTTTTGAAATAAAATTACAATTTTTTTCAAGGAAAAAAAGTTAAATGTGAGAATTAAAGAGTGCTTCCAACTGATTTTGGTATCCCACAGCATAGACGAACTGTTGGTGGGTAGAGCATATGTAGCGTAGGCAAATGATTTATTCCAATTTGAAGCAAGTAACCATTGACCCTCCGACAGAGAGCGCTCTTGACTTGCTTTTTAGCTAAATTCAAGAGACTTATGAAATTGAAAGACAAAACTTTTAAATGAAAAGCTATGGATGGCCAATCTTATGCATCACTTTTCTGATCAACCTCCACTAATCAGCAAATTGCCTTTGAGTGAAGGTGAGAGCATACTTCGTGGCGACAAAGATGGTTTTATTTCTAAGTTACTTGCAAAAATGAAGTGATTAAAATGTGAAACACAAGTTAAAAGTATACACCCTGCACTAAAATAGTGAGTGTGTGAAAAAATGTGAGTTAGAAAAATTTATCCACAAAAATTGAAAAAATGCAAATGCCCCCAGGGGGGGTGGGATGTGGGTGCTGGGTACCCCGCTGCTCTCGTTTAATAATTTTACAAAGTGCTGAAAGTAAAGTGCTTCTTAGTCCATTAAATTTGGATCTAAGAGCTTACAATGCTAGAACTTGAAAAATAGAAGTTTGTGGGTGTCCACTGGAAGGTTTTTTGCACTTTTAGGGCTATTGATCACTCCAAAACTTCAATTTTATTTGCAGACCTGCTAAAGACCAGCAAGCTAAATGTCTGCAAAAAATGATTAGAATGCACAAATTTACATAAGAAATTACAACTTTCTACTTGCAAAATTTATGGGAAAATTTGAGAACATACAAGCATGAAAGTAAGATCTAGATTTAACCATTTGATATGAAATAAATGCAACTTTCTAGATCTGAAAATTGAAACAAACTTTAGGATGATTTAAATCTTTTAAAAGTACTTGCTTGTTCCAAAAGAAACTTAAAAGGAAAAGAGGTATTTTGATTTGAAAGGAGGAGAATGAATCTATCCAAGCCAAAACTTGCTTGTTGGAGTTGCTTCTTGGAGAAACCTGTAACAAAATGTAAGTAAAAAATTGCCCAAAGTATAGAATCTTCAACCAAGTTCTAGTCCTTATAGGCTTTGTGATCTGCAGCTTACAAAACAAACTCACCACACGAATTAATAGATCTAGTGTGTTAGAAATCAAAGAAATGAAGAAGAGCCTAAGTACAACCGAATACAGTTGGCTACTTCTCTACCTCTAAAACTCATCCACAATTAAACAAATTGAAAACTGCAAATGTTTAATCAATATCGATATGCTAGATCTACTCAAGCATAAAGTATGAAAGTAAATAATGCATGTAATGATGGTAGAACAATTTCCTTCAAGTCTTAGCTGACACAACTCAGGAAACTATGGGGAATCATCCACAATCGGGACCAAACATCGGGGGCAACCAACCAAAAAGGTCAAGGCTTCAGAAACCAACTCACCTAATAAGCTCAGGAACCAACACCAACGGGTTCTCCTGGCCCAGAAGGATCAAGGCTTCGGCAAGTTCTGTCGCACAACTCAGAGCCAAGACATAAAACAACAAGGAGTCTATCCAACATAAGGCATAAGTGGGGAAATCCTCAATATCACAGGCTAAAGGGTAATTCAGAGTACAACCAAGAATGAAGGATAACAGATGGATGGGGGAGGTGACAAGTGATGCCATAAATGGTGGGAACAACCAAGTCCATAGACTCCATACTACTAAGAAGTTAAGACCAACGAGTATACACAAGAATTTCCAATTCTAAGCAACTGAATCACTTCTACTCTAAACAATCAATTAATAACCACACAAAGATATCGCCAGATCATGACCACTAAATACCCAATTAAGCTACCAAGATAAGTAAAAGAGCACACTAAAGGTATCCAATGCACAACCATATACTTGTTTTTGACTTGTACTAATAATTATTTATATTTTGAATAATTACAATTGCAACTTATAAATGCATTCATATATGGATATGGTTTAAACAAGGATTTCCTTTATAGTTATGATTAATCTTAAATAAATAAATATAAATGCTAAACTTGATATTATTAATCTTAAATAAATATAAATGCTTAACTTGATTACCTTTTTGAAAGATTTCATGAAAATTCTAACAAGGATTTCCTTTATTTTATAATACTTTTGTATAAGTTTGAATAGTCCTATTATTATGAATAATAATCATTATTGGAGGGTTTTTAGTAATAACCATTAACTAAGGTCTCATGATCATCATTATTAATCTTTAGATTATTACTTTGAACTAGTATAATTATATTATCATTTACACTAGTAATAATCACCATTTAGGGTTTCTTGATTATTTTCTTAATTTTTGGAGAATCATTGGAAGATGAAGGGTAAGTCGGAAGGGGAAAGGATTGGGCATCCCTATCTATCTATTTATATGCCTGACCATCAACTTATCTACCCATTATCTGTCCTGATGATGAATCCAGCTTGGGATTCGAAACGTCAACAACAAAAATGCCGACCATGGATTATCCGGAAACCCATCCTAAAACTGCAAACCACAGAAACCTAAAATCTTTAACCATATACTTGCTGGGTCATATACCTGTATCCATCATCTGAACCACTGACCATCAACTGGAACACTGTTGTTGCATAACCATGGGCATTGTCATCATAACTGCTCTAGATGGAAGAAAATGGCTACCTTAGTCACCAAATCCAGGGTCATGAGGCTCAGTCATTGCATAAGGCTAAAAATGTATACTCTGGGTCCACTGAAAATATGAGTGATCATAGAATAGCTGCTCATCAGTTGTCGATCTCAAGCATCTCATAGCAAAAGGACTGGCTCGGAAAAGTAATGGAATCTAGTTTGAAGACATGGTAGCCCCGTCTACTATGGATGTGATAACAGTTCCAACCTCATTGGACTTCATATGCAAAAAGTAGAATTTTAGATCCCATTCAAAATTCAACAGACTTAACACTGTTTAGGGTTTCAGGATTGCAACATTTCCAGTGGATTCTATCATGTATGACGGTAGGGAATTGGCATTTAATCAAGCGCATCAACCCCTCTATGTACTTCGATGTTGGTGGTGTTGATTATTTAACTCCTTTGTTATGACCTTAGTAAAAATGCACCCTTCACTCAAGCAAAATTACTTATTAGGCATGCGAAGCTTTTTCTACCATTTTTTAATGCTTGGATTAGGAGGTTGTAAATCTTCCTTAAACCCGGCTAGGACTAAAAGCATGCCAATTAATTTCTTTCAATCACACAAGGGTTTCTTCACTCGTAAATTTGCAGCGGAAATAAATACTGAGAGATATACCAATCAATCACACCAATAAAGACAACACAATATTTTCGGGTATAAACCCCTGGAAAAACCCAACTTGGGAAAACCGGTGCAGCAGTATGAGAAATATTTTATTAGAAAATATGGATCCTTTTTACAAAACAGAAAATCGATTTTTTAGCCAACAATGGCAAAATCGAATCACATAAACCAACTGAGAAAAACCTATGGGATGGCACGGTAATCGAGGCAGTTGTACGGCCTGTACTGAATCTGTACAGCCTGTTGTATGGCCCTGCTGCTGTGCTAAACACCTCCGCCTTTTCTGCCCTGTCTCTCTCTGTTGATTCGAGTGTCTTCTCTGAATCTATGGTCCTCCGTCTTCTTCGTAAAACTCTCTCTCTCAAAGCTGCTCTCTCAATCTCTGTCGGAATGAATGTGTGTCCTCTCCACCAATTGACCTTTCTTTTATAATCATTGGCTAAGTGAAAAACCTAATCTCACTATAGATCTATGGATGAGATCCTTTGCTGAGATCAATGGCTAAGATTAAATCAGTCATTTACTTTTTATTTTTCACTTTTACTTTTATAAAAAAGTATTCCAATAATTAATTAATAATTACTTTAATTAAGTTTCCAAAACTTAGGAAAAGTTAATTAAATACAATTGGTTTCCAATTAATGTCTTCTGCATGCAAGGACACATGCATGCACAGAAGACCGTCCTCAGTTGTCATAATCTAACAGAGCTTTCATCAAAATTGTAGGGTGTCAACCGATGTCCTTGGAGTATCAACTTTGATATTTGAGATAAAGGCAAGGGCTAGAGCCTAGAGATGGGGGAGACAGCATGCTATTGACGAACAGAATCCCAATACAAGCAATGATTTTGATGATATGTAGTTATTGTTGTAGCATGAAGTTTTGAAGTTTTTTGGACTCTAGAGGCGATTTAGATCCACTTTGTTTATGCATTTTGGCTTAGATATGGATTGCACTCGATGTGATTTCAATTATATGCACCAGTACTTTCTGTAAACTTTCTATATGAATCTCCTGCTAATGATTTGAGTTGGCTTGATGAGGAGATTGAGGATCCCTCTAGTGTTTCCATTTTCTGAAATGGAAACACCCAATACACCTGCATCACAATTGTTGCTTCGGTCTACCGATGTTGGCATCACCTCCTCTAGTCCCTATTCTAAGCATTCTACTTCTCGTAGTCATGCATGAGACTTGAGATTGGACTTGAAGACATTGTCTATTTTGATTTTCTACTTACGTTTTGAGTTATGTAGTTGAATTTGGTACTATTTGTGAATTTGTTCAAGGAATCATCATTCAGTTCACTATTTTGCATATAAATATGGAGTGTCAAATGTTGTATTATCATTTTTTTGAGATGATACAATGAATGTCTGCATAGAATGTGGTTTTATAACTTACATGGATTAGAAATGTCATTAGTATATTTTTTGTGCACAAAATTTACTATATTTTGAGTTTTTTTTCTATTTGCCAAGTCTTATCTGAGTCGCCGAGTCCCAAGCCAGCCAAGTATTTGCTGAGTTACAGTCTGACAACATTGGTTAGAACTATTCAAAGTTTTCAATTTTAGATCTTAGGCATGCCTCTTGAGTCTTTACTATTTAGTTTTAACATTGGACAATGATGATTGGATTTGATTTTGTAATGAATCTAATAATCCTAATAGACAATGATGATTGACTAATATTTATTATTTCCTTTTGTAATTTGAATTTCATAATTAGTTCTAAATTTTTTTATTTCAATGTTTTCAATATATATATAATTGCCGTCCCCAACCTGCCATCCCCTGAATAATTGAGGGTGCGCTCTAGCCATCATGGAAACTCGTCCCCCATGTCTCCAATATATATATAATTGCCGTCCCCAACCTGCCATCCCCTGAATAATTGAGGGTGCGCTCTAGCCATCATGGAAACTCATCCCCCATGTCTCCCCTTCCCAGAGGCCAGTGCAACATAGACATGAATATATATGTACAGTGAAAATTATTTGAATTTCATATGTATTATAATATATATATATATATAGTACCCCTGACATACCCAAGTCCCCTCTTTCAAAAAGTGGCGTCTCCCTGCCACCATTCCTGTCCCCAAACCCAAGTTTCCTGGCAACTTAGGGATAAAATAATGCCATATTTGAAACAAAAATTTGACAACCCTACTAAACTAAAGGCTTTGGCATTATCAGTAGTGATCTTTGCCAGAACACCAAATCTAGTAATTATCTCTTCCAGAAATTCTGTGACCACTTTATCTATTGTCTTCTTCGTGGGTATGGCCTCAACCCACCTGGTGAAATAGTCAGTGGCTGTGATGATCCATCAAAAACCATTGCTTGAGCTTTATTTTCATGGGTTGTTTTGAAAGCTACTTTCCATGAAGATTCCCTCAGTTTTTTATAACTTTTCCCTCCATTTTTAGGAGTTTTGGAATCTAGAATACTTTTCAAGAAATTAACAACACTTGGCACATCCAAACAATTTTTGCAACTTATTGCCAAGTCATTTCACCTCATGACTCGAGTTTTCATCTATGGTTCATGAAGTTTCTCAAAGTTGCAGATTTCCTGTAATTTTTCGTGGATTCTGCTGCTGGACTCACAAAGGTATTGGCATTATGTTGGTGGTAATGTATGCTCTCCTATTTCCTTCTTTGTTTTCTTCAAGTTAATCTGAACTATGCAACTCAGAATATGGCTCAGTTTAAGGAATTGCCCAAATTATACTGTAACAAAGTGTCTCTGCTATCTACCGACTTATCTCTAGGCACCTAAAGAAACATCACATACTTTATAATACTACACTGGTATGATATCCCTTGATTTCTAAAGATTAATCTGGTGACAACTGACAACATAAAGTACACTATTGTTGCCATACAATTTCTAAGACAAAGCAATAATTCAAAGCCTAGAGTTAAACATCAAATGCAACAAGCATGGTTTTTTAAATAGATTCATATCGATATGAAAAACAGTATGATATTTTGAGATGGACATAAGTACACACCAAATTTGCCAAATGAACAGAATATATTATGAAAATAATGGAAAAATATAGTTTCCATGCAATTTTCAACCACCAACAAGTTGGCCATGCAATCTGTGAGGAATAGATTCTTAGCAGGCTAAGAATGCATTACTTGAAAATCACTACAAGTCTATGTACATACCTTGCTTAGATCTAATATGTTGTTCAACAATCGTAGTAAAGCTGTAGAGCAGTGGCGAATTTGAGAAACTGTTGAGATTTGCTCAGTAGTGAGGCACTCATCACAAATCAGAATATCCAAAAGTCCAATAACAGCAGCCATCGGTGTTCGAAGTTCATGGCTGTGAAATCACAAAACAGACTTTACATGATCCTCAAAACCAGAAACTATGACTTAACAATACAACAATCCAAATAGCCACAAACCCTCCCATGGGGCTCTAAATAATGGAAAGCAATGCCAGGGAAGACAAATATTAAATACAAAAGAATCCCTGAAATTTAACACCTAAGCACACCAATGCAAATACAATAGTAAAAAATAATGTTCACGCTTCAAAGAAAAAAAGATTTTGAATTTAGAGAAGTGCAATTCTAGTGATCATGGAAATTGTTCCTGCCTGAAAATACATGTCTTATTTTGCATTTCCATGGGCATTCCTCTCTTGCCAAGCACAATATAGGATCCTTGGAGTTTAGTCGCAGTTATACATTGCCTGAAGAGATTTGGAGGCCATGCGTGTTGTTCTATCTTGCCCAAGCACTAGTCATCATCCGGGGCAAGAACAAAGGTGTAGAGCAGTATTGTTGGTTTGATGGAGGCTTTTCCAAAGGCATATTTCACCATGAGGTTCCATTTAGGCACATTGCACCCATATTTGGAGTTATGGCTACATGGCCTACATTCCAATTTGTCGCATCATTGATGAAGCATCTTATTCAAAGCTTGAACCCAAGGCCCGAGACCACATGGATGGACAATGTGAGCTAGAGGGGAGACTTAGAAGATGAATGCCCTACCCTGGGAGATGTCCGAGGAATGACTTATTTAATTGATTTGATAAGTTATGATAAAAAGTGGTCTTCAAATTTCATACCAACAAAATGATGAGCACAAATCATCGGAATAATCATGCCATTAGGTGTCATAGAAAAATCCTACAAAAAAGAGCATTTTCCAAACAATTCCTTTAAAAAATCCTAGAAATGGTGAGTTACAAAAGGGAATTCTTGCAGATGATATAAAAGATACACATAACTTGTAAATTAGGCATTTGAATACTAAGCTAGAATCTCTGCTACAGGAAACTTCTCCCTGAGGATTGCTTCCCCAGGGAAATACCTCCAAAACACTTAGCGACATTTCTGAAGCATTTCTTAGGTGTGCTGTGCTGTCAGCCTCATTTCCTCTTCTCCCATTTTTTCATGTGGTGGATCCCAGTGGGACCTTCCAATAAAATAATATTACCAATAAAAAACAGAGGAATCAATACATCTGCATTCTCGTCATCTATCCTATTCCTTACTTCAAGTATCTTGATCTTGTTTTATCATTATCACACTTCTCGTACTCAATGTTCAAGACTAAGTGAATGTTGAATTTCGTTCCCTCACCCTCATTCACCATTCTACCCAATCCCATGACTTCACATACAATTGGTAAATGTAATATACATATATTTGTATATACTAATATAGCCTAAGGATATAATATATGTGTATATATATGATTATTAATTAGGAACCCTTTCTCTACTGGTCATGATTGTTTAGCATGACCTGTGTCTTCAACAATATACAAATATCTCATGTACTTGTATTGCATCATCATTCATTCATTATCCAATTATAATATTGCAAATGTATACCATCATCTATATATTTGTATAAAATCTGACAAGTGTTAGAGCAGTGCATCCGATGTACCATTGCCATTAATCTGCACGAAGGAAAGTTGAGTTTGCAGGTAAAGGTTTGAAAATTGTCATTCAAGGTTAAGAATAAAAATTAAAAAAAAATTCAGACCCCTGGAGCAGCACTACAGCAGGTCATATCAGGTCATGAGCCATAGGCCATAGACCATAAGTCAGAGTCACAGGCTGCAGGATTACAGGGCCACAGCATACAGTTGTGCCAGTCTGTAGGGTCATAGTGAGCAACAGAAAGACCTTCAACCCAAGGTTTTTTTGAAACCTAAATTTTCCGTTGTTAATGACTTATATTTTGGAGGTATTAGTTCCGAGAGAAGTGTCAAATTCAAAGTGGATCCCATGGAACCTTTTAACATTAATTACAAACAATCAGGTAAAAAGGAAAAGACCCCTAACAACACAATTAAATGTTGAAATCACCAAACAAAAGGATCAAGTTAACAAAATAAAGGCAAGCAGAGACATAATGGACATTTTGCAAAAGGAACTGTTATCACACAACTTGTAGTTGTCCCTTAAGGTATCCCATCCGGGATGGTAAAGGGGATGGACAACTAAAGAGGTGACCCAAGAAGTGCAACGGTTCCCAATGCAAGCTAGGTGTCACGATAACCGAGGCACTCTTCACTTTAGATCAGGAAGAATCAAGACCAAGGGGGAGACCCTAGCCAATCAATGAAGACTAGCTAACACAAAGGTTCCTAGGGAAATGTGTAAGTTAGGTTACGGAAACCAATGCGTGAGATTAAGTGGACTCAAGAGTTTAAGTGTTGTTGAAGAGGCTTAGGAAGTGACAAGTGTTTCAACCAATGAATGACTAAGGCCACTTATGAAGACCAAATGGATTAGATCTAGCACCATGAAAGTACACAAGTGGGGCCCACTCCTTAACATAGGAAAAATGGTCCAAATGGGTCCCTTGGTCAAAAATTAATGGAAGATGGTACTAGAGGTTCTCTATGGCATGGATCTATGGATTGACCAAGAATTAAGAGCACCCAAATGCGCGATCTAGCAAAGGTCACTAACCCCAAGGAATGCGACTTGCCCCAAGGGAGACTAGTGCCTTAGATCAAGGGCCAAATGGAGTCGGATGTCCACCAAAATGTAGATCGTGGTAGTCAAGGTGCAAAGCAAGGTCGGTTTTGAAGATCAAGAGCATCCAATGGCTAGATCTCAGTAGATCTGAGATTCAAAATGCATCACCAAGTGACCCAAGTAGAACTCAACCCTCAAAATGAGGAATGGGGCCTGTTGTCCACTGAAGTTGCACCATGGTGGACAACTTGTGAACCACAAAAGACTTGAACAATATTATTGTTCACTTGCCAGAGTTCAGTGTTCATCAGGCAAAATTTTTGCCCTTTGTAATAATTTGCATGTCCAGACCCTGCGGGGATTTTGTAATAAGTTGGTCTATGCATGAATTTTTTATGAAAGGCTTGGTCGACCTTAGGGTTTGTTATTAGGGGGATACTTTAGAGTGTTTTTTCCTTAGGAATTATGCGTTACTCTTCAGTGACGTATAATTCCCGAGTTTTTCACTCACGTCCAAAGCTGGAGTATTTCCATGATGGTAAATTTTGAGGGGTTATTAAAGCCTACTGAAATGTATTTTTGTAACATGCTAGCCATCCTGAATAAGTCGTATGGACATGCACTAGGTCCCCTAGGAGTTTGACGTCATTCCGACAAAAATAATTTTTTCCGTAAATTAGACCATTTTTTTTATGGTTTAATTGAAAAAATTCAAAATGTAATAAAAGTGTCGTCTAGAGCCGGAATTTGGCGTGGGGAGGCTCGTTTTGACGCTCAGAGCATCCTTTGTACCCTAGCGCCCACCTCCTCCTTTTTTCGGGAAGCTACGGTGTCCCCGAGAGCATTTTTCGCTAAGGAGGCATCATTTTGGCATTTAAATGCTAAAAAATGAAAAAATGCACTAAGTGACAAGAGTAAAAAAGTCAAAATATTATTTAAATAAAGACAAATAAAGGGTGGCATTATTTAAATGTAAGGAGGGCGACCACTTATTGAAGTTTTGAACACATGTGGAATATAAACTTTGGATAAAATGACTACTTCAAAATATGCATGCGTGGGCTCCTTTCACGTGAGCTCCACACATGTGCAAATTGGAATTGGTGGGCGTTTATCTTTATGGGAGTTGGCTCCAATGACTTGGCATAGTCATTAATATGATTTTCCAACCAAATAAATTAGAGATTGGGCATTGAACGTAGTGTTATGAGGTGGCTCCTTTGAGGCTAGCGCATTCCTCCCTAAGGGAGACGCTTTGTGCTATGTGTCACGTTTTTTGTATGGGAGGAGTTTCCAATGAAGGGAGGGAAGACGCCTACCTTAGGTGGCAACTTTTCCCCCCATTTGAGATCACATATCATATCAAATCAAAGATTGGAGCTCTCACATGTGTCATCCCCATACCCTAGTTTTGCTCTCCCTCACCAATTCGAATTCTCTCTTGAGAAGGTTATTTAAGCAAGGTCTATTGCTCCATTATTCCTATGGATGCATAGAACCTCTGTTATTTTGTATATTGTGCTATTGAGTAATATATTTTCAGACTTTGGAGGTCCATCGAGTGCATCTTGTGTTGGAATGTTACACATATGAGGTGATATTGTTGCTATTTTTATGCTTTTTGATGCTTTCATTGTGTAGATTTAGTCTATTGGATATAGAAGCAAACATTTACTGTCGTTAACTTGTTTGTTTATGCTTAGATATTAGGAGATTCGAATGTAATCGACTGTATTCAGTTATACTTGTTAATTTTTCGATAAATGCATTCAAACATTATCTAAGATCCTACTAAGAGAATAACAAGCATAGCATAACAATCATAAACACAAGAGACACAAAGTTTCCTCGGCGAAACCAAGAAGGTGAAAAACCCTGCAACTTCCTCAGAGATAGAATAAGCCCCAATACAAAGATCACAATGATCAATCCCCAAAAGATAAATAACTCCAGCAGCTACTCCTCCTCCACTTGTGCGTGAATGAATAGAATGAGACACACTCACTCTCTATTTATACACAACTTAACCTACCTTTAACTCTAGCTGGGCCGACCTCCTAAGGAAGTCTAATAGCCCACTCACATAACATAAACAGGGCCGACCCCACACTGGTGGTCTAATAACCCATCAAATATAAGTTGTGACACTCACGACACTTGCGACACTTGCAACACTTACAAATACAAATGACGACACTTCTGATTGGAGGAATAATACATCTCCATCATGAATATAATAAAGTACAAGTGTAATACATAGAAGAATATCTTCCGAAGTTACAAATACATCAACACTCCCTCTTAACTAGGAAGGTATTCTCTAGACACAGGACATCAATACATATCGCCACAAGTCTTCAATTCTGGAGCTGGATCATCGTCACTAGATCACTAAGCATCATCGTCACTGCTGCTGTACTCGTCATCTCGATCACTGGGCTATCTCTCAATTCTTCTCATCATAGGAAGTTCTACAGACCCAGCCCTTTTTCATGCTGGTTGTAGGCCTAGCCTCCTGTAGGTCTTCATCATCTCTACGAGCGGCCATCTGGTGGAATCTTAGGCCTGATTATGTGCGTCAACAAAACCTAGCAAGAGCATCCCAGGACTAATTATGTGCCCAGCACAACCTGCAAGATCTCCCAGGAAGCTATTACATGTGACCTCGCAAAACCTAGCAAGAGCATCCCAGGACTGATTACGTGCCCAGCACAACCTGCAAGATCTCCCAGGGAGCTATTATATGCGACCAGGCAAGCAAAACCTAGCAAGAGCATCCTAGGACTAATTAGGTGCCCAGCACAACCTACAAGATCTCCCAGGGAGCTATTATATGCTACCAAGCAAAACCTAGCAAGAGCATCCCAGGACTGATTACGTGCCCAGCACAACCTGCGAAATCCCCCAGGGTGAAATTACATGCCACGGACAAAACCTCGAAAGAGCATTTTCCAAATCTCCCAGGGAGCTATTATATGCCATAGGCAAAACCGAGCAAGAGTATCTGCAAACCTCCCAGGGCGCTATTATATGTCCCTCTAAGCAAAACCTCAAAAGAGCATTTGTCAGATCTCCCAGGGAGCTATTATATGCCATAGGAAAAACCTAGCAAGAGTATCTGCAAATCTCCTACGGCGCTATTATATGGTTATCCGCACAACTTGTCCATTGCCACGGAGTATCATCCTGATACTCATGATCCACCTGATCATCCTCGCACGAAGCATCATCTTGATGCTCATGATCATACTGGTCATCATCACACAATACATCATACTGATACACATCATCATCACATGATCATCCTCATCATCGGCACAGCATCGTCCTGATGCATATCATCTGGAGCATCGTATTGATGCTCATCACATCATCGCATGATCATCCTGATCATCGACACAGCATCGTCCTGATGCATATCATCTTGAGCATCGTCCTGATGCTCATCACACAGCGCTTACATCCACAGCCATGGGAGGATCCTCCTACCACCATGCTTGGAATGGCTCCTGCAAATGTGTCCCATCACTTCTTCCTCGAAGTATCTTCTATTTGAAGAACACCAAGCCTCTCTCTGAAGTACTCGAACTTCACTCTAGCTAGTGGTTTGGTCAACACATCTGCAATATGCTCATCTGTCGCAACATACTGGAGCTTCACTACTCCTCTATGCACCATATCCCTGATATAGTGATATTTGATCTCAATGTGCTTCAACCTGTCATGGAACACCGGGTTCTCTGACAACTTCACACAACTCTGGTTGTCACAATAGATACAGGTAGCATCCAACTGGAGATCAAATAAATCAGACAGCAGCTTCCTTAGCCATACTGCCTCACAACTAACCGAACAAGCTGCGACATACTCTGCTTCGGCTGTACTCAGTGCTACGCAGGATTGCTTCCTGCTAAACCAAGAAATCACACCTGATCCCATACTGATGCAGCACCCCAAAGTGCTCTTCCTATCTGTAGCACTGCCTGCCCAATCTGAATCAACATAACTGTTATCACCTAAACTGTAGTTACCCCTATGGATAGATCCAGTCATGGATGGCAATAGGGAAGGGCAACTCTAAAGGTGCAACCACGATCACCTCGACCTCCAAAATGTATGGTTGTCACGCCAGTCGAGGCAACCTTCGCTTTATGTTATCTAGCCCAGATAACAAAGGGGGAGACCCGATCTACTCCCGACAGGAGAGATCAAAACCAAGACACCAAATCAGGGTATTTCTAGGTGAAGTTAGGTGTATGGTTTATCCTAGACCTAAGGATGAAGTCACAAACCAAGTGAGGGTTTAATAGGTGTAGTTTTGGTTCATAGTTGAATGTGAGAGTGACTTATGATGTTGGTAGTAAGATCTAGGGCTAGTGTACTAGTTCAATGTCAAAGGATCCACTGCCTTGGGAACCATGTCCAATGCAGGGTAATCTATGGGTTTAATTGGGGCTAACTAGTACAAGTGACAAGTTTGACCATAGTTCATGATAGCTTCAAGGGTATAGTTCACCATGCAAAAGTCAAACCACAAGTCAATCCAACATTCTAGGAAAGTTGAGTTAACTTGGAGAGAGGCCAGTGCCTTGGGAATTGGGAAGCGGAGTCAAAGTAGGGTTGACTTGAGGTTTAGGACTCCTAGTACTTGGGACAAGTGGACAATAAAGTTCTTGATGGATGAATGTGTCTAGATCTAGGTTTGACCCAAGTGGACCACAATCCCTAAAAACAAGGAATGCAGTCCCCAAGGCAAGATTTGACAAAGTGACAGTCTAGACCTAGGTTTTGAATTATTCCGGTTCCGGATCCGCAAGAATCTCAAGTACCCAGTTCCTCGAAGTGAGTGAACTCACTTCTCCAAGGTGGTGCGACTTTGCCCAAGGAGGCCTAAAAGTGGGTTTAGGTAGGTCAAATCAAGTCGGATGGCATCCAAATTTTAGATCCGGGTAGATCAGTCAAGTAGGGGTATGGATCTATAATTTCGTGGCAATCCACCGGTTAGATCTTAGTAGATCTGATTTTAAGTGTTCCAAGTGGTCCAAAATGGGGATTAAATCCCTTAAAATGTGGAATGGGGTCCACAAGGTGAATTTCAAGAAAGGGACAACCTGGGTGTATGTTATTTGATGTGTAGATGTCAAATCAAGTGGAATCTCAAACACCCATCGCTTAGATCTAGGTCAACCTGCTCAAATGGTGAAGTGCGCCTTCCTTGGGAGAAGCTAGGTTGGTTTGGGAGATGGGTCAAACGGAAGCCAATCCTCACCAAACTATAGATCCGGGATGCCGTGGATGCTATAGAGGTGGGTTTTCAATATCATGCCCAACAACCCACTAGATCTTAGTAGATCTAAGAAAATGCAAAATTGGGGTTTTGATTAATTAGGGTTTTAAGTGTTTTTGACAATTGGATAGACTATGGAGATAGAACTTACCTTGAGATCATACCTGAATGATGTGGTTGAGATGCCTTGATGTTGAGGAAGATTCCCGCAGAGATCAAATGAGAGATTGTTGATTTGCTTGCCAATTTGATGCCCTAGTCCACAAGTGCGCCTTCCTCTACCTGTCGAACCAAGGAATGAAATTCAATCAGTAAGATCAAGTATGGAAGAAATACAAGAGAAATGCAAATAGTAACATGAAATAGAAGGTCCTGGGACAGTAATACTCCCTGTTACCAACGAAGAGCTCCAAAGAAGAAGTAGGGAGAGTCTTCCCCTACCAATACCTCCTCCTTCAAGCAAATCGGCCTCCACCTGTAGATGCAAAAATCGTGGTACAATAGATATGGCAAACAAGATCTCCAATAACTCAGTGCAAAGGAAGAACCAACGAACGAACACCAAAAACATTCACCACAACATTGGAGATAGATGCAATAATAATTTTCTATTCCAATAATCCAGAGCCAAAAGTCCCTTTACAATGAGAGGCTCTCTCCTTTAAATAGGAAGGAGAGGCACCAAAACCCTAACCACTTTTTGAATGAGTGGCTAAGATTAAAAGATACAAATGTCTAATCAATGGTTGAGATGAGCTCAACAATATAATACATGGATCACACATAAAATATAACATAAGTGGACAAAGTCGCCCTATAAGAGGGGAATCCCACCAAATCATGATGACAAAATATCATAAGAGGCTCATGGTGGGTCCAAGGGGTAATTTTATCCCTCCTTGGTCAATCCCCATGGCACAATAACCAATAAATAATCATGAAAGTACCAAATCGTGCCTCCATAGTGAAGTCGTGGTCCTCAAAAGACCTCAAAAAATCCACAGAAAGTGCCATAAGTGATGGATGCGGGCCCCGATGAAGCTGAAACTGCTGGAGGAGGTGTGGAAGGTCCCGATCTATCATCACTGATCATCCCATGCCATAACTTTGCCTCAGTAGCCCAAATCGATTTCTTCAATAGCCATTTCTACCAATCCTGAAATGCCTCGGGAAGCGTGAAACTGCCCCAAACAGCCTCCTGGAGTGCTGGCGCTGTCAAGGTGAGGGCACCAATGTGTCCGGAAGGGGGGTAATATGGTAAAAACAAGTGGCTGGACCACCCCCTCCATCATCAGCGCCCTAGGTCAACCGGATAAAAGTCATCTCTGCTCCGACAGGGCCTCCAATAGACCAAAACTGCACTAGGACAGCCTACTGAGGCTAAATCATCACTGTAAGTGCCCGGAACTGAAAACAAACTGTCCCATTGGACTCAGAAGGTCCAAATCTATCCAAGATGTGTACTCATACACTATATGAGTCTCTGCATGATCAAAATAAATATCCAATATACCGGAACAGGGCCAATAATAATGCGCTGTATATATACAAACACTGCTGTAACCCCAGAATCATCATCATACCCTGTAGCTGCTGCATAGAATCATCCTGTATGTGTACATAGACCATATATCATCTATCCATATCATCATAAGGTCCAACATCTCATGTCCCATGGTCCTCCATGGTCAAACTAGGTCTAACCAAGACCAAATACAACTCAGACTATCATCAATAGCTGCTGCAAGGTGTCAAGGTTAATACATGCTTTACAATTTATTCAAATAGCTTCTATAACACAGAGTAATCATGACTGGCGATCTAAATCCAAATATATAGTGTCGTTAGTTATTATTATTACTCAGACTAGACTTTCAGGATCATACTCACTTCATAGTTGTGATCAATTTGCTAGTGAAGGGTGAGGGCTGACATAAATGGCTAGGCTAAGGGATGACTTGACTATCTTGACTTTGTGACACTTTGGCAAGGGAAAGGGAATACACACCATAGTATATACTGAATGAGCAATAACACAGGGAATGGCGGTGTCTCACAAATGGATGAGTTGTTTAAAGAGGGTTTATTCACCTTCACAGATGCGCACAATCCATAATACAAGCAAGGCCAGCAATTGTTTAGATATAACATTTAAGTTCCATTGCTTTTTGGGCCTGAGTTTTCCAAAGCCTTGATCTATGTGTGTTTACAAACACATTGCATAGATTTACATTTATTTTTAGGCTTTCTGCTGCAGGTGTGTTTTTAAGGCACTTGTTTACCTGAGCACTTCTAGGTGTGTCATGGACAACTTGTTTACCTAGGTATTTATTTTTCCAAAAGATATAACATTTTATTTTTCATGGCCATTTTCATTTGGCATTTCTTTCATATACAAGATATAGCATTTGATTTTTCCAGATTTTGTATTGATGGCAGCACTAAAAGTTTCAGGTTTAGCCAACACAACTTTAGTGACTAGGGGGAATTCTCATGGAACTCCAACTCACCATAGGTAAGTTTTGTCACCAACTCAGAGCCGAGACACAATAAACAGGGAAGCTCATCCAATACAGAGGCTACAGTGGGGAAAGGTCCTCCATGTCACTAGTCAAGTAGCAAATCAGGGTGATAATCTAAAAGGTAGGCCATGGATGGATGAAGACAATGAAAAGATGAAGCCAACACTAGCAAGCCATAGTATGGTGTAATGATCACCTCTATTCTCCCTAAGGAGGGTATATACCAATGAGTATGAATAGTGAACTTCTAAGTCTGAGTAGGGACAATATAATATAAATAATAGGTCAACCAGGTCCATGTATCTATATGATCGCCAGATCATGACACTAAGTGCTAAGACATGCTATAAGAATAAGTATAAAAGCAATCTAACCATAACACATATAATATACCTGCTGAGTCATATACCTGAATGCACATCAACCTGTACCATCATCTGTCCTCTGGAACTGCTGCTGTAACTCTGGGCACTACTGACTGCTCTGTACCAATGGTATAATGGCTATATCGGGCATCTCTCTAAGTGTCCTGAAACTCAGTCATGGCATGGGGAATATAGCTGCTGTCCACAATCTGATAGTGATCCAATATAAATGCTCATCTCGGCATCTCAAATGCAAGGGAACTGGCTGAATAGTGTACTGGAATGAGAAAAATAATGTATGGTAGCCCGGCTACTATATATGTGATAACAATAACCCTCCAGGTTAAACTTTTGATTCGCATCATACTTGAGCCCATAATCAATTGTACCCTTCAGGTACCTCAGAATATGCTTTACAGCAATCAGGTGAACATGTCTAGGATCTGTCAGAAACTGGCTCAAGGTGTTCACCGCAAAGCAAATATTTGGTCTCGTGTTCGTCAAGTACATCAAGGACCCAATCATCTGACGATACACCGTGACATCAACCGACTCTAATGAAGCATCACTCAATAGCTTCAGGTTCGATACCATAGGTGTGGCCATGGCCTTGCAGTCCATCATCTCGAACCGCTTCAGGATCTCTACTGCATACTTCCTTGTCCAAGGAAGATTTCATCTACACTCTGCCACACCTTCATACCTAGAAAGTAATGCATCATACCCAAGTCCTTCATCTCGAACTCAGCAGCAAGCTTCCTCTTCGTGTCGGCAATCAATCTATCCTCTTCTGTTAAAAACAGGTCATCCACATACAATAGGAGTATCACTGGATTGCCTTCCTCAACCTTGTAGTAAAGGTTGGAATCCGCTTTACTCTTAGTAAAGCCTAAACTGGACAGGAAGTTGTCTATCCTGCCGTACCATTCCTAGGGGCTTGCTTCAAGCCATACAAGGCTTTCTTCAATCTACATACATATGACTCCCTATCATGTGTCTCAAAACCAAGTGGCTACTCCACATACACTTCCTCTTCGACTACACCATTCAAGAAAGTTGTCTTGACATCCATCTGGTGTATCTTCCACTTCATCACTGCAACCAGAGCAAGTATTGTTCTAATGGAAGTGTATCTGGCTACAGGTGCAAAAGTCTCTTCATAATCTATCCCCTCTTTCTAGGAGAAGCTACGAGCTACAAATCTTGCCTTGTATTTCTTTATGCTGCCATCTGCAGCATGCTTGATCTTATAGATCCACTTGAAAGTCACAACAGACTTTCCATCTGGTCTTGGGACCACATCACAAACATCATTCTTCATTATCGACTGGTATTCCTCAACCATGGCATCCTTCCATTCTTTCTTTTCCACTGCTTCTTCATAACTGGAAGGTTCTTTGTTCATAATGTCACAGAGCAAGGCAACATAGTTGGTGTGTGATCTTGTCCTTTTCCTTTCTCTGTGTTCCTCCTCTGGAATACCATACCTTTTTGCATCTTGGATGAGCTCTCTAGCCCATGCAGGTTTCCTCTTGTGAGAGTTCTTCTTACGGGGTGGATCTATAGGTTCTTGTGGATCTTCTATTTCACAATCCCCTTCTGGTATTGCTTCATTCATGGTGGTGTCTTGTGTTCTGGGTAACCTAGTTCTTCATAGTCTTCAACAGGTGTCTTCCTTGATTTGATGTATGCTAAGTTTTCATCAAAAGTCACATCCCTATTGATGTCAATCTTCTTGAACCCTGGAAAGTAGATTCTGTATGCCTTTGAGCTTTCACTGTACCCCACAAATATACCCTTCTTTCCTGAAGGATCTAACTTTGTCCTCTTTTCTTTTGGAACATGTGTATATACTGGACAACCAAATATTCTGAGATGGCTAACTTCTGGTCTCTTACCAGAGAAAACTTCTTCTAGTGTCTTGTTGTCTAGTATCTTGTGTGATGTTCTGTTTTGTACATATACAGTTGTCCTAGTTGCCTCTGCCCATAGGTGCATGGAAAGATCTTGGTCATGTAGCATTGCCCGTGCTACTTCCATTATTGTTCTATTCTTCCTTTCTGCAACTCCATTCTATTGTGGATTGTAAGGAGTGGTCAACTCCCTCTTAATCCCTGAATCACTGCATAACTTCTTGAAATCTCCTGAAATTTCAAAAATTTCAACTTTTGCACAAAACCCTAATTTTCCACCTTTCCGATCAAAATCCCAAATTAGGGTTTGATAGAACCCGACCTTCTGCCCAACCAAAAAGTTCGATCTTGGTCTCTAAACATCGATTTTCTTGAGGGGCATCCAGCCGTGGTCTGGGATTCCAAAAATTCCAACTTTCTCTGAAACCCTAATTTCCCGCAGTAGTGACGGACCAAAAACTGAAAGTGCTCAGAATTGAATTCTGTCTCGAAAGAAAGATGCGCCCTTCCAAGGAGAGTCGGCCTAGCCTCCTGCCTTTGATGATCTGAGGAGAGAAACCCAAAGATTAAGAAGCCCTAGCTTCCGCAGCTGCACAGTGTCTTCTTCTTAGCACGACTCTGATTCCATATTAATTTTTCGATAAATGCATTCAAACATTATTTAGGATCCTACTAAGAGAATAACAAGCACAGCATAACAATCATAAACACAAGAGACACAAAGTTTCCTCGGAGAAAACCAAGAAGGTGAAAAACCCCGCAACTTCCTTAGAAATAGAAGAAGCCCCAATACAAAGATCACAATGATCAATCCCCAAAAGATAGATAACTTTAGCAGCTACTCCTCCTCCACTTGTGCGCACTCCTCTCTCAACTAATGCGATTTGGATGAGTGAGTGAATGAATAGAATGAGACACACTCACTCTCTATTTATACACAACTTAACCTGCCTTTAACTCTAGCTGGGCCGACCTCCTAAGGAAGTCTAATAACCCACTCACATGACACAAACAGGGCCGACCTCACACTGATGGTCTAATAACCCATCAAATATAAGTTGTGACACTTATGACACTTGCGACACTTACAAATACAAATGACAACACTTCTAATTGGAGGAATAATACATCTCCATCATGAATATAATAAAGTACAAGTGTAATACATAGAAGAATATCTTTCGAAGTTACAAATACATCAACAATACTTAGATTCATTTGGTCTCATTTTATTCCAACATACATTGTTTTTTGCAAGTTGTGGCATTGTTTTAGCTGCAAATCCAAAGGCTCAAGGGGATTGAGAACTCAGTTGTTCTTCTTTTTCTTGGGCAGCCATTTTTCATCTAACATATTTGTATTTCAGATATCTTTCAAAGCTATTTGCAAAGAGATGAGGGCATTGGAAAAAACAAGTTTCATCCATCTCTTTAAACAAAACTATCTCTTCTCCCAACTTTTTCTTGCTTTGCTTAAGAAGCAGATCCATTCTCATGCTTAGTATTTAGATTCATTCTTCTTTCAGCATTGCAAACTAGTTTAGATCTGATATTTCAATTAAAAAGTTTATCATTCATTAGATCTAGGTTAGATTTGAGATTTTCTATACTTACAAAAAAAAATTGAAATTTTTCTAAGTGTAAAATTTTTCAAATTTTTTTATTTTTTCATTGTCTTTCCCATCATATTTCAAGACTTTTAACTTGCTGGTTTTTAGCAGGTCTGCACATAAAAGTGACTTTTTTGAGTGATCAAGACCATCAAAGAAGGCTTAAAACGAACCGGTGGACACCTAATTTGTTGTAAAAAAAATTGTACATGATTGTAAGCTCTTAGATCCAAGTTTAATGGACTAAGAAGCATTTTATTTTCAGCATACCAATTGTAAAAAGTTTAAACGAGAGCAGCAGGGTAACCAGCACCCACATCCCATCACCCCTAGGGGGATTTGCGTTTTTTTTTGTCAAATTTCGTGAGATTGCTTTTTTCTAACCACACTTACCCACACACTCACTTTTGAAGTGCAGGGTGTATCTTTCATTTAATTTTGCAATTTAAATCATTTTCCTTTTTTGCAAAAGTAAAGTAGAAATAAAACCGTCTTCGTCGCCACGAAGTATGCTCTCACCTTCACCCAAAGGCAATTTTGTTGATTAGTGAAGGTTGATCAAAAAGTGACGCATAAGATTGGCCATCAATATCTTTTTATTTACAAGTTTTGCATTTAAATTTCATAAGACTCTTGAACTTAGCTGAAAAGCAAGTCAAGAGTGCTCTTTGTCAGAGGGTCGATGGTTACTTGCTTCTAATTGAAATAAACTATTTTCCTACACTGCGTATGCTCTACCCACCAACAGTACGTCTGAGCTATGGAATACCAAAAGCAGTTGGAAGCACTTTTTTAATTCTCACATTTAATTTAATCAAGTCACCTAATAAAATTAACTACCCACAACATAGTGAAAACCTGGCACTTCAAGACTAGTTTTTGGTGGGGAAGTTCTGCCTGGGGACGCCGGGTAGTTGTACTCTGACCTTGGGGCACCGTTAGACTACATCCTTGTTGGTGTAGTGTTGAACACGCGCTCAGGGATTTACAATCTGTCATGTCCTTGTACAAAAGCACCAAATTCTGGATTTCCGGACATTCCTCTCTGTCCCTTTACGGTATATCGAGAGTTTCCCTTTTTTCCCTAATCAAGATTCATTTTAATAATTTAAAATCAACCAAGAGACAATTGCACAACATTTCACTTTTCCAGCATTTACAAATTTCGGACTGTGTTTTGACTCCATAAGCCATTGGTCCTTGCACTTTTCATTTGCTTTATATCAATCAAGTATTTGTGCATCTGTATAATTTACAATGTTATTTGAACTTATGCTGGTAAAAGCTTTCTTAACTATTGTTGCAATTACATCTTGAACCTTAATCAAAAACTCCCAAAAACATTAATAAACAACCTATCACTTAACTGGAAGACCCTAACAACCTTAGTAACATTCCATAGGGACTACCCCCCCTTGGCTTTCGTTGGGATTTTTGCCTAAACGGAGAAGTCAAGAACCAAGTGACATACTTGACTCGAGACTTGCCACCAAGGGCACACCGAGCGGCAGCATAGATTTCTGCTGCGACAAAGACGGTGTGTGATCCGGCGGCAACAGGGTCCACAAGGTGAAATACTCTCAGCATGACTAGCATTTGCTGACAGCTTGCCCCCAACATGACTTGCAGTGGATGGTTGCTCAAAAGAAAAAGACTATTGAACTACAGACCACACTTTTTGCACTTCTGGAAGTACAGGGCACAAATAGGTTAGGCAGTCTCCCTCGCAAAACTTACAAGCGAACTTAAGCTTCTGTTTATTAGGTTTGTCGACAATGTCCACTTTCTCAACATGACTTGCAGTGGTTGATCCAATGTCTCCAATATGACTCACAGTAATTGGTGACTTGTCATTAATATGACCAACAGTGATCAATGACACGTTCTCAACATGACCAACAATGGTTGAAGACATGCTTTCAGTATGATTTGCAGTGACTGAAAGTTTGCGCCCAGCATGACCTCTAAAGGCTGGGTAGGTGCCCCCAGCATGACCTTGAGAAGCTAGGTGGGTGCCCCCAGCATGACTTCCAGACGTTGGGTGGCTGCCCCTAGCATGACTTCCAAAGGCTGGGTGGGTAGGTTCAGTATGATTAACAGTGACCGAGTGAGTTCTCCCAACATGATCTCCAGAGGCTGGGTAGGTGCCCCCAGTATGACTTCTAGAGGTTGGGTGGCTGCCCCCTTGCTTTGGCATCTTCTCCCTATTCTTCCTCCGTCTATTCCTTTTAGACTGTTGGTTACTAGTATTACTACTTTCACCACAAGAGGTAGAAGGAGGAGGAGAAAATGTTAATGGCGAGGCAGGCATAGGGTTTTGATGCTCTTTATGTGAGGTGCTTACTTGAGAAGCATCAGGAGCATGCAAGGCGTTAGGAGTGGAAAACAACCAAACCGGTAGCCCTATAATGAATCCCGTAATATTCAAGGTAGCCATTAAGGGAGTACCAATGTTCCCAATGAATGGAAAAGCACAAGGAGCCCCTTGAACGGGGGTCCCTTGATTGGTGCCGACTGGGATGCTATCCATAGTTTCCGACTCAATGGGTCAGAAATCTCTAAGGCCAACTAAAAACAAGCAGCACAAAGAGCACACCACTAAAAATGTCCTACAGTGATCAAAACCAGGAAAACAAAGCTAATACTCTCAGAAGCAAGTCTGGGATGATGAGGGCCCGGAACAAACCAATAGAGTATCGACGGTCAGTTACACGGCGTCAAATGGAGGTCCTCTAGGTGCAAGCGTTTGAATCACCAAACCACCCTCCCGGTATTACTTCAAAGGGTTACCTTCCGTGTCTGTCCGAGGTGCAGTGGAAATAGCCTTCCACTATACCTGTGAAGAGCCCTAGGGTTAAGATACTAAGGATACCACAAATACGAAAATACCTGGGGGAACAGTCGCCAGCCTAGCCAAAACACATGGGCAAGGTAGCAAAGCCCGAAATCCAAAAGCACTTAAAAGTACTAGTGGACCCCCGTACGCGGATTAGCTCTGGTTTATGTTCGAAAGGAAAGTGAGGGGGTATGCTCAGCAGTTCCAGTCTCACACGGCCTCGTGCTTAACTCTGGTTTGAGTAAAGCGTTCCCAGGATATTTCGATATAAGTGGGTTTACCTAAGAGATTGTCTTACTACGATTATTGAGCAATGAAACCGATTTCGGGCAGTTTAAAGTTATCTACCCCGAAATCCTAGCCTAAGCTAGTTGATGTTGTGTAAACCTAAAAAGAAAAAGTTGCTAATTAATTTTATTAAATTTTCTTATTAGAGGCTACTTTTTACTCAAGAAGGGTAGTGAAGTGTGTGGGATGGTTTCGACAGAAAGCAAAGTGTGTACAAATGATGCTTTTAAAACTTCACAAAGAATCTTTTTGTTTTTTCGTTTATGTCTTTCAAAACAAGAAATGGGCAATCCTAAGCATAACCATTTTTTCAATTTTCTTTTAATTTTCAAAGCAAAGAGCAAAATGATCTATCCTACTTCGAAATAATAATGGCAAATCTTACTACTAAGCTACCAATTTTCAATTTTTTGATCTTTTCTTCTATTTTGCAAGAGAAGATGAATATGAAAAAGGGAAACAAGCAAGATCTAGAGAAGGTGTGGGTAAAGATAAAAACTTAATGGCTTAAAGCAATCAAATCCAACGACCAACAAAGACTTGACCTACAGAGTTGTTTCAACGAAAAAACTCTAGATTTGGAACAAGATGTAAAAGAAAAGGCAAAGTTGATGCATGCAACGGAAAGACAAACCTAGAGGTTGCTCCTAAGCATCAGAAACCAAAGAAAAACATCCGCCAAACAGGTAAGGTAGGCAAGCAAACCAAAGTAACTCTACCGCCACACAAACTCAAAAAGGAAAAAGCTATCAGAAGGCTTCAACCAACTCAGACTGACCTGAACAGGAGTTCAGAAGGTATCCAGAGCGTCAAAACTTTTCAAAAACCACCCTAAAAACTCAAACTGGAATCAAACCCTAAAAAAAAGACAAGACTCGGTAAAAGTGCACAGGTATTGCAACAAACAACAAGCGTTGAGTACGCAGGTCTGTATCAATGGAACATGCGTCTAGGGCAAAAAGTGCGCTACTGTACCTAACAGAGAGTCGCGCACAGCTTCAAAAGGCTTAAAAAAAAAAAGACACCTAAAACAAGTGCTGAAGCAAGTGAAGCAATCCAAAGGGACTTTCAAGGGGTTAAACAAGACTAAAAAAAGACAAAGATGTCTCAATAACAGTCAAGGAAGCAAGGCAAAAAGCCAAGAGTAGACCCAACAACCTGGAAACCAAACCCTAGTAGAAGGCTTAGACATTCAGGAAAGATGTGCTTCTGTCTGGTATAAGAACCAGTGCCTGCAACACAAAATGCGTGGCTATGCTTCAGGGAAACTAGTGCACAAGGCAGAAAATGCGCTTCTGTATGCACAGAAGACCAGCGCACAGGGACTTAAAGCAATAAAAAAAAGCTTTCCTCAGTCAGGCTGAAATGAATCAAGACAAAAAGGAAAAGCAAAGTAACCTATAAGAACCTCTCAGAAAACCAACAGACTGTAAATACTGAAAGAAAACCTAGACAAGGTCCCCAGAGCATAAACAACCGGTGTTCCCCAGCGGAGTCACCAGTTCTCTTGTGCAGAAATATACCCTATAGTGGGGGAGATGACACTACCAACTTACATGGGGTGACAGGTAAATACATTATGCTTTGCACTAATTACTATGAATGAAACGAGATTAGGATTTCGAAAATAGTACATTTTTAACGATGGTTGGTCCTAGCTTTCGCCCAATCTTCCACAGTAATGTACCTGCAAAACAAATCAACCTTCCTCAGCGTATCTTGACTGTAATATATATAATGAAATTGAAAGCAATTTGACATCAATCACCATCAAACATTCAATAAAATAGACATTTCATTGGGACGGGAAGGGTATTTCCACCTTTTATTGTCAAAGAAATGTAGTTAAGTACAGATTTACCTGATTTGTCCAGACACTTCTGCAACCGAGTCCTGGGCTCTTGCTCCTTACAATGACTTAGAAAATCCTTCAGCGTAACAGTAGCTTCTTCTTCATTGGCCTCCCTCATGGCTTCCCCTTGTATTTATGGGACAAGGTTGGAAGTTAGATTCGTGAGGTAGTTGAATTGGGAGGTTGCGGGAGTTACAGAACCAACCTCAACTAATCCCAATTCGTAATCTTAATATATTTTTTCATTCATCTTAACATGTGCGCAGGTATCATAACAGTAAACCAGTGCATAATATGCAACTATTGTTCTTTACAACCAGCGCACACATCTTTTGAGGTAAGTGCGCAGGTTCTCTTCAGCAGAACCAGCGTTTAGAACGCTAGATGTCAATAGCAAAAGTAGCGCACACATAGTGAAAACTGCAAAAAAAATATGATTTTCAGTTGAAGATGTGTGATCTCAGCAATAACTCATCCAAGGGCAATCCAGCTCTTCCATCCATAGTGTCCTATTGTGTGATCAACAGGGCAATGTGATCACGGACGGAGAAGTGCAGATTTGACCTATAAGAACAAGTTTTATACACTCTTGCTATATACGTGAGAAAGTTTGCATATGTGTGTTACCAACTATTTTGTACAATAGTTTAATTTCTTGTGAGCCGCCAGCTTCATGAACATGTTTAATGTTCATCGTCTGTGTTCAGAAGTTCAAAAGTCATTTTCAGGGCAATTTTGCTCCATTTGTAATAACTGCATGTTCATACCCCCATGGGGAAATTGTAAAAAGTTGGTCTAAATGGCATCCTTTTATAAAAGACTCGGCTATCCTTAGGTTTAACTGTCAGGGGGATACTTTAGAGTGTTTTTTCCTTAGGAATTATGCAATGCGCTTCAATCGTGTATAATTCTTGAGTTTTTCACTCATACCTCCAAAGCTGGAGTATTTACCATGGTGGTTGAACCTAAAGGTGGTTATTAGAGTCTTGTGTCTAGGATTTTTTCCGTATTAGCCATCTCGATTGAGTGGTATGAACATGCACTAGGTCCCCTAGGAGTTTTGTTTCATTCCGAAGAAAATAATTTTTTCCATAAATTAGACCATTTTTAAATGGTTTAATTGGAAAATTTTCAAAATGTGATAAAAACCTCATCCGGAGGCGGCATTTGGCGAGGGGAGGCTTGTTTTGACGCTCAGAGTGCCCTATTTATCCAAGTGCCCACTTTCTCTGGGTTTTGGGCGATTACGTTGCCTCTGGGAGCAGTTTTGGCTAAAGATGCATCATTTTGGCATTTAATTGCCAGAAAAAGACAAATTGCACCATATACAGAAAATCAAAAAATTGATTTATTAAACTATGGAAAAGGAGGCATATGGATTATTAGTGATGTACGATCACATCAAAGTGGTAAAAAAGCATGTCATGGGCCAAACTTTGGATTATTTGATTAAATATTAGCGTGTGCCTCCCTCTTCACGTGAATGAATGGTGGGCACATGAGACTCACGAGTTAGGCGAGTTTAGACTTGGGCGAAGGTTTCAATGGGAGAGGGGCGCCCCTCTCATGAGGTGGCAACCACCTCATCTCCCACCAACCCCAATCACACCTACCCACTCAAGCTTCAGCAGCCAACACTCAAGGTTCACGTGAGCTCCTTCACGCACTTTGAAACTCTCGAATTGATGGGCGAGTACTCCAAGCTTCCATCACACCAAGCTCAAGTGCCTATTTCTCCACGAATTAAGGCATCAATCCCTCATGAGTTTTGTGAATGCGCCCTCCTTGGGCCTTCCTTCATGCATTCGAATTGCTCCCTCTCTCATTGTATAAATACAAACATGTTATCACCTAAACTGTAGTTACTGTTATCACATATATAGTAGCCGGGCTACCACACATTATTTTTCAGATTCCAGAGCACATTTCAGCCAGTTCCTTTACTTTGAGATGATGAGATGAGCAGCTATCTATGGATCACTATCAGATTGTGGACAGCAATTGTATTCCCCATGCCATGACTGAGTCTCGGGACACTCAGAGAGATGACCGATATAGCCATTATACCATTGGTACAGAGCAGCTAGTAGTGCCCAGAGACGCAGCAGCAGTTTCAGAGGACAGATGATGGTACAGGTTGATGAGCTTTCAGGTATATGACTCAGCAGGTATATCATGGTGTTATGGTTAGATTGCTTTTATACTTATTCTTATAGCATGTCTTAGCACTTAGTGTCATGATCTGGCGATCATATAGATATTTGGACCTGGTTGATCTATTATATATATTATATTGTCCCTACTCAGACTTAGAAGTTCACTATTCATACTCATTGGTATGTACCCTCCTTAGGGAGAATGGAGGTGATCATTACACCATACTTTGGCTTGCTTGTGATGGCTCCATCATTTCATTGTCTTCATCCATCCATGGCCTACCTTTTAGATTATCACCCTGACTTACTACTTGACTAGTGGCATGGAGGACTTTTCCCCACTGTAGCCTCTGTATTGGATGAGCTTCCCTGTTTATTGTGTCTCGGCTCTGAGTTGGTGACAAAACTTACCTATGGTGAGTTGGAGTTCCTTGTGAATTCCCCCTAGTCACTAAAGTTGTGTTGGCTAAACCTGAAACTTTTAGTGCTGCCATGAATACAAAATATGGAAAAATGAAATGCTATATCTTGTATGAAAATCCCATTCATGCAATGTGTTTCTAAACACACATGAATGAGAGGCATGCCAAATGAACATGGCAATGAAAATAAAATGTTATATCTTTTGGAAAATAAATACCTAGGTAAACAAGCTGTCCTTGACACACCTAGAAGTGCTCAGGTAAACAAGTGCCTTAAAAACACACCTGCAACAGAAAGCCTAAAGAAAAAATGTAAATCTATGCAATGTGTTTATAAACACACATAGATCAAGGCTATGGAAACTTCAGGCCCAAAAGCAATAGAACTTAAATGCCATATCTAAACAATTGCTGTCCTTATCTGTATTATGGATTGTGCGCATCTGTGAAGGTGAATAAACCCTCTTTAAACAACTCATCCATTTGTGAGACACCGCCATTCCCTGTGTTATTGCTCATTCAGTATATACTATGGTGTATTCCCTTTCCCTTGCCAAAGTGTCACAAAGTCAAGACAGTTAAGTCATCCCTTAGCCTAGCCAGTTAATTTAAGCCTTCACCCTTCACTAGCAAATTGATCACAACTATGAAGTGAGTATGATCCTGAAAGTCTAGTCTGAGTAATAATAATAATTAACGACACTATATATTTGGATTTAGATCGCCAGTCATGACTACTCTGTGTTATAATTGTTATTTGAATAAGTTGTAGAGCATATATTAACCTTGACACTTTGCAGCAGCTATTGATGATGATCTGAGTTATATTTGGTCTTAGTTAGACCTATTTTGACCATGGAGGACCATGGGACATGAGATGTTGGACCTTATGATGATATGGATAGATGATATATGGTCTATGTATACATACATGATGACTCTATGCAGCAGCTACAGGGTTATAATGATGATTCTGGGGTTACAGCAGTGTTTGTATATGTACAGCGCATTATTATTGGCCTTGATCCAGTATATTGGATATTTATTTTGATCATGCAGAGATTCATATGGTGTATGAGTACACATCTTGGATGGATTTGGACCTTCTGAGTCCAATGGGACAGTTTGTTTTCAGTTCCGGGCACTTACAGTGATGATTTAGCCTCAGTAGGCTGTCCTAGTGCAGTTTTGGTCTGTCGGAGGCCCTGTCGGAGCAGATGTGATTTTTATCCAGTTGACCTAGGGCGCTGATGATGGAGGGGGTGGTCCAGCCACTTGTTTTTACCATATTACCCCCCTCCCGGACACATTGGTGCCCTCACCTTGACAGCGCCAGCACTCCAGGAGGCTGTTTGGGGCAGTTTCACGCTTCCCGAGGCATTTCAGGATTGGTAGAAATGGCTATTGAGGAAATCGATTTGGGCTACTGAGGCAAAGTTATGGCATGGGATGATCAGTGATGATAGATCGGGGTCTTCCACACCTTCTCCAGCAGTTTCAGCTTCATCGGGGCCCGCATCCATCACTTATGGCACTTTCTGTGGATTTCTGAGGTCTTTTGAGGACCACGACTTGACTATGGAGGCACGATTTGGTACATTCATGATTATTTATTGGTTATTGTGCTATGGGGATTGACCAAGGAGGGATAAAATTACCCCTTGGACCCACCATAAGCCTCTTATGATATTTCATCATCATGATTTGGTGGGATTCCCCTCTTCTAGGGCGATTTTGTCCACTTACATTATATTTTATTAGTGATCCATGTATTTTATTGTTGAGCTCATCTCAACCATTGATTAGATCTTGAGATCTTTTAATCTTAGCCACTCATGTAAAAAGTGGTTAGGATTGTACTCTCTCCCCATCCTATTTAAGGAGGGAGCCTCTCATTGTAAAATTCATCTAGAGATTTTTGGCTCTTGGCTCTTGGAATAAAATTTCTATCTTTTGGAGTACATGCTTGGATTGGAGTGGATGTTGGTTGCTTCGATTGTAAATGCTATTGTCCATTGCACTGGAGGATCTATTGTAGCTATCTTGCATATTTGCCATACTTTATTTGCAGGTGAAGAGGACGATTTTGACAAGTGCGAATTGGTGGGGAGGCTTGCCCTTCAAGCTTGGAAGAAGTCGTTTTGGGTTTGACAGGGAGTAGTTTTGCCTTTGTGTCAACTATTCTATGTTTCTCTCTCTCTTGCTTGTATCTACCTTCAATTTGTTAAACTGATTGATGCTTTGCTCCTTGGCTTGACAGGTTAGAAGGAATTATATGTGGCTTGGAAAAATCGATTTGGCAAGAGGGCTTCAACAATTCTCCATTTGATCTTTGGCAAAGTAATCCTCGTCTCAACTAGCATTCATCTCTTCATCCAGGTATGTTCCAAGAGGTATGATCTTCTCTTCCTTGAATCTTCCATAATTTCTAGATCACAAAAACCCTAATCAAATTAAAACCCTTGTTTTTGGTATTTTTCAGATCTACTTAGATCTAGCATTGTTCTTGAAGAGATATTGAAAACCCACCTCTATAGCATCCACCCCTAGTTGGATCTATAGTTTGGTGGTGATTGGCTAAGAATTGACCCACTTTTCAAGGCAAAAAGCCCTCCTTGACCCAAATCGCACTTCCTAGAGAGAGGCTTGTTAGGCTAGATCTAGCACATGGGTAGGTGAGATTTCACTTGATTTGCATTCTAGACACTTGATAACCTAAACCCATATCCTTACTTTGGTGAAAACTACCTTGTGGACATCTCTCCATGTTTTAAGGGGTTGAAACCCCCTTTTGATCTTCTTGGTACCTTAAAACTTAGATCTACTAAGATCTAGCCATTAGATTCACTTGAAATTTTGAAGATACATAGATCGGGGTACTAGCCACTTGGATCTACAGTTTGGTGGCCATTGGACTTGATTTGGTCCACCAAACCCATCTTTTGCCCTTCCTTGAGCAAGTCGCACCCCCTTGAAGTTTTGAGTTGGTCCACTTCTACGAAGTGGGTGTTGGAGATTTTCGCGGATTTGGAATGCCCATGCCTTGAAACCTAGGTCTATACTGTCTTTTCGTCAAGATCCGCCTTGGGGATTGCATTCCTTGTTTTAAGGGATTGTGGTCCACTTTTGGTCATCTTTAAAAAAAAACTAGATCTAGTAAGATCCAACCATTGGATCTCATCCATTCCATTTGACTTGGCTTCTAGGTGTCCCGATCTACACTTTGACATACTTTTTGACCCCATTAGCCCATCCAACAAGGCACTAGTCCTTCTCCAAGCAAGGCGCACTCCTTGGGATTAGTGTCAAACCCTAGATCTAGTACATGGGTAATCCTAGAACCAACTCCAACTTATAGATCTAGCCTAGATCTAACCTATAGTACCATCCTCAAACCTAACTTCACCTTGTGGGTCCATCTAGAACCATTTCACACTTCCCAAGAAACTAGACCCACTTGTGCAAACACATGGTACTATACCAAGTAATCATACCCCATCATGTGGCCTAAACCATACACAGGTTGAAACACTAACTATCCATTACACCACCATCAACCATTTCTTAACTCTTAGGTCCACTTAGCCTTGCATTGGTTTCCGTAACTCATCATTTACCTACCCTTAGAAACCTTTGTTTGGGTCCAATCAACTGTGATTGGGGTATAGGGTCTCCCCCTTGGTCTAGTTATACCTTGACCTAAAGCGAAGAGTGCCTCGGTTGACGTGACTCCCACATTGCATTGGGAACCGTGGCATCTCTTGGGTCACCTCTTTAGTTGCCTGTCTCCTCTACCGTCCCGGATGGGATACCTTTAGGGGCAACTACAAGTTGTGTGATAACAGTTACCCCTGTGGATGTATCCATTAATGGATGGCAATAGGGAAGGGCAACTCAAAAGGTGCAACCACGATCACCTCGACCTCCAATAGATGGTTGTCACGCCAGTCGAGGCAACCTTCGCTTTATGTTATCTAGCCCAGACAACAAAGGGGGAGACCCGATCTACTCTCGACAGGAGAGATCAAACCAAGACACCAAATCAAGTTAAAACTAAGTGAAAGAAGGTGTATGGTTTATCCTAGACCTAAGGATGAAGTCACAAGATAAGTGAGGGGTTCAATGAGTTTAGTTTTGGTTCATTATTGATGTGTGAGTGACTTATAGTATTTGAAAATAAGATCCAGGATTATAGTACTAGTCAATGTGAGAAAATCTACTGCCTTGGGAACCGTGTCCAATGCAGGGTAGTTTAGGGGTTGAATTGGGGCTAACTAGTACAAGTGACAAGCTTGATCATGAAGTATGATGACATCAAAGGGTTTAGTCCACCAAACAAGGATCAAACCACAAGTTAATCCAACAATCTAGGAAAGTCGAATTGACTTGGAGAGAGATCAGTGCCTTGGGAATTGGGATAATGTAGTCAAATGAAATTAACTTGTGGTTGATGACTCCTATTGCATGAGACAAGTGGGCAATTAAAGGTTTGATGGATGAATAGGTCTAGATCTAGAGATTCAAGGTTTGAACTAAGTGGACCACAATCCCTTAAAACAAGGAATGCTATCCCCAAGGCAAGATTTGATGAAGTGACCAACTAGACCTAGGTTTTGAATTATGCTCGTTCCAAATCTACTAAAATCTCATGTACCCATGTCCTGGAAGTGGACCAACTCCAATCTCCAAGGAAGTGCGACTTTGCCCAAGGAGGGTAAAATGTGGGATAAATGGGATCAAGACAAGTCCAATGACATCCAAATTTTAGATCCAAGTAGGTTGATCAAGTGAGAGTGTGGATCTACAATTTCAAGGCAATCCAATGGCAAGATCTTTCTAGATCTGAGTTTGAAGATACCAAGTGGTCCAAAATGGGGATTAAATCCCTTAAAATGTGGAATAGGGCCCACAAGGTAGAAATTGCCAAAGTAAGAGTCTAGGGGCAGGTTTTAGGATGTGTAGATCATGAATCAATTAAAATCTCAACTACCCATCAACTAGATCTAGGTCAACTCAACTCTCCAAGAAGTGCGCCCTCACTTGGGGAAGCCAAGTTGGCTTGGGAAGGGGATTAAATGAAGGCCAATCCTCACTAAACTATAGATCCGGGATGCCGTGGATACTATAGAGGTGGGTTTTCAATATTATACCCAACAACCCACTAGATCTCAGTAGATCTAGGAAAATGTAACAATGGGGGTTTTGATTAATTAGGGTTTGAAATATTTAAGATAAGTGGATAGATCATGGAGATAGAAATTACCTTGAGATCATACCTGAGTGATGAAGAGAGATGCCTTGATGTCGAAGAAGGTTCCCGCAGAGATCAAATGAGAGATGGTTGATTTTGCTTGCCAAATTGATGCCCTAGCCCACAAGTGCGACCTCCTCTACCTGTCAAACCAGGGAATAGTGATTCAATCAGTAAGACCAAATATGGAGGAAATATAAGCGAAATGCAATAGTAACATGAAATAGAAGGTCCTGAGACAGTAATACTCCCTGTTACCAACGAAGAGATCCAAAGAAGAAATAGGGAGAGTCTTCCCCTACCAATACTTCCTCCTCAAAGCAAATCTGCCTCCACCTATAGATGCAAAAACATGGTACAAAAGATATGGCAAAACAAGATCTCCAATAACTCAGTGCAAAGGAAGAACCAATGAACGAACACCAAAAACATTCACCACAACACTAGAAATAGATGCAATAATAATTTTCTATTCCAATAATCCAAAGCCACCAGTCCCCCTTTACAATGAGAGGCTCACTCCTTTAAATAGATAGGAGAGGCACCAAAATCCTAACCACTTTTTGAATGAGTGGCTAAGATTAAAAGATACAAATGTCTAATCAATGCTTGAGATGAGCTCAACAATAAAATACATGGATCACTAATAAAATATAACATAAGCGGACAAAATCGCCCTAGGAGAGGGGAATCCCACCATATCATGATGACAAAATATAATAAGGAGCTTATGGTGGGTCCAAGGGGTAATTTTAGCCACCCTTGGTCAATCCCCATAGCACAATAATAATAAAATAGTCATCAATATACCAAATCGTGCCTCTATGGACAAATCGTGGGCCTTAAGAGGCCTCAGAAATCATCAGAAAGTGCCATAAGTGATGGATGCGGGCCCTGATGAAGCTGAAACTGCTGGAGGAGGTGTGGAAGACATCAACCCATCATCACTGATCATCCCATGCCAAGACATTTCCTCAGTAGCCCAAATCGAATTCCTCAATAGCCATTTCTACCAATCCTGAAATGCCTCGGGAAGCATGAAACTGCCCCAAACTGCCTCCTGGAGTGCCTGCGGTGTCAAGGTGAGGGCACCAGTGTGTCCGGGAGGGGAGTAATATGGTAAAAACAAGTGGCTGGACCACCCCCTCCAAGCACAGCGCCCTCGGTCAACCAAATAAAAATCATCTCTGCTCTGACAGGGTCTCCGACAGACCAAAACTGCACTGGGGTAGCCTACTGAGGCTCAATCATCACTGTAACTGCCTGGAACTGGAAACAGATTGTCTCATTGGACTCAGAGGGTCCAAATCTATCCAAGCTGTGTACTCATACCATATGAATCTCTGCATGATCATATAATAAATGCAATATATCGGAACAGGTGAAATAATAATAATCTGTAAATGATCAAATAATGTTGTAAACCATAAATCATCATCATAACCCTGTATCTGCTACATAGAACCATCATATACATGTACATGGACCATATATCATCTATCTGTATCATCACAAGATCCAACCATCTCATGTCCTGTGGTTGCCCTTGGTCAATCTAAGTTTGACCAGGTCAACATTGACCAAATATAACTCAGACTATCATCAGAAGTTGTTGCAAAGTGTCAAAGGTTAATGCATGCTCTACAACTTATTCAAATAACAATTATAACACAAAGTAATCATTACTGGCGATCTAAATCCAAATATATAATGTCATTAATTATTATTATTACTCAGACTAGACTTTCAAGACCATACTCACTTCATAGTTGTGATCAGTTTGCTAGTGAAGGGTGAAGGCTTAAAATAAACTGGCTAGGCTAAAGGATGACTTGACTGACTTAACATTGTGACACTTTGGATATGGGAAAGGGAATACACACCATAGTATATACTGAATGAGCAACAACACAGGGAATGGCGGTGTCTCACAAATGGATGAGTTGTTTGGAGAGGGTTTATTCAACTTTAACACATGCGCACAATCCATAATACAAATGAGGCCAGTGTTGGTTCCTTATTTTGCCTATTCAGTATAATGTTTTCTAGCTTAAAGTCTTATGGAATCAAATAATAATCAGTTTTGTTGTATATGATTATGTCTTTTTGGAGGTCAACATTGCTAAGCTATGGTAAGTGATTTTTAATTGCTTGTTTGTTACTTTGCCTTGTTTTATGCATATGATTGGGCTTTTAGGTTTCATTTGATGAAAGGTCAAGTAATAAGCTTTGTTTTTTTTTTATGCAGGGGTCTTTTGCTACCCAACTTCATACCTGTCTCGACGTTGAAGGAAGATTTATGCAACGTTTTGGGGGATTCGATCCACAATGGGTGCGTTTTTCCTGGATTCACCTCACCTTTCAGTTGCTTATGAAGATCCCTCAGCTGCTGTTTCGTGGATGTCCTGTGTTTGAGGAGCTGTTGCTTTCCCGCTTTAGTATCATGTGGATTTCAGGGGATTTGAGCTCCCATCTTTGGCTCAGATATGCCGAGATAGTTGTAGGGTAGTTAGCTATATCGATCCTTGTTTCAAGGACGATTTCACTTTGTATTTTCATTATAAAATGATACTTGAAACCCTAAGTAAGGAGGATACTCAGAGAAGATTGTAACACTTGAATTCATCAATATAATCAGCATTTATCTCCTTTAAGTTTTGACTTAAGACTGGAAGGCGTTGAGGGCAGGGCCCCCTTCAACACCTACCCCTGGTATTCTAGCATTGCGCATTTTACAGTAATAGATGTAATGGTTTCTTCTTTTGGCAGTGTTTTATGGAATAGTAATGGTTTTGCTTATCTGTGAGTGGAAATAGAATGTATACCTGCAGGTTATTAGTTAATTGCATTTGCATTTTGATTTAGCGCAGAGAATAGACTTACGAGTGATCTGTATTTAAGATCTTCCTTGGTTTTTAATGTGAGTTGTTTATTAATGGTTAAGGTAGTGATGAAATGTGTGATAATTTTGATTGGATCCATCATAGAATCGATTTAATGAGATTGGGAGTGGATTGAAGTTTTACCTTTCCTTTACCACCAGTATTGAAGTGATCACCGAATGGTTACAGGATTGATTTATAATCCCTCTTGTTATCGAATTTGCAGAACTGTAGAATAGATGGAGAAATGGTGTGTATTTCAATTTCCCTTTTGATTTCCAGTGTGAATTGTAATGTTGGCAAACTGGTAATGAGCTTGATTTCAGTTACTGAGGAATCGACTTGCTGAGGAGAACAGAGTGCATTTCATATTGCCTCTTACTATTAACGTTAGAGCATAGCTCCATTTCTTTCGACTTTTGAGCTCACAAACTGTAGGATAGATTTGCATTTGCAGTGTGTGGATTTAACAAAGATTGCAGTAGTATAGGGTTTGGATATATTGATTTATCAAACATTTAGGGTTTGTTAATAACTAAATAGGAGTTGAGATTTGGCATTGAATGAAGAAAAAAATTATAGTTTACAGCGCTGTTTCCTAGGGTTGAACATTAGCTTCATAATATATATTTTCTGAATTCTTCCTGAACAATTCTATTATTCGATGGTGAGCATCTTCTGAAAATTCCCAACATTCTGTTATGTGCATTTATATACACAAAACTCAAGAATAGTACAGCAGCAGTAAACCGACCTGCCTTTGATGGACTGCTTTTGAATAAGTTAACAGGTTTTATCTCAGCAGTGATTCTAGGAGTGTTTGTGTGGATTGAAGTATTATACTTGGCAGAGTTACTAATTGGAATTTAGATATATTGAAATCAATTGAGCATATGTGTTTAGCAGATAATTTCTTTCCTTAGCAGGTTGATTGTTTTGAAAGTAAACTGTAGTTACTATAGCTTAAGATTGTTGTAGAGACTGTCAATTGCTTTAAGAGATTGCTGTAGTTCAAGGATTTGTTTAATTTCTTAGCAGGTTGTTCTACTGTAGTTTAATATTGTTGTGAAGTATTGCTGTAGTTAGTGTTTCTTTAGAAGATCAGGTTTGCTTCAAAAATTACTATAGTTACCTTTTGCTATAAATTGCTGTAGACTAGCATTTCTGTCAGCCCAAGCATTAAAACCATCTTGCCTGCACATATAGTGTAGCAGCTCAAAGTTTATGTACCCTGGTTGACAATTAAATCAAGGTAAATTAAGTATCATTAATTTTAACCAACAACCAGCAATTGTTTTGATATAGCATTTAAGTTCCATTGTTGTTTGGGCCTGAAGTTTCCATAGCCTTTGATCTATGTGTGTTTATAAACACATTGCATAGATTTACATTTATTTTAGGCTTTTTGCTGCAGGTGTGTTTTTAAGGCACTTGTTTACCTGAGCACTTCTAGGTGTGTCACAGACAACTTGTTTACCTAGGTATTTGTTTCACAAAAGATATAACATTTATTTTCATGGCCACTTTCATTTGGCATGCCTTTCATTCATGTGTGTTTAGAAACACATTGCATAAACGAGCTTTTCATACAAGATATAGCATTTCATTTTTCCAAATTTTGTATTCATGGCAGCACTAAAAGTTTTAGGTTTAGCCAACACATCTTTAGTGACTAGGGGGAATTCACAAGGAGCTCCAACTCACCATAGGTAAGTTTTGTCACCAACTCAGAGCCGAGACACAATAAACAGGGAAGCTCATCCAATACAGAGGCTACAGTGGAGAAAAGGTCCTCCATGTCACTAGTCAAGTAGTAAGTCAGGGTGATAAACTAAAAGGTAGGCAATGGATGGACGAACACAATGAATAATGGAGCCAACACTAACAAGCCAAGGTATGGTGGAATGATCACCTCTATTCTCCCTAAGGAGGGTAAAACCAATGAGTATGAATAGTGAACTTCTAAGTCTGAGTAGGGACAATATAATATATATAATAAGATCAACCAGATCCACATATCTATATGATCGCCAGATCATGACACTAAGTGCTAAGACATGCTATAAGGATAAGTATAAAAGCAATATAACCACAACACTATGATATACCTGTTGAGTCATATACCTGAATGCTCATCATCTGAACCATCATCTGTCCTCTGAAACTGCTGCTGTAACTCTGAGCACTACTGAATGCTCTATACAAATGGTATAATGGCCATATCGGTCATCTCTCTGAGTATCCTGAGACTCAGTCATGGCATGGGAAATACAACTGTTGTCCAAAATCTGATAGTGATCCAATATAGATGCTCATCTCAGCATCTCAATGTAAGGGAACTGGCTGAATAGTGTACTGGAATCAGAAAAATAATGTATGGTAGCCCAACTACTATATATGTAATAACAAGACCCTTGCTCCATCATTCAGTAGGGAATTTTGGTGCAAGGATACTCTGCTCATTTGCTGTTACTATTTGAATAAATAAAGACTTTGGAGGTCCATATGGTGTGCACATTTTGTTCATGAGAAATCATTGAAGCTTCATTGAGGTGATACTAGTTCAATTATACTCTCTTTATGCAATTGATTTGATCATGTATCTAGCTTAGAAGGCTTTGTTAAGTCCATAGGGTGAACATTTATAGTCTTAAGTTGTTCATTAATGCTTGGTTATATGAGATTTAAAAAGTAGCAAACTGTGGTTGGTTATACTTATGCTATTTTTGTTTCATTTGATTAATCATACTAGGCTTGATCGTATCTTGTGTTGAAGTGGTATATTTTTGCAGATCTCCTAAGAGTGAAGTGGGATCTTGAGCTAGTTTGCTTCTTCCTCCCCTTCACCATTATTTTTGGCTAACAATTTGTGCATTTCAGGATTCTACAAGGTCGTCTTTTGTTCAAGATTGGGCCCAAAAAGTCTTGCTCATCATTCACCATTTAAAATCACTTTTTAAACTCTCAAAACTTTGGTTACTAAACAAACTTGTTTGATCTCCAAGGCTATATTCCTTCTCAAGTTTGGCTCTCTCTTTTTCCTTGACTTTTCTTCTCTTCTTGACTTCTTCTTCACTCCTTTTTCTCTCTTCTTCCTCACTGTTTTTTCCTCTCCGTATCTTTCATTTTTATTTGAGTTTCCAGCCCTCTTCTCCCCTACCTTTCCAAGTCTGCTATTTGCCCTTCTCTTCTCACTTTCCAGCTTTTTTCCAAGTCTGATATTTGCCCTTCTCTTCTCACTTTCCAGCTTTTTTCCAAGTTTGATTTTTGCCCTGTTTTTCTCTTTTCAGCCTTGGAAAACGTGCTTAAGTGTTAATTTCCAACCACTTTCGCTCACTGTTTTCAGCCTTTTCAAGGTCTGATTTTTTGCCTCTTTTTCCCACTTTTCAGCCTCTTTTCAAAATCTGATTTTTCCATCTTCTTCATCTTTTGCGGCCTCTTCATCACTGATTTTTCTCACTGTTTTTGGTCCCTTACATCACTTTTGGGACAGCCTTCTTTTTGCCTTACCCTTCTTTGCTTCTCTTTCTTCTCTCTTGCATTTGCTAGCCTCTCTTTTGTTTTGCCTTTTTCTTGCTTCTTCGTTGTTTTCTTTTTTGATCTCTTTCAATCTTGGTTTATAGCTTAGTTTGCACTTAGTTAAATCTTCACATTTCAAAGTTCATAGCTTAAGTTTTTAGCTTGCATACTAGTCTAAAAAAAAAGTTCCATTCATATTTAGTTTATCTTTAGAGCTTTCTAGTTCATCTTGTTCATTGCATGCTAGTTTGAGTTAGGTCCTAGTTTCAAATTTCATTTTATTTGCTAAACGTCTTAATGGGTTCCATGTTTGAAGCTTTTGTTTGTAGGTGAACAAAGAAGATTCAAGCAAAGTGAAACACCCAAAGGCTAAAACCAAGAGCAAGCAAGCAAGCAAACAAGAACCAAAGACTACCTGAAAAGCACTCTCCCTCTTCTTCATTCCCCCATCCGTTCTAAGTGCTTTCAAGAGAAGACAAAGACCAAAAAATATTGTAAAATTAATAAAGAGCAAGTGGGATAAAGGCTCCCACACCCCTTACTTCCCCCATTTGGGGGAAGCTTGTGTTGTCTCTTGTCACTTTTTAGCATTTAGTTTAGTTGTCTTTTTGCAAGTAACTTAGACTTCATTGCTAGATTAATTTTCAATTGCTAGAGTAGCTTCAATTTTGAAATAATTGCTAGATCTTAGAAGTTCATAGTTTAGTTTTGCTTCATTGTTTCAGTTTTTCAATTCATATAATCTCTTAAAAAGAACACTAAAATCTCTTGAATCTCACTGAAAAGTGGATCAAGAGTGCTCTCTGTCGGAGAGTTTATTTGCATCTGTGGTTTATTTTGCTAACCCCCTTACTTTCCCGAGTACGGTCTCAGACCTGAAAGAGACTCTTGGGTAGTGTAGATTTCATTTTCAGTATTTTTTCATCTCATAAATCTCTTGAATCTCGCCATAAGACGAATCAAGAGTGCTCTCTGTAGGAGAGTTCTACAATGGTTCTTGTTCCAAACATTCAATAAAATTGGAATTTACAATTTACTACACTGTGTATGCTCTGCCCACTTGTGGGATACCCAGAAGCAGTTGTAGGCTTTTTTAATTCTCCACATCTAGTTCCACTCAAACCATAATAAAACACTCCCGAAAAACCAAAGAAAATTCGGCGTTGATCGTCAAATATTCGAATGTGGGCAAATTCTGCCTAGGGACACTGGAACCACTGTACCGAGACCTTAATGTTAAGATTCAATATGATAAGATAGAAAATATCAGTATTACATTTCATTTCAAAACAATAGCATATACATGATCACTGAAAGAACAACAAGCACAGCATAAACACAAGACACAGATTTATCCTGGGAAACCCTCATGGTGTAGAAAACCTATCAAAGCTTCCTCAATATAGATGACCAGCAAATACAAAGATGTAATCCCCAAACATGAGCTCCTCCTCCTCCATAGCAGATCTCTCTCTCACCTATGCGCTAATCACAAGTGAGTGAAAAGTGTGTTAAATGAGGAACACACCTCCTCTATTTATACACAACTCCGACTTGACTTTTACACTAACTAGGTCGGCCCCAACTTAACCAATTAACATAATGTGACAGGGCCAACCCCACTAGGGTGGTCTAATAACCCTCTAACCCACATGACTCATACAGGGTCGACCCCCACTAGGGAAGTCTAATAACCCAAGTTACCACATTCTCCATGGAGGAATAAAACATCTCCGGATATACAATAAGGTCTTCACAGAGGAATGAAACATCTCTGGAATAATAAAGTACAAATATAATATTCTTAGAAGTTACAATATTTCAACACTCCCCCTTAACGAGAAGGATATTATAACAACATCTGCAGGAGCAAGGAGTCATCAACTACATGATACACGATACATCTATAAATCATTGGAAGCTTTCTTCATACATCATCATCAGTAACTCAAACAGTTACTGGAGCATAATCAATCTCTTCAATACTAGAACATCAACATCTTCAGTACTGAGTCTTCATCTTCTGCAACACTCAAATAGCTACAGTGACATCATCATCTGGATCTCTCGATCTGGATCCTCTCGATCAACAGCATCTGGATCATCTCGATCAACAACATCAACATCTGGATCCCTCAATCAATAGCATCTCGATCAACAGCATCTGGATCATCACGATCAACAACATCAACATCTGGATCTCTTGATCTACAGCATCTGGATCATCTCGATCAACAGCATCAACATCTGGATCTCTCGATCTACAGCATCTGGATCATCTCGATCAACAGCATCAACATCTGGATCCCTCGATCTACATCATCTGGATCATCTCGATCAACAGCATCAACATCTGGATCCCTCGATCTACAGCATCTAGATCATCTCGATCAACATCATCAACATCTGGATCCCTCGATCTACAGCATCTGGATCATCTCAATCAACAGCATCAACATCTGGATCTCTCGATCTACAGCATCTGGATCATCTCGATCAACAGCATCAACATCTGGATCTCTCGATCTACAGCATCTGGATCATCTAGATCAATAGCATCAACATAGCAGCATAATCTGCAATACACGATCCAATTCCAGGATGATCAATCCTTATAAATTTAAGACAAGTCTCATGTCTATGGACGATGCAATCCAGATCTACTTCCAGGATGATCAATCCTTATCAATTTAAGACAAGTCTAATGTCTATGGACGATGCAATCCAGATCTACTTCCAGGATGATCAATCCTTATCAATTTAAGACAAGTCTCATGTCTATGGACGATGCAATCCAGATCTACTTCCAGGATGATCAATCCTTGTCAATTTAAGACAAGTATCATGTCTATGGACGATGCAATCCGTGATCCTTTTAAGACAAGTCTCATGTCTAGGGATGATACAATCCATGATCCTTTTAAGACAAGTCTCATGTCAAGTGACAATACAATCCGTGATCCTTTTAAGACAAGTCTCATGTCTGGGGACGATACAATCAGTGATCCTTTTAAGACAAGTCTTATGTCTAGGGACGATACAATCCCATCACGTACATTTTGAACCAAATGTTCAGGGACGATGCAGTCCTATCACGTACATTTTGAACCAAATGTTCAGGGACGATGCAGTCCTATCACGTACATTTTTGAACCAAGGGTTCAGGGATGATGCAGTCCTATCACGTCCACTAGGGACCACTTTCTCGGAGACATGTGTCTACGGATCTCTTTTAGGACATGTTGTCCAGGGATGATACAATCCTCTCTCGTCCCCATTTCTCGGAGACATATGTCTACGGATCAATTCAGCAACCGAAGTCCAGGGATGATAAAATCCCTCTCTCGTCCACTAGGGACCATTTCTCAGAGACATATGTCTACGGATCAATTTAGGGACCAAAGTCCAGGGATGATACAATCCCTCCTCGTCCACTTAGACAAAGTCTAAGGACGATATATCGATCTCATCATCAGAACCAGTAACCTCATCATCGACCTCATCGTCGGAACAAGTAACCTCATCATCGACACAAGTGTCCACATCATCGATACAAGTATCCACATCATTGACCTTACCGTCAATGCAGGCAATCTCATCATCAGCGACCATATCACTCCCCCTTTCGAGGAGGGTCCTTCTAAACTACACCAAGCTTGTCTCGGAAATACTCAAACTTTACTCGAGACAGAGGTTTGGTCAATATATCAACAACTTGTTCGTCAGTGCTCACATACTCGAGCTTTATAGCTCCTTTCTGCACCATAACTCGTATATAGAAATATCAGATCTCTATGTGCTTTGACTTATCATGGAACACTAGATTCTTATTCATCTTGATACAACTCTAGTTGTCACACAAGATCACAGTGGGGTCCATCTTTAAGTCAAACAATCCTGATAACAACTTCCGAAGCCATATCGCTTCACAACTAGCAGAGCAAGCAACAATATATATTCATCTTCAGCTATGTTGAGAGCCACACTAGTCTTCTTCCTGCTAAACCACGAGATCATGGTAGATCCCAGACAATAACATCCTCCCGATGTGCTCTTCATGTCTGATACACTTCCTGCCCAATCAGCATCTGTGTAGCCATATAATCTGAAGTCATGATCTCTAAGATAACATGGATCAAAGTCTATCGTACCCTTTAGGTACCTCATCACATGCTTTGCAGCAATCAGGTGAACACTACTAGATACCGACACAAGGTGTTCACAGCAAAGCATATATCTGGACTGGTATTCGTTAGATACATCAATGACCCAATAATCTGTCTGTACAGAGTCACATCCACTAACTCTGATGAGTCATCAACTAACCGCTTCAAGTTGGAATCCATGGAGTGGCCATAGCTTTGCATTCCAACATATCAAATCTTTTCAAGATTTCCACAACATACTTTCCCTGGCTCATAAAGATTCCTCCTGGGCCTTGCCATACTTCCAGACCTAGGAAGTAATGCATCAATCTGAGATCTTTCATCTAGCTTCTTCTTGCTTTCCATGATCTGTTTCTCATTCCTGTCAGAAAGATCATACACATAAGTAATAGTATGACAGGTTCATCATCCATAACCTTAAGGTAAAGGTTAGGATTAGCTTGTCAAGAAGCTACCAATTCTCCCTCTGTGACTGAACATCATTCACACTCTGCATTGAGTGATCTTCTGCATATCTATCAGCGCCATCTCTCGTCAGATGGGTCTACTGATATGAGCCTCAAGAACATTTGAACTCTGTGGTGAGTTCCTTCTTGTAACCATCTAAGAGAAGAATGTCACCTGTATATATACACCATCTTCAACCTTGTAGCAAAGGTTGAAATCTGCATCACCCATGGTGATCATTAAGCTCATCAAATGACTATCGATCCTGGGTACCCGTACAGAGCTTTCTTTAATTACACCATTAAGAGAATGGTATTTATCTAGCCACTTGGAGCAAACATCTCGTCATGATCCTCTTCCTCTTTCTAAGAGAATCTTCTAGCCACGAGCCTTCTATATTACGTTTGATTTGTAAGTCTTATTGTTGAACATCCATCACTTGTTCGGTGTTCATCATCATATCACATGATCTTTCCTACAAATCAAAGTTAATTACATGATTAGTAATACTTCATAATCATCAAATCATGTTTGACATGATAACCTATTATGCATACTGATATGATTCACATAGTCATGCAACTATCTTGACCAATACTTTGGCACAACACATTTCCATATCCTATATGCATACAGTGGTTATCTAGATGTCTCCCATCTCGACCAGAACATACTGTCAAGAGCGTGCACAGCTCTCAGCATGTCAGCAAAAAGGTTTCATTCTATATAAACAACAATGGAATGTTTGTCCAACTTACCCATCATCAGCATATTCGTAGTATACTGTTCAATGCTATATGAATGCTTATATTATGCATGATATATTATAGGAATACAAATATGCATACAACTATTACAAGCAATATCATTCACTATTTCAGAGATTCAAATAACAACTCAGATACTTATCTTTTATGTTTGTGTGGTTGCCTCCCGCTTGATCTCTATATGTCTTTGAACTTCTATTCATTCTGTACCACTATGCATGCTTAAGTGTGCACTAGTGTCATTCTCCTTGATTATCATGCTTGGTTATGTATTAACATACCCAAACAATATCCTCTTTGTTCTCTTCAATGATTTAGAGACCTTGTGCTAGAACCCGCATATCTCATTGGTTAAGAATAGTAGAACAAAGCCATACATACCTTGTAAGTGGAGCTTCTATGTGGTCAAAGACTATGGATGAGTCTTTGTCTTTATGTCATCATGGTCATAGAACTTGATTTGTCTTTCTTGATGTATCTGTATCTTGTTAGCAAACAACATCATCCTCTTACAACACCACAAGTGTATTAGTACAATCATAAGTGTCATAAACCTAATCAATGAATGTCTTCTATCACTTCACATGCATTCATTATCAAACAATCATAATTGTACTAACCTCAACAGTGTGAAGACAAACATATTATGAACTTAATCAATAATCAGATTTTAAAACATACCTAAATTTCCTCAAGTCATACCTGGAACTTCTTCACTTATGCACGTGTCCAATTCATTCTCTTCTAGGATTAACCCAATCCACTTTGACTTGCTGAAAATGGGTCTGGAGCTGGATTAGGGTTTGTCAGAGAAACCCCAAAAATTCAAACTTTGAATTTCAAACTTCTGAAAGGATGGAAAGATGCACTTTGTTGAGCTGATCAAGCTGGTATACTTCAATTTTGAAATCTCCAAAATTTGACCCCTCAAAATTGCCTTTGAAACTACTGGATCTTCTAGACAGGAACCTGAACTAGGGTTTGATGAAGCCCGGTCTTCTACCCATCCAAAAGGTTCGATCTTGTGTTCTAAACTTCGATTTTTCTGAGGAGCTTCCAGTCGTGGTCAGAGATTTCAAAAAAACTCCAACTTTTGCAGAAGCCCTAATTTTCCACCTTTCCAATCAAAATCCTGAACTAGGGTTTGATCAAGCCCGTCCTTCTTCCCAACCAAAAAATTCGATCTTGGTCTCTAAATTTCAATTTTGAGGAGGAGCATCCAGCCGTGGTCTCCTATTCCAAGAATTTCAACTTTCTCTGAAACCCTAATTTCCCACAGCAGTGACGATCCAAAAATGAAGGTGCTCAGAATCCAATTCTGTTTGGACAAAAATATATGCCATATTGTTTCTAATGAAACTCCGAAATTATGAATCCACAGGGTCTGAAACTTCGGCCTGTGGTAGCCTGACCTGTCTTCTTTCCAACCCCACAGGTCTGACTGTTATCACACCATAGTAGCAGGGCTACTATTCTTGTACAGCAGATATCTGCACATTCCAGAGCTTCCTTTATTCCAGAGCATGGCTATATATTTCGGATCACTCATGATCAGAGCAGTACATTATTCAGATTTTATGACCTTGTGTCAAGGCTGAGCCTTGAGAGTTCGGATTTGATGACTGATGTGACCACTTATCCCATTACAGTTTCAGTTCAGTGCCTAGAGATGTATTTCAGCAGTGTTTCAGATGATGCATGATGATGATTATTATGATGATGTTGTATGATCTATGGATATGTTCTCACTGACTGTGGATTATTATCTTGTTGATTTAGTCATGATCATGGCATGTGCTTGGTATATTATTCCTGATGTGGCAAACTATTTAAAATGAACTGTAAATCATAAATGGACAATTGCTTGCACTTTTAGGTCATTTAACAAAACTTACTGGTATTTCACCTTACATAGACATGGTCTTTCCCCGACACCAGTTGTCTGCTAGTGTAGGCTCCATATTCACTTGTCTCCATCCATACATGACCTTCCTGTTTGACTTTAAACCCTGACTTGTCTTATTTTGACTTTCTGATACTGAGGACTTCCCTATTTTTCTACCTCTGTGTTTGGACCGCATCCCTGTTTATTCAGTGTCTCGGCTCTGAGTTGGTGACAGGACTTGCCTTTGGTAAGTTGGATTGTAGGCCTAAATCATTCTGGTCGGTTGTCCCGATGTTTGGCATTGGCTCGAACTCCCCCTAGTCACTTGAGATGTTGTTGGCTAAAACTGAAAGCTCATGTTCTACCTGTGGAAACTAAATGAATTCGCCCATGGAAACAAAAGAAAAAGGGCAAGAGCAATGAAAAGCTAAAATACTCCTCGAAGAGTATAAGAAAGGTCCAAAAAGCAATAGTTCTTAAAAGCTATATCTAAACAATTGCTGACCTTGTGAAAATATGAAAAACATGCCCTGGATGCAAGCTGCAACTAGTTGTGCTTCTCAGCACATCTGAAATCCGAAGGGTTATGTAGGCCAAAAAGGCCATGGAAATAAATTGAATGATCCTAATGAACTTGGATCAACTTGATGTAGACATGATGCCTAAGTTGAATAAGCACTCTCTAAACAACTTATCCATTTGTGAGGCACAGCCATCCCCCGTGTTCTTTTGTCCAACACAGAGTTTGTAGCTTCCCCCCTTTCCCAGTCCAAAGTATTTTTGAGTTAAGTTAGACAAGTCAAACCCTTGGCCCAACCTTGCTCCTAGCCTTCATCCTTCACTAGCAGCTTGACCATGTCCAATGGGTGAGTTTGTCATTTGAACTATTGTGCAAGTAATTTTATATAACCACGGAATATGTTAACTTGATTAATGCCACTGAATGGAATTTATACTTTGAGCTTAGCTGTGGGAATGATTAGAGAAACATTGTCTTAGTCTACTGATGTGATTTATCCTTGATTATATATTCTTGGGATCCGTGATGATGTGGACCATGTATGGATGATTATTGATGATGATTTATGGTCCCACATGTTTGATGATGATATCATATGATGGACATATGATGCAGACGATGTTTGATCCATTTCAGCAGGTTTATTATTATTTCAGATCAGCAGATTATACATTGTCCATATATGGTGGACCCTACAGCTGGCCCATTAGGGCAACCCAGGGTGTATGAGTACTCATTCCTAGTGGATTTGGGTCTTCTGGATCCATTGAGACACTTATCTTTCAGTTCCGGGCACTTCTGACAGTGATTGATGCAGTTTTACACTTGTTGACCAGATTTGGGGCTGATTTCCCAGCCTGAGCAGCAGGGGCCCCGAGAGGCCATTTCACCTAGGGCGCTGATGATGGAGGGGGTGGTCCAGCCACTTGTTATTACCATTTATCCCCCCTCCCGGAGAGCCTGGTGGGCTCAGATGGACAGCGCTAGCACCCTAGGAGGCAGTTTTGGCACTTTCACAGTTCCCGAGGCAGTTAAAAAATGGGATAAAGTGGTCACTGAGGAAATCGATTTGGGCAATTGAGGCAAGGTTTTGGCATTTGGTCTTCACATAGGTCTTCCAGGGTGGCATCACTATCTTCCAGTCAGTTTTCACCATGTGGGTATGCCCGGATTGATCACAGGAGGACATTTACTGCTTGACTGTCATGGATTCTGAGGACAGTTTTGGTCATTTTTATTATATTGGACATATTTTATTATTTTATTGTGCCTTGGGGATGAGCTAGTAAGGATTAATACCTCCTAGCCCCACCATGAGCTTATTTTATCATGTCCTAGTCATCATGAGGTGGATTGTTGTACTTTTTACCCCTCTAGTGGGATGACGTCACCCTCCATTGTACCATTTAGTGAGGGCGCTATTGTTATGTTGAGTGATCCATGTGATATATTGTTATGGATTCATCCTAGCCATTGATTGTATGATGAGATCTTATAATCTCAACCACTCATTTGATGTAGTATTGTAGAGTGGTATAGGGTTTTGGTCTTTATTATCCTATATAAGGAGGAGACCCCCCATTGTAAAGCTCACCTTTGGAGCTCTGGAATATTGGAATAGAAGATTTTTTGTGGAGCAAGTCTCTCTTGGCTTGTGGATTCTCTTGCATATTGAATATAAAGTATCTCTTCTATGTATCATTGTGGATCTATGTGTTTTTGCTAACCTTTTGACAGGAAAGTCGAATTGGAGAGAGGAGGGCGACTTTTGGAGGGTTATTGTTGGAGGGATCCACATATTCTCTCTTGGGTTGATCTTGTGACAGGGAGTATCATTATTGTATCTTCGTGACATAGTTGATGCTTTCTATTACATCTTTCTACCATTTTCATAATCATCTTGCTTGACTTGTTTCTTTGATCTTGTCTTGTAGGAGGAGGACGATTTGGCTATCTTGGAGAAGGGAGATTTGGTTGGAGCACTTGGATCTCACTCTTGAATATAAACATAGGAGAATGCTATCAACTTGCAAGGTGGCCATAAGCAAATTGAGGTAAGATCTACAAGGTATGTGCCTCTTTCATCCATTCTATCTCCATTGGTCATAAAACCCTAATTAAATCAAAACCCCAATTTTTGGTATTTCTTAGATCTACTTAGATCTAGCCCTCATTTTGAAAAGATATTGAAAACCCACCTCTATAGCATCCACCCCTAGTTGGATCTATAGTTTGGTGGTGATTGGCTAAGAATTGATCCATTTTCTAAGATAAAAAGCTCTCCTTGACCTAAAGCGCACTTCCTTGAGAGAGGCTTGTTGGGCTAGATCTAGCACATGGGTAGGTGAGATCTCACATGATTTGGCATCTAGACACTTGATAACCTAAACCCATGTCCTTACTTTGGTGAAAACTACCTTGTGGACATCTCTCCATGTTTTGAGGGGTTGAAACCCCCTTTTGATCTCATTGGTAACTAAAAACTTAGATCTACTAAGATCTACCCATTGGATTCACTTGAAACTTTGAACATGCATAGATCGGGGTACTAGCATCCCGGATCTACATTTTGGTGGCCATTGGACTTGGTTTGGTCCACCAAAACCACTTTTTGCCTCTCCTTGAGAAAGTCGCACCCCTTGGGAATTTTGAGTTGGACCACTTCTAGGAAGTGGGTGTTGGAGATTTTTGTGGATTTGGATCGCCCATGCTTTGAAACCTAGGTCTAGACTGTCCTTTTGTCCCGATCTACCTTGGGGATTGCATTCCTTGTTTTGAGGAATTGTGGTCCACTTTTGGTCATCACCTAAAAACCTAGATCTAGCAAGATCCAACCATTGGATCTCATCCAAACCACTTGACTTGGCTTCTAGGTGTCCCGATCTACACTTTGACATTCTTCTTGACCCCATTAGCCCATCCAACAAGGCACTAGTCCTTCTCCAAGCAAGGCGCACTTCTTGGGATTAGTGTCAAACCCTAGATCTAGCACATGGGTAATCCTAGAACCAACTCTAACTTGTAGGTCTAACCTAGATCTAGCCTATAGTACCATCTTCACACTTAACTTCACCTTGTGGGCCTTTCTAGAACCATTTCACACTTCCCAAGGCAACAAGACCCACTTGTGTAAACACATGGTACTATACTTAATAATCATACCCCATCAAGTGGCCTAAACCATACATAGGTTGAAACACTTATTATCCATTACACCACCTTCAACCATTCCTTAACCCTTAGGTCCACTTAGCCTTGCATTGGTTTCCGTAACTCATCATTTATATACCCTTAGAAACCTTTGTTTGGATCCAATCAACTGTGATTGGGGTATAGGGTCTCCCCCTTGGTCTAGTTATACCTTGACCTAAAGCGAAGAGTGCCTCGGTTGACGTGACTCCCACATTGCATTGGGAACCGTGGCATCTCTTGGGTCACCTCTTTAGTTGCCTATCTCCTCTACCGTCCCGGATGGGATACCTCTAAGGGGCAACTACAAGTTGCCAACATTAACATTTTTGGCGCCGTTGCCGGGGAGGTAGAGGCCTACCTTGGTTCAATATACCTGTTTTGTCTCACTCTCTCCCTGCACTTTAAACGACATACATCTTGGTAGAAGAGTTTAAAAATCTACCTGGCGACTCCAATTCGTGACTCCGCTGAGGATCGGCCCCATTCCCATCCTTCAATTTTGTAATTTGTAAATCATAAATGAATTCAGACATTTTCTTCCAAATGACAAGGTGTATGAATGAAATATATGAGAATCTATCTCGCTATAGAGGGCAGTTGGAAGAAAGTAATGAAAATCAGTCAACATATCAATATGGAAGTGATTATGTACACAATTCTTATGACTCTCATCATTCTTTTCATTCTTCAAGTAAAACTATTAACCCAATTAATTCAAACAAAAGTCAATCTCGACCAAGGCCTTGCAACCAAAGCATTCGGTCAAATGACTCTAGCATTCCAGTTAGGCATCCAAAACTAATCCCTAGTAGAATGGCCAAAGTTATTAGAAATCCAGCTAAGCCATCTCCTTTTGACTTCTCTGAAATTCATGGGGCACCTCATCTTATGCCAAATAATTACTCTGAAAGGTTGCCTCGTTTCTATGGAAATTATTTTGAGTCAATTGAAAATCACTTACAAAGATTTTGGGATTATATGGAAGTTAGGGGTGCTGATGATGAAGATGTTTATATGCGGGCCCTGGGTGAGACATTAGGTGGAAATGCCGGATTATGGTTTGATAATTTAGCCCCAGGATCCATCACTGGATATGATATGTTTGTTGGGTTATTAAAGAATAAATGGGGTAGTAATATTGAAGAATCCTTAACAGAGACATCAAGCAATAACTGTGTTGTTGAGGATCAGTTTGACAAGGACCATGATAATAATAATGACACTTCAAGTCAGTCCTTGAGTAGCCCCCCTTTTGACCTTGAAGAAATTTCTGATTTTGTGGATCCTTCAGAAAGAGAACTCCTTAATCATTCTATCATTAACAATCCTTTAATTTCTCCTCATCTTTTTGAAAAAGAAGAAAGTGGAAACATTGACCAAGACCCTTTAGTAGTGCTTTCACATGATCATTGTGCAAATAATCAGGATGTTCTAAATAAATTTCTTAATTTTATCCCTGATCAATTTGATGAAAATGATCAAGTATCCTCTTGTGATTTTAATGATGAATCAATAGAAGGAGAGGATGAGCCAGTAGATCACACTAGATGCTCTAATCTTTGTTCCACTTCTTATAATGAGTTTTTAAATTTTTCTATCCTTAGTCAAGATAGCTTTTTCTTAGAGTTAGAATCTTGTCCTCAAATCAAATTTAATCAAAAGTTTGAAGTCATTCCTAATGCTATTATGAAAGGTCTTCCATTTTGTCAAATTTCAAGGTCAAATCTTTCTATCCATCTAGGAGACTTTTCATATTTGCAATCCACCCTCCCTTCCCAACTCTTTCAATCATCTTTGGGTTGGTGCTCTAGTCATTTTTTTGCCTTGGATTTTTTCAATAGGAAATATATGTATGATTACATGTTTGGAGAAAAAGCACTTCATTTCCCTTTTCAGTCACCTTGGAACAATAATGCTTGTTGTCAAATTATCAATCATTCTTGGTGGCTAGAAAAGGTGTTTAAAGATCAATTTCATCTTTTCTCCATTTTTGAGCATCAAGTGGGCCTAGTTTTGATTTTTCGTCTTTTAAGCCTTGATTTGTCCCCACTTGGTTTTTATTTGATCATCAGTCCCAAGGGGAAACGAATTAAATATGCAAGTGAAGTGAATGAGGAAAGTAGTTTATTAAATCATATGCCTTGTATTTTTCCTCCATCCATTTTAAACAATAACTCGCATAAATTTTATGATCCTATCAGTTTTTGGATGGAGGATGGCTTCACTAGTCAGTCGTCTCCTCTGCATTATTTCATGTTGCACCACTCAAATCCTTCTTCAATTTCTGAACAAGTCAAGAAGATTGTGCTCTCAATTTCAATAATTTTTAATCCAATCTTGTCTTGTTTCATCAACAAAAATCAAAGAAGAATCATTAATTTATTTGATGAATGGTTGCACTGGATTTATGATTTTACCTAACATTTGTGCTCACTGGTTAGAGTAGGGTAGGTAGGTATTGAATAAGCTCACTTGAGCAGTAGGATTTGTGTGATTTTTCTTTTTCTATGTGCCGAGTATTGTCCCTTTTTCTTTTTTCTGCCTGGAGTGTCTGCTTGTTTCCATCCTTTATTGAGTTGAGCCTTGCTCCTTCCTAAGCTTGTCTCTTCTCCTGCATGCATTTAAGAAATTGTAGTTGGCATTTCTATTTGTGGCTGCCTGTGCAAGTTGAGATTGCCTGATTGAAGAAGTATTCTTTTCCTCCTACACAGTAAATGAAAATGATAAATGAATAATATATGCCATGTTAGTTTACATTTATATTTTGGCGCATTTCAGTTCATGCTTTAGATTAGATTTCAGTTCAGTTTTATTTTATTTTTGTCCCATACATGCTCCATGATGGTATTCTAGTGTTTGTGAGAGCAGGAACAGGTGCAAGATAAAAGCTGAAAGCAAGGATGATGCAGTGCTGGATTGAAGATTGATGCAGAGCAGTTCGAGACCAGAGATTCTGAGGTTCTCAAGCGCTCTCTCCCTTAGAGCACTTGTCCCAGCTGGAGCCAGATGTTATCACACCATAGTAGCAGGGCTACTATTCTTGTACAGCAGATATCTGCACATTCCAGAGCTTCCTTTATTCCAGAGCATGGCTATATATTTCGGATCACTCATGATCAGAGCAGTACATTATTCAGATTTTATGACCTTGTGTCAAGGCTGAGCCTTGAGAGTTCGGATTTGATGACTGATGTGACCACTTATCCCATTACAGTTTCAGTTCAGTGCCTAGAGATGTATTTCAGCAGTGTTTCAGATGATGCATGATGATGATTATTATGATGATGTTGTATGATCTATGGATATGTTCTCACTGACTGTGGATTATTATCTTGTTGATTTAGTCATGATCATGGCATGTGCTTGGTATATTATTCCTGATGTGGCAAACTATTTAAAATGAACTGTAAATCATAAATGGACAATTGCTTGCACTTTTAGGTCATTTAACAAAACTTACTGGTATTTCACCTTACATAGACATGGTCTTTCCCCGACACCAGTTGTCTGCTAGTGTAGGCTCCATATTCACTTGTCTCCATCCATACATGACCTTCCTGTTTGACTTTAAACCCTGACTTGTCTTATTTTGACTTTCTGATACTGAGGACTTCCCTATTTTTCTACCTCTGTGTTTGGACCGCATCCCTGTTTATTCAGTGTCTCGGCTCTGAGTTGGTGACAGAACTTGCCTTTGGTAAGTTGGATTGTAGGCCTAAATCATTCTGGTCGATTGTCCCGATGTTTGGCATTGGCTCGAACTCCCCCTAGTCACTTGAGATGTTGTTGGCTAAAACTGAAAGCTCATGTTCTACCTGTGGAAACTAAATGAATTCGCCCATGGAAACAAAAGCAAAAGGGCAAGAGCAATGAAAAGCTAAAATACTCCTCGAAGAGTATAAGAAAGGTCCAAAAAGCAATAGTTCTTAAAAGCTATATCTAAACAATTGCTGACCTTGTGAAAATATGAAAAACATGCCCTGGATGCAAGCTGCAACTAGTTGTGCTTCTCAGCACATCTGAAATCCGAAGGGTTATGTTATCACCTAGGATGTAGTTACCCCTATGGATGGATCCAGTCATGGATGGCAATAGGGAAGGGCAACTCAATAGGTGCAACCACGATCACCTCGACCTCCAATATATGGTTGTCACGCCAGTCGAGGCAACCTTCACTTTATGTTATCTAGCCCAGACAACAAAGGGGGAGACCCGATCTACTCCCGACAGGAGAGATCAAAACCAAGACACCAAATCAGGGTATTTCTAGTTGAAGTTAGGTGTATGGTTTATCCTAGACCTAAGGATGAAGTCACAAGCCAAGTGAGGGGTTTAATAGGTATAGCTTTGGTTCATAGTTGAAGTGAAAGTGACTTACAATGTTTAAAGTGAGATCTAGGGCTAGTGTACTAGGTCAATGTCAAAGATCCACTGCCTTGGGAACCGTGTCCAATGCAGGGTTGTTTAGGGGTCAGATTGGGGCTAACTAGTACATGAGACAATCTTGACTATGGTTCATGATGTCTTCAAAGGTATAGTTCACCATGCAAAAGTCAAACCACAAGTCAATCCAACAATCTAGGAGAGTTGGGTTGTCTTGGAGATAAACCAGTGCCTTGGGAATTGGGAAGTGGAGTCAAAGTAGGGTTGACTTATGGTTTAGGACTCCTACAACATGAGATAAGTGGACAGTATAGGTCTTGATGTTTAGATGTGTCTAGATCTAGGTTTGACCCAAGTGGACCACAATCCCTTAAAACAAGGAATGCAGTCCCCAAGGCAAGATTTGGCAAAGTGACAGTCTAGACCTAGGTTTTGAATTATTCCGGTTTTAGATCTCCAAAAATCTCAAGTACCCAGTTCCTCGAAGTGAGTGAACTCACTTCTCCAAGGTGGTGCGACTTTCCCTAAGGAGGCTTCAATCAGGGTTTAGGTGGGTCAAATCATGTCGGATGGCATCCAAACTTTAGATCCGGGTAGATCAGTCAAGTAGGGGTATGGATCTGTAATTTTGTGGCAATCCACCGGTTAGATCTTTGTAGATCTGAGTTTAAGTGTTCCAAGTGGTCCAAAATGGGGATTAAATCCCTTAAAATGTGGAATGGGGCCCACAAGGTGAATTTCAAGAAAGGGACAACCTGGGTGTATGTTATTTGATGTGTAGATGTCAAATCAAGTGGAATCTCAAACACCCGTCGCTTAGATCTAGGTCAACCTGCTCAAATGGTGAAGTGTGCCTTCCTTGGGAGAAGCTAGGTTGGCTTGGGAGAGGGGTCAAACGGAGGCCAATCCTCACCAAACTATAGATCCGGGATGCCGTGGATGCTATAGAGGTGAGTTTTCAATATCATGCCCAACAACCCACTAGATCTCAGTAGATCTAAGAAAATGTAAAATTGGGGTTTTGATTAATTAGGGTTTTAAGTGTTTTTGACAATTGGATAGATCATGGAGATAGAACTTACCTTGAGATCATACCTGAATGATGTGGATGAGATGCCTTGATGTTGAGGAAGATTCCCGCAGAGATCAAATGAGAGATTGTTGATTTGCTTGCCAATTTGATGCCCAAGTCCACAAGTGCGCCTTCCTCTACCTGTCAAACCAAGGAATAAAGATTCAATCAGTAAGAGCAAGTATGGAAGAAATACAAGAGAAATGCAAATAGTAACATGAAATAGAAGGTCCTGGGACAGTAATACTCCCTGTTACCAACGAAGAGCTCCAAAGAAGAAGTAGGGAGAGTCTTCCCCTACCAATACCTCCTCCTCCAAGCAAATCCGCCTCCACCTGTAGATGCAAAATCGTGGTACAATAGATATGGCAAACAAGATCTCCAATAACTCAGTGCAAAGGAAGAACCAACGAACGAACACCAAAAACATTCACCACAACATTGGAGATAGATGCAATAATAATTTTCTATTCCAATAATCCAGAGCCAAAAGTCCCTTTACAATGAGAGGCTCTCTCCTTTAAATAGGAAGGAGAGGCACCAAAACCCTAACCACTTTTTTGAATGAGTGGCTAAGATTAAAAGATACAAATGTCTAATCAATGGTTGAGATGAGCTCAACAACATAATACATGGATCACACATAAAATATAACATAAGTGGACAAAGTCGCCCTAGGAGAGGGGAATCCCACCAAATCATGATGACAAAAATATCATAAGAGGCTCATGGTGGGTCCAAGGGGTAATTTTATCCCTCCTTGGTCAATCCCCATGGCACAATAACCAATAAACAATCATGAAAGTACCAAATCGTGCCTCCAAGGTGAAGTAGTGTATCTCCAAGGTGAAGTCGTGGTCCTCAAAGACCTCAAAAAATCCACAGAAAGTGCCATAAGTGATGGATGCGGGCCCCGATGAAGCTGAAACTGCAGGAGGAGGTGTGGAAGGTCCCGATCTATCATCACTGATCATCCCATGCCATAACTTTGCCTCAGTAGCCCAAATCGATTTCCTCAATAGCCATTTCTACCAATCCTGAAATGCCTCGGGAAACGTGAAACTGCCCAAACTGCCTCCTGGAGTGATGGCGCTGTCAAGGTGAGGGTGCCAATGTGTCCGGGAGGGGGGTAATATGGTAAAAACAAGTGGCTGGACCACCCCCTCCATCATCAGCGCCCTAGGTCATCCGGATAAAAGTCATCTCTGCTCCGACAGGGCCTCCAACAGGCCAAAACTGCACTAGGACAGCCTACTGAGGCTAAATCATCACTGTAAGTGCCCGGAACTGAAAACAAACTGTCCCATTGGACTCAGAAGGTCCAAATCTATCCAAGATGTGTACTCATACACTATATGAGTCTCTGCATGATCAAAATAAATATCCAATATACCGGAACAGGGCCAATAATAATGCGCTGTATATATACAAACACTGCTGTAACCCCAGAATCATCATCATACCCTGTAGCTGCTGCATAGAATCATCCTGTATGTGTACATAGACCATATATCATCTATCCATATCATCATAAGGTCCAACATCTCATGTCCCATGGTCCTCCATGGTCAAACTAGGTCTAACCAAGACCAAATACAACTCAGACTATCATCAATAGCTGCTGCAAGGTGTCAAGGTTAATACATGCTTTACAATTTATTCAAATAGCTTCTATAACACAGAGTAATCATGACTGGCGATCTAAATCCAAATATATAGTGTCGTTAGTTATTATTATTACTCAGACTAGACTTTCAAGATCATACTCACTTCATAGTTGTGATCAATTTGCTAGTGAAGGGTGAGGGCTGACATAAATGGCTAGGCTAAGGGATGACTTGACTATCTTGACTTTGTGACACTTTGGCAAGGGAAAGGGAATACACACCATAGTATATACTGAATGAGCAATAACACAGGGAATGGCGGTGTCTCACAAATGGATGAGTTGTTTAAAGAGGGTTTATTCACCTTCACAGATGCGCACAATCCATAATACAAGCAAGGCCAGCAATTGTTTAGATATAACATTTAAGTTCCATTGCTTTTTGGGCCTGAGTTTTCCATAGCCTTGATCTATGTGTGTTTACAAACACATTGCATAGATTTACATTTATTTTTAGGCTTTCTGCTGCAGGTGTGTTTTTAAGGCACTTGTTTACCTGAGCACTTCTAGGTGTGTCATGGACAGCTTGTTTACCTAGGTATTTATTTTTCCAAAAGATATAACATTTTATTTTTCATGGCCATTTTCATTTGGCATTTCCTTCATATACAAGATATAGCATTTGATTTTTCCAGATTTTGTATTGATGGCAGCACTAAAAGTTTCAGGTTTAGCCAACACAACTTTAGTGACTAGGGGGAATTCTCAAGGAACTCCAACTCACCATAGGTAAGTTTTGTCACCAACTCAGAGCCGAGACACAATAAACAAGGAAGCTCATCCAGTACAGAGGCTACAGTGGGGAAAGGTCCTCCATGTCACTAGTCAAGTAGCAAATCAAGGTAATAATCTAAAAGGTAGGCCACGGATGGATGAAGACAATGAAAAGATGAAGCCAACACTAGCAAGCCATAGTATGGTGTAATGATCACCTCTATTCTCCCTAAGGAGGGTATGTACCAATGAGTATGAATAGTGAACTTCTAAGTCTGAGTAGGGACAGTAATATATATATAATAGGTCAACCAGGTCAACATATCTATATGATCGCCAGATCATGACACTAAGTGCTAAGACATGCTATAAGAATAAGTATAAAAGCAATCTAACCATAACACAATAGTATACCTGCTGAGTCATATACCGGAAAGCTCATCAACCTGTACCATCACCTGTCCTCTGAGACTGCTGCTGTAACTCTGGGCACTACTGTCTGCTCTGTACCAATGGCATAATGGCTATATCGGGCATCTCTCTGAGTGTCCTGAAACTCAGTCATGGCATGGGGAATATAACTGCTGTCCACAATCTGATAGTGATCCAATATAAATGCTCATCTCGGCATCTCAAATGCAAGGGAACTGGCTGAATAGTGTACTGGAATGAGAAAAATAATGTATGGTAGCCCGGCTACTATATATGTGATAACATCTGGCTCCGGCTGGGACAAGTGCTCTGCTGAAATGAGCGCTTGAGAACCTCAGAATCTCTGGTCCTCGAACTCTGCTACTCGAATCCACGATCCAGCACTCTACCATTTTATTTCCAGCTTTTATTCTTGCAACCTATTTTCTGCATTCACAAACATCTAAAGAAAATACCTCATGCCGCATGTGTGGGAAAAATAATAAAATCAACTGAAATAAAATCTACTCTATGTCAGAAATATAAATGCATAAAATATAAATGCAGAAAGTAAATTAACATAATTTGCAAAATTTGAGTTTTATTGTGCAGGAAAAGAAAAAGTGACAGGTACTCAGTTAAACTAGGAGCTTACAAAGGAGCTTAGAGACTAAAAAAAGGTGCCAGACTCAATGGCTGAAAAGACTAACTACTGCCTAAGTAGGCTTATTTGGTTTCCTACCTACCCTACTCTACCAGGCAATGCAAGCGGAGAAATCCCAACTATGTGGGATCAGGGATGTGATCCCTTAAGTCCCTCTGATGGACAGGATATAAGATACGTCGTCCACTACCAGTGGTCAGAAAGCACATGCCATCAATGCATCGCTCTACTGTGAAAGGTCCAACCCATATGTCATCAGCTTGTCCCGATCTTATATGCAATAAATGGTTGGGAATGATGACTTGACTTCCTGTATGAAAATTATTTCTATTGACTGACTCAGGAATAACTCCAATGTTACGAATAGGTATGGGATGGATTTCAGCAGGGTTTTGCGGTTGAGGTGTGACAATCCTCGAGTTTCTTCTAGAAGGAACTGCCTCCATTCTGGGTGGACCACCATCTAAAGAAATAGCAACTGTGCCAACAAGGATTTCCCTAACTTCCCTTCTTGTTTCTTGGATTTCTTCATTTGGCTCTTCCCCATGGGGAGACACAATTCTTTTAACAACCTCACCTACAGTCAAGAAGTCTCTATGTTCTTCCAAGGGGAGTGGCTCTTCAGATATGACAGTGTTATGACTAGAAGCTTCCCCTGAAAGAACAGGTACAACCATGTTTTCCAGTCTGGGAGAAACTGACTCAGAATGAAATGTAGAGGAAGTAGGAATGTGAGAAAGATCATGAGTATGATGACTGGATGACTCAGATGGTAGGAGGAAACTAGGGATATGCGGATATGTAGATAAAGCATGGCTTTGAGGCTCTGAAGGAGTTTGAAAAATAGCGAAGTTATTTAGATTATAGTCTCCTTCCGGAGCATCATTAATCAGGGCATCCTCTTCCCAACTTAGAGAGTTATCATGGACTTGAATAAGATTACCGTCTTCTAGAGATAGATGAGATAAAGAATCTTCTGTATCGGAAAAATAAGTGGCTTCAGGCTCTTCGTTTGTTTCAACCCTAGTAGATGTTGCAAGATTGTTTTCCCATGGGTAAATAGGTGCAAGCCCTTGTCTTTCTCTCTCTCTATTGTGATCGGTCAAGGCAAACCACTCCCTAACAGTGAAAGGAATTCTTTCTCCCCTCCTAATATCATCAAACTCATCTTCATGTATTGGGTTTTCAATGTTCTCCTCATTGTGTGTTTGTTCATGGAGGTTTTCTATTGGGAGAATTTGTTCAATGCTTTGATCATCTAGCAGACTCTCATCTCTTCCTAGACTTCTTATGTCATCCTCAATCCCTTCAAGTGTGTGATTTTCTATAGCAGGTTCTTGAATGGTTTCAATGTTTTGTTCGTGATCTTGGGTTTGATTTTCATCTATTTCCTCAACAACATCATTTCTAATTATTTCAATCATTTGCTTGTCTTCCCAAAAAGAATCAGAATCTTCCATGACCATACACATATTTTGATCAACTTCATACAATTCATCCTCATCTTCAACAAGGTTAGTTTTGGCATTATTTAATAATTCATCCCCGTATGTGTTTTTTAACCCTTCATCAAAAGACTCAACATGCTCATTATAACAAGGTTCTCTGTTAACCCGAATCAAAGCTCCATCAGGGTTGGGAACACAAATAAATGATAAATCCATCATAAGGTATCCACCTAGGCCAGCTGCCCATTTTCTAGATAAAAGCATTCCATATGCTGGGGGTAAGTCAATGACAACTACATCCATCATAGTAGAAATGTCTGAACATGCGAAAAGATCAGCTCTAAGGTTTTTGATCAAACCATAAGATGGCACTCGTCGGGAATCTATACCACAGACATTTCCATAAGGTCTAGTCACTTCAAGTCCCATTTCCTTCATAACTTGTAAAGGCATAACATTCATTGCTGCTCCAGAATCCAACATACAATTATGAAGGAGCATGTTTTGAATGTGCAAGGTAAGGTAAAAGGGGGAGTGACCACCGCTCTTTCTTTCATAAATGGCTGAATGGATGTTTATTGGTGGATCCTTCTCTGTTTCACTAGGTTGTGTTCCACTAAGCTTTTGGATGTGACACGACTCTAGGACCGGTTCAGGAGTTTTCTCTTGGCCAATACCATTGAAAAAATCCTCTACTTGGCATCTAACAGAGGGCACTTTCATTAACTCGGTGACAGGGATATTACACATTATCTTGCTTAGTTCTTTCTTCATATCAATCTTAAGATCATAATCATCTATGGCAAGATCTTCTTCTTCCTTTTTATCCTCATCAATCTTTTTATGTTTATCAAGGAAAGAAGGCTGGGAGGTGGTTCCTCGTTTGTATATTTGATACTTTGGTTGCTCTTTAGGTTTTGGGAGTTCTAAGGTACAACATGTGGGGCTAGGTTCTTCAATAATATCATCTTCTTGCTCCCATGGCTCTTCTTCTAAAAGGATTCTTCCAAAGTCTTCATCATAAGATAAGTCATTTATAAAGTTGATGTTTTCTGGTTGGTCATCATGGTCAATGGTGTCAGAGGGTATCTCTTCTTCTTCATCACACCAATTGACTTCTTTCTTTTCAGAATTTTCTGGGTACTCAGGTCGTCGTCTATCCCTATCCCCATCAGGCCTTCTATTATTATTCCAATAAGGTTTAGGGCCATAAGGATTCCTATGCCTCTCAGGGTCATTCAAACTTGCCACATTCTTAGTTAGGACAGTTAATTGTTTCATCATTTCTTGCATGACTTCTAAAGTGTCCTTGGATTCCTTTGGCACACTCACAGGTTCCTTTGGTTTTCGGAGTCTAGGGTCAGATCTGGAAGTGGATGGGGTAAATTGATCGAAAAAGTTTTGTTTCCCCATGGATGCTACATTTTGCTCAGCCATCTTAGCATTTGATTGAGCGGTCTTTAAATCATTTGGGTTTTTATCCTTTAGCTGGTAACCAACCCATCCCTCAAAAGCATTCAAGTAGTGAATGACAACTGCTTGATCTTTTGGTCTAATTTCTTCAGGGATAACAGCTACAGTCTTGTCAAATCTTATGTTAAACTCATGGACTGTTTCATTTTCTCTTTTCTTGATGTCAAAAAGTTGGTGTAAGAGAAACTTCCCATCTAACTTTCGGGACCACTCACTGTTTAGTTTGTTGACAAAGTTATCATACCCATCAATGGATGAGGCAGGCAACCTGTCAAACCACTTCCTAACATCTCCTTCCAAGGATGCCAGGAGACCCCTCATGAAGACATCTTCCTCAGATGCTCCATATGCTTCCATGTGTTCCCAAACTTTATCAATGTGGTCTTCAATTGATATAGCAGATACTCCATCAAATCTGGGAACCTTCTCAAAATACTTTTCAGGCATGTCATGGGGTGCACCCTGGATTTGGGAAAAGTCTAAAGGAGATGGTTTTGCTTTTCTTCCAAAAATCCTAGGAGCTTGTGGTGGAGGAACATTCTGGTTTCCCGGGTTTGTTCCGGCCATTGGATTTGTTAAGTTTGTGTTTAAGTTTGAACTATGAGATGAGGGAGGAACCGTCTTGATCAAAGGGGATCCTGAAGTTCTGTTTGGAGAATCGTTAACCAATTTCCAAAGGAAGTTTGATGGTTGTGCTTTAGGATCTCTTTTACGATAGGTGATTGGGGTTCCTTCAACTTGATCTAAGTTTACTTTGCTTCTTGTGTTGTAAGGATGTAAATGAGCTCGCTCCTCAGCGGAGTCACTATTGGGAGTCGCCAGGTAGATTTAACTCTTCTACCAAGATATGTGTCGTTTGTATATGCGGGAAGGACTAGGGCAAGCTATTGCCTCCCCGGCAACGGCGCCAAAATGTTATCACCTAGGATGTAGTTACCCCTATGGATGGATCCAGTCATGGATGGCAATAGGGAAGGGCAACTCAATAGGTGCAACCACGATCACCTCGACCTCCAATATATGGTTGTCACGCCAGTCGAGGCAACCTTCACTTTATGTTATCTAGCCCAGACAACAAAGGGGGAGACCCGATCTACTCCCGACAGGAGAGATCAAAACCAAGACACCAAATCAGGGTATTTCTAGTTGAAGTTAGGTGTATGGTTTATCCTAGACCTAAGGATGAAGTCACAAGCCAAGTGAGGGGTTTAATAGGTATAGCTTTGGTTCATAGTTGAAGTGAAAGTGACTTACAATGTTTAAAGTGAGATCTAGGGCTAGTGTACTAGGTCAATGTCAAAGATCCACTGCCTTGGGAACCGTGTCCAATGCAGGGTTGTTTAGGGGTCAGATTGGGGCTAACTAGTACATGAGACAATCTTGACTATGGTTCATGATGTCTTCAAAGGTATAGTTCACCATGCAAAAGTCAAACCACAAGTCAATCCAACAATCTAGGAGAGTTGGGTTGTCTTGGAGATAAACCAGTGCCTTGGGAATTGGGAAGTGGAGTCAAAGTAGGGTTGACTTATGGTTTAGGACTCCTACAACATGAGATAAGTGGACAGTATAGGTCTTGATGTTTAGATGTGTCTAGATCTAGGTTTGACCCAAGTGGACCACAATCCCTTAAAACAAGGAATGCAGTCCCCAAGGCAAGATTTGGCAAAGTGACAGTCTAGACCTAGGTTTTGAATTATTCCGGTTTTAGATCTCCAAAAATCTCAAGTACCCAGTTCCTCGAAGTGAGTGAACTCACTTCTCCAAGGTGGTGCGACTTTCCCTAAGGAGGCTTCAATCAGGGTTTAGGTGGGTCAAATCATGTCGGATGGCATCCAAACTTTAGATCCGGGTAGATCAGTCAAGTAGGGGTATGGATCTGTAATTTTGTGGCAATCCACCGGTTAGATCTTTGTAGATCTGAGTTTAAGTGTTCCAAGTGGTCCAAAATGGGGATTAAATCCCTTAAAATGTGGAATGGGGCCCACAAGGTGAATTTCAAGAAAGGGACAACCTGGGTGTATGTTATTTGATGTGTAGATGTCAAATCAAGTGGAATCTCAAACACCCGTCGCTTAGATCTAGGTCAACCTGCTCAAATGGTGAAGTGCGCCTTCCTTGGGAGAAGCTAGGTTGGCTTGGGAGAGGGGTCAAACGGAGGCCAATCCTCACCAAACTATAGATCCGGGATGCCGTGGATGCTATAGAGGTGAGTTTTCAATATCATGCCCAACAACCCACTAGATCTCAGTAGATCTAAGAAAATGTAAAATTGGGGTTTTGATTAATTAGGGTTTTAAGTGTTTTTGACAATTGGATAGATCATGGAGATAGAACTTACCTTGAGATCATACCTGAATGATGTGGATGAGATGCCTTGATGTTGAGGAAGATTCCCGCAGAGATCAAATGAGAGATTGTTGATTTGCTTGCCAATTTGATGCCCAAGTCCACAAGTGCGCCTTCCTCTACCTGTCAAACCAAGGAATAAAGATTCAATCAGTAAGAGCAAGTATGGAAGAAATACAAGAGAAATGCAAATAGTAACATGAAATAGAAGGTCCTGGGACAGTAATACTCCCTGTTACCAACGAAGAGCTCCAAAGAAGAAGTAGGGAGAGTCTTCCCCTACCAATACCTCCTCCTCCAAGCAAATCGGCCTCCACCTGTAGATGCAAAATCGTGGTACAATAGATATGGCAAACAAGATCTCCAATAACTCAGTGCAAAGGAAGAACCAACGAACGAACACCAAAAACATTCACCACAACATTGGAGATAGATGCAATAATAATTTTCTATTCCAATAATCCAGAGCCAAAAGTCCCTTTACAATGAGAGGCTCTCTCCTTTAAATAGGAAGGAGAGGCACCAAAACCCTAACCACTTTTTTGAATGAGTGGCTAAGATTAAAAGATACAAATGTCTAATCAATGGTTGAGATGAGCTCAACAACATAATACATGGATCACACATAAAATATAACATAAGTGGACAAAGTCGCCCTAGGAGAGGGGAATCCCACCAAATCATGATGACAAAAATATCATAAGAGGCTCATGGTGGGTCCAAGGGGTAATTTTATCCCTCCTTGGTCAATCCCCATGGCACAATAACCAATAAACAATCATGAAAGTACCAAATCGTGCCTCCAAGGTGAAGTAGTGTATCTCCAAGGTGAAGTCGTGGTCCTCAAAGACCTCAAAAAATCCACAGAAAGTGCCATAAGTGATGGATGCGGGCCCCGATGAAGCTGAAACTGCAGGAGGAGGTGTGGAAGGTCCCGATCTATCATCACTGATCATCCCATGCCATAACTTTGCCTCAGTAGCCCAAATCGATTTCCTCAATAGCCATTTCTACCAATCCTGAAATGCCTCGGGAAACGTGAAACTGCCCAAACTGCCTCCTGGAGTGATGGCGCTGTCAAGGTGAGGGTGCCAATGTGTCCGAGAGGGGGGTAATATGGTAAAAACAAGTGGCTGGACCACCCCCTCCATCATCAGCGCCCTAGGTCATCCGGATAAAAGTCATCTCTGCTCCGACGGGGCCTCCAACAGGCCAAAACTGCACTAGGACAGCCTACTGAGGCTAAATCATCACTGTAAGTGCCCGGAACTGAAAACAAACTGTCCCATTGGACTCAGAAGGTCCAAATCTATCCAAGATGTGTACTCATACACTATATGAGTCTCTGCATGATCAAAATAAATATCCAATATACCGGAACAGGGCCAATAATAATGCGCTGTATATATACAAACACTGCTGTAACCCCAGAATCATCATCATACCCTGTAGCTGCTGCATAGAATCATCCTGTATGTGTACATAGACCATATATCATCTATCCATATCATCATAAGGTCCAACATCTCATGTCCCATGGTCCTCCATGGTCAAACTAGGTCTAACCAAGACCAAATACAACTCAGACTATCATCAATAGCTGCTGCAAGGTGTCAAGGTTAATACATGCTTTACAATTTATTCAAATAGCTTCTATAACACAGAGTAATCATGACTGGCGATCTAAATCCAAATATATAGTGTCGTTAGTTATTATTATTACTCAGACTAGACTTTCAAGATCATACTCACTTCATAGTTGTGATCAATTTGCTAGTGAAGGGTGAGGGCTGACATAAATGGCTAGGCTAAGGGATGACTTGACTATCTTGACTTTGTGACACTTTGGCAAGGGAAAGGGAATACACACCATAGTATATACTGAATGAGCAATAACACAGGGAATGGCGGTGTCTCACAAATGGATGAGTTGTTTAAAGAGGGTTTATTCACCTTCACAGATGCGCGCAATCCATAATACAAGCAAGGCCAGCAATTGTTTAGATATAACATTTAAGTTCCATTGCTTTTTGGGCCTGAGTTTTCCATAGCCTTGATCTATGTGTGTTTACAAACACATTGCATAGATTTACATTTATTTTTAGGCTTTCTGCTGCAGGTGTGTTTTTAAGGCACTTGTTTACCTGAGCACTTCTAGGTGTGTCATGGACAGCTTGTTTACCTAGGTATTTATTTTTCCAAAAGATATAACATTTTATTTTTCATGGCCATTTTCATTTGGCATTTCCTTCATATACAAGATATAGCATTTGATTTTTCCAGATTTTGTATTGATGGCAGCACTAAAAGTTTCAGGTTTAGCCAACACAACTTTAGTGACTAGGGGGAATTCTCAAGGAACTCCAACTCACCATAGGTAAGTTTTGTCACCAACTCAGAGCCGAGACACAATAAACAAGGAAGCTCATCCAGTACAGAGGCTACAGTGGGGAAAGGTCCTCCATGTCACTAGTCAAGTAGCAAATCAAGGTAATAATCTAAAAGGTAGGCCACGGATGGATGAAGACAATGAAAAGATGAAGCCAACACTAGCAAGCCATAGTATGGTGTAATGATCACCTCTATTCTCCCTAAGGAGGGTATGTACCAATGAGTATGAATAGTGAACTTCTAAGTCTGAGTAGGGACAGTAATATATATATAATAGGTCAACCAGGTCAACATATCTATATGATCGCCAGATCATGACACTAAGTGCTAAGACATGCTATAAGAATAAGTATAAAAGCAATCTAACCATAACACAATAGTATACCTGCTGAGTCATATACCTGAAAGCTCATCAACCTGTACCATCACCTGTCCTCTGAGACTGCTGCTGTAACTCTGGGCACTACTGTCTGCTCTGTACCAATGGCATAATGGCTATATCGGGCATCTCTCTGAGTGTCCTGAAACTCAGTCATGGCATGGGGAATATAACTGCTGTCCACAATCTGATAGTGATCCAATATAAATGCTCATCTCGGCATCTCAAATGCAAGGGAACTGGCTGAATAGTGTACTGGAATGAGAAAAATAATGTATGGTAGCCCGGCTACTATATATGTGATAACATCTGGCTCCAGCTGGGACAAGTGCTCTGCTGAAATGAGCGCTTGAGAACCTCAGAATCTCTGGTCCTCGAACTCTGCTACTCGAATCCACGATCCAGCACTCTACCATTTTATTTCCAGCTTTTATTCTTGCAACCTATTTTCTGCATTCACAAACATCTAAAGAAAATACCTCATGCCGCATGTGTGGGAAAAATAATAAAATCAACTGAAATAAAATCTACTCTATGTCAGAAATATAAATGCATAAAATATAAATGCAGAAAGTAAATTAACATAATTTGCAAAATTTGAGTTTTATTGTGCAGGAAAAGAAAAAGTGACAGGTACTCAGTTAAACTAGGAGCTTACAAAGGAGCTTAGAGACTAAAAAAAGGTGCCAGACTCAATGGCTGAAAAGACTAACTACTGCCTAAGTAGGCTTATTTGGTTTCCTACCTACCCTACTCTACCAGGCAATGCAAGCGGAGAAATCCCAACTATGTGGGATCAGGGATGTGATCCCTTAAGTCCCTCTGATGGACAGGATATAAGATACGTCGTCCACTACCAGTGGTCAGAAAGCACATGCCATCAATGCGTCGCTCTACTGTGAAAGGTCCAACCCATATGTCATCAGCTTGTCCCGATCTTATATGCAATAAATGGTTGGGAATGATGACTTGACTTCCTGTATGAAAATTATTTCTATTGACTGACTCAGGAATAACTCCAATGTTACGAATAGGTATGGGATGGATTTCAGCAGGGTTTTGCGGTTGAGGTGTGACAATCCTCGAGTTTCTTCTAGAAGGAACTGCCTCCATTCTGGGTGGACCACCATCTAAAGAAATAGCAACTGTGCCAACAAGGATTTCCCTAACTTCCCTTCTTGTTTCTTGGATTTCTTCATTTGGCTCTTCCCCATGGGGAGACACAATTCTTTTAACAACCTCACCTACAGTCAAGAAGTCTCTATGTTCTTCCAAGGGGAGTGGCTCTTCAGATATGACAGTGTTATGACTAGAAGCTTCCCCTGAAAGAACAGGTACAACCATGTTTTCCAGTCTGGGAGAAACTGACTCAGAATGAAATGTAGAGGAAGTAGGAATGTGAGAAAGATCATGAGTATGATGACTGGATGACTCAGATGGTAGGAGGAAACTAGGGATATGCGGATATGTAGATAAAGCATGGCTTTGAGGCTCTGAAGGAGTTTGAAAAATAGCGAAGTTATTTAGATTATAGTCTCCTTCCGGAGCATCATTAATCAGGGCATCCTCTTCCCAACTTAGAGAGTTATCATGGACTTGAATAAGATTACCGTCTTCTAGAGATAGATGAGATAAAGAATCTTCTGTATCGGAAAAATAAGTGGCTTCAGGCTCTTCGTTTGTTTCAACCCTAGTAGATGTTGCAAGATTGTTTTCCCATGGGTAAATAGGTGCAAGCCCTTGTCTTTCTCTCTCTCTATTGTGATCGGTCAAGGCAAACCACTCCCTAACAGTGAAAGGAATTCTTTCTCCCCTCCTAATATCATCAAACTCATCTTCATGTATTGGGTTTTCAATGTTCTCCTCATTGTGTGTTTGTTCATGGAGGTTTTCTATTGGGAGAATTTGTTCAATGCTTTGATCATCTAGCAGACTCTCATCTCTTCCTAGACTTCTTATGTCATCCTCAATCCCTTCAAGTGTGTGATTTTCTATAGCAGGTTCTTGAATGGTTTCAATGTTTTGTTCGTGATCTTGGGTTTGATTTTCATCTATTTCCTCAACAACATCATTTCTAATTATTTCAATCATTTGCTTGTCTTCCCAAAAAGAATCAGAATCTTCCATGACCATACACATATTTTGATCAACTTCATACAATTCATCCTCATCTTCAACAAGGTTAGTTTTGGCATTATTTAATAATTCATCCCCGTATGTGTTTTTTAACCCTTCATCAAAAGACTCAACATGCTCATTATAACAAGGTTCTCTGTTAACCCGAATCAAAGCTCCATCAGGGTTGGGAACACAAATAAATGATAAATCCATCATAAGGTATCCACCTAGGCCAGCTGCCCATTTTCTAGATAAAAGCATTCCATATGCTGGGGGTAAGTCAATGACAACTACATCCATCATAGTAGAAATGTCTGAACATGCGAAAAGATCAGCTCTAAGGTTTTTGATCAAACCATAAGATGGCACTCGTCGGGAATCTATACCACAGACATTTCCATAAGGTCTAGTCACTTCAAGTCCCATTTCCTTCATAACTTGTAAAGGCATAACATTCATTGCTGCTCCAGAATCCAACATACAATTATGAAGGAGCATGTTTTGAATGTGCAAGGTAAGGTAAAAGGGGGAGTGACCACCGCTCTTTCTTTCATAAATGGCTGAATGGATGTTTATTGGTGGATCCTTCTCTGTTTCACTAGGTTGTGTTCCACTAAGCTTTTGGATGTGACACGACTCTAGGACCGGTTCAGGAGTTTTCTCTTGGCCAATACCATTGAAAAAATCCTCTACTTGGCATCTAACAGAGGGCACTTTCATTAACTCGGTGACAGGGATATTACACATTATCTTGCTTAGTTCTTTCTTCATATCAATCTTAAGATCATAATCATCTATGGCAAGATCTTCTTCTTCCTTTTTATCCTCATCAATCTTTTTATGTTTATCAAGGAAAGAAGGCTGGGAGGTGGTTCCTCGTTTGTATATTTGATACTTTGGTTGCTCTTTAGGTTTTGGGAGTTCTAAGGTACAACATGTGGGGCTAGGTTCTTCAATAATATCATCTTCTTGCTCCCATGGCTCTTCTTCTAAAAGGATTCTTCCAAAGTCTTCATCATAAGATAAGTCATTTATAAAGTTGATGTTTTCTGGTTGGTCATCATGGTCAATGGTGTCAGAGGGTATCTCTTCTTCTTCATCACACCAATTGACTTCTTTCTTTTCAGAATTTTCTGGGTACTCAGGTCGTCGTCTATCCCTATCCCCATCAGGCCTTCCATTATTATTCCAATAAGGTTTAGGGCCATAAGGATTCCTATGCCTCTCAGGGTCATTCAAACTTGCCACATTCTTAGTTAGGACAGTTAATTGTTTCATCATTTCTTGCATGACTTCTAAAGTGTCCTTGGATTCCTTTGGCACACTCACAGGTTCCTTTGGTTTTCGGAGTCTAGGGTCAGATCTGGAAGTGGATGGGGTAAATTGATCGAAAAAGTTTTGTTTCCCCATGGATGCTACATTTTGCTCAGCCATCTTAGCATTTGATTGAGCGGTCTTTAAATCATTTGGGTTTTTATCCTTTAGCTGGTAACCAACCCATCCCTCAAAAGCATTCAAGTAGTGAATGACAACTGCTTGATCTTTTGGTCTAATTTCTTCAGGGATAACAGCTACAGTCTTGTCAAATCTTATGTTAAACTCATGGACTGTTTCATTTTCTCTTTTCTTGATGTCAAAAAGTTGGTGTAAGAGAAACTTCCCATCTAACTTTCGGGACCACTCACTGTTTAGTTTGTTGACAAAGTTATCATACCCATCAATGGATGAGGCAGGCAACCTGTCAAACCACTTCCTAACATCTCCTTCCAAGGATGCCAGGAGACCCCTCATGAAGACATCTTCCTCAGATGCTCCATATGCTTCCATGTGTTCCCAAACTTTATCAATGTGGTCTTCAATTGATATAGCAGATACTCCATCAAATCTGGGAACCTTCTCAAAATACTTTTCAGGCATGTCATGGGGTGCACCCTGGATTTGGGAAAAGTCTAAAGGAGATGGTTTTGCTTTTCTTCCAAAAATCCTAGGAGCTTGTGGTGGAGGAACATTCTGGTTTCCCGGGTTTGTTCCGGCCATTGGATTTGTTAAGTTTGTGTTTAAGTTTGAACTATGAGATGAGGGAGGAACCGTCTTGATCAAAGGGGATCCTGAAGTTCTGTTTGGAGAATCGTTAACCAATTTCCAAAGGAAGTTTGATGGTTGTGCTTTAGGATCTCTTTTACGATAGGTGATTGGGGTTCCTTCAACTTGATCTAAGTTTACTTTGCTTCTTGTGTTGTAAGGATGTAAATGAGCTCGCTCCTCAGCGGAGTCACTATTGGGAGTCGCCAGGTAGATTTAACTCTTCTACCAAGATATGTGTCGTTTGTATATGCGGGAAGGACTAGGGCAAGCTATTGCCTCCCCGGCAACGGCGCCAAAATGTTATCACCTAGGATGTAGTTACCCCTATGGATGGATCCAGTCATGGATGGCAATAGGGAAGGGCAACTCAATAGGTGCAACCACGATCACCTCGACCTCCAATATATGGTTGTCACGCCAGTCGAGGCAACCTTCACTTTATGTTATCTAGCCCAGACAACAAAGGGGGAGACCCGATCTACTCCCGACAGGAGAGATCAAAACCAAGACACCAAATCAGGGTATTTCTAGTTGAAGTTAGGTGTATGGTTTATCCTAGACCTAAGGATGAAGTCACAAGCCAAGTGAGGGGTTTAATAGGTATAGCTTTGGTTCATAGTTGAAGTGAAAGTGACTTACAATGTTTAAAGTGAGATCTAGGGCTAGTGTACTAGGTCAATGTCAAAGATCCACTGCCTTGGGAACCGTGTCCAATGCAGGGTTGTTTAGGGGTCAGATTGGGGCTAACTAGTACATGAGACAATCTTGACTATGGTTCATGATGTCTTCAAAGGTATAGTTCACCATGCAAAAGTCAAACCACAAGTCAATCCAACAATCTAGGAGAGTTGGGTTGTCTTGGAGATAAACCAGTGCCTTGGGAATTGGGAAGTGGAGTCAAAATAGGGTTGACTTATGGTTTAGGACTCCTACAACATGAGATAAGTGGACAGTATAGGTCTTGATGTTTAGATGTGTCTAGATCTAGGTTTGACCCAAGTGGACCACAATCCCTTAAAACAAGGAATGCAGTCCCCAAGGCAAGATTTGGCAAAGTGACAGTCTAGACCTAGGTTTTGAATTATTCCGGTTTTAGATCTCCAAAAATCTCAAGTACCCAGTTCCTCGAAGTGAGTGAACTCACTTCTCCAAGGTGGTGCGACTTTCCCTAAGGAGGCTTCAATCAGGGTTTAGGTGGGTCAAATCATGTCGGATGGCATCCAAACTTTAGATCCGGGTAGATCAGTCAAGTAGGGGTATGGATCTGTAATTTTGTGGCAATCCACCGGTTAGATCTTTGTAGATCTGAGTTTAAGTGTTCCAAGTGGTCCAAAATGGGGATTAAATCCCTTAAAATGTGGAATGGGGCCCACAAGGTGAATTTCAAGAAAGGGACAACCTGGGTGTATGTTATTTGATGTGTAGATGTCAAATCAAGTGGAATCTCAAACACCCGTCGCTTAGATCTAGGTCAACCTGCTCAAATGGTGAAGTGCGCCTTCCTTGGGAGAAGCTAGGTTGGCTTGGGAGAGGGGTCAAACGGAGGCCAATCCTCACCAAACTATAGATCCGGGATGCCGTGGATGCTATAGAGGTGAGTTTTCAATATCATGCCCAACAACCCACTAGATCTCAGTAGATCTAAGAAAATGTAAAATTGGGGTTTTGATTAATTAGGGTTTTAAGTGTTTTTGACAATTGGATAGATCATGGAGATAGAACTTACCTTGAGATCATACCTGAATGATGTGGATGAGATGCCTTGATGTTGAGGAAGATTCCCGCAGAGATCAAATGAGAGATTGTTGATTTGCTTGCCAATTTGATGCCCAAGTCCACAAGTGCGCCTTCCTCTACCTGTCAAACCAAGGAATAAAGATTCAATCAGTAAGAGCAAGTATGGAAGAAATACAAGAGAAATGCAAATAGTAACATGAAATAGAAGGTCCTGGGACAGTAATACTCCCTGTTACCAACGAAGAGCTCCAAAGAAGAAGTAGGGAGAGTCTTCCCCTACCAATACCTCCTCCTCCAAGCAAATCCGCCTCCACCTGTAGATGCAAAATCGTGGTACAATAGATATGGCAAACAAGATCTCCAATAACTCAGTGCAAAGGAAGAACCAACGAACGAACACCAAAAACATTCACCACAACATTGGAGATAGATGCAATAATAATTTTCTATTCCAATAATCCAGAGCCAAAAGTCCCTTTACAATGAGAGGCTCTCTCCTTTAAATAGGAAGGAGAGGCACCAAAACCCTAACCACTTTTTTGAATGAGTGGCTAAGATTAAAAGATACAAATGTCTAATCAATGGTTGAGATGAGCTCAACAACATAATACATGGATCACACATAAAATATAACATAAGTGGACAAAGTCGCCCTAGGAGAGGGGAATCCCACCAAATCATGATGACAAAAATATCATAAGAGGCTCATGGTGGGTCCAAGGGGTAATTTTATCCCTCCTTGGTCAATCCCCATGGCACAATAACCAATAAACAATCATGAAAGTACCAAATCGTGCCTCCAAGGTGAAGTAGTGTATCTCCAAGGTGAAGTCGTGGTCCTCAAAGACCTCAAAAAATCCACAGAAAGTGCCATAAGTGATGGATGCGGGCCCCGATGAAGCTGAAACTGCAGGAGGAGGTGTGGAAGGTCCCGATCTATCATCACTGATCATCCCATGCCATAACTTTGCCTCAGTAGCCCAAATCGATTTCCTCAATAGCCATTTCTACCAATCCTGAAATGCCTCGGGAAACGTGAAACTGCCCAAACTGCCTCCTGGAGTGATGGCGCTGTCAAGGTGAGGGTGCCAATGTGTCCGGGAGGGGGGTAATATGGTAAAAACAAGTGGCTGGACCACCCCCTCCATCATCAGCGCCCTAGGTCATCCGGATAAAAGTCATCTCTGCTCCGACGGGGCCTCCAACAGGCCAAAACTGCACTAGGACAGCCTACTGAGGCTAAATCATCACTGTAAGTGCCCGGAACTGAAAACAAACTGTCCCATTGGACTCAGAAGGTCCAAATCTATCCAAGATGTGTACTCATACACTATATGAGTCTCTGCATGATCAAAATAAATATCCAATATACCGGAACAGGGCCAATAATAATGCGCTGTATATATACAAACACTGCTGTAACCCCAGAATCATCATCATACCCTGTAGCTGCTGCATAGAATCATCCTGTATGTGTACATAGACCATATATCATCTATCCATATCATCATAAGGTCCAACATCTCATGTCCCATGGTCCTCCATGGTCAAACTAGGTCTACCCAAGACCAAATACAACTCAGACTATCATCAATAGCTGCTGCAAGGTGTCAAGGTTAATACATGCTTTACAATTTATTCAAATAGCTTCTATAACACAGAGTAATCATGACTGGCGATCTAAATCCAAATATATAGTGTCGTTAGTTATTATTATTACTCAGACTAGACTTTCAAGATCATACTCACTTCATAGTTGTGATCAATTTGCTAGTGAAGGGTGAGGGCTGACATAAATGGCTAGGCTAAGGGATGACTTGACTATCTTGACTTTGTGACACTTTGGCAAGGGAAAGGGAATACACACCATAGTATATACTGAATGAGCAATAACACAGGGAATGGCGGTGTCTCACAAATGGATGAGTTGTTTAAAGAGGGTTTATTCACCTTCACAGATGCGCACAATCCATAATACAAGCAAGGCCAGCAATTGTTTAGATATAACATTTAAGTTCCATTGCTTTTTGGGCCTGAGTTTTCCATAGCCTTGATCTATGTGTGTTTACAAACACATTGCATAGATTTACATTTATTTTTAGGCTTTCTGCTGCAGGTGTGTTTTTAAGGCACTTGTTTACCTGAGCACTTCTAGGTGTGTCATGGACAGCTTGTTTACCTAGGTATTTATTTTTCCAAAAGATATAACATTTTATTTTTCATGGCCATTTTCATTTGGCATTTCCTTCATATACAAGATATAGCATTTGATTTTTCCAGATTTTGTATTGATGGCAGCACTAAAAGTTTCAGGTTTAGCCAACACAACTTTAGTGACTAGGGGGAATTCTCAAGGAACTCCAACTCACCATAGGTAAGTTTTGTCACCAACTCAGAGCCGAGACACAATAAACAAGGAAGCTCATCCAGTACAGAGGCTACAGTGGGGAAAGGTCCTCCATGTCACTAGTCAAGTAGCAAATCAAGGTAATAATCTAAAAGGTAGGCCACGGATGGATGAAGACAATGAAAAGATGAAGCCAACACTAGCAAGCCATAGTATGGTGTAATGATCACCTCTATTCTCCCTAAGGAGGGTATGTACCAATGAGTATGAATAGTGAACTTCTAAGTCTGAGTAGGGACAGTAATATATATATAATAGGTCAACCAGGTCAACATATCTATATGATCGCCAGATCATGACACTAAGTGCTAAGACATGCTATAAGAATAAGTATAAAAGCAATCTAACCATAACACAATAGTATACCTGCTGAGTCATATACCTGAAAGCTCATCAACCTGTACCATCACCTGTCCTCTGAGACTGCTGCTGTAACTCTGGGCACTACTGTCTGCTCTGTACCAATGGCATAATGGCTATATCGGGCATCTCTCTGAGTGTCCTGAAACTCAGTCATGGCATGGGGAATATAACTGCTGTCCACAATCTGATAGTGATCCAATATAAATGCTCATCTCGGCATCTCAAATGCAAGGGAACTGGCTGAATAGTGTACTGGAATGAGAAAAATAATGTATGGTAGCCCGGCTACTATATATGTGATAACAGGTTATGTAGGCCAAAAAGGCCATGGAAATAAATTGAATGATCCTAATGAACTTGGATCAACTTGATGTAGACATGATGCCTAAGTTGAATAAGCACTCTCTAAACAACTTATCCATTTGTGAGGCACAGCCATCCCCCGTGTTCTTTTGTCCAACACAGAGTTTGTAGCTTCCCCCCTTTCCCAGTCCAAAGTATTTTTGAGTTAAGTTAGACAAGTCAAACCCTTGGCCCAACCTTGCTCCTAGCCTTCATCCTTCACTAGCAGCTTGACCATGTCCAATGGGTGAGTTTGTCATTTGAACTATTGTGCAAGTAATTTTATATAACCACGGAATATGTTAACTTGATTAATGCCACTGAATGGAATTTATACTTTGAGCTTAGCTGTGGGAATGATTAGAGAAACATTGTCTTAGTCTACTGATGTGATTTATCCTTGATTATATATTCTTGGGATCCGTGATGATGTGGACCATGTATGGATGATTATTGATGATGATTTATGGTCCCACATGTTTGATGATGATATCATATGATGGACATATGATGCAGACGATGTTTGATCCATTTCAGCAGGTTTATTATTATTTCAGATCAGCAGATTATACATTGTCCATATATGGTGGACCCTACAGCTGGCCCATTAGGGCAACCCAGGGTGTATGAGTACTCATTCCTAGTGGATTTGGGTCTTCTGGATCCATTGAGACACTTATCTTTCAGTTCCGGGCACTTCTGACAGTGATTGATGCAGTTTTACACTTGTTGACCAGATTTGGGGCTGATTTCCCAGCCTGAGCAGCAGGGGCCCCGAGAGGCCATTTCACCTAGGGCGCTGATGATGGAGGGGGTGGTCCAGCCACTTGTTATTACCATTTATCCCCCCTCCCGGAGAGCCTGGTGGGCTCAGATGGACAGCGCTAGCACCCTAGGAGGCAGTTTTGGCACTTTCACAGTTCCCGAGGCAGTTAAAAAATGGGATAAAGTGGTCACTGAGGAAATCGATTTGGGCAATTGAGGCAAGGTTTTGGCATTTGGTCTTCACATAGGTCTTCCAGGGTGGCATCACTATCTTCCAGTCAGTTTTCACCATGTGGGTATGCCCGGATTGATCACAGGAGGACATTTACTGCTTGACTGTCATGGATTCTGAGGACAGTTTTGGTCATTTTTATTATATTGGACATATTTTATTATTTTATTGTGCCTTGGGGATGAGCTAGTAAGGATTAATACCTCCTAGCCCCACCATGAGCTTATTTTATCATGTCCTAGTCATCATGAGGTGGATTGTTGTACTTTTTACCCCTCTAGTGGGATGACGTCACCCTCCATTGTACCATTTAGTGAGGGCGCTATTGTTATGTTGAGTGATCCATGTGATATATTGTTATGGATTCATCCTAGCCATTGATTGTATGATGAGATCTTATAATCTCAACCACTCATTTGATGTAGTATTGTAGAGTGGTATAGGGTTTTGGTCTTTATTATCCTATATAAGGAGGAGACCCCCCATTGTAAAGCTCACCTTTGGAGCTCTGGAATATTGGAATAGAAGATTTTTTGTGGAGCAAGTCTCTCTTGGCTTGTGGATTCTCTTGCATATTGAATATAAAGTATCTCTTCTATGTATCATTGTGGATCTATGTGTTTTTGCTAACCTTTTGACAGGAAAGTCGAATTGGAGAGAGAAGGGCGACTTTTGGAGGGTTATTGTTGGAGGGATCCACATATTCTCTCTTGGGTTGATCTTGTGACAGGGAGTATCATTATTGTATCTTCGTGACATAGTTGATGCTTTCTATTACATCTTTCTACCATTTTCATAATCATCTTGCTTGACTTGTTTCTTTGATCTTGTCTTGTAGGAGGAGGACGATTTGGCTATCTTGGAGAAGGGAGATTTGGTTGGAGCACTTGGATCTCACTCTTGAATATAAACATAGGAGAATGCTATCAACTTGCAAGGTGGCCATAAGCAAATTGAGGTAAGATCTACAAGGTATGTGCCTCTTTCATCCATTCTATCTCCATTGGTCATAAAACCCTAATTAAATCAAAACCCCAATTTTTGGTATTTCTTAGATCTACTTAGATCTAGCCCTCATTTTGAAAAGATATTGAAAACCCACCTCTATAGCATCCACCCCTAGTTGGATCTATAGTTTGGTGGTGATTGGCTAAGAATTGATCCATTTTCTAAGATAAAAAGCTCTCCTTGACCTAAAGCGCACTTCCTTGAGAGAGGCTTGTTGGGCTAGATCTAGCACATGGGTAGGTGAGATCTCACATGATTTGGCATCTAGACACTTGATAACCTAAACCCATGTCCTTACTTTGGTGAAAACTACCTTGTGGACATCTCTCCATGTTTTGAGGGGTTGAAACCCCCTTTTGATCTCATTGGTAACTAAAAACTTAGATCTACTAAGATCTACCCATTGGATTCACTTGAAACTTTGAACATGCATAGATCGGGGTACTAGCATCCCGGATCTACATTTTGGTGGCCATTGGACTTGGTTTGGTCCACCAAAACCACTTTTTGCCTCTCCTTGAGAAAGTCGCACCCCTTGGGAATTTTGAGTTGGACCACTTCTAGGAAGTGGGTGTTGGAGATTTTTGTGGATTTGGATCGCCCATGCTTTGAAACCTAGGTCTAGACTGTCCTTTTGTCCCGATCTACCTTGGGGATTGCATTCCTTGTTTTGAGGAATTGTGGTCCACTTTTGGTCATCACCTAAAAACCTAGATCTAGCAAGATCCAACCATTGGATCTCATCCAAACCACTTGACTTGGCTTCTAGGTGTCCCGATCTACACTTTGACATTCTTCTTGACCCCATTAGCCCATCCAACAAGGCACTAGTCCTTCTCCAAGCAAGGCGCACTTCTTGGGATTAGTGTCAAACCCTAGATCTAGCACATGGGTAATCCTAGAACCAACTCTAACTTGTAGGTCTAACCTAGATCTAGCCTATAGTACCATCTTCACACTTAACTTCACCTTGTGGGCCTTTCTAGAACCATTTCACACTTCCCAAGGCAACAAGACCCACTTGTGTAAACACATGGTACTATACTTAATAATCATACCCCATCAAGTGGCCTAAACCATACATAGATTAAAACATTAACTATCCATGATACCACCTTCAACCATACCTCAAACATTAGGTCCACTTAGCCTTGCATTGGTTTCCGTAACTTATCATTTATTCACCCTTTGAAACCTTTGCTTGGGTCCAATCAACTGTGATTGGGGTATTAGGGTCTCCCCCTTGGTCTGGTTATACCCTGACTTAAAGCGAAGAGTGCTTCGGTTGACGTGACTCCCACATTGCATTGGGAACCGTGGCATCTCTTAGGTCACCTCTTTAGTTGCCTAACTCCTCTACCGTCCCGGATGGGATACCTCTAGTGGCAACTACAAGTTGTGTGATAACACTGACCTCAAATGGATTCTTTGAGAGAGAGTTATACCAAGTGTCGCAATGTGACCTGTTTATGGGATGAAACAGGAGAGCGAACTTGTACGACGTTCCACGTGTCACTGGTTCAACTTAGGCCTCTGAAAAACTTACCTATGAAACTACAGTCCGTGCCCTACCTGTCACTTTTTACGAAATTTCATTTGGAGCTTCCTAGCCCGAGATATGACCTTTTTTCCAAGGTCACATGTTTATGACTGAGATCTGGAAGAGGCAGAAATCCTAACATGTACTGATCATATCTCACAAAGTACAACGAATCTGAGGCTGTCCTTTTGACACAAGGTACAAGGGGATGTTATCTACGACCTGTAGAAGTTTCAGATCCTGAAACGTCGTCAAAATGGATTTATAGCGAAAGTGCCACGATGACTGGTTTTTGCAATACAAAACCCTAACTTGCAAATTGTCGCAAGTGAAGCAAGTGTCATAAGTGCCATACATTGCCTTCCTTCAGGCTAGCTCTAATACCATGTTAAGATTCAATATGATAAGACAGAAAATATCAGTATTACATTCCATTTCAAAACAATAGCATATATAGGATCACTGAAAGAACAACAAGCACAGCATAAACACAAGAGACACAGATTTATCCTCGGAAACCCTCATGGGGTAGAAAACCCATCAAAGCTTCCTCAATTTAGATGACTAGCAAATACAAAGATGTAATCCCCAAACATGAGCTCCTCCTCCTCCATAGCAGATCTCTCTCTCACCTATGCGCTAATCACAAGTGAGTAAAAGTGTGTTAAATGAGGAACACACCTCCTCTATTTATAAACAAATCAAACTTGACTTTTACACTAACTAGGTCGGCCCCAACTTAACCACTCCATAATGTGACAGGGCCAACCCCACTAGGGTGGTCTAATAACCCTTTAACCCACATGACTCATACAGGGCCGACCCCCACTAGGGAAGTCTAATAACCCAAGTTACCACATTCTCCACGGAGGAATTAAACATCTCCGGATATACAATAAGGTCTTCACGGAGGAATGAAACATCTCCGAAATAATAAAGTACAAATATAATATTCTTAGAAGTTACAATATTTCAACACTTGAGGGCACCGTTAGACTACATCCCCGGTTGGTGTAGTGTTGAACACGCTCTAGAGACTGTGGACATCCAACATGTCCTTGTACGGAACCACTTAGATTATTTTCCGGACACATTTCCAGTACCGAAAGGTATATCTCAGAGATTCCCTCCCCCTAATAATCAACTCATCTTAAAATTTACAATAAAATTCACCAAGAACACTTGCAAAACAGTTCTCAAACACACCAAAACTTGTATTCAGCATCCCAAGCACTCAAAGACATTGACTCCATAAGGCACTGGCCCTTCAACTCATTATTTTTTTGCTTATTATCTATTTGGAGCACTTTCTTATATTTTAAATTGTATCATGTTGTGGATGCTTTATATTTAAACTGTCATTATCAATGGTTGTGCATCTTCACTTAATTTTGCAAGTATATGCTTGGAATTTATAAACTGTTATTGTAAATCTTCAAAAAACTCCTAAAAACACCCATCTGCATCATACATACCATAAAAACACTTAAAACACAAGAGCCTTGGAAACTCTTTGTAGGGTCTATCCCCCTTGGCTTCATTAGGAGTTTGCCTAAACCGAAGAGACGGGATCAGGTGGCAACACCTAACTCTTTGCTTGCCCCCAAGGCCACACCTTTCCCACTTAGGAAACAACTTTCGAAAGATTTATGCTGCTGGTGTGCACATTCGGCGGGCAACAATGTGTATAATGGTTTGAATTCACATGGATGTTGAAACTGTGTAAAGGAAAAGCTCTGAAAAGTGCAGATATCTGCTCGGGAGACATGGTAGCCCAGCTACTATGGTGTGATAACAGGTTTTATACACTCTTACTTGCTATATACATGAGAAAGTTTGCATATGTGTATAATGGTTTGAATTCACATGGATGCACATAAATATATATATTTTTTGAAAATATGAATATTTTATGTATTTTTGCTCAACCGGTTTTTTTATCCGGTTTTTGTCTGGTTACGGTTCCTGAGGTCGGCCGGTTCGACCACCGGTCAAGTTCTGATAACATTGACTACATCAAATGCATCGAAGGAAGACACTTTCCTCCTTCCTTGTTCAAATCAAAATGAAATGCAATAAACAACAACTGTAATGCATGGGTAAAAGTAAATGATGAAATCAACTGAAAACAATCTGCTATAGTACAAGAAATATATTGAAGACATCAAATATCACCTGAGTAAAATATTTTTGAAGCTGGCCCATTAACGGGCAATGGCAATTTGTCTCCATTCAAATGAATCAAGTAGAAGGAATCATTACCTACAACATTTTCAATTTAATATGGGCCTAACCAAATATTTTCAAACTTACCGTACTTACCTGGTTTTTTCTTTCTTTTGTACCTGTTATCACACCATAGTAGCAGGGCTACTATTCTTGTACAGCAGATATCTGCACATTCCAGAACTTCCTTTATTCCAGAGCATGGCTATATATTTTGGATCACTCATGATCAGAGCAGTACATTATTCAGATTTTATGACCTTGTGTCAAGGCTGAGCCTTGAGAGTTCAAATTTGATGACTGATGTGACCACTTATCCCATTACAGTTTCAGTTCAGTGCCTAGAGATGTATTGCAGCAGTGTTTCAGATGATACATGATGATTATTATTATGATGATGTTGTATGATCTATGGATATGTTCTCACTGACTGTGGATTATTATCTTGTTGATTTAGTCATAATCATAGCATGTGCTTGGTATATTATTCCTGATGTGGCAAACTATTTAAAATGAACTGTAAATCATAAAATGGACAATTGCTTGCACTTTTAGGTCATTTAACAAAACTTACTGGTTTTTCACCTTACATAGACATGGTCTTTGCCCGACACCAGTTGTCTGCTAGTGTAGGCTCCATATTCACTTGTCTCCATCCATACATGACCTTCCTATTTGACTTTAAACCCTTACTCGTCTCATTTTGACTTTCTGATACTGAGGACTTCCCCATTTTTCTACCTCTATGTTTGGACCGCATCCCTGTTTATCCAGTGTCTCGGCTCTGAGTTGGTGACAGAACTTACCTTTGGTGAGTTGGATTGTAGGCCTAAATCATTCTGGTCGGTTGTCCCGATGTTTGGCATTGGCTCGAACTCCCCCTAGTCACTTGAGATGTTGTTGGCTAAAACTGAAAGCTCATGTTCTACCTATGGAAACTAAAAATTCGCCCATGGAAACAAAAAAGGGCAAGAGCAATGAAAAGCTAAAAATACTCCTCGAAGAGTATAAGAAAGGTCCAAAAAGCAATGGTTCTTAAAAGTTATATCTAAACAATTGCTGACCTTATAAATATGTGAAAAACATGCCCTGGATGCAAGCTGCAACTAGTTGTGCTTCTCAGCACATCTGAAATCCGAAGGGTTATGTAGGCCAAAAAGGCCATGGAATAAAATTGAATGATCCTAATGAACCTGGATCAACTTGATGTAGACATGATGCCTAAGTTGAATAAACACTCTCTAAACAACTTATCCATTTGTGAGGCACAGCCATCCCCCGTGTTATTTTGTCCAACACAGAGTTTGTAGCTTCCCCCTTCTCCCAGTCCAAAGTATTTTTGAGTTAAGTTAGACAAGTCAAACCCTTGGCCCAACCTTGCTCCTAGCCTTCATCCTTCACTAGCAGTCTGACCATGTCCAATGAGTGAGTTTGTCATTTGAACTATGGTGCAAGTAATTTATTATAACAACGGAATATGTTAACTCGATTAATGCCACTGAATGGAATTTATACTTTGAGCTTAGCTGTGGGAATGATTAGAGAAACATTGTCTTAGTCTACTGATGTGATTTATCCTTGATTATATATTCTTGGGATCCGTGATGATGTGGACCATGTATGGATGATTATTGATGATGATTTATGGTCCCACATGTTTGATGATGATATCATATCATGGACATATGATGCAGATGATGTTTGATCCAGTTCAGCAGGTTTATTATTATTTCAGATCAGCAGATTATACATTGTCCATATATGGTGGACCCTACAGCTAGCCCATTAGGGCAACCCAGGGTGTATGAGTACTCATTCCTAGTGGATTTGGGTCTTCTGGATCCATTGAGACACTTATCTTTCAGTTCCGGGCATTTCTGACAGTGATTGATGCAGTTTTACACTTGTTGACCAGATTTGGGGCTGATTTCCCAGCCTGAGCAGCAGGGGCCCCGAGAGGCCAGTTCACCTAGGGCGCTGATGATGGAGGGAGTGGTCCAGCCACTTGTTATTACCATTTACCCCCCCTTCCAGAGAGCCTGGTGGGCTCAGATGGACAGCGCTAGCACCCTAGGAGGCAGTTTTGGCACTTTCACAGTTCCCGAGGCAGTTAAAAAATGGGATAAAGTGGTCACTGAGGAAATCGATTTGGGCAATTGAGGCAAGGTTTTGGCATTTGGTTTTCACAGAGGTCTTCCAGGATGGCATCTCTATCTTCCAGTCAGTTTTCACCATGTGGGTATGCCCGGATTGATCACAGGAGGACATTTACTGCTTGACTGTCATGGATTCTGAGGACAGTTTTGGTCATTTTTATTATATTGGACATATTTTATTATTTTATTGTGCCTTGGGGATGAGCTAGTAAGGATTGATGCCTCCTAGCCCCACCATGTGCCTATTTTATCATGTCCTAGTCATCATGAGGTGGATTATTGTACTTTTTACCCCTCTAGTGGGATGACATCACCCTCCATTGTACCATTTAGTGAGGGCGCTTTTGTTATATTGGGTGATCCAAGTGATATTATGTTATGGTTCATCCTAGCCATTGATTGTATGATGAGATCTTATAATCTCAACCAATCATTTGATGTAGTATTGTAGAGTGGTATAGGGTTTTGGTCTTTATTATCCTATATAAGGAGGAGACCCCCCATTGTAAAGCTCACCTTTGGAGCTCTGGAATATTGGAATAGAAGATTTTTTGTGGAGCACATCTCTCTTGCATTGTGGATTCTCTTGCATATTGAATATACAGTATCTCTTCTATGTATCATTGTGGATTTTGGTGCTTTTCCTAATCTTTTGACAGGAAAGTCGAATTGGAGAGAGGAGGGCGACTTCATGAGGGTTATTGTTGGAGGGATCCACATATTCTCTCTTGGGTTGATCTTGTGACAGGGAGTATCATTATTGTATCTTCGTGACATAGTTGATGCTTTCTATTACATCTTTCTACCATTTTCATAATCATCTTGCTTGACTTGTTTCTTTGATCTTGTCTTGTAGGAGGAGGACGATTTGGCTATCTTGGAGAAGGACGTTTTGGTTGGAGCACTTAGATCTCACTCTTGAATATACACATAGGAGAATGCTATTTGCAAGGTGGCCACAAGCAATTGAGGTAAGATCTACAAGGTATGTGCCTCTTTCATCCATTCTATCTTCATTGGTCATAAAACCCTAATTAATCAAAACCCCAATTTTGGTATTTCTTAGATCTACTTAGATCTAGCCTTGCAATTGAAAAGATATTAAAAACCCACCTCTATAGGATCCACCCCTAGTTGGATCTATAGTTTGGTGGTGATTGGCTAAAAATTGACACACTTTTCAATGCAAAAAGCCTTCTTGAACCTAAATCGATTTTCCTAAGAGAAGCTTGTTGGGTTAGATCTAGCACATGGGTAGGTGAGATCCCACTTGATTTGAAATCTAGACACTTGATAACCTATACCCACATCTTTACTTTGGTGAAAACTACCTTGTGGACATCTCTCCATGTTTTAAGGGGTTAAAACCCCCTTTTGATTCTCTTCGCATCTTAAAACTCAGATCTACTAAGATCTAGCCATTGGGTTCACTTGAAATTTTGAACATACATAGATCGGGGTACTAGCTACTTGGATCTACAGTTTGGTGGCCATTGGACTTGATTTGGTCCACCAAACCCTCATTTTAGCCTTCCTTGAGCAAATCGCACCCCCTTGAAAATTTGAGTTTGTCCACTTCTAGGAGGTGGGTGTTTGAGATTTTTGTGGATTTGGAATCCCCATGCCTTGAAACCTAGGTCCATACTGTCTTTTTGTCACGATCCGCTTTGGGGGTTGCATTCCTTGTTTCTAGGGATTGTGGTCCACTTAGGGTAATCACTTAAAAACCTAGATCTAGTAAGATCCAACCATTAGATCTCATTCAACCCACTTGACTTGGCTTCTAGGTGTCCCGATCTACACTTTGACATCCTTCTTGACCCCATTAGCCCACTTAACAAGGCACTAGTCCATCACCAAGCAAGTCGCACTCCTTGGGATTTGTGTCAAACCCTAGATCTAGTACATGGGTATCCTTATAATCAACTTAAACTCATAGATCTAGCCTATATCTAACCTATAGTACCAACCTCACACCTAACTTCACCTTGTGGGCCTACCTAGAACCATTTCACACTTCCCAAGAACATTGGACCCACTTGTGTAAACACATGGTACTACACCTAGTTATCATACCCCATCATGTGGCCTAAACCATACATAGGTTGAAACACTAACAATCTCTTACATAACCCTCAACCACACCTTAACCCTTAGGTCCACTTAGCCTTGCATTGGTTTCCGTAACTCATTACTTATCTACCCTTAGAAACCCTTGTTTGGATCCAATCAACTGTGATTGGGGTATAGGGTCTCCCCCTTGGTCTAGTTACACCTTGACCTAAAGCGAAGAGTGCCTCGGTTGACGTGACTCCCACCTGCATTGGGAACCGTGGCATCTCTTGGGTCACCTCTTTAGTTGCCTATCTCCTCTACCGTCCCGGATGGGATACCTTTAGGGGCAACTACAAGTTGTGTGATAACAGTACCATAGGAAAAGGAGATCACCTTTCTTGAAATTTTGCTAGTGAGTTTTCTTCTCGAATTGACCTTTTCCCGATGTTGCACCAAATGATCAAGGACTTCACTTTGTTTTCCACCCAGCTCTGAGGATTTGTTTTGGACTAGATCTGGGTCTACCTATCTCATTTTTTCTCGGCTTGGATGTGTATCTTTTCTCACTTTTCTTTCAAAAGTCTTCAAATCATCACAAGACTGGTCATCTTTCGATTCACAAACCAAACTTTTGGAATTTTCCCTTTCCTTTGGGGTAAGTCCTTTCCTTTTCCTTTTGCAACTGCCATTCCTATTCCAGCTCTTTGTATAAACTTCCTCAAGTGGAACTAGGTTGTTCGCTCCTTTGTTTAGTGAGCCCAGCTTGCCCAAGTCAATCTTAGATTTGGCTGAACTATTCATAGTCTTTTGTATATGTCTATCATCATTAGAAACCTAGTAGCTTTCCAAATCAGCATGCAAGGAGGATCTAGAACCTATTCTCATTTTTAGTTTTTCTACAGGGCTCTCACAAGGATAAAGGGCAAAAACTAAAAAAAAGTATGCATTGGCTTGTTCATTCTAAAAATAACTGGGCCAAAAATAGGCCCCACAAAAAGTGAAAAATGTGTGGGATAAGGTCCAAAACAATAATATAACTCTCATTTTCCTTTAGTTGCTCATACATTTGCCACTTAAATGGTTTTACTTAGTCAATGATAAATTTTTATTATTTAATTATGCTAGTACATATGGTTGAAGCTGTAAAATGCAATTTTAGGCCATTTCCCTTGCCCGAAATCTTGAACCGACTGCACCATTGAGATCAGAGACCCTGTTGCCGCCTAGTTCCACACCTGGGGAAAACGCAGCAGAAGTCTTCAAGCTGCTGGTATGGCCTTGGGGGCAAGTCAGAGTCAAGTGCTGTCACTTGGGACTCAACTCCTCCGTCTAGGCTTTCCTAGCGAAGCCAAGGGGGGTGGACCCTAAAAATAAAACTAAGGTATCTAATCTAGGAGTTAGAAAAATATTTTTGATAACCAAGACAAAGCAGCATATACTTTTGTGAAATAAAACAATCATTCATCATTTACTCCCATTCACTATAATCATCATTCATTTGCACATTTGTCAATAATATGAAATAACATTAATATAGACCAGTGCCTTATAATAGAGTCAAAAAACAAATGCATGAGCAGAAAAGTAGATGTTGTGCGAGTGTTCTTGGTTTATTTTAAAATTAATGTGAAGGTGATCTTTTTATTATGGCAGGTGGGTTCCCAATATACGCAAGGTACGGGGGAACATGTCCGGAATTTTGAAGCGTGGCTTCCCTCTCAAGCTTGGGCTGAATCGGAGTCTCAAGGAGGTGTTCAGATGCTGTACCAACGAGGGCAAGCCTAACGGTTTCCAAGAGGTCACTACTCAGTTTTGTCCCAAGCCTTCTGAGAAATTTCCCCACGACAACAAAATATTCGTGATGTGCCGGATTTTCACATAAAGGGTTTTTATTTGGGGCAGTGTTAGCTCCTATTACTAGTCATCTCCCCCTTTCTGATGTGTACCAACTGGATCAGACTGAGCTACAAGTCGGCCACAGAGCATACGGGAGAAGACCTTGGTATTTTTTAGAAAAATTTTATGAACCAAAATTTTATCTTTTTTAAACCCCAAGAGTCTCTTTTCAGGCACATACTCGGGAAAGCCCTTGTACAGAAACCCTACTTCGGGAAAGCAAGGGGGGCGTTTTGAGTTTGTAAAAAAAATGGTAAAACTACGTTTTGAGTGAACTTGTGGCCCGCCAGTGGAACGGACCAACAAGGTTGATTTTAATCCCTAGTTAGTTTTATTAAATGCCGAAAATAAAGAAGTAAACTACTCTAAAAAATCACACCATGAAAAGAGACGACGCAGGCCACCCCTGGGGGGATGGGGTGTGGGCGCTGGCTAGCCCACTTGCTCTCGTTTAATTATCTTTTACAATGATCAGAGAAGTGCCCCAGTCTACTTAAAGTGACTTGGCGGCTCACAATTTGTCAATGAAAAAGTAACCGGTTTTACAAAAATTTAAAATTGGTCTTCTGGATTGCCTGGATCCTTGAAATTTCGGCAGCACCTCCTCCTACCTGTCCAAGAAATCATTTTGATATAGCATGTGTTCCTCATCTGCTTGGTCTTTTCTCATTTAATTTCACATTAGCCTTTTTGGCTTGATTTGACTTTCGCTTAGCCTTTTTGGCTTTATTACATTTGTTTGGGTAGGACAATAATACATCATATGCATGTAATGGTGGCAAAGTTGCATGATTCAAGGACAAGCGAGGAACACCCGGTGAGCCTACACAGTCCTATATTGCATTACAACATCGGGGGCAACCGACGAGAAGTGAATCCCGGGTTTGAAAGTGCATACCCACACATTCCAAAGCCGAGGCACAATACAACATGGAGTCATAGTGTACATAGGGGTCACAGTGGGGAGGTCCTCAAGGTCACCTATCTCAGTCTTAGTCAGGGGAAGGATCCAAACTGGATGGGTCGGATGAGTGGAGATAGTGATAAATGAAGCCAAGGCTAGCAACAGTGGGGGTAATGGCTAAGTCTATACCAAGGATGGGGGTAATGGCTAAGTCTATACCAAGGATGGGGGTAAGACCAATGTGCATAAAGGGGAGCCTACAATCAAAGTGGTAAACTGCCCTTTCCAAAAGCCACCATAAACCACCAAATCATAACACTAGATCACCCAATAAGTCACTGCATGCCAAGTTAAAATACTAATATAAATAAACAAGCCAAAGTGTACATCTATGAGCATATACCATATACCTGCTCTGCCATATACCTGTTCTGTTGGAGTGGATATGAAAAGTGACCTCTGACATGTATGGGCAAGGGAATGGCATACCAGCACTGATCTCTGCTGCTCCAAGAATATCATGACCAAGCAAACCATCTCAGTGAAGTCATGTAGGAGCAACTAGGACAAAGGAGACCTGGAATACTGCTCTGTGATGCTCTGGATATGCAAAATGGTACTGTGCCATCACTGATCATGACTCTGGCTCTGCTCAACTCATGTGTGCTCTGGCTCAAAAATGTCTCTGACAAATGGATCTGTATCATGGTAGCTCTAGCTAACATGGATGTGATAACAGTTCTAAGAATACATGAATATCATTACAGAAAATAGGAAAGAAGTTTGACAACAAGCTTATTCACTAGTTGTTGCTCATTGATTTTTTTATATTTCTCTTCTACAACCTATAAAGAACATGTTAGCTTTGGACAGATCCAGAGATTTTTTTTTCCAGATGTCATGCCCTGTATTGAGAGTTACTATGTATTGGAGAAAGTCATTCCGACCTTGGACTGAAAAAATTGAACAATATGCTACAGTGCTTATATAGGTATTGCTGCTTAATTTTATCTAAATTAGAAACAATATCACGCTTCTTTCTAAGAATATCCAAATTAGAAAAAGTATACTGTTTGGAAATAAAGCTGATGAATGTGTCATATATAGGATCACTTCTTTCTAGCTACAAATTATTAGTTGCATATACAGACAGAAATATTACCAGGTTCTATTTGAATCAATCTCAGTAGGCATTACCTCATACATAACATGTTCTGTCACGCAAGATAAATCGTCTGATGAATATACCCCTAAAAGTACAAAGGACTATAACAGTTTTGTATCTACGTTATTTGTTTGATACAAAGAAAAGTAGGCATCTGAGAACTTGTAACTATGAAGTAAATAATGTATGTATGATGAAGGATTAAAGATATTTTATAGTCAACATGATACCTCATATTTGCCAGAAACTGGCTTTTGTAGTTACTTGATGCCTCTGCTCGTCGTCTTGCATCAAGATGACTTATCAGCTCTGCTCTCAATTTCATTTCCTTTGAAACTCCACTTGTCAGAATCAAAATGCAAACACATCCTACCACAAGAATACAGATGGATGCTGATATAAGAATAATTAGAGTATCGTAACCTCTTCGATCAACCTCTCCCATGACATAAGACCTTGGAATGATGATAACTCCTACCTGGCATGCGTATCAAGTAAACAATTTAATTTTCATGGACATCTGGAGTGTGGTGCTAAAGAATTCTCCATATCATTTATGATCTATTTAAAGCAAAGAATCAGTTTTGAAAATATCTTCACCAAGGAATCACTATAAGATATTTAATAGATTGCCATTCAAATCAGACAGTTGTGAATATTAATAAACTCATAATTGGACGTTATTCATAAAAGTGCATTTGAAATGCAAGAGGCATAACTCTAAGAACATACTAACATATTTTTTTAATAAAATGCTTTCTTCAATTATTTATATAAACAAGGAATGTACATATTGTGCATTTTATACAAGAAAAGGGATCTGCTCAGCAGCCACCACAATCTATCTTAAAATTGGGTAGGACCCATTATCAAAACCACCAAAGAACACTATAAATATCAAAGCTACCACTTGGGCATACAATAATGTAATAGCAGTCCAGCAGGAATATAAACTTAAATAACAATAAGGTCTATGACTCTATCCTTCCAGCACATGTAATCAAAAGCACAAATGTAATAATCATAATCACAACTCAGGACACCAAATGGATAAGGGCTGGTTCGGGTGGGGGTTCATCATTGACCTTAGGGGTGGGCCTTGGTGTTGCCTCTTTGTTTCATTGCTTCCATTCCTTCTTGATTGTGTGAGACAAAGAACCATCATAGAGCACATCTGTGGTTGGATTCCTCCACTATCAGCATTGTGATTTGTATCTATCCCATCTAGAGTAGTGGAGTTGAAAAATCTTAGCCACAACCTGCCACACCAGAAAGACTAAACCCTGAAGCAGCCTCTGCTAAATACAGTAGCCAATGTGAATGAATTCTCTTCGAGAAAGGATTGGGTACAAATGCAATAAATAACAATTGTCTGAATCTCCAACATAAGAACCTAGGATGGCCCACCACCCCACAGGTCACTACTTGTCATTTTGCACAAGCTTTCCTTTTGTTTGGGATAATTTTTGCTTAATAACTACATTCTGAGTGGGGGTTCAAATATTTTTTGTTACAGATTATTTGAACTTCTAAAGTGATATCATGGTTTTTGAATTAAACAAAATAGCAAAAAAAATCAAAAATATATGCTGTGCATTGCACTTTGAAGCACGAGCTACTATAGACATCATAAGTACATAGATGCACATAAAGTCATACATTCACAATACATTTTTTAATAGAGCAAATGTGAGCAATGAATAATACAAAGATCATTGGAGCCTACCAGGGGAAGTCTCTTTAGCTTTAAGAAAAATGAATCAATATAATACCACTGCCCTCCAAGCATGGCATTCTTAACATGAACCCCTTGATTCAAAGACAGTTCATTGCCATACTCCCTTTGCAACCACTCAGCACCAGCCCTTATAAAATGATTGCTAGATTCTGCAGCCATCATAAGCTTCACACCATCTGTTCTGTTGATTAATAGCGGGGCATTTGTAGAGGTTGCAAGTAAATAACCTGCTTGAGACGTTAAGTACATATAGCCACCATGCAAATTTACCAATTCCCTCATCAACTGACCGACACTGGAAAGAGCCGTTGTTACCCCCACAACAGCCACAATATTTCTTTCAGTAGGATGCCTAACTGGAAGGGCAGAAGAAAGTAGTGGTGAATCTGTAAACTTACTCACTGTTACGTTCCATAAAGCATCCCCATCTTGTCTCTCCGAAAAACCAGCAATAGTGATTAGATCATCAGGAGTAACTTGCTCAGGAGGGCCTTTTTTCTCACCAGTGATAGGATCAAGTGGTTCCTTGTACCATCTAGCGCCATGGCTGCCAGTAGGAGAATTGTCAGACAAGCTAGGGACTGGTGAAATGGGTAAATAATTATTCTGTAAAGCACTAAACGAAGTATTTGCGGGCTCAGAGAAGATGTAAAATGTGTTATTATTCCTGTGATCTCTATGAAAAGCCTGAACATGCCCATTAGAGTAACTTATGGTTATGGCATCCAGTGCTTTCCGGCTGGCAAAAAGTGCCCATGTAACATCCCTCATAGATTCATATAACTGCAGCATAACAATTTCATCTAATGTAATTAAAGATATGAATGTCTGCAATGCCAAGTTACAAAGAAAACCAGAAAAAGCCCACAAAATAAAATGCATTTGTACTCAACCTGAACTTCTTGGTTTTGGCTCAATGGTGGTGTAAAAGTGCCAATGACATATTCAGAAAGCTTAACCTGAGCCATAGTAATCTCCACAGTAGAGTTGAGTATGTTCCACATTCGTACAATAGGACGTTGCAAAATCTCATATCGTAAATTCATTGCTAGAGTCTTTATTGACCTAGTCGTATAGACCGTTGTGAAATGCCAGGTCAATATAGTTAGCAAACCTATTAAGATAGCAAGCATCACCTGCACAATAAGCAACAATGGAGACTTGATCAGATATTGCATGCATTCCAGATGTTTCTGCAAAAAGAGTGAAAACAAATGAGCAAAAAGACGGCTTGATTTTCAATTCAGAACATGTCTGAGCTAAAAGTTAGAAGCGAGTTCAAAAATGGAAACATAAAACTTTGACACCTTGGTGTTTGGCTTGAATCCCCACTCCAAATGTGCTCAAGCTGTGTATCTGTGCATGTCGAAAAATGACAAAATCATGATATACTTTTAATTGTCAAAATCAGCCCAGATGTCAACCCTATGAATCTTTTGATTAAGATCAGTTTTTGCCCATTTTGGGGATGAAAATATTAGAAACCAGTCATGTAAAGTTCACAGGAACTCCTACATTCTAGTCAGGAAAAACTTTTCAGTGCATTTTTGTACATGTTACAGATCAGGGCCTGAGTACATATGAATTACTTGTAGCCTGTAGGAATTGATTGTTGCCTTCAAAATTGGGTTATCCTACAGACTGGAGCAGAAAGTCAAGATTTTGCAGACAGAGGCACAAGAAAAATTCCTTAGTACATCTTCAGAGAGTATTGTCCAAAATTTCCATGTCAATTGTATTAAGTCGAAATGGGTCTGATGGTGATCAAGAGGCAGATAGGCAATGGAAGAGCTGGTAGAACACTAGGTGATGCCTCTGAGAGGAGATTGTAACAATTTTATCCTTGATGAAATCTCTCAACCCATACTGGAGAGACTTAAAAGCTCAGTCCCCATATCAAAGTAGCCTTGAACCAGATATTATTCTAATTGGTAACTAGAATAACACTCTCCATTGCACTGTAACTCAAGATTTGGAGCATAAAACTTGCAGTAAAAACGTTCCATAGCAATACCATCCCGACAAAGTAGTAGATATGAGAAATGAGAATCTTGGTAAGGAAAGACATTTTCAGAAAAAAGAATGCAAATTTCTATTTATGAAATTTTCAAGTGGAATGAATCAAATTTTAAAACACAACAGAGTTACTGGATCTAGCACCTCAGGCCCACACACCTGAATCTGGTTCAACATAGGTGCAGGAATTGAGAACCACACCGGATTCACCTTCCAGGCAAATCCTGGAAAATATGATTGGATTGGGTGTGATTCCCAGGCTAGGAAATGTATCCAGAACTGAACCAGCGGGTATGCCTTCACTTGCCATAATGGGAAAATGTTCCAGATTACAGAACTTCCAGGTCCTGATCAGAACACCCTGTGGCCTGCACTTTCAAAAATAACAAAAAAACATATAAAAAGGCAAGTTGTGAGTCTTCAAAACCTTTCCCATCCCAAATATGTCTGAAGAAGACCTCAAGGGATTATTTTCAATGGTTTCTTCATTGTTAGCCCCCGAGGTGTAAACCCGTTGGCGATAGGGTGCACACTGCACTGTTAAGGCACTCCTTGTGACGTCGTGGATTCAAACCTCAAATTGCCTGTGCATCTGTGTAGGGTCAGTGTGGGTGCACCTAGGGGTATAGTGGTAGCAGACAGGAATCGACCCCGTGTCACACGAGTGCGAGCCCCGCCCCAGTTGCCAATTCCCCTAGAAAAAAAAAATGGTTTCTTCAGTGTTGCGGGCAATCAAAAGAGACCAGAGTTTTGGGAAACAATGTGCAGCACAGATTTGCGAAAACTGCAGCAGTGGGAAGAAGCTTGCTTGTGACAGGAAGGTCTCTTGCGAGTCTGCAGCTGAATTTTGCTTGTGGAAAGAAGATTTTGCAAAATTGTAGATTTGGCAACAACATTCTTGCATCATTTGTAAAGTGGGCAACCTATTTTTCCTTTGACATCTTTGGCCCATTACTCCTTTCATTCTTCCAATCAAATTGCTTCAACTGCTTCAGTTCATAGTGGTGGCAGTGACTTTTGATCATGTTACCCCAAATCATGTGTGGGTGACTCAATCATCATTTCCTATGTGATCTTCCATCATATACAGCAATTCAATAGATGAAATCTATGGTTTTCCCATGCAATTGCATACTTAACAGAGACACTTTCAGCTTGCTCAGTCCACCACAATATGTGCCAGAGACGGATGGGGACATTCAGTTGATACTTATGTTATGACATATCCTCTCTACTTGATCTACGGTAAATGCTTTCTTATGTGTGGACATAACCATAGGGGGTTTATGGTGTTACTCTATAATGGCTCATGTATCCTACATTGTTGTTTCAATAGCTTAGGGAGTGTTGTCCACCGAGATGCACACCAGCAGCAGAAATCTTTCGAAAGTTGTTCCCTCACTACAAGTGGGGAAAGTGTGGCCTTGGGGACAAGCAATGAGCCAGGTACTGTCACTTGAATCCCAGCTCCTCTGTTTAGGCTAAGTCCTAACGAAGCCAAGGGGGGTAGTCCCTACAAAGAGTTGTCTATGGCTCAATGTTTTTTAAATGTTTTTGGTGTTGAGTGATGTGGATGGGTGTTTTTTAGGAGTTTTTGAAATGATGAGATCACAGTTTGAGATGAAAAAAACACAAGACAATAAGCAATCCACGTTGCATTACAAGCTTATGAGATTAACAGTATATAAAGACTTGCGAAATAAAAGCATCCACAGATATATAAGTTCAAATAGAAATTCCAATGGACAAATGGCCCAACTTAATTAAAACATGAAAATGTAAAGTGACCAGTGCCAAATGGAGTCAAATAAGTGTGTAGTGCTGGGGGATGCTGAAGATACAAGTCTTAGTAAACTGTTTGTGAGAACGTTTTGCAAATTATCTTGGTAAATTAAAAGTTTTAATGATCTTTGATTATTAGGGCTAAGAAAATCAAGGCAAACGTCCAACCAAAAAAGTATACTTTCAGTGGCTTCCCCTCTGGTGGTATGACGGACCGTCCAGTTATTAAGGATAGGTGTCCAATGATTTATCCACCCTCGAAGTCTAAGACAACAGTGATTTCCGGCCCCACCAAGTTTAGGAAGTTTGCCTACCACTTGAGTATTTCTCGTATGATCAACGCCGGTTTGTTGGTCGTGTGGTTTAAATTTTATTAAGTTATCACTTTTGAGATTAACGGATCTAACACCGTTCTGAGTACGAGCCCAACCCAGGGTCGGCAGAGCATACTAAGCGAAGGATAGCAACAAAGATAAATTTTATTGGGGGAATGTGAGTTGGAAGTATTTTAAATTAAAAAGCACACAATTCAACTCTCCGATAGAGAGCGCTCTTGACTTTGTCTTATGACAAAAGTTCAAGAGACTTAGCTCTTATGCTTGATGCACGGATATGCAGTGGAAATGCTCTCCGACAGAGAGTGCTCTTGACTTGGGTTATTGCAAGTTCAAGAGACTTTGGTTCATTTTATAAGACAAACAGATTGTAAGCATAAACCAAGTGATAGCTCAAAAAAAATATTGTAAAATGATGAAAGACAATGATATAGCAGATGAAATAAACTACTTGCAAAAAATAAACAAACTAGTGTTCTACAACAAAGGAAACTAATCTAGCAATTTGGAGTCAAAGAAAAGACTCCTATACACTGTTCATGAAACTTCCAGCTAGCTGGTCATACGCAGTACATAGTGGGGGAAAAGAAGTAGCATGCGATGTCAATGCGGCACTTGGAATCAAATCCTAAGAGGCTTCTCAGGTCAAAACTTGAAATAAAATTTAACTCTAAGTACACATGAAAATTATTCTAGAAACTTGAAGCCAATCTAACTAAGCATGCACAAAACACTCTTCCCCAAATGGGGAAGGAGAACCAAAACATGGGAGGCCTTATCCCACTTAGCCTTTTTATTAATGAATTACAAGTGCCTTTGGGAATGAAACCATTGAAAGGACTTTTGATAAGAAAAATGAAACTTTAGAAAACAAATATGGAGCTCTTAAGAGCTTTTACAAAAGGAGAGTGTAAATAGTTTCTTGATTTGGATCATCCTTATGGTCTCTTCAATGCTCTCTTTTGGGTATAGAACTTCTTGTTTCAAAGTTTCCCAATGCTTCTTTTCTCCTTCAAAACACCTACACAATAGTTTCAACTCAAAGCACCCTTTAGCATTAGTTTAAAAATCAAATAAATGAAACTACTTAGATCTAGAAACTAGAAATGAGATCTAAAAGACTAGATGCAAATCAAAACTTAACTAGAAATTAACTCTAGAACGCAAATGCAAATTTTATCTTTTAAGATGAGATCCAATATGTAAATGTAACTAACAACCTAGATGCAATATCTAACTATGAAATGCAAGCTAACAAAAAAAAAAAGTAAACTAGATGCACCTAAACGAATGCAAAGTAAGATCTAAAATGCTTAGCTAACACTTTTTTTTTTAAAAAGGGAAACCAACTAACTACTAACAAGTTTAACCTTTGTTTTGTTTTTTGATGTGTTTAGGGCAGACTTGAAGGTGGACGAGAGGAGGAGAAAGAAGAGAGTTCAAAGGCAAAAAACGAAAGATGAAGGGGAGCCCAAAAGGAATTGGACGAGAGGAGGGACAAGGGGAACTAAGGCCAAAACGAGAGCCTAAAGGAAGGCGTGTGGAGAGTGGGACGAAACTAGGAAAGAGGAGAAAGGGCTAGCAAGTTGAAAGCAAAAAGGGATTCGAGGAGAGAAAAGAGAGGGCTTGAGGAGGTAAGCCTTAAGAACCAAGTAACCAGTTTGAAAAAGGTGTTTTGTGTTGATGGAGAGAAGCAAACTTGTAGCTTCGAATGCAACCTTGAGATCTTGTCTTTTGGGGGGTTCCTGAAAGCACAAAAGTTAGAGCAAAAAAGTTGATGGAGAGGAGGGAGAGACAACCATGTTCACCTCCACTCTATCTTTTGAACACCTACACACATGCACCACTCATACAAACAAACTAGATCATGCTTAGAGTGTTAGAAAAAATCGAAATAAGAGACAAACAAATATAACCGACTACAGTTTGTGCTCTTAAAACTAATCAAGCCTAATACAAACAAATAACTTGGACCATCAAATATTTGTTCTATGCTCTTAAGAAAGAGATCTAAGCTAAACAATGATTAAGCATGAAATAATATAAGTGAAACAAGGGCAGGTATCACCTCAATAATGGAAAACTTTGCTCACAAACACATAGTGCACACCATAGACCTCCAAAGCTAACTTTATTTCCAAAATGTAGCAATAACTACAAACCAATGTTCCCCCAAGTTTCCGGGACAGGGGGACGCGGGAGCGGGGAAACGCAGAAATGACATATGTAGAAGTACCCCCCCAAATTTTGGGAAACGTCGACGGGTACGTCAGGGTCTTCCACGTAGGGGACCCCACCAGGAATACTACAAAAGTTTTAGTAGAATACATAAAAATTGAAAGTTAGAGCATAAGTCATTAGTCTTTAATTTTATAATCTAAATATTAATACAAGTTTACCACATACATCAAATGAAATCAAATGAAATACAACCATACATAAGCTATAACTGATAAAATAAATTCAGAAATACAACCATATTGAACAGCAAAATGAAATCGAGGCTACTGAGAAGGAAAATAGTGGACAGCATGGCCCTTTATCATATAATTTTTTATTTTTTGGTAAAAAATTGTCAAAGGAAACGTGGGGATGCCATTTTTAGGAGGGAAACGTTTCCCTTTTGTGTTTCCTTGAGTTTCCTTCAAATGGTGACGTGGGGGAGACGTTTCCAATGGAGTTTCCAAGTTTCCAAAACGTGTGGGGGCGTGGAAATGCGTTTCCTACCCTTGGGGACGTGTACCCGTGTAACACTGCTACAAACTCTTACAATCTCAGCAGAGTAAGTTTACAATAAATAAACATGTGAAGAGAGTGCAAAGCACTTCTATTTATACAAAAACTACAACCTCAAAGGGCAAATTCGAATTGGCAATCAAGAGTGCCAATGGCATGAGTCACAAATTCGAATTCCAGTCAAACTCCAAGCTTGGAGTGGTGTCCAACAAAGTAACTCGAGTTTCATTGAATGTGGATGGGGAGGTGGCCTCCAACTTGGCAAGGCGCCCCCCATCCCAACCTTGGAAACTCCATCATTGCCTCGTGATATCCACCCATTCAATACGAAGCTGCCACATGAGATTGACGTGAGCTAAAGGGTATGCGTGAATGCTAGCATGGGAGACCAAGCTATGAGTTGTAATGAATGTAACTCGCCCTCATAAGGAGCCAAGCCATTAATCAAGGAGGGAGCCTGTTATCACCTAAACTGTAGTTACCCCTATGGATGTATCCATTAATGGATGGCAATAGGGAAGGGAAACTCAAAAGGTGCAACCACGATCACCTCGACTTCCAATAGATGGTTGTCACGCCAGTCGAGGCAACCTTCACTTTATGTTATCTAGCCCAGACAACAAAGGGGGAGACCCAGATCTACTCCCGACAGGAGAGATCAAACCAAAACACCAAATCAAAGTTAAGTATGAATGAAGTATTGTAAGGTGTATGGTGTATCCTAGACCTAAGGATGAAGTCACAAGATAAGTAAGGGGTTCAATGAATATAACTTTGGTTCATTGCTAATGTGAGAGTGACTTATTGTGTTTGAAATGAGATCCAGGATTAAAGTACTAGTCAATTGTTAGAAAATCCACTGCCTTGGGAACCGTGTCCAATGCAGAGTAGTTTAGGGGTTGAATTGGGGCTAACTAGTACATGTGACAAGCTTGATCATGAGATATGACAACATCACTAGGGTTCAGTCCACCAAACAAGGATCAAACCAAAAGTTAATCCAACAATCTAGGAAAGTCGAATTGACTTGGAGAGAGATCAGTGCCTTGGGAATTGGGATAAATGGAATCAAAAAGATTAACTTATGGTTGATGACCCCTATGGCATAAGACAAGTGGGCTATTAAAAGTTTGATGGATGAATATGTCTAGATCTAATAGATCATGGTTTGACCTAAGTGGACCACAATCCCTTAAAACAAGGAATGCTATCCCCAAGGCAAGATTTCACAAAGTGACCTACTAGACTTAGGTTTCAAGGTATGCTTGTTCCAAATCCACCAAAATCTCATGTACCCACGTCCTACAAGTGGACCAACTCCAATCTCCCAAGAAGTGCGACTTTGCCCAAGGATGGTAAAAGGTGGGGTAAATGGGATCAAGATAAGTCCAATGGCATCCAAACTTTAGATCCAAGTAGGTTAATCAAATGATAATGTGGATCTAAAATTTCAAGGCAATCCAAGGGTTAGATCTTACTAGATCTGAGTTTTAAGATACCATGTGGTCCAAAATGGGGTTTTAATCCCTTAAAATGTGGAATAGGCCCCACAAGGTAGAAATTGCCAAAGTAACAGTCCAGGGGTAGGTTTTAGGATGTGTAGATTATGAATCAAGTGAAATTTCAACTACCCATGTACCGAAAGTGTGACCTCACTTGGAGAGGCTAAGTTAGCTTGGGAAGGGGGTCAAATGGAGGCCAATCCTCACCAAACTATAGATCCAGGATGCCGTGGATACTATAGAGGTGGGTTTTAAATATCTTACTGAAGAAGCCATTAGATCTTAGTAGATCTGAAAAAATGTAAAATGGGGGTTTTGATTAATTAGGGTTTGAAGTATTTTAGACAAGTGGATAGATCATGGAAAGAAATTACCTTAAGATCATACCTGAGTGATGTGAATGAGATGCCTTGTTGTTGAGGAAGACTCCCGCAGAGATCAAATGAGAGATTGTTGATTTTGCTTGCCGAAATGATGTCCTAGCCCATAAGTGCGACCTCCTCTACCTGTCAATCCAAAGAAAGCGATTTCAATCAGAAGGTCAAGTATGGAGGAAATACAAGCGAAATGCAAATAGTAACATGAAATAGAAGGTCCTGGGACAGTAATACTCCCTGTTACCCACGAAGAGATCAAGAGAAGAAGTAGGGAGAGTCTTCCCCTACCAATACTTCCTCCTCAAACCAAATCGGCCTCCACCTGTAGATGCAAAAAACGTGGGACAAAAGAATATGGCAAGAAAAGATCTCCAATAACTCAGTGCAATGGAAGAATCAACGAACGAACACCAAAAACATCCACCACAACACTGGAGATAGATGCAATAATAATTTTCTATTCCAATAATCCAGAGCCACCAGTCCCCTTTACAATCAGAGGCTCTCTCCTTTAAATAGGAGGGAGAGAGTCCATAATCTAACCACTTTTTGAATGAGTGGCTAAGATTAAAAGATCAAAAGATCTAATCAATGGTTGAGATGATCTCAACAATAAAATACATGGATCACTAATAAAATATAACAATAAGTGGACAAAATCGCCCTAGGAGAGGGGATCCCACCAAATCATGATGACAAAATATAACAATAAGCTTATGGTGGGTCCAAGGGGTAATTTTAGACACCCTTGGTCAATCCCCATAGCACAATAATAATAAAATAGTCATCAAAGTACCAAATCGTGCCTCTATGGACAAATCGTGGGCCTTAGGAGGCCTCAGAAATCATCAGAAAGTGCCATAAGTGATGGATGTGGGTCCTGATGAAGCTGAAACTGCTGGAGAAGGTGTGGAAGACATCCCATTCATCATCATTGATCATCCCATGCCAAAAATTTGCCTCAGTAGCCCAAATCGAATTTCTCTATAGCCATTTCTACCAATCCCAAACTGCCTCGGGAAGCGTGAAACTGCCCAAACTGCCTCCTGGAGTGCCTGCGTTGTCAAGGTGAGCGCACTAGTGTGTCCGGGAGGGGGGTAATATGGTAAAAACAAGTGGCTGGACCACCCCCTCCAAGCACAGCGCCCTAGATCAACCAAATAAAATCCATCTCTACTCTGACAGGGTCTCCGACAGACCAAAACTGCACTAGGATAGCCTACCGAGGCTCAATCATCACTGTAACTGCCTGGAACTGAAAGTAGACTGTCTCATTGGACTCAGAAGGTCCAAATCTATCCAAGATGTGTACTCATACACCATATGGATCTCTGCATGATCATATAATACATCCAATATACCGGAACAGGTGAAATAATAATAATGTGTAAATGACCAAATAATGCTGAAAACCATGAATCATCATCATAAACCTGTATCTGATGCATAGAACCATCATGTACATATACATGGACCATATATCATCTATCTGTATCATCACAAGGTCCTACCATCTCATGTCCTATGGTTGACCTTGGTCATACTAGGTTTGACCAAGTCAACATGACCAAATATAACTCAGACTGTCATCAGAAGCTCCTGCAAAGTGTCAAAGGTTAATGCATGCTCTACAACTTATTCAAATAACAATTATAACACAAAGTAATCATTACTGGCGATCTAAATCCAAATATATAATGTCATTAATTATTATTATAACTCAGACTAGACTTTCAGGACCATACTCACTTCATAGTTGTGATCAATTTGCTAGTGAAGGGTGAAGGCTGAAATAAACTGACTAGGCTAATAGGATGACTTGACTGACTTAACATTGTGACACTTTGGATATGGGAAAGGGAAAACACACCATAGTATATACTGAATGAGCAACAACACAAGGAATGGCGGTGTCTCACAAATGGATGAGTTGTTCAAAGAGGGTTTATTCACCTTTAACAGATGCGCACAATCCATAATACAAATGAGGTCGGCCATTATTTTGATATAGCATTTAAGTTCCATTGCTTTTTGGGCTTGAAGTTTCCATAGCCTTTGATCTATGTGTGTTTATAAACACATTGCATAGATTTACATTTATTTAGGCTTTTTGCTGCAGGTATGTTTTTAAGGCACTTGTTTACCTAAGCACTTCTAGGTGTGTCACAGACAGCTTGTTTACCTAGATATTTTACAATTCACAAAAGATATAACATTTTATTTCATAGCCATTTTCATTTGGCTTGCCTTTCATTCATGTGTGTTTAAAAACGCATTGCATGAACGGGCTTTTCATACAAGATATAACATTTCATTTTCCATACTTTGTATTCATGGCAGCACTAAAAGTTTCAGGTTTAGCCAACACAACTTTAGTGACTAGGGGGAATTCACAAGGAAATCCAACTCACCATAGGTAAGTTTTGTCACCAACTCAGAGCCGAGACACAATAAACAGGGAAGCTCATCCAATACAGAGGCTACAATGGGGAAAAGTCCTCCATGCCACTAGTCAAGTAGTAAGTCAGGGTGATAAACTAAAAGGTAGGTAATGGATGGATGAAGACAATGAATAATGGAGCCAACACTAGCAAGCCAAGGTATGGTGGAATGATCACCTCTATTCTCCCTAAGGAGGGTAAAACCAATGAGTATGAATAGTGAACTTCTAAGTATGAGTAGGGGCAATAGAATATGTATAATAAGATCAACCAGGTCCACATATCTATATGATCGCCATATCATGACACTAAGTGCTAAGACATGCTATAAGAATAAATATAAAAGCAATATAACCACAACACTATGATATACCTGCTGAGTCATATACCTGAATGCTCATCCTCTGAACCATCATCTGTCCTCTGAAACTACCACTGTAACTCTAGGCACTACTGACTGCTCTATACAAATGGTATAATAGCTACATCGATCATCTCTCTGAGTGTCCTGAGACTCAGTCATGGCATGGGGAATATATATATTGTCCAAAATATGATAGTGATCCAATATAGATGCTCATCTCAGCATCTCAAGTGAAAGGGAACTGGCTGAATAGTGTACTGGAATCAGAAAAATAATGTATGGTAGCCCGGCTACTATATATGTGATAACAGAGCCTACCATAAACTTTAATGCAAAAACAATCAACCAATTAATTGATGCCATATCACCCAATCGTGATTCCCATGCATTGAGCTCCCACGTAGGTTGAAATCCGTACGATTCAAATTAATTAAAAATTTAACTTTTGTGGCATGGTTTAACCTTGTAATGCATTCGTACCTCTCCAAAAAATATTCCATGCCTTTTCCATAGTTTAAAAAATCGTATTTTTTTATTTTTTTATTTTTTGTCCTTTGTGCTTTTGTCATTTTATGGCCACTAAATGCCAAAATAATGAAAAACTGCTCCCAGAGGAGATGTAATCGCTCAAAACCTTAGAAACGTTGGCACTAGGGTAAAGAGGACACTCTAAGCGTCAAAATGAACCTCCCCACACTCAATTCCGCCTCTAGATGAGGTTTTTATCACTTTTTGAAATTTTTTAATTAAACCATTAAAAAATGGTCTAATTTATGGAAAAAATTATTTTTCTCGGAATCAAACGAAACTCTTAGGAGACCTAGTGCATGTTCATACGACTCAATCGAGATGGCTAACACGTAAAAAATCCTAGACACAAGACTCTAATAAACACCTTAGGTTTTGACTACCATGGGAAATACTCCTGCTTTGGAGGTTTTAGTGAAAAACTCAGGGATTATACGCCACTAATGAGTAGCGCATAATTCCTAAGGAAAAAACACTCTAGAGTATCCCCCAAATGGCTAAACCTACGGATAGCCGAGTCTTTTATAAAAGGGCCCCGTTTAGACCAACTTTTTACATTTTCCCCATGGGGGTATGAACATACAGTTATTACAAATGGGGCAAAATTGCCCTGAAAATGACTTCTGAACTTCTGAACACTGATGATGAACATGAATCATGTTCATGAAACTGGCGGCTCATGAGAAATTCAGCTATTTGTACAAAATAAGTGATAACAGGGAGCATCAACAAGTGGTTATAATTCTTCATTAGGTTAAATGTATGACCTTACGGGTTAGGTGTGTCCCTATGGATTTAAGTAAGTGTGACCCTCATTTCACGTCATTTACAACATTTTACCTAGGCATTGTTTATATCATGCCATTTCACTAGCCATTTTACCCATTTTCATCATGTAGACCTTTCGCTATTAACTTATTATATGTCGTGTTCTGAGGTCTCTATATACTATTCCTATGTATGGTGCCAAGTCAAAGTCAAAAGAATCAAAGTGCTCTAAGGGAAATGGAGCTAAATGATAAATGTGAGCAAAGCCCTCTTGCAAAATCCATGATCCTTTCCCAGCTTATTAAAGCCAAATTCAAAGAATGGGACTACTAAATAAATAAGGATCGAAAAAAAAAGGCACAAGGAAAGGGTAACTCAAGAAGAAAATTGTTCCCTTCCATGGCACACATAAGGAAGAAAAATCAATAACCCCTAGCTCTTGAAAGCTAAGGGTTAGACTTAGAACTCAAAGACCTTCCTATAATGGTTAATTCGACATTCATTTCATTACCCTCACCTTGCTTAGAAACTTAGGAAATTCACTTGGTCTTAGGGGTGTAACAAGAAAATCTGGATCAATTATAGTTGCACCATGGTAATTGTAAGGTTATTGGGATCATTAATTAGTAAGTTATTAGAAAATAACACTTAATAGCCTTTTATGTTAATGTTTGCAGATATGAAGGTATTTTCCTAAGTCATAAATTGCATGGTATAACACTTGGATTGGATTGGATTGATGATGCATAGTCTCCATGTGATGAGTCCCCTCCTTGTACTATCATTTGGAGGCATGTGTAGTACCTTTTGACATTTTTGATGGGACAATTTTTTTTGGAGGGGCATCGTGGCTTCAGGAGCAATTATATTTTGATAAAGTGCTTAAAATTTTGCCATCTCAATAGCATTAGAAGAAGAGTGGCTGTGGAATTTCCGAAAACTGATTATAATAGAAAATCCAATAAATATTGAGAAATTTGGCAATTTCAAAACTATTGCCTTGAAGCATTCGTTGTTTTTTCTTTTCTTTGACCACTTGATTTATGGAGTACCTCGCCTATTTGGTCCACACGTGCCACCTTATCTTGGAGCATTCATCACTTAACATTGGTTTTGATGAGAGCACCCCTCTCTTTCTCCACTTATCTTGGAGAGTGAGTTGTTAATTTCATAGTTGAAAAAATCGTCGAAAAATTGCCGAGGTCCACGGAGTCCTTGGATACAGTTTCAGTACTAGTGACAGAGGGAGAGCATGATGCTTCTCTCAAAATGACATTGATAGAGGAGGAGCGCAGATCTGCATATCAGAGTGCAGTAGATGCAGCCAGAAAGTCTTCCAGTTTAGAGGGAGTAGCTGCTGCAACATATGATGTGTTTGATCCCAGTGGATGCTTCTTCAGCAGTACCTTCCTCGCTAAGAGGGAGTGTTACTGCAGAAATGTGCATGAGATATGCATGTGCATGAGGTCTTGCATGATGCATGTGCATGAGATATGCATGTGCATGAGGTCTTGCATGATGCATGTGCATGAGATATGCAAGCTGCATTTGCATGAGATATGCATGCACATGAAGACTGAGAGTTGGTTGATTGAGGATGGGCAGTTAGCAGCAGCAGAAGAGGTTGATGAGTTTACTTCTCGGTTTGAGAGGGAGTTCTCATTAGCCTCAGTTCAATCAGGGCATGATAGTCGCCAGCCAGAGGTTCAAATTGATCAGAGATGGAGAGTTGACTGCATGCAGAGCAGTCACATGACAGGGATGCGAGATGCATTCCTCATCCTAGAGCACACATCCATGCAGATGGTTCGGGATGTGCAAGGGACTGATCACTTGGTCACAGGAGTGGGTAGAGTGCGGTTTCTACTTGACCTTGGAGAGCACCTGGAGGTATCAGGAGTGTTGTTCATTTCAAAATTGAGAGGGAGTATCCTCTTAGTGGCAACTTTCAGAGCTTTTGGCTACTCAGTGGTGTTCCAATGGGATCTTATTTTCACCTATCCTAAAGGAGTAGACCTAGTCTTGATGGGTCACAGGATCGACGGTGAATACTTGAGTCGGGGACAACCCACTACTGGCACATCAGGATGGCTGAGTGCATCCTCTTTAGAGTTAGAGGGGGATAGTGAGCGAGATGCTCACAGCAGAGATGATGCCAGGAGGAGTGAGTCCAGTCAGCAGATGGGTGAGCGAGATGCTCATGATATTGATGAGTCCCAGGAGATTGAGCCCTTGGACTCGGATCAAATGGATGAGCGAGATGCTCATTATATTGATGAGTCCTAGGAGATTGAGCCCTTGGACTCAGATCAGATGGATGAGCATGCTGCTCATACAAGCACCAGTAGGAGAGTGAGCCGGTATGAGATGGTAGAGATGGACTTTAGCTTAGGAGAGAATTGATTCAGCTCAGAGACAGAGGGAGTTGACTTACAGAGCTGAGTCAACTCAGAGACAAAGAGAGATCACCTACAGGGCAGTGGATCCTCTAGACAGCGGCCTTGGGGATTGGTTAGAGCAGAATTTTCAGAGGGAGTCTGAATTAGAGTTCAGTGACAGAGTCAGTGGTTGATCAGGGTACTTCAGGTCAGAGGGCAGCAGTGACAGGCAGGAGAGTTGGGCCAGTGTCAGCAGCAGAGGACTTGTTGGATCCAGGCATCAATGGTAGGACTTCCCTCATTAAGAGAGAGTGTTAGTTTTTATGATATCTCGGGAAGTCCTCCATGGTTCAGATGCCTTGCATGGAGGTACATCAGCAGTATAGGCATCAATATGGAGTAGAGGGTGAGATACACTCTACTCAATGGCATGAGTTCATTGGTGGCTGCATGCGAACCTTCCGGGGTGTTTTTCCCTTTGCATGCATGAGATTTGCATGACCTGTCAGTGATTAAAAGATGCATGCAAAAGTGACTTTTTGCATGCACCGAGATTAGGTTTTTGATAAACCTAACTCATCGGTGAGATTATATATAGAGGCAGGGGGTCCCCGAATGAGGTTACTCAGTTGGCTTATCAAAGATTGATAGATCAGGAGTGAGGAGGGCGCATTAGTGCATGAAGGGCGACTTTTTGAGATAGAGAGGAGTTGTTGCAGGAGGGAGAGTGGTCATATCTGAGTTGGATCAGCGACCACTAGCTCTAGAGGCACTTGGCGCCCAGATCTGTAGACTGAGATAGTTTATCAATGTGGTTTCTGCTGTGATAGAGGAGGACCTCTTCCCAAGGAGGGGAGCATTACCTGAGGAGAGAGGATCTCATTTATAGTCTGATCGACCGATTCAGAGTTTGAGACGTTCAAGGTAGCCTTGCCTCAGTGTTTGAGGAAGCTCTGTGATGATCAGAGCTCAAATCTGTTGAGATCTGGCCCATTACAAGCATTAGACGTCCAAAAGGGAGGGCACACTTTTCCATGCAAAGGAAGGGCGCATTCTTCAGTTGTGCAGTTGGTCGTCTTCAGTTGCAGAGCAGATCAGAGCAGAGGATTGAGAGAGGCAGTACAGTCAGGGCTACCTGCAGAGTGACTCAAATCCAGATTAACAGTTACGACACATTCTCCCAGTGCATGCATCTAGATCTAGGGTTTGACCCGTTCGGGATTGAGTGTTACATCTGAGGTAACATTGTTGTATTTGCTTATTTTATATATTGTTCTGGGCTCGAGAGAGAAGAAAGCCCTATAAGATTGTTGGTTTTCCCCGTTTGGGGTTTCCAAGGTATATGCAGTGTCATGTGTGATTGCATGTGTTTAATGTTGTAAACAGATCTAGTTGTTGAGTTGTATGTCTTTATGAGTATTATTGATATACGAGAGTCAAACCACTTGAGATCTCAGGGCTATCCAGAGGGAGTGGTGATCTGTGGATTAAAATTTTGATGGTATCAGAGCCCTGGTATGGGTCAGGGAGAGCAATCACACAGTGATCAATGAAGATAGACCAGATCTACCAGATCTAAAGAGCAGAGCTCAAATCTGAGGTTGTAGAGGTCAGATCTATTAGATATGTGGTATTGGAGACTAGATCTGAGATAGATCTAGTAGCTCAGTGAAGATAGAGACCAGATCTGAAGGGCACAGCTCAGATCTGAGGTTGTAGAGGTCAGGTCTATCAGATCTGTGAGTTTGGAGGCGAGATTTGAGATAGATCTTTCATATCTGGCATGAGCAGAGTCCAGATTTGTGGTAGATATATCAGATCTGAAGAGTAGAGTTCAGATCTGTGAGAGCAGAGTCCAAATCTGAAGAGCAGAGTTCAAATTTGTGAGAGCAGACATCAGATATGTTAGGATAGATACCAGATCTATCAGATCAGTGAGAACAGAGATCAGATTTGGGAGAGCGAACCCTAGATCTGAGAAAAAGAGGGTTAGCTTGTTCACCAAGGCATAGATTTACAGGTTGGTTCTGATTCAGAGATTTTGAATCAGCAATGTTATCAGTTTTGCAGAGTTATGGCTACTAGCTTGAGAGTAGAGTACAGGTTGTTGGGCAAGCCTATATGTGGGTCCAGGGAGACCTTGGATACAGTTTCAGTATTAGTGATAGAGGGAGAGCATGATGCTTCTCTCAAAATGACATTGATAGAGGAGGAGCGCGGATCTGCATATCAGAGTGCAGTAGATGCAGCCAGAAAGTCTTCCAGTTCAAAGGGAGTAGCTGTTGCAGCATATGATGTGTTTGATCCTGGTGGATGCTTCTTCAGCAATACCTTCCTCGCTAAGAGGGAATGTTACAGCAAAGATGTGCATGAGGTCTTGCATGATGCATGTGCATGAGATATGCATGCTGCATGTGCATGAGATATGCATGCACATGAAGACTGAGAGATGGTTTATTGAGGATGGGCAGTTAGCAACAGCAGAGGAGGTTGATGAGTTTACATCTCGATTTGAGAGGGAGTTCTCATTAGCCTCAGTTCAATCAGGGCATGATAGTCGTCAGCCAGAGGTTCAGATTAATCAGAGATGGAGAGTTGACTACATGCAGAGCAGTCACATGACAGGGATGCGAGATGCATTCCTCATCCTAGAGCACACACCCATGCAAATGGTTCGGGATGTGCAGGGGACTGATCACTTGGTCACAGGAGTGGGTAGAGTGCGGTTTCTACTTGACCTTGGAGAGCACCTGGAGGTATCAGGAGTGTTGTTCATTTCAAGACTGAGAGGGAGTATCCTCTCAGTGGTAGCTTTTGGAGCTGCTAGCTACTCAGTGGTGTTCCAGTGGGATCTTATTTTCACCTATCCTAAAGGAGTAGACCCAGTCTTGATGGGTCACAGGATTGACGGTGAATACTTGATTTGGGGACGACCCACTACTAGCACATCAGGATGGTTGAGTGCATCCTCTTCAGAGTTAGAGGGGGATGGTGAGCGAGATGCTCACAGCAGAGATGATGCCAGGAGGAGTGAGTCCAGTCAATAAATGGGTGAGCGAGATGCTCACCATGATGATGAGGATCAGTGGAGTGATTCTGGAGATCAGATGGAGGAGCGAGATGCTCATGATATTGATGAGTCCCAGGAGATTGAGCCCTTGGACTCAGATAAAATGGATGAGCGAGATGCTCATGATATTGATGAGTCCCGGGATATTGAGCCCTTGGACTCAGATCAGATGAATGAGAATGCTGCTCATACAAGCACCAGTAGGAGATTGAGCTGGTATGAGATGGTAGAGATGGACTTAGCTCAGGAGAGAGTTGAGTTAGCTCAGAGACAAAGGGAGTTGACTTACAGAGCTGAGTCAACTCAGAGACAGAGAGAGATCACCTACAGGGCAGTGGATCCTCTAAACAGCAGGCTTCGGGATTGGTTAGAGCAGAGATTCAAAGGGAGTCTGAATTAGAGTTCAGTGATAGAGTCAGTGGTTGACCAGGGTACTTCAGGTCAGAGGGCAGCAGTGACAAGCAGGACTGATGGGCCAGTGTCAGCAGCAGGGGACTTGTTGGATCCATGCATTAATGGTAGGACTTCCCTCGTTAAGAGGGAGTGTTAGTTTTTATCGTATCTCGGGAAGTCCTCCATGGTTCAGATGCCTTGCATGGAGGTACATCAGCAGTATAGGCATCAGTATGGAGTAGAGGGTGAGATCACTCTACTCGGTGGCATGAGTCCATTGGTGGCTGCATGCGGACCTTTCGGGGTGTTTTGCCCTTTGAATGCATGAGATTTGCATGATCTGTAGACTGAGATAGTCTATCAATGTGGTTTCTGCTGAGATAGAGGAGGACGTCTTCCTGAGGAGGTGGGGCACATTACCTAAGGAGAGAGGAGCTCATTCAAAGTCCGATCGACCGATTCAGAGTCTGAGACGTTCAGGGTAGCCTTGCCTCAGTGTTTGAGGAAGTTCTGTGACGATCAGACCTCAAATCTGTTGAGATCTGGCCCAGTACGAGCATCAGACATCGAGAAGGGAGGGCGCACTTTTCCATGCAGAGGACGGGCACATTCTTCAGTTGAGCAATTGTTCGTCTTCAGTTTTAGAGCAGATCAAAGCAGAGGATTGAGAGAGGCAGTACAGTCAGGGCTACCTGCAGAGTGACTCAAATCCAGATTGACAATCAGGGCACATTCTCCCAATGCATGCATCAGTTGATGCATGCAGATCTAGGGTTTGACCCGTTCAGGATTGAGTGTTACATCTGAGGTAACATTGTTGTATTTGCTTATTTTATATATTGCTCTGGGCTCGAGAGAGAAGAAAGCCCCACAGGATTGTTGGTTTTCCCCGTTTGGGGTTTCATGGGTATATGCAGTGTTATATGTGTGATTGCATGTGTTTAATATTGTAAAGAGATCTAGTTGTTGAGTTTTATGTCTTTATGAGTATTATTGATATATGAGACTCAAACCGCTTGAAATCTCAAGGCCGTCCAAAGGGAGTAATGATCTCTGGATTAAAATTTTCAGAGTCTATGCCGCATGCGTTCCCATATGGCCTAGTAATCTTTAATTCCATGGCTTCCATCACTTGTAATGGCATGACATTCATGGAAGCACTAGAATCTAACATACAATTATGAGGCAGGAGATCACCTATGTGAAGTGTAAGATAAAAGGGCTGGTGACCTCCATTCTTCCTCTCATATAAAGTAGTCTGGATGTTGATAGGAAGATCTTCCTCATCTTCATTCATGGCACTTGGGACCAAGTCTGGAGGAGGTTGAGCCTCACCATCATTTGTGGTAGCATTAGGAAAAATTTCAAAGAATTCTACCACTTGCTCTTTGACTGATGGGATTTTCACTAGTTCAGTAAGTGTAATATTATGCATAAACTTATCCAACTCTTTCTCAATATTTATGTTCAAGTCATAATCAGGGAGAATAGGGTTGGGTCACATCGGTCATCAAATCTAAGCTCTCAAGGCTCAGCCTTGGCACAAGGTCTAATAAATCTGGTACAATATACTGCTTTGATCCATGAGTGATCTCAAATAACAAGCTCATCATAGCCAATCTCTGAAAAATCCAAGCTCTGAAAAGTGCAGATATCTGCTAAGCAAGAATAGTAGCCCAGCTACTATGGTGTGATAACAAGTTTATTGATACATTCCCTGATCAATTGCCATCATATGAAATTAGTGATGAACCAATTGAAGAGAAATTTCATGAAATGGATGGGTTAGTGAATCAAACTGTTCAAGAACTTTCCTTAATAGAATCCCCAAATCAATGTCTAACTGATTATGGGAAGTTCACAAACAATCCTTTGCTTAACTCATCTAGTATTGATATTTGTCCCAAGTCAATTCCTGCTAAGGATAACTTGATTCCATTCTTGGAGTTGGATAAGTGCGGTGAGTCTTATCCTCATAAAGTGAGTATTGACCTTGATCTGAACCTTGCAATCATTCTTGAAATCAAGAGCGTTGCTTTGAAAGACTTTCCCTTTTTTCGAATTCCAAGGTCAATCATTCCAAGCAATCTTTCCACCCTCCCATCCCAACTTCTTAACTCTGCTTTGGGTTTGTGGTTTGGTCAATCTTTTACTTTTGAGATTTTCAATCAGGAGTCTAAGCATTGTCACATGAATGGAGATGAAGCACTTCATTTCCCTTTTCAGTTATCCTTGATGAATAACATATTTCAATGTATCAATCCTTCCTGTTGGTGGCTGGAAAGGGTATATAAAGATCGATTTCATTTTTTCTCCATTTGTAAACAATAGTTGGGGCTAATCACAATCTCAGTTTTACTGCATTACAATTTATCCTCAATTGGTTGGTCCATCATTCTTGGAGTGAACAGAATTGATTGTCCTAGTCAGGTCGATGAGGAAGACAACTTAGTCAAGGGGAGTTAAATATTTTGTCACATCTTTTCCCTGAATGCATTTCAAACAATAATTTCTATGATCCTATTGATATCTTGATGGAGGATGTTTGCATCAATCGGTCTCCTCCTTGGCATGATTTCATTTTGCAACATTCAAATACTTTTCCAAATTTTGAACAAGTCAGGAAGATCGTGGTATTAAATTCATCAATCTTCAATCCAATCTTGGCTTGCCTTGTTAAAGAACATCAAGGAAGAATCATTAACCAATTTGATGAATGGTTGCATTGGATCTACGACTTTACTTAGTACTTGTCTGACTGGTTAGCTTAGGGTAGGTAGGAAACTGAATAAGCTCACTTGAGCAGTAGTTTAGTGTTTTTGCCATTGAGTCTGGCAACTTTTTCTTAAACTCCCCTTTGAGTCTGGCAGTTCGTCTTGAGAGCCTTTTCCTTTGTATGTTCCTGCAAAACAATAAAACTTTTAATTTATGTTAGTAGATTAGCTTCTTTACTTTCAACATTTTATTTTTCAGTACTGTTATTTTTATATTTTTGTACATAGGGCTACTGATGACCGGTCTGTGAGTTTGGTATAGTGCTTTGCATCTTGCAAGTGATAGGTACATATTTTGAAGATGATACAGAGCTAGAGTGCATGTTCGAGGATACGAGTAGCAGAGTGATGAGGACCAGAGATTCTGACGTTCTCAAGCACTATATTCAGCAGAGCACTTGTCCCAACTGGAGCCAAATGTTATCACATTTATAGTAGCCGGGGCTACCATGTCTTCAGACCAGATTCCAGTACTTTTCTAAGTCAGTCATTTACTATGAGATGCATGAGATCGGCAGATGATGAGCAGTTATTCTATGATCACTCATATTTTTAGCAGACCCATAGCAGATATTTTCAACCTTATGCCATGACTGAGCCTCATGACCCTAGATTTGATGACTGAGGTGGCCATTGTCTTCCATCCAGAGCAGTGATATGTTAGTGCCCAGAGTTATGCAGCAGTAGTGTTCCAATGATAGTTGATGGTTCAGGTGATGGATACAGGTATATGACCCAACATGTATATGGTTGTGCATTGGATGTCTTTAGTGTGCTCCTTTACTTATCTTGATGGCTTAACTAGGTATTTAGTGGTCATGATCTAGTGATATATTATGTGGTTATTGGTTGACTGTTTAGAGTAGAAGTGATTTAGTTGCTTGGAATTAGAATCTCTTGTGTATACTCATTGGTCTTACCCTCTTACTAGTATGGAGTTGGTCATTCCCACCAATTATGGCTTGCTAGTTATGGCATCACTTATCACTTTCCTCGTCCATCTGTTATCACCTGTTCTTGGTTGTGACCTGACTTACACTTCAGCTAGTGATATTGAGGACTTCCCCACTTATGCCTCTATGTTGGATATATTCCCTGTTAATATGTGTCTCACCTCTGAGTTATGCAACAGAACTTGTCGAAGCCTTGACCCTTCTGGGCCAGGAGAACCTGCTAGTGTTGGTTCTTGAGCTTAAGTGAGTTGGTTTCTGAAGCCTTGAATATTCCCTTCTTTCCTGAAGGATCTAGCTTGGTTTTCTTTTCCTTCAGGATGTGTATGTACACCGGGCAACCAAATATTCTAAGATGGTTGAGTTTTGATTTCTCTCTTGAGAAAGCTTCTTCGGGAGTCTTGTTGTTCAATACACGATGAGGTGTATGGTTTTGTACATACACAGTTGTCCTTGTTGCTTCTGCCCATAAGTGCATCGGAAGATCCTGATCATGTAGCATTGCCTTTGCTGCTTCCATTATTGTTTTGTTCTTTCGTTCTGCAACGCCATTTTGTTGAGGATTGTAAGGAGTGCTCAACTCCCTCTTAATCCCGGATTCTCTACAAAGGTCCTTGAATTCTTCTGAAGTGAATTCTCCGCCATTGTTTGATCGTAAAGTCTTGATCTTCCTCTCGGTGTGATTTTCAACCAAGGCTTTGAATTCCTTGAATTTGTTGAATACTTCATCTTTGCCCTTCAAGAAATAAATCCATGTCTTACGGGAAAAATCATCTATAAAAGAAACATAATATACATACCCGCTTAATGAGTTGGAATACATGGGACCACACACATCCGAGTGGACTATCTCCAATATTCCTTTTGCCTTGCTTTCACTGTTGGGGAAAGGCTTCTTCACGTTCTTTCCTTGCCCACATCCCTTGCAAATGCCTTCATGCTTTGTCTGGATTTCTAGTAGACCTAAAACTGCTTTGCTTGCAATTGGTAGTGCTCTATAGTGCACATGTGCAAGCCTTCTGTTCCATAACTCACTTGGTTCCATGGAGTCATGGATCAATGCTTGTTCTGGTTATCCTTTCAACTTGTAGAAGCCTCCCTCTTGTTCTCCAATTACTGTTGCATCATTTATTGTCTTTCCCTTTAGCCACATTAGAACTTGGCCATCAACAAATGCAACCTGTATTCCTTTAGCATCTAATGCTGAGATGGAGAGAAGATTCTTCTTCAATCCTAGTACATAGAGAACATCTTTCATCTTTAATGATTTGTTGGAATCTAGCTTGTAGGAAGATTCTCCACTTCCTTTGATGGGATATTGATAATCATCCCCAAGTTTCACCTTGTGAGGTGACTCATGTTCTGATAGGTTGATGAAAGATTCCTTGTACGTCGTCATATGCTTGGATGCTCCACTATCTATAAGCCAATCATTGCTTGTCATGTCCCTTTCCGGATGACCACCATGGAGGCGACTTATTAGCCTATTTAATTCCCGTAGGCTATAGTCGAGATTAGAAGGGAATTAATTACTTATTAAATTGTCACCTAGGCCTAAATGTATTTTATAAAGTGACAATTAATAATTAATCCCTAAGTGACTTTATAAAAGTCACTTGAGTCATAAAGTGATGCAAATGTGTTAAAAAGGGTCAAACCTATGTTGCACGAGTTTCCGGAACGCGGGAACGTTGGGAACTTGGGTACGGGTGTCGGATACGGTTAGAAGTTTCCCCTAAATTTGTAGGAAACGGCGAGTTGGGAGCGGCAATAATATATATTAAAAAAATATAAAAAAAAATATAATTGAAAAAAAAATATAGCAACTATTTAAAGATTCAGAAACATATAAGACACTCAATGAGTGTTGTTGTATTCTCTCATTAAAAGAAGTTATCATTTAGATTAAGAATTTTAAATAATATAATAATATGAAATCATATCTTCACCCCCTTACAAATATAGTGGGACATAAATTGTGTAGCAATGAGGACGTTGTGGCCCTTTAACTTTATTATTTGGAACTTTTAATTTAAAATAAATAAATATATGAAAATTGATTAGAATTAATATCTAAGACATTTAATGATACTAAAATTACAAATAGTAATTAATTTGTTAAACTAAAGTCTATAACTTAAAAATTAAAAATTAAAAAAATTAAAACTAAAAGTAAAAGTTAAAAACATAAACATAAAACTTAAAAGTTTAAAGTTTAAAATTAAAACTTAAATTAAAATTTAAAACATTAAAAATTAGCACATAATTTAAAATTAAAAGAACTTACAAACTAAAGAATAATAAAATGAAATTTAAAACAAAATTTAAAACATTAAACAAAATTTAAAACATTAAATAAAATTTAAAACAGAACATAAAATTTAAAACGAAATTTAAAACATAACATAAAATTTAAAACATAAAATAAAATTTAAAACATAAACTATACTCTATACATTATATACATTATAGAATAATAAAATTTGAAACATAAACAAAACAATTGAATTTCCGTTACCTGCCGGAGCCCGAGCCCGAGCTGTCACAGCCAACAGCGAACCAGCAGGGTATGCCGCGAACCACGCAGGGGATGCTGGACAGCAGGGGATGCCGCGAACCAGCAGGGGATGCCGCGAACCACGCAGGGGATGCCGCGAACCACGCAGGGGATGCTCAGTCTCGACTCCGACTCCTTCACACACTCACTCTCACTCACTCGCAGACGCAGAGGCATGCACGCTCCTCACTCTCAGACAAACAGCCCACTCGCAGACGCCCAACTCTGTATTTATAAAAAAATTCTGTGTTTGGCGGGAGCGATTTAGCTTGGCGGGAGAGATTATCATTTGGCGGGTTTGGGAACGGCTGGGAGTTCCCTGGAAAACCGGAGCGCGTGCAAGCTCCCGAAATGAGGAACGGCCGATTTGAAGTTCCCAAGCTCCCAAGATTTCGTGTTCGAAGTTCCCAAATAGTTCCCAAGCTCCCGGAACGGTTCCCATGCATTTTGGAACGTTTCGTACCCGTTCCTAAGTTCCCTGGAACGCGGGAACTTCTGGAACGGGTTTCCTAAAGTCTGGGAGCGTTTCCCGTGCAACGGAGGGTCAAAGTGAAATTAAAAGACAAAAGGGGTCATTTTCTCCATAAAGTCACTTTTTAAATATTTTAATGAGAGAATTGGTCAAGGGAAGTTGAAGAGTCACAAAAGGGGTCAAAATGAAAATATAAAAAGGACATGGGAGATCATTCTCTTTATCATTGTCTATTGCATTTTTCGAAAACGAGAGCTCTTGAGTCTCAAGCTTCTCTTAGACAAAACCCTAGGAGGAGGATAATGGTTTCGATAGTGAGACAATCTATCCTAGCCATCTATTGAGGAGGAATCATCTCAGGTTCTTCACTTGTTCTTCACCGCCATCAATCGATCCCTTTTTAGGTTCATTCCAGTTCTAAGTTTCTTGAGAAAATTCCAGTTGGAGATAACGGAGGGCGCACCCATCTCAAGAAGTTCCAATCTCTGAAGACAAGGGCGCACTTGGATTTCTTCCTCTTATTTATAGAGGGGCGCATTTGTATTTCTCATTTGCTATTGTGCTGGGAGCACACTTCTTGGGGAAAGCACTGCCATTTCTCTAATGCTATGGTATATGAAAGAGGGCTGTGTTATCACATATATAGTAGACGAGCTACCATACATTATTTTTCTGATTCCAGTACACTATTCAGCCAGTTCCCTTGCATTGAGATGTTGAGATGAGCATCTATTATGGATCACCATCAGATTTTGGACAACAGTTATATTCCCCATGCCATCACTGAGTCTTAGGACACTCAGAGAGATGACCGATGTAGCTATTATACCATTTGTACAGAACAGTCAGTAGTACCGAGAGTTATAGTAGCAGTTTCAGAGGACAGATGATGGTTCAGAGGATGAGCATTCAGGTATATGACTCAGCAGGTATATCATGGTGTTGTGGTTACATTGCTTTTATATTCATTCTTATAGCATGTCTTAGCATTTAGTGTCATGATCTGGCAATCATATAGATATGTGGACCTGGTTGATCACCTCTATTCTATTGTCATTATTCATACTCATTGGTTTTACCCTCCTTAGGGAGAATAGAGGTGATCATTCCACCATACCTTGGCTTGCTAGTGTTGGCTCCATTATTCACTATCTTCATCCATCCATTACCTACCTTTTAGTTTATCACCCTAACTTACTACTTGACTAGTGACATGGAGGACTTTTCCCCACTGTAGCCTCTGTGTTGGATGAGCTTCCCTGTTTATTGTGTCTCGGCTCTGAGTTGGTAACAAAACTTACCTATGGTGAGTTGGATTTCCTTGAGAAACCCCCCTAGTCACTAAAGTTGTGTTGGCTAAACCTGAAACTTTTAGTGCTGCCATGAATACAAAGCATGGGAAATGATATGTTATATCTTGTATGAAAAGCCCATTCATGCAATGTGTTTCTAAACACACATGAATGAAAGGCAAGCCAAATGAAAATGGCTATGAAATAAAATGTTATATCTTGTGAAATGTAAATACCTAGGTAAACAAGCTGTCTGTGACACACCTAGAAGTGCTCAGGTAAACAAGTGCCTTAAAAACACACCTGCAGCAAAAAGCCTAAGTTAATGTAAATCTATGCAATGTGTTTATAAACATACATAGATCAAAGGCTATGGAAACTTTAGGCCCAAAAAGCAATGGAACTTAAAAGCTATATCAAAAAGATTGCTGGCCTCATTTGTATTATGGATTGTGCGCATCTGTTAAAGGTGAATCAACCCTCTTTGAACAACTTATCCATTTGTGAGACACCGCCATTCCCTGTGTTGTTGCTCATTCAGTATATGCTATGGTGTGTATTCCCTTTCCCATGTCCAAAGTGTCACAATGTTGAGTCAGTCAGTCAGTCATCCCTTGGCCTAGCCAGTTTATCTTTAGCCTTCACCCTTCACTAGCAAATTGATCACAACTATGAAGTGAGTATGGTCTTGAAAGTCTAGTCTGAGTCATAATAATAATTAATGACACTATATATTTGGATTTAGATCGCCAGTAATGATTACTTTTTGTTATAATTGCTATTTGAATGAATTGTAGAGCATGCATTAACCTTTGACACTTTGCAGCAGTTTCTAATGATAGTCTGAGTTATATTTGGTCATGTTGACTTGGTCAAACCCAGTTTGACCAAGGTCAGCCACAGGACATGAGATGATTAGACCTTATGATGATACAGATAGATAATATATGGTCTACGTACATGTACATGATGGTTCTATGCATCAGATGCAGGGTTATGATGATGATTTATGGTTTTCAGCATTATTTGATCATTTACAGATTATTATTATTTCACTTGTTTGGGCATATTGGATATATTATATGATCATGCAGAGATCCATATGGTGTATGAGTACACATCTTGGACAGATTTGGACCTTCTGAGTCCAATGAGATAGTCTGTTTTCAGTTCCGGGCAGTTACAGTGATGTTTGAGCCTCAGTTGGCTCTCCTAGTGCAGATTTGGCTTGTCAGAGCAGAGATGGATTTTATTTGGTTCACCTAGGGCGCTGTGCATGGAGGGGGTGGTCCAGCCACTTGTTTTTACCATATTACCCCCCTCCCAAACACACTGGTGCCCTCACCTTGATAGCACAGGCACTCGAGGAGGCAGTTTGGGCAGTTTCACGCTTCCCGAGGCAGTTTAGAATTGGTGGAAATGGCTATAGAGGAATTCGATTTGGGCTACTGAGGCAAATTTTTGGCATGGGATGATCAGTGATGATGAGAGGGATGTCTTCCACACCTTCTCCAGCAGTTTCAGCTTCGTCGGGACCCACATCCATCACTTATGGCATTTTCTGATGATTTCTGGGACCTCCTAAGGCCCATGATTTGTCCATAGTGGCACGATTTGGTACTTTGATGAGTATTTTATTATTATTGTGCTATGGGGATTAACCAAGGGTGTCTAAAATTACCCCTTGGACCCACCATGAGCTAGTTGTTATATTTTGTCATCATGATTTGGTGGGATCCCCTCTCCTAGGATGATTTTGTCCACTTATGGTTATATTTTATTAGTGATCCATGTATTTTATTGTTGAGATCATCTCAACCATTGATTAGACATTTGATCTTTTAATCTTAGCCACTCATTCAAAAAGTGGTTAGGGTTTTGGTGCCTCTCCTTCCTATTTAAAGGAGAGAGCTTCTCATTGTAAGGGATCTTTGGCTCTTGGAATCTTGATATAGAAAAATTCGCTTGTGGAAATTCTTGTGGTCTCCTTTGCATCTGGTGTTCTTAGATGGTGATTGGAAAATCTATTGCATCCTAGCATTTGGGCATTTGTGGTAAGATCTATATATTTTGGAAATCTTTGTCTTGTCTAAAGGAGGGCGACTTCAACTAGGGCGATTTTGCAAGGCTTCTTCAAATTGATCTACGTGGCATTCGCTTGTATCGGGGAGTTATCATTAGTATCATTGTGATCTATGCTATCTTTCTGTTATTTCTCTTGTGGCATTAGTTTTATCTCTTGATTGCATCAAATCTGATATTGTTGACGTTTGTTGTGCAGGAGAGAGGGCACATTGGCTTCCTTGGATTAAATCGATTTCATAGAAAACTACCTCAAAGCTTCTCAAATTGATCGGGTTTGCATAAATCATCATCATCAAGGCATCTACAAGGTTACCCAGGTAAGATCCACAGGTTTGTTCTTCTTTTCTTGGTTCCAATCCATTGGCATAATTAATTCATTGTTAAAACCCTCAAATTTACAAACCCTCATTTTACATTTTCTCAGATCTACAAAGATCTAGTGGCTCCTTGGGTAAGACATTTAAAACCCACCTCTATAGTATCCACGGCATCCTGTATCTATAGTTTGGTGAGGATTGGCCTCCATTTGACCCTCTTCCCAAGGCAACTTAGCCTCTCCAAGTGAGGTCGCACTCCTTGGCTTGAGTGAGTTAACCTAGATCTAGTACATGGGTAGTTGAGATTTCACTTGATCTGCAATCTACATATCCAATAACCTACCCCTAGACTGTCACTTTAGTGATTTCTACCTTGTGGGCCCTATTCCACATTTTAAGGGATTAAAACCCCATTTTGGACCACTTGGTATCTTAAATCTCAGATCTAGTAAGATCTAGCCACTGGATTGCCTTGATTTTCTAGATCCACATTAACACTTGCCTAAACTACTTGGATCTAAATTTTGGTGGCCATTGGACTTGTCTTGATCCCATTTATCACACTTTTAACCCTCCTTGAGCAAGGTCCCACTTCTTGGGGAGATTGAGTTTGTCCACTTGTAGGACGTGGGTAGTTGAGATTTTGGTGAATTTGGAACAAGCATACATTGAAACCTATGTCGAGTAGGTCGTTTTGTGAAATCTTGCCTTGGGAATAGCATTCCTTGTTTTAAGGGATTGTGGTCCACTTAGGTCACATCATGAACTATTAGATCTAGATAGATCCATCCATCAAACCTTTAATAGCCCACTTGTCTTATGTTATAGGGGTCATTATCTACAAGTTAACCTCACTTTGACTCCATTTATCCCAATTCCCAAGGCACTGATCTTTCTCCAAGCTCATTCGACTTTCCTAGATGGTTGAGTTAACTTGTGGTTCGATCCTTGTTTGGGTTGCTTGAATCCCTTGACATTGTCATATCTTACAATCAAGCTTGTCTCTAGTACTGGTTAGCCCCAATTCAACCCTTAAACTACCCTGCATTGGACACAGTTCCCAAGGCAGTGGATTTTCTCACAATTGACTAGTACTTTAATCCTGGATCTCATTTTAAATACTATAAGTCACTCTCACATCAACAATGAACCAAAGCTATACTCATTAAACCCCTTATTCATCTTGTGACTTTATCCTTAGATCTAGGGTACACCAAACACCTTACGTACTTCACTTATACTTGACTTGATTCGGTGTTTTGCTCTGATCTCTCCTGTCGGGAGTAGATCTGGGTCTCCCCCTTTGTTGTCTGTGCTAGATAACATAGAGTGAAGGTTGCCTCGATTGGCGTGACAACCATCTATTGGAAGTCGAGGTTATCGTGGTTGCACCTTTTGAGTTGCCCTTTCCTACTGCCATCCATTAATGGATACATCCATTGGGGTAACTACAAGTTAGGTGATAACATTTTGGCGCCGTTGCCGGGGAGGGCAGAGGCTTATCTTGGTTCAACATAGTAGTCATTACTCACTCTCTCCTGCATTCTAAACGACATATATCTTGGTAGAAGAATTTAAAGACTACCTGGCGACTCCAAATCGTGACTCCGTTGAGGAGCAAGCTCATCCTTATAACACTAGAAGTAAGACAAATCTTAAATCATGACTCTGCTGGGAAGCGAACCCATGTATATAATGCACTAAGAATCCTAATAATTCGTAATGGACCCAGATCTTCCTCGAGATCTTGGAATGGACTCAAAAATTTTAAAAGATTTTATTGAAAGAAATTCAAGATTTAGATATGAGGATAATTATCAAAATAATTATGGGTATGAACCTGCATATCAAGATTCTTATGATACCTATCATTCACCTCATCCATCTAATAATTTTTCCCCAAATATCTCAAGTGAACCAATTAGAAAATATCAAACTCAGTCGAGGCTTTTGGTAAATGATCCTCGCCCAGCTCAAACAACTAGAACTTTTAGGAAACCCAAGCCATCTCCTTTTGATTTTTCAGAAATATATGGGGCACCTCATCTTATGCCAAATGGATACATCAGGGGATTGCCTCATTTTGATGGAGGTAATGGAACATCTATTGAAAGTCACTTGGATGCCCTCTGGGACCATATGGAATTTCTGGGTGCTGAGGGTGAGGATGTCTATATGCGACCCCTTGGTGCATCCCTAGAAGGGGATGCCCAACTGTGGTTTGATCATTTAGCCCCAAGATCCATCACTGTGTATGACATGTTCATGGATTTGTCAATATGTGAGTGGGTAGAAAACATTAATGAAACTATGGAAGAACAATCAGAAAATGAGTGTCTTGATGAAAATCAATTTGATGAAGATGATCAAAACACCAATAATGAATTAACTAATGACTGTCCTTATGAAAGTGATTCCTCTTTTCCTGAGCAAATTGAGCCTCGTGAGGTCTTGTCCTCGTTACCTGAAGAAGTCTCAGATGAAGAGGATGATTCCAATGATTTCCATCAGGAAGCATCCATGGTTGAGTCTTCCATTAGTGAGTTTTTGAAAACATTTTTGAGATCCCTTTTCATAATCCTTGTGTAATTGATGATTTTTCTGACCATGACACTGAAGAAGAAGAAAGTAGGGACAACAACCAAGTTTCTTTAGAAACCAATGATCATCCTGTTTTTAGAGATCAATTTTATGAAAATGATCAAATGGTTGTTAATCAGTTTGTCGATGCTATTCCTGATAAATTATCGTCATGTGAATTTAGTGATAAATCAATTGAAGAGAAATCTCACGATGAGGATGGGTTGGTGAATCAAACTAATCAAGAGTTTTCCTTAATCAAATCCTCAAACTAATATCTTAATGTTTATGGGAAGCTCGGAAATAATCCTTCACTTAACTCATCCAATGTTTATAATTTTTCCAATTCAATTTTTAATCAAGATTGTCTTTTTCAATTGCTGGGGTTGGGTACTCGCAATAATTTCTGTCCTTTTTCTCAAAAAATTGGGTCAATCAATGTTCAATCCAACCCCCCATCCCAATTTTCTAAGTCTTCTTTGAATTTGTGGTCTGGCCAATCTTTGATTGTTGAAATTTTCAAACCAGCGTCTAAATATTGTCGCATAAATGGAGATAAAGTGTTTTATTTTCCCTTTCAGTTATCTTTAACAAATAACATTCTTAAATCTTCGTGGTGGTTGGAAGGGGTATATAAAGATCAATTTCATCGTTTCTCCATCCTTAAACAACAAGTGGGGCCAATCTCAATCTTAATTTTATTTCACAATTTATCCCTACTTGGTTTGTGCATCATTCCTGGAGCTCTCAGAATTGAATGTCCTGGTCAAGTAGATGAGGAAAGTAATTTGAACCAAGGGGAGTTGAGTTTGTTATTACATTTTTTCCCTCCATACATTTTGAATAATAACTTGCACAATTTTTATGATCCGATTAATATTCTATTGGAGGATGTTTACATCAATCAAACTTCCCCTTGGCATGTTTTCATTTTGCACCATTCCAATGCTCTCTCAAAAATTGAACAAGACAGGAATGTGTTGATTTTAAATTTGCTAAGCGTTAATCTAATCCTGATTTACTCTGTTAAAAAACATAAAGGAAGAATCATTAGTCAAATTGATGAATGGTTGCACTGGATCTATGATTTTACCTAGCATTTGTGCTAACTGGTTAGATTAGAGTAGGTAGGAAACTGAATAAGCCTACTTAGGCAGTAGTTAGTTTTTCAGCCATTGAGTCTGGCACCTTTTGTTTGTTTTTTCCTAAGCTCCTTTTGAAGCTCCTAGTTTAACTGAGTACCTGTCATTTTTCTTTTCCTGCACAATAAAATTTCAAACTTTGCAAGTTATGTTAGTAGATTTACTTTCCGCCGTTATATTAAAATGTTGCATTTCAGTTTGATTTTATATTTTTCCCATACATGTTGCATAGGGTATTTTGATGTTTGTGAATGCAGATACAGGTGCAAAATAAAATGCAAAATAAAATAAAAGCTGAAAGCAAAATGGTAGAGTGTTGGATCGAGCATTCGAGTAGCAGAGTTCGAGGACCAGAGATTCTGAGGTTCTCAAGCGCTCTTTTCAGCAGAGCAATTGTCCCAGCCAGAGCCAGATGTTATCACATATATAGTAGCCGGGCTACCATACATTATTTTTCTGATTCCAGTACACTATTCAGCCAGTTCCCTTGCACTGAGATGCTGAGATGAGCATCTATTATGGATCACCATCAAATTTTGGACAGCAGTTATATTCCCCATGCCATCACTGAGTCTTAGGACACTCAGAGAGATGACCGATGTAGCTATTATACCATTTGTACAGAGCAGTCAGTAGTGCCCAGAGTTACAGTAGCAGTTTCAGAGGACAGATGATGGTTCAGAGGGTGAGCATTCAGGTATATGACTCAACAGGTATATCATGGTGTTGTGTTTACATTGCTTTTATATTCATTCTTATAGCATGTCTTAGCATTTAGTGTCATGATCTGGCAATCATATAGATATGTGGACCTGGTTGATCTTATTATATATATTCTATTGTCCCTACTCAGACTTAGAAGTTCATTATTCATACTCATTGGTTTTACCCTCCTTAGGGAGAATAGAGGTGATCATTCCACCATACCTTGGCTTGCTAGTGTTGGCTCCATTATTCACTGTCTTCATCCATCCATTACCTACCTTTTAGTTTATCACCCTAATTTACTACTTGACTAGTGACATGGAGGACTTTTCCCCACTGTAGCCTCTGTGTTGGATGAGCTTCCCTGTTTATTGTGTCTCGGCTCTGAGTTGGTGACAAAACTTACCTATGGTGAGTTGGATTTCCTTGAGAAATCCCCCTAGTCACTAAAGTTGTGTTGGCTAAACCTGAAACTTTTAGTGCTGCCATGAATACAAAGCATGGGAAATGATATGTTATATCTTGTATGAAAAGCCCATTCATACAATGTGTTTCTAAACACACATGAATGAAAGGCAAGCCAAATGAAAATGGCTATGAAATAAAATGTTATATCTTGTGAAATGTAAATACCTAGGTAAACAAGCTGTCTGTGACACACCTAGAAGTGCTCAGGTAAACAAGTGCCTTAAAAACACACCTGCAGCAAAAAGCCTAAGTTAATGTAAATCTATGCAATGTGTTTATAAACACACATAGATCAAAGGCTATGGAAACTTTAGGCCCAAAAAGCAATGGAACTTAAAAGCTATATCAAAAAGATTGTTGGCCTCATTTGTATTATGGATTGTGCGCATCTGTTAAAGGTGAATAAACCCTCTTTGAACAACTTATCCATTTGTGAGACACCGCCATTCCCTGTGTTGTTGCTCATTCAGTATATGCTATGGTGTGTATTCCCTTTCTCATGTCCAAAGTGTCACAATGTTGAGTCAGTCAGTCATCCCTTGGCCTAGCCAGTTTATCTTTAGCCTTCACCCTTCACTAGCAAATTGATCACAACTATGAAGTGAGTATGGTCTTGAAAGTCTAGTCTGAGTCATAATAATAATTAATGACACTATATATTTGGATTTAGATTGCCAGTAATGATTACTTTTTGTTATAATTGCTATTTGAATGAATTGTAGAGCATGCATTAACCTTTGACACTTTGCAGCAGTTTCTCATGATAGTCTGAGTTATATTTGGTCATGTTGACTTGGTCAAACCCAGTTTGACCAAGGTCAGCCACAAGACATGAGATGATTAGACCTTATGATGATACAGATAGATGATATATGGTCTACGTACATGTACATGATGGTTCTATGCATCAGATGCAGGGTTATGATGATGATTTATGGTTTTCAGCATTATTTGATCATTTGCAGATTATTATTATTTCACCTGTTTGGGCATATTGGATATATTATATGATCATGCAGAGATCCATATGATGTATGAATACACATCTTGGACATATTTGGACCTTCTGAGTCCAATGAGACAGTCTGTTTTCAATTCCGAGCAGTTACAGTGATGTTTGAGCCTCAGTTGGCTCTCCTAGTGCAGATTTGGCCTGTCAGAGGCCCTATCAAAGCAGAGATGGATTTTATTTGGTTCACGTAGGGTGCTGTGCATGGAGGGGGTGGTCCAGCCACTTGTTTTAACCATATTACCCCCCTCCCAGACACACTGGTGCCCTCACCTTGACAGCGCAGGCACTCCAGGAGGCAATTTGGGCAGTTTCATGCTTCCTGAGGCAGTTCAGAATTGGTGGAAATGGCTACAGAGGAATTCGATTTGGGCTACTAAGGCAAAGTTTTGGCATGGGATGATCAGTGATGATGAGTGGGATGTCTTCCACACCTTCTCCAGCAGTTTCAGCTTCATCGGGACCCACATCCATCACTTATGGCATTTTCTAATGATTTCTGGGGCCTCCTAAGGCCCACGATTTGTCCATAGAGGCACGATTTGGTACTTTGATGACTATTTTATTATTATTGTGCTATGGGGATTGACCAAGGGTGTCTAAAATTACCCCTTGGACCCACCATGAGCTAGTTGTTATATTTTGTCATCATGATTTGGTGGGATCCCCTCTCCTAGGGCGATTTTGTCCACTTATGGTTATATTTTATTAGTGATCCATGTATTTTATTGTTGAGCTCATCTCAACCATTGATTAGACATTTGATCTTTTAATCTTAGCCACTCATTCAAAAAGTGGTTAGGGTTTTGGTGTCTCTCCTTCCTATTTAAAGAAGAGAGCTTCTCATTATAAGAGGTCTTTGGCTCTTGGAATCTTGATATAGAAAAATTCTCTTGTGGAAATTCTTGTGGTCTCCTTTGCATCTGGTGTTCTTAGATGGTGATTGGAAAATCTATTGCATCCTAGCATTTGGGCATTTGTGGTAAGATCTATATATTTTGGAAATCTTTGTCTTGTCTAAAGGAGGGCGACTTCAACTAGGGCGATTTTTCAAGGCTTCTTCAAATTGATCTACTTGGCATTCGCTTGTATCGGGGGGTTATGATTAGTATCATTGTGATCTATGTTATCTTTCTGTTATTTCTCTTGTGGCATTAGTCTTATCTCTTGATTGCATCAAATCTGATATTGTTGACGTTTGTTGTGCAGGAGAGAGGGCGCATTGGCTTCCTTGGACTAAATCAATTTCATAGAAAACTACCTCAAAGCTTCTCAAATTGATCGGGTTTGCATAGATCATCATCATCAAGGCATCTACAAGGTTACCCAGGTAAGATCCACAGGTTTGTTCTTCTTTTCTTGGTTCCAATCCATTGGCACAATTAATTCATTGTTAAAACCCTCATTTTACATTTTCTCAGATCTACAAAGATCTAGTGGCTCCTTGGGTAAGACATTTAAAACCCACCTCTATAGTATCCACGACATCCCGGATCTATAGTTTGGTGAGGATTGGCCTCGATTTGACCCTCTTCCCAAGGCAACTTAGCCTCTCCAAGTGAGGTCGCACTCCTTGGTTTGGGTGAGTTAACCTAGATCTAGTACATGGGTAGTTGAGATTTCACTTGATCTGCAATCTACATATCCAATAACCTACCCCTAGTCTGTCACTTTAGTGATTTCTACCTTGTGGGCCCTATTCCACATTTTAAGGGATTAAAACCCCATTTTGGACCACTTGGTATCTTAAATCTCAGATATAATAAGATCTAGCCACTGGATTGCCTTGATTTTCTAGATCCACATTAACACTTGCCTAAACTACTTGGATCTAAATTTTGGTGGCCATTGGACTTGTCTTGATCCCATTTATCACACTTTTAACCCTCCTTGGGCAAGGTCGCACTTCTTGGGGAGATTGAGTTTGTCCACTTGTAGGACGTGGGTAGTTGAGATTTTGGTGAATTTGGAACAAGCATACATTGAAACCTATGTCGAGTAGGTCATTTTGTGAAATCTTGCCTTGGGGATAGCATTCCTTGTTTTAAGGGATTGTGGTCCACCTAGGTCACATCATGAACTATTAGATATAGATAGATCCATCCATCAAACCTTTAGTATCCCACTTGTCTTATGTTATAGGGGTCATTATCTACAAGTTAACCTCACTTTGACTCCATTTATCTCAATTCTCAAGGCACTGATCTTTCTCCAAGCTCATTCGACTTTCCTAGATGGTTGAGTTAACTTGTGGTTCGATCCTTGTTTGGGTTGCTTGAATCCCTTGACATTGTCATATCTTACAATCAAGCTTGTCTCTAGTACTGGTTAGCCCCAATTCAACCCTTAAACTACCCTGCATTGGACACAGTTCCCAAGGTAGTGGATTTTCTCACAATTGACTAGTACTTTAATCCTGGATCTCATTTTAAATACTATAAGTCACTCTCACATCAACAATGAACCAAAGCTATACTCATTAAACCCCTTATTCATCTTGTGACTTAATCCTTAGATCTAGGGTACACCAAATACCTTACGTACTTCACTTATACTTGACTTGATTCGGTGTTTTGCTCTGATCTCTCCTGTCGGGAGTAGATCTGGGTCTCCCCCTTTGTTGTCTGGGCTAGATAACATAAAGTGAAGGTTGCCTCGATTGGTGTGACAACCATCTATTGGAAGTCGAGGTGATCGTGGTTGCACCTTTTGAGTTGCCCTTTCCTACTGCCATCCATTAATGGATACATCCATAGGGGTAACTACAAGTTAGGTGATAACAGGCACATCCCAGATGTTTTAGTTGACTGTCACTGCTATATTCGTTGAGGGTGATTTTGGGAAGAATAACTTCCATCTGAATGCTGGGCATTAATATTTTATCATTTCCCTTGTTTCTTCTACTGCTGAGAGGAGGACGCACTTGATGTACTGTGTATGGACTGTTGTTATCTACTGCTGCCAACTATCTTGAAGAAGCTATACCACACAGGGTGTCTTCATTTCTTCAACCCCCACTCTATTATTGGCTCAAACCGTGCACCATTTGGGCAGCTAGTCACTACTCCCATGAATTAAAGCTACAGGAAATATTCCATTGGATTCTATGTTCATCTTCTACACTTTATGTTGGTAATTTGGGACAGCCTTTGGCATATCTGATATTTCATCCTTGAAGTTAAAGAGAAGGAAGGTTCCAGCTCCCTCGAGTTTACACTTGCAATGATCTATAGTATATCACAAGTATGGGGCAGCATTAATATAGCTGTCTGGAGGCATATTCCTGATGTGATTAGAGAACTACCGCTTGGGAAAGCATCTACAGCAAGGAAGAATTCTGTTACATATGTGTTGGGGTAGTTCCTAGTTCCAAATCGACCAGTGACATTTCCAGGCATGTAATGTTTCTTTTTTTTATAAAATTGCAGAACTGAGTCAGTGCCCTAAATCTGATATATATATATGTTAAAACTTGTGTGTGAGATGTTCATTTGACTAGCAATAAACATAGTTCTTCTCTGTATTTGGAAACCATACTCAAACAAGTGCAAGTTAGTATTTTATCTTGTCTTTAAAGGTCTGGAAATTGATAGCCACCTACAGCCAAGTGTTTGTGAAAAGACTTCAACCCAAACTAAATAGTAGAAGTAACCAGCAATCAGATTAAATGTTTGGGGTGAATCACATCAATAGGACTCAAGAGTTTGTTTAAAGATCTCTACCAAATACACAGTTAAAAAGGAAAAAGGCCAGATCCCAGTTTGGAAAAAAAAATACATCACAGCTTGAACGTGAGAAGCAAATTGAGTTGAGATAGATAGGGAACTTTACATTGCTTCCATGTGTGATGGTACCTGTGAGTGTTGAGATTAAGACATATTCTTCATCACTTGAAGAATCGTCCCTTTCTTCTCTGGTTCTTTTCCTTGCTGGTTCATCGTCTTCAGCAGTGTGAGCACGATGCCTCTTCTTGTTGGTCTTCTTGGAGGATCCTTGATTTCTGGGACAATTTCTTGAGTAATGTCCCTTCTCATCACATGTGTAACATCTAATACTAGAGATATCCTTTCTAGATCCATGATGCCTTCTGGATCTTCTGTGATGGTGGTCCTCCCTCTTGTTGTGATTTCTTTTAGTGTGAACAGTTAGATCTTGGTCATCATTAGCTCCCATCGTCTCTTCTCTTGCTACTAGTCGAGCTTCTTCTTGGGTGCATTCTTCCCATACTCTACTGAATGTGATCAACTTCTTCCTGGCACAAATTCCTTGAATGAATGAGTCCCATAATCTTGGGAGACCATTCAAGGTGGTAATAACTATCTCTCCTTCTTCTACTTTGTCTCCAATAGCTTCAAGTTGCTCCTTGATTTGAGAGACCCTTGTGAAGTAAGATTGAATGGTCTCTGAGTGTTGGATCTTCACATTCTTGAGCTGGTTCCTTAGTGTCATCTTCCGATTGATGTTCTTCCCTTCGAATATCTATGTCAAAGCATCAAACATCTCCTTGGGAGTCTTCAGGGATGACACATGAGGGATGAGATGATCTTTGATGGAATCTGCAATAATCCTCTTGGCCTTGACCAAGTTCTTCTTGTGGATTGCCTTTGCCTCTTCTCCCTCTGGTTCTGGAACCTCCGCATTGACATACTTGTCCAAATCATTTTCATCTAGGACAAGAGAGATTCTATACCTCCATGCTCGAAAGTTGACAGCTCCTTCAAGCTTATCCTCAAACTTGGTGTGATTTGTCATTTTGAAATGAGAACCTCAAATGGAAATAGTAAAGATTTAGAACTTACCAATTTGAGATGCCCAACCTAGTTCTGGAGCTCGCTGACCTGAGGTTTGTTAGAAAAACCCTAATTTTTCAAACTTGGAATTTTGAACTTCTGAATGGATAGGAAGATGTGCCTTCTCAAGGCGAGTTGTCCAGTGTACTCCTTTGTCTGTATTGATGGAGGAAAACCCCAAAAGATTAATGCCCTAGTTTTCTCCCGGCACTAGTGACTGGGTCAAAAATGAAAATTCTTCAAATTGAATTATGCTTCCTCCAAAAGATGCGCCCTCCTAATGCGAGTTAACCTAGCCCCTAGCCCTCTTTTTCTGATGATCTGTGGAGAGAAGACCTTGAACTAGGAAGCTCTAGTTTCCCGCTGCTGCACAATGCCTTCTTTTCAGATTGGCTCTGATACCATGTTAGGGTTTGCACTTTAATTCAATTTAGTTAGATCTTTAAACTGAAAGATAGACAAGCACAGCAAAACACAAAGACACAAGAATTTTCCTCGAGGAAATCATAAAGGAGAAAACCCCGCAACTTCCTCAGAAATAGATTTATCACTAGTACAGTATCAAGCAAGATGGAAAACCCAAAATATAAGATATCTTCTGCAACTCTCTCTCTTTCTCCTCCAATGAACTTGTCTTCTCTCTCTCCTTATGCGAACTTGCTTGAGTGAGTGTGTGTGCCAAATGAGAGAGTGACACTCTCTATTTATACTTTATGTGTGGGTGACCTTTTTCCTAATGGGGCCAACCTCACTTACTTAACTGGGCCGACCTCTCCTAGGGAGACTCAAAAATACAATTTACATTTGACCTTTGGGGAACTATTGCCCCGACTTACAATGGAGGTTTTACCTCGATATTCTAGTATGACCAAATACAATAATGACATCCCCGAACGGAGGAAAAACATCTCCGACGGAGGTACAATAAAAGTACAATCCGGGTTGGCAGGTGCGGGGGGGGGTCATTCTTGATCCTGACGGAAACAAAAAGGAAGAGTTTGCCTGGGGGATAGGCAAAAGATCTAACAATGATGCAGAATGGCTAGCTGTGATTAAAGGAATGGATATTGCCATAAGTAAAAATCTTAATGAGCTTGTGGTTTTTGGAGACTCTATGTTGGTTATCAGAGATGCCAGGGATTTAGCATCTCGGCGTCGCAAGCCTATATCCACTTTGCACCATCAGTTCTACTATCTGTCCAAGGATTTCCATTCGTTATCCTTCCATCATATCCTAAGGAAAAATAACAATGACACCGACGCTTTGGCAATGGGGCAAGTTTAAATTGTGGACACGCCAGGATCAATGGTTTATACAAGGTTGATGTTTGGGTTCCCTAACCACTCTTTGCTCCAGCCCTATCTTTTTAATTCTTACCGACCGACGGCTTCATTAACTACGCATATCTCCATGAGATCCCTCTGCCTGCACCAAAGGTCATCTCGTCGTTTTTGGCGGCCACCCCTGGCAGAAGCCATCTATCTCGCATGCGGGGAGTTATTGCGAACGATCCCCAAGGTGGTGATGGCTTCGGCAAGAGGCTATTTCATGCAAGGTGGCGAGGACTTCATCACCCTGCCCTTCCCCTCGTCTGCCTATCTCTTGTTTTTTGTTCGGCTCTGGTCTGCGTTCGTTGGTTCCGTGATTGTGAAATTGAATCGTCCCTCGTCTCAGGAGAGAATGGAAGGTTGCCGTCACTGCCCTGCACTGCAGAAACTACAAGAGAAACGAGAATTCCCCCGTGGAGGCTGGCGGTGGTAAGAAGCGTTATCTCTCAGAAATATTTCAAAATTCTGGCAATGTTGATTCTCCCAGAAGGAGTGGAGCTAAAGCGGCATGTATAGGCCACCCAACGGCGATAAATACTGGAAATAGGAATCCATGGACTCCCATGGGCCTCGAAAGCAGAAATATTGGGTTGTTTCCTAGTGGCGGTTTCGCCTCCAATCTGGTTGCAGCTTCTGGGTATCAAATGAACTCGGGTGAAAGTGGCAAAAGTGCCTCTCGTCAGTGGTATCGTGGTAGTACTGGTGATTTGGGAAACAGGGCTTCCCCTCAGGTTCAGCAAAGCCCCTCCCCTGACTATAATTCGCAAATCCAGGATTTGGATGCGCAAGTTCGCTGGCTCAGGGGGGATCTTGCTGACATGAAAAAAGCCATCTCCAACCTGGCAACGTTTGTACGAATCTCCAACGCGGAAGTTCGGGCAAGCACAGGCAAGATTAAAGACTTCTCCGAAAAAATAATGGGTAAACATGACACTCTCTACAGCTACCTGCGAATCATTGAGGCCAAAGTGGACTGCGTCAGGACCAACAGCGGGAACAGTCCTTCGGTCATTCTAAACATAGACGATGACAATGCTGGAAACTCTACTGGAAGCAAGGGGAATACTGCTCACAAATGTCATGAAAACTAGTACTCGCCGGTGCAGCTTATGTTTCATCCATTGCATATCTATCTAGTCTTTTCCTACTACTATGTTCTATTTCTGTTGTCTCTTTTTAGGCCAATTTGTCAGGATTTTCCGTTGTATCAGCAGTAACAGTTCTTATAGATGTATCAGGCATAATGCCAATTTTGATTTACAGTGGCTGGAAAACTCAGAACTAGCTCTATTAGTTCTGGAATTTTGGGCTCAGCCACCCCAACTTTTGTAACTTGTTCCATCCTTTTAATATAAAGCCAGTTAACCATTTTTGTAAAAAAAAAAAAAGTACAATAATAATATAATAATAAATACAAATGAATATCTTCCGAAGTTACATTTACAATAACAGAATCACCTCGTACTAACTATCCTTTTCAACGAGGGGGATCCAAATATGTTATCTTCCCACCTTTGTCAAATGCTTCCCTCCGAGTCCCAGTTCTCTCTACTTGATTTAGTCTCTTCCAAATAAGCCTAACTGTCATCCACCATTTGGGAAGCAACCTTAAAGTCCACCCTCACTCCACCCAGTCAACTCCCACCACCCCAAAACCTAGCTCCTACCCCATGAACCAGTGATACAACGAAGAGTGCAAGGCTCTTCACCACTAGCTTCAGCATGCATTCACCCATGCTCGGCCCTCCTACCCCAACCTAAAAGCCTCCTATCGCTACCTCCTCTATCGTAAGAAATCACTCTTTGTCTCTCAGAAGAGACGAGACTTATGTGCTTCCCTTTCTGGCACACCATCTTCCCCTGCCACTCCCCCCTCCCAATTGATCTTAATTTTATTTCTTAATCTTTTTAATCATATACTTCATGATTTTATACCCGTCCACCCAATTTTATTTTTTTTATGTTTAAAAAAAAAATTGCACGGAGAGGAGCAAGGTGCTCTACAGCTCAGTATGGAGGAGATGTTGTAACGTTCGTTCGTAACAAAATAATTAAAAAAATTCATGTCGGCTCATAAAATAAAAAAATTATGGAAAGTATTTTTAAAAAATCCATGTTGGCTCATAAAATAAAATATTACGAAAAGTAATTAAAAAATCGATGTTAGTCTATAAAATAAAAACTTAAAACTTAAACCCGGATCTATCAATCAATAGAGATCAAATTTATGGAGTTCAAATAAATAAATAAATAAAATACACCTCAAAAAATTGGATCCCTCTCGGTGCTTGATGGATCCGGGTTTGAGAGGGATCTATGCTGGTTTTAAAAAGAGACCCTATATTTTTTAAGAAGAGACCCCTAAATTACTCGTCAAATTTTCATGGAATTTTTTTTAATTTAATACTTGGTCATGAAGCTGATATTTTTCTAAAATGTGGAAAAAAACATGTTTTCGTATTTATGATGTATATACTTCACTATTAGAAGCCGTACTGAATTTTTACCACGAGTAATTTTCCAAATCGTATCTGAATGTTCATCTTATGCTTTAAAAAGGATGTGAGAGCATTTTTAGGCAGTTTAGCGCTCTTACCATGATAGCGAGACGAGCAACAAAAACACTGTAATAAGAAGACAAGCAGCCAGCCTTCCCGGACTTGAGCTCCTGCTCTTGCACGTGTCCATGAAGAAAACGTTTGCGAGTCCTCCTGCAGGGGCGCTCTGCACAGTTAAAAAGGGGAAATTTGCCCCTTATGGATGGGCAGATCGTTCTGCCCAAGCTCGAGCCTGAGACTTGGAAAGCACTCTCATCCTGAATCTCCATGACCTGCAATATTTTGTGGCCCCCTTGCTCTTCCATGACTGTATTAACTCGGAGCAGAAATTCGTCCACTGGCCCCGGGGCCAATCGATTCCATATACGCCTCCATTATATAGTGCGGTCGCGCACGCCACCGGCCGAGAAGGCCATCGGTGAGTGCGCGCACTGACCATTTTGTTTATTACAGTTAAAATTATTCGCCTGACTGTCTTTGTCAACGCCATTAGTCGTTTACTTGTAGACCTGACGAAGACATCGTTGCTCCACTGTTCGCAGAGACGAAAATAATTACACTGTTGTGATCTTCATCGTTAATGGCCGCGCTTGCATTGCATTAGAAAAAGGGGCATCCTCGTTTGTATAATTTTATTGATAACGATGAGAATTAATAATTATTATTTAAGAGTACACCCTTTATTTGTAAAATCTTTCGTTGCACTACATGACAATCCGGTGTGATATTTAATTTCATCGTTGGGAAAGATAAAGTCATAATCACTCTAAAGCATAAATTCATTTAAGTTTAAACAATACGAAGATAGAATGGTTGATGGGAATATGAGAGATGTTTAAAGTCGTTGCACTACATGACAATCCGGTGTCATATTTAATTTCATCGTTGGGAAAGATAAAGTCATAATCACTCTAAAGCATAAATTCATTTAAGTTTAAACAATACAAGACAGAATGGTTGATGGGAATATGAGAGATGTTTAAAGTTTATGTGGATGATATGATTAAAGTTTGTATTTATAAATAAATTTATTTATCAGAGATGTTTAAAGTTTGTATTTATAAAAAAAAACGGTTCTATTACATCACCATTCTATGTTATATTTAATTTCATCTTTGGGAAAAATAAAATCATAATCACTTTAAAGCATAAATTTATTTAAGTTTAAATAATACAAGATAGAATGCTTGATGGGAATATGAGAGATGTTTAAAGTTTATGTGGATGATATTATTAAAGTTTGTATTTATAAATCAATTTATTAAAATTTTATAATGTAAAAATGTAAAGAAAAATAGGGTGATACTAGTAGGATTATTTTTTATTTTAAAGAAAAAAAAAACTAAGTTTTGTATAGGGATTAGGGAATTTATTAACAATTCAAAAAAAGTGTCACATGTGTATTAGGAATCAAAAACCTAATTGTTATTGAAGACTCCTCAAATCATAATTCGTTAAATGTGAAACAAGTTTCTATCTATGAATTCAAGCATGGATAATTTTAAGGACCCATACTTATTTAAAAGTGTACAAACTTTGGCGAATCTTACCAATTCTTAAAATTTCAACTATAAAATATTTGACTATATTTTTCTAAAATTATTTTAAATTCTAAGGATTTTATATAGTTTATATATAATTTGGTGATTTTTAGAGTGACAAAAGTTTACCCCATCAAAATTGGGTGAAATGGAGCTTCAAAAAATGCAAATTGGCGAATCTATTTTTGGAAAAAAAATATGGAAAAATAGCCCATGGGCTAAATTTCGCCCCTAAAATTATCCTTGAATTCAAGCGTTCCCGGATTGATTCAAAAAGCTCAAGGGTGGTGAGGAGCTTCAAGGCTATAATTTTATTAGTTGCTTATGGCCTTCAACCACCTTACAGATGCTAAAACAAATGATGGGTCATCATTGGCTAAAGGAATGTTAAGTTTAAATTAAGGGGTCGATTTAAATCATACCTTCCATGAATGTAAGTCATCCACATTATATGTTGCATGCCATTGGAATCTACGGGCAAGTGGTGAGAAGGCTCATGGTTGATGAGATGGGCATTTACCATAGCCCACCTCTTTGTACCTCTCTCACTCTTTTTCATGCAAGGTGGAGGATTGGTCATTAAGCATGACAGGATGGAGCTCGGTAGCAAAGGTGGGATTTTATTACAAATGGATTTTGGTCTTGGTTGTGTTAAGATTTAATATGCTAAGACAGAAAATAGCAGCATTACATTCCATTTCACAATAATAGCATATACAGGATCACTGAAGAAACAACAAGCACAGCATAAACACAAGAGACACAGATTTATCCTGGGAAACCCTCATGGGGTAGAAAACCCAGCAAAGCTTCCTCAATATAGATGACCAGCAATATACAAAGATGCAAACCAAAGACATGATATCCTCCTCCACCATAGTAGACCTCTCCTCCACAAGTGCGCTACTCTCAAGTGAGTGAGTGTGTGTAAAATGAGGAATACACCTACTCTATTTATACACTACTCCGACTTGTCTTTTACACAAATCATGTAGGTTCGTATTTAACCATTGGGTTAAATACCCCACTACAACTGACTGGGCTGACCCCTCTAGAGTGGTCTAATAACCCTTTGACCCACATAACACATACAGGGTCGACCCCCACTAGGGAAGTCTAATAACCCAAGTTACCACATTCCGACGGAGGAATAAACATCTCCGGATATACAATAAGATCTTCACGGAGGAATGAATCATCTCTGGAATAATAAAGTACAAATATAATATTCTTTGAAGTTACAATATCTCAACACTCCCCCTTAACGAGAAGGATACTATAACAGCATCTGCACGAGCAAGGAGTCATCAACGTCATACATGATACATCTATAAATCATTGGAAGCTTTCTCAACATCATCAGTAACTCAAGCAGTTACTAGAACATCTTCAATACTGGAACATGAACATCTTCAGTACTGAGTCTTTATCTTCTGCATCACTCGAACAGCTACAACAACATCAATATTTGGATCCTCACGAGCATCAGCATCGTCATCATACGATCATCAGCATCGGGATCATTTCCATCTACAGCATCTAGATCATCACGATCTACAGCATCTGGAACATCTCGATCTACAGCATCTGGATCATCACGATCTACAGCATCTGGATCATCTAGATCTACAGCATCTGGATCATCTCGATCTTCAACATCTGGATCATCTCGGTCTACAACATCTGGATCATCTCGATCTACAGCATCTGGATCATCTCGATCTACAGCATCTGGATCATCACGATCTACAACATCTGGATCATCTCAATCTACAGCATCTGGATCATCTCGATCTACAGCATCTGGATCATCTCGATCTACATCATCTCGATCATCTCGATCTACATCATCTTGATCATCACGATCTACAGCATCTGGATCATCACGATCTACAGCATCTGGATCATCTCGATCTACAGCATCTGGATCATCTCGATCTACAGCATCTGGATCATCTCGATCTACATCATCTGGATCATCTCGATCTACATCATCTGGATCATCACGATCTACAGCATCAGGATCATCACAATCTAGCATCTGGATCATCACGATCTACAGCATCTGGATCATCTCAATCTACAGCATCTGGATCATCAGTATTAGTATCCACACCAATACAAGTATACACATCATCAATACAAGTATCCTCATCAATACAAGTATACACATCATCAATACAAGTATCCTCATCAATATCAATACAAGTATCCTCATCAATCAAGTATGCATAGCAGCATACCCTGCAACACACACGATCATATTACAGGATGATCAATCCCGCTCTCTTTAGGACATAGGTCCATGGATGATACAATCCAGATCAAGTTCCAAGATGATCAATCCTTATCACTTTAAGACAAGTCTCATGTCTAGGGACGATGCAATCCCATCACGTACATTTTGAACCCAGTTCACGGACGATGCAGTCCTCTCACGTACATTTTGAACCCAGTTCATGGACGATGCAATCCTCACGTACATTTTGAACCTAGTTCATGGACGATGCAGTCCTCACACGTACCTTTAAGACAAGTCTCATGTCTAGGGACGATGCAATCCCATCATGTACATTTTGAATCGAGGTCCAGGGACGATGCAATCCTATCTTCAATTCTCGGAGACATCATTCTATGGATCAATTCTGGGACCTAAGTCCGGGGAAGATACAATCCCCTACCTGTTCATTCAGGACTTCATTATCGGAGACCCAGTCTATGGCTCAATTCTGGGACCTAAGTCCGGGGAAGATACAATCCCCTACCTGTTCATTCAGGACTTCATTATCGGAGACCCAGTCTACGGCTCAATTCTGGGACCTAAGTCCGGGGAAGATACAATCCCCTACCTGTTCATTCAGGACTTCATTATCGGAGACCCAGTCTATGGCTCAATTCTGGGACTAGAGTCCGGGGACGATACAATCCCCCACCTGTTCATTCAGGACTTCATTATCGGAAACCCAGTCTACGGCTCAATTCTGGGACTAGAGTCCGGGGACGATACAATCCCCCACCTGTTCATTCAGGACTTTATTTTTTGGATACATCATGTCTACGGCTCTCTTTTAGAACATGTGTTCAAGGATGATACAATCCCTCTTCTTTCTCGGAGACATCTGTCTACGGCTCACTTTAGGACTGAAATCCAAGGATGATTCAATCCTCACATTTCCACGAAGGACTTCATTCTCGAAGACATCTGTCTACGGCTCCTTTTAGAACATGTGTTCAAGGATGATGCAATCTCTCTTCTTTCTCGGAGACACCTGTCTACGGCTCCTTTTAGAACATGTGTTCAAGGATGATGCAATCCCTCTTCTTTCTCGGAGACACCTGTTTACGGCTCACTTTAGGACTGAAATCCAAGGATGATTCAATCCTCACATGTCCACGAAGGACTTCATTCTCGAAGACATTTGTCTACGACTCTCTTTAGGACTGAAGTCCAGGGATGATCCAATCCCCTCATGTCCACCAAGGACTTCATTCTCGAAGACATACGTCTATGGATCTCTTTAGGACTGAAGTCCAGGGATGATCCAATCCCCTCATGTCCACCAAGGACTTCATTCTCGAAGACATACTTCTACGGCTCTCTTTAGGACTGAAGTCCAGGGATGATCCAATCCCTTCTTCTTTCTCAGAGACACCTATCTACGGTTCCTTTTAGAACATGTGTTCAAGGATGATGCAATCCCCTTGTCACCTTACACCCTGTCTAAGGACCATCCACCAACCTCTCTGTCGGCATCACCAATATAGGTATCCACATCATCGACCTCACTGTCGATGCGAGCAATCTCATCATAAGTGATCACATCACTCCCCCTTTAGAGGAGGGTCCTTCTGAACTATTTTAAGTTTGTCTCGAAAAAATTTACTTGAGGTAAAGGTTTGGTTAGTACATTGTCAACTTGTTACAAATTCGAACTTTAATTCTTTTCTGCACCATATCTTGTATATAGAAATGTCAAATCTCTATGTGCTTTGACTTATCAAGGAATACTGGATTCTCTGCCATTTTGGTACAACTCTGTTTGTCACATAGGATCACTGTTGGGTCCATTTTTTTATGTCAAACAATTATGAAGCCATACCGCTTCACAACTAGCAGAGCAAGCAGCCATATATTCCACTTGTGTTGAGAGCCACACTAGATTGCTTCTTGCTAAACCACGAGATCATGGCTGATCCTAGACAATAACATCCTCTCGATGTGCTCTTCCTATCTGATACAATTTCTGCCCAATCAACATCTGTGTAGCCATCTGAAGTCATGATCTCTAAGATAACATACATCAAAGTCTATCGTATCCTTTAGGTACCTCATCACATGCTTTGCAACTAACAGGTGAACACATCTAGTTTCCACTAGATACTGACTCAAGGTGTTCAGAGCAAAGCATATATCTGACCTTGTATTCGTTAGACACATCAATGACTCAATAATTTGTCTGTATAGAGTTATATCCACTAACTCTGATGAGTCATCTGCTAACAACTTCAAGTTGGAATCCATGAGAGTGGCCATTCCAACACATCAAGTCCTTTTAATATTTCTCAGCATACTTTCCCTGATTGAGAAAGATTCCTTCTGAGCCTTGCCATACTTCCAAACCTAGGAAGTAATGCATCAATCTGAGATCTTTCATTTTCATTTATGCATCCATCTTCTTCTTTCTTTTCATGATCTGTTTCTCATTCCTTGTCAGAAAGAGATCATCGTCATACAATAATGGTATGATAGGTTCATCATCCACAACCTTAAGGTAAAGGTTAGGATCAGCTTTACTTCTGGTAAAGCCCAAGCTTTGTCAAGAAGCGGTCAATTGTCCATCATTCACACTCTGCATTGAGTGATCTTCTGCATATCTATCTGTGCCATCTCTCGTCAGATGGGTCTACTGATATGAGCCTCAAAATCATTCGAACTCTGTGGTGAGTTCCTTCTTGCATCCATGTCATATGTGTATAGAATCCATATTCAACCTTGTAGCAAAGGTTGAGATCCACATCACCCATGGTGATCATTAAGCTCATCAATTGATTATCGATCCTGGGAACCCATACAGAACCTGATTCACACTTCTTCTTTAATTACACCATTAAGAGAATGGTCTTATTTAGCCACTTGGAGCAAACATCTCATCATGATTCTCTTCCTCTTTCTAAGAGAACCTTCTAGCCACAAGCCTTCTATAGTGTGTTTCCTTTTGTTGAACATCCATCGCTTGTTCAGTGTTCATCATTCATCATGATCTTTCCCATAAATAAAAATTAAGTACATGATTAGTAATACTTCATAATCATCAAATCATATTGACATGATAACCTATTATGCATACAGATATCATTTACATAGTTATGCAACTATTTTGACCAATACTTTGGCACAACACTTTCCCATATCCTATATGCATACAGTGGCTATCTAGATGCCTTCCATCTCTACCAGAACATACTATCGAGAGTGTGCACAGCTCTCAGCATGTCAGCAAAGAGGTTTCATTCTAGACAAGCAACAATGGAATGTTTGTCCAACTTACCAATCATATGCATATTAGTAGTATACTGTTCAATGCTCTATGAATGTTTACACTCAGCATGATATATTCTAGGAATATAAATATGCATACAAGCAATATCATTTACTATTTCAAATAACAACTCAAATACTTATCTTTTATGTTTGTGTGGTTGCCTCCCGCTTGATCTTCTATATGTCTTTTGAACTTCTATTCATTATGTACCATTGTGCATGCTCAAGTGTGCACTAGTGTCATCCTCATGATCTCATACAGAAACATACATTCATTAGTATATTCTCAATATTATCAAAACATTCTAATTCTAAATAATCTTGAATATGTATAGTCATGATCATTAGTATTCAGGGTTTCAAGGAAGTCTTCTTTTACTCATGCATATTCTTGTTTGATCATAGTACTCTTCTGGTTAATCATCAAGATAAGAGACATAATATGCATAAACCCTTGATTACTAACTGTATGAATAAGCATAACCAATCATACCAAGTATACTTATATAAGGGATCCTAACACAAGGTAAGATTCTAACTTGACATAGGAAAACATACCTGGATCAGTATACTGGCTTAGTTATGTACAACATACCTAAACAATCTCTTCAATGATTTAGAGATCCTGAGCTAGAACCTGCATGTCTCATAGGTTAAGCATAATATAACAAAGTCATACATACATCGTAAGTAGAACAAAGATTATGGATGAGTCTTTGTCTTCATGTTGTCATGGTCATGGAACTTGATCTGTCTTTTGTGATGTACCTGTATCTTGTTAGCAGACAACATCAACCTCACACAACACCATAATGCATTAGTACAATCATATAGCCCTAATCAATGAATGTCTTCGATCATTCACATGCATTCATACTGTTACTAGGGTGATAAGACAATTCTAACATTAATCAAGATTGTATTAATAAATAATATGAAAACAAACACATTATGAACTTAATCAAGAATCAGATTTCAAGACATGCCTGAACCTCCCATACATGTCGAGACTTCTTGTAGTCTTCTTATGTAAGGCCTTAGCCTCAACTCCCCCTGAAACTTGATCTGGAGCTTGATTAGGGTTTGCTAGAGAAACCCTAAAAATTCAATCTTTGACTTTCACACTTCTGAATGGATGGAAGGATGTGTCTTGCTGAGCTGATCAAACTAGCATAATTCAATTTTGAAATCTCTAAAATTTGACCCCTCAAAATTGCCTTTGAAACTTCTGGATCTTCTGGATAGGAACCCGAACTAGGGTTTGATGAAGCCCACCCTTCTGTCCAGTCAAAAGGTTCGATCCAAGGCTCTAAACTCTTATTTTTCTGAGGAGCTTCCAGCCGTGGTTACAGACTTCAAAAATTCCAACTTTTGCTGAAGCCCTAATTTTCCATCTTTCCGATCAAAATCATGAACTGGGGTTTGATCAAGCCCGGTCTTCTACCCAACCAAAAAATTCGATCTTGGTCTCTAAATTTCGATTTTCCTGAGTAGCTTTCAGCCGTGGATTCCGATTCCAAAAATTCTAACTTTCTCTGAAACCCTAAATTTCGAAAGCCATGAATGAAGGTGCTCCAAAAATAATTTTGTTTTGACAGAAATATGTACCTGATTGTTTCTGCTGTAACTCCGAACTTTTCGCTCCACAGGGTCTGAAAACATTTTCTATGGTAGCCTAACCCGTCATTTTTCATCCCGACAGGTCTGACCTCAATTGGATTTTCTGAGAGAGAGTTATGCCAATTGTCGCAACGTGACCTGTTTATGGGATAAAACAGGAGAGCGAACTTGTACGGAGTTCCACATGTCACTGGTTCAGCTTCGGCCTCTGAAAAAGTTTCCTGAGATAGTACAGTCTATGTACTACCTGTCACTTTTTACGAAATTTCATTTGGAGCTTCCTAGCCCAAGTTATGACCTTTTTTCCTAGGTCACCTGATTTTGACTGAGATCTGGAAGAGGCAGAAACCCTAACTTGTATTGATCATAACTCACAAAGTACAACGAATCTGAGGGTTCCCTTTGGACACAAGGTACCTGGGGATGTTATCTACGACCTGTAAACTTTTCAGATCCTGAACCTTCGCATAAATAGATTTATAGCGAAAGTTAAACGATGACTGGTTTTTGCTATGTAAAACCCAAACCTTCAAATTGTCGCAAGTGAAGCAAGTGTCGTAAGTGCCATACATTGCCTTCCTTTAGGTTAGCTCTGATACCATGTTAAGATTTAATATGCTAAGATAGAAAATAGTAGCATTACATTCCATTTCACAATAATAGCATATACAAGATCACTGAAGAAACAACAAGCACAGCATAAACACAAGAGACACAAATTTATCCTGGGAAACCCTCATGGGGTAGAAAACCCAGCAAAGCTTCCTCAATATAGATGACCAACAATATACAAAGATGCAAACCAAAGACATGATATCCTCCTCCACCGTAGCAGACCTCTCCTCCACAAGTGCGCTACTCTGAAGTGAGTGAGTGTGTAAAATGAGGAATACACCTCCTCTATTTATACACTACTCCGACTTGTCTTTTACACAAATCATGTAGGCTCGTATTTAACCATTGGGTTAAATACCTCACTACAACTGACTGGGCCAACCCCTCTAGAGTGGTCTAATAACCCTTTGCCCCACATAACACATACAGGGCCGACCCCCACTAGGGAAGTCTAATAACCCAAGTTACCACATTCCGACGGAGGAATAAACATCTCCAGATATACAATAAGATCTTCACGGAGGAATGAATCATCTCCGGAATAATAAAGTACAAATATAATATTCTTTGAAGTTACAATATCTCAACAGGTTGGTGTATTTGGAGGACCTATCCTATTGGTTTTAGAATCAATGTATTGTTTTCCCAACTTCCCATTCTTGAAAGGGCTCTACAGTCTAGTTTTGGCTTGATGTTATGCCCCTAACACAAACACACACAGAGAAATGTGTGTACCATTAATCATCATCTCGGATATTAAGGTCATATGCATTAGATTTGAATATCACATGCCTCAAGTCATTATATTATCTCCACTTTGTTATGTTAAAGTTCAAGCCCTTCATATTTTCACGAATGTCTTCTCACTACGGTGCCCAAGTGGTTATCCTTCAATCCTTAAAACAAATTACTTTATAAGAAAACCTCCAAGACGTCATGGTCAATTAAGTAACATATATTGTAGTTCATTCAAATTCTATTATTAATTACACGATATATCACTTCTATCTTATATGTAACAATTCCTTGTTGGCCTTGAATGGTGGTGAGCCAACACTAGGATTTTCCAACTCATGCATAACATCCTATACAAATCATGGTATTATTTTAGTTCTGTACATGGGAGCATACCTTTCATGAGAAATGCATCTCAAACAAGCTCATTACATATTATTGTATTCCCACTATTAGCGGATGAATAAATTCATCCCACGACATACTAGTCATTTGTTTATTGTATGAATACCCAACACATATCTAGACAGGTAACCAAAGGGAAATTTTGTAAAGATATGGATTATATTATTATTGGAATATTCACCAATACTAGGGAGGTGAATCAATATTGAGCACTTTTTACAATTTCAAACTTAAAATAGAAGAAGTAAATATTAACCATTAACAATGACATTCATCATCACATAAACCAAACACAGTACATAAGAGATTTAACATGGAAACCCAAATGGGAGAAAACCACATAATGTTTTTCTTATATAATACAAAGATTGCATTCAATTGATTTACCAACACCCACTCCCTGATTTTTCTAGCACCAACTAGAAGGAGGAACCAACCCCCTTGTAAGCACCAACTCGTTGATTTCTCTAGCACCAACTAGAAGGAGGAACCGACCCCCTTGTGATCACCAACTCACACTTCTCAGGCACCAACTTGAAGGAGACTACAATCTCTTGTCCTTGCCCCATCCTACCACCCTGATATGAGTAAGATTATCAACCTGTCATATTCATTGTTTTCACATTGCTACTGTCCTCACATTGTCAATGTCACTATCACAATCATTATCTCTATCACAATCATTGTCACAATCACTGTCACTGTCACTATCACTATCACTATCACTATCACTGTCACTATCACTGTCACTGTCACAATCATTGTCATTGTCACTGTGTCAACCTGTACATGACTCAAATCTGTTCTCCAAATCTGCAATAAAACCTTCATGAAGAGGACCAAAACATATCTTCTAAATCTTCAATATAGCCTTCATGAAGCAATCATCCATAGACTTCATTTGTTTGCTTCTCCAAACCCTTACCATCATCATCATCTTTAAACCCTAGGTCATTTCAAGAGAGGAACCCTAGGTCATGATAATAACATCACCATAGTCCATATCAATAACATCACAATAATCTCTTGCAATAACATCACTAGTCTATTCCATCACCATAATCTATGCCAATATCATCACTATAATCTATGTCAATATCACCATAATCTATGACAATAAAATCATCATAATCTATGCAAGATCTTCACCATGATTCACCATGAGAGAAACCCTAATACATATGCACGATCCATACCTTTGCCAAAATCACAAGATGAAGAAACAAGAGAGAAACCTATTCATGTGCCATGTACTTTAGGAAAAGAAACCCTAGATCATGTCATCACATAGCCCTTACAACAAGCTTTCCAATGAGCTAAGAAGTTTGTGATTCTGATATCGTATGAGAAAGTTATGCAAGTTTCTGTCAAGATAAAGAATTAATAGAAAAACCCTAGATCATCCTTCAAACTCTTCATATGATCCTCCTCTAAATTTTGCTCTACTCCTTCTTGAAAGTGTGCATGAGAGAAGAAGAACTTGGATGATCAAAATGAAATAATCTAACTTGTATTTATACCTTTCCAAGTTACTTTTTAAATCACTTTAGGGTAGGTCGACCCTAACTTATTATTATTTTTGTCTTCCACATTTTAGGGGCTTCTTCAAATGGGTCAATGACCACTTCATGGCTTCATCAAGGGGATTCTTTACCACTTCATGATTATGTGGACTTATCATCATTACTTTAGGGGCTTCTTTACACTTCACATGGTTATGTGGACACATCATCATAACTTTAGGGGCTTCTTCACACTTCTCATCATCATGGTCTTGTGGACACATCATCATCTCTTTAGGGGATTCTTTACACTTCACATGGTCATGTGGGCACATCATCATCAATTTAGGGGCTTCCTAATTTGTGTACCACTCAAAGTAGGCATGTGGAAGCATCCACATGTTATCTCATCCAGTGAGGGCCATGCTTAAAAGCTACACCATAAGGGGACCACTTTGGAGTTATATACACTTATGTCAAGGCTCCTTCGAGGATTTTAGGATAGTTTCATGTGGAAAAATATTTATTACTTTTAGGGGATGCCTAGTTTCTTTGAGGGGCTTCTTCACTTGAAATGATGGCTTCTCGACCTCTCGTCTTCTTCTTGCTTGTATTTTGACATCAATGACAACTTTATTCAACAATCTCCCCCTTTGTCATTGATGGCAACCGTCATACTCCCCTTGGGACCATGCTCCCCATGTCTTCATGCTTATGATATTTCTCTCCCCCCTTGACATCAATGGTAAAGGGTAACTCCCCCTAACAATATCTCTTCCCTTGTGCTCTTGTTGTGCTTCCCACAGCTACTTTTCTGCTAAAGATTATGTTGATCAGTTTGGAGCAGAAATCAATCCCAATTTCTATCAGAGATATTCAAATGTCTCCCTAGGAAGAGGCTTCGTGAAGATATCTGCAATTTGTTCCTTTGTCCCAATATACTCCAAATCGCTGTTCTTTTCTGTGACCTGTTCCCATAGAAAGTGAAACCTGATAGGAGTATGTTTTTCCTTGGAATGCATCACTAGATTCTTGGAGATGTTTATATCATCAGTGTTGTCATAGAGTATCAGAATAGGCTCGTCATATTTCACCTATATGTCTTGCAGAGTTTGCTTCATCCGGAGAACCTAAGTACAACATGTTGCTGCTGTAATATATTTTTCTTCTTCTATGGATAAAGATATTGAAGATTACTTCATGATTAACTAGGCCACTAAGCAGTAACCTAAGTAGAAATATGCTCAAATTGTACTTCTTTTATCATCAACATTTCCTACCCAATCTGCATCTGTGTAGACAACCGTGTCCAACTCATTTCCTTTCGGATACCATAGCCAAAAGTTTGTTGTTCCTTTAAAAGATCTGAAGATCCTTTTCACTGCTAGAACATGAATTTCCTTTGGAGCTGCTTGAAATTTTGCAACTTGTCCAATGGTTTGCATTACATCTAATCTTGAAGTTGTCACATAGAGTAGGCTCCCAATCATTGGTCTATAGAGTCTTTGATCTACTTCTTTAGATTCATCATCTTTACTTAGCTTGCAACTAATGACCATAGGAGTACTTACAGGTTTGTGGTCTTCCATTCTGAACTTCTTCAACATTTCCTTGATTTACTTGGTGTGGGAAATGAAAATGCCATCATCTAGTTGAGATATCTAAAGTCACAAGAAGAAAGTTAACTCCCCAAGTAAGGACATTTCAAACTCACTTTGCATATCCTTGGAAAACAGCTGACTCAACCTATCATCATCACTTCCAAAGATAATGTCATCAACTTACACTTCAATAATAATCATACTGCCTTGATCCAATTTTATGTAGAGATTATTGTATGCATTTCCCCTTTTGAATCCTTGTTGCTCTACTAAGTACCTATCAAATCTTGAGTACCACACTCTAGGAGCTTGCTTAAGTCCATATAGAGATTTGTTTAATCTACAAACATAGTCTCTATCTTAAGAAAGTAGGAAACCCTTTGGTTGCTCGATGTTGACTTCTTCTTATAACTCTCCATTTAAAAATGTTGATTTTACATCCATATGATACACTCTGATTCTTTTGGAGCATGCATAAGCCAAGAACATTCTCATTGCTTCCATTCTGGCCACAAGAGCAAAATTTTCCTCAAAGTCTATTCCTTCGAACTTAGCATATCCTTTGCATACAAGCCTTGCTTTGTTTATGGTTACCTGTTCATCTTCATTAAGCCCATTTTTTAAAACCCATTTTGTACCAATCACATTTTTATTCTTCGGTCTTGGAACCAGTTCCCATGTCTCATTCTTCTCTATCTGATTTAGTTATTCTTCCATAGCTTTGATCCAACGTTCATCATTTTTGTCTTCTTCAAAACTGCTTGGTTCAACTATGGATACTAAAGAAAAGTGTCTTTGTTTCGGTGACCATGCTTGCCATCTACTTCTGGTTCCTACTCCAGCACTTCTATCTCCAATGATTTGTTCTAGTGGATGATTCTTCTGAACCTGACTGTTAGGTGTTCTAAAGGGTGTCTGAAAATTGCTATGAATATTATATGTATGTTAATTAAAGTTATTAGTTATTAAAGTGAAAGGGTGTAACCCTTCACTATACACGCTCAAGCCTTATAAAAGCGAGCCTCATTGTAATTATTAATCATCTTTATCATCATCAATTATATATTATTATCAAATGGAGTTATTTTCCATTGGAGGATTATTCGCTTGAATAATCACAGAGTATATCCGAACTCGGATATAGCATTGGTATCAGAGCCAACGGTTCTCGGCCCCTGTTGATTCTGGCTTTTAGCCATCCATCTTGGAGCTTTCTCCAAATCTGGCTTTTAGCCATAATTTCAGAATTATCTGAATAAGGTTTTTGACCTCCCATCCTCCACGCCTACCTCATCCACGCAGCACCATCCTTCGTGGCCACCTCCCATCCTTTACATCTCTCCATACACAGCACCCACTCTGCTCCCCTCGCTGCCCCCATTACTTCCACCCCCATTCTCCAGCTCCAACGCGGCCTCCTCCCACACCGCGCCCCCACACCTGCTTCCACACCACCAAACGTCCACGGCCCCCAGCTCACACCCTTCCGTCTCACACTCCTGCGCGTCCTCTCCACCACACGCCACAGCTCCTGTCACATTCCTCCATGTCCATCGCCCAGCGCCTCACACCTCTGCTACCCTCTCCACCCCCACGTAGCTCCACGTCCCTCCTCCACACTGCGTTCCCTCCTCCTCCCACACAGCTCTCCCCCGTGCTCTGCGTCCCCCCTCCTCACGACCACCACCAAACCAGCGCGCCGCTTTCAAACTCTCCACGCTCCTCCACAACAGTCCCTCTCCCCCGTGCTCATCTTCCCCGTCACCTCACTCGCTCGCCCCTCGTTCACACTTCACCAGCCCCTCCATCCTCCTTTCTTCCACCTGCTCGACTCCTCCTTCACGCATCATCTCCTTTCCCTCCACCACCTCCTCACTGATCACCTCTCGCGCCTCCACCCTAATCCACCAATTCCCGCCACCATCGACCACCCCTTTCACTCCACGAAAACTTAATTTGAATTTTTTAATATTAAACATTATTATATTTGTTTAATAATTTTTAATATTTGAAAAAAAAGAACTATATATATATATAGTTTATAAAAATATTATTAATAATAATATTATGAAATAATAATAATTATTATTAAAAATAGTAATTATTTTTGGAAAAAAAAGGGTTATTTAACCTAATAAGAGAAGAACAAAATAAAAAAAAACAACATCAAAGAAGTCAAAGGAAGACTCGTTGGTCAAAAGAAGTCGAAGACCAAATCGAAAAGGTCCAAGCAAGACTCCTTATTATCAAAAAAGTCGAAGAACACTTATCATCAAGAAATCAAGTCAAGAACAAATCAAGAAGAATTCAAAGCAATCATCAAGAAGTCGAGACGCGCTATCATCAGAAAAATCAAAATCAAAGAAGATCATTCCACCGTCGAAGAAGACAGACACCATGGAAGCCGATTTGCGAGAGAAATTAGAAGCCAAGTTAAAGCGTTATCAAAAAGACAATGAAGAATTACGAGACATTAATAGACAATCAGAAATAAAGATTGAACTACATAAGATACAAGAACGGTTCAATGAACAAATAATGTCCAACCAGAAAAATCACATGGAAAAATTATGTGCGCAAATCAAGGAATTAAAAGATGAAAGTGATTTCAATCAGAGATTGAAAAATCAAGATATAAAGAAGGAAATAAATAATTACGAAGCAGAAATAATACGCTTGAACAAAATCGTTAGCGACAAAGATGAAGAACTAATGCAGTTACGACATAAATTAGAAAGTCAAGAATCAGAGGTCGGCCAGTGTCGACAACAGATAAAAGTTCTTCAACAACAAAATGACGACTCTAAAAAGACACATAAGTCAGAGATCGCGAAGAGTAATAAAGCATTATCTAACAACGCTGAAGAAATTTTTAGACTAAGAAATCATAACAAGATACTAGTCACAAAAATTAAGAAGTTAAAAAATAGCCGAAAGATAGAACAATCTATGGACGACATTGAAGGGAAACTTCTAGACAAACAGGAAGAAAATAGTTGTATCAGAATTCATAATGAAGATCTTAAGGAACAACTTAAGACATCTGAAGATGACAGAAAATCGCAAGTCGAATTGATTAAGAAGTTTCAAAATGATAATAGGTAGTTAGAAAACAAGTTGGAAAAGATACAGAACAAAAACTTAAATCCTCAAGAGACGAAAATACAACGTCCAACTCAGATCAATGATCTAAAGGCGACATTCGTAAACGAAAATGACATCGTGAAAGTTCCTTATCGACACCCCAACCATAAAAACCGATATTTGAAAAAGTGGGAAATGTCGAAAAATAATGGTACTAATGTGATCAAATCTCCTGATGACATATTAGTAGGAAATCCCATCAGTCCACAACAAATCAATTTGGGATGGATTGATCCGTCGATGTATCGGAAGTTATGCTCTACACTTAGCAGTTCGTATCGACATGTTTCATCAGCCATGGCATCGCAAAGAACAATGCAACAAAATTATAAGGCTTTGAGGACAAAGCCTTTCTAAGAGAGTGGCAATGCTATGAATATTATATGTATGTTAATTAAAGTTATTAGTTATTAAAGTGAAAGGGTGTAACCCTTCACTATACACGCTCAAGCCTTATAAAAGCGAGCCTCATTGTAATTATTAATCATCTTTATCATCATCAATTATATATTATTATCAAATGGAGTTATTTTCCATTGGAGGATTATTCGCTTGAATAATCACAGAGTATATCCGTACTCGGATATAGCAAAAATTTTGTTGATTGTTTTCTTCTTATTATGCTTTTGGATCTTCCTCTTCTTCTTGTTCTCCTTTTTCTTCCTCTTGTTCTTGCTTTAGTTCTTCATTTTCATGTTCTTCAAAGACGTTTGAATTTCTTCTTTCCTTCTTGGTCTTTAGCAAGTTGGTTTCATCAACTTGTACATTGATTCTTTCCACCATCTTCTTGAGTCTTAGATTATAGCATCTTTATGCTTTTCTTTTCCATGTGTACCCAACAAATATGCCTTCATCCAATCGTGAGTCAAATTTTTCCAATCTTTTTGTCTTCCCTTTTTATGTAGCATTTCCTTCCAAACACTCTGAAGTGTTTGACATTGGTCGGTATTCCTTTCCATAGCCCATATGGAGTCTGGTCACTATTACTCCTGAACAATCCTTTGTTTCATATATGAACTACTGTATATAATGCTTGTACCCAAAAGATGTCACTTAGTTTGGAGTCATTCAACATAGTTCTGGCCATTTCTTGTATAGTTCTATTTTTCCTTTCAACAACTCCATTTTGTTGAGGTGTTCTAGTTGTTGAGAATTCCCTTTTTATTCCATGTTCTTCACAAAAATCCTAGAATTCATTTGAAGTGAACTCACTTCCATTATCGGATCTCAATCTCTTGATTTTCAAATCAATTTAATTTTCAACCATTTCTTTGAATATCCTAAAACATTCAAAGGCTTCAAACTTCTTCTTGAGGAAGCAAACCCATGTCATGCTTGTGTAGTCATCAATGAGTAGCATGAAGTATTTCTCACCATCCAATCCTTTTGTCCTCTTTGTCCCACACAGATCAATGTGTACGATTTTCAGTGGCTTTTTTGTAGAGTATTCCTTTGTCTCGAATGCAACCTTTGTTTGTTTTCCATGCTGACAATGCTTCCACAAAGTATTGATTGGTTTTGTAATTTCTGGCATTTCTCTTATAGATTGCTTCTTATTGATCTTGACAATATTGTCAAAGTTTATATGATCCATTCTCTTGTGCTAAATCCAACGTTCATCGTCCTTTCCCAAACAACAACTTTCTTTCTTAATTTCATTCAAGATGTATATGTTGTTTGGAGTACTTGTTGTGGTTGCTACTAGTCTACCTGATCCCTTTTTTCTTATTTCACATTCTTTTGAATTGAATATGATTGTGTGTCCTTGGTCACACATCTTTCTAACACTTAGTAGATTATGCTTCATATTTTCGACAAGCAAGACATTTTCTTCCAAAGCATCTTTGTTTCCAAGACTAATTGTGCCTTTTCCCAAAATTTTGGCTGAGTTGTCATTGTCAAATGTGACAGACCCTTCATTTTATTTCTTTAATGACACAGATATGTTTTTTGTCATATGGCATATGCTTTGAGCATCCATTGTCAATGTACCATTGTACCATTTATGGGCTTGTAAGGCAAGCTCACATTCCTCAATCGACATGTTTGCTTGCTTCCTTTTCCAAATTCTTTATTATTATGGAACCTATCTAGTTCCCCTTGAAGACACTATCAAACCAATTCTGCAATTTATGGTTGTGTGTCCCAAATTGTTACATTTGTAACATTCAGTTTCATAATTCGGGGCTCCAATTCTAGTATAACTTCTATCAAAAGCCTTAGGAGGCTCTATGAGATAATTGCCTTCATAATGATTTATGGAGTTTTCATAGCCATTTCTATTCCATGTGTTTCTGCCATGTGTATAGGCTCTACATTTTATAGCCTTGTGCCCAAAATTATTACAAGCATAACACAATCCAAGAAAAATATTGTGGTACCTGGATGTTGGTGGTCTTCTAGTTGGTGCGGATCATCTGAAATCATGGTCTTCATTTTGAGTCTTCTTCATTGCTGGTGGTTGCTTCCAGTTCCTTTGAACGCACGAACTTCTTATGGATTCTTCTAAATTGTTGGTTGTTGTATCTCTTCCTTTAGAGTCTTAGAACCCTTGATAGCATTTGCATAACTTTTTTGTTATGCTTCACTTCCAGTCATCGTAGAACTTGAACCCTTATCAACATCATTTTGCTTGTATCCAAGAGTGGACTTATCATAGAATGGTCTTTGGCTGTGGATGTTTTCATCCTTTATTTTGGTGCTATTGCCAAATTTTTGTTGGAAGTCCTTCTTCTATAGTTCCTTTACGAGTGATACTATTTCTACTTCCATCTCTTCTTGTATCCTCTATTTTTATTCCAATTTTCTTTTCCTTCAAACACATTGGATTCTTCTATCCGAACTATTAGATCCATAAAGATCTTCTTTATTTCTTCAGGATTTCTATCGGAGCTTTGATAACTTTCCTTTAGTTCGCTCAACTCTTCCTTGAGTAACTTGTTTTTATTCCTTTCTTTTCTTAGATCATTTATTGAGCAATTTTGCCTCAAGATTCACTTCTCCTTCTTCTTCATAGTCTTCCTCGTTATTCTTAGTAGTTTCCTCTAGTGCCATGAAAATCACATTGTGACTATCCATTATTCTTACTAGGATCTAATTTCAAGTGGTTAAAATACTCCTGAAGGAACCTAGATCTGATACCAATTGTTGAAATATTCACCAATATTGAGAGGGGAGGTGGATCGGTATTGAGCACTTTTTACCATTTCAAATTTCAAATAGAACAAGTAAATTTTAATCATTAATAATGGAATTCATCATCACATAAACCATACACAGTACACACGTTATTTTACATAGAAACCCAAATGGGAGAAAACCATGGAATTTTTTTCTTATATAATACAAAGATTACATTCAATTGATTTACAAGCACCCACTCCTTGATTTTTCTAGCACCAACTAGAAGGAGGCAACAACCCCCTTGTGAGCACCAAATCACTGACTTCTATAGATTTATCTAGCAACAACTAAAAGGAGGCATTGACCCCCTTGTGAGCACCAACCCACACTTCTTAGGTACCAACCTGAAGGAGACTACAATCTCTTGTCCTTTCCCTGTCCTGCCATCCTGATATGAGTAAGAGTATCAACCTGTCACTATCACTGTATTCACATTGTCACTTTCACTGTCACAATTATTCTCTCTATCATTGTCACTATCACAATCACTGTCATTGCACTGTCACAATCATTATCATTGCACTGTCACAATCAATGTCATCACTGTCACTGTGTCAACTTGTACATGCCTCAAATCTATTCCCAAAATATGCAATAAAAACTTCATGAAGATGACCAAAACATATCTTCTAAATCTTCAATATAACCTTCATGAAGAAATCATCCATAGACTTCATTTGTTTGCTTCTTCAAACCCTTACCATCGTCATCATCTTCAAACCTGGGTCATTCCAAGAGAGGAACCCTAGATCATGATGATAACATCACCATAGTCCATACCAATTACATCACAATAATCTCTGGCAATAACATCACCAGAATATATACCATCAACATAGTCTATTCCAATATCACCATGATATATGTCAAGATCGTCACCATAATCTATGCCAATATCACCATAATCTATGCAAATATCACCATGATCTATACCAAGATCATCACCATAATCTATGTCATTATCACCATAATCTATGGAAATAACATCATCATAATCTATGCAAGATCTTCACCATGATTCACCAAGAGAGAAACCCTAATACATATGCAAGATCCATACCTTTGCCAAGATCACAGGATGAAGAAACAAGAGGGAAACCCTATTCATGTGCCATTTCCTTCAGCAAAAGAATCCATAGATCATGTCATCACATATCCCTTACAACAAGCTTTCCAACGAGCTAAGAATTTCATGATTTTGATACTCTATGAGAAAGTTATGCAAGTTCTCATCAAGATAAAGAATTAAGAGAAAAACCCTAGATCATCCTTCAAACTCTTCATAAAACCCTCCTCTAAATTTCGATCTACTCCTTGAAAGTGCGCATGAGAGAAGAGGAACTTGGATGATCAAAATGAAATGATCAAACTTGTAATTATACATTTTCGAGTTACTTTTTTAATCACTTTAGGCTAGGTTGGCCCCAACTTATTATTATTTTTGTCTTCCACATTTTAGGGGATTCTTCAATGGGTTAATGACCACTTCATGGCTTCATTAAGGGGATTCTTGACCACTTCATGATTATGTGGATTATGTGGACATATCATCATTACTTTAGGGGCTTCTTTACACTTTACATGGTCATATGGACACATCATCGTCACTTTAGGGGCTTCTTCACACTTCACATGGTCATGTGGGCCCATCATCATCACTTTAGGGGCTTCTTCATTTGTGTACCACTCAAAGTTGGCATGTGGATGCACCACCTGTTATCTCATCCTGTGAGGTCCATGCTTAACAACTATGCCATAAGGGGACCACTTTGGAGATATATACACTTATTTCAAGGCTTCTTCAAGGCTATTAGGACAATTTAGTGTGGACAAATCCTTATTACTTTTAGGGGTTGACTTGTTGCTTTGACAAGCTTCTTCACTTGAATTCTTGGCTTCTCGACCTCTAGGATTATTCTTGCTTGGATTTTGTCATCAATGACAACTTTATTCAACAATGTCATACTAATTAGTCAACAAATAGAGTAAAATTTATATGTAATAAAGAAATTTCTATATGCCAAAAGGCCATTCAAGTTTTATTAATCAAACAGTATCATATTGTTTTCCATGTAATCTATGTGTCTTCTATGTTTCCCACACAATTGTTTATCATGTCAAACCAACAATTAGCATCAATTCCATCGAGGTCAATTACATCACCTTCTATTCTCAAGAGTCCTTGTGCTTTACCAAGCACCCCTAATGTTGATAGCCCAGTAAGTTGCACAAGACAATTCTATAAGGACATAGATTGCATGGACCAAATGTTGCAAGAACAACATTGAATTCAATAATCTGGATCTAAGTATGCTTCCAATGCCACTAAAGTTATTAGTAACTACTTAGAAATCATTCATTTCTCAATGTAAGTACCATGGGAAGTCTTACACAAATCCACAATTGTTATCTATATACATATATACGTATTCATGTGTTATTTCATGTTTTGATTTTAGTCATATCTAGGAAAGCACACGTGACACTTTATTGTGAGGCATAACACATCTTTATAACCCTAAAATATTTAATTGAAGAACCACCTGTGTACATACATATCATGCCACATTCTCTTATATCCATAATATGATTATCATATGTCTAGATATCTACATTGATTCTAACCATTTCAATTGTCTATCAATCCATAGGGCACTATAATGTTCGCATAATAACTTGGTCTAAACAATTGTCTTGCCTTATACCCTCGACAATTTGGGAATCAGGCTAATTATCACCTTTTTCACATTGAAAACACTAGGGCCCATCCTAGTTGTAACACCATCATATCACATAAGAATCCTAGCTTGGTCATAAGTCCAATGGTTATCATGCTCCTCAAGAAGATAATGAAATTATGAAACAAAAGTATGTATTCATATTCCATACCGCTCTAGCCTACATAGACATTCTCAACTCTACTCACTTGATTATACATAATCAAGATATTATTAATTTTGAGGTAAATATCACTTAGTTAAAATAATGATCCTTTTCCCTATTAGTCTTAAGGGCATACTTAAGCACATGACATGTTATCATCTCATATTTCTTTACACAAGAATTAACCCTCTTCTTGATTCAAATACCATATCAAATGTTTACATATGCCTTTCAACAGTTAGCATGCTCATTACTTTTTACATTCTTCACCCTTGACAAGGGTTGAAGATAGTTAATTATTGATTACTTTATCCAGAAGATTATTATTGCAAACTCTTTTAAGAATAAAATATTGCAACAACATCCTCATGCCCTCCCTTGTGGAAGTAAGTCTATATTGATCCTTAACCAAGAAACTGAATCAAAACAATGATATAGAAACCTTATACTTCATAAATACCAAAATACATTCAACATAATACCCCTGAGGTAGGGTAACACCATCAAACACTCTATAAAGAAGGAATCATTCCAGAAGCCATGCTTCCTACAAAAAAGTACATCCAACATATCTTATACAATGATGCTCATGTATATTTATACTCTCTCATGAGTATTCCTAAGGGGCCTATGCCAACTACCCCTTGTTATTAACTTTAACTACCTTGTGCACTTATTTATTACCCACCAACTACCAAGTGGACATATTCCATGATTATGGCCACATTACATACAATATCCCCTTGGGTACCTCCTTAGGTACCAAATATTATCATCCCTAGTTACATAACATTCCACCCCCCTTCACATGTTTCACCCTTGAAACATGGGAGGAAGCCATATAATATGATCTACTAAGCGATGTAGCCAATTGGTACCAAGCACGAACATCGATCCATCCAAGTGAAATGTGGACATGGAGTCCACCTACTTCCTTTCCACCTCAATCTTGACTGTAGTTTCTCCTTTGGTTTCAATTTGTCGTTGTGCTATTATGATATCTCCATGCATTGTTGTTAGTCTTTCATCTTCCTCCATATTGGTTGACTTTTTGGTTCCATGTTTGTTGATTCTCCCAACATTGCCTTGATGATTATTGTAATTTCTTATGGTGGTGTCGGTGTTGATAGACTACAAACTTAGTGTTAGCTCTTCTTTCTTTAACTCTTGAACCTAATTTTCCTTGGGGTCATGTAGCTCCTTACAATCCTCTTCATGTTTATCTCATTCCTAGGAAATTTCTTCATGTGATTTTGGAGTTTGTTCTTCTCCAGATTCAACCTTGGACTCTATATCTATTATGTATTTAGATACTTCAACTATTTTACTTGCAAGGACTTCTTCATGTACCCTCTCGGGCCATTATTGTTTAGTTAGAGAAATATCCTACAATGTAATTTTCTTCTACTTATACCAAAGCTTCAAGAACTTCTTTTGCAGATCAATATTAATTGTACCAACATATTCAATCTAAGGTTATCCCAAAACAACATCCACATCATTCATATCAATAACATAAAAATATGAATGCACAACATATTTGTCTATGAAAATCTTCAAATCTTTAAAAATGTGAACATTTTCACCTTCAGTGTGTGCGTTTTGAATATGCTTTGAGGGACTTGCAATCTTTTAGCCAAATTGACATTTATGAGGTTATACTTGCTAATAGGCTTTATAGAAATAATAACATTTTCTTGTTGAATACATCCATAAACATGTAATGGGAATTTTGTGCATGAAAATAAACCCTTGGTGTTTTCTTTGCCCTTCTTCATAGCATGAGACCACTTATCTAAAAATTCATTTTCATATTCTCCATCTGAAATTTTCAACACCTTATTGTCAAGTGACTTCTACCATCTCATAGTATCATTCCTTAGACCAAAGACTATAAAGAATTTCCAAAAAGTGTGAAATGTTGACTTTGTCTCATTTATGTATTCTTCAATACTATGAACATCACATTTTCCTGTAAAATACACCTTTCTTACTATAACCCAAAAATAGAACTAGGGTTTTGAAGAAAATCACTTACTATTGATGTGGAAAATTTAAATTGAGCATAACTGCCTCAATATTTCTCGGAATCTCCATTATGACCATATGAAATCCCATGGTCATTTTGCATCATAAATATGGCCACTCTAACAAAAGATATCAGTCAGGCAATATGCATGGTCATCCCCCCCCCCCCCCCCCCCCACACACATATATATATATATATGATTTTAAATCAACGATATCTTCACTTCCTGGACTCTGTTTTGGATAAAAAATTTTTAATTGGGTGTTTTGGTGAGAGAAAATCAAATATGCAATTTGTTTTCTCAAATTATACACAAAGAGTTTCAAAAATCAATATGAATTTCATTGTCTTCTTTATTACTTAAAAAAATTGCAAAATAGAAAAAATCTTCCAATTTTTTGACCCAAGAAAGGGATCTGATACCACTCATAGGGATCCTTAACCCGTATATTGAATCACAATAAAAATGTAGAACCCTTATACTTTAGAAATAAACAAAAGAAATTCACTATAAGAATAACATCAAGATATAGAGAAACCCTTAAACTAGGATAACACCCATCAAATACTCCTTGAGAAAGGAATCACTCCACAAGCCATGCTTGCTACAAAACAATACATCCAACATATCTAATACAATGGTACTCATGTATATTTATACTTTCCCATGAGTATACTTAAAGGGCATATGCCAAATATCCCTTATTATTATAGTATTTCCTCTAACTACCTAGTGGCCCTATTTATACCCACCAACTACCAAGTGGACATATTCCATGATTATGGCCACATTACATACAATATCCCTTTGTCTACCTCCCTAGGTACCCCATATTATCATCCCTAAGTACCTATCAAATGTTTACATATGCCTTTCAATAGTCTATGGGCTAATTACTTTTTATGTTCTTCACCATTGACAAGGTTTAAAGGTAATTAATTATCGAGTACTTTATCCAATTAGTTTTTATGCAAGCTCTTTTAAGCATAAAAGATTGCACCAACATCCTCATGACCTCCCTTGTGGAAGTAATCCAAAGTGACACACTATAATGTAGTAAATCCATCTCATATTTGATGCATGATTAGGTTAAACGCAACTTAAGGGACATGGTTTGAGCACATTGATGTGTTTCTTACACCTACTTTCTATGAAACATTGTGTGATGAGTTTTAGTTTCCTATCAATCTTACTACATTCTGACACCCTAATCCACTATAGGAATTCCAATTTCTAGTTGGGGATGTTCTCCCACTAAACATAATCCTAAACCCTTACCTCATGTACAAGTGTTTCTCAAGACTAACCCAATCAAGTTATTTCTTGAATAGTTCAAGAGATTCTTATGTGTTTTCCAAGGTATTCCACATTACCTCTAGGAGTATTGTTTATGCTTCCATTGATTAATAGTAGGGAAAATATCCTTACCAACTATACCTATACTTCCATACCTACTTCAATGGCATGGGAAAAAGAAACAGTACATAAGGTCCTTCCCTTTAGTATTTTGAGTGGTAAATTCATTATTGAACCCTCCTAAGTCACAAGAGTAGCCTTCACCTTGACAATTACATTCAACCATTTATCTTAATTCTCAATCCTTACATAATTTTATACCATATTTTAATGCAAATATTACAAGAGTAAACACCCATGAATCAGTTTACATGACATTTCCCACCATTTCATGTGTGTATCGATTTTTATCACTGTAGCCTTTAGTTTTAACCAATTAATTTCTTTCCTTTCATTGGTTATTCATGAGAAATTTTCTTTAGTGTCGATTAAATTAACTCGGCCTTACTATACAAAATCAATTCCTTGAAGATACTTAAGGTTTAAAACCTTCCTTGCATAGGGAAAAAAAGGCATAAAGCCACATTAGACTTGTAGATTATCGATAAAACCTTCATGACCATGTCATAATAGAATGTAGTGCAATAAGCCTTTTATTCATAGAACACAAAAGCTAAAAGTTATCCTTATAAGGTCCACTAGTCTAAGCACTTATGCTATCAAGGTTATAATATATAAGTAAAATGGTAAATCAAGGGTAAAACCCCTTACTCAATCAAGATCCCTATAACTATAAAAATAGATTTTAAATAATATGGTTGATCATCAAAAACTTAATTGTACTATATAACAAAATTGAATCTTAGACATCATAGTAGCTTCATATTGAACATTTGTCAACCATCCTTTAGTCTTTTCGATGCAACTGATGTCTCACTTTCTTAATTTATTTAGCGTGCAAGCCCATGGGTCTGATTATATGGACCTAATATTTGATACCACTATGTAGCATTGTTGTAATCTATGGGATTACATGTGGTTACTAGTAGTGCATTAGAAGTAGATAAACAGATAAGAGAACATGCATACACAAAGAGAATGAAGAAGAATTAGTGGCCACACTAACAACAAGTATTATACTAAATTAGAAGGCCATACTGTACAATGGAGGATAATCATCTCTGTATATTATCTTCATGGCTCAACAACCTACATATACATGATATACAATTGATTAGACAATTGGATTAAGTAACTTGATTGGATTGATCCAACCATTGAGTGGTCAATCAAGAGGACTTAGTCGACTCATTGACTAGGATCCTCCAACATCTCTGCCACCCCAAAACTCTTCTTTTTCCTAAAGAGACCAAGGAGATGTAAGATTGCAAAATTTCAAATTTACAAAAAATTTAATGCTTCATGGTTGTTGAGATGTGGACGTTGTGCTAGGAGGAGTGGCTTCAACATAGGCTTCGACTATGGTAGGAGCATAGATGGAAAGACGCTATTGAAAATCCTCCCAATCAACTAAAAGTGCTTGAATGTTTGAGCTGACTAACGTTTTTTTTTTACAGAAACAACTAATAGCATTGATTATATATAAAAAGGAGAGTTACATCAAAATAGACTGATTAGATTGCTCCCCTGTAAGAGAGACAATTATCAATCCTAATTCATCAAGTTCCAGCTGATAATTAGCATGATACCTTTCTGTTCTGTGGGTACTATGGCATCTAACAAACTGTCCTAGAAGTAGTGTGCAAAAGAAAAACAATTCTAATGGTTTGCCTTTTACAAAAACTGGGCATTAAGCCCAACCAAAATGCCAGAAAAATACTAAAGCCTAAACTCTAAATAACAGAGTTCCTATACAGAGTTCTAGAAAGCATAGATAGTATAAATAAACTAGAGATCCAACCCATGGCCAAGGTAGGCAAGCTGCTAGTGAGGACCAACGTCCATGGCCGCGCCCACAGAATCCACAACCATATTCTTGTCGGTGCTAAGGTCCACAAAGTTACCAGCTGATGCCATGAACTTCCGAAGCTTCTCCATCTTTCGGTTAATGTCCTCAAGCTCACTGCCCGTTACTTTGAGCTTCCGGGCCTTGCGGGGATAGGACAAACCCAAGGTTTCCTCCAAATGCTCTATTTTTTCAGCCACACAAATATTCTGAGCTTTGACCTCAGAATGAGAAGCAGTTGCAAAGTTATAAAGGTGAGATATTACTTTCCTGAACTCAATGTTTTCACCGTCACTTCTCCAAGGGAGAGTTCCCCAAAAAACTCAATTATGGTGCTAATTAAATGAATATAATCCATAAATGGGGTAGTGAATAAGGGATAGGATCATAGGACTTAGCTCAAATTCCAACTCTTGGTTTTAAGGGATCCAAGTAGTTTCCAAAATATCATTATCGAGCCTTAGGGTGCCATAATCAAGCTCGAACCCTATATTCACCATCTCATCCGCTTTTTCATTCAACCCTCGCAGAATATGAAGGAAATTGAGCTCATGAAATTTAGTACTGATGCATTGTAGGAGGAGATGCATTTTGGATGTGGGGTCTTTCCTATTGGCTGTAATACGCCTAGATTCTCTGATTATGATTAGAGAGTCTCTGAGGATTGTGAGTTTCTTAATTCCCAGACTGGCTGCGGTCTCCAATCCTTTGATGAGTCCTAGCCATTCCGCTGCATTGTTAGTCTTCCTCCCAATTCCCCAGGAAAATTCTTTCTGCTTGTTCCCCGTGGAGTCTAGAATTAATCCCCCTGCACCTGCCAACCCTGGATTTCCCTTCGATGCACCATCAAAAAATAAAATGCTATTGTCCTGTTGAGTCATCCATTGCTGAAGCTCATATTTGTTTATTCTAAGCTGCCATTTCAAATGTCTCTCATTCTTGAGTGGTGTCGACCGGATGGGGGAGGGATACTGCTGAAGAACGTTCGCCATCCAGTTTCTTTCAAGAACAGACAGGGGCTCCTACTGAATACTAGGCATCCCTTGCGAAGGAAGGACTTCAACCCAGAGGGTCTTAGCAACAATATAAACCTTTCTAAGATTAGCAACCAGGCCTTCAAAGATCTATTTGTTTCTAGCTGTCTAGACTTTCCAGTTGATAAAACTTGGAAGAGGTTCCCAAGCTCTGGAGAAATCTAACTTTTTGAAGAATGAGCCATGATAGAAATCCTTCCAACAGTTAAATACATCGCTCCAATTTGTAGGCATCACCAAATTAACGCCCAAACTACTAATAGCCAGGTTCCAAACCTCAAGTGTGAATCTATAGTTAAGGAAGAGATGATCTATTGACTCTTCAACGTCTTTGCATAAAACACATCGAAGAGGCTCCTCGATTCCTCTTTTCCTCAGATTATCTGCAGTTAATGTTTTTCTATGAGCGAGATTCCAGTAAAAAACATTCACCTTGGGGAGACTGTCTTTACACTAAACCTTAGCCCAGTTTATATCTCTAGCATCTCCTTCCTTTCTCAGTTGAACATATTGATAGCCTTCCTTCACCGTATAAGCTCCTGATCTTCCCCAACCATGTCTATCTTAGATCTTGCAGCTGATAGGACATTGTTCTTGTAAAAGGAGGATAAGGGCGTTATAATCTTCAAGCAGATGGGGGGGAAGATCTAAGTCCTTCCAGCCAATCCAACGACCACTGCTAGACCAATTGGAGATATCAAACAAAGAGTGAAGATTGCTCCTGTCCATCCAGTTTTTGAGATGGCTTAGCTCCTGTTGAAAGTTGGCTAGGGAGATTCTTCCAAATTTATCATGCCAAATCTTGATATTTTCGCCGTTGCCAACAATCCAGTAAATTTTATCTTTTATAATGAATGTAGCCTTCCTACACAAATCCCAGATAGGGGTGCCTTTCTTATCCATATCCATATTATCAATGCAATGTTTTCTAGGTCCTCTCATATATTTTTTCTGCAATTTTTTTTTCGACCAAGCATCTTTGTCTGTTACAAGCCTCCACAGAATCTTAGCCCCAAGAGCCAAATTCATGAAGCTTGGGTCTTTAACTCCAGCTCCACCTCTATTTTTCGGATTGCAAATTGTGTCCCAGTTTATGAGATGGAACTTCTTTGTGTTACTTACTTTTCCCCCCTGCCAAAGAAAATTTCAAAGTTCTTTATTGATTTCCTATATAATATAACTTGGAGCAAGAGAGATGGAGCAAACATAGATTGGATAAGCGGACAAAATGGACTTGATCAAGGTAAGCTTCCCTGTTGGATTTAGCCATCGAAATCCCCACCCAAAGATTTTCTTTTTGATTTTATCGATCAGGCCTTGCCAATCCTCCTTCCTTTTTTTTCCTTTGAATATTGGGACTCCTAGATAATTGAAAGAATTCCAGTTTGTAATTCCTTCAAAGCCAAAGATTCTAGAGATGTCGGCTAAGGTTGCCGGTGGGCAATTCCAACCATACACTTTAGATTTTAACTCACTGATTTTTCCATCCAAGGCATTTTGAAAGGAAGTGAGAGCTCTTTTGAAGCATTCAGCTATGACAGTGGATGCCCCACCCAATAAGATAGTATCATCAACAAACTGTGCATTGTTAGCAGCACGGACTCCCCTAGCAATCTTGAGACCCTTGAGCTCACCCGAAATTTGAAGTCTAAGGAGTCTTTGGCTCAAGGAATCAGCCACCAGGATGTAGAGAAATGGGGAGAGAGGGTAGCCCCGTCCAAGTCCACGGGAAGCTTGGAAGAAATCAGTTGGGCGACCATTGACCAAAGGGGATATCCAAGGTTTGCTAATACAAGCCTTAATCCATCTGACAAAACTCTGAGAGAACCCAAACTTAGTCATTATTTCAAAAAGGAAGAAGTGGTTGACCTTGTCAAATGCATTTTCCATGTCAAGCTTGACAGCCATACCTTGCTGCTTGCGATTCATGCTAGAATGGATGGCCTCCTGAACAATAATGATGTTGTCCAGAATTTGTCTTCCAACAATGAACCCGCCTTGAGTCTTCGAGATAAGGCGACACATGATCTTCTTCATTCTGGTAGCCAGGATATTTGCCAAGATTTTGTAAGAAGTGTTACATAGAGAAATTGGTCGAAAGCGATCTATAGAGAGGGAGTTCTTATATTTTGGGATTAAGGCCAAGAAGGACGAGTTGGTGGCTCCTCCTATCTTATCCTTTTTCCTAGTCTAGTTCAACATATTTTTCAGATCATCTTTGATTATGTCCCAAGCTGCTCTGTAAAATTTTATAGTGAACCCATCTAGCCCTGGATATTTATCAACTTGAAGGGACCATATTGCATCTTTGATTTCATACTCCAAGATAGGTTTGTAAATCTCCCGGTTTTCCCCATCGGTGATGAGAGAGGGGATTTTAGAGAGAAGGTCAGCCTATGCCAGGGGGTCTGTCTCATTCTTGTCCGAATATAACTCGTGGAAGTGTTGCAGAACATGAGCTTTTATCAAATCTTAATCAAGGATTCTCACTCCGTTTTCATCTTTGAGCTCTTTTATCATATTACGACTTAACCTCACTTTTGTTTGCTTATGGAAGTAACTGGTGTTACTGTACCCTCCCTTAAGCCAAAGCTATCTGGATTTGATCCTCTAGACCTCTTCTTCCTTGCTGGCCGCAGAGAGAATTTTGTTGTTGAGTTCTTGTTCCTGGCAGAGAAGCGTTGTGGTAATTTCTGCCTTTTCCATATCATCCTGAAGAGTTGCAAGGTCAGATTGGAGAAGTTTTTTGACGTACCTCGGGCTTTTGTATTCCAATTTCGCCCAAATTTTTATCACATAGCGGACATTTATGATCTTGCTCTCCCAAGCGTAGCTCGGAGAGCCAAATCAGGGATAGTTCCATGCAATAGAGATTAAGGTCCATGCTTTTTCTTCTTTCAGCCAGGAGGGATTGAACCGAAAGGGAATAGGACCAAGGTTATCCGGGAGAGAAAGGTATAGAGAGATAGGCTTGTGATTCGAGATGAAAGAGGGGATTGCAAAGGAGGACGAGATTAAATTTGCTTGGAGGAAGGATGAGCTAACAAGAAAATTAGTTTGAGCTAACTAACATTAATTATGATAGTTGCAAGATTTTTTCTGTAAACAAGCTAGTCCTCATTCGCCAGAGGTTAGGTCCGAGATTCTGGTGTTGGAGTTCTGTAGCGTGTATCATCCAGTATGTGTGATTGGTTAGTCGGTTTACTTATCCCTGCGAGGTATTGGCTTCACACAACCATTGATGTTCCTTTTTATGGAAATCTAAAGTGTGCCATTGTTCCATGATGATTTGCTTGTCCAAAACCTTGTTGGCCTCTAGGTCTACCAGGGTATTCCTTACATATAGGTCCTAGAGGGTGGTTTGTGTATTATGCAGTTCAATGCAAATTTTACCATAATATGAGTACCAATTGTTTAAGACCATGGTCGACTTAGTTGCGAGGACTTTGCATTCTTGAATTTTCTTATATCACACTTCAAAATCTTTATATTGGTTGGCCATGAGTAAACCAATCTCATAATCATGTTGTTGCCTTTGTTGGTCAAGTACTTGTTGGAAGTAGGTCAATACAGACCTGACAAGACTTTGATATTTTTCGAGGTGCCACATAGGTTGTGGTCCTACTAGATGGTTAATTACTTGTTCAACTTTTGTTGTACATGCTTTTCATACATCTTCTTGTTGATTCTTCAATGCTTTGAGCCTTTGTTAACATTGCTCCACCTTTTATTCCTTTATTTATTGAATGCTTTGAGGAAATCATCTAATTCTTCATTTGAAGCCTTTTTGGGGAAAATACACTAGTGGTCACTGCAGTCCTACACATTTGTTGCATTGTTACTGTGATTTTTATTCTGATTTTTTTTCTTCTACTTAACCTTTTCTATTTTTCTTGCACTCTGTGTTCGGTCTGCTTTGCTATTCGAAGGTGTTTGTTGAACAACTGATGTTGATGAATCCAGGACAATTTTCATTATGGTTGATGTTGTAGCATTCAAAGATGGCAAAGTCGATGGAACTAGTAAAGTAATCATCGGGGGAGTAGTGCTAAGGGTCGAGACGATGATATGACTAATGGTCAAGAGGGAGTTAGTTAATATGGTCAAGGCTATGATCGATGGTACAATGGATGTTGAGACAGTTTTTGGTGAAGTCATTGGGGTGGGTAATATATTAGCTAGTCATGGAGGTGATTTCCTTGACTTCTGTATGAGTGGATGAAGACTTGGTTGATTAATCCATAGGTAAACTTAGTAAAGGTACTATAGTTATGGTCGTGGCTGTGGTTAGAAAGGTTGATGCATTGGTCCTCGAAATAAATGATGCAATGGATGGTAAGGTGATTGTAGGAGACGAAAATTTTGGCTTGATTATTGGACGAATTGATGGAAGATGAAGTGTTTTCTTAGCTTGAGGTGAATTAGAAGCTTGAGATGGTAGTGGGGGTGATATCGTCAATTGCCTAGGTGAAGTTGTTCCTTCCGGAATAGGTCAGATAGTGGTTAGTTGTTGCAATTTGGAAAATATAGTCAATAATTTATCAAGAAGTTTGATAATATCGGGACTCATAATTACAAAGGTTGGTGAAGCTGATGTTGTAGGAGGGGGGATTCTTCTTCAAGTTGGGTTGGGGATGGAGGTGGGGTTTCGTCAGATACTTTGATGGGTTGATCTACATTGGAATTCTACATCGTGTGAGGATTTTATGTATGAGCGGTAAAGTAGGAGAAGTTACCTTTGTTGCTTCAATCGACATTGTCCCTTATTGTGAAAAGATTTTCTAAATTTATAGCTTTATTGTAAATTTATTCTTAATAGCTTCAATGATGACGGAATTAGATTTCTCTTGAACCTCGACTAATTATTCCTCAGTTTCCGATGTTAATAGCATCTTCCTTTTCTTGGAGTCCTGTCAGGTGGCCTTTTCCTTGATGCTCTGCTCACATGTGAGAATTTGTTCAACGACCTAGTCGAGCTTCTATTTCAAGATTGGTCCCTTAAAGTCGGGATCGACCCATTCTTTTATTAAAGGTTCTTCTTCATCCTCCTCAATCATTTCACCATGTGATTCATCGACATGTTCTTTCACTCAACTACTCGATGGCACAATTTCCAGTTGTTGTTCCATGGGTTGGTCTTATAGGCCGGATGTTTTAATGTACAATGCAGTCCCATGTTGGTCTTCGATGTCACCATCTCTTAACAACATGATCATCTCCCGTTGGGTACTCCATTCTAGTGTTAGAACAACAACAACAATGTTGGGTTGTTTGGCTAAATCAACAAATAGCCCCTAGAAATCCAAGTAGTAGTCTAGCTCTTGTGGATCTCCACCTACTCCCAACATGTACCGCACCCTTGTGTGGTCGAGATCAAGCTAGATATGAGCAAACAATGGTAAACTATGACAGACCGGCTATGGTACTCTCCATCTACCCCATTTTGTTTTTAACACATGAAACCAATTCTCTACTAGCATTTTGGGCTTTGTTGAGCCAGGATGAGCACCCTTAGATGCACAAATTCTAAAATTGTTCATTGTCAGTGGTTTCATGTTGGTGAATACTACCTCACCGACTGGAGGGATCCTCATCATTGCGATCCATATAAGAAATGATGGAAACTGGATGGACTGTTCAATTTCTTGGTATTCTTCATAGTTTACCTTTAGTATAGTGGGTAGGTGGTCGACCCAACTGAATATCTTTTCTTCATGGGCAATTGCTTTGACTGCTTTTAGCATTTCCAGTTTATGTTGGACGACCAACCAAAATTGGTGAGACAAAGTGAAATTATTATTGTTTTTCCATTGGATGAGGGAGCTGACCTTGATGATGATTAACCCCTTTGGATTCTTTCCCATCAGGGCTTATATAAACTTCTCAACTAATTCTAAGGGTTTAGTCACAATGGGGATCAATTCTCCTTTATTTGGTAGACCAATAATGTGGCAGATCAGGGAGTCATTTATTTCAATTGGCTCATCTAGCCATATCTCCCCATGATGGTATCTACTCATGACGAAATTCAAATCTATCTCTTTGAGGTTTCCATGGCTAGCTAACTACAACACTTCCAGGTAATGCCAAATTTTTGCGACAACCATTTTATTGGATTCCTCTATCCATTTTCTTTCTCTTATTCCCCATTCTCTAAATTATGTCCATTACTTTCCCCAATTGTATTCATCTACCTTTGATTTCTTGATTTCATTGAGTGGGGCTTGCTGGGGTGCCAATGTCAATTCCCTCTTGTTGTGCTTTCATCTTTTCCTCCATTGCGTTTATTTTTAGTTGAACGTCCGCCTTTCTTGGGTGCCATTTTTATCTATTTGTTATCTACAATATGGAAGTTTGGTTGTGAGAAGGTAGTGTTTGGTTTTGATTGTGCGTGCTCTCATTTGCAACAGAAGCTTTGCCAACAATATTCTATCACAGGTGAATTTATAGACGTGGAAACCAACAAGTATTTATTGTGAGTAGGTGGGTAGAGTAATTGTGGTTTTAATGCGGGACAACTACTTCGCATGCTTAACGAAACTTGCTTTGGAAGCTTGGATAATGATCCAATCGATTCACTTGATAGACTACGATGTATCCATCCATGATTATCTTCTCGGTTTTTCGTCGACCGATGAGATGCAATCTTTTTCTGGTTATTTTCATCTTTTTGTTTGGTCACATCAAACGCCAGGATGACAATTTCTCTTCTCCTTCGATCGAAATTAAGGGGAGGTTAGCTACTTCTAAGAAATTGAATGCTCATTCTCCATGGAGATAACTCTTCTACCCAGTTAACTATCATTGTGTCGAAGTTATTTTCTCCTACCAAAGTCCATGTCTTAGTTCCTTTATATATTTGATCTATTAAAAGTTAGTTCCATAATTGTTTTTTAACAACATAGTTATAATTTTTAAAAACAAAATCAAACCTAGAGGCACGATGATCGACTAATGGTGATACAACCACTAGTTGATACGGGTGCGTCTTATACACGATATCTTTTTAGTCGATCTCGAGTGACTACTTTTGTGAAGACTCGGCCCTGGGGTGTTTTTAGTCGAACTAATCCATTGTGGTTCATTTCTTCTACTACTTATGGACCCAGCCATGTGGTCTCTAACTTCCTTGGTTTTCATTTTATCTTGTTGTTATACAAGAGTATTAGATCTCCAACTGAAATGTCCTTTTTCTTAATGTTTTTGTCATGCTAGGATTTTTGTTTTTGTTTTTGTACTTCATCGTGATGCATAGCCACTAATATTTGTTCTTCTAATTTCTGTAACTCAAATAACCTACCTTGGGTAGCTGGTACAATGTCTAAGTGAAGTAATTTTGGTATTATTGAGGCTTGTTGTTTAACATGAAAGGGCACCACTGCTTCTTGTCCATAAACTAGCTTGAATGGAGTCTGTTTGGTCAATCTTTTATATGTTGTCCTATAAACCCATAGGATGATCGAAATTTTGTCATCCCAATCGTCTTTGTCAACGTTACATATTTTTTGTATTCTTTTAGTAAGTGTTTTTTTAAATGCTTATATGCCATCATTCGATTGAGGATGGTATGAAGAACTTATATGATGATCGATCATGAATTCCTTGAGTAGTACTCATATGGTTTTATTAATGAAGTATGTTATCACTTATTAGAGTGAGGGGACATCCAAATCTAGTGATAATATATTCATAGATGAACTTTGTTGCTACCTCACTAGTACATGCTTCAACTAGTTTGGATTTTTCCCATTTGGTGACGTATTCGATTGCAATGATGATGTATCAGGCACATATTTGTTGACCAAGCACTGAGAACAGATCGACAAAGTCAATGGCCCATATTTCGAATGTGAGACTTGGATTAACCGATATTAAGGGAATTTCATTTTATCACAAAGGTCAATCCATTCTCTTGAATTTATCACATATACAGATAAATATCTTGCAGTCCTTATTGAGGGTTGGCCACCATAGTCCAGCTTGCAAGATATTTTTCATAGTTGTTTATCTTTGGAAGCGGCCTCCAATCGGTCCTAAATGTGCTTCGTCAATGATGGCATATTTTTCGTGGTAAAGCGCACATCCATGGAGTATGCCATCTTGTCCTAAGTTGTATAGGAACCCATTGGTTAAAGTATACAATGCAAATTTCATGGTTAATATTTTCTTCTTTTTATCAGATGTCCCTTCTGGTGCTTGTCCTTCTTGTAGGAATTGTGCTATATCTGCTAGTTCACTTGGTAAAACTTCTACTCTAAAAAGGTGGAAAGGTGTGCATTAGGCAAGTTGTCGTTTATTCGAATAGAGTCTTCTCTTGTTTCTATTCGTGACAAATGATTTTGTGCAATGTTCAACTTTCCAAGTCAGACTACTATCTCAAATTTTAATTCTTGGAATATAGAATCCAACAACATATTCTTCCATGATGTAGAGTTTTATTGGCTAAGTACTTCAGATTCTAACAATCTATGAAAAAGAAAAACGAGTTAACTAATAAATAATGATGATACTTTTGGAGAGCAAAGATCATGCATAGTCCCTCCCGCTCTGTATTTGAATAGTTACGTTCAACTTTTTTTAGCTTTTGACTAGCATACGCGTTTGGATAGTTGATCACATCGTCGACTGGTTGGATCAGTGTTGCACCAATTGCAATACTCTATGCGTCAATGTGTACTTGAAATTTGTTAGACCAATTCAGAAAACGTAATATAGGGGCTTCAACCAACTTTCACTTAAGTAACTCAAATGATTCTGCACATTCTTGTGTCCATATAAACTCAACATTTATTTTAAGTAGCTCTTTCAAAGGGAATGTCATGTCTGAATAATGTTGAATAAATTTTCGGTAATATATTATATGTCCTAAGAGTATCCTAACTTGCTTGGGGTTTACAGGTGGTTTTTAAGTCGAGGATAATTTTTTTTCCAAATCAACCTTAATTCCTTCTTTGCAAACATGGACCAAGAATATTCTAATGGGAGTGGCAAAGATGCATTTATGTATATTTAGGGATAGTTGAATTTGTTTGCATCTCTCTAACATTAGATGGATCCACTTAACATGATCTCTTAACAAAGTGTATATAATCCAGTAATCGAAGTAGAGAGCCATGGTTTTATACAAGTACTCTTTAAAAGCTTTAATCACTATTCTAGAGAATACTGCAAGTGCATTCTTTAAACCAAAGGGCATGAATTTATAGGCAAATGATCCAAATTCACAAACAAAAGTGGTCTTATGTTGGTTTTCTTTTTCTATGGGCACTTGATTATAGCCTGGAAATCCATTTGTGAAGGAATAAAATTCATGGCTTGCAACTTCATTGATAATTTCATTCGCAAAGAGCGTGGGGAAGGGATCTGTCAAGGTTACTCTATTTAATCCTCTAAATTCGACACAGATGCAAAGTCTTTTAGGGTAATTCTTCTTGGGTCGGATAACCATTGGGCTAGACCATTCTGATTGGTGAATTGGGTATACGATTCCTGCTACTTACATATTTTATATTTCTTTTTAAACTAGGTCTTTATCTTTATGGGCTAATTTGTAAGGTCTCACAGGATTTGTATTAAGCATTATGTCTGTTTTCATTTCTCCCATTTCATGCACTACGACTTTTATATCTTTATAGTCTTTGGAAAAAATGTCTTGATACTCTTTGAGAAGGTATTCTATCTCTGTTGTATGCTTCTCTGACCAATAATCTCCTATTTTGGCTAGCTTGGGTTTACCATCTATGGAGATGCTAACTTCTTTTTAATTTTTGCGTCCATCCATTTAAGTGTTGTAGACTCATAGATATGTCATTCTCTTTCTTTAAACTCTGTAAAAGATGGGGGCAATTATTTTTATCTTGGTTCTATGTCTTCTTCCTTAGCTTCGGTGGACCTTTTGATGACCGACTTAACATGGTATACTGTGTTGGGATGATCTTTTTTCCATCTGAAGCTTTTCCCTAGGACGTTATCATTTTCTAAGTTCAAAAGAGTCAGGAGGCGAGGTTACTGCTTCTAGTTGATCGTTATATTATTAAAATTTGAGATCAGTTGATGATTAGGTGGAGTTCCAACTATACCGATTGGTCAATCTGAAGGGTTAATGAAATTCTAAATTTCCTGTATGACTTCTTTAAGATCATCCTAGGTGGGAGCAAATGAAAATCCTTTGATAAAATTTTCTTTAAGGTATTTCTAGTTAAATGTGTCTCCCCTTGATTCTTCAATCTTGTACCCTTTTCTAGGCATGCCATATAATGTATTAGGAAACATATGTTCCCAAGCACATTCAATCGCAGTAATCACTTTTTTCCATTCTTTCTCACAAGCATTGATATGGTCGATTCGATTATGTCCTTGTATAAATTTATGAATTTCAGCTTATGCTATCAATTTCTTTCCTCCAAAATGTTCAACAAAGTAAGTGGATGTTGTCCTCCAAGTTTGAAGATGAGACTGATGGGTGTCCCACCATTGAGATGCTTGACGAGTAAAGGTTTCAACTAGGCTTTGTAGTCAACCCTTCTCTCCCATATTTTTAGAAACTTCATCAATGTGACTAGATGGTGATTCATGTTGTTTATATTGGAGCGACGATAGGTTGGTTAATTAGTTTCTATTTGACACCAAGGTTGGATACTCCTTGAATTTCTTTTCGAATACTTTTGGTATAACTAAGATGGAAAAACACTTGCACATAGAGTGTCGAGGAATGGATTCAATAGTCCAACACTCACGTGCTTTGGATTCATAGTTTTGAATCTTCCAATCATAGAGCTCTAAGTTGGAATTATGTCCGACTAACATGGGGGATCCCAAATGAAGTTCCTCATTTTTGTTAGGCTCAACCGAGGCTTTGTTGTTTTTCATTATTTGGTATAATCATCTTATATATGCATCATTATCATCGCGTAGATGGGTACAATAACCTTTTTCCCTTCACCTTTATCAATAATAGGGTAAATTGCAACTATTTTACTTCATAATTAATCAATGAATGCAACTTCTGCCTATTTGCAGGATTTATGTGTTATTATTTATAACACAATTCCAAATTGGAATAGTTGGCCCTTGGAAGATTATAATGGAAAATATATTGGATTACATATTATTAAGTTAATAATAGAACAATGAGTTAGATGTTTGTATGATTATGTGTTATCATTTACAACACGATTCCAAATTGGAATAGTTTGCACTTTGACTATTATAATGGAAAATATATTGGATTATTTATTTTTAAGTTAATAATAGAACAATCAGTTAGATATTAGTTTTATAATAATTGTAGAACAATCAATGATTAGGTAAATTGCTAGGTACAATGTCAAAACCCGAAATTTCCGAAAAATTTAAAAATTTTTATTTACAACAATAAATGTTAACTAGGTAGTTTTCTGATTTGTTTTAAATTAAATAACATACATAATCTGTTGAAAGACTCTGTCTTATTAAAAACTTTGATTTTGGTGATTGTAATTTATGATTGTTTTGTTTTGAGCCGCAAGGGAAGAGCTAGTCGTAGTTGACTGGCTTACTTAGCTTACGAGCTAATGCATATGTCGTCTTTTGTCTCTCAGGTACGTCAGTGAAGTAAGGATCACCGTTGGTTGAACTTGGTGAGTATCAATATTTCCTGTACTTAAAACTTAAAAGATCGTCATGATATTTCTTATGCAGATAGTGTCACCATGTTCTGCAATAGATTACACAGTCCAGTTATAATTATTGTTTTATGAATATTATGCTATGTTACTACTGTAACTTATCAATGGAACAATAGTTTGTATTATAAATTATCATCTACGTATGGCGACATAGCACCAAGTGACTTATTGTCGTTTAAATACCTATGATTTACTGTTTTGTCCACGTAATAATAATCGTAAGTGCAAGAGTGACGCCTCTAGCATTATTCCATTATATTCGACTATACTGCAATGTTCAATGTCAACTTTAAAGTTTATTTCTGTCACATGACTGTGCATGGATTTTAACTACCTTCACGATGGGAACCTGTAGATGAAGCTCTATTTCAATCATCTTATTAATAGAGATTTATTATTCAAAAATTGTTTACTGTTACAATAGTATTGGTAACAAACACGATGAGTGTGTATGATAGCAATTTTGTATAATTGTCAAATAGATATGGTAACATTTCCAGGTGTTAAGTAACACGGTATCTTCCTTTGAAGTTGACTACATTACTGCTTACAAAATCATGGAATGTATTATGCTCATGGCATAAATCTAGGATTGATTTTAATTTATAAATCTCATGTAACCTAATGTTTTTGCCACATCATGTTGTCCCCATACGATGGCAAGCTTTATACTACCTATAGTGTATAGGTTATATTTATCATACTTGGTCATGTAAACTCTATGGTTGAAGTTGACCATACCTCCTTTGTATTGTTGTAGGGTTTATACATAGCACGTACCTTGGTATTCCGTGAAGGTTCGATTGCAAGCATACACTATATGCTAATGATTGTATATCATATGTTGTCTTTTACATTTGACTTACTTATATAATGATTTTGGATTCGATGTGCAATGATTTGGGTTGCAGTTTGAACTATATAGTCTCGACCCATACTACGTTGATATATTTGGGACTACGTGGTTGCTTCTCCTCCAAGCGGTTGGCAATATATAAAATGTTGATCAAAACCCTACCAGGTTGTTGTATTTGCCTTCGGGCTCGGGTCCTGAGAATGAAACCCTCCCTGTCTGAGTTTTTGTAATGAGAACACTGTAACTGAGTGCAACGTGTTGGGGTCTGGTCTCGTGGGTTTCATTCTGAAGTAGAATACCTCCTCGGCTCTGTTGATAGATTTGGCTACGGTTTTCCTTATTTTGTGGTCTCGTTGCTCCGTCATTGTTTTTAAAAACCAGCTACTTACAGTCCTTCAATTCGCTGGTGTGCATAGGAGACAGGGTTTGCTACGGTCTTTAAGTTATGTGAGAGGTGATGCATTTGGGTTTTGGGTGTGCTTCAAGTCTGGTTCCATGCCAGCGTGAGGGTTTCGTCGGGAACTATTACCTTGTCTCAGCTGTTATATAGGTTTTGTTTATTTACCTTTCTGACGAAGATGATGGGGTTTCTATAATTATTTAGCCTGTGGCTACCGGTTGTCTACTGCTACTTTCCTCCATGTCCCGGTAAGATGCACCATATTTTTACAGTTTTTAAGTTTTATAATCATTCAATAGATTTACGTTTTTGTTTCCATTCTCTGCACTTAATATGATGATTAATATCCTCGGCATTCGTCAATGTGCAGGTCACGCGGCTCTTGAAGGTGTTCATGGCCTTATCATTTACGCAGGCTCCTCCGGGTAAGCCTGGTTATCCACGACTGTCTCTTCCTTTGCTGGTTTTGTGGCTAGGGTTGTGTCAAGGAGGAAAACTCCTGTATAGTGAAGTCATTTGACAACTTGCAATTTACAGTTGCAGTCATATGTATGGAGTTGTTTTGGTTTGAAATGAAAGGGGTTTGAAACCCTGTTAAATGTATGAAGAGCCATTCACGGCTACGCCCATATGAGGCCAGGGTTTCGGCTATGGTTTTCTATAATGGCTAAGCATAGGATTTTAATCCTCGCTGTATAAGATTTATATTTTTCATATATATTATTGGGTCTGTTATGACCGTGTTTCATTTTCATGTTTTGTATAGAATGTATTTAAAATGAAGATAAAAAGGGTACTTCGGTACATGTAATGGAGGATAATTTGGTTTATAAATGAAACCCTAACTTGTCTCTATGTATTTTCTTCAATTTGAAAAGTTAAATGAGAGATGATGACTGTTCCTCGACTGTGACTGTAATAATTAAAAACTTGGGGTTATTCTGGCGAATTTGGGGGTGTTTGTTTTATGTTCAAAGCATCAGTATGGTCTTGTTACTCGATGGCGACTGGGATTGAATTATAATATTATTTATTTTGTTTCTTGTATTGTTGTTAAATGAAACTGTATGTAGAATAAAATATACTTAGAACTAAGTATAAAGATATTATAAGTTATGGCTGCCATGTAAGGCATCCCTTTCATTGTTTTTCAGTCTGTCGAAAGGAATAATGGGAGGCTTCGGCCGTGTATGGTTTTGGAAATACTTTCAAGGGAGACATTTATTCTGAGTAATTTAAATTACTGTGTATATTTTAAGATGGTAGTAACAGCCATTGATGACTGTGTTAGTCGACAGTTTCTCTGTTGATTAATAGGTTTGTATTGTTAAAAAAATAACTCTGTTGTTTTTATTGTATTGACATGGCTACTGTGTTCAGATACTAGAAAGAAAGAAAAATCATAATCTACAGTTTCTATATGTTTATATTCGCCTACTGTGTAGAAGATTTTAAGATTATGTGAAGGCATGTAACAATAAAATATTGTTACGGTCACTTCTTTAGTTAGTCAATAACTGCCAACATGTTCTGAGTATAAATAAATAATATATAATAAGATGAGCTTTGTTCATCTGTTAAATCGATATAAGACAAACCTGTAACTTAAAGTTTTACTAAAATATACAATACATTTATATATACAGATAGGTTATTCTGATAGGAATTATCTCAAAATAAACACTAAGATTTGTCTAGATTTGTTCTTATGATTGTTTAATAGTTATAAATCTGGATTATCTATTATCCAATATTTCTGTCTATTATTAAACTAATAACAGGAATTCTAGCATATGCATAAACACAGTATTTATTAACTGTAGCAGTGTCAAATAGGTTCTGTAGAAAATAATATACTCTATTTAAATAAAAACAGGAAAACTTCTAAAACATCTGCATTCTGAAATTTATACCAAGGAAAATATAGATAATGATTTCCTGAAGTTGAACACAATCAATACATAGTTGTACTAGCTTATCTCATAGGAAAATAATTTAAACCAATCAACAGGGAGAGTGACAGAACCTGTAGATGGTAGACAATAACAGCAATGGGAGGCTGTTCCTCCCTACCAATTCCTGGAGGGTGCCCAGACAGCACTTCTCAGGACCCCCGAGCTTGCTCTGGTCTAACTGGCTGGAATCTAAGTACGGCCAATAATTCCCTCAGCCAAAACAACTATACTGGAACCAAGTTACTACAACTTCCTGCTCAAAACACTTCCTTACTGTTTCCCACTTCCTCAATGGGACTCCTGAATAGCATTCATCTGAATGTATTCTCCCTCTAGAACAATTGCTGAACCCCCAGCTCAGTTCATTGAGTAGTATTTAAAAGATTGCCTAGGTCTTAGTTGGGCTAACTGTCATTAATGAGCCACCTGCTCAGATTCCACTTTCTTGGGGAATCATGACCCCAAAATATAGGGAAGTTGCCACCTGCAACTCAGGAAGTGTTTGAGGATGCTGCCACTTGTCTTTTGTCCTTCCACCTAATTCCATCCACCAGTTAGACCAGTAACCTCTTTTAACAGCTCTCCCATGCTGTTGTCTCCATAATTTATTTATTAATAATAATTATTCAGATTTTACATTCCATTTCTGGAGACTCTGCTGAGTCATCCCTTCCTACTTAGCATTAAATTTAACATAATGTTCTCAGGAATATTAAAAATAATTACATTATTTTAATAAAATTGGGGTATGTGACATACACACCCCCTTAAAATGTAACATCGTCCTCGATGTTACTTTATTCTTCTTCTTCAGCTACCTGCTGGAATAGATGAGGATATGCTTCCCGCATCTTACTTTCCAACTCCCAGGTAGATTCTTCAGGACTAAGGTGCTTCCATTGCACCTTCACTTGTCCAATTATCCGGTTCCGTAGAGTAATTTCCCTCCTCCCGAGGATACAATCCGGTTCTACCAGAACTTCCCCTTCTGGTTCTACCTGTACAATGTTCCAATCAATAACATGAGTAGCATCATGAACATACTTTTTCAAAACAGAGATATGAAAAACATTGTGTACTTTTAAATTTGGCGGTAATGCTAACTGATAAGCAACTTGACCAATTCTAGCTAAAATTTCAAATGGACCACAGTAACGTGGTGCTAATTTTGCACAACTTCCTAATCTTAGGGAGCTTTTCTTTGGTCTTACCTTGATGAACACATGTTCACCTACCTGGAACTCTTTAGGAGTTCTTTTCAAGTCTGCTTGACTCTTTTGCCGATCCTGGGCAATCTTCAAGTTGCCCTGCACTTGTTTCACAATCTGTTCCATTTCTTTCAATAAATCAGGTCCTAACACTAATCTATCTACTGGATTACTCCAGGAGATAGGAGTGTTGCATTTTCGTCCATACAAAACCTCAAAAGGACTAAACTTAGCTGATGATTGATAGCTGTTATTGTATGCAAATTCAGCTAAGTGTAAATAATCCTCCCACTTACCTGGTTGATCTTTAACATACATCCTTAACAGATCTTCTAATATTTGATTAACTCGTTCTGTTTGTCCGTCCGTCTGAGGATGGAAAGAGGTGCTGAAATTCAAAGTGGTGTTTAATCCTTTGAACAAGGATCTCCAAAAATTTCCTGTGAATTTAGGATCCCTGTCTGATATAATGACTTTTGGAATACCGTGTAACCGAAAAATCTGTTTTAGAAAGATATCTGCTATGTTTGCAGCCTTGTATGTGGTTTTAACAGGAATAAAATGTGCTGATTTACTTAATTTGTCTACCACTACCATAATTGAATCATTCTGATGTTGGTTTTTGGGTAAACCCGTAATGAAATCCAGGCTGATTATTTCCCATTTCCAGCTAGGAATAGGTAAAGGTTGCAGCAATCCAGCTGGATGTTGATGTTCTATTTTTACTTGTTGGCAGTCCAAACACTTCGCTAAATATTCAGCAGTTTCAGATTTCATGTTAGGCCAAAAATATTCTTTTCTCAGCATAGTGATAGTCTTTTGATAGCCAGGATGCCCGGAGTAAGGGGTTTTATGTATTTCCTCTAAAATTAACAGCTTAACTGTAGGTGCATTAGGGATATACAGCCTGTCCTTAAACAGCAAAAATCCGTTTTCGTTTAAACTATACCCTTTTATCAAACTTTCTGTGGGCTGTTCCTTGGCTGTAATTTGTAAGTGTTGATAATTTTCATCTAATTTTATCCCTTCAGCCAGCTGTTCATTTAAATCAGAGGTATAAGTGCTGCTAGCTGATATAAAATTCAGTTTTGCATTCCTGCTCAAGGCATCAGCCACCTTATTTTCCTTCCCTTTTATGTGTTGGATTTCAAAATCGTACTCACTTAGGAATGCCAGCCATCTGGCTTGTCTTGCATTTAGATTTGGCTGGTCTAAAAGGTATTTCAGACCTTTATTATCTGTTAGTAAGGTAAATTTTCTGCCTATTAGGTGGTGTCGCCACATCTTTAAAGCATGAATTACAGCAGCTAATTCTAGGTCATAAGTGGCATAATTCTTTTCATGGATTTTCAGCTTCCTAGATTCGTAGGCAATGACATGTCCTTCTTGAGTCAGCACTCCGCCTAAACCATCATTACAAGCGTCGGTGCAAACTATGAAGTCTTTATTTGGGTCCGCTATTCTAAGAATAGGTGCAGTTGTCAATAAGGTCTTAAGTTTCTTGAAACTTTCTTCACATTTCGCATTCCAATCAAACTTCTTTCCTTTCTTCTGCAAAGAAGTGATTGGATTGGCTATTTTTGAAAAGCCTTCAATAAACCTCCGGTAGTAACCGGTAATTCCCATGAAAGATCTAACGTCCGTCACATCTTTAGGTACTGGCCATTCTTCAATCGCCCGAATCTTTTCGGGATCTACTGAAATCCCTTCCTTATTGACTACATGTCCTAAGTACTGGATTTCATCTTTGAAGAAGTCACATTTACTAAATTTCGCAAAAAGTTGTTGTTCTCTCAGTTCTTGTAAAACGATACGTAAGTGTTCCTTATGCTCCTCCTCGCTCTTAGAATAGACTAAAATGTCGTCGATAAATACAACAACAAATTTATCTAAGTACTTGTGCATTATGTTGTTCATTAAGCACATGAAAACAGCTGGGGCATTCGTAAGTCCAAAGGGCATTACGACAAATTCGTAGTGTCCGTATCTTGTTCTAAAGGCTGTTTTGAAAATGTCTTCTTCTTTAATTCTTACCTGATGATAACCCGATCTCAGATCGATCTTAGAGAATACCGTAGCGCCACATAGTTGATCAAACAGATCATCAATACGAGGTAACGGATACCTGTTTTTGATCGTCATCTTGTTTAGTTGACGATAATCTATGCAAAGTCGCATAGTTCCGTCCTTCTTTTTAACGAAAATTACTGGTGCTCCCCAAGGGGATACGCTGGGTCGGATATAGTTCTTATCTATTAACTCCTTCAACTGAGTTTTCAACTCGTTAAGCTCCAAAATATTCATACGGTACGGGGCTTTTGAACTGGGAACAGCACCTGGTACCAGCTCAATGGTAAAGTCAAGCTCTCTCTTGGGAGGCAATTCTGGGATTTCTTCAGGAAAAACGTCAATAAATTCATTGACGACAGGAATGTTCTCTACTGTTTTCTGGTTGTTCTCAGATTTATCGGTCTCGTCTGTAATAGTTACAGCATAGGTCTTGCACCCTTTCCTGACTGCTCTTTTAAGTTGTAAAGCAGAAATCTGCCTAACTACTGTTTTTCTAGGGATACCTCTAACAGTTACTGGCTGTCCACTACTGTTTATACATCTAAAAGTTTTGTCAAAACAGTTTAAAACGACCCTATGTTGTTCCAACCAGTCCATTCCGATAAGTATGTCATAAGAGCAAAGTGGTAAAATGTTCAGTTTAACTGTAGTTCTAAAATCAGTCATGTTTAAGATGCATTCTTTTACATAGTAGTTTACTTTCTTCTTAGCCCCAGTAGCTAATTGTACAGACCAAGAATTATCAAACCTTTCAACAGTCAAATTACATTTTTCTACCAGTTGAGGTGAAATATAACTAAGACTAGCACCTGGATCTATTAATATAGTAACTGGAGTTTTGTTAATCATACCTCCTACTTCCACCATGGAAGTTTGATAGTCAGCCTGACGATTTTCCAACGCTGCATTTATTCTGGGCATAGTTCCTGCAAAATCTCCAACCGTCATTTCGTCTTGAACAGTATGAATATTGTTGACTTGTTTCTTTCTGTTTGGGCAGACTGAAGCATAATGTGGCCCATTACACTCCCAGCACTTGACAGGTTCTTTTCGCTCAAAATTTTTGGTGTAGTTTCCATGGTTATTAGGAATCTCTTTGCTGTTTTTGTAATTGTTTGAATGGCTGACAGCTCCATTTTTGTTTCCTTGGAAACTTTTACTGTTAAAGTGGTTCCCGTTTTTGCCATTCTTGAAACTTTTATGGGGAACAAATTCCTTTTTCTTGTACTCGATCAGATTGCTGTTCTTTTTGGCTTTCCAGCTGGCTATTCCCTCTTTCTTTTTATTCTGTTCGTAACAGAAATTTGCCTTGCGCATAGCTTCTTCCAGTGTTTTGGGGTTGTCATATTCAATTCTGTCCTTGATATGATAGGGCAGGCAACTAAGAAACCGCTGTATTTTTGGTTTCTCTTCGACAAAATACGGTACATAACGCAACAGACTTAAAAATTTACTGTTTAAGTCCTTCATCGTCATAGATCCGAGTTTTAGTTCATAAAATTCTTTAGCCCTTTCTTCATAATATTGCTCGGACAGGAATTTCTTCTTGAAATACCTTTTAAAGGTACTCCAATTAACTTCTCTTTCTTTGATCCCCTTGACCCTTTTCAGGTCTTGCCACCATATATCCGCCTTTCCCGAGAGGTTGTAGATGGCCATTCTTGCCTTTAGCTGATTTGAGTAGTCATAGATCTGAAAATACTTTCTCATCCCGGATAACCAGGATTCTGCCTCTTCTCCAGTTTCAGCTTCTCCATTGAAAGTTGGGGGTTTTATCTTCTTAAACTCCCCGGAAATCTCCTCATAAGGCCTGTACTTTTTCCTTCGGTTGTGCAGCTCAGCTTCACTGCTGTCACTGCTAATGTGATAACTGGGTTGTCCCTTTCTTTCTTCAGATGAGGAACTGCTGTCAGATTTAGTTGGTTTTGTCCTTTTTGACCCTCTTGGATGACTAACTTCTTCTGAGTCAGCTGGTTTGCTCCTTCCTTCAGTCTGAAATTTTTCTATCAATAACTGATTTAGTTGTTCCTGAGTCTTTAGAATTCTTTCATTATCCCTCTTAACTGTTTCCATTTCTGTCTTTAATCCTCTTATGGTCTGCATCAGCTCAGTGGTGTGAGCAGTTTCTTCTCCCGTCTCAAGTTCTTTTGACATCTGTCTTGTCTCAACATTGGGAGATTCCTCCTCAGCATATTCTCCCAGTTTTTCCATACCTGTCTGAAAAATTCAGAAAAGAAAAATTTCTGTTCTGTAGATGAAACCGAAATATATATTAGTATTTTATAAATAAAACAAAATCTTCTTTTATGATCATTGTTTGCGGAAGTTTAGTGGAGTCACATCCAGGCCTAGTGTCTGAAACTGAGCTCTGATACCACATGTCAAAACCCGAAATTTCCGAAAAATTTAAAAATTTTTATTTACAACAATAAATGTTAACTAGGTAGTTTTCTGATTTGTTTTAAATTAAATAACATACATAATCTGTTGAAAGACTCTGTCTTATTAAAAACTTTGATTTTGGTGATTGTAATTTATGATTGTTTTGTTTTGAGCCGCAAGGGAAGAGCTAGTCGTAGTTGACTGGCTTACTTAGCTTACGAGCTAATGCATATGTCGTCTTTTGTCTCTCAGGTACGTCAGTGAAGTAAGGATCACCGTTGGTTGAACTTGGTGAGTATCAATATTTCCTGTACTTAAAACTTAAAAGATCGTCATGATATTTCTTATGCAGATAGTGTCACCATGTTCTGCAATAGATTACACAGTCCAGTTATAATTATTGTTTTATGAATATTATGCTATGTTACTACTGTAACTTATCAATGGAACAATAGTTTGTATTATAAATTATCATCTACGTATGGCGACATAGCACCAAGTGACTTATTGTCGTTTAAATACCTATGATTTACTGTTTTGTCCACGTAATAATAATCGTAAGTGCAAGAGTGACGCCTCTAGCATTATTCCATTATATTCGACTATACTGCAATGTTCAATGTCAACTTTAAAGTTTATTTCTGTCACATGACTGTGCATGGATTTTAACTACCTTCACGATGGGAACCTGTAGATGAAGCTCTATTTCAATCATCTTATTAATAGAGATTTATTATTCAAAAATTGTTTACTGTTACAATAGTATTGGTAACAAACACGATGAGTGTGTATGATAGCAATTTTGTATAATTGTCAAATAGATATGGTAACATTTCCAGGTGTTAAGTAACACGGTATCTTCCTTTGAAGTTGACTACATTACTGCTTACAAAATCATGGAATGTATTATGCTCATGGCATAAATCTAGGATTGATTTTAATTTATAAATCTCATGTAACCTAATGTTTTTGCCACATCATGTTGTCCCCATACGATGGCAAGCTTTATACTACCTATAGTGTATAGGTTATATTTATCATACTTGGTCATGTAAACTCTATGGTTGAAGTTGACCATACCTCCTTTGTATTGTTGTAGGGTTTATACATAGCACGTACCTTGGTATTCCGTGAAGGTTCGATTGCAAGCATACACTATATGCTAATGATTGTATATCATATGTTGTCTTTTACATTTGACTTACTTATATAATGATTTTGGATTCGATGTGCAATGATTTGGGTTGCAGTTTGAACTATATAGTCTCGACCCATACTACGTTGATATATTTGGGACTACGTGGTTGCTTCTCCTCCAAGCGGTTGGCAATATATAAAATGTTGATCAAAACCCTACCAGGTTGTTGTATTTGCCTTCGGGCTCGGGTCCTGAGAATGAAACCCTCCCTGTCTGAGTTTTTGTAATGAGAACATTGTAACTGAGTGCAACGTGTTGGGGTCTGGTCTCGTGGGTTTCATTCTGAAGTAGAATACCTCCTCGGCTCTGTTGATAGATTTGGCTACGGTTTTCCTTATTTTGTGGTCTCGTTGCTCCGTCATTGTTTTTAAAAACCAGCTACTTACAGTCCTTCAATTCGCTGGTGTGCATAGGAGACAGGGTTTGCTACGGTCTTTAAGTTATGTGAGAGGTGATGCATTTGGGTTTTGGGTGTGCTTCAAGTCTGGTTCCATGCCAGCGTGAGGGTTTCGTCGGGAACTATTACCTTGTCTCAGCTGTTATATAGGTTTTGTTTATTTACCTTTCTGACGAAGATGATGGGGTTTCTATAATTATTTAGCCTGTGGCTACCGGTTGTCTACTGCTACTTTCCTCCATGTCCCGGTAAGATGCACCATATTTTTACAGTTTTTAAGTTTTATAATCATTCAATAGATTTACGTTTTTGTTTCCATTCTCTGCACTTAATATGATGATTAATATCCTCGGCATTCGTCAATGTGCAGGTCACGCGGCTCTTGAAGGTGTTCATGGCCTTATCATTTACGCAGGCTCCTCCGGGTAAGCCTGGTTATCCACGGCTGTCTCTTCCTTTGCTGGTTTTGTGGCTAGGGTTGTGTCAAGGAGGAAAACTCCTGTATAGTGAAGTCATTTGACAACTTGCAATTTACAGTTGCAGTCATATGTATGGAGTTGTTTTGGTTTGAAATGAAAGGGGTTTGAAACCCTGTTAAATGTATGAAGAGCCATTCACGGCTACGCCCATATGAGGCCAGGGTTTCGGCTATGGTTTTCTATAATGGCTAAGCATAGGATTTTAATCCTCGCTGTATAAGATTTATATTTTTCATATATATTATTGGGTCTGTTATGACCGTGTTTCGTTTTCATGTTTTGTATAGAATGTATTTAAAATGAAGATAAAAAGGGTACTTCGGTACATGTAATGGAGGATAATTTGGTTTATAAATGAAACCCTAACTTGTCTCTATGTATTTTCTTCAATTTGAAAAGTTAAATGAGAGATGATGACTGTTCCTCGACTGTGACTGTAATAATTAAAAACTTGGGGTTATTCTGGCGAATTTGGGGGTGTTTGTTTTATGTTCAAAGCATCAGTATGGTCTTGTTACTCGATGGCGACTGGGATTGAATTATAATATTATTTATTTTGTTTCTTGTATTGTTGTTAAATGAAACTGTATGTAGAATAAAATATACTTAGAACTAAGTATAAAGATATTATAAGTTATGGCTGCCATGTAAGGCATCCCTTTCATTGTTTTTCAGTCTGTCGAAAGGAATAATGGGAGGCTTCGGCCGTGTATGGTTTTGGAAATACTTTCAAGGGAGACATTTATTCTGAGTAATTTAAATTACTGTGTATATTTTAAGATGGTAGTAACAGCCATTGATGACTGTGTTAGTCGACAGTTTCTCTGTTGATTAATAGGTTTGTATTGTTAAAAAAATAACTCTGTTGTTTTTATTGTATTGACATGGCTACTGTGTTCAGATACTAGAAAGAAAGAAAAATCATAATCTACAGTTTCTATATGCTTATATTCGCCTACTGTGTAGAAGATTTTAAGATTATGTGAAGGCATGTAACAATAAAATATTGTTACGGTCACTTCTTTAGTTAGTCAATAACTGCCAACATGTTCTGAGTATAAATAAATAATATATAATAAGATGAGCTTTGTTCATCTGTTAAATCGATATAAGACAAACCTGTAACTTAAAGTTTTACTAAAATATACAATACATTTATATATACAGATAGGTTATTCTGATAGGAATTATCTCAAAATAAACACTAAGATTTGTCTAGATTTGTTCTTATGATTGTTTAATAGTTATAAATCTGGATTATCTATTATCCAATATTTCTGTCTATTATTAAACTAATAACAGGAATTCTAGCATATGCATAAACACAGTATTTATTAACTGTAGCAGTGTCAAATAGGTTCTGTAGAAAATAATATACTCTATTTAAATAAAAACAGGAAAACTTCTAAAACATCTGCATTCTGAAATTTATACCAAGGAAAATATAGATAATGATTTCCTGAAGTTGAACACAATCAATACATAGTTGTACTAGCTTATCTCATAGGAAAATAATTTAAACCAATCAACAGGGAGAGTGACAGAACCTGTAGATGGTAGACAATAACAGCAATGGGAGGCTGTTCCTCCCTACCAATTCCTGGAGAGTGCCCAGACAGCACTTCTCAGGACCCCCGAGCTTGCTCTGGTCTAACTGGCTGGAATCTAAGTACGGCCAATAATTCCCTCAGCCAAAACAACTATACTGGAACCAAGTTACTGCAACTTCCTGCTCAAAACACTTCCTTACTGTTTCCCACTTCCTCAATGGGACTCCTGAATAGCATTCATCTGAATGTATTCTCCCTCTAGAACAATTGCTGAACCCCCAGCTCAGTTCATTGAGTAGTATTTAAAAGATTGCCTAGGTCTTAGTTGGGCTAACTGTCATTAATGAGCCACCTGCTCAGATTCCACTTTCTTGGGGAATCATGACCCCAAAATATAGGGAAGTTGCCACCTGCAACTCAGGAAGTGTTTGAGGATGCTGCCACTTGTCTTTTGTCCTTCCACCTAATTCCATCCACCAGTTAGACCAGTAACCTCTTTTAACAGCTCTCCCATGCTGTTGTCTCCATAATTTATTTATTAATAATAATTATTCAGATTTTACATTCCATTTCTGGAGACTCTGCTGAGTCATCCCTTCCTACTTAGCATTAAATTTAACATAATGTTCTCAGGAATATTAAAAATAATTACATTATTTTAATAAAATTGGGGTATGTGACATACAATTAGGTAAACGAAAGATATATGCATTGCTTACACTTATGTACATCTATTATCTATTAATCTATGTCTTAATATCCCTTTAATTTGAAATATATCCATTGGGAAATGAAATATGCTCTAATAGTATTTTTAAGATGCATTGATTTTAGTGATATTACATTTTGTATCATATCATTCTTGCATTGCTTGGATTTCAAGAATGTTCCTTTTTAGTATTGTTAAGATGCATTGCTTACACTCAGGGACGTTATGATTTATTGATCTGTCTTTAGATGGAGATTTGTGTTATGATCTAATGTCTCTCTAATTTGAAATTTGTGCATTGATAAATTAATATTATTTAATAGTGTTGTTAAGATGCATTGATTTTAGTGATATTACATTTTGTATGATATCATTTAGTTAAATAGTCGAAATCCTAATATGATTCAAGTACTATAGTTAGCCAAGTAGATAGAATCACCACAATTAAATAGCAAAACCCTATTCTAATTCATTTACCATAGATAACATAGTAGATAGAATCACCATAATTAAATAGTCAAAACCCTAATCTAATTTAGTTACCATAGTTAGTTGAGTAGATAGAATCATCATATTAAATAGTCAAAACCCTAATTTGATTTAGCTATTATAACATGGTAAGTCAATAGTCAACGTTTGTACATGAATTATTTTATTTGAAGTAATTGTCGCTGGCCATCTTCGCCCTATAAAAATTAAAAATTAATCTAAAGAGAATCACCACCGTTAAATAGTTCAAACCCTACTCTAATTAATAGAAATGATACTCAACAACTAGAATCTAAGAGTTGAACATATCGTCAAGTCATTGTTGGAGCCAAAGACCTGACGATTGATCCATTCGTTTTGGCCAAATCTTTCCATCCATTCGCTCTGGCCATTTTGTATGATATCACTAAGTTCTAGCCATTTTATATGATGTCATTTAGTTAAATAGTCAAAACCCTCTTTTGATTCAATTTCCATAGTTAGATGAGTAGATATAATCACCATCTTTCAATGATTAAAGCCTTAATTTGATTTAGTTACGCTGAGGGAAATCTATGATCTATTGATACATGTCTTTAGATGGAGATTTACATTATGATTTTACATCCCTCTAATTTGAAATCTGTGCATTGGGAAATGGAATATGATTTATCAGTATTGTTAATATGCATTGATTTTAGTGATTTACATTTTGTATGTTATCATTCAGTTGAATAGTAGAAACCCTAATCTGATTCGGTCACCACATTTAGCTAAGTAGAGAGAATCACCATAGTTAGCCGAGTAGAATGGCATTTATAATTTATTCATCAAGTCATTGTTAGAACAAAAAATCTTATAGTTGATTCATTTGCTCTGGTCATTTTGTATGATATCATTGAGTTAAATAGTCAAAACCCTAATTTCATTCAGTCACCACAGTTAGCCTAATAGATAGAGTGACCACAATTAAATAGTGGAAATCGTAATTTGACTATATATTCACATCTAATATTTAAAGTGGGAATTCAGTAATCAAATTTTGTAGCATTGCTTTGATTCCAAGACTGTTCTTTCTTAGTATTGTTAATATGCATTGCTTATAGTGAGGGATGTCTATGATCTATTGGTCTATGTCTTTAGATGGAGATTTGCATTATGATCTAACATCCCTCTAACTTAAAATTTGTGCATTGGGGAATGCAATATGGTCTAATAGTATTGTTAAGATGCATTGATTTCAGTGCTATTACATTTTGTATGATATCATTCATTTACATATACAAGTAATTCATTATTAAATTTCATAGAAGAAAATGTTGCAATGATGCAAATGAAGAAAATTTCCATTGAAACTTGCTTGATGTTTGACAACCCATAATTTACAAGGATTAACATTGGAGAAAGCAACTATAAATATTGGAAATAAAGAGAGACATGGTCTCACATTTACAACAATATCTCAAATTAAGGGCAAAAGGTGTTTGAAATCAACCTCCTTTCACATATGATCGATATTAGAAGATGACAAAGGGAGCAGGAGTGGCTTTAATAAAAGCAGAAGAAGACATATTAAGATTGATCACTTTGTAATATATATGTAATTCATCATTAAATTTCAATGCATTCTTTCACATTTATTATTACTGAACATGATTATTACTTTATTACAGTTCACCATTTTGACCGTGTATTTTTTTAATTTTTTTTTTGGATGAGATGATTTCAATGTGGTAATTTTAGTTTTTAAGCAACATTGTTTTTATGCGGTCACTGTGATTGGAACCAACATAGATTCATCTTAATTGTGGCTCTATTACGCATCAAGAGAGATCGAATCCCTTGAGGTGCAAAACTTTCCTCAAGTTTAGGATTCTAAAAGGAGTTTTCACCTCAAGAGATTTGATCCCTCTCAACGCTTGATATAGCCAAAGTTAAAATGGATATATGTTAGTTGTAAAAAACACCATTTCAATGAGTGATAAACATTTATTTAATAATTAAAAAAATGTCATTTTTTTCTTCTTCATATAATCATATAATGCTTCTTTAGGTACACAGAGCACATTTATTTATATTCCATTGTAATTTTTTTAATTTATATATATTTCATTGTAATGTTTTTCATTTTATGTATATTTCATTGTAGTTTTTTTCATTTTATGTATATTTTATTGTATTTTTTTTAAGATATGTATTATGAAAAGAAGGTGAAAATTATTCTTTACTCTTAACCATAGCCATATTAAAAGGAGAATGAAAATAAATTTAAAATTGCACTTTACTCTTTAATAATATACAAAGTAAATTTAAATCTAACTTAAATGTTGGTAAATTATCGTTTTTTGGGTAATTAAAAAATTCAATCTAGGTATTTAGAAAGCAAGAAAGGTATTTTTTCGTTTCCATTGAAAACCTCCAAAATACCAATGAAGTAAGATATTCATTTGGGGCTGGTAAAAATTATGGCATAAAATATACATTCTATCTAAATTTTTCTTATCAAATAATATCTTTACAAAACTATATGGCCATAAATACTATTGTAAAATATTTAAGTTATATTCATATTCTACCTTTTAACTCATATCCTGAAATCAATGGCAATAGGAAAACTAGGGAAATGAGAAATCAACGAAAATGCTCTTTAAGTTTACAATTTGTCATGCATATAAATAATTTCTTACATTAACTGAAACATCTAATTTCTTTATACCTTCTTTGAACAATTTAATTGTGATTTGCATCTTGATTATTTAAAAATTTATTCACGTACTTTAATGCCATGTCCACTTATTCAAGATTGTTCTTTGTGTTGGTCAAGGGCAAATCCACCATGCACTTATTTATCTAGGAATTACAATCCCTCAATAATTTTTTTCCTTTTTCTTGAACCCCATTAGGAGGAGTTTATATCTATATAATCATAGGCATGGATTTATTCAAGTTTCCATAGGGGTAGAAAAAGGGGTTTTATATTTCATTTCAGTATAAGTAGGAAACAAAGGATTTATGCTAGTTAATTTTAGTTTTAGCCATTTCCTTAGTCAACCATTGTGAATGTTCCACTCGAGAGATTTCATGAATATCATACTAATTGGATAAAATTATTCATCTTTGTTAAAGTATCAATTCAATAAACATTGTTACATGTAAATCCTCTTACCTATGAGGGTCCCTAGCTCTCATGAACTCACTCCCATTTAATTCAACTTGTTTAATTCTAGGATTTCATTCACATGTTTCTCATACCAATCGCCATTCTCATCATTAATGGCCATCTTTGAACTTAGAAAAGAGATTCAACATTACTCTATGACGAGATTGTCCTCCTATGTTGAATTTCAAATCATAATCACAATAGGGAGAGTTGTACATAATGGTGGTTGTATTATTTTAGATTCAATTGAAAACCCCTTGGCGTGTATGCCATTATTTCACCATTTGTTTTGAGCCCTCAAGTGGGTGATACCCTTCTTGTGACCCCCTACATGTTTTGGGCCAAAATATCATGGACCATCTTTTGTTGTTATTCTATGCCCCCCTCAATGCTAGTGTTTCCATACTAAGTCATTTGTTAATAACACCCATTTCTAGTCATTTATCTTCATATGATAGGACCATGTTGTTTAGATCTCACCCCAAGTGGTAGTTTATCCTTTTGTAATTTACTTTGACAATCTAATGAACATGATAATTCCAACCTCATTAGTAAAAGAGATTACATTTACCATATTTTTGTTTGCCTTGAAGGTGGTCTTCATCACCCCTCCACGGGTAGTCCTCCCTCCTTAGTCATCCCTTTGTCCTCCCTCTAAAATTTTAACACATAAGAATTTGGGAATGAAACTATGACATATTTCTATTATATGTGGTGTTATTAGGCTCACACATCAAGGGTGAAATGTTATCATCTTAAATTCACTCACATGTCACATTTAGGTGACCACTAATGGAGACATTACTATTCAAGAATAAATGAACATAATGCAACATAACATGACACACAATGGATTTTTGTCACTCAACAAAGTCCAACTTTCAATTGATTGGTTTTTGGTCGCACTACTCTTAGTAGTGTTGGTTAGATAAATCATGCATAACTCATTTAATACGTGCACAACTTATACAACCATGGGATTCATCTACCTCCACGACGCATTAGTGGTCAAGGACTAATTTGTGGGGCTCTATGGTTATGTGTGAGGCTAGTTCAAGCTCCCATCTCATGTATACATGATCCTTGGTCTACCAAATGTGTCATAAAGCACAAGGGAGACCATTAGTGTATGACGGGCATTCACATTGTACTTAATTTTCCATTCAAGGTTCATCTTTACCTATAAATAAAATATATGGGGTTTCATTAAAAAATAAATAAAAAATTCAAAGTTATCTAATAGGAATAGACTTGGAGATCATTCATCTCTACCATCCATTGTCCTCATGCTTTCTTCTGTTTGTCCACTAAAGAGTAAAGGTTTCTTTATAAAACATAGTTAGGGAGAGCATTAAAGGAGGAAAATGACCCATCCCATGGAGTGATTTGGGGCCCACTTGCAGGAATTCACCCTTGTTGAGGTGATATTAAATGTTTTTGCTTTTCCATTGGACTATCATATGAGTATTGTTGTTTCGTACTATTGTTTTCCATATCAAATGTGGTTCTTATGGTTTAATTCTTAGTTTGATCATTAACATTTTTTTCTTATTGTTTACTTGAGCTTGTACTAACAAAGTCTATGAATAACATTGATGAAATATCCCATTTCTATAAAAAAATCCTAGTTCTTGATGTTTAAAGTGTTGATTCAACATTAAAAAAATATAAATGTTGTAACTAGGGAAAATTTTAGGGGCAAAGTTTATCCCATGGGCTAATTTTTGACAATATTTTCCCAAAAAAAGATTCCTCAATTTCCATTTTTAAAAAAATTGATTCGCCCAAATTCCATGGGATAAAATAAATTGCACTAGAAATAATCAAAATTGTCCATAAACTATATAAAATCCTTATAAATTTGAATCTTTTTAGAAATTGTCACCCAACATTTTATTGTTGGAAATTTATGAATTAGTAAGATTCACCAAGTTTTCTACACTTCAAAAAAATTATGGATCCTTAAAATTTTCCATGGTTGTAACATACTCTGTCACGAACCCAGTGACCTCACATTGACTTTGAACCATGGGGTACTGAATCTATGGCTGCATTTTTACTGCCGATATATATTATTTCGTTTTTCTATTGATTTTAATTATACATTTACAACGGAAAATAATTATACTTCATATATGGAGGCTCTGCTATCTATCTCCATATGGATGCATTTATATTTCTATTAATTCAGTTCCATAATTCATATGATGGCAGTAATGAATAAAATTAAATAAAACATTCAACAATAATTATGTTAAGCATAATTCAATAATATTCAACACATTCCATACAAAGGTGAATACTTATATGGAAATGTAAACCAACCGTCTGTAGACCAAGGATGTTCCACCCAGCCACAGGCTCTGTCAAGCCATATCTTACTTTGACAGGCCACCCCCGAGCTGGGATTATCATTCCACAAGAAGGTGTTGGCTTCTCTAACTACAACTATCCCTCCACCAAGAATGTGGCTCCTTTATCTGATGTAAGAGTATCTCAGGCTTGTTACCCATAGTTCCTTTCCCAGGGCTTGAGGAAGTTATAGTATTCTCTGTCTGGTTCTCCATGTGCAGAGGGGGATGGTGGTACGAAATGGTACCATATGGAACTATGGATGCCAGGGTTTTTAAGTAGATATTTCAGGTCTAACATCTAGAAGGACTTCTTTCTTGCATGAAGGAGTGAATGGAAAGATGGATACCACTCTCTATTTATATGCATGTTGGAGGCTAGAAAAGTGACACAAAAAATGGACAAGTGGCATGGAGAGTTGGAAAAGTGGCAGGCATGGGTTGGGCACCTTTTCCCTTTTTGTGGAAGGATAGTCCCCCATCTCTTCTTTTGTCCTTTAGTCTGCAATAGTCATGGATTTCTATATTAAAGAGTGGAAATTTACAAATTTACTTATCTTGGTCACTCTAAACCATACATATTTGGCATGTATCCCTTTCATTAATATTTACATTATTATATTTCGTGGTAAAAAATGGGGTGTTACACTCTCTTTACCCAACTCGATCATTAATTAAGAAATATGATCTTCAAACTATATTTACTATAGAATGTTTTTAGAGCAAAACATATTATCATAATCCATCTTCAACCAAAAAATGAATGTCATAATATTTTATATTTACTATTGAATGTTTTCAGAGTAAAACGTGTTATCATAATCCTTCTTCAATAAAAAACGAGTGTCATAATATTTTTGGACGCTTAAATCTCTAATAATAATAATGAGTCCTTAATCCCAAAATATTTGGGATAAATAGAAGCACACACAATTGCCCAATGAAACCATTTTGAATTTATGGGTGTTGTGAACACCCATAGTTCCAATTGGTCATGGGTGTTGTGAGCACGTGTAGTTCCAATTGGTTAGGGGTGTTGTGAGCACACATAGTTCCAATTGGGTGTTGTCAAATTATGGACATCATAATAAAAATTGATAAATTTTAACCATCCCTTTCCTTATCATCTTTGTAAAGCAAAGAAGTCAAAATAGTTTTCTTTCTAAATAAAAGCAAGGATAAGATGGATAGATGGGAATTGATTAAGAGTGTAATTTCATAATTAAAACACATTAAAAACCAAACTAAAATACCACTAACGAACATTTATATCCAACTAAATTCCATCATACAAGGAGATAAAATAATTAACAACTAAATTCCATCATACAAGGAGATAGAATAATTAACAATTATATTTAGAAAACCCATTGCAAATCTTAATTATAAAATGAATTCATCTAGCTAAGGTAAAGTGACTCATGGTCAGGGTAGGAATTTGAAAGAAAACTTACCCTACAATTTTTCCGGTTTTAATATTATATATGAATGTTTTCATGATTTCTTTGTGTTTCCCCACGGCGGGTGAATAGCGGTATTGACGGGTGGGATGAGGAAGGGCACGTGGCTGGAAGCCCAGATCCTCGTGCTCCCACCTCATCACCCAATGCCCGAGGTTAATCATGCCTTCAACAGGCAGTCTCTTCTCCAACATGCGAGTACTGTTCTGCTCATGTAGAAGAAAGATGGCTCATTTGATATGACGTAAATGGTGCATAATGACCAAGTGTGGGACGCACACTCTCAGGACAGAGGAGGATTGGTGACGAAGACACCAAATCTCCAACATGCACAATCATAATTGGATTTTTGCTATATTTATGAAGCGTTGCAGAAGGGACCAGAGCATAATTTTGAATTCCTTCACTGTTTTGCTTGCGCCTGCAACTCTGAAGACCGTGGTTGGCATTTGGGTTGTTCAGTGAGAGGATGAATTATTGCACAATGACACCACCCTGACTTTGGCCCTCCCTGGTAAGTCGTCGCTTCACTGGGTTCCCTGCCCCTTGAATTTCTCAGTGTTTTCTGTCTTTTTGCCTCTTTGGTGCTTTGCCTTTCCGCTCCCTCCCCTCGGCTGGTGGGGATTTATTACTGACAAGTTTACCTTGGCTGTGGGATATATCTTCCTGTGCGTCTGCGCCCGTGAACCTATGCATTCCCCCATCTCTCTCCTCCTGGTTGTGGTGGAGGCCTACGGTGGTGGTCTTTGCCCCTCCCTCCCGTCAGCTGTGGTGGTTTCCTTTTCCCTTCCCTATGTCACAATGCCTCCCCAGAAGAACCCCCGTCGGGACTCAACCTTTCCCGAGTTCTGTCTGAAGGAACCTATGACTCCTCCCATTCGGTTTCAGCAACAGTTAGTGGAAAAATGCAAGAGATATAAGAAGGAGATTCCTGGGTCTGCGCAAGAGAGAATTCAACAAGTTGAGGTTGAAACAGATGTTGATACAATCTGCATTGAGGAGGAAGAGATTAAAAAGGAATTTAAGGACCTATTCCCTGACCTTGGATCTTCTCATGGCCGCCTCACACTCAATCAGAAATCCCTGGATCTGCATTGGTCGCAGAAGATGATTTTGGGTCATACCTTAGTGGAGAAAGATAGGCAACATGGGGAAATTCTGCTCCAGCAAGACGAGATGTTGCTGCTCCTACAGCGCATCCTGAGCAACCAGATTGAAATCGACAAGCATTTGGGTCTGAGTCTCGAGACAGGCTCAACCAGCGGGACTCCTAAGTAATCAGCTTTTGGTCTTTGCACCAGGTTTTTGTTGTTATATTCCTAGTTTTATTCCGTTTAAAGACTGCTTTACAAACTCTGTTAGCATGGATAATTATGTTTTAAGACTTCTGAAGAATTCTCAAACTCTATGGTTCAGTCTTGTTTCCTTTCGAGGGAAATTGCTTCTCTGATTTTCAAGCCTGTTTTCCCTCTATTGGGAGGGCTTAGTTTTTTCTGTAATTCTCTTTTTTGGCAATAGAAGGATCGTCTAACTTACAAAAAAAATGATTTCTTTGTGTTTTTTTTATGGGTGGTTTAAAATTTTAACCGTATTTCACGGGAAAAATGGCTCATGATGGGCATTTTTCCCATGAAATTCCAACCCTGCTCATGGTAATATATTTAAAAGTAAATGCAAAAAGTAGTTTTTGTTCATCTTTGTAAAGAAAAATAAAGATTTTTCTCTAGAGGGGTAATAGCTCACAACAATTGAACTCTTGTGAGGCCCCATATTTGTCTTATTACTCATAAACATCAACAAGGGAATTAAAGCAAAGAGAAATTCAAATGATAACACCATTTGCACATAAAGATAAATAGAGATAGTCAACTTAATTTATAAAAAATAGGCATATACATTAAAAAGCATACCCATGAAATAATAATAAGTTTCCCAACACCAGAAGAGCTAGATATGAGTGAGACTCTCGAAATCAGGGTGATGGAAATGTAATGTTCCCAACCCTCTGATACATTTTTTTTTGACAAACTTGTCCCTAATTTGAAACTAGGCAAAACTAGTCAAATTCTGCTACAAAAAGGGTCTGTTTCCAAACGATCCCAAATAGTACCAAACTAATTTGAATTCTTCCAAAAATGGTGTGCAGGAATTATACACATACAAATGCATCATCTTGACCCACTGATCACTTCTAAATGATTGGTTATGATGGTTTAACAATAACATACTTTAAGCTAATAAACCGAAAATTGCAGAATTTTTGATGAGGAAACTAGTGCTTGCAGATAGATCAATACACAAGGTAAATGTTGTAGATTTTCATTAAATATTAAACATTAGTTTAGCTTACATCAGATGATTCTACAATAAAAACAAAACATAGAAAATATATGCTACAATGAAGGGAAAAGACTACCCCCAAAACCAACAATGAAGATAAGAGAGAATGCTGCTCCAAGAATGAAATCTTCTTCATCGAGTGCGCCATCCAAGGACCAAATTCGAACCCAATCAGTAAATAAACCTCCTAAAGTGAGCCCTTATCCCAATATCTAGTTTATGTATCCTCTAGGACCTTCCCCAAGAAATATCTCCAACAATGGGTGCGCTCGCCTTAAGCACGAACCATAAACCCAACTCCCACAATCCATCAAAACACCATAGATATGTGTTGCTACCAAATGGATTTCCAAACCCCTGAAGATGAAATCAAACTAGAAAATAGATAGGTCTAAATATCCCACAACTGAATCTCACTTGAGGCATCAGATTGATTCCTCCTCTAAAGGTTAGCTAGGGTGAGATCTTTCATCACCGAAACTAGATGCAATAGCAAGGGGCACATCTCCCAAGCTTGAGAAGCTCAATATCTCTCCAATTCGAATTGCAAATTGACCAAAATCCCCTTCAAATGGGATTGGAATATTTTTATAAACTCCAAGAAGCATTTTACCCCTCATTCTAGAGTTTTCTCCAGAAAATAATAATTAAATTTGGATTACATGAGAGAGTGGACGTTTACAATAATTTAACTTACTTCCTAATGTCATTTGGCACCCATTATTATATTATCCTTAATGAAATTCGACTTGGTGATGCTTGGTATTCCTTCCCCCCCCCCTCTTCTCCACTCCAATTCCCTCATATGCTAAATTTAAAGCCTACCCTTGTCATAGATGTCATAGAATTTGTTATAAGTTGTCATAGGTGTCATAGATTCTATCATAACTTGTCATAGATTTGTTTGGGGGTTACACTTCTCTAATGCAGCCTCCTTAGATATTTTTGGCATGCTTCTACTTTATGAGATCTTTGGGAGTTACTCTCCCCTTAGTGTGCCCTCCCTTTTTTAATTTTAGCACGAGGAGTTACAACTCAAGAGATGCCTTCATGATTGGATTCCTTCCACATAGCTTGGGGGTTACACTTCCATGTGGCCCATTATTAATCCTTATGTGCCCTCTTTGGATGATTGGACCTATTCCACATCATTTATGAATATTTGGCATTTATTAACTCAAAATTGTGACCCACATCATCCATCATAGTTCAATTTTCTTCCCTCATATAGTGACTATGGGCCAATTAATTCCCTAGTTAAATTAACTTCCATTCCAACCTATGGGAATTGGATAGGTTGGTGGAATGAACTTAATGAGATTATGGAGGGGACATTACAGTCCTCCCCACCCAATACTGCTTGTCCTCAAGCATTTTCAAACCTGGGTGTTGCCATACCTGTTCACCTTCCCATGTAGGATCTTCACTTGGTATATCTTTCCACTGAAAAAGGTACTCTCGCATGGTCCTATTTATCAACCTTCTTTCTCTTACCTGCAAAATTATTTCCAGAACCAAGACAAATTGTCCTTCATCATCCAAAGGAGGAAGCTCTATTAATATCTTCACTTGTTGTCCAACTACCTTCTTGAGACATGAGACATGGAACGCATTGTGTATCTTACTTCTTTATGGAAGCTCCAACTCATATGTTGCTTCTCCAACTCTCAAAATTTTATAGGGTCCATAGAACCTTGGATTCAACTTTTCATCCCCCTTTACCTTCAATGACGACTTCTTGTATGGATGCAACCTTAAGTATACCAAATCATCCGAAACTACACTCTATTCTAAGCCTGTCTGCATATAATTTTTGTTGATTTTGAGCGGTTTGCAAATTATCTTTAAGTGATTTCAGGATGTATTAGCTCTCTTGAATCCAATATCTAGCTTTAGGGGCTCCACATTCTCCAAAATTTTGTCAATAAATGTAGGATATTCATAACCATACAATGCTTTGAATGGAGACATTCCAATGGATAAGTGGTAAGTTGTATTGTAACACAATTCTCCCAAATGTAGCCATCTAACCCAAGATTTCTTCTGCCTGATCACATAATTTCTCAAGTATCCTTCTAGCCACTAGTTGAGTCTCTCTATTTGACCATCAGTTTGGGGGTGGTAGCTAGTGCTAAGGGCCAAATTTGTTCCTGCCAATTTAAACAATTCCTTACAAAATGCACTAGCAAACTTGTTATCTCTATCACTAACAATAGTTTTTGGAAACCCATTGAATATGAAAAGTTATCTAAAAAAAATAAGCCACCTAGGAAGCTATATAAGTGGATGGAACAACAAAGAAATGAGCAAATATAGTGATTCTATCCACTACTACATATATGCAATCTATACCTTGTACGTTGGGTAATCCGATCGTGAAGTCCACTGAAATGCTTTCCCATTTTTGTTCCCATATGGGTAAAGGGTGTAGCAGACCAGTGGTGGACTCCAGGAATGTGTACCTTTTTGAGGTAGATATACCATAAGTATACTTTAATTATCGACCAAGGAGCGTACAAACTTAAGAGATGCTAGGAACTATATGTGCACTATAGGGTGATCTTTGTCGTTCTAAGTGTTCAATGTATCCTAAATAATGTTCTAAGGGAATACGACGTATTGTTCTAGGAGGACTAGGAAGCAGGAAATATGGAAGCATGTAAATCCTATGAAACTAGATCTATTTTATCAGAATAGAAAATGAATCTGAGAATGTTGAAAGCTAATACATCTATTCCATTAATTGAATGCTGGAAAACTGATAAATCTATTCTAGGAATTGAATGCTGAAAACAATTAAATTATATTCTAGGAATTGAATGCTGAAAACAATTAAATTATATTCTAGGAATTGAATGCTGAAAACTGATAAATCTATTATAGGAATTGAATGTTGAAAACAATTAAATTCTTCCTACCAAATCAAATGTTGAAAGCGATTAAACTCTTGTCCTATTTAAATCAAATGCTAGAACATTTAAAACTTCTTGAATCATAAAGAAATTGTAGTGGAAGCGCAAATTAATATTAATAATGAATACAATAATAAACAATATTACTAGGTCGAGGATTGCTTTGAGGACGGACCTAGGGTAGGCTTTGTGCTGGCTGATGGCCGCATACAGGTGGCCCCTCGGCCCCTGTGGATGACAGTGATTGTCTGACACTACACGACACCCTTCCCCGGGCGTTACATCATGAAGGTTGCGGTCGACGGTTGGTGGTTTTCCTGGAGGACGCCAACGGATTTTTTGCTACCCCTTTGTTTGGCGGTGAACCCTTCTTCGAGATCGGGTTTTCAAGATCGCGGTTAAGGTTTGTGCAAGGTTTACCTTTTTTTTACTTTTTTCCTCATTTTTACCATGGCAGAAGAAGAACAGGTGGATTTTTCCAGCGATCTTTTGACTCATGAAGATATTTGCGTTGAGCCACCTGGCAGAGTTTGGGATGAAGTGGTTGGATTGGGTTCTTTGAAAACCACTGGGGTTTCACTGGAACCATCCTTTTCTGGTGTGGGTTTCTCGCCGTCGACTCTTCTAGTCTCATCGTCACCTACTGTTTCTCTCCCTGAGGCTGAGGGTTTAAAGCTTCCTGAAGATTTGGAGGTTCCCCATTGGGTGGACTGCAATATGGCCTGGGATGATGTGGAGCCTACTCTTTTTGATGGTTTTGTGGCGGTTCGGAAGGAAGTTCCACATGTTCAAGCTGGTGAGCCATGCGCACTGAAGGGAAATTCGGCTATTGAAGTTTCAGCGGGTTTGACTAATGGGGGTTCTGATTTTGGGATAGGGGGTACAAATGGCTCCTTGAGGAAGGTTGGACAACTCTCGGGCTCTCGCACGATCTTGGGTGAAGGAGGAGGTGGTTCTTCGGACGATTCAACCTTGTTGGGGAAAAGGGGGTGCAAACAATGGATTAAATCTGGTCGTTTTGACTATAACTATGCTTTGGGTGAGGACATTGAATGGGACAATGTGATTCAGATGACAGACCTTACTTTGGTGGGGAAGGCTCTCAACAGATCCTTCTCTTTGTGGACTATGGAATGGTGGGTTGCGAAACAGTGGTAGGAACATCTTGGATATGTGCCGGAAGTGGTTGAACTTACTAGAAATTAGTTTTCCTTTAACTTTCAAAAGGTTGAACAAGCTCTTTGGGTTCTTAATCGTAATTGGAGCTGGGACCATTGTCCTGTACTTTTGAAACCTTGGCATCCATTATTCGATGCTAGTAGGGAGCGTTTGGATGTGGTTCCTATTTGGGTGCGCCTTCCGGGGCTCCCACTTCACTACTGGTCCGAACGACACTTAAGAGGTATGGGGAACATGCTGGGTTCATATCTTGAAGGGGATTACTCATTTCTGCACACACATCAGAGGAAGGTGGCCTGGATACTGGTTAGCCTCAATGTGTGTGACGGGTTGGCGGAGGATTTCAAACTCAGCTGGGGGCCTTATGTCATTGTTCAAAAGCTTGATTATGAGAATGTTCCTTTAAGATGCAGACGGTTCCATGTTTATGGACATCCAACAGCATAATGTAAGCTCCCACTTCGGACTAGGAACGTCCCCCGCCACAAATGGGATGATGGGATTAATAAAAATGTTCAGATTGGAGGTTCTTCTCAGGCTCCTACTTCGCCGACCCCGGATGTTGTGGATGAAGTTACTATGGAGATGCATGATGATGCGACGGAAAACCACATGGTTCCACTCCTTGAGGACGTTGGCCCTACTCTTACACTACTCGTCCAGGAGACATTGTTTGCCAGTACTTCTCCTACTTCTCTTCCTCCTTCTATCAATTTTTTCATGAATAATGTTACTTTTCATGGGCTGGATTGGATTGAAGGGCTGAAGAACCTGCATTTATCCCCACTTTCTTTATCATAGTCCCCTTTACTTCTAGATACTGCCCCGATTACTGCATTGGAAGTCCCTTTTCCCTCGGACCTTGATCCTAATCCAATATCCCACACTCATGATGATGCTTCCACTTCTTCTTCCCCTGAGTCTTCAGACTCTGGATACTACCTTCGTTCTGCTTCCAAACTAGTTCCTGGTGGGTTGGGTAAGGATAAGGAGCCTCTGTCGAAAGGTCGGGGACGGAAGTCACATATTTCCGAAGCTCAATCCAAAGCAAAATTGGATCTTCTTGAGGGGAAACAATTATCTATTGAACGAGCGCTTAGAGCGTGCACACCCACAAGAAGGGTCGTCGATGAAAATCATGTCTTTCAATGCTCGGGGTCTGGTTCGTCCCTTAAAAATATTACCATTGCTGCGGGTAGTCTCTTTGGAATGCCCGAATATTATTTTGTTATAAGAAACTTTGGGTGATGGTTTGGAGGTGTAGGCGAAATTGGAAAGTTGGCTCCCTGGCTGGTCTTTTGAAACTTTGGATGCTCGGGGGCGGTTGGCTACTAGTTGAAACAATCGCTTGGTGAAGAAATTCAATGTGTGGGGGATGGAGTCTACACTTGGGTTGAGGTTTCGTTCTCTGGACTTGGGTGAAGTCCTTACTATTTTCAATATCTATGGTCCCTATTTGAATCGAATCCCCTTTTGGGATTCATTGTTGAACAACTCTCTGGTAAGGGAGGATTCTGTTATTTTGGGTGGAGATTTTAATTTCTCTCTTGGTGATTCAGAGGTTTGGGGCCCCCGGGCTTGAACGGATTTTTTGACCGGCTTTTTCACTCAGCGTCTTGCAGCCAGGAACCTGATTGACATTGAACCGATTCTTCTTAAACCAACTTGGAGGAATAATCGGACTGGGGATAATCGTATGGCTAAGAGACTGGATCGTTTTTTGGTTTCAGAACCGTTGGTGGACATTTTTTTTCTTATTCAACAATGGGTGGGTATAGGTGGTGGATCGGACCATTTCCCTATTTTCCTTGAACTTAGGTGTGGTCCTCCTAAACCTCCCGGACCTTTGAAATTCAACAAAACTTGGCTGAAAGATGAGTATTTTTCTAAATTGATTACTTCTCTGTGGATGGCCTTTAATAGCAGGTCCCCTCATTCTGCTTCTTATCAGTTTGCTGCAAATATTAAAAGGGTGAAGGGCCCTATTAAAACTTGTGCATTTGAAAAAAGAGGTAAGGAGGATATTGAACTAATGAACATTGAAGCAGAACTTATTTCGATATATGAAGATGATGGTGGAGGGTTTCACTCTTTGGAGACAAGGGACCTGCTGGTTTGGTTGGAAGGACATCGAAACACTTTGTTATAGGAAAAAGAGGAGACTTGGTGACTGAAAAGTCGTGCTACTTGGTTGATGGCAGGAGATGAAAACAAACAAAAAAATTCATGCTTATGTGAAAGGAAGGAAGGCGACCAATACTATTTGGCACCTTGATGATAATGAAGGGGTTTCTCAGACTACCTTTGATGGGATGTCTAGGGTGGGGGTAGAACATTTTTAGTCTCTTTTTGAGGCTACTAATCAAGCTCATATTGCAGAGGTGATCCGAGTGGCACAACTTTTTCCACGTTTTGTGGATGAGGAGGACAATGTTGCTTTAATGGAGGAAATTACTGAGGAGGAACTTAAGTTGACTCTGCAGAGTTTTCAGAAGGGCAAGAGCCTGGGTCCGGATGGGTGGACGATTGAATTCTTCTTGGAACTTATGATCTTTTGGGAGCGTATTTACTAAAGTTGGTTGAAGATACCAGGGTCACTAGGCATATCCTGGTTAGTATTAACTCCACCTTCTTAGCATTAATCCCCAAGTATGATAACCCCTCATCACTGAATGATTTCAGACCTATTTCTCTTTGCAACTATGTTTATAAGGTGGTTTCAAAAATTATTGCCAGGCGTTTGAAGGGTATCCTATCTCAACACATCTCTGGTGAACAATTTGGATTTCTTGATGGGCATCAAATTCATGAGGCCATTGGAGTTGCAAAGGAGGGTTTGCATAGTATCAAATCTAAAAAACTCAAAGGAGCTGTCCTCAAGATCGATCTTTCCAAGGCTTATGACAGAGTAAGCTGGCTCTCTCTCCGTATGCTTCTTACTCATTTGGGCTTCTGTATTGGTTTCATCAGATGGATTATGAGCTGCATCACCTCGGTATCCTTCTCAGTTTTGATCAATGGGGCGGCTTCCCCTTTCTTTTATGCTGGGAGGGGCTTGAGACAAGGGTGCCCACTCTCCCTACTCCTTTTTCTCCTAGTGGCCGAAGGCTTGAGTCGTTTACTTCGGGAGGCTACTCATCTTGGCAATTTGAAGGGCATTCAGGTGGCTCCTAATCTTTTTATTACTCATCTTCTCTTTGTGGATGACATTCTCATCTTTTGTACTGGCTCGGTTCGGGACGCCAACACCCTTCGTGGAACTCTGGATCTTTTCTCCCGAGAAACGGGTATGGAAATAAATGTTGGGAAATCAACCCTTTCAATGAATTTGTTGCAAGGAGTGGAACTTCTAACTTTTACCCGGTATTTTCCTTTTACCCTTTTGGAGGTGGAGGAGGGTATTAAATATCTTGGGTTTCAGCTCAAGCCAAATGCTTATTTGAAAAAGGATTGGATGTGGTTGTTGGAGAAGCTGGATAAGTGCCTTAAGGCTTGGAGTTACAAATGGCTGTCGAGAGCTGGTAGATTGGTTTTGGTAAAATCTGTCCTTGAGGCGATTCCGGTCTTCTGGATGTCTTTGTCGTGGATTCCAAAAGGCATTTTGGAGAAAGCATGGAGAATTTGTTTTCAGTTTCTATGGAGTGGTAAAGCAGATTCCTTTGTTTCACCTTGGGTTAGGTGGCAACGCATTGCTATCCCTAAAGCCCTGGGTGGTTGGGGGTTAAAGAACATTTTCCTTTTCTCAAAAGCCTTAGCTGCAAAAGGTGGATGGGGGATTCTCAAAACTGACAGGTTATGGTCTAAGGTGATTATTCAGAAATATATTGCCCCGGATACTGTCGAGGCTTGGGTTAGCAATCCTTGAAAATCCCATGTGGGGGGGTCGGTGATCTGGAAGGCTGTGGTTTCTTCTTTTCCGGTGATTGGGGACTTTTTGGTTTGGAACATTGGTAATGGAAGGAGCCTTAGGGTGGGAGAAGACCCCTGGATTGGTTGTACTGGTCATCATGATTTGCCTTGTAGGATGGTGGAAGCTTTGAGATTGAGGGGCTTTACATTTCTACATCAACTTGCTGAACCTGTTCAATTGAGACCTTGGATTTAAAGGTGGCGGCCTCTATAGGATTTTAATTTGCCTCTTTTTGATTAACAGGATTTGAATAATTATTTTGGTGAACTTCATCGTTCACAGGTAATTCTCAGGGATCGTGAGGATGAACTCATCTGGGATGGTGATCCAACTGGGAAATACTCTCCGAAGCTTGGATATATTCGTCTCAGTACTTTTGGTCATGAATGGATCCCTGTTGGATGGTGGAAGAAGCTGTGGAAAATTGATTGTCCTCACAAAACTTGTCTTTTTATGTGGACTGTTCTGGAAAATAAAGCTCCAACATGGGATAATTTACAAAAAAAATAAAACCAGGGACCGAGTTGGTGTACACTGGGCAAAGCGGAGGAGGAAACGATGGCTCATTTGTTCATACATTGCCCTTTCACGAAGGCAGTGTGGAACGAATTCTCTCGTATCAAGGGACTTATCTGTGTCTGGGATGGTATAACGACTGTGCAAGCTTGGGATTCTTGGTCATCGCAACAAGCTAATAAACTGGTTGTGGCTCTCTCTTTGCTTGTTTGTTGGGGTGTTTGGATTGCATGTAACAATCTCATTTTTAATGATAAAGCATGTACCCCTGATGTTGAAATATTGTAACTTCAAAGAATATTATATTTGTATATTATTTATTCCGGAGATGTTCCATACCTCCGATGTGATTATACTATAAATCCGGAGATGTTTATTCCTCCAAGTTGGTTGTGGTAACTAGGGTTATTAGACCCACCATGTGGGGGTCAGCCCAGTCAGTTATAATGGGGTATTTAACCTAATGGTTAAATACGAGCCTACATGTACTTGTGTAAAATACATATCAGAGTAGTGTATAAATAGAGGAGGTGTGTTCCTCATTTGATACACACACACTTGAAGAGAGCACACTTGTGGAGAAGAGGTCTGCTATTGTGGAGGAGGAGATCATGTCTCAGGGTTTCATCTTTGTATATTGCTGTTCATCTATATTGAGGAAGCTTTGCTGGGTTTTCTACCCCATGAGGGTTTCCCAGGATAAATCTCTGTCTCTTGTGTTTATGCTATGCTTGTTGTTTCTTCAGTGATCCTGTATATGCTATCATTGTGAAATGGAATGTAATTCTGCTATTTTCTGTCTTAGCATATTGAATCTTAACATTGTATCAGAGCTAACCTGAAGGAAGACAAGGTATGGCACTAACGACACTTGCTTTACTTACGACAATTTGAAGGTTAGGGTTTTACATAGCAAAACCAGTCATCGTAGCACTTTCGCTATAAATCCGTTTTGGCGAAGTTTTCGGATCTGAAATTGCTACAGGACGAAGATTAAATCTCCAGGTACCTTGTGTCCAAAGGACAACCTCTAATTTGTTGTACTTTTTCATTTATGATCTGTACAATATAGGGTTTCTGCCTCTTCCAGATCTGAGTCAAAATCAGGTGACCTTGGGAAAAAGGTCATATCTTGGGCTAGGAAGCTCCAAATGAAATTTCGTAAAACGTGACAGGTAGTACACAGTCTGTACTATCTCAGAAAACTTTTTCAGAGGCCGAAGTTGAACCAGTGACACGTGGAACTCCGTACAAGTTCGCTCTCCTGTATTATCCCATAAACAGGTCATGTTGCGACACTTGGCATAACTCTCTCTCAGAGAGTCCAATTGAGGTCAGACCTGTCAAGATGGAAAGATAACAGGCCGAGCTACCTCAGGAAATTTTTTCAGAGGCCGAAGTTAAAACAGTGACACGTGGCACACCGTACAAGTTCGCTCTTCTGTTTTATCCCAAAACAGGTCACGTTGCGACATTTGACATAACTCTCTTTCAGAGAATCCAATTGAGGTCAGACCTGTCAGGATGGAAAGATAACAGGTCAGGCTATCTCAGAAAACTTTTTCAGACCCTGTGGATTGAAAAGTTTGGAGTTACACTAGAAACAATCAGGTACATATTTCTGTCAAAACAGAATTATTTTTTGAGTACCTTCATGGCTTCCGAAATTTAGGGCTTTGAAGAAAGTTGGAATTTTTGTAAACGGAGACCACGGCTGAATTCTACTCATCAAAATATAAATTTAGAGACCAAGATCATATTTTTTGGTTGGGCAGAAGGCCGGGCTTGATCAAACCCTAGTTCGGGACTTTGATCAGAAAAGTGGAAAATTAGGGCTTCTGCAAAAATGGGAATTTTTGAAATCTGTGACCATGGCTGGAAGCTCCTCAGAAAAAAAAAAATAGAAGCTTAGAGCTTTGGATCAAACATTTTGATTGAGCAGAAGAGTGGGATTCATCAAACCCTAGTTCAGGGTCACGTCCAGTGAATCCGGAAGTTTCAAAGGCAAAATTGAGGAGTGAAACTTTGCAGTTTTCAAATTCTGAATATATCAGTTTGATCAGCTCATCAAGGCGCATATTTCTATCCTTTCGGAAGTTTGAAATTCAAAATTTGAATTTTTGGGGTTTCTCTGACAAACCCATATCCAGCTCCAGGTCTAGTTCTTGCAAATCAAGTGGATAGGGTTAATCCTAGAAGAAGATGGATTGGTCACCTGCATAAGTGAAGGAGTTCCTATTTCAGAGGGAGATGAGGCTAAGGCTTTACATAAGGAGATTACAAGCGATCTCGACAGGTATGACTCATCGAGGTATGTTTTGAGATTTGTTCATGATTAAGTTTATGGTATGTTTGTCTTCATGTTATTACGGTTAGTACAATCTTGATTTTAGATTTGTTGTATCACCTTAACAAAATTATGAATGCATGATAGAAGATATTCATTGGTTAGGGTGTTGACACTTATGATTGTACTAATATGATGTTGTGTGAGGTTGATGTTGTCTGCTAACAAGATACAGGTACATCACAAAAGACAAATCAGGTTCCATGACCATGAAAACATGAAGACAAAGACTCATCCACAATCTTTGTTCTACTTACGAGGTATGTATGAATTTGTTATATTATGCTTAACCTATGAGACATGCAGGTTCTAGCTCAGGATCTCTAAATCATTGAAGAGATTGTTTAGGTATGTTGTACATAACCAAGTAGGTATACTAATCCAGGTATGTTTCCCATGAATCTTACCTTGTGTTAGGATCCCTTATATAAGTATACTTGGAATGATTGGTTATGCTTATTCATAAAGTTAGTAATCAAGGGATTATGCATATTATATCTTTTATCTTGATTGATGATATGCATGAGTAAAAGAAGACTTCCCTGAAATCTTGAATACTAATGTTTATTAACTATAATCATGACTATACATTTTCAAGATTATTTAGTACTATAATGTTTTTATAGCATTTAGAATATACTAATGAGTATATGTTTGTGAGGATGACTATTGAGCATGCACAGTAGTACAGAATGAATAGAAGTTCAAAAGATATGCAGAAGATCATTCAATGCTGAGTGTGAATAATGGACAATTGACAGCTTCATGACAAAGCTTGGGCTTTACCAGAAGTAAAGTTGTTCCTAACCTTTACCTTAAGGTTGTGGATGATGAACCTATCATACCATTATTGTATGATGATGATCTCTTTCTGACAAGGAATGAGAAACAGGTCATGAAAATGGCTGCAGAAATTAAAATGAAAGATCTCGGATTAATGCACTACTTCTTAGGTCTAGAAGTATGGCAATATCCAAAAGGAATCTTTTATTTCAAGGTAAGTATGCTGTGAAGTTTCTAAAAAGGATTTGATGTGTTGGAGTATAAAGCCATGACCACTCCCATGGACTCCAACTTGAAGTTGTTAGTTAATGACTCATCGTATTTAGTGGACCTAACCCTATTTATAGACAAATCATTAGGTCATTGACGTATTTAACAAATACTAGGCCAGATATATGCTTTGTTGTAAATACCCTAAGTCAGTATCTAGTAGAACCTAGAAAGGTTCACTTAATAACTACAAAGAATGTAGTGAGGTACCTAAAAGGTACAATAGATTTTGGTCTATATTATCTTGGAGGTCATGAACTCTGTTTACATGGTTACTCAGATTCTGATTGGGCAGGAAGTGCCTCAGACAGAAAGAGTACATCAGGTGGATGTTATAGTCTTGAATCTGCTATGATCTCATGGTTCAGCAAGGAACAATCTAGTGTGGCTCTCAGTACTGCTGAAGTAGAATATATATATAGCTGTCTGCTCTGCCAGCTGTGAAGCAGTGTGGCTTCAGAAGCTATTATATGGAGTGTTTGACTTAGAAATGAATCAAGATAGAAAATCTTGTATTCCACGATAAGTCAATAACACATAGAGATCCGATACTTCTATATACGAGATATGGTGCAGAGAGGAGCTATCAAGCTCGAGTATATAAGCACTGAGGATCAGATTGCTAATATCTTGACTAAACCTCTGTCTCGAGTAAAGTTTAAATACTTCCGAGACAAGCTTGGTATAGTCCAGAAGGACCCTCCTCGAAAGGGGGAGTAGCATAGTATCTGATAACAAGTCTGTCTCATCAATGATGAGGTTACCTATTTACTGCACTTAGCTACTTAGAATTATTTAGATTTAGAACTCTTATATATCTTTTATTTTAGATGTATACATGTTTTTGATGTGATGTATACATGTTTTGATGTTAGATGTATTAGTGAGAATACATGCTAGATGTATACATGTTTTTGATGTGATATATACATGTTTTGATGTGATACATGCTCTTGGATATTTGTACCTGTATAGATGAGAATACAGATAAGGATTGGATCATCCTTGAAATTAAGTTCTAAAGTGAGCCGTAGACGTGAGGTCTCCGAGAATGAAGTCCTTAGTGGACAGTTGAGGGGATTGGATCATTCCTGGACGTCAGTCCGAAAGAAGAACCGTAGACGTATGTCTTCAAAAATGAAGTTCTTGGTGAACATGTGAAGGGATTGGATCATTCCTGGACGTTAGTCCGAAAGAAGAACCGTAGACGTATGTCTTCGAAAATGAAGTTCTTGGTGAACATGTGAGGGGATTGGATCATTCCCGGACTTCAGTCCTAAAGAAGAGCCGTAGACATGAGGTCTCCGATAACTGAACGATAGGATTGGATCATCCCTGGACTTTCAGTCCTAAAGAGAGCCGTAGACGTGAGGTATCCGAGAATGAAGTCCTTGGTGGACTTGAGGGGATTGGATCATCCCTGGACTTTCAGTCCTAAAGAGAGCCGTAGACGTGAGGTCTCCGAGAATGAAGTTCTTAATGGACAGTTAAGGGGATTGGATCATCCCTGGACTTTCAGTCCTAAAGAGAGCCGTAGACATGAGGTCTCCGAGAATGAAGTCCTTGGTGGACTTGAGGGGATTGGATCATCCCTGGACTTTCAGTCCTAAAGAGAGCCGTAGACGTGAGGTCTCCGAGAATGAAGTCCTTGGTGGACTTGAAGGGATTGGATCATTCCTGGACTTCAGTCTGAAAGAAGAGCCGTAGACGTATGTCTTCGAAAATGAAGTTCTTGGTGAACATGTGAAGGGATTGGATCATTCCTGGACTTCAGTCCGAAAGAAGAGCCGTAGACGTATGTCTTCGAAAATGAAGTTCTTGGTGAACATGTGAAGGGATTGGATCATTCCTGGACGTCAGTCCGAAAGAAGAACCGTAGACGTATGTCTTCGAAAATGAAGTTCTTGGTGAACATGTGAAGGGATTGGATCATTCCTGGACTTCAGTCCGAAAGAAGAGCCGTAGACGTATGTCTTCGAAAATGAAGTTCTTGGTGAACATGTGAAGGGATTGGATCATTCCTGGACGTCAGTCCGAAAGAAGAACCGTAGACGTATGTCTTCAAAAATGAAGTTCTTGGTGAACATGTGAAGGGATTGGATCATTCCTGGACGTTAGTCCGAAAGAAGAACCGTAGACGTATGTCTTCGAAAATGAAGTTCTTGGTGAACATGTGAGGGGATTGGATCATTCCCGGACTTCAGTCCTAAAGAAGAGCCGTAGACATGAGGTCTCCGATAACTGAATGATAGGACTGGATCGTCCTTGGACTTCGGTTCAAAAGGTACACGATAGGACTGGATCGTCCCTGGACCTCGGTTCAAAATGTACGTGACAAATCCTAGAATTGCTCTAGGTTACATCCAGCATGAAACAGGGCTGGCTCTGTAGTTGTGATACATCCAGCATGAAACAGGGCTGGCTCTGTAGTTGTGATACATCCAGCATGAAACAGGGCTGGCTCTGTAGTTGTGATACATCCAGCATGAAACAGGGCTGGCTCTGTAGTTGTGATACATCCAGCATGAAACAGGGCTGGCTCTGTAGTTGTGATACATCCAGCATGAAACAGGGCTGGCTCTGTAGTTGTGATACATCCAGCATGAAACAGGGATGGCTCTGTAGTTGTGATACATCCAGCATGAAACAGAGCTGGCTCTGTAGTTGTGATACATCCAGCATGAAACAGGGCTGGCTCTGTAGATGTGATACATCCAGCATGAAACAGGGCTGGCTCTGTAGATGTGATACATCCAGCATGAAACAGGGCTGGCTCTGTAGACGTGACACATCCAGTATGAAAGAGGACTGGCTCTGTGGCGGTAAATCCTAGATCTGATCTAGGTCACATCCAGTATGAAAAAGGACTGGCACTGTGGTTGGGATTAGATCGTCCCTAGACATGAGACTTATCTTAAAGAGATAAGGATTGATCATCCTGGAACTTGATCTGGATTGTATCATCCATGGACCTATGTCCTAAAGAGAGCAGGATTGATCATCCTGTAATATGATCGTGTGATGACGATGCTGTTGATCGTATGATGACGATGCTGATCGTGTGATGACGATGCTGTTGATCGTATGATGACGATGCTGATCGTGTGATGACGATGCTGATGATTGTGTGATGACGATGCTGATGATCGTATGATGACGATGCTGATCGTGTGATGACGATGCTGTTGATCGTATGATGACGATGCTGATCGTGTGATGACGATGCTGTTGATCGTATGATGACGATGCTGATCGTGTGATGACGATGCTGATGATTGTGTGATGACGATGCTGATGATCGTATGATGACGATGCTGATCGTGTGATGACGATGCTGATGATCGTATGATGATGATGCTGATCATGTGATGACGATGCTGATGATCGTGTGATGACGATGCTGCTGATCGTGTGATGACGATGCTGCTAATCGTGATATGACGATGTTGATGATCGTGTGATGACGATGCTGATGATCGTATGATGATGATGCTGATCGTGTGATGACGATGCTGATGATCGTGTGATGACGATGCTGCTGATCGTGTGATGACGATGCTGCTAATCGTGATATGACGATGTTGATGATCGTGTGATGACGATGCTAATGATCGTGTGATGAAGATGCTGATGATCGTGAGATGACGATGCTGATGATCGTGTGATGACGATGTTGATGATCGTGAGGATCCAGACATTGATGTTGCTATAGTTGTTCGAGTGCTGCAGAAGATAAAGACTCAGTACTGAAGATGTTGATGTTCCAGTAACTGGTTGAGTTACTGATGATGTTAAGAAAGCTTCCAATGATTTATAGATGTATCATGTATGATGTTGATGACTCCTTGCTCGTGCAGATACTGTTATAATATCCTTCTCGTTAAGGGGGAGTGTTGAAATATTGTAACTTCAAAGAATATTATATTTGTATATTATTTATTCCGGAGATGTTCCATACCTCCGATGTGATTATACTATAAATCCGGAGATGTTTATTCCTCCAAGTTGGTTGTGGTAACTAGGGTTATTAGACCCACCATGTGGGGGTCAGCCCAGTCAGTTATAATGGGGTATTTAACCTAATGGTTAAATACGAGCCTACATGTACTTGTGTAAAATACATATCAGAGTAGTGTATAAATAGAGGAGGTGTGTTCCTCATTTGATACACACACACTTGAGGAGAGCGCACTTGTGGAGAAGAGGTCTACTATTGTGGAGGAGGAGATCATGTCTCAGGGTTTCATCTTTGTATATTGCTGTTCATCTATATTGAGGAAGCTTTGCTGGGTTTTCTACCCCATGAGGGTTTCCCAGGATAAATCTCTGTCTCTTGTGTTTATGCTATGCTTGTTGTTTCTTCAGTGATCTTGTATATGCTATCATTGTGAAATGGAATGTAATTCTGCTATTTTCTGTCTTAGCATATTGAATCTTAACACCTGAGATCACTGTTGTTCAATCCTGTGGAATCCTCACTGCTTTTCCCCATCGTGTTCGTGCGGCGAAACAAAGAGTGACACTGGATGTTGAGATCGACAGAACGAATCCTTGGGGTTTTTTTTACGGTGCTTCACAAAACAATTCCTGTGGGGGAGGGGCATCCTTATATATTTCTTCTATCCATTCCTTTGAACTTTCCATGGGCCTGGGAAAAGGTGGCAACAACTATGCAGAACTTATGAGTCTTAAACTTCTACTTATCTTTGCAACTGAAAAAGGATGCCAGAATATTTGTATCTTTGGGGATTCAATGAATGTGGTTAATTGGTTTAATGGGTCTCAACAGTGCAGACATTTAAGATTATCAAATATTCTACAAGATATTCGGGAGGTACAACTTTCTTTTGAAATTTGCTCATGCCATCATTTTAATAGGGAAAATAACCAAGAGGTGGACAAAGCCTTGAAGGAAGGTCTGCAATTGGCTCTGGGGATTTGGAAGGTGAAAGAAACGCTGGATGGTATCGTGCAGGAATATCATCACCGTCTTTTCATTGAATGATTCCTGTTTGTTTTCGGAGGCTATAGGGTATATCCTTGCAGAGGACTTCAGATATCTTATTGTTCCGGTTTGGCCCTTCTGGTATAGTTAAGTTTTTTGTACCGATCATCTATTTTTATGTCTTTAGCATATATTTTGAAGCTCAGGGAGCTGAACCTGCAGACTACTTATTATTTTTGAGGACATTTCTCTGAACACATATGCTCGGGGAGCAGACTATGCATATTTTTTTTGTAAAGTTTTAGCATATGAGACAGTCTCTCGTCTTGGTTACGAGATTTATAGCAATGCACTTCATTGTGCATCTACAGAATGTAATTTTGTTTCAACGATATAAAATTATGCTTTTTTTCTTTGGAAAAAAAAATGCTAGAACATTTAAACTCTATTTCATCAAAATCAAAATAAGGGAAGTATGCATGAAATCATGGATCTGACTCGTTATCTGGAAATGGTATGAAAATACTGGAACTCATATATAAAATATGCCTGTGCGGATGGCATACATAGGACTATAGACAGTGCATTACGGAACTGTGGACGCAGTGTTATCAAACTACAGAAGAAAATCGTTTGTGCTGGAATCATAATCTGATGTCTAAACAAATACCAAAGTAATTTCACGCATCATGATGATTGAAACAATAAATAAAATGCATGAGAAATAGCTGTAAATGAAACACGGAACTCTTGATCTACGTATTGAGGGGAACCTCCCCAACACGTATTTCAGGAGGGAAAGAAACTTATGAACTCAAGGAATTAATATACCGTTGGTCTTTCATTATCAATTCATAACTCCATGTTTCAGGAAAAGGTAAAACAGAGCTGTCTCAAATACAAAAATATGCTGAAGATTATTTTTCGAAAATGTCTCCACGCCTCGTACTATTCAAGAGGTCTCTATTTATCTTTATTTCTAACCTAGCTCACATTCTAAACAACGATCCTGGTTAACATGAGTCCTTCCTATAAATCAGGAGAAAATGGGATCGCTGAGTCACTCATGATCTTCAGTCTTGAGCTTGGTTACTTGTTACTTTTTAGGTCACCTGCACCCTGCTCACACACGCCTAAATTCAAATGATTAACACATAAAACACTTAAAGCATAAGAAAAGATAATCGCTAAACTACTTCATTTAATAATCAAACAAATGCATTCTCCCCTACAAAAAGAGGTGTTTTCTTATCCTTTCTTGCTCGTGTGTGGGATAGAGGGGGTCTATGGAGTACCTATATCCTGGGCTCATCATCTTCCTCAGACTTGAAGATATCACCCATCCTTGGGTGACACATCCTGCTCCATGACGGCCTCCCTGATATCCCAGGCAACAACTTGAGGAGTTCCAACATGTCTGTAATAACCTTGGGTCTGATCTTCTTTAGCCCATGCTCTCCTTTCCTCCTCTTCATCAATATGCCCCTAAATAGCCAGAGGGAGAAAGAAAGGTGGGCTTAATTTCATACCTATCCACCTGAGTTGGTTCTTTATTAAAGACTCTCTATACAACTTTTCTCCGGTGAGTGCAATTTCCAGCCTAAGGGGGGAGTGAGGCTCCCGCTTTTTCAAATCCTTTGAGATTCCTGTCCACCTCTCACCAATGGATTCCTGAACTTTGTTGTAGGTGCATTGGGTGGTGATGTCAAAATGTGAGATTGCTTCCTACTGCTTTTTGATAAGTATGGGAATTCGATCTTCATATGAGGTGATGCCAAAGTGATCCTGAATTACCTTCTCGGGATGTGTTGCTTCAACTCTGATCCACAGTGGATTCTGCCATTCTTCTGCGAGGTAGAGATGAGCATCTTGGGCTCTTTCTATTTCATGATTCATCCAATAGCATAGCGCTCTCAATTGGAAGTCACCCATGTAGAGGTTCGGTGACTAATTGGGTGAGTTTGGTACCTTAAAATTATGCAGGAAGAATTCACATAACTGATCTTTTTCTAATTCGGTGCAAACAAGGGAGGTGTCTACAAACTCCTTAGGAGTGGTTAATTCCAAGGGTAGGCCTTGTTTCAGCCTCTGTAATTGGAACTTACCCCATTTCTCTTTCAGGTAAACTGTGTAGACCTTGGATGGCGGTCTGAACCCCAATATCTCTTCGTATATCCTAGCTGTGGTGGTTAAGGTGTCTTCTAACTGCAGAATTTGTTGGTCTTTTTGGGCCAACTCTTCCTGGGATTGGCCCAATTTTTCTTTAAGTGTCAAATTCTGCTGCTCCATCTGCTTCAGTTGACCCGCATGCTGCATCTTTAAAATTTGGTTTTTTTCATGCATAAAAGGTGGCGAAGCCGATGAAACAGGTTGGCTTCTGTGGATTCGTGCTTCTATCTTCAAGGCAACCAACTCTTCTCCTAATTTTTCCAGCTCGACTAATGCCTCAGTCGGCTGATCATTCTTTCCAATGTTTATATTTTCATTCGCATGGTTTCACTGGAAGGTATCTTCATTTATAGGTGTAGAAGGATCATCCTGCTCTGCCCCAAAATATTTAGAGTCAGACAGGTTCTGTATTATGGGGCTGGCCTCTTTTTCTTTCTTTTTTGTATGCTTGGATTTGTTCTGTTGCGCCAACCTTCCGCTCTGTCATTTTGACCCCTGTTTGCTAGTAGAAACCCCTGGGGTTTTCTGGCGAGAGGCATCCTTGGAGTGCTTTATTCTGATAAGAGTGTCAGCCATGACCTCGTTATCATTGTCTAGGTCAATTTTCTGTTTGGCTCCCGACGCAGAGGTGGATTTCTCTTCATTTGATCCCGAGGCCAAGGTTATGCTTGAATATGGCATGCCTCTCATCCTTTGGACGTCTTCAGCTGAGACCAGAATGAATTCCTCCCACGAGAGCTCTGGGATTTGAACCTTCAACTCTTCGCAAATAACTAACTTGATCAGTCCATGGTGAGCCAATGCGCCTTCCTTTCCTTGCACTACCTTCTTGCTCATTTCCCAGAGGGATTGCAGAAGGTAGAAGGGAATACTGATGTTATTGTTTGATCTGATATGGCCCCAATGCCTTAAGAGGTCCGAAATTATGAAATGGAAGGTTGGGATGTAACTGAGCCTCCATGTTCATGTTATATACTTAAGGATAATGGCAGCCACTTCGTACCATGGCGTAGGCATAGTGTCTCTTTTAACCCCATTCTTGTCTTCCTCGTAACTTTCACATTGCCCAAAGAAAGCTGCTTTCGCCGCCTGGTTGGCTTGTCTATCATCCCTTCCCCAATGTAGCCCCATGGGAAATCCTGTATATTTTGCAATTGCTTCTTCATCGAGTCTGATGCGCAATCCCCTCACCCGAGTGACATATTGTTCTTCCTTTATGTGCTTCAAGTTCTGGGTAAATTCTAAGGCCACTACTGTGTCGTATCCTCTTAGGCCCATAATAAAAGGCATCCATCCTGCTGTGCGGAGGATGGTTAACACCTGCAGTTTTTCATATATAGGTGTATGGTCTTCTAGCTCGCTCTTCTTGAATCCTTTTGTCATTTCTGAGTTTTCTAAATAACATCAAACCATAAAGCTTGGGGGTGGATGAATTACTCGTCTGCTTGGGATCAATCATCGGTTTGTTGGCAGCTTGCTGGCTGAGTGTCGAGCCCTCCCTTTAGTATTATTCCTTTCTGAGAAACTTATATTTCTAAATGGATCTTCTTGCTTATATCGCTGTCTTATTTTGCTATTTTTATGCGCTCATTCTCATTATTGCGCATCATGCTTGCCCTATTATGCATTCCTTTACATCAATGCATATTTCATTGGTGATTTGATCATCAAAGGATATGGTGGCTATGGAGGTCGTCATTCTCCTAACATGGCTAAGGTAGGTCATCATGATCCAATAAGGTTACCTTGAACCGTGCCATCGAACTGACTGAAAAGTTGTCCTCAACTTGAAAAATAGTCATTTTTATGGGGAGAATGATTTGATTTGAAAATGAAACAAAGAATTTAGTGATTACCTGTTATGATTAGCGTACCTTAGCAAATGATGTGGGCTTGTTCGTACGGGCGCGAGGTTCCGTAGTAGATTTTGTCTCTCTTTGTAGTTATTTTTGGCATATTAGTAGTTATGATTTTTTATGATTTCCTTCTGCTGGCTCGCTTGCTTTTTTGTCGTTTGCTCGCCTTCGTTTCTATCTTGGCTTGCTTGATTTGACCTTTGATTTTGTTGAATGTTACTTTTTAATGCTTCTTCCAGCTCACTTGATTTGATTTTTGCTTTGCTGAATTTTGTCTTTGTATTCTTTTTGCTTGTTGATTTCTTGTGCTGGCTCGCTTGATTTTACTTTTGATTTTATGAATATTGCTTATTGGTTCTTCTTCTGGCTCGCTTGATTGGATTTATGCTTTGTTGGATTTTGTATTTGTACATTTTTCTTGTTTATTTTCTGTGCTGGCTCGCTTGATTTGAGTTTTGATTTTCTGAATATTGCTCTTGTACTCTTTGCACAGGCTCGCTTGTAATTTTTCTGATTTTTTTTCTTTTGCTTGGCTGATTTATGTGTTGGCTCGCTTGATTAGATATTTTATTTGTTGAATTATGCTCCCTGATGCTTAGTTTGACTTGCTTGATATTTGCTCTTGTCGGATTTTATTTCTTTGATGTCTTGCCTGATTTGTCCAGCTTTTCTTGAATTTGAGTTTCAGTTACATAGCTGCTGGCTTGTTGTATTATGTTTTTTCTTTTCTCTTATTTTCATTTTTTCTCTTTCCATATATGTATTTTTTTTTCTCTTTTTTTCATATATATATTTTTTCTCTTTTTTCTTTTTTGTTCTTTTTTTTTCAAAAGTAATCAGTGTGTATTTATGTTCTCTATCAACATTAAATTTTTCTGATAGTGTTTATGTGAACTCCTTTCTGGACTGTGGTTTCTTGTATAGCTTGAGTCTATGTCCATTCACCAACATGGGGAATTCTATTTCATCAATTGTTGTGATTCTGACTGCGCCATTATCATAGATTGTGTCAATGATGTAGGGTCCGAGCCATTTGGTGGTGAGTTTGCCTTGAAAAATTTGGAAGCGAGAATCATATAGCAGTGCCCAATCACCTTCTTTAAATTTATTCTGTTTGATGTTCTTATCATGCCATTTCTTCCTCTGTTTCCAGATGATTTCAGTGTGGGCAAGGGCTTGTTGGTGGTGCTCATCCAGCTGATTTAGTTGGAGCATGCATTCTTCTTGAATTTCTGAAAGTTCCATGTTTAAATTGGCTGCAATTCTCAATGTTTTGATTTCAAATTCAATGGGGAGCATTATTTTCTTTCCATATACCAACTCATAGGGGGTAAAGCCTGTTGTTGTTTTCCATGTTGTGTTATAAGCCCAAACTGCTTCAATCAACCTGTTTGCCTAGTCTCTTTTGTGTAGTTGTACTGTCTTTGTCAAAATTATTTCAAGTTATCTGTTTGTCACTTCATCTTGACCTTTATCTTGAGGGTGGTAGGAGTAGGACCTTCTATGTTTGACATTGTTTCTTTGAAGTAGGTCCTCGATGAGGTTGGATGTAAACTATGTTCCTTGGTCAGAAACTAACTCTCTTGGAACTCCAAATCTGTGAAAGATTTGTTTTGTAAATTTTTTTGCTACATTTGTTTCATTTGTTGCTGCAAGTGCTGCCACTTCTACCCACTTTGTAAGGTAATCAATGCATACTAAAATATAGATTTTCTGATTTGATGGGGGTTTGAATGGACCAAAAAAATCAAATCCCCACTTTTCAAATGATTCCAAAGATATTTGGGGATGTAGAGGCATCTCTTCTTTTTATGTAGGCTTCCCCATGTGTTGACAATCATCACAATGTGATACATAACCATAGGAGTCCTTGTGCAGTGTTGGCCAATAATATCCAGTTTGTAGTACTTTATAGGCTATTCTTTTTGCAGCATAATGGCCTCCACATGGCTCATTGTAAGTAGCATGCAGTATATCATGGACCTCATCTTCTCTGATGCATATTCTTAATATTTGGTCTGGCCCCTTTTTAAAAAGAGATCCTTCTATCCATGTATAAGTTGCACTTTGTCTTATGATTCTGCACTTCTCTTGGAAGCTATAATGTTGTGGAAATTTGCCAGATACTAAGTAGTTTGCTATGTCGGCAAACCATGGGCTATTTGTTGAGATTGAAAAGAGGTGCTCATCAGGGAAGTTATCATTTACCAACTCACTGTCTTGTCCATGGGTCAGTCTAGATAGAAAATATGCTACCACATTATGTTTTCCTGGCTTACCCAACATTGTTATGTTAAATTCTTGCAAGAGGAGTAACCATCTAATAATTCTAGCACTTGTATTAAGTTTATTCATAAGGTACCTGATTGCAGAATGGTCGCTGTGGAAAAAGAATTGGTATCGAGTGATATAGTGCTTGAATTTGTTTATGGCATGTATGACAGCCAAAAACTCCTTTTCTATGACTGTATAATTGAGTTCTACTCCTGCCAAGTTTTTGCTAATGTAATATATGGCATATCATCTCTTTTCTTCTTCTTTCCCGAGGACTGATCCAATGGATTATCTGAAGCATCAGAATGTATGTGGAATGGTAGTGTCTAGTTGGGTCCTTGGAGTACTGGTGTTGTGATTGTCTTCTCTTTGAGTTTGTCAAATGCTAACATACAATGCTTGGTCCAGATGAATTCTGTATCTTTTGTTAGAAGGGAAAACATAGGTGCAATGATTTTGCTATAACTTTCTATAAATATTTTGTAGTAGCCTGTTTTTCCAAGGAAAATTCGCACATCTCTTTGTTTGACAGGTGGTGGAAGTGTCCGAATGACCGTGACTTTTGCTTGATCAACTTAAATGCCTCTTTGCGAGATATGGTGTCCCAACACTATGCCCTCTTGCATCAACATCCTGCATTTATCATTACTTAGACATAAGCTCATTTTGATGCATTTTTTTAAGACTAATTCAAGATGTTGTAATGCCTGGTGAAAACTTTTCCCATAGGGTGTGAAGTCATCCATGTAGACTTCCATATGATCATTGATAAAGTCAGAGAATATGCTCAAAATGACCCTTTGAAATGTTGCTAGGGCATTACAAAGTCCAAAGGGCAGCACTCTGTATGCATAAGTATCCCCATGGGCATGTAAATGTGGTTTTATCCTGATCGGCTGGGTCGATTAGGATCTCGTTGTATCCACTAAATCCATCCAAAAATGAGAAGAATTTATTTCCAGCCAGTGTGTCCGATACTTGGTCAATGAATGGTAGAGGGCAGTGGTCTATTTTAGTTGCCTTGTTGAGTTCTCTGTAATCTACACAGATCCTTCACTTCCCTCCTTTCTTAGGGACTATTACCAATGGTGAGACCCATTCACTATTTGAGATTGGGTAGATGCAACCTGCATCCAATAACTTTTGTAATTCCAATTTAGCTATATCTTTCAATGCTGGGTTCATCCTTCTTTGAGGTTGTCTGATGGGTACAACACCTTCTTTGATATATATGTAATGCTTGCAAATGTCTGGGTGGATTCCCTTCATATCGGTGTATGTCCATGCAAAAGCCTTGTTGTTTTCTGTCAGCACTTTCATTAGTTGTTGCTCCTGTGCTGGCTCCAAATTTGAGTTAATATTTACTATTTTTCCAGGCATGATCTCGACTGTCTTGACCTGTGGTGACTGTTGTTCAAGTGAGAGCACTTCTGCCCACATTCCATTAGAGTTGTGGGGTGAATCCTTAACTTATTGTTGCTGATCTGTTTCAAAAAAATCTACAAGAATATCATGATTGGAATATGCATTTTGAATAAATCTATCTAAATGACTGCCTTCATAAATAACCTTTAGAGATAGGGCAGCTTCGATGGTGAGAATAGGTTGTATGTTTTGGTCATTTATATCATTATAGTCATCTGTCCAATTATGATATTCTATGCCTGTAGATTTACTTGCTGGAGGATAAATTGTGATCTTCTTTCTATCCTTCCCACTCGTGATTGCCATGTTTCCCGATCGACAACCTATATAGGCATCTGCTATTGCTAGCCATGGCCACCCTAGGATGATTGGGTACCCATTGAGATTTCTCCTGATCTCTATAACTATGAAGTCGACTGGATACTCCCAAGATTCTATGTTGATGATGATATCCTCAAGCATTCCTTCTGGTTTTACAGTTGATGTGTCAGCAAGCTGTAGTACAGTATTGGTTGGTCTTATAATCGATTGGAGTCCTAAGTCTATCATTGTGTCCTTTGTCATCACGTTGATTGCAACCCCTAGATGGTCCTTGCGATAGGTGTGTTGTTAATGGTTATGTTGACAACTAGACTTCATGGGTCAAGGTATTTAGGGTTGACAATGATACCCAACATTAAGTCTGCTAATTGGCCCACTACATTTATAGTTGGTGGGTCACATTTCCTTCGGCAAGTCTTTTTAAGCAATTTTCTTTAATAAATTTATTATAGATTGACACATCTCTTATTGCTTGTAAAATGGGGATTTGGATGTTCAAATGTTTTAATTCGTTAAGGATAGCGTTCTCCTCCTCCTCTTTGGTGTTTCGTATGAGTTTCTTAGGGAATGGGGGGTTTCTGTTTGGTATTTGGGGCTGATTTTATTCTTCTTGAGAGTGTGTCTCAGCTGGCTGCTATGGTTTGTGATGTGTTATTTGTTCGTGATTGATATGTTCTTGTTCATTCTGTGGATGGGTGTTTTGAAATGTTTTGCTAGATCTGAGATTGACTCTCATTTATTTCAAGTGCATCCATAACATAAGTAGGAAATTGCACCACTTCATTGTTATAGGGTTGTTGCTGCCCTACTCTATTGTTGTTTGGGTTTGGAACCGGTTGGGCAGGGATCAGGGGTGGTCTGGGAGGTGGTTGGTTTTGTGGAGGTAGCATGATGAGTGGCTGCTGTAATGGAGTCCTCCAATTTGTTGAATATGGATATGGATTACCATAATTCATTGGTGGATGAGAAAAAGGTGGGGGGTATGTAGAATAAGGCTGTGTGTAATCTAGTTGTTGATACAGTGTTTGGATTTGCTGCCGTTGACTTGGAGCTGCTTGGGGTGGCCATGTGGTTGGTGCTGAGGGGTTCCAATTTTGTTGATTACTTCCTTGGTTAAAATATGCTTGGTTGTTGGGATGGAAGGGCCTAACAAAATTGTTTCTTCTTTGATTAACAAAACAGAGTTGTTCCATAATACCTTCAGATGTGGGATCCTGAACGGAAGCTTTGCATTATGGCAGCAAAGGGAATTTATCGGTAGTATGATCATCGGTACAGAGGACACAGATTTCTATTGCATTTAATGGGCATTTTCCCTTTTCATGTTTATTTCTTCAGGGTGGGAAACATACTGCCAGTGCTTGGTTTATCTCATCCTGTTTCTTTTTTATTTGGAGTGCATCTAATTTCATTGCTAGGGACTAAAGGATACAGTTTCATATCATCAAGAAGATTTCCTAAATCAGACTTTGTGAGGTTTGGTCTTGAAGATGATGATCCTCCTGTAAATGGATGTGTATCCCGTGTCCCATTTTTACCTTTTTTGGATCTAGAATAATTCTTGAAGATTTGTAGAATTTGGTCATATGTTTTCTGGAATATATACCCATCTCCTAATAGGTTCAAGACTTTTAGATTTTCTTCTTTGATTCCTCTAAGAATGACAATTTTCAATGATTCTTGATCTAGGGCACATTGACTAGCCCGTTTGTAACTGAGTTGAAAGCATTGTGCATAGTATTCAAGGGGCTCTCTTTCTCCCTGTTGCATTCTAAAAATTTCCTCTCTTATGTCTTTTGCTTTATAGTAATCTCTGTATTTTTCCAGGAAGGATTGTTTCATTTGGTCTCAGGTGAAGATATTGTTCCCTTCCAGACTCATAAACCATCTAAGTGATAGATCTTTCAATGTAGAAGGAAAGAGTCTCAGTTTTTGTGCATTAGTAGTATAACCAAAAGACCTACAAACTACCTCAAATTCAAATAAAAATGTGTCAGGGTCTTCTGAGGTTAGGCCATGGAAGTTTGGCAGATTATTAGGATTGATATTCTTCATTCTAGCATCCCCGAGAGGTACATTGATGGGAAAAGTATATAGTTCTCTATGTTCATCCTCTTCTTCGGCCATAGTATCGTTTGAGCTAGAAGTAGCAAAGTAGTTATTACCGTGTGGATCATAGATGGAATCAACTTCTTCGTCAGAGTTGAGGAATTCGAATTGAAAATGTTCAGAACTGCTATTGCTCATAGGGTGGTTAGGCAAGAAACGTCCAAATTCATCCCTCTTTCGTCGAGGCATTCATAGTAAAAATTTTATGATTTTTTTAAAGATGTCTCCTATAGATTAAGCACCTCCCTGGAAACGGTGCCAAAAAGTGGTGGACTCCAGGAATGTGTACCTTTTTGAGGTAGATATAATAGAAGTATACTTTAATTATCGACCAGGGAGCGTAAAAACTTAAGAGATGCTAGGCACTATATGTGCACTATAAGGTGATCTTTGTCATTCTAAGTGTTCAATGTATTCGAAAGAATGTTCTAAGGGAATAGGACGTATTGTTCTAGGAGGACTAGGAAGTAGGAAATATGGAATCATGTAAATCCTATGAAAGTAGATCTATTTTATCAAAACAAAAAATGAATCTGAGAATGCTGAAAGCTGATACATCTATTCCATTAATTGAATGCTGAAAAATTGATAAATCTATTCTAGGAGTTGAATGCCGAAAACAATTAAATTATATTCCAGGAATTGAATGCTGAAAATTGATAAATCTATTCTAGAAATTGAATGCTGAAAACAATTAAATTCTTCGTACCAAATCAAATGCTGAAAGAGATTAAATCTTGTCCTATTTAAATCAAATGCTGGAACATTTAAACTCTATTTCATCAAAATCAAAATAAGGGAAGTATGCATGAAATCATGGATCTGAATCGTTATCTGGAAATGGTATGAAAATACTAGAACTCAGATATAAAATATGCCTGCGCGGATGGCACACACAGGACTACAGACAGTGAATTAGGGAATTACAGACGCAATGTTATCAAACTACAGAAGAAAATTGTTTGTGCTGGAATCAGAATCTGATGTCTAAACAAATACCAAAGTAATTTCACGCATCATGATGATTGAAACAATAAATAAAATGCATGAGAAATACCTGTAAATGAAACACAAAACTCCTGATCTACGTATTGAGGGGCCCTCCTCAACACGTATCACTAGTAGAAAATGAGAGATAAGTGACTAGGCGACTAAAAAAATTAGTCACCATAGTTTTTTCAAGGGATAAACGACTAAAATTGAGCAATTTTAAAGAAGCCAACAAAAAACGACTAAGATAAACGACTAATTTAGTCACAGGATAAAATATATGACTAGATAACAAGTGACTAAAATAAAAATGACTAACATAAATGACTAATTTAGTCACGGGAATATAAATAAGACTAGATAACAACGATTAATATGAATTAGTCGTTTATGTTGTGAATTTCAACACAATTTAACAAATTGCCTTTGACCCAAGATACACAAAAGTGCCTAGAAACATAACCACTAATTCCAAGCAAGGCAAATTCAAAACACATGTGGGTAATTGAAAGGAGAGTTCAAGCTTACCACTAACCACAGACCCTTGTGTGCCTATTGAAGATGCCAATCACCTTTCCGAGAGCAAGAATTGTAAATGTTGTAGTTTCCCTTGATCGTCGCCATCCCCTGCGTGGGATATATCCCACCTTCATGCTCAAACCTGATTAAATGGGATTTAAAACCCTATACCAAATGTATCCATTTGCAGGTTTGAGGATCAAATATGCTATATGACATGAGTGCTCCCTCGCGTAAGTGAAATAGATTTTCCTGTCCTTTGTGCTTGCTGGAATGCTAGTTGGATTCTAAATTAATTAATCTTAAGGGTGGGTCTTTAGACCTAAGTCCCTTTGCACTTAATTTTGATTTTTTCCATGAGAGATGGTTAGGGAACCTAATTGACGCTTGGAGGATCTTGGTTGTTGATGAGAATCCCTTTGTCTAGGTAGGTGGACTATTTTTCCATTTGATCGACTTTCTTGAAGGTCCTCGCCTCTTCTATGGAGTCTAATTGCCAAATGATCCTTTGGATTATTCTGCTCAATCTTGCTCCTCCTTTTGCAATTTTTTCGTAACTAGATTCACTGTTATAAGAGAATCCCTAAATATCATTTCCTTCTTAACTTGATGGGTTTGAAGGACTAATAATCCTTGATATAGAGCACATGTCTCTACTTCATTGTTCGAAGCAATCTCTACACCCCACGAGTATGCAACCTTTTCATTTCCTTTGGGGTCATAAAGTACCCCACTCTAGTTTATTTTTTCATGTGGTTCACTACACCGGAGATCGGTGCTCGCTACATCCATGGATAACCCCCCAGGTATTCCGTGAGGAAAGTGGTAAGGCTGGATATTGCTCCTGTGAATGTGGCTCAATGAGAGCATCGAGTATTCCCATTTAAGGGATCAACATGTCACTTACAAGGAATTGAACTTCAGTGGGGAGGGTAACAATCATTCCTCCCAGCCACCCAAGATACATCCAATGGACAAGTACCCCACTCCTATTGCCACCCTATACTTTATTTTACTTTTACTTTAAAAATAAGATTACTTTTTTACTAGTCAATTATTTTTTCTTAATATTTATCATTTATTTTATTTGAATTTTTATATATTTTTACAAAATAATTTTCTTACACATTTTTAATAATTTAAAATAAATATATTAAATTACTAAATAATAACATATTTCTTATATGATGAAGTTTTTTTATTTTTATTTCTAAGAAAAGTACAACCTTAATAATAATGAACCTACCATACTCTCAAAGTTAGAAAGAATTAATCCCAGCCCCATGACACATTGAATACTAATAACCATCACCCAAAACAAGGAAAGCCACTACATGAAGCTTGTGCATTTGAAGAGTAGATAATGACATTTGATTCCAACTCACTGAAAATCTGATTTAAATTGTCCCTTCCTCCCACTAACCCTAGGGCTTGATGGGGTCGGCTCAACCACACATGCAGTACGAGTCTAAACATAAAGAATAGTGATTGAGTTTTGTAAGATTCCTATAAAAGGGGGTTGAAGAGTGCTAGTAAAAGGGGTTGAAAATCGCTTTAAGGTTCAATCTTGTCGGAGAGTAACTAATGGGAGCGGGGAAAAATTTGAGGGAAGATGATCCAAGAGGATCATCTCATCGTCAATCAAAGTTAAAGTCTTCAAACAATGGAACAAATGTTACCGTGGTAAATAGCTCATTGACAACTTTTCATCGATGCTTGTTATGTGTGAAGCGACCTCCAGATGAAGAAGTTGTTAGCATATGAAGTTTCGTCAAGGAAGGTTAAAAGTGGTGAAAAATGGTCCAAAAGGTTAACAAAATGGTTTCTAAGATCAAAATATGGTTATAATTTTTATGGTTTATAAGGTGGTTGGAGCTATGGGAATCGAACCCAAAACCTATACAAGGTCTCCACAAGCTCCATTTAACAAAACAACATGGTTTAAATTTTATTAAGGTTGAAAGTTATTGTAAAATGGGGGGCCAAGGGAATAGCCCTTGACCCATGCCAACACCGAGGCCCATTGCAACTATATAATATAAACCATATTATAAGCCAAACGGTGGAAACCTATCCATAGTGTAATGTGGAGCCATATTATATATCATAACCATATTATATATTGAAACCATATCAAATGTGGAGCAGTGGACTATAGCACTAACCATATCACAACCAACCTTATCGGAGGACCTTAGCATAAGTTGGACCGATCCATATAACAAATGCGCCATGTGTTAAACCATATGGAAACCATTTCAACAAATTATATGTTACATTGCAAATATTAGCGTATCAACCAAAAGTGCATGGAGGGAGGAGAGGCCCGCGGGTTTGACCTCGAGACCTCTCCCCACATAGCACATAACACCGAGATCAGAAGAAGAGCCACATATTTGGTTTTATTATTCCCACCTTACCGATTTTCAACCGATTATGATTTCTGGCTATGCATTTGAATTTTCATCCCCAGGGTAGCGCATCGATCTGAAGAAGAGGGTTACCGATCAAGGTCATTGGTCCCTTACCAGGTTCTACGTATAAATGCACCTGCGTATTTACCTCTACAACATGTATTCCTTTCATATACATATACATATCCTCGTAGAGTATGTATAACAAAGGTCAGAGATGAAGACTACAGTGACTAACAGAACAAGTTCATGTCCAAGTTGAAAAACAATTAAGAGAATTTCCATTTTCATTAATCTTGTCATTCTTGGCAGGTTTATCTCCACACATCTCCACTCTGCCATATTGTGGGAATCTCTTCAGCATTGGCCCTTCTAATGGCTGGAGGATGCCATGTCTTTATACCCAAGTTTGAAGCAACTTCTACTATGAATGCAATAAAGAAACACTCTGTAATGGCAATGATCACTGTACCAACTATGCTGGCTGATATAGTTACATATGGAAACCATTCAAGGTACCTTAATATTCCCATAGCTAGTTAAATCCATGTACTACAAAATTTGACAATTAGTAATTGCGCCTAGAGGCGCTCTCCAACCCAGTATGGGAGAGATGTTGTCACGTTAGTAATGTGACTAACAAAATATTAAAAAAATAAACTATTCATGTCGACCTATAATTAAAAATATTTTGATTTGATATTACATTTTAATAAATGTATATTTGTACTTGCATTTCTATTTAGTAGTGTGCGTTTTACAAAACTAATTGTTGGTATGGGCTAAAGGCTAACTGAAACGGCCCATTTTCACTTTTTCAAGTGTTTTTTCCCCAAACGTTTTGCATGAAAATCAAAACCCACAATTTCATTACAAAAAATTGCAATCTAAGTCTTTTGGATACGTGAACTATAGGTTTACATGTTTTTGAGGTCTGTGAATAGACCCAATTGTCAAAATTACAATCTAAACAACGGATTGTTAAACCTGTAATTTGTTTTTTTAATTTACCGATAAGAATAAGAATGAAGAGTTTTATCTAATGTTTAGAAAACGCCATCTATTTTGGATGGTGAATAGGTTTTTGAGGGATCAACATCCGTGCAACAATGGAAGATTTGATGACATCGAATAGCAAAGTATACAACCCTGCCAAAAAAAAATATGACCGTTCACAGTAATATCTCTTCATTCAAATTGGAAGTTTACTGTGATGACCATTGAAAGACGCAGACTGCTTTGGTTCCATGTCTAGACGAAGCAATCTCGTGATTGAGTACTGTAAAATTCAGAATTGAAGATGGAAGACTGTTTTAAAAGTTTCTTTTAACACTACTATAATTAAAGGTATTTTGAGACATTTATTTCAGACAAAATTGCAATTTCGTTTCTACCTTGAGCCCTTTTTTTATTTTTTCATTTTTATTTTAATTCATATTCTAACATTTTGTCACCACTGCGATGATAGAGTCGGGTTTCATAATGGAACAAAGCACCAGAAATTATCCAGGTTATTAAAAAAAATCATTTTACCTTCTTCTTTCCCTATTTCCAAACCATATTTCTCAATGATGTCGTGTTTTGATGCAGGAGCGGCATAGTAGTTCAGGGTTTGAGCCAAGGTTTGAACTGGAGGTGGAAATACTTCAAGGATCCCCTGTTCTAATGCAAGATTAGAAGCATATATTGTTCATGTAGGGTTCGAGGTGGAGGTTTTGATACATCTAAGATCCCTAGTTTTGTTGCATGAACATGCACATACTTTGAACTATTTGGGCGAGGGTTTGAGGCGAAGGCAGGAGCACGAGTTGGAATGAGCACATACTTTGAACTGTTTGGGACAGGGTTTGAGGCAAAAGTATGAGCATGAGTTGTAAAGTTTTGCTGCAGGAACACACACATACTATTGTACTGTTTGGGGTAGGGTTTGAGGCGAAGGAAGGAGCATGAGTTGTAAAGTTCTACTGTAGGAACACGCACATACTATTGAACTGTTTGGGCCAGGGTTTGGGGTGAAGGCAGGAGCATGAGCTGTAAGGTTTGAGCTAGGGTTTGAGATGGAGATGGAAATATATATAAGGTTAAGGCTTTCACACACTGCCTCATGCTAAACCCCAACGACGGATCTCAAGGGTTGTAGCTAATATATTTGACGCCATTTTCTGTTGGTATAATCGATTGGGAAGATATTAGTGAGTACCTATTTGGGGTTTTGGTGTTGTGGCTTTTCCATTAAATCTTCCTGCGAAAATCAAAGCCACATATTTGGGAATTTGGTTATTGCTTATGAATTGATCCAAGCTTCTCCAAGATGGATGACCCGCGAATGAAACATTTATGAAATTTCCACTAAATGTTTGGAGGAAATGTCTCATTCTTTAATCAATGAATCATTCAACTTTTCTCCCTTGAGAAGTATCTTTGTTCCAAAACGAAAATCCATGGAACAATGGCCCATCATGTTTCCCTAGGATAAGGATCACAATCTTCAGCGTGCAATTTTTTATTACAAGAGGAGGTTCCGATTTGGTTTGGAATCTTTGGTTTCTGAAGAATTTGGCACCATGAGAAACAAAGCATGGCTGCAGAGTAGATGCACTAGTCACATGTACCTCCCATATAATATGTAATCATATTTATTCTTTGCAATATGTGCTCTTTATGTTTTTTTCCTATTGATCTCATTGTCAGTTTTCTTAGAATCATTTTTTACTCTTTTGTGATCTGTGAAAATCCCAATCTCTTGCTTCACATCCTATCCAATGTATGCACATGTTGGAAATTCAGCCCTAGATGTCAATGTGTTTCTACCCTTCAACCTAATGACAAACGTCACCTCACCCCCTATCTCCACCCTGTCTTATATGAGGTATATATGTTAAAATAGATGAACAAATGATGGTTTACTATTTAGGAAAGAGGAATAAGTATGAAGGAGGCATATTTTTACAAAAGAATTTGGGAACCATGGAAGGGAGTTGTTTTAGAATAAAGAGTAACCATTAATGGACAAACATACAATTTGGATCTCAAAATAAGGTCCGTAGAAAACCATACATTTGATCATTTATTCATCAGTATAGTATCACTGTCAACAAAACTAAAATAAGGTTAATATCAGGTGGGTACGATCTAAGTATTGATTTTCATAATCATGATGATTTTCTAGATGTTGTTTCCTAATAACCGGATATTAACAGACTTGGAAAATTCACTGTTTAGCTTCTCTATACATAAAAACAAGTTTGAATATATGTAGAAAGATAGACCATAAAATTATTTTCATTTGTATATTTCCCTTAATTGGCCTTTAATGGGATATGTAGAAACTGTTTAGAGGATGTGCTTTCCCACAATAGAAATGGGCCTCAAATCAAGACCAACTAGCCATACCCACTTTCTCAATCCTTTTTAGACCATACAATGTTTTTATTCCCTTTGTTTGAAGTACAATTATGCATTTGGGCCCGTGGTATCAGAGAAAATTGCAGCACTAAGACAAGAAAAGACAGGTGAATTGGTTTCCTCTATGAACATTCATTCTGTTAGTGAATTAAAAGTCTCAAAGATTACATTACAAATGTATCACCAGAATATGGATCGAACATTCTCTTTAGTACGTGAAACATTACTTGATAGTCTCCAGCTGTATCCAAATGCTAGATACAATCGTCCCACATTAGCTATAAATTTTTGGAGAGCTCTATCATGCTCCTCTCTTAATTTATTTCCCTATTTACATTTATAAGGCTTTTACTTGACAACAGAAAGTATCTCCAAGCAGAGCTTTCTACTCCATATGTTTAGTGTGTTGCTAATCCTTCCTTACAACTTTAATACATTGTTACTCTATGTAAATGGGCATTTATCATACTTATCATAATATAGTAAGAATAGAGTAGAAAATGTTACTTTATAAAGAACAGAACACATAACGCTTATGAAAAACATTAAACTTCTAATCGATCGGATGACTTAGGAAACATTTAAGCTTAATAGTAGCTACATGTAGAATTTTACAAACAAATTAAGTCTCATCATTCTCTCATGATTTGTAATCCAGAGTCTACCTTTTCACACCTTCCAGATAGGTACCACTTGATCTCCTATGGAGAAGCTGGTAAAAGTTTCAACTTCAATACAATAATTCTTAGGTTTAGTTGTTTAATGGTCAGGACAATAAAAGGATGCCTTAGAAGTAGGAATCTGGATGAAAGATTGTGAGAAATTAATGCTACTGCTACATAACAAAGGACACTTTAAGCATTTTCTCTATAACTATGTTAACCCTTTATTTTAGATATCAACTTATGAAGATAATTATGCTAAAAATACAGTAATATTAATGTAAACCAGAAACAGTTGATATTACGTTATAGTTACACTACTACATCTAGCAGCATTTAAACACAATTATTTAAGACAATTCAAATACTCGATAGTTATGATGGAAACTTGTTGTTTGGCCTCATTGGTTTTCAGATGTAACTTTGATTCATTAGTTGAATAGCTAGTTACTTTTTTTTTCGTGTGAAAAGAAAAACAAATATATGCGTAGCTTTTTGGTGGAAGAATTTACTCTCTCACCACAGGCAATGGTAAATCATTATAATTGTATATAGGTGGATGGCTAATTATATCAAATGAAAACTATATATGTAGGAGGGTGCTCTTAGAGCAGGGTTCCATAGTTGGATTTTTAACTAAAGGGAACATTATATAGCTAAAATATCAAGGAACATCTTGATACACTATTTGCTTGTTTCTGGAACTACCTTTCAAAGGACTTGTAAAAGCCTGATCTTCTATAGAGCAGGGACACACGTTTCCAAAACATTTGATGTGGAAATGTAGATTATTTTTGTCGGGATTTAATATGATGAATGGATTGAGAAAATATGTTCACTACTTTTCTTTTTTGGTCATCCATTACCCCTTATGGACATTTTGGGCTATGGAGACTGTTGTGAAATATTGTTCAGCTTTTAATGTAACATGTTTTCCAAATATTGTATTTAAGGTGATTGGTTTTTGTTTTGGATCATTGCTTTTGACAAAAAATGAGATCGAAAATTTTGTAGGTCGTAGTAGAGGATTGCGTTTTCAATGTTGATTGTCTATGAATCTTTGCAAAGAACACAAAGGTTATTGTTTTAGCATATCAAGAGGGTAGTGGCAAAGATAAATGTTGTTTTAGCATATCAAGAGGGTAGTGGCCAAGATAACTGTTGCCTTAAAAAACAACACATATAATGATAATTGAACCTTGCTTTTATCAGAATTCCTTCAGATGCTCTACAATCAACGCAATTCATGCACCTAGTTGTTGGTGCGTTTTTCCAGAGGAGACAATTTCCTACAGGAAGAGGGTTACTGCATTTTATATCAGATTGTATTTGACTTCTTCAGACTATTGAAAGACTGAAATACCTTCAATATTTCTTATCCTAAATCTCTAAACTAGTGGTGTCTTCTACAACACTCAAGGGATTACTTATTTGAGACAAGAGGTGTGCAAAAATAACTCAGATTTGCTTCTCAGGTTTATCCAACTCTTGTTTGAAGAAGTAGAAACGATTTATATCAGTTGGAAGGGTGTTAGCATCAACATCTTATATAAAGGGACAAGTCTACTTATCTCAGTAAAAAGAAACACTTCCAGGCATGTAATACAATGAATTCTTATTATATATCAGTCCTTGTATTGTTGCTTCTCATTTTCTGTTTCAGTTTGTGTATTTTTGTTTTCTTGTTAAGATATGAATATTTAAATGATCTCTATATCATACATGGCCCTAACCTTGAAACCAAAAGTTACTATGCCTTGAAAACACAATTGGAAGCTTTAAAGGAGAGTGCAAGAATCATATTTGAACTAAGTTGTGAAGAAGTTAGTGGGTAGAGGAAGTGTTTAACGAAATATCAAAACCAAAATATTCCATACAATATATCTTCAAGCCTCTAGACTCTAACAGTACGCTACAGTAGATGGAAAGTGAAGTGTTTGACAAAATCAGGATTTAAATAACCCTTACAGTAAGCCTAACCATTATCAGTTGGCAAGAGAAAATAAAGTAGCAGTAGTTTAAAGGAGGAGTAGTGGTATAAACAAGTCTGCCCTAACAACAATTGAATAATGTGTTATATTGTATTTGGTATAATGTAATGTTGTTATATTGTATTTGGTATCAAAGGTTTAGACAATGTCTATGACATTAATAATGTGTAACAAAATTATCCCCATTTCTTGTAAAAAAAAAGTCACCAGCAAACAAGCATTGGAACATTCTCATATAAGCTAGATTTCATAAACCTCACAATGTTTCTAAAGATCTTATCTGTAAGCATACTGGTCTAAGTATCATGATTCATGATTCAATTATTTGTAGAAATTTTTTGGATAAATATTGAAATATGACGTTCAATGAAATATAGACCACTATGCTTAGTTCAATGGAGTATATGTTTGAGAAATATGACGGCACAAAAATTATCCATAGGAGGCTTTTTGAAAGAGGAGTTCAGACAGTTCTTGGAAATGTAGCAGATACAAGGGAGGTATTTTTTACAATACAATGTGTTGATGTTGAGTTGAATTGTGTGAAAAGGTCCGTGACCGTGGAAATCAGATGACGGCCCTGGGGCTATCAATACAGGAAAGAAAATGCTGTTGCAGATGAAATTGATAGGACTCAAGCCAAGGAATTGGAGAAGAAGCAATTTCCTAGTGGATACTTTTGCAAGTCTTTGTATTCTTCCGTCGTTTCGGGCCAACTCGCCGAGTTCTTCCGCTGAAAACACTTAGAATTTTTTTGAAATTTTTCTTCCTTTCCCCGGCACTTCCGCAACTTTGTCGGCGCAACTCAGCCAATTTCGCCGATCATGTTGACTCCACTCAGTGAGTTTCGCTGCTGTTTCGACTCAAAACTCATAACTTTCCACCGAAATTTTCCTTCTTTTTCGGCGAACTTATTGATTTTCTATCGGTTTGTTGTGGAGCAACTTGCCAAGTTTCGCCACCAACTTCGGCGCAAACTCGACAATTCTAGCCGGAAACTTCGACACAATTTAGTGAGGTCTGCCGAAACACATCGACTCAACTCCACGAGACTCACTGAAATAGTTAGGCAAAACACTTAGAAATTTTTTGAAAAATTTTGAAATTTTGAAATTTTTCTTAACGGTCTGTGCTAAGGAGGAAGCATACTTACATCTGCATGCTACCTGACTTGGCCCATCAGGCCCAATGTTGCAACCTACGCTCTGATACCATTTTGTAATGTACCCACCTACGGACCCAATTCCCTAAAGGGAACAAGGTACCAATATCTGGGGCTTTTACATAAGCTCAACCCATTCATTAGATTCACAGCCATAAATTTAATGTGTGCAGATGCATATCAGTTAAACATGCACAGTGGAATAAAACATATTCATTAACAAACTCTTCATATGCATTCAACATATCAATAAGAGTCATTAGTTTAAGCATTGCAGAGGCAAATCACATAGACAGAGAAACACTTATCTTTAATTTGCAATTATCCCAAACAACTAGCTATGTTGCTGCAACGTTCCACCCAACCATAGGTCTCTACCCAACCTGTATTCTTTCAACACTCAAAGACCACCCCCGAGCTGGGCATGATTTCTACAAGGAAAAGGGGACATTCAAGCTCATGCACGACCAATTAATCCTTTCATCCAAGCCAAGCCAGTCCATAGCTGGGTTTATCGGGCTAAATCTGAACCCTGGATGCTTGCACTCAAGCTCAAGACAAAGCAATGGAGACCCATAACCCATACCCCAACATACTCTTTCTACACACAACAAAAACGATCTTTGGGCAGGGATACACATTTACAACAGAGGTGTTCACAAAACAGGGTCCACATTGGCTCTCCCAACTCGTGGTTCACCCAAAACAAACTGTGGAATTTAGAATTCAACCCTAGGGAGCAAAATCGATTTCTCCCACTGGTTATGATCCTTTCCAATGGCCTAAACGGCCTCCAGGAAGACCCAAAATCATTCTATTCTCTTCCCCATTGGTAACCATCACAAAAATGCCCCTTCCCAGCTAGAAAGATGAAGGAGAACACAAAAAACCCATGGAGAAAAACGACCAGGTAGCTAGAGCTGCGTGAGAGAGAAAGGCAATGGTAAATAATGGCTTAGAGAGCAATTTCATGGCTATTTTCTTGCCCAAGGAGACAAAAACGATTTTCCATGAAGGGTGGCTTTCCCATACCCGAATTTGGACAGCCATACCTCTCCATTCCCAAGGCATTAACTACCTCAACCAACTCTTGGGAGAAAATGAATGATTGGGTACAAAAGTCAACATGGGTAGTTGAGGGTTTGATGGGTTCTCTCATTGACACTTGGCTTGACTTGATTGGCTCAACGGTTTGAATTTTTTCCCTCCCAATTCCTTGTAAAATCATGCCCCCATCTCTTGTTGCATTGCATAACTAGTTGTGGGTATTTTATTAAAATGCATATTTACATGATATTCACAATTCCATTGTGCATGGCGAGCACGTAAAGCATATGCATCAATAAATCGATGGCAGGGCCTTGGCCTTGAACTCCTCACCATGATTTTATAACAATATTACATCATGTACATTTCAATTGCAATGGGGTCGAACAGGGGATGTTACAATTGAGGGCACACATGTTTTTTTTTTCTAGTAATATCATTTGGGGAGGAAAAGTAATATTATTTAATCATTATGTAGAAATAAGATTGTAACAAATCTCTCCCCTTGATGGTTTTTGTTCCCAAAATCATGTATTTAATATTTAATGGCAGACCCATGTAATTGACATTATTGACATTTGTTCTGAAAATCTTGTCCTTATTAAGTTTGCCATGTAGTCTGTCCATACATGCTATGCTTTATCCTTGTTCCAATTTTCAATGCTCCAAGAACTTCACTTCCTAGTTAATTGTTTTGTAGTTTCCATTGTCCTTACTTCACTCCTGCTCAGGAATTTGCCTCCAAGAATTACTTTTTGTTATCTTGTAATTTTTGGTTTAAAAATTGACCGTTGAAAATAGCTTTGTTTTACCGTAAATTGTCAGATCAAACAAGACTTGTTTTCAGATGTAAACACATTATCTATTAAAGTTCAAATTAGAGATTTCCAAACTTGGCTATCAAAACTCCCAATGGCCATACTTAAATTACTTGGAATTATCAATTGCTAGTAGCAACAATAATAGTTCAAGGGGAACATAATTGCAACAATAACATCTGAGTATTGAAAAAAGAGAGTATTGAATCAGTTAAGAAACACTGACATTTGGTCACTGTAGCCTACAATAAGTTTAAATATAGACACAATAATCGTTGCTACTTGCACCTGTCTCATCGCATCCTTAAATATCTACAAGACAATTGAGAGGGACAATTTCAAAGATAAACATTAAGATAATATCCAAAGCTTGTGATACTCACAAAATTAGCTTCAAATCGCTGAAAATATGGGATATTTACATCTTAAAAACCAAAATTTTCCATCTGCTATCTGGAAGATTAACCTTCTATTCTGCTACATGATTAAGGCATAAGAAGAAAGGACTTGGGGAAATGCATTTTTACTTGTAGTAGATAATTCATTGGAAAATATGATAGTCAAAACTGGTGCAAGGTACAAAAAAGAAGCTCCCCAAACTAATGGTAGCCTCAAAACAAACAAGGACCGTAGGAGGGTCGAGATGCCAGAGAGTAGAAGCATGGTTGACACCACCTTTGTTGTATCTTCCTTTCTAGAAAAAAACTCATGATAAGAATATACAATGTCGGGTGCAAACTAAAGATATCAAATATTTTTGAACAAAAATTCCCAAGGTGACAAAATGCAATTTTTGTCTGTAACAATACATAGAAATTCACAGATGATTGGAAGGAAAATTACTCACATTACTTCCATCCAAGGAAGGAACAATCACCAATGGGATAAGGATTAAAGATCCCATGATAGATAGATAATGTTGAATATCATATAATGTTAGAAAAACTGTGCACAAACACCATCAGAAATGATAAGATATACCACCTATGCTAGAATCTAAGCATCCTTGTCAACGTGAGAAAAATTTACATAAAAGAGAATAAATGAGAAATACCCCATGTCAAATCCACCAAATTCCACAAATTTGCATATTAGAAAATTCAAAATGTTAATTTTTCTTAGTGTAAATAGTAAAGCCATTGCATTTATCTATTTCACAATTCAGAAGAATGGCACATCAAAATGCCCAATTCCTCTAAATGTAAAAGCATTTGATTTATATATTCAACAATTCTATACATAAGCAATTTAAAATTGTAAGATTGTTTCATTTTGTAGGAGACAGTAGCAAAATTCTCTTTTTAAAAATTTAGAGATAAGAAAATTCCACAAAAGCAGGATTCATGGTTTATGAGCAAGGCTTAAACCTGGTTTCTGAATAAGCAAACCAATGTTACAAAACCCAGGGCGGGAAGGGATACAGTGGTTGTTTTACAAAAAGAAAAGTGACATGCATTATTAGAATAAAGAGATATGCGCTTCAATCTAAGAACAATTCCGAAGCGCGGGAGCTCGAAAATGAGATTGAAAGAGTTCAAGAACTTTTTCTCCCATTCCTCCTACTTGTAGATCCTTTTTAATTTTTTCTTCACTTCCTCTTTTTGAGGGGAATCTTGAAACAATGAATCCCATTTATCAAGTGTGGATATTTCTTGAGCAGAAATCTCAGGCTTTGATACCTACCCATAGTCTAGGAGTCTCTCTGATCTCATATTTCAAGTGAGAGGAGTTGATTGTCACTTCTTCTTCTGCATCTTTGTGACAATGACAAATTTATTTAAAGACAATTGACCTAAGGTAAGTGAATACTATTATAATTCATGAGGTGAATTTGCAGTGAAGAAAGGACACTCAACATGTTATGCCATTCTAGGGTTTTAGTACAAGTGTTAACACCCAAAAATTGTTCACCTAGCTTATCCCCCTAGTCACATAACCCATTTATCTCTTTTTCTTACATTGTTGGACTCCAAAAACCCAAAAATCCCTAAGTTGGTAACCAAATGGGAAAAACATCATTTATATCCCTCCTCAATTAATGAAAATCCTCCAAAAAGGGATAAAATCCCACAAAAAAGGGTCAAAATCCCCAAAAAGAGTAAAAGTAAAAGGGGAAATAGTCAAAATAAAATAAAACGTAGGGAAATCATCAAATACCACCAGGAAATACTAGTCGTTGCCCAATACCACGAGACAATACACAACCACCCAAAATTACTATAAAAAGGTGGTGGAGGCCCCCCATTCCATATCCAACGTTCACTCTTCCTACCCTTATGCTGCCTAAATTCCCATTGAAACCCCAACTTCCCTTTGAGCTTGTGTTTCCCCATTTTGGTTGATCTTAGACCACTATTAGAGAATTAGTAGAAGAGAAAGGAACCTTGGAGACCCGGAGCACCACTCTTCGTACGACTACGAGGGCCCCCATCTACTCACCTTTTTAGGTAAATATCCATTGTAAATCATTCTTTAAAGCATAATACAAAATCAACATTTGATTCATGGGTTCCAATTGATTTCTTGTTTTACTGCATTAATCATTTAGTTTAGCTATTTTTTATTTTTATTTGCACTGACAGACTACCCTTTCATGAACTACTACTAAGGGTTCCATAACCCTTAGTAAGTGTCCTTTTGCACTAGCTGGTGTGAAAACACTAGCTACAACAACAACAAAATATAATATGTTATATATGGATTTATGTTTCAGTAAGTGAATGGAATGAAGGATCCCTAAATTTAAAGGTGAGGATAAAAGGGGAAAATTCACATACCACTTTTTCTAGAGCTCTTGGTTCGATGTGGATCCCTCGAACTTGTGTATGATCAAGGATTAAACCCTGCCAATCCATGAAATGTTAATTTCCAATTAGATGAAACACATGTCTAGTTACTCTCTCAATCCTTTAGAGAAATCCTCCTAAATTCACTTAATAATGGCTTCTCCTCTAGGAACACCAAAATTTGCGAACATCCTACATATTTAGACCTTTACAAATATACCCTCAATTTTTAAGAGTTACTCTCTTTAAAAATTTTCATCTTAAAATTCTAAAAATCAATCAAACCTGGTATTGTTATTATCACTGTTGTGACACTAAAATTACTAATCCAAACCCTAAATGCTAAGAATTTGTTTGCTTGAAACCATCATATAAATTCTAAAAAAAATTTGGTCATGTCGTTATTAGGGTTTGTGGATGGTTGACTTAGTTCTTCACTATTATAGATCTAGTACATTTTCGATCTAGAAATAACAATAAAAAAATAAAAATGGGTGTTTTGTACTTATGATCTGCACTGCACTGGGCCTCAACTCCTCTACCATGAAACTCTATGAAGTTCCAAAATAAAACCCCCTTTTCCATAAAACCCTTTGAAATTCCAAAATAAAACCCTCTAAAATTAAAAAACAGAGCCCCCTTTGCAATGAAACTTTCTAAAATTCCAAAATAAAATCCCAATTGAAACCCCAAATTATCTCAATGATCTCTCATGCTCTTCCCGCCAATCTCTTAATTTTATACCCTTTTTTGTTAATATTACAGATAATATAATAGTTAATTATAATATATTAACTATACTATATTAATATTATTACATATTATATGGTAAAACATATTATTAATTTATTATATATAACATCTCATATATAATAACTTATATATATAATTCCTCAGATGCGGGTGATCAATCATCCCAGACAACGCATGATCATGTCGTCGCAGAGACCTCAGTAGCCACCCACATGGAAACCTCTAGATATTCCTGAAGTTCTTACAAATGAGAGGGGGGGGTGAATCAGTTGTAATTATAACAATAATCAATTTATCTTTCCTTTTAAAATTTTATTAGCATTCACAACATGATTGTCAAGATAATGAATAAGATAAGCAAAGAACTACTAATCATCATTCACACATATGATGTACACAGACACAGATATTCATGAGGAAACCCATAAAGGGAAAAACCTCTTCTTCTTATAATGATAAGCAGTCTTTAACTCCTATACATCAATTATCTTTGAGCACCAACTCAAGATGAGGCTACAACCTCTGTTTAACAAGCTGCAACTTGTTGAGAGCACCAACTCTCATGTTTTTCTAGCACCCCCTCCCAATATTCAAGCATCAACCTGATTTACAGAGGAAATCAATCCTCCCGAGCACCTCCCTTCCACCCTATGTAAGAATTTTTCAGTCAATTATATTTCACTGGTTCAGATATATCAGTACATACCCTTTTCATTTTTGTTATGTGCTGCTACAGCTTGGGTTTCTGGGCATTCTATTCTTCATTAAATCGAGCCACACATTTTTCTTCTGAATTGTTTTCTCTGAATCATAGCTTCATCTTCTTCAACCAGCAACCACTCCTCTTCATCTTCTCCATTGTCACACACATTTTGTTCTGCTCGATTGGTTTTATAGATGCTGAAGTTATATGCCTCGGTCTCTTTAACTTCCATATGTTCCAATTCTAAAACTGAAGCTGTCTCTTTACCTTATAATTTGAAAATTGAATTGTCTCTTTGACTTCCAGAAATCACACGCTGTAACCGACTAATTAATAAATAAATAAATGTTTGTGAGTCGCAGCCTTTCTGAGTCGCAGTTTGTTTGAGTCGTAGCTTGTCTGAGTCGCAGATGTCTGAGTGCAGTTGTTTGAGTCACAACTGTCTAAGTCACAGCTTGTCTGAGTCACAACCTGTATAAGTCACAACTTGTCTGAGTCGCAGCTGTATGAGTCGTAGCTGTCTGAGTCGCAGGCTGTCTGAGTCGCAGTCGTCTGAGTTGCAACTGTCTGAGTTGCACTTTGTCTGAGTCGCAGCTTGTCTAAGTCGCATCTTGTCTGAGTCGTAGCCGTCTGAGTCGCAACTGTCTGAGTCGCAGCTTGCAGCTCACAACTGTCTGAGTCGCAGCTTCAATAAACTGACTTTAGTCGTACCTGTCCGAGTCACCCTCCTTGTCTGCTTTCCAAACATCAATGAAAACTAAATCATAGTACCAACAATCGCCTCCTTTGGCATTGATGGAAACCTAAAATTTATGATGTTGCAAGTGTAATCACCGAATTCTTGTCATATGAAACTACCTAAACTTCTCCCCCTTTGACATCAATGTCAAAGAAAACATGAAAATACATCTCCCCCTATCAAGATGAACTTAGAAACCAACAAAGAAAACATTCTGTAACCATCTCAGAATTACATCAGATATGCAATAAGCACAAACTCCCCCTGCCAAAGTGAACAAGTTAGTTGGAATAAGATATGACACCCAACTTATGGCGTAGATATTCAAATTGGATTTTGGATAAGGGTTTAGTAAAGATATCAAAAATTTGTTCTTTAGAAGGAATGAAATGTAATTGGACAATTCTGTTTGTAACCTGCTCCCTTAAAAAATGATACTTGATTGGAATGTGTTTGGTTTTGGAATGAAGAACATGGTTCTTGGAAACACTAATGTCACATGTGTTATCACAATGAAGAGGAATAGATTCAACATATGTTACTTTTAGATCTGCAAGAGTTTGAATAATCCATAGAACCTGTGTACAACATGTGGGCACAACAATGTATTCAGCTTATGTGGTAGACAAAGCTATAGATCCTTGCTTCTTACTTAGCCATGCTACTAGTGAATCACCTAAGAAGAATGCACCTCCACTTGTGCTCTTTCTTTCAACCAAACAGTTTTCCCAGTCAACATCTGAATATGTTGTTAACTAAAAGTTCTGATTTCTAGGATACCAGAGACCATAAGTCATTGTGCCTTTCAAATATTTGAATATCCTCTTAACAACTACTAAATGGATTTGCTTAGGAGCAGACTGAAATCTACCTACCATACCAACAACTTGCGTTATATCAGGATGAGATGCTATGATGTACAACAGGATACCTACCATTGACCGATATGTTCTTTGATCAACATCTGGTGATACATCATCCTTGTTGAGCTTGCATCCAACAACCATGGGTGTGCTGACAGGTGAAGAATCTTCCATATGAAATCTCTTCAACATCTCCTTAAAGTACTTCTCTTGGGAGAGAAATAAACCTTTAGAACTCTAATTTATTTGAAGACCAAGAAAGAATGAAAACTCTCCTTTCATTGACATCTCAAACTCAGATTGCATGGCATTAGAAAACCAATGAACAAAAGAGTCATTAGTACATCCAAAAATAATGTCATCCACATAGACCAAAACAACTAATAAATCAGCACCTTCAACCTTGATATACAAATTACTGTCAACCGTACCTTTCTTGAAACCTTTGTCTAGTAGATACTTATCCAATCTATAATACTAGGCTCTTGGTGCTTGTTTCAATCCATATAGTGTCTTCTTCAGTTTGCAAACATAGTTAGGATTGCCTGTCAGTTGAAATCCTTTAGGTTGCTCCATATAGAATTCTTCTTCCATATTTCCATTAAGAAATGCTTATTTAACATCCATCTGATACACTTTGAAGTTTTTGTGGCTAGCATATGCAAGAAACATTCTAATGGCTTCTAATCTTGCCACTGGTGCAAAGGTTTCATCAAAATCCCGACCCTCAATTTGTGCATACCCTTTACAGACCAATCTAGCTTTCTTCCTCACAACCCGTCCTTGTTCATTCATCTTGTTTTTAAACACCCATTTAGAGCCTATTACATTCTTATTTGTAGGTCTAGGAACAAGTTCCCAAGTATTATTCTTCTCAATTTGATCAAGCTCTTCATTCATGGCTTTAATCCAATCTTCAACTTTACTAGCTTCATCAAAGTTCTTGGGTTCAACCATAGATAGAAAAGTAATCTGTGATTGCTTCAATCAATTTTCTTCTTGTCTGAAATCCTTTATTCTTGTCACCAATTATCTTACTTTCAGGATGATTCTTTTTAACAATTATGGAAGGTGATTTTGTTTCTGTTTGTTGATTTGAAAGTCCAGGGTATTTTTTAAGGATTATAAAAGTATACTTAAGTATAGTATTCTAGGCGATTATTTTGGATTGAAAAAAACATATATATAGGTTGGTAGGCGATTATTAAATATGAAACCTACAATTTACTCCTGAAACTAGTGAATTTTGGCGAATATTATGATAAAAAAACATATTTTATGTAAATATAGGCGATATTAGAGACTAAAAATGACCAAAGAGCGAATTTATTTTTTGAAAAAATGCCCCGAAAATAGCCAATTGGCGAAATTTCGCCCCTAAAAATTTCCTTGTTTGAAACTACCTGAATATTTGCATCTCCATCATCTGACTCAAAGTCTTCTCTTTCTGATTCTTGGACCTCTTCATCTTCAATTTCAATTGTATTCTCTGCATCTGATTCAATACTGCTTATCTGATAATTTTTAACTGAGATTTCTTCATCAATTTTAATGTCAATACAATCAACTAATTTATGCAATCTTTTATTATAGCATCTATATCCTTTGTTGTTTGTTTCATATCCCAAAAAGATACCTTCATCAGCTCGATCATCATACTTGCCAATATGTTCATCATTATTTTTAATGTAGCATTTACTTCCAAAGATTTTGAAATGCTTAATAGTAGCAGGTCTCCCAAACCAAAGTTCATAAGGAGTCTTATCATTGTTTGGTCTTAGATGCGCTTTGTTAAGAATATGGACAGTTGTATGAATTGCTTCTACCCAATAAATCTGAGAAATGTAATTCTCATTCATCATTGATCTTTCCATTTGCTGAACTGATTTATTTTGTCTTTCCACTACTCCATTTTGCTGCGAAGTCCCTGGAATAGTATATTCCCTTTTGATCCCATGTTTATCACATAATTATTTAAAATCTCTTGAACTAAATTCTCCTCCTCTATCAGACCTTACTGCCTTCAATCTTTTTCCTGTTTGATTCTCAGTCAGAGCCTTAAACACTTTGAACTTTTCCAATGCTTCAAATTTTTCTCTCAGAAAAGCAACCCACGTGAGCCTAGAATAATCATCAATAACCAACATGAAATAGTTTTCTTTTCTTGTACCTTCCTTCTTGGATGGTCCACATAAATCCATATGTACTAACTAAAGGGGCTTATTTGTTGATGTAAAACCTTTTGATTTAAAATGAGCGCGGGTCAGCTTTCCCATTTGACATGACTTACACATCGAATCATATGGCTTTGATATCTTTGGAAGATCCTTTACTGCCCTATTGTTACTAAGTTTGATTATATGATAAAAATTCAAATGTCCAAGTCTCTTATGCCACAACCAACTCTCATCATATTTGCTTAGATGACATTCTTCCTTTTCTTAATTCAAAACATAAACATTATTTTCTGTCCTTATGCTTTTGCAATCAATTGTCTCGAGGGTACATATTTTATCTTGCAACCTTTCGAATTAAAAACTACTTCACACCCTTTGTCGCAGACCTAACTGACACTAAGGAGGTTATGTTTTAAACCATGTACAAACAACACATCTGGAGCTTTTCCTCTGCCATGACTCAATCTTACCATCCCTTTTCCTTCGATTTTTCCTGGAGCATCATTTCCAAAGGTCACATTTCCTGACTCTACTTTCATTTAGAGACAGAAATTTATTTTTATCACCTGTCATGTGTTTAGAACAACCACTGTCAATATACCAGAGATCCTTTTTCCTTTGAGCAGAAAGTACTAATCCACATGTCACTTTCTTTCTTTTTCCAAACCTTAGCCTTTTCAAATGTATAATTTATTCTCGGATTTGTTTTGTACTTCCTTAAATGACAGTCTGAAGCTTTGTGTCCAAAATTATGACAAACAAAGCATTTTGGCTCATTATTTAATATATCAAAAGAGTTGATATGTTGATAATCGGTTCTTCTTTTAGTTGTGGAGTGAATTGAGTGATATCCTTGTTTCCTCACCGACTGTCCAGCTCTGTTTTGTAGCAGCTGACTCTTTGACTTCCATAGTTGCATACTTCTAAATTGAATTCCATAATTTGCAATTTTATGACCAAAGTTAGAACAATAATAGCAATAACCATAGACATTTTTTTGGTACCTGGATATTGGTCTTCTTTCCGGGCTTGATTGCTTTGTCTCTTATTGGCTATGTTCCTGATCAGATCTCAAATTATATTTATTAATTTTGGTTAGCAGGGTATGATCATCATCTGACTGTCTTCTACTTGAACCACTTTCATAACCTAGGCCAGTCTTTATCAATGGAGATCTTTGTTTACTCAGGATGCTATTCAGTTCTTCTGAGGCTTTGATACTTGACAAATTTTGGTGGTACAAAGCTTGAAATTTCTCCAAATCTTTTCTAGGTTTTACTACTTCTTCTTCCAAAGCTTCACATCTCAAATTTTTCTCTGCTAATTTTTGTTTTAGAGTGTCTTCTATTTTCTTTGCTTCTTCTAATTCTAATTTTAATAGCACAAAATATTCACTTGTTCCTTTACCATTCTTTTCAAGATGTATCAACAAATGTTTTTGTTCTCTCTGCTTAAGTCTGAGTCTGTCAATCTCTTCTAAAGCACCGATTAATTCACTTTCTATGTCAATCATAGCTTCTTCATCATTATGATCATCTATGGCCATAAGCATAAAATCATTCATTCTATCTTCACAAGATGAATTGCTATCTATATCCTCTGAGGAGTCATCATCATTTGCACACAAACTTTTATTTTTATTGTATTTCTTAAATTTGTATTTATCTTCATCATTAGAAGTTTGATCTTTTTTCTTGTGAGGACATTTAGAGGAAAAATGACCTATCTTACCACAGTTAAAATATTTAAAGGGCAGCTTGTCTCTATATTTACCTGATCCTTTCTCCAATCTTCTTACAAATTTTGCCTCAATCTCATCTGCTCCAGAATCCATATTCTTATCTGCTTTAAAGGATGATTCTCTAGTGATGAGTTTATCTGTACTAATCCTCATTTCATAAGCAGTTAGAGTTCCTAGGAGTTGATCAATGCCCATAGTTTTAAGATCATTTAACTCTTCTATTGCTGAAACTTTGGGGTTAAGTTTATCAGGAAGAGATCTTAACATTTTTTGAATTAAGGATTCTTCTTCAATTGTTTCACCGAGGCCCTTCATAGCATTCACAAGCTCTTCAACCCTTAGGAAATATTTACTAACATTCTCATCCTCATTCATCTTTAGTTGTTCAAATTTCAACTCGTATGTCTGCAATTTGGCATCTTTTACTTTCTCATTCCCTTGATAACTGATTATAAGTTTGTCCCACATTCCTTTGGCAGATTCAAGATGCATAACTTTTATAAATTTAGCTTCTGCAAGACCACTGAGAATAGCATTCATTTCTTTTGCATTAAAGGTAAATTCCAGTTTGTCATCTTTGGTGGCTAGTACAATGGGATTTACATATCCAGTTTCAACTACATCCCATACATCAACACCTAAGGACATAAGATAGGTTCTCATTCTAACCTTCCAGAAAGCAAAATTTTTCCCATCAAACAGAGGAGCCTTATTGATTGAATTTCCATCATGACTAGCCATGTTTTAAGCTCATATATCTACCTTTAAATAAAAGGAACCCGCTCTGATACCAATTTAAGTTGTTATAACTGAGAGGGGGGGGTGAATAAGTTGTAATTATAACAATAATCAATTTATCTTTCCTTTTAAAATTTTATTAGCATTCACAACATGATTGTCAAGATAATGAATAAGAAAAGCAAAGAACTAGTAATCATCATTCACACATATGATGTACACAGACACAGATATTCATGAGGAAACACATAAAGGGAAAAACCTCTTCTTCTTAGAATGATAAGCAGTCTTTAACTCCTGTACATCAATTATCTTTGAGCACCAACTCAAGATGAGGCTACAACCTTTGTTTAACAAGATGCAACTTGATGAGAGAACCAACTCTCATGTTTTTCTAGCACCCACTAGAAGGAAGCACCCACTCCCAATATTCAATCATCAACCTGATTTCCAGAGGAAATCAATCCTCCCTAGCACATCCCTTCCACCCTATGTAAGAATTTTTCAGTGAATTATATTTCACTGGTTCAGATATATCAGTACATACCCTTTTCATTTTTGTTATGTGTTGCTACAGCTTGGGTTTCTGGGCATTCTATTCTTCATTAAATCGAGCCACACATTTTTCTTCTGAATTGTTTTCTCTGAATCATAGCTTCATCTTCTTCAACCAGCAACCACTCCTCTTCATCCTCTCCATTCTCACACACATTTTGTTCTGTTCGATTGGTTTTTATAGATGCTGAAGTTATATGCCTTGGTCTCTTTAACTTCCGGATGTTCCAATTCTAAAACTGAAGCTGTCTCTTTACCTTCTAATTTAAAAATTGAACTGTCTCTTTGACTTCCAGAGCTCACACGCTATAACTGACTAATTAATAAATAAATAAATGTTTGTGAGTCGCATCCTGTCTAAGTCGTAGTTTGTCTGAGTCACAGCTTGTCTGAGTCGCAGTTGTCTGAGTCGTAGTTTGTCTGAGTCATAGCTGTATGAGTCGTAGCTGTCTGAGTCGTAGCTTGTATGAGTCACAGTTATCTGAGTTGCAGTTGTTTGAGTCGTAGTTTGTCTGAGTTGCAGCTTGTCTGAGTCACAACTGTCTGATTTGCAGCTGTCTGAGTCACAACTGTTTGATTCGCAACTATCTGAGTCGTAGCTATCTGAGTCATAGCTTGCAGCTATCTGAGCCGCAGCTCGCAACTTCAGTAAACTGACTTCAGTTGCAGTTGTCTGAGTCACCCGCATTGTCTGCTTTCCAACCATCAATGACAACTGAATCATAGTGCCAACAATTCCCGCCATGCTCATTTACGAGCTTCCTCCTCCTTCGTATACGCTCTTAATGCATCCCGACCCTTCAGATGGCATCAAGTTGTTCAACGTACCTGGTTAATCATGGCGCTCTTGTGTGATTTAATGGCCCCTAGGGAGGTTAACATTCCTCCTTTAAGCATATTCGATTATGGTTTCAGTGCTCTTAGATTTGGTAAGCCATCTAGTCTTCCCTCTCAGAGTTATTTTGGAAGGTTGTATGGTATTTGGTTCAATCCAGCTCTCATAGGGATTTGGTTTTGTTTGGTTTTTCTAGCTTGGTAGGTCATTCAGACTCTCTTCCAGTCATCTCCAGCTCAAAGGCCTCTGTATTGGGGCGACACTCTATACAGGAAAAAGACTAAAACCATGGCACGCAGAATCAGAGCCACCCCTCGCCATGGTAACATAGGAAGAGGGCGTGATGGCAGAAGATGCCATGGTGGGTTAGCCAACAATGGCTATGATAATTCAGTCCCATATCACTTGAGAGAAATTTTAGATGATTGGGAAGAAGAACTGGTTAAAAAGTATCTTATCGGTTGAAGGGATCGGATCAGACGCAACCATTATTGGTTTGTCAAGAATTCCTTGGCCCAATTTCTCATGCAATCTGAGGATTTCTCTCTAAGGAAATCTCCAACTCTTTCTCATTCCCCTGCTCCAACTCTGCATTCTGCAACCTCTCCAGCGACATCCCATGTATCCAAGCTGTTGGGGCAACTTGGACCTGATCATGGCAAGGGAATTCAACAACAGGTGGACAAATTGAACATAGCTTCACCCAACAGCCACAAGCGCAAGAACGAGGATGGAAAGCATGTGGACCATCCTCATTCATGAAGATGACTCCTGTACATGCAAAAACGGTCCCGGAAAATACCTCCAGCTCTCGGGACTAATGCTTCCCAATCATCGAAGAGCTTCTGTACAATACAGATGCAACTTGCAAGTCCAAGTAACTGTGTTGTTCATTTCTTTACCCTTTCTGTTAATTGTTAGTTGCATGTTGATTGACACCTATCACTCTAGCCAGAGGACAAGTCGCTTTTTTTATTATCTCTGTAATTTTTTGAGAAGATGTTGCTGGATACTATATGTAATAATATTTGAACATCTTACAAACAATAGGAAACTAAAAATAGTTAGTTTTGTATGCTTAGGCATGGGAAGACATATTATGGATCCATTCGAGTTGTTTAGGATAAGAGAGACTCTTAGACTTCTTGTGCTTGTACCAATATTTGTATTTTAATATAAATTTTCAAAGGAGCTTACCAAAACAAATCTTATATATATAATTACTTATGTGATATTATATATGCATGCTTGTCCATGCTGTATAATATAATATTATATATAATACTCATATATTAATTATAGTATATTAATTTTACATATTAAATAGTATATTAATCTTATATATTATATAGTATATTAATAGTTAATATAATATATTCATATATATAATAATTATATTATGTTAATTATATAGTATATTAACATTATATAGTATATTATGATATTATATATTTAGTATGTATCAGCTATATAATTATATATGAACTATAGATTAATATTAACATATATGATATGTTAATATTAATCTATAGTTATATAGTTGATATATATATTATTAAATCCGATGTGGCAGGAGAGAGAGGGGTGCTTTATGACCTTTGAGGAAATATTATTGAATCCTTCTCTTGGAGTTTAAGTACATAATCAAATAATTCTGCAGAGATGTTGGCTTTGTGGAAGGGGACTAAAACTCTCGGGGTTTTAGACGTAGTCATTTTTGGAGGTTCAAGATTAACTATTCAAACAATGACATATCAAACTCCTCCCAAAAACGTTTCCTTGGCAAGGTTCTAGACTAGAATCTTGAAACAACTGGAAAAGTTCCATCAGGTGGAGTTTTTCACATTTTGAGAGATCAAAACAAAGTGTTGGATTCCCTTGCAAATAGCGTCACTGAAAGAATGGAAGGAAGATTAATTTACCACTTAGGAGACTCCACTTATGAAGAAATACTCTAATTTTCCTTTCCTATGCCTACATGATCATATGAGGGTCCACAAGGTACAAATACATCATGGAATGAGGTCGAATCAATTAAATGGTGCTTATGGAAGGTAGTTGAAGAGATGTGTGTTGTCATCCCGGTTCATCCTTTTCGTACAGGTGTTATAATATCATATTATGGATCATGCCAAGGGAATATTAAATCTATGTAAGATGGTGTATACTCTCACGAGTGCAGATAGGATCCGTCTCATGGTGGATAAAAATTGAAAAGATGGATCGGGACATAAATGTAGGCTCCTTCAGATCTCCCATGATCAGCATAGATCAGGGCAACATTAGAAATTTTTTGGTGATGATGGAATTTGGAAGATCCTGTACTAGGTGATTGATAGGGTCCGCCTTTCCATAATTGTGAAAAGGAGCGAAAAATGTCGGGGGTGGTATTCTTATGATTCGTCATAGCAAGGAAGACCTGATAGATAGGACATCTAGGGAGATGTTGATTTGTGTTTTGGATACATATAATAAGAGAGAGGCATAATTTGGTATAATTCCCATCAAATTTGTGGTAAGTTTTGTTGTGGTGGACGAGGAATTGAATATTGTAATTGATATGGAGAATGAAGGGTGGGTTTATGAACTTAATTTTTGCATAGAGCATGGTGTCCAAAGGTTGTCCCTAAACTTCAGACGTATCCAGCGGAGAGTGAGATGGTTGGAGCAAGACCTCAGGTCAAGGGAGAGGCGACAATAAGAATGGCGGGATGATGAAAACCAACACAGAGTGGAAGAGAGGAGTGAAATTTAGCTCTAGTTGGATCTCCTTGGGAACAAGTATGATTAGCAGGATGCAAAAATTGATGAACTGAAGACTAGAATCGCATCTCTGGAAAATCACATAAAAATCCTGCAACAACAATTGAAGGAGAAAGAAGTTGTTGAGGATTCCTCTTGTAGATCTCAATAGATCACATATGAATAGAAGGTGCCGTAGATGTTTTAACTCTTAAAGGTTTATGTATTGCTCGTTTATATATCTCTTAGGCTAGTATGTCAGACAATATAGCTATCGGTTAGTAGACATAGATAATAGGCATAAAAGATCCAGTTTTGTGGATATTAAGTTAGTTTGTTGCACAACTTCGATTTATTAGGATGAGAGCCTCATTTTGAATGTACTATTGTTTTGATGAGGATTTTTATTTCCTCCTTTTTAATATAAATTTTCCTACCCGTTTCAGTAAAAAAAAACTATATATTATTAAATAGAGGCTTCAAATTTTGACTGGTTTAGTTATTGCACTAAGTACCGAGGTGCTCTATAGTCAAGTAGATGGAGGAGGCTAAATATCATGAAGCATTCTTCTCTTTCTGTTAAGTTATTTGATGAAATCTGACAATGGATATAAATTGCAATTTTAAAAATGAAATTTTACAATTTCGTAAATTTATTGTCAAAATTGCAATTGCAGGGTCTCTGAATCCATCTACACTGTTAAAATTTATGAAATTGTATTAATTTTATTACAATTTCGTAAATTTTAAGAATGGAAATCTTATATAATTATTAACTTTATTAACTTAGACTCTTTAGTCATATTTTTTTATCCCATGACTAAATTAGTCATATTTTTTATCCCATGACTAAATTAATCATTTATTTTAGTCATTTTTAGAGTTGGTCACTTAAAATTGCTCAAATTTGGTCATATTTCACTTAAAAACATCGTGGTGACCAATAGTTTTGCTGATTTAGTCACTTATGTCACTTGGTAACCAACTTTTTTGGTCGCCTAGTCATTTATCACCCATTTTGCTACTAGTGATGGCCAACATCTCCTCATCATAAATGGAATAGTGGCGCTCATGTGGCTGCAAATTTTTGCTTTCAAATGCAATGGGGTGCTGATTTTGCATTAGGATAGCTCCAATGCCTTCCCATGAGGCATCACATTCAAGCGCAAATGGTTGAGTGAAATTTGGTAAATCAAGTACCAACCAACTACTCATCACTTCATTCATCTTGTTGAAATCATTTTCATCCTCCTCTAACCAACCAAAGGCCCCCTTCTTGGTAAGATCAGTCAAGGGTGATGTCAACTGTGAGAAGCCTTTGACAAATTTTCTCTAGTATGCGCAAATCCAATGAATTCTCTCAACTTTGTTACATTTTTGGGGGTTGTCCAATCAAGAATGGATTGAATTTTCTCCATATGGACTTTAACTCCATCTTGTCCAATCACATGAACGGGAACAACACCTTAGTCATTCTAAATTCACATTTGGACAGCTTTGCATACAAGGATTGTTATGCCAAAATGGTTAGTACAGCTTCCAAATGATGCAAATGTTCTTTCCAAGTCTTGCTATAAATTAGAATATCACCAAAAAATAGTAAAACAAACTTATGGAGTTGCTTGTTGAAGATTTTGTTCATGCAATATTGGAATGTAGCAAGTGCATTAGTCAATCCAAAGGGAATGACTAGGAACTCAAAGTGGCCATAGTGACAAAGGAAGGTTTCCTTCTTCTCTCATTCTGATTTAGTGGTAGCTAGAACAAAGATCAACATTGGAAAATAAATTAGCCCCATGTAGTTCATCCATTATCTCATCAATTCATGGGATGGGGTATTGGTTCTTGATGGTTTTATTGTTTAAGGTCATGTAGTCTATGCACATTCTCATTGTTCCATCTTTCTTCTTCACTAGGTGTTAGAAAAACAGGATTGCAGAGCAATAAAAATAAACAAGATGCAAATATTATCACACAAACACATTACAAGAGAGACACCAATATACCGTGGTTCACCCAAGATGGGCTACGCCCACACAGAAATTTCCAGTCCTTATTATTATACCATCCAACAAAATGAAGGGATACAACCTGTAGCACATCCGCTGCAACTTACTCTTCACACTCTCTCAGTCTCTTTTACAGGATCTCAAAGATATTTGCAATACATAATACCTAATCCATCAACCCTAGCTGTATTACAATGTCTTTCTTATAAAGGGAAAATACCATGGGTTACCCAAAACCATGGGCCCGTAATCTGTTTGCGAAACAACCCAAAAAAATTCTTAAAACCATGGGCCCAAACCCCCGTGGGGGGGCGATGCCCCCCCACACACCCATGCTGGGGTGAGTGTACAGTCCACCTGCATATCATATAAAACTGGGGTACAAACACGACTAAACAACAACATCTCCGAATCTAGAAGATCAAGCTCCACAACCAACACTAGGACCACTAAAGATGCAAAGGGACTCGGACTTGGCCCGATGAGTCCCAAATCAAGAAGTTCATTTATGGATTTTTCAATTTCATCTTTAAACCACTTGGGGTGTGTATGGCTGAATCATGATGGGTTGAGTTCCCAACTCCAATTCTATAGTGTGCTCCACCCCTTTGTCTGGTGGCCTACCAGGAGGAAGGTCTCCAAAAACCTTCTCTTGCTTCTGTAACATCTTCCTTATGTCTTTTGGATACTGTGAGGTGTCTACTATAGGCTTGTTAGTTGTAACTAAGCATTCTTCATCCCATTCTCTCTCTCCATGCCTTAGGACAACCCTCATATTATGTGTACAAACCACCTTATTGGGATAAGTGTTCATCCCCTCAAAGTTATTTTCTTCCCATCATCTCCCTTAAATATCATTTTGGGAACCCTATAGTTAATGGAATGCTCACCAATGGAAAGCAACCATTGTACCACCAAAATTATATTTGTATCAACAACATTCACAACATAAAAACTATATCACAATATAGTTACCTATGGTGAGCTGAAGTTTTGGAATCCACTTACAACAGTCCATGTAATTATTAACTAGAATAGTCATAGTGAATCCATCAAAGTTCTTTGTAGGCAGGTTCCTTCTTTCCATCAATGTAGCATCAATTAAGTTGTGAGTGGCTCCTCCATCAACTAGCACTATGACTCTTTGGCCTTACACCACTCCCTTTAATTTGAGAGTGTGGTACCGAGGGACTCGTGACAGAACAACAATAACACCTTTTCTTTAATCAGGTTGGTGTTTCTCTTTGTCTACTATCTCATATCGATGTTATTGAATTAGCTCATGCTCTCCATCCTCCTCCTCCTCACTTTCGGAAAAAAACTTCTATGTAGTGAGCCTTCCCCTTTGCACACTTATGACCTGGATAACAAGGCTCTTGGAATGTGAAACATAGCTTCTTCCTCGTTGGCTCATCCCATATATTGTTATCCCTTTTGTTTTTCCGTGTTGTATCTTTTTGAAAGGGCTTCTTGTCTTTGAAATTAGCTAGAAAGTTTTCTTTTGGAGGAAATCTTGTTCTCGAAAGTGCATCCCGAAAGTATCGAGTTCTACTAATGGCATGCAACAAAATTGCAGGTCTATAGGCCTTCACCAAGCCATTTAATGGTTCTGCTAAGCCTTCAATGAACAACAATATTAAGCAGGCTTCCAAGATGCCTATTACCATGACTGCAAGCTTTTGAAAATATGAAATATAGGCCTTTGGTGTGCTTATATGCTTCAATTGGGCTAGCTCTCTAAAAGGAATTCCAGGGTCCTTTCTGTCAAATCTATCAATGAGTCTCCTTGTGAATTCTTCATAGGAAGTGATATTGGAATGCCCCAAGGTTCTCATGCCATGGTAGCACCAGTCATTTGTCTCCCCATCTAGATGCAAGTTGGCCAATTTAATGGCATCCATTTCTTCCATAGAATTCAGTTGGAAGTAAGTGTCAGGTTTTTTCACCCATGACCTAGCAGTGCATTTGGAAGACTAACTTTCCCAAGGGTGCATTGTAACTAAAATTTTTGGACTTGCATTGTGTTGAATCCCTTTGGTTTGATCCGACATTTGAAATTGTGGTATTCAAATAAAGACATGGAATTCTTAAATTCTACAGTCATAACCTTATACTCCTCAAAATAAACCTCCAAAGACACATTGGGTTCATTTTGCATAGTTGCTCCCATTGTTTCTGGTTCTAGGAATTTTGACATTGAAGGTCAGGGTGAATCTTTGAACTCAAGAGGTCTATTATGTGGTCTAGTTCGAGAGAATATTGTTTCTTCTATGGGTTTCATGGAATCCTTATCTCCATCATGAGAACCGCTATTACTCCCTCGTCCATGTTTGTTCCCAAAAGCATCGGTTGCTAACTTGGTCGTAAACTCCCTTGTCTCCTCATGAATCTTCCTAGCACTCTCTTGACCTATGGCTAATCTATTTAAGGTTTCCAAAAGGAATTTCATGAACAATTATTCCTTCTACTCAGTGGTGACTCTGCCCGAAATAGTGTCCATACTCCTCTCTGTTCTTGGTTATTCTCGAATTATACCTTGGGTAGAATCTGTTTCTTCAACTAGCCAAGTTGTGTCAGGGTTCATATGGATCCTAGAGACGATATTTTGAAAATATATTTGAATCATTTATCTATTTTATGACCCAAAAATGTCCAATACCATGCTATTATACCATTGTAATGTACCCAACCCTCTGATACAATTTTTTTTGACCAAGTTGTCCCTAATTCGAAACTAGGCAAAACTAGTCAAATTCTACTACAAAAAGGGATTGTTTCCAAACGATCCCAAACACTACCGAAATTCAAATTATTCCAAAAATGGTATGCAGGTGTTATAAACATCCAAATGCACCATCTTGACCCACTAGCACTTCTAAATGACTAGTTATGATGGTTAAACAATAACATACTTTAAGCCAATGAACTAGAAATTGCAGAATTTTTTACTAGGAAACTAGTGCTTGCACATAGATCAATACATGAGGTAAATGCTGTATCTTTTCATTAAATATTGAGCATTATTTGAGTTTACATCAGAGGCTTATACAACATCAACAAAATAGAGAAGAGATATTCTGCACTGAAGGGAAAATACTACCCCCAAAACCGATAATGAAGATAAGAGAGAATGTTGCTCCAAGAATGAAATCTTCTTCACCAAGTGTGCCCTCCAAGGCCTGAATTCGACCCCAATCAGTAAATCCACCTCCTACAGTGTTCCCTCAACCCAATATATGATTTATGTATCCTACAAGACATTTCCCAAGAAATATCCCCAACAATGGGTGAGCCCTTCTCAAGCACGAACCATAAACCCAACTCCCACACTTCGACAAAACACCATAGATCTCTAATGCTACCGAATAGATTTCCAAACACCTGAAGATGAAATCAAACCATTAAATGGATAGGTATAAACCTTCCAAAAATAAAGCTCAATTGAGGAATCATAGTGATTCCTCCTCTAAAGGATAGCTAGGGTGATTTCTTTCATCTTAGATGCAATAACAAGGGGCACATATCCCAAGCTTGAGAAGCCCGATAGCTCTCCAATTAGAATTGAAAAATGACCAAAATCCCCTTCACATGGTCCTGCACTCTTTTTATAAAATCTAAGAAGAATTCCCCCCCTCATTCTAGAGTCTTCTCTAAAAATCAATAATTAAATTTGGATTACATGAGAGAGTGGACACTTACAATAATTTAACTTGCTTCCTAATGTCATTTGGCACCCATTATTACCTTAGCCTTCATGAAATTCGACTTGGTGATGCTTGGTATTCCTTGTTACCCCCTCTTATCCACTCCAACTCCCTCATATGCCAAATTTAGGACCTGCCCTTGTCATAGATGCCATATAATTTGTCATAGGTGTCATAGATTTTGTCATAACTTGTCATAGATTCGTTTGGGGGTTACACTTCTCTAATGCACCCTCCTTGGCTATTTTTGGCCTACTTCCACTTCATGAGAATCTTTGGGAGTTACTCTCCCCCTAGTGCGCCCTCCCTTTACTAATTTTATCCCGAGGAGTTACAACTCAAGGGATGCCTTCATGATTGGATTCCTTTCACCTATCTTGGGGGTTACACTTATATGTGTCCCATTCTTCATCCTTATGTACCCTCTTTGGATGGTTGGACCTATTCCACATAATTTATGAATATTTGGCATTTATTAACTTAAAATAGTGACCCACATCATCCAGCATAGTTCAATTTTCTTCCCTCATAGAGTGACTATGGGCCAATTAATTCCCTAGTAAAATTAGCTTCCACTCTGACCTATGGGAATTGGATAGGTTGGTGGAATGACCTTAATGAGCTTAGGGAGGAGACATTACAGGAAATGTACCACATGATAAAATTATTGAGCCATGGTTCATTTTCAAATTAATAAATCCATGTAACAGAAAAAATGTTGCACTTTCAAATGCGATTCCACACTATATCATACGAACATTAGAGAGATCAATTTAGCGAAATCTAATGATACTCTCTTAAATTTGCAATAAAATATCATTTGGTAATGCATTACACCTGCATATATCCTAGCATATCTTTTTGTGGTTGTTCAAATCTACCCATATGCCGAGAGTGCTATTGCGAAATTTTTTGAGCTCCAATCCCCTAAAACTTGTTAAAGAACAATAATAGAGGGTTTTTAGTTTATGCATTTTTGAATCCCAACCATTAAGAATATGAGTGATTCCTATGTCGAATTTGTCAGATGGATCTATATTCTAGCAAGTTCTAAGTATATCAAATTTCTTCTTTCAATAGCTTCAATGTGCCACTACTCAACATATTGTGGAGTCTACATAGCCTCAAATAGAGATTTTTGTTAAACATATACCAAAGTTTGGATTTGTGGAGCTTGGCATTGAAGATACTTAAAAGCTGTGAATATAGCTTAATGAACCTCACAAGTGTTAGACACCGAGGTGAAGTGTGGAGTAGATCCATGTGGTGAGTTCAAGGTAGAAAGGATTGCATGCATGTGATAAAAATATGGACGAAAGTTCATATACATTGACATATGGATGGCTCCAATAGCTTGGAGCATCGTTTGTTCAAGTAATTTTGAAAAGAAAAATGTCCATTGACATAAATATCTCGAGTATTTATTTTTCTATGAATAAACAAGGTTACACTTCAAATATGCAGTAATTTCATGTCAAAAGTTAGAGGAATATATATGACTCGATTGGGAAGTGAAAGGATATCATTTTTAGTGGCAAGTTGTAATTTCCAGCAAGTTGAAATGGAAATGAAGGTTCAGTTCACTTTCGAGAATGTTATGTAACCAAATGATACTTTCAAGTGTATGTTAGGGAGGATATAGAAAGAGACCATAAGCATTGCCATTGACTTCACTATTAAAATATGTTATATTGATACTAAGTTGGAAATTCGATTACGAATTGCAAAAAAGGAATTTAAAGGAGTTCTTACACGAGATTATGATGATGATATTAATATTTAGAATTGAACATTAATGAATACCCCAAAAAATGCAATTTCTAAGTCTTACAAACAAAGGAAGTTGATGTAATCTTGGGGAACTCTTGGTTGAAATTGCTCGGTACTTGTACATGATTGTTGATAAAAGGTACATAGCATTTGATCGCATAACCTAGAAAATAATATTGCAAGACATTAATCTCGAGCATCTTGATGTCCATTAAATTTAGATCAAAATCAACAACAAAACATAGAGAATTAGAGGAAAAGTTAAAAAACTTGACTAAAGTCATATCAAAGAAATATGAAGAAAATTATTCCCCAAAGAATCTCAATCAAAGGTTGCTTGAACAAATCAAAGAGTTAAAAGAGGAGAAACTAGAGAATCAAGATCTTAAAAATAAAGTCAACACATTAGAGGTTGATGAAGAGATTTCACATTTAAGGGATCATAATCAAAGTAGACTTACACAAATTAAGAAGCTAAAGAATGATAAGAAATCACTACAAGGAAGGTTAGAGAAACTTATAAACAAAGAACCTAGGATTGATAAAAAACAATGATTGATCACGTTGAAATAACCATGTAATTGAATGTAAAAATCAAAACATGGGAGAAAGGAATCAATATAGATCTAATCGAAATCTTATAAACCAATAAATAATCAGAAGAATCAAATTACGAAGGTTCCAAAAGCATGACACAATATACAAGGGTTCCTTATCATCATACAGATTATACAAGTCATTAAAAGAAATAACCAAAGAAAAAATCAACATGCAAATTTAATTAATTATCCTACCATATTGAAGAGAAGTTCAAGTGTGGAATCTTATCATTTTTCTAAATCATAGAAGTCATCACCACACAGTTTTACAGAAAAAATGAATTAGGGTGGTCTAACCCATTCAAGTAAGACAATTATGCTCAACACTTCATAACTCATACTATCTTGTATATTCAACTATCACAACTACAAGAGCAAAGGATCATGGAAAGGCATTACAAGATAGAACATGAACTAAAGTCTTTTCGATAAATATGCTTTGAAGACAAATAAATTCTAAAGGGGAAGGCAATGCAATGAACATAATTATATATATCAAATATCAATAATAATATGTAATAACAATAAATAATACTAATAAAAAATAATAATGAAGAAACATATCTTGACCAAAGGACATGACCTAATAGACGTGACCTATCAACCATGGTGACAAGTCAATGTGTCATTGTGTATATATGTATATGGTACCATGACATTGTAATCATTTTAATATATTTGATCATTTATTCATTATTTAAATATATTTATTGTTGTCCTATATGGAGTTTTGTTCCCTATCCTTCTTATGTTGGATATTTCTTCGTAAATAAACAAGCATTCATTTTAGAGGAACAATACTCATGATTGTTTTCCAGTATTTGGGTGTAGAGTTGGAATTTCGTAACCAATGGCAAAAATTTGGTGTTCCATTTCTTGATCTTATTTTCAACCTGTTAAACTACAACCTCTTAGAAGTTTGAAGGGAAGGCTCCAAAGGCAAAAGTGATGCCTAAGAACTTAAAAATTTGTCCCTTGTTGAAACCAATACAATTTTGGCCAAAGTGACAGATAGTTTTTGGCCTCTTCCTTGTTGATAACATTGCATCTTTTCCCATTGAATATTCAATCTCAAATCCAAGGAAAACATATGAATATAGTCCATAGTGTTGACCTAGGAGATCTATTCTTCAAGATAGTTAAAAATGAATCGTCAACAAAGTGACCATTAACCAACTGGCTAGTTGATTAATGGGTATTCCAACATTCCACTTCCAAACCATCTTATCCAATTAACTAACATAAATTTTAGTTCATTCACATTCTATTGATAATTACATGGCATATCAATTCTATCTTATACCCAACAATTATTTATGGACCTTGAATCATCTTGCGATGAATCTAAAGTTTCCCAAATTATGCACATCATCTAATACAAATTAAGGTATTATTCTAGTTTTATAAATGTGAACATACCTCTTACTTGAAAATCATCTTAAACAAGCTCATAATGTATTTTTACATTCCCATTATTATAAGATTTTTAGAACCATTACACACCATACTACTCATCTAATTATACTTGTATGAATACCTACACATATCGAGTCAAGTAACCAAAGGGAATGTTCAATATAAAGATATGGATTAGATTGTGTTAGACATAGCCCACAATGGAGTAAAATTTCCCCATGCTAAAGAAAGTTGTACATGCAAAAAGGCTATTCAAGCTTTATTTATCAAATAATATCATATTATGTCATGTTATAAATAATATCATATTATGTCATGTTATATATGTGTTTATATGTTTCTCACCTACTTGTTATCATGTCAAACCAATGATTGATGCCAATTCTATCAAATTCAATTTCATCACCTTTTTTTTCTCAAAGTCCTTTCTCTTTACCTAGCACCCCTAATGCTAACAATCCATCAAGTTGTAGAAGTCACTTCCTTTTATTTGTCATGTTTTATGTCTTCTTTGTTGCCCACATACTTGTTATCATGCCAAACAATGATTGACATCATTTCCATTGAGGTGAATTTCATTGCATTATTTTCTCAAGAGTCATTTCTCTTTACCCAACACCCTAATGCTCACAACCAATCAAGTTGAACAAGTCACTTTCACAAGGATACAAATTGCGTGGACTAAATTGTCACGTGAAAGACATTGTCTTCAATAATATAGAATTACTTATGCTTCACATACCTACCTGTTGCTTGGGGAATCCATAATTTCTCATTATAAATATGACAATAAGTCTCACACAATACCATGGTCTTTATCTATATACATATATACCTAGTCATGTGTTATTTCGTCTTTTGATGTTAGTCATACATAAGCAAGGTGATTACATGCAATACTTTATCTTGAGGCACGTAATGTCTTTATTACAATACAAGATTTAATTCAAGAACTACCTTTGTAGATACTTGTCATGCCACATTCTCTTATAAATGTTATATGATTATCATATTTATGTATATCTCCTTTAATTCTAACCATTTGAGTTTCATATCAATCAACAAGGAATCATGATATTTTCATAATAACTTAGTCCAAACACTTTTTTGCCTTGCACTCTAGCAATTCAACAATAGGGCCAATTGTCACCTTATTCATGTTGAAAACAATAGGTCCTATCCCGTTTATAACACCATCATATCAAATAGGAATCCTAGCTTGGTCATAAGTCCAAAGGTTATTACACTCCTCAAGAAGATGGTATGATTACAAATCAAAAGCATGTATTATTATTACTTCTTGGTTAGGAATCCATTGGCATTCTCAACTCTACTTGTGTGGTTATACATAATCAATAAGTCATTAGATATAGTGGGGTTTGAAGGCAGGCTTGTTTGAAGAGTTGGATCCTTCTATGCTAGAAAGTGCTTGATGGCCTCCTAGGCCTTCCCAATTTTTTAAATTATAAAATAACCTTGGATTTTGACTAAAGCAAGAGTGACTAGTAAAGTCTCCAAGGGAATCCCCTTCTAGGTATCTTTCACATAAGGGGATCCTTGGTTAAAAGGACCTTCCAAGCCTCTTGCCATCAACAAACTCAAATGATCCATTTGGCACATAGGGCCCAAGCTTGGAGTTGAGTTTTAATAATACCTAGGCCCTCAAATTCCCTCATGGTATAACACAACTCCTAGTTAACTCAATGAAAATCCTTGCTTTGATCTATCTAAGGCCAACCCAAAGAAAATATCAAAAGATTTTTTCCATATAAGAATAAGCTGCAAGCAAAGGCATCCAACAAGAGTAGTACTCATGAATGGTGTTACCCCATATCATGTAGGGGTGACTTAATCATCATTTCCTATGTGATATTCTATCACATCTAATAGTTCCATTGATGATATATATGGTTTTCCCATGGATATTTGACAAATAAACTTCCAACTTACTTGGTTCACCATGATAAGTGCCATGTTCTACAGATTGATGGGGGCATACAATTTGAATTGGTGTTATGACATATCTTCTGTACTTGACCTATGGTAAATGCTTTCTTGTGTGTGGACATGACCATATGGGGTCTATGGGATTTACAAAAAGTAGTTATAATAGAATATCTGACAAATATTGGGGAGCCTTGAAGCACTTGTTGTTTTTCTTTGACCACTTCATTTATGGAGTGCCTCGCTTATTTGGTCCACATGTGCCACATTATCTTGGAGCATTCATCACTTTGATTGACTTAGTGTGTTGCTCCTATTTTTTTTCTACTTGAATTGAAAAGTAAGTTGTTAGTTTTGACTTATAAATGAGGTTGTTACATCATTGAGTGGTCAAGGTATAGGGTCGCTAGTTTTGACCATGTCATTAGAGGATTTAATGACTCTCTCATATACATAAGAGAGACTCTCTCATTGTACTCTTTGCTTGAACTTGGAGAATAAAATACTCTTGCTACTAGTGTGTTTATTTTCCTTAGTGTTAGGATATGTGATGAATTTTGTAGAACTAAGTGCTAGGTGTCCAATTTTTATTATTTCTTCTTCAAATAATGACTTATGCATAGAAAGGTTGAGGTAATTTTATTTAAAGTTTAGTGTTTTTTTCTCATTAAGTTGCTTTCATTTTGACATTTGAATTATTTCTCTTAGTAGTAAATTCCTAGACTTTGCTAGACCTTGCATGCGGATTTATGTGGAGATCTTCAGCTCTTGGGATTTCCATAGTTTAGAAGAGAAGCAAAAAATTTGGCTATAAAAGAATAAGACAAGGGTGTGAAAAATTATACCCCCTCCCACTCTTTGATCCCCATATCTTACCTTGTTCCTTTATGACCCCAAGCCCTTTCCTATGGACAATAGGCACTAGTCAAGAGTATCATTTCTTTCTAATGGCCATCCAAATCACTTTCTAATAATTTATTTAAATATAGAAATAAATCTTCATCATAAGCTCATAATATTTGAACAAAGCAAAGGAAATAACCCACTAATACCTTATTCAAGAGGGCATCACTTCACCTTGACTTTGTTGTACCATTCATACTTATTTTGCTTCATAGAACTAATCTTTAGCATAAGTTATGGTATGTTTTATTGTTGTAAGCACTTATGGTGAATATTTTTATGGATTTAATTCTATTTATCCCATCTTTGTTCATGTTTTTCACATCTAAGTTGGGTTAAATATGTTAATTTTTCGATAATTTCATTCAATATTATCTAGGATCACTAAGAGAATAACATGTACAACATATCAATCATAAACACAAGAGACAATAGACACATAGTTTCCTAGGGGAAAACCAAGAAGGTGAAAAACCCCGCAACTTCCCCAGAGATAGAATAATCCATAAACCAAGATCACAATGATCAAACACAAGAGATGTCTCTAGCAGATACTCCTCCTCGTTCACTTATGCACCACTTTCTCTCTTAGCTATGCAAGCTTGAGAAGTGAGTGAATGAATAGAATGAGAGACACAACCTCTCTATTTATACACTGACTTGACCTGCCAATAATCCAACAGGGCCGACTTCTTAATGGAGTCTAATAACCCAACCACATGACCTAACTAGGGTCGACCCCACACTGGTGGTCTAATAACCCATCAATACAAATGAAGACACTTGCAATGTAACTTGCGACACTTGCAAATACAAATGACAACACTTCCAATTAGAGGAATAATACGTCCTTGTTGGATATACAATAAAGTAGAAATGTAATATACAAGTAAATATCTTTCGAAGTTACAAATACATCAACACTCCCTCTTAACTAGGAAGGTATTCTCTAGACACAGGTCATCAATACATATTGGCGCAAGTCTTCAATTCTGGAGTTGGATCATCATCATTGGATCACGGAGCATCATCATCATCACTACTGCTGTACCTGACATCTCGATCACTGGGCTATCTATGAATTCTTCTCATCATAGGAAGTTCTACAGAGTCAACGCTTTTTCATGCTGGGTGTAGGCCTAGCTTTTGTAGGTCTTCATCATCTATGTGAACGGTCTGATAGAGGTGGAATCTCAGGACTAATTATGTGCTGATGCAATACTTGACAAGAGCATCCCAACAACATTTATGTGCCTAAGCACGACTGGTAAGATATCCCAGGACTGATTACATGCATCCCTTCACAATACCTTTAAAGAGCATCCCAGAAACATTTATGTGCCGCAGCACGACCGGCAAGATCTCTAAAGAGAATCCCAGGACTTATTACGAGCACACAGCTCAACCTATCGGATCTCCGGGACTGATTACATGTGAATAGGAAATGCCTTTAAAGAGCATCCCAATAACATTTATGTGCCGCAGCACGACCGGAAAGATCTCTAAAGAGCATCCCGGGACTTATTACGAGCACACAACTCAACCTATCGAATCTCCAGGACTGATTACATGCCTCCCTAGAAAAACCTCGAAAGAGCATCCTAGGACTGATTACGAGCACACAGCTCAACCTATCGGATCTCTCAGGATCTTTACATGCTACTGCACAACCTGCCACATATCATCCATGACCTCGAAGTATCATCCTGATACTCATGATTCAACTGATCATCATTGCACAGTGCATCAACCTGATGCACATCATCCAGAGTATCATCCTGATAGTCATCACACATGATCATCATCATAGCATCGTCCTAATGCATATCATCCAAAGTATCATCCTGATACTCATCACACATGATCATCCCGATCTTGATGCATATCATTCATAGTATCATCCTAATACTCATCACACATGATCATCCTGATCATCATCATAGCATTGTCTTGATGCACATCATCCTGATACTCATCATCATCGCATAATCATACTGATCATACAAAGCATCCATCTGATGCATATCATCACATGTGATCATCCTGATCAACATCATGCAGAACATCATCCAGAGCATCATTCTGATGCTCAACACATCGCTTACATCCACAACCATGGAAAGGACTCTCCTATCACCATGCTTGGAATGGCTCGTGCAAATGTGTCCCATCACCTCTTCCTTGAAGTATCTTCTATCTAAAGAACACCAAGCCTCTCTCTGAAGTACTCAAACATCACTCTGTCTAGTGGTTTGGTCAACACATCCGCAATCTGCTCATCCATCGCAACATACAGAAGCTTCACTGCTCCTCTCTGCACCATATCCCTGATATAGTGGTATTTGATCTCAATATGCTTCGACCTGTCATGGAACACCGGGTTCTCAGACAACTTCACACAACTATGGTTGTCACAATATATACAGGTAGCATCCAACGGGAGATCAAATAACTCAGACAGTAGCTTCCTAAGCCACACTGCCTCACAACTGGCCGAACAAGCTGCGACATACTCTGCTTCGGTTGTACTTGGTGCTATACAGGATTGCTTCCTGCTAAACCAAGAGATCACACCTGATCCCATACTGAAGCAGCACCCCAAAGTGCTCTTCCTGTCTGCAGCATTTCCTGCCCAATCTGAATCAACATAACCCTCCAGGTTAAACTTTTGATTCGCATCATACTTGAGCCCATAATCAACTGTACCCTTCAAGTACCTCAGAATAGGATTTACAACAATCAGGTGAACATGTCTACGATTTGTCAGAAACTTGCTCAAGGTGTTCACCGCAAAGCAAATATCAAATCTTGTGTTCGTTAGGTACATCAAGGACCCAAGCATCTGATGATACACCGTGACATCAACCGACTCAGATGAAGCATCACACAATAGCTTTAGGTTCGATGCCATAGGTGTGGCCATGGCCTTGGAGTCCATCATCACGAACCTCTTCAGGATCTCTACTGCATACTTCCCTTGTCCAAGGAATATCCCATCTGCACTCTGCCACACCTCCATGCCTAGAAAGTAATACATCATCCCCAAGTCCTTCATCTCGAACTCGGCAACAAGCTTCCTCTTCGTGTCGGCAATCAATCTATCCTCACCTATCACAAACAGGTCATCTACATATAATTGTAGTATCACTGGATTGCCTTCCTCAACCTTGTAGTGAAGGTTGGAATCCGATTTACTCTTAGTAAATCCCAAAATGGATAGGAAGTTGTCTATCCTACCATACCAAGTCCTAGGAGCTTGCTTCAAGCCATACAAGGATTTCTTCAACTTGCACACATATGACTCCCTGTCATGTGTCTCAAAACCAAGTGGCTGCTCCACATACACTTCTTCTTCGACTACGCCATTCAAGAAAGCTATCTTGACATCCATCTTGTGTATCTTCCACTTCATCACTATAGCCAGAGCAAGTACTATTCTGATGGAAGTGTATCTGGCTACAAGAGAAAAAGTCTCTTCATAATCTATTCCCTCTTTCTGGGAGAAGCCACGAGCTACAAACCTCGCCTTGTATTTTTCTATGCTACCATGTGCAGAATGCTTGATCTTATAGATCCACTTGGAAGTCACAACGGACTTCCCTTCAGGTCTTGGGACCACATCCCAAACATCATTCTTCATGATCGACTGGTACTCTTCGATCATTTCATCCTTCCATTACTGCATCCCGGATCCTGGGAACTTCAGATTCTTCAATAGATAGTTTTCTTGAACTTCGTTGTTGGAAAAAATGTTGTAGTGCTTCTTTTGTAGGTGATTGTACACTATCTTTCCTACAAGTCAAATTCAATTGCATGATTAGAAACTTCTCATAGTTTTCAGAACAAATTCTTACACATAAAGGCATATGTCATACAGTCATGCAATTATCTTAGCCAATGCTTGAATACAACATTCATCCATATCCTATATTCATACGGTAACTTTCTAGATGCCTTCCATCTCTACCAGAACATTTTTAAGAGTTTGCACTACTCCCAACATGTTAGCAAAGAGGTTTCATCCTAGATAAATAGCAATGGAATGTTGTACAGTGCCATATGCCACTTACCCATCACATGCATATTAGTAGTATACTGTTCATTAATACAATTATTCTAATATGCTTAGTACACAACCTAAGTCTAGGAACATAAGTATATACATCATTGAACAACATTATTTAAACAACCAGATATATAAGAAATGACAATTCAAATACTTATCTTTGTTTGTTTGTTAGGTGGAATCCCTCTCAATCTTTGCTTCCTTTCTGCATGAACCACTGGAGTCTTTGATAGTGTGCACCTTAACCAATGCTGAAAATGGATGAAAGGTTCATCCATAAATTATTTGTCTTCCAGAGTCCAACTCTGCAGTATCTTCTTGAAGTCCAATGGATGACATTGGACCGCATACATTGGAGTGGATAATTTCCAAGATTCCTTTTGCTTTGCTTTAACTGCTTGGAAATGCCTTCTTTGTGTTCTTTCCTTTTGCACATCCTTTGCAAATACCTTCATGCTTTGACTGGATTTCAGGAAGACCTTCTACTGCTTTGCTTGCAATTAGTAGTGCCCTATAGTGCACATGAGCAAGCCTTCTATGCCAAAGTTCACTTGGCTCCATGGATTCATGTACCATGGCATGTTCAGGTTGTCCCTTCAATTTGTACAATCCTCCCTCTTGCTCTCCAATCACCACTGCATCATCTAGTGTCTTACCCTTTGGCCACATGATCACTTGGCCATCTATAAATGCAAATCTCATTCCCTTTGCATCCAAAGATGATATGGAGAGAAGGTTCTTCTTGAGTCCAGGTACATATAGAACATCTTGCATCTTCAAAGACTTCCTAGAGTCTAACTTGTAGGAGGCTTCACCACTTCCTTTTATGGTATATTGATAGTCATCCCCAAGTTTCACCTTATGGGGTGACTCATTTTTAGATAGGTCTACAAAGGATTATTTAAATCCCATCATGTGTTTGGAAGCCCCACTATCAATAATCCAATGATCACATCCATGTGAGATAGTACCTGAGAGAGTAGAGATCAACACATATTCTTCCTAACTCGAAGAGTCTTCACTTTCTGCACTATTCTTCTTCTTGGGAGGTTCATCATCCTCAGCAGCATGAGCATGATGCCTCTTCTTGATGTTCTTCTTCTTGTTGTTGTAGGAGCCTTCTTTTCTCTTCTTGGGACATTCTGAGGCAAAGTGTCCTTTCACATTACAATTGAAGCATCTCAGATCTTTCTTCTCTCTGTGATAGGGGTGAGAAGATTTCTTGTGGTGAGATGTCTCCCTCTTGAACTTTCCTTTCTTGGTGTGAGATGTGAGAGCCTGATCTTCACTTCCCATCTTTTCTTCTCGAGCCACAAGCCTAGCTTCTTCTTGTGAACATTCCTCCCATAGTCTACTGAAAGAGATCAATTTCTTTCTTACGCAGATTCCTTGGATGAAGGAGTCCCATGACCTAGGTAGGCCATTCAATGTGGTCATTACAATTTCTCCATTCTCCACCACTTCATCCACAGCTTCAATTTGTTCCTTGATTTGAGAGACCTTAGAAAAATAGGATTGAATGGTCTCTCCATTTTGGATCTTTACCCCTTTCAATTGGTTCCGCAGAGTCATCTTCTGATTTATGTTCTTACCTTCAAACAACTTAGTCAAAGAGTCAAACATCTCCTTAGGTGTCTTCAGGGAAGACACATGAGGTATGCAATGGTCCTTAATAGAATCAACAATGATTCTCTTGGCTTTGACCAAGTTCTTCTTGTGTAAGGCCTTAGCCTCTTCTCCCTCTGGAACTGTAACCTCTTCACGTATGTAAGTGTCCAACTCATTTTATTCTAGGATTAACCCAATCCTATACTTCCACGCTTGGAAATTATCAGCCCCTTCAAGCTTATCCTCAAGCTTGGTGTGGTGGGAAATTTTAATGAGAAACTCAAACGAAAATAAAAGATTTAGGTCTTACCACTTGATTTGTTGAAAACTGGATCTGGAACCGGATTAGGGTTTGTCAAAGAAACCCTAAAAATTAAAACTTTGAATTTCAAACTTCTGAAAGGATAGAAAGATGGGCCTTGCTGAGTTGGTCAAGCTGGTATACTTAGATTTTGAGATCTACAAAATTTGACCCCTCAGAATTGCTTTTGAAACTTCTGGATTCACTAGACAGGACCCCGAACTAGGGTTTGATAAATCCCGACCTTCTACCCAACCAAAAAGTTCGATCTTGTGCTCTAAACTTCGATTTTACTGAGGAGCTTTCAGCCATGGTCTTAGATTCCAAAAATTCCATCTTTCTCTGAAACCCTAATTTCCCGCAGCAGTGACGGGCCAAAAACTGAAAAATGCTCAGAATTGAATTTTGTCTTGATAGAAAGATGCGCCCTTCCAAGGAGATTCAATATAGCCTCCTTCCTTTGATGATATGTGGATAGAAACCCAAAAATTAAGAATCCCTAGCTTCCGTAGCTGCACAGTGCCTTCTTCTTAGGTCAGCTTTGATAACATGTTAATTTTCGATAATTTCATTCAATATTATCTATGATCATTAAGATAATAACATGTACAACATATCATTCATAAACACAAGAGACAACTGAGACACAAAGTTTCCTCGGGGAAAACCAAGAAGGTGAAAAACCCCGCAACTTCCTCAGAGATAGAATAAGCTATAAACCAAGATCACAATGATCAAACCCAAAGAGATGTCTCTTGCAAATACTCCTCCTCCTTCACTTGTGCGCCACTTTCTCTCTTAGATATGCGAGCTTGAGAAGTAAGTGAATGAATAGAATGAGAGACACAACCTCTCTATTTATACACTGACTTGACCTGCCAATAATCCAACAGGGTCGACTTCCTAATGAAGTCTAATAACCCAACCACATGACCTAACTAGGGCCAACCCCACACTGGTGGTCTAATAACCCATCAATTCAAATGACGACACTTGCAATGTAACTTGCGACACTTGCAAATACAAATGACAACACTTCCAATCAGAGGAATAATACATCTCTGTTGGATATACAATAAAGTACAAATGTAATATACAAGTGAATATCTTCCGAAGTTACAAATACATCAACAAAATAAGCTTTTTTTTTAGTTGTTCATGTTCAATCGGTATTCAATTTACAACACTCTTTAAACAGTTCCTTATAAATTTCAAATCTGGTTTTTCTTTCATTACATGAGATTATTTCACCATTTACACATCCAACTAATAGCCTAAAGGGATCTTAAATTTATATTAACCACCAACCAATATAAGGGAATTTTATTATGTTGATGGTTATAAAAAGTAACTAACTCACTTTAAATCATTCACATATGGTTACTTGTATTTTTTCAACTTCTTTCATTAAGCACTATTAATTAAGTTGCTGGAATTTTTATTGCAATCAACCACATTAACATATCTTCATTTACATGGTTGAATTTGCTTTCATGTGAGTTATTTATGAATGTTATGACTCTTTTTTATTGGAAAATCCAACAATAGAACAAGAGTGATCATTCATTGAATTGCATATTTTGTTGTCCATTTTAGATTTACTTGGAAATCATCTTAAAGGATTTAAAACACGGTGTCCATTTCTTACATATTTTCATGATTGGTTTACAATCTTATTTGCTAACCATTGTAACATTTGCACTTGTTATATCAACAATCTATTGTAGATCATTGATGTTTAATGGTTATACTGCAATGTCTATGTCTAATTTACATCACATCTTTTGATCTATTTATGCAACAAGTTTGATATCCTTCATTTGGAAAATCACTTACTAATTTTATGTGTCCATGGATGTTGTGATTACGTAAAGGGAAGTAGTTGTAGGTGACAATTACTCTATTTCATAGTTGCATTTAACTAGAACCCTTTGAGTCCTCTCATTTGGGGTGCTAATTTTTGTAACAATAAGTGGCTGCAAGGATTTTAGTGCAGATTTAGAATTTGGTAGCCAATGCTAACAAATTGCGATCTATTTCTTGAGCTTATTTTCAACCTGTTAAACTATAACCTCTATTATGCAACCAAGTCCCAGATATAGCATAAAAATAGTAGAAATAGACCAAAAGAAAGTAATCCATGACTTAATAATGAAGAACTGAGATGAATATTAATCCTCTTCGAGGGAGGAACCTCCTTACACAATGTACTAAGTACATAAGACAAGACAAGATACAATGATGACTAAAATTAAAAGGTCTCCTTCCTATATATAGGAGACAAAGGGGTACAATAACAACTAATAGACCCACTAATATACCCAAGCTGACATTAATAATATGTAATGCACCATAATAAAGGGGTAATGTGCAACTACATAAGGAATAATGTGACAATATGTAGGGCTTAACATGCCCCTCCCCTTTAGACAAGTGTTGTCATCGACGCTTGATTAGTTGTGGATGCTTTTGTATGAAGGACTCATCTTCCCATGTCGAATATTCCACTACCAAGTTCTTCCATTTGATGAGGTACTCAATAATAGCCCGATTACGTAGTTGTTTGGTCCTTGTTTCAGTGATTTATTCAGGTTCCAATATGAATATTCCTTCTTCATCAAGCTCGGGCAATATTGTATGAATTGGGATCTTGTCTCGTATTACCTTCTTTAAGAAAGAAACATGTAAAACTGGATGCACTCTTGAAGATGAAGGGAGCTCTAATTTGTAATCCATACTACCAATCTTCTGCAACACTTTATAAGGACCATAATACTTGGGTGCTAGTTTATTGTCCTTATTTAGTTGATTGAGGGAAATCTGCTTGTAAGGTTGTAGCCTCATAAATACCTAATCCCCTTCTTCTAAACTCCTTTCACTCCGATGTTGATCAACTTGTTGTTTCATACTGTTTTGTGACATGGATAGGTTGTCCTTAAGTATCTAGAGAACTTCTTGTTGGTTCTCTATGTGATCTTCCACGAATTGAACTTTAGACTTTCCCTTTAAGGGAGATGTGATAGATGGAGGCTGGTACCCATAAAGTGCCATAAATGGAGACATTTTTATGATGTATGGAAGGAAGTATTGTACCACCATTCTTCCAAAGATAACCATTTTACCCACTGTGTTTGTTTATCATATGCAAAGCAACGAAGGTAGCCTTTCAAACATTTGTTCACTATCTCAGTTTTCCCATCACATTGAGGATGATAAGATGAACTGTGAGCCAATTGGGTACCCAAACAATAAAATAATTCAGTCCAAAATTTTCTAGTGAAAATTGGATCTCTATCGCTTACAATAATCTTTGGATTTCCATGTAACTCCTAAACTATTTCTAGACAAGCTGCGTCTACTATACTTCCATTAAAAAGGTGAGAGAGTGCACAAAAATGTGCATACTTCGTGATTCTATCAACAACCACCATAATAAAATTCTTTCCTTTTGAATAAAACCCATTGAGACTTCTTCCTAGCGTTGGAAAGGTATGTCCAATGGTTGTAGAAGTCTTGGGGTATTAACTATTTCCACCTTATTCTGTTGGAAAACCAAGCATTCAACCACGAACCTTTGAACATCAGATTTAATAACTTCCCAAAAAAATTCCTTCTTGACCCCGTGGTAAGTTTTCATGAATCCGAAGTGCCCACCTATAGGAGAGGTGTGTAATTCCGAGAGGACCTTTTGTTTGAGTTAGGTGTCTTTGCATAAATATAAGCGATCCTTATACAATAATGAATCATTTTTCCACACAAAAGTATCTAATACACTTGGATCGTCATGTAGCTTTTGAATGAAAATCCAAATAGATAGGTCATTTTTCCATTCTTCCCTTGCAGCTACTACCCAATCGAGTTGTAGAATAGAAATTGCACAAAGTAATGCCCCAACATCTTCATCTTTTCTGGAAAGCACATCTTCCAGTACATTATGTTTCCATTTTCGATAGATGATTTCAAAGTCATATCCCAACATCTTGGTTACCCATTTTTGTTTCTCTTCCAAAGATAATCTTTGTTCCAAGAAGTATTTAAGACTATCATGATCTGTTTTGACATTGAAATGTCTACCCATTAGGTAAGGACTCCATTTCTTAAGAGCATGTAGAATTGCCAACATTTCCTTCTCATAAATGGGCTTCTGTAAGTGCTTTCCCTTGATTGGATGACTTGTCAAAACAAGCAAGTGTCCTTCTTGCATTAGAAAAACATCAAAGTCATTTCCTGAAGAATCACATTCCACAATAAATGTTTTTGTGAAGTCTGGTGTGGCCAAAACAAGAGATTTTCACATTGTCTCCTTAAGTTGTTCAAAATCTTGAGTTGCCTCTGGAGTCCAAGAAAATGCATCTTTCTTCAATAATGTTGTTAGAGGTGCTTCTATTCTTCCATAGTTCCGAACAAAGTTGTGGTAGTACCCTGTCAGACCTAAGAATCCTTGAAGATTCTTTATGGTTTTGGGAATCGACCAGTCCATCATGGATTTAATTTTTTTGGAGTCTACCTTGACACCTTCCTGAGATACAATATGACCCAAATATTCTACCTCCTTTACCCCAAAGAAACATTTGGAAGGTTTTTCATATAGTTGTTGCTCGTTTAGTAGTTGTAGTACCTTGTCAACATGTTGAACGTGTTCTTCCCAATACTTACTATAGATTAGTATATCATCAAACAATACTAGCACAAATTTTCTAAGGAAAGGCTTGAAAATTGAATTCATCAAACCTTGAAATGTGGAAGGCACATTCGTGAGACCAAATGGCATGACCAAAAATTCATAATGACCTTCATGAGTTCTGAATTCTATTTTTTGAATGTCTTCCTCCTTCAATCTAATCTGATGATATCCAGAATGAAGATCTAACTTTGTGAAGCAAACTGCTCCATGTAATTCATCTAACAATTCATCAATGACAGGAATGGGAAATTTATCTTTAATCGTGATCTTGTTGAGCTTTATATAATCTGGACACATACGCCATGATCCATCCGGCTTGTGTACCATTACCACTAGTGCAAAGTACGAACTTTGGCTAGGCCTAATTATGCCGACCTCTAACATTTCTTCAACTATACGCTCAATTTCACTCTTCTCTCCATAGGGGTATCTGTAAGGTCTGATGTTAGGAGGAAAGCTTCCTATAATTAAGTGAATAGCATGATAAAAATTTTGAACAGGTGGAAGACCTTTTGGAATATCTTCAAATACCTTAGAATGCTTATCAATCGCCTTTTGGAGATTTGGGGAAATAGGAGACTTAGATGTTTGAACATCTAATGAGCATAATTTTGCAATTACACCTTGATGTCCCTTTTTTATCAATTTTGTCATGCCATTAGAGCTTATCACCTTACTTGGTTTCCTTGTGATACCCTTTAACTCATATTCTTTTCCTTCCCATAAAAATTTCATGAAAATCTTCTAAAAATTAAAAGCCATTGTTCCCAATGATTGTAACCATTGAACTCCTAAGACAACATCAACACCCCCATCGGAATAGAAATCATTGGACTATTTAATACATATTCCCCCATAGTGAGATTGATAATATGGCATTTTCCTGAGCAATTGATAGTTCCTCCATTTGCAATCATTACTTGAAACTTTGGTGTTGGATATACAAAGCAATTGAGAACCTTGTCTAATTTACAGTGAATGAAATTATGAGTACTACCAAAATCAATCAACACTGTTACCTTTTTCTTTTTGATATACCTTCGATTTTGAGAGTTTGATGAGTGCTAATTCCATCTAGTGCATGACAGGACATGGTGGGAGTAATCTCTTTGGAAGTAGTATCTTCTATGTCTTTATCTTGATACGATTTCTATTCTTTTGGTGCTTCTTGATCATTTTATTCCTTTGCTTTACAATCTATGTAAAATAGTTTCTTCTGAGTGCACTTGTGGAACTTACTGTATTTTCTATCACAACTGTAACAAATCCCTTTTGCTCTTTTTTCCTCTAGTTGTTGTGGTGCCAACCTTGTAGGTTGTGGATGAATTGAGACCACACTTCCTTCTTTATAGTTGTAAGTGGCAGACTTCCTTGTTTCCATAGTTTTGTTTTCAACTTTTCTTTCCACCCTAAATGCATGCTCCAAGGACTTAGGTTCCCAAAGGCAAACCTCATGTTGGATGTTAACCTTCAAAGTTCCAATAAAGAGATCCAACAAATTATCTTCTAAAATATTCTTCACTCCGATAGTTAGCTTCTCAAATTGCTTGATGTGCTCTGTAACTGGTCATTTTTTCTTTAGATTTATCAACTAGCTAAAGAAGGTGTTGCTATTTATATCCCCATAATGTGCAATCAATTCTTTTGTGAATATAGACCATGAGATAATAGAGTCCTTTTTACGGTCACAAATCCATTGGTACCATATTTTACGGTCACAAAGCCATTGGTACCATACAAATTGATAAGGATCTAAATATAAGGATGCAATAGTTACCTTTTGCAAAGTTGGAACCTAGTGTAGATCAAAGAATTGCTCCATCTGGAATATCCAAGTTATTGGATCATTGCCATCAAAATTTCTCATGTTAATTTTAGGAAGTTGGATACGCTTTGGTGACCATCCCTGATGACTTCCATTACTATAATAATTTCCTCTTGGAATATTCTTATTCATGGAATGTTTCTCAACATGGAAATTATATTTATCCTTCTGAGTATCCCAGAACACATCATCACCGGTAGGGGGAGTATTCCTTGAATTTTGTATGATATTAGAAATATTGTTCAACTTATCCTCTAAATTGAGTAAATCAACTTTTCACACTGAACCTTTCATATTTTCCTCTCGTTTATTCAACTTCTCCTCTAAATGAACTAAATCAACTTTTTTCACAGCGCCTTTAATCATATATTCCAACTGGGACACTAAAAAAGATGGGTCTTCCCTTTCATCGTAAGTCGAGGATGGATCCTCTAGTGGTTTGAGGGGAGTGTGAGTTTTACACTTCCTTTTGGTGGCATTTTCAACAATATAAATAGATATCATGCCCAATGTTTCACCAGAATTAGATCCTTCTACTCAAAGCTATTCAAATTTAAAATGGTGTACCTTTTTCAAACCTTGATTGGAAGGTTGTTGTATGGATGACTTGTAACTAGGTTAAATTTGAATTTTCTGCTCCTCTGGGTCTAAAACTTTGGCTTGATGTATCCTGAGGTTTCCTTTTTCCAATGCTGTAGGTATGACCTAATTATGATGTACCAATAAGAATTTATTACGAATCTCCCAACACTTATTATTTTAGGTGTTTCCAGAAGAGCGAACTTGTAGGTTCTTCCACGTGTCAAATATTTCGTATATGAGTTTGAAAATCCTACCAAAGATACTATGGTCCGTATTCTTTCTGATTCAATAGGTATCACTCAATTTGGATCTTTCATGCCCCATATATGACCTTTTCCCCCAGAACACCTGATTTAGACTAGTTTTTGGACTAGTAAAAAACCCTAGATTCCGAGGCGAATATATCAGAACCTGTACGGTCTCAGGATCTGAAAATTGGAACACAAATAGCTCAACCTATTTTCAATATGGGTTTTGAATCTTGCTTTCTGAATCCTTGTATAAAAACAATTATAGCAAAAATTCCAAGATGACTCGTTTTGAAGAAACATGTCCCCAGGAAAGAGCTCTGATACCAAATGTTAGGCAACCAAGTCCCAAATATAGCATAAAAATAGTAGAAATAGAACAAAATAAAGTAATACACGAATTTATAATGAATAACTGAGATGAATAGAAATCCTCTTTGAGGGAAGAACCTCCTTACACAATGTACTAAGTACATAATATAATACAAGATGCCATGATGACTAAAATGAAAAGGTCTCCTTCCTATATATAGGAGACAAAGGGGTACAATAACAACTAATAGACCCAATAATAGACCCAAGCCGACATCAATAATATGTAATGCACCATAATAAAGGGGTAATGTTCTACTACACGAGGAGTAATGTGCCAATATTTAGGGCTTAACAACCTCCCAGAGGTCTCTGAAGGAGATTCCAACGTAAAAAGAGATACCTAAGAACTTGAAAATTTGTCCTTTTTGAAACTAGGTCCAATTTTGGTTAAAATGTCATATATGAAACTTTGTTGATAACATTATGTCTTGGCCCATTGAATGTTTTAGCTCAAAGCTAAGAACAAGTATGAAGACTATCTATAGTGTTGATCTAGGAGATGTGCTTCAAGATTGGTAAATGATGAATCATCAACAAAGTGACCTTTAACTAATTGGCTAGAATTAGGTTCCAGTAGAGAAATTTCCCACACCGTACCTTGTCAAACCTTATAGTAAATAGATAGCCAAAAGATTCAAATAACAACACATAGAGGGTTTGAGATAAAGGGTAGCCTTTGTTGATAGATCAGAACAAGCCAAATATCTTATATTTTCCATGAATGAAAAAGAAACAAACATAGGCATTCAAAAAAATAGTTTCCACACTTTGCAAATAAAGTAAATCCCAAATCCCAAAGCTTTTAGAGTGGCCAAAAGAAAATCCAACTTGGATCAACAAAGGGATTTTTAAACCCAATTTTAATGAATAACACATCAAGGCTAGATGATCTATCCCATATCACACCCTACCATACAATAATGACGTTCTCCAAATTTTAATGCCCTTTGACGAAGCATGTATTTTTAGGCCAAACAATCTTAAACAACAAGTTTTTGATCCTCAAAGCTAATACCTTGGCTATAATTTTGTATGATAGTTTATGCATGGTAATGGATCTATAGTTGGTAATGAGCTTTGGGAGTCCATATTTATGGATGAATATGATGAATCATTGATTTAACAAGATCCCTAGGGATTAGATGCAAGATATTCTTGGTAGAAATTTAGCAAGTTCCCCCCCACAAGCTCTTAGGTGGATTTGTGAAAAGCACATGGAGATCCACCTAATCTAGGGATTGTGTCATATGAAATCTCATGCAAGGGGAATTTGAGCTCATCAAGTGACACAACCACCTCACAACATTGTCATCGATCTTTTGAAATTTTGTTTGGAGTAAGGATATGACACTTCTTAATAGTGCCCATATTTCTTTAGTAGGAGTTTGGGACTAAAATGATATTTTGTAGTTCTCTATTTTGGACATGATCCATTTTCTACATGAGGATGCATTCACTCACCTCTTTGAAGGCTAAAGTTTAGAATAAATTATTTAGTGTATTAATCATTTTTTTTGTCCCAATGGAGCTATGCACGATTTTGGATGCCTTTTGCTTGATGAAAATCGTGAACTTGGAGAAAATTCCATAACTTCTCCACATGCATTTTCTTATCTTCATCATAAGGGGACCAAAGCTACTCCTTTTTTATCCTTCCAATTCTCCCCACATGGATTTGTTATGCTACCTTCTAATGTTGTCTATTTGAAAGCTATAGGCCCTGAGAAATGCCACCATGCTTGAAATTACATATTCTTACTAAATGATCTATCTTATGGCTCCATGTGTCCAAGGGACCAAATCCCACACATTATAGATACATAGAAGAAAACTAGGACTCTAGAGATGGGATGCACTAAGGATGTGGTGGGTTCTTGGCAATTACATTTTTCTTGCATCCCATGAAAGAGAGAACCAAACTAGTTGATGGTTAAAAAATGCCACCATAGAAACCATGGACATGATTTGTTCTCCATTCACATCAACAAATTATTTATGCACCTAAGACATAAGGGTTATATCCAACCGCTAATAAATTCTATTAGCACCCTTTTGAAAGTTGGTCGAGGTAAACTAAGGTTCCATATATTCATGCTTGGGGTTCCAATTAGGGTCATACAGTTCATGGCTATCTTTAAGTGCCATACAGTCTTATTTCTCACTAGAGGTAAAGTGGACCTATAACACAAGCTCTTTATCTTTATAAAATTACACCATGTTAAAATATCCACAACGAATCCACAATGTATCAAGAATCTCATTGACTATCCACTACCCAAAGGATTCCCTTTCTCTACAATTATTAGAGGTATAAAGTTTGGCCAATCCAAGGAGACAACCAACTAAATTAAGCAAAATCCAAACTAGTCACTATGAATGACCAATAGTCTAATCAACACCTACTTCAATGAATTCAGGAGAGACCGGGATAACAACCCTCACTCTCTATAAGAGTGGTTAAACAAATTCTTGGCTCTCAGTGAGATAAAAAACAGGTCATGTGTAGCATAAAGCTTGTGCTTTGACTTCTTGTAACAAAACACATTTTCCTCACCAAGGGAAGCCATTTAAGCCTAAAACATTCCACGAGGTCACTTGCATCATAAACACAGTACAAATTCCATATCTTCCTCATTCCCTCTTATGTTCAAGAGAAAACCAAAGAAACTAACACCATTAAAGAAATCACTAAGAATTGTTTCCTTTGGCCTCTTCGGGACATTCACACACCAATCAAGGTATCTCAGTATGACATGGATTTAAAAAGAATAGAGAAATAACACATAACCCACTACTTGATAAAGAGGGGATTACCAGGCACTTGCTAGGACCAAGCAACATAGGATATGACAAGCAAAGCATTATGGGTTGTGTTAGCACACTTTTTCACCCCTCTAAGCAGATCCGATACGATTAAAAATCAGTGATGAAAAGTGGCTAATTTAAGAAGAGAATTCCCCAAATTTTTCATGGGAAAACCTCCTCTCTGTTCGGGTTGGTGCATGCCAACCTCAAGGGGGATTCCCTAGGTACTGGGATGTTGATTTGTACTTGATATTCTGTAAAAAGCACATAAAAATCAACAGCAAAATGCTTTGGATAGCGTGTAAACACTCTACCAAATATCTAGGATAAATATTGGGGTTATCGTGAAGTATTGGTCACACAAGAGGCACACTACTTAATCTCATACATGCATGAGTAGAGTTGATTAGCAGTAATCGCAAGTTTGGGGTGATTTGATATCTCATTGGCAATATTGAATTGAAGTTGAGGCATGATAAACAACAGTTGGAATTAGCATTTAAAACTCCAATTTCATGAGTTTTCTTTTAAATGCTTATATATTTGAGTTTACACATCAACATTTTTATCCTAGGGGACCTTGGGGGTAGAGGGACTACTACACAACTTGATTGTGGCCATCAACAATAAATTGTGGATGTTGTGGGCAAGGGTTTGACAATTAAAGTGGGTAATGGACAAGTTTGCATAACATATAGGTTGTCAAAACATTCTACCTCTATCCTGAATAAGGATAAACACCTTGAGGTCTTGGGATAGGTTAACCCTAACACAGACCTAGGGTTGCGACCTATGGTTTGAGAACATGTTTGGTTCCAGGAAGATAACCTCTCTTAATGGGGTAGATATATGTTATATATTGAGCCATAATTGCATTGGGAGACTAAGGATTTCAATGTAGATTGGACAATCCAATCTTTGTTAACCATGAGGCTATTCTTGTAGATCCAGGGACCATTACGCAACACATTCTTAGCATTGTTTGCACTTGCAAGTTGAAAAAGGAAAACTCCTCTAGTCAAGCTATGAGCTTAGGTACATTGACATCCATAACATGCCTAATTATCCCCAAAAAAGGTGTAGATCACTACCTCGTGGGGGATTTCCTCTATATTACCCTAGCATAACCTAGCTAGAACTACCTACAAACACTGACAAATTCAACTCTATGTATTCCAATATTAGGTTCAAGTTAGCAATATTACCTTGTGGTATGCTTTCATCATGAATTGGTGGGGGTTCTTTGGAGGCACCATTGTTGCTTGTGCACAATTTTATCCTTTAGTTAACACAATTTTATTATCAATGGATGGAAAGAACATATGGCCCCTCCTCTTATGGTTAATGGTTGTGGTCTGATGAGCCAGGTGTGGGCCAATATCAATTGTTGTAGAAATTTCTCCCTACGGATAGGTAGAAACTCTCTCAGGTTAAAGTAGACTATAACTGACTCTAAACTAAGACAAAAAGATAACAAATGTTACCTTGAATTCCTAGATCTAAACAAACATCTCAAGACTATATTGCTGAAAGAAATGGAAGAGACCTAACTGACCTTTGATTCAATTGCTCGTCCTAATGGTCGCTTCAATCTCCAAGTCCTTGTGAATGAACCTGTCAAGATAGAACCAAGATACAAGCATATACGATTCTCTAGCAACTTGAAATATGAGTTAGGATCTAAATCTATAACAGATACAAATCATATGATTGAAACAAAATCAACACACATGACTTGGGAAACAAGACAAGTTATGTTTTATTACCAACTTGAAGTCACTTACAATGGTTGCTTGATATCCAAGCCACATCCCAGCTCCAAGTGCTTTCTCCTCTAGCTATCTCCACAAAGATTCAAGATCATAAGTTTGATGTCTCCAAGAGTCCTCCCCCTTTTGCTCATGGAAGGCTTCTCTCTTATAGTGTGTAGTAGGGTTAATCAACAAGAGAGAAGGATGGATCTTGGGAGTGTTTAGTGGATTAGGCCCACTAATCTGAGAAAGTGAGTTAGGATCGAATCAGGGATACCAATCCTCAAAAATCTCTCAAAAATCAAGATCCCACAAGCCATGGAAAAAAGGCTAAAAAAGTAGTACCGCGCCCCTTGAACTGAGCATAGTGCGGTAGTACCGTGTGGCAGAGAAGAAGCATAGCGCGGTAGTGGGGACTACCGCTCCCTCAATGCTGAGCAAGACGCGGTAGTGTAGGTATATGAAGTCTCGGGTGGGTTGATTCTTGACAGGACAGGTTTGTCTTCAAGGATCATTCATCATACCTCTCTTCTGGGTGTTTTAAGCAGCAGGGAAAATGTCGTCAACTATTTTAATGGTGAAGATGTGACACTGTGAAATATGGAGGTATAACAGATGCCCCCTAAAGTGTGAGTTCAGAAGGGAGTGATGGCCGAAAGACTTTACATATACTGTGCGGAGATAGCATTAAGGAGAGCAACAAGGAGCTGAAACAAAAACAAAATGTCAGATATACCATCGAGGCGGGAATTCCCATGCTCAGAAACAATTGACTCAAAGCATGGTTGCCGACCAATACATTGCAGATCCATGAGTATTGAGATGATATAGACTGTAGACAAATCATGGCTACTATGAACAAGTGTAGATCCATGAGACAGTAATGACACAACCATGACCAATACAAAAGTGGATCTGTGTGACAATACAAAGGACATCTCCATCGCAGCCTGGACACAATCAAAATACAAAGATGCGCCCAGGGTCTTCTACTCAATCGCAAATGATACGAATCTAGCCATGTTATTACAAGGTGTTGAAGTCGAACATGGTAGAAACCATTTGATTAGCGGTCAGTGATGTGAACCGTTAACAAATGTGAGGAAAATCACCAATGGTGATGATGATCCCCAAGGTATCTATAGTAAATATCAATGAAATGTGAATGAATGGGTTGATGTCGAGCATTCAAGAAATCGTTCGATCAGAGGTCAATGATGTAAACCTACTGTCGAACACGAGGAAACCTGCCATTGAGGCATGCAGGTACCAAGGTACTAGTGGTTGATTCCTAAGTCCAATTCCCAGATAGTGATTTGGCGTCGACGGGAATAGACTCGTCGAAGGTGGGCCATAATGATTCCCACATCATCGACACGAAATCGGAACGAAAGATAGTATAGGACAACGAAATGATAGAACATGTACTGACACAATGGAGGTCTGACAAAATGAACGACTCTGAACATTGCAACCCTTTGAACATATAACGACATGCAACAAGACTTGGAAGCAGGGATTATTGATAGCAGACGATAGACGCTGAACGAGTAGGCTCGTGGCCAGAGAGACGACTCAGGATGATGACCATAACTCAGCGAAAATAGATACCAAAAATAGACAAGGGACAAAGGCATGCCATGTTCAAAGGTGACGACTGACAAGCTGCCAACAAAATAAACTCGACTTGTTTCCCATTTTCCCTCGACATGATAGACGAGTACCTCTTTGTTGTTTTTCGAGCTTGATGAGGATAACAGATGCTCGGTATAGCTCATCTCATAGATGAGTCCAATCTCACATGTTTTACGAACCTGAGAAAGGAGGGGTTCGTCCCAAAGTGGGTCCTTCGATGTCAAATTTTAATGAGTCTAAGGAAGGAAAAATCCGTAGTTTTTCACATTTAGAGAGCCTGAAAAACTTAAAGAAGGCTCCAAAGTGTACTTTTTCGTAAATTTAGTCCCTCGATCCCGAAAAAGTGTAAAACAATTCTCGAGAGAACTCTCCCAGCCAAAAATTAACTGAGGTATACCTTTCTCCTAAATAGTCTAGATGGGCCGAAAAAGGGGTAACCTATCACCGAATAGACGACCTTTCAAATACTTTTTCAAGTGTGAAAGAGACAAGATCACTTGGAAATATTTTCAATTTTAGGGAGTCTGAAAAGAGCTTAACTATGGACTCCAATGGTCTTTTTCGTAATTTTTAATTATTCTGGTCCGAAAAAAGAATAAAATACAACTAGGATAATACTTTACTCATCGTTTAACAAGCATGAGTAAAACTGACTAAGCTTGACACCGTTTACTTAAGTTTGACAAGCACGACACGGGTGTAAAAGCACTTGGAATCTTTTTCAAGTTTTAATCCAGAGCACGAAAAAGATAAAGTAGGCTCAAAATGAAGGTCAAATAATAAATGAACGCCAGTGTGAACATTTTTAAAGGAGACCCTATCAACAAATGCTCATGGAACCAGATATTAGTAATGTGAAATGGGTTTTAATTTAACCAGATAAAATAATGAGTAAAAAATAAGTGAAAAGGTTATATAAGGAATAGGTAAATATGGAAAGTTCCCATTTCACTTGTGCATTTACCAAAAGAGGAGATTTTACCCATTGAGGAGAAAAAACTTCAAGAGTTCATATCTGGAAATTCGAAGCACCATTTCAACAGCCGTCTGTGCTAGGTAAGAGCTTTCAAGCCCCTCTTTCATTTCATATATGAATAACTTGATTTCAATAGGGAAAAACAATTTTTGGGCAAGCCCTATTAGGCAATTTTTGCCTTCCACAATACCGCGCGGCAGTCGTATCGGGAAATGCGGTACTGTGTAATAGTACCACGCTATAGGGTTAAACAGGGGCGCGGTACTGTGCAGTACCGCGCAGCCACGTTGCCCCCAGGTGTGATAGTGGCGATTTTTAAGATGAAAAAATTATTTTTTCTCAAATTTTTAGCTAAGATCAAGTTGTTAAATGATTAAAAAATGTTTCCTATGACCTTTTGCAGGTGTCTGCAACTTGTTTGGAGCAAAATGGTCAATTGGAAAGAAAGAGAGCATGAAGCAAATGATTTGTTGGCTGAAGATGACCAAGAGACCTTGACTGCATTGCGGGAATGTGGTTTGTTGAAATTGTTCAAGACTAAAGGTATCCGTAAGCAGGCAAAACTTCTCACCTACATTATTCAAATGTGGGACCCCGACATTCAAGCTTTCCGAGTTGGAGAACACACCCTCGATATTGAACTTGAGGACATTTATTTCCTCACGGGCCTCTTAAAAAGAGGAGCCCGGGTGAGTTTTACTGGGTTCACAGCATCGGAGGCGACCACTGATGCTTTAATTGCTCGTTATTGCCGTCAAGGTTCGGGGAAGAAAAGCGACAAGGTGGTCATTAAGGACATTCTAGAACTTCCTTTAAAAACCGTGTTGTTCACCATCACGCGTGCAGCAGGGAGTATGGGTCCCCATCAGGCATCCCATACACAGATGAATCTTGCAGTGGATTGCATGGCAGGAACGGTATTCAACTAGTGCAAGGCAGTATTGACCAACCTCAAAGAGCAAGTGAACAAGTGTAGGCTTGGAGATAACTCTCAATTTGGGTACAAGAGCATCTTGGTCACCTTCTTCTTAATGAGGGTGTCGTTGTTGCACCCACAGCTGACCATGCCCCCCCGTCCACCCATCGAGCCATGGATGGCTCAATGGAGCGAGTATGCAGGCCGACTTGGAGGGCCGCAGTGTTTGAATTTCGGTGAGGATTTCTTCTCGTGGCTCAAGGAACAGATTGTGATGATCGACGAATACCCCTATGCAAGGGTGGACTTCTACAAGGACATAGACTTGGCACTACCGGAAGATGAGGATTGGGACAATTCAGGTATGACCTTCATAAATGTTTTTTATTTTTATTTTTATTTTTTGAATATATAATTTTTATTGTTTTTTAGAATGTGTAAAAAGACTTTAATATATGTACGTGTGCATGTCGCAGATCGTGGACCACAGAGACCGACAGGGTACTCGCCATTACGCCGAGGTGGTGTTGATCGTCGAGCCGCTCTGGACGAGGAAGAAGACGAGGATGAGGCGGGAGGGGTCCAGGAGATAGAGAGGAACCTATAGGGTTTAACCCACGGTGTCCCTGCTATGAGGATGGACGACATCCCTTTGCATCTCCAGTGGCATACTGTAGGTGTGCCTAGGCGTATTGGCTGACTCCTCCGTAGGGTGGCTCGGGCTATAGTGTGTTATCACCAGCAGCGCGAGGAATCCGAGGAAGAACATGATAGATCTCCTAGATCTCCTTAGATGGTATCTTTTATCTTTTTGTGGCATGTATATGATATGTAGGATTTTGAGAGCCAAATTTTTGTATGGGACTAGGTCCCAAATTTTGTCTTTAAAACACAAAATTTATGCATTTGAAAAAACACTTTTATATACAGTGATATATATATGGACCTGCTTTTATGACCTATTTATTTACAATGACTTGTGTGTTTATTTTATGATGTGTTTTTATGTATGGGCAAGATGCCAATCCAAAATGTAATTAGCTAATGAATCAGTTATACAATTGAATTCCCTTGGTATGTTTTGATATGAAATAAAATTAAAAGATCGTTCCAAGAGGCGTACCCTTCAAAATAAGCGAAGTAGGATAGGATCGCGAACTTTGTAAACACGATTCAGATGAGAAACCACGAGTTGGGAGTCTAGAAAGACTGATAGGGAGTCAATTCCAAGGGAAGCAACCTCCATCAAGAGTTCGATGACTGCATGGTACTCTGCGATATTGTTGGTTGTGGGACCCAAACAATTGGCTCCTAAAGATAGCAACTCGCCAGTGGGAGAATAGATTACCCATGCTGTGGAAGCGAGGTTCTGGGTATGTCAGCTCGCACTGTCGGCGAATCCGAAGTAGGCAGAGATCTGCACATAAAAGCACAAGTCAAGGTAAGAATGGATACATGAGGTCCGTGTGTGCATACAAAAAAAAGATAAGTGAAAACAAGCTAGGTGCATTATGTACAAAAGTATCTTGCGCAGGATAACCCTACGCGTAGAAGCGTTTGAGGTACAACCCATTGCAGGGTCGTGCCAATGGTGTGCCATCACAATCGACGAGTTCATAGGCTCCTTTCTCCAAGACACGTTTTACAACAAAGGGGCCGTACCACATAGATTCTAGCTTTCCTTTTTCAAGTTTATCATGCATTTGATCGTATGTGAGTACGAGGTCACCTTCATTGAAAACCCGAGGTTGAACGGATTTGTCGTATTGTGCTTTGACGCATTTTTTATGAGCTTCGTTGGATAAAGCGGCGTCTTGACGGGTTTCATCTAGTTTGGTTAGGCATAGAAACCGTTCCTCTTCGGAAGTGGTGTGGGGAAGTAGCTCTATGGCTATCTTAAGTGATGGAATTTCACATTCAATCGATAAAATGGCTTCCAGGCCATACACCAGTTGAAATGGTGTGAACCCGGTAGCACTTTTTACTGAGGTCCAGTATGCCCATAGTGCCGAAAACAGAGCTGAGTGCCAGTTGGACTTATGAGTACCCACAATACGTTGAATCATTCGTTTCAAAACTTTGTTGATGGCTTCAACTTGGCCATTACCTTGTGGGTAGTATGGGGTTGATTTTTCATGGTGAAAACCCAACTTGGCACTCAGTTCCTCGATCATATGGTTCCTAAAGTGGGAGCCATGATCGGTCACAATGGATTGTGGGACACCAAACCTAGCTATAATGTGATTGAATATGAATTGAACTGCTGTTTTGCCATCTTCAGCATAAGTAGGCATTGCTTCAGACCATTTTGTGAAATAGTCAACAACTACTATGACATAGCTATGCCCCCCGACTAAAGTGGGCTTATAGTGCATGAAATCTATGCCCCATTTGGAAAAGGGGTGGACGACAATAACAGGATGAAGTGGAGCAGGATGCGAGCGTGTCTTATTATGAAAGAATTGACAGGGTGGACATTTCTTAACCGTTTCAATGCAGTCTTTGAAAATCGAGGGCCAGAAATATCCCGCTCGCAGTATCTTCTGGGCCGTAGCCATCCTAGAGAGATGACCACCACATGCTTTAGCGTGGCATTCATTAAGAACGCGTTCTGCTTCATCTAAAGTCAAACAACGTCGAAGAACAGTGTCGACACCACGTCGATAAAGGGTATCATTGACTATGAGGTAGTACTTGGCGTGATGTCGGATATGTCAACGTTCATCGCGAATGAGGTCGGGGCAGAAATGTTGGGTTTGGAGATATAATAAAATATCCCTGTACCATGGATCAGATGTGCTAATGAGGAACAACAATTCATCAGGAAGAGAATCGATGGGCTCGGATTGCTTGGTAGCACGGGGCAAGTTACAAATCAACTCAGCAAAGACCAAAGACTTCTTGGACTTGGCTTTGAAAACTTCCGAGTCAAACTCTTGTAGGATGACAATCCAACGATAATATTTGCCCCCAAGCACTTGACGCGTGAGGATATAATACATTGGATTGAAATCTGCTATAGCAGTGGTCCTACGGAGTAGAATGTAATGACGGAACCTCTGGACAGCGAAAACTATTGCCAGAGCCAGTTTTTCAACATGTGAATAACGAGTTTCGGAGTCGAGAAGACTCTTACTAAGATAGTATACCACATGTTCTATGCCGTTATGGTCTTCCTGGACTAGCACCATACCGATGGTGGAAATCGAAGTTGCGAGATAAAGAACGTAATCCCGTGTGTAATTGGGGGGTTGAATCATAGGATCTTTAGTTAAGGCCGACTTTAGATTATCAAAGGAACGTTGGGCTTTGTCGTCCCAGATGAAGGGAGTGTTCTTATTCTTTCCTCCGGATGGTTGTGACCTAGATTGAACTGCATTCACTTCGGAGGAGACAGGAGGAGAAGTAGTGGCTTTTGGAGCAACCTGAGATAGAGCGGGGGAAGCAGAAGCTTGTTGCCCCATCGAGTTGGTGGTAGACTAGGCCTTGACTGAATCGACAATACCATCAATGGGGGGTTCAGTGGTGGGTTTCGTTGGATCAGTGGTAACGCGGGCAGCATGGGGAAGAAATTCGTGTAAAGTGTCGAATTGGGTATATACCAAATCCATGTACTGGGCTACCGAGATGGCTTGTTCTTCTGTGACCGGCCCGCGCATAGCGATATCCCTGGCTATGGGAGGCGAGAATGACTTTGTGAACCAATCAGCGAGTAGCTGATCTGGAATGGGTGCCTTGATTAGCGTATGGCGTCGACGCCACTCATGGATGTGGTCTGAAATGTGTGTAGAAGTGGTTTGACACAATGAGGTTAACAGTTCTGTTCTAGTCTCATATCAGATGGGGAGCTGTTAAAATGCATAGCCAAGGTGTTGAAATTGTGGAAAGAGTGTTGTGGCAGCTCGATGTACCATGTTGTTTCCATGCCGGTAAGCGTACACTGGAAGAGCCATAGTCGAATGGAATCGTCCATCAATGAGTTGGATGAACACCAAAGATGGAAGGTCATTACGTGGTTCTTGGGGTCTTCCTCGGGCTTAGCATCGAACTTAGGAATGTCCGATGGAAGTTTGGCTAGAATGGGTGGCCAGTGAGGTTCATGCCATATAGGATCGTTAATGAGCCTTGACAAATTGGATAAATCTAGCATGGCCAAAAAGGGAAGTTGACGATTGGTCTGCGGGTACGAGTAAAAACCGTATGGTGCAGAGAAACCTGGGGGGCCTTGCATAGTATACTGCTGCGTGTTATACCCATATGTGTTTCCCGCAGGGTACTATTGGAAGTTCTGGGGGTAGTAGACCATCTGGTTAACTGGTTGAGTGTTGGAAGTCATTACCTGACTAGGAATCACGGTGGTAACTGGTTGTTGGATGTTCTGCTGAGTGGGGATGGTAGGTATGGTACCCTGGGGTTGTTGTAACCCAGGAATGGTTGCTGCTCCTGGTTAGGGAAAGGTTCCCTGGAGTTGTTGTGTTCCAGGAATGGTACCACTATATTGAGTAAGTGGAGAGTTTCCCGTAGCAGGGTTGGGGGGTGGCTGCGATAGTGGTGTCCATGGAATGTTGGTTCCTCCTTTATGAAGATGTGGAAATTGAAGGGATGGGTTCCATGGAGTTGTTGCAGCTGAAGGATAGGGGAGGCCAGAATTCAAGTTGGGGGGAATCTGAGATTGCCCCCCAGCTGGGTTCCGGTTTCCAAACAATGAGTACCCCCCACTCTGTGGGATTTGAGATCCCTAAGAAGGAAGCGTGCCTGACGAGGGATGTTGAAGATGAGGCCCGTTTGGGAAACCGACATAAGGTTGTCCGCTTCCAGGTGTGTTGTACATACCATGCTGAGCAGATGCTGCTGGTTGGGAGGGTTGTTGGATAGTGCTGATGGGTTTCCCTCCAGCAGATGGGTTGGATGGCCCTATAGGAGGAGGTTGTTGACTAGGAACGAGTTCCCAACAAAGGATTGTCCTCCAGTAGGTTGGGTTAATGGCCCGATGGGAGGCGGTTGGTGACTAGGAGCGCGGTTTCCAACAAAGGATTGTCCTCCAGTAGGCTGGGTTGATGGCCCGCCAGGAGGGGTTTGGCTGTTGGGATTGGGGATCGCGGTAGTCGGTTGTCCACCTCCTAAGATAGTGTAGATAGTGGCCGAAGGTGAACCTCCGGTCAATATGGATGATCTAGCGGTATGACTTGGTGTTCTTCCGACACTAGCAAGGTAAGATAGTGTTGATTGGCCAACGGTGCCAAAGGTGCCGATTTGTGGAGGGGGTCTTCCATATGTGACGGGCGGGGACAGAGAAAAAACTAGGTTATCCCTCATAGAATGTGCACCAAACATAGATGATGGCAGCAAATGTGGGGAATTTAACCGAGGGGTATCGGGGGTTTCGTCCATTGCGTCTTCAACAATAGGAGGACTATCGAAGACTGGGTCTAGGTTCGTATCCTAAAAAGGGTTTTCGGGGTCCGACGGGAATAGAGGTATAGTAACGTCTAAAGGTCCGGAGCCGTTTGCATAGGAGTGATGAAACTCTATGCTAGACAGAATGTTGGGATCCCGATAGTCGGGAGGACGGGTAACAAGGGGATATCTAGAAGCCGACGAGAGCATTTGCTCTGTATCATGTTTAAACTGGGCCGATGCTAGCAGGGAATTAGCTAGATTAACCATACTAGACTGAATGGAGGCCATGATCTCATGTCCCGAAGGGAGGTTGGGGAGAGATACGGTACGAGGTATGTTGCTGGAAGAATTAGTTTCCTGTGGATGAACACTAGGTGGTGCGGTGATAACAGGCAGAGGCTCCGCCTGGGAAGTGATAAAGCCATAATCGGGTTCAAAAGGTGTATCAGGAAGTTGGGTTTCTTCGATAACTTCGACATACCCGCCCAGGACTGGAATCAATCCAGATGTATCCTGGTTAGATCCTTCGGTGGTGCCAACAGATCCTTCCATGTCGTCGTAGAAAGTTTCTGGTGGAAGGGAAGTGTTGACATCGGGGAGGAGGATGGCCTCCGGTCTAATATCTTGGGGTGTACTAGATTCAGCCACTGTAATGTTGTCCACTGTGGTACAAATATCTGGAATAACAGTGGGTGAAGTGACAGTGAGAGTCTCAGATGTACTAGTGGTTGTAGAAACTGCAAGAGGTTCTGACACCATGCTGTGAGTAACAGTGATAGGCGGAACTGAAGATGTAGTGCGTATCGGCGGTGGAATGTTCCCTCGACTGGCACCGTGGCCAGGAGGGGCGGGAATATGTGATGCAGGTGGACTGGAGGTCCGCGACGGTGGTGGTGGTGGAGGGATTTTTCCCTGTACTCTTCGTGATCTCCGTGGTGGTTCTGACATAATGGAATGAATATGAAATCCGGGGGCAGTCTCGTAACAAAGAACTCAAAGACTCTAATGAAGCCGAGTGTGCAAAAGAGGAGCTAGAAAAATCAAGGCTCGTAGCCCAAAAAAGCAAGCTCTAAAATCTATACTGAGACCAGCGTCTCAGTAAGCGAGCTGAGAAAAACAATGGCCAGAATGCCAACAAGCAATCACTAAAAAAAAATGACCCTTTACTAAGATGAGATAACAAGCAAACTCCTAACTAAGAGCTGGAGACCTCAACAAGTTGTATCCTTCGCAAGGTGATGAAATCCAAGTCGAACAATACAACGTGAGAAACCAATATGAGAAGGATATCCCTCTACCAAAAGGGATCCTGGGTAAAAGAGCCCTAGTAGAAAAGTCACTAAGCTACCTCATTCATGACACGTTGGAAAAGGTTTTCGGCACTTCTGCCTAATCACCCTTGCATTACTATGAATACAAGGAAGACAATGATCGATGTTGTCTTAGGGCTAAGTGGAGTGCGGCATTCCATAGAGTCCGTCCGGTTCTCGATCTAGTGGCGGTTTAAACCTTGAAAGTTAAAAACAGTCAGGAGGCCCCTCCACAAACTGGTCTATGACCGTGTCAATAAATACTAGAGGATTTTAGTTCCCTAGAGGACAACAACTATGTCTCAGATGATAATGACAAGGGGGAATTATTTTGATACCTATCCCCGGTGTCCTACCTAACTACCAAATTCTTTTGATTTCCTCAAGTGAGGTTAATGTTGGTTTAGTTAGGGAGATTAATTTTAGTGGTTGTATTACTCAATCGGGTAAATGGATGTGAAACTTGGTGGTGTTGTGATGACCTAAACCATGCAAGTGAGAATGAATCGAAATAAGCCTTGTATTTGATGAAAACTAGCTATGGAAGGGAGAGAGTTCTTTGATCATAAATGCATGAAATTTTTTCACAATCAATGGAAAACCACTTCAGAACAAAAAAAAAATTGTTTTCTTTTTCTAAGTAAAGCCAAACTGAAATAAACACTTCTTTCAAATTCACTGATCTGCAACTAGAATGCTCCAAAAAATGAGAATTTATGTGGCAAATGAATGGTTCACTTCCTAATGCACGATAATACTGCTAGATCATTTGAATCCAAACAACACAAATGTTCTCCAATGATAATTTTCGATATAAGTTTGAATAACAATAATGGAAACAATGTGATTATGAAAATACACAATCCTGTAATGTGATTATAGTAGTAACAGTTTGGTTGTGATGGGAAGATCAAGCCAATGCAATCAAACTGAAGGGGTGACCCAATGTGCAAATAATGCCACTAACTCATAAAATAATCAAGCTCACAAGAGAAATAAACAAACCACAAAGACTGTGCAATGAACAGGATAGTAATAAGCAACAGAAAACACCAAACTAAAGCAGAGAAAGTCAAAAGTGACTCAGGAAACCAAACAGGCAAGAAAAATTGAAAAAATGCAGACACTACCGTGTGGCAGAAGCAGGCTAGAGCATGGTACTAGTACACTACCAATCTAGTAAGAGTGTTGGGTACGTGGTACTACCGCGCTGTAGACAGTAATGGGGGCGCAGTACTGTTGCAAAGAATGAAAAAACACAACTTTTGAAAGGGAGATTGAATTTTTCAGGGTTGCTGCAGACCCAGAGGACTCACTGATCATTGAGGGAGGAAAGATGTAGAGAGGAGGGGTGAATAAAGGTCAAAGAGACCAAAATTCAGTACTGGTTTGAAGAGAAAGAAGAATCACAATAAAAAATGACTGAAAGTGAGATAAATCAATCAAATGGGTTTCAAACCAGCGGAGTCACCATTTTTGTTGTATAAATTTCTCCCTACGGATAGGTAGAAACTCTCTTAGGTTAAAGTAGACTATAACTGACTCTAAACTAAGACAAAAAGATAACAAATGCTACCTTGAATTCCTAGATCTAAACAAACATCTCAAGACTATATTGCTGAAAGAAATGGAAGAGACCTAACTGACCTTCGATTCAATTGCTCGTCCTAATGGTCGCTTCAATCTCCAAGTCCTTGCGAATGAACCTGTTAGAATAGAACCAAGATACAAGCATATACGATTCTCTAGCAACTTGAAATATGAGTTAGGATCTAAATCTATAACAGATACAAATCATATGATTGAAACAAATTCAACACACATGACTTGGGAAACAAGACAAGTTATGTTTTATTACCAACTTGAAGTCACTTACAATGGTTGCTTGATATCCAAGCCAACTCCCAACTCCCATCTCTAAGTGCTTTCTCCTCTAGCTATCTCCACAAAGATTCAAGATCATAAGTTTGATGTCTCCAAGAGTCCTCCCCCTTTTGCTCATGGAAGGCTTCTCTCTTAAAGTGTGTAGTAGGGTTAACCAACAAGAAAGAAGGATGGATCTTGGGAGTGTTTAGTGGATCAGGCCCACTAATCTGAGAAAGTGAGTTAGGATCGAATCAGGGATACCAATCCTCAAAAATCTCTCGAAAATCAAGATCCCACAAGCCATGGCAAAAAGGCTAAAAAAGTAGTACCGTGCCCCTTGAACTAAGCATAGCGCGGTAGTATCGCGTGGTAGAGAAGAAGCATAGCGCGGTAGTGGGGACTACCGCTCCCTCAATGCTGAGCAAGACACAGTATTGTAGGTATATGAAGTCTCAGGTGGGTTAATTCTTGACAGGACAGGTTTGTCTTCAAGGATCATTCATCATACTTCTCTTCTGGGTGTTTTAAGCAGCAGGGGAAATGTCGTCAACTATTTTAATGGTGAATATGTGACATTGTGAAATATGGAGGTATAACATCAATGTGATAAGATAGGTAGTAATTAAGCACACATACATAAATTACTATCTTAGGCTATCAAATCAACATGAGTACCATAAAACCCTAGTATAGCCTTGAGTATTGGTGATGACCTCAAGGTTGAGTTGTAATAATCATAATCAAATTTGTACTTTGACTAATGCATACTCTAATATGTTTGTCATTCCAAACCTCAATTCCGATGGGAATTCTAAAGACTTGACATATAGTGGTGGTGGTGAATTGGAATCATGATCTCAATGCTTATGTCAATGCTCATCTTCTTCTTTATGTCATAATACCTTGAAACGTTATGAATCGTATCATAAATAATTATTTTGTTAGAATGCATCCAACTTTGTAGATGTGTGATAAAGCAAGATTATTTGCTTTCCCTAACTTATTCTTATGATCGCATGGTACCATTTATCTTCACTAATGTTATCATATGCGTTTAAAACTCTCAATTTTGTTGATTTTGTGGTATTCTACTCTCAATGTCGGACACACAATACTGGTGGTTTTCACATTCAATGAAGCCCTAGTCACACCCTAGAAAAATCCCTAAATCACCTTTTGGTACACCTTTTGGCATTTTCTTGCAATAGTATGTAAAAGTGAGCTTTTTTTCCTCTTGTAAAGATATTTTCTAGTGCATTAGATGTTTCTACGAGTGGTAGGTGAGTACTGAGTTCCCCCCTTTATCAAAATTTATTCTTTTCACGTGTGTGCCTTGCAAATATTTCCTCATAGTCTTTTCTCATTGTAACGCTAGTGATTTGCTAGGACATGCTAGGTTGAAAAGCATTTAGAATCACTGCCATGAATGTTTCCGCATGATTAATCATTAGTTGTATCATCCCATTCCCTAGATGATTTCATATGTGGCTACCTATCTAATTGTTTTCTATCGGGTTATCGCAACGTCCTATTAAAACCCAAAATGTCGATAAATTCCATATCCCACTTTTCAACCTTTAATGACAACTAATGAAGTTGTGAAATTTAAATGACACCACATATTAATGATTGTAAAAACTAAATAGCTTTTTTTCACATATTTGAACCTCAAATAATGTTGTATTCATAAAACCATAAGGACTTGTAATAAATTTATGTACCATTAGGTGTGAAATTTCTTAAGGTACTTCACGTGTCACATTTGCATAATATCTCTTGCTTTCATAAAATCTAAATTTTTGGAGGTTGGCACTACTTTCATACCATGCCTAGGGAACATTGTATTTCTCCAAAATCTAAGCACTATGGTCGCGTGATTGGCCTTCTTGGGTGTGCTCAATGCTTGAATGAGGCATATGTTTTTATAATGAAAATGCCAATTGAACCCAATATAGCTATGTGGTGATCATTACTTGGTGCCTACATAAATCGTGTTGATAAAATCTAGGGATAATTGTTGTTGAACATCTATTTGAGTTAAATCTAGAAATGTTGGAAATTATATAACATTATCAAACAAAAATGCAACAACGACTAAGTGGGAGGAAGTTGCAGAGGTGAGAAAAATGATGAAAGAGGGTTATTATGAAGGATCCAAGATGCAACCAAATTATACTCAATAAGAAGTACACAAATTTGTTGTACAAGAAAGATCACACCCACACAAGGAAGAGATTTATACAACATGGCATAGTTTGGTTCCAAAGATGAAGGATGGAGGCATGTGCTTAACACAAACTCTGTATTGCATGACATGTAGGAGGAGAAGAAAAAAAACATTATTTACTACCATAGTGAGAAGTTATCAATTATGTTTGGGCTTATTAGCATACCCTATGGAATGCCTAGATATGAATTGTTAAGAATCTTTGTGTTTGTGGTGATAACCCTACTTCAACTAAATTCATCTCTCATATTCATTGATAGATAAATAATTATTAGGGATGCTAGCTACTTTCATCATTTCAACGATGGAGTGTGTTTTTGTGGAGATTATTGGTGATAATTGAGATTATTTTTTTTATTGATGGTTATCATTTCACTTGGAAGGATTGGTTGGTTGTAATATTTATGAAGCAATGTTTGGTGTTACATACTCAAGAATATTTCCAAAGTAAATCGTTGATCATTCCTCTCCTTAATATTATCATGCACGATTGGATAAATGAGATTTCCACATTCCTATCTCATTCCCATAACACTATCACATCTAAGGGAATGGACTTAGGATAACAAAAAGGCCAAGAAAAAATTATTATCGAAGGGTTTTCACATTCTCTTATTGAAAACCATTACAACATAACACCAAGCAATAAAATCCAATTTTCAAGAGAAGCAATAAAGTGGAGGCAAACTTAAAGTGAGAAACAAATACTTATGACAAGATTTCATTTTTCCTCAAAATTTTCACTGAAATCAATTTATAAGCTAATTTCATGTGCGAGACCTACATTGTTTACAAACCCTTTTTGACTTTGCAACAAAATGATAGATTGTGGCAAAATGACAGAAACCGTTGCCTTGTTTAATGTTATTTCTCCACTCACAACAAGAAGTTTGTTACTAACCCTTTCATAAAGGGTCAACTTATGTATTGCTTCATATTTGGTGGATAGGCTCAAAGAAAAACCGCTTTTAAGACTAATTGAAAGGCTTGACCATCTTGATGTTTCACAATTATAAATAAAATTAAATAAAATGGCTCTTTTCCAAGCTAAGCCAATCGTTCTTATATATTCAAGTCTAAATTAGTCCACACAAAGTATTCAATATTATTTCTTGTTGTGTACTTACATTGAAAACATAAAAGGTTATTAATATTAACTTTTCTCCACTCACAACGAGTTTGTTAATAACAATATCATAAATGGTCAACTTATTTATTGCTTCAATTTTTTTATGGATGGGCTCAAATAAAAACCACTTACAAGATTAAGTGAAAGTTTTGATGATCTTGATGTTACACAATTATAAATAAAATGGATCTCTCTCAAGCAAAGCCAATCGTTCTTAGAATATAATTCAAGTCTAAACTAGTCCACAAAAAGGTATTCAATATTCTTGTTATGTACTCACATTGAAAACATAAAAGATTATTAATTTTAACTTTTCTACTATTATTGTGTAGGGAGCAAAGCCAATCGTTCTTAGAATATAATTCAAGTCTAAACTAGTTCACAAAAAGGTATTCAATATCCTTGTTATGTACTCACATTGAAAACATAAAAGATTATTAATTTTAACTTTTCTACTATTATTGTGTATGTGCGTCTTCTCGCGATCCTAACTAAATAGTTCAAAACTCTTCTTTGGGGGTATTTTGCGTCTAAGCATTTATGACTTTATAGGGTGTTGAACTTGCTAAGCCCCAACATCTAGCTCAGTTGGTTGGGCTCCATTTGACAAGCTATTGCAGGCTAGAGGCCAGGGGTTCAATTTCTGGGTGTTGGGGCCAGGTTCCTTCGTTTGAGGCGCCGATAAGGCGAGGCCCCTTTGGGTGGCCCCCCTAGCATCTTTCCGTTGAAAAAAAAAGGTGTTGAACTTGCTTGTATAGTGTACGAGTATCAAGTTTTTATGCTTGTATTTAAAAGTTCAAAATCATCCCTTAAACCCTTGGAACTTTGTGTTGAAATATTTATGGATTTATGGGTTATTAAACATATATATCGACACATTACTCTCATTAATTTCCAATTCTATAATCACTATGTAATCTTATATAAAGTTTTTATGTTTTGTGAATTTTAAAATACAATGTCTCAATCTCTATTTCTAAACACTTACTAACATTTTTTAGGGTTAAATTGGTCTTTGAGACAACCAAATTTGATAAGATGATTACTATTGATAAGTTTTACTTTAAAATATAACAATAAGATTTATAGCATATCTCCCTTTATAATAACGTCTTGGTGACCTCTAAATTGGGATTTTAACACTTTTTCTTTCTTTCTTTTCCACAACTAAAAGCATGATTTGTATTCATAGATAAAACAAAAATTACATATTTCAGGTGTATACAACATTTCAAAAAAGGTCTTCCCCCTAGTTACTTGTCAACATAGTTATTCAAAATGAAGACTATAATACAATAGGATTTCCCTTGCTAAAAATCATAAAACTGAGTGAGAAAATAAACCTCTATTTTATGTATAAAGTGTTTACTAAAATAAGTTTACATCATGATAAAAATCCTAACACTTCCATCAAGGATTCCTAGTATTTGAAATAAAATTGATACATCCCAATCCATATACAAAAGTATAACAGATAAATAGAAACTTTAGAACAATTTGTGAGTGTCCAAAAAAATCTATATTTGAACTCAACCAAAATCATATGACCTTCCTAAATGTGAAGTCCTAGTTTGTCAACAATTGCATTAAGTTCATTGAAAACATGTGTGAAAGAGATGGAATAAAATCTAACATTGATATGCTTAAGGATGTTTTCCAAAGGCCTAAGTGTCACGAACCCCAAATTTTCATAAAAATTTAAAACAATTTCTAGGTGTCTAATTGTCATTAAATGCCAGGCGGAAATATAAAATGTATGTATGACATCTATAATTTTCACATCATTATGGCATCTCATAACTTCTTACCATTAACTATTCAATTGTACTACTAACTTGATTATAAAATGAGTAAAACATATTCATGGAAAGATATAAATAACAACCATCATAATAGTAAAATACTTAAGATACATAAATTGGAAGTAAACAAAACTGAAGAAATAACTGAGATGCACCATCAAGGAAATATATGGACGAGATACACAAGTACAACCACAAGTATCAAGAGAGATATATACAAGAAATACACCCCAAGAGAACAAAGACAAACACAAGAGACCAAGGTAACATGGTTCACCCGTACATGGGCTAGTCCACAAACGTGTGTGCATATTTTATTATAATTATCGATACAAGTGAAGTGTTACAAAATGGCAAACTCAGTTGTTTGCAAAATTCTATCATTCTTGATGCTTCTCTCCTAGAGAGCATTTTCTCTTCCAAGATAATTGAAGCTAAACTATGGTTCTACCTATTAGTACAAGAAATAACATTTTCCTAAATAGTCTTTTCCAACTTTCAAGTATGTACAACCTTGTTATAAGCCCTTCTTTTACCAACATTCAAGCATGTACAACCTTGTTATAAGCCCTTCTTTTAAGTCCTAAGTGAATATTAATAAAGATTCTTCATTTTAATAAACTATAAAGTGGTAATAGCTAATAATTATGAACTTCACCGAATCTCCCACTACACTTTGTGAGAACTTAATCAATTTATACTTTAATTAATATAATTACTTTAAAGTTTTCTAAGAATGTTGTATACATTCTTTACCTATTTTGGGCTAAGCCCCTTATTTCCTTCGTCCGAGTATCGATAACCTTATATTTATAAGTATTTTCTCAAAGGTATAGGCTAAATTCAAAATTTTGCTAACTAGAAAATAACTTCTTTCCATAATTTGACTTTTCTTAAAATATTAACATAAATAAAACCTTTCAACTCTTTCATACGATTATTGTATAAGAATTCAATTCGGAAGGTGAGCTCTCCAAAATAAAATATTAGATCTGCAGATTTTCGTATAACCGGAGATTCTAAATTCAATATATTATGCATTCATGAACTCCTCAGGGATACCAAGTTCTTCATAAAAACGATAATATAACAACAACCTATGCAATATCCAGTCCTGGTATAATGGAGATCCTAACATGGTCGAGTACTATGGTGAACGACAACTGAAGGAAAATAAATTCCAGAGATAGTATTGGGTGCATAAATTCGAATAACAAATGCCGGGGCAGAGATCTAAGATTTGGAATCAGTTCTAGAACAACCCTATAAAACTTGGGTAACAAAATTGCTGCAATACGTTCATACCAAAGATAGTTAACGCCGAGATGGGGATTTCAACCATTTGTTTCTAGTATTATTTCCGGAGTAATAAAAACATACAATCACCAGAAACACCACGCATTGTCATAATGGCGACAGGTAGACAAAACTCAGGAACTGAACATTCGCTGTCCATCAACAATCCATGGTTCACGATGGCAACAGGCTAGCTAACTTAACAAGACATCAAGCTACAAGAAAGAGAAATATTCTATCTAACAACAAAGAGATGAGATTTAAGGAATGTTTGCAGGGATCGAGCTGATAAGGCAAGCCGTCCCAATATGTATACAAGAAAATAAATAAACTACTGTCTAACTAAACCATTAATACAGACAGAGGCTCTCTGGGAGGATTGTTAATTTAAAAAAATGGTAATATGAACTCCATACAAAGCTACAGGAACTCTAGACAGGGTTGTTACCTCCGATAGCCAGCGAGCTTTCTGGTATCAACTTCTGTGATGACTACGAGTTAACCTTGCCTACTCCAGCTCCGCCCTTAAGCTACCAGCGACTTTCCTTTTTGCCATCATTGCGTCCAGCTCCCGTAGAAAACTTGTTTAGCAAATGAAATTCTCAGCCCTAAGCTACTGCCGAATTTCCCTCTATCTACCCTACCAAGGATCGCGTTGACAATACAAGGTAACTTGATTTTGATTTTACGCCGTAGGTCTCTTCTCCTTCGCAGAGATCGAGACTCCATAACCCTCACTCTGGTGAATTACATTCCTCTACGCCGATAGTACTGAGAGTCTCGGCCATTGTACAGGCATCTATTCTCACTCCAACCAAATGCCACGCTCTCCCCCTTTGATCAAGCAGGGCTCCCCCTACTTGTAGATCGTTGTCTCCCCTAAATAACAATTCGGGATCCAACACTCAGTGGTAGTCGCGGTCTCAACTACCAAATTCAACAAGTGCCAAGTGGCAATTCCTCCATATGGCATGTACAAATGGCAACTCTAGAGAGTAACCAACCAGGCTTCAAATTTGAAGCCTTGAGGGCCCTTCAGAGGCCATTTTACACGTCATAGAAGGCCACTTCAAATTTTACCATGCAAAAAAAATTCAATTTCATGGTAAGCCCTTCAATAATTAAATTAATCACTACTGTTTAAAATTGCAACAGAAGGGTAGCTTCAAATTTTACCCATTGAAAGTTTTTAGTGGGAAATTGGGAATGTGGCTACTAGCTAGGTGACTTGGGAGTGGGACTCGGTTACTCTCCAATATCCATGTGTTCGGTCATCCATGGATCATGGACCATTGGGCCTCTAATAATATCATTGACCAACTTACGTGGACGGGCTTACACTGAGCAGCCCATGGCTTGAACGCTTCCAAGTTCTTGTGTTTGCAGCCCATGGCTTGAACGCTTCTAAGTTCTCGTGTTTGCAGTGAGTGCTTACATGTTTAACACATTTAATGAAAGCAACAAATTTGTTAAACCTGGTTGGTGGATCATATGTGTTGTTGGAAGTGGGCTTACCAAGTTACCAGTTATCACATACCAATTCGTGAATTCTAACTCGGTGAGTTAATTGAGTATTCAATGTATAATATATTATGTTAATGTGCCCCGAATTTGGCATTTCAGACAAAATCCACAATCCAGAAACTTCTTGTAATGTTGCAGGCTGCTGATCCTACCCGTGGCCCCTACCCACATCCCTACGTTTGATTTGTTGTACCAAGTTAATCCTACCGTCTACGGCTCCCATCCTCACACCCTGTGTTTTTTGTTGTTGTATCAAGTCAATCCTGCAGCTCCTAAGTCCCACCTTGTGTTTTCTTTGTTGTATCAAGTCAATGCTCGAATTCCATGCTTCCATGGCTCTGACCATCAATATATAATATTGCAGGAATACAAACAAGTTTTTTCTTATACCCCTACTCCGCTATGGTCGATCTACTTCCAAGTTCCACCTACCCTATCTCCTCCAGTCCTCCAGGAGAGTTTGCGGAGCGAAGCTGCCAATGCCAGCCTGCCATAAACATATATAAAGAAATTCATTTTCTTAGAGGAGCTCAACTTCAAGGTTGACTAGATTGCTGACATCCTATGAATTTACAGGTATGTACATCATTTTATCCATTCATGATCCCATCAATTATTTTAAAAAAAAATTATTTGATTAAAATTCTGTAACTTCAAAGTTCAAACACAATATTATTATTTGACTGAAATTTTGTTACTTCAAATGGGCCTTGAAGGCTTCGCATTTAAAGCCTGGACTTGAGAGTGGGTTTGTCACAAATATCCGTCAAAGGTTGTTTAGAACGACATTTATCAATTCCCAACTGTAGCAACAACAACAATTGATTCTTTCTTCATATGTCTTGTGTATACGCGTATGATTCCACGTGCTCCTTGCCTTGCCCTATTTTCCATTGTCGCTCAATCGAAGCTCTTGAGAATTTAGCTACCCTTTAACTTTCTTGAAATGGAGGGGACAAGGAAGACCATTGTTTTCACTCTGAAACTGAGTTCTTCCCCATTCAGCTTCCACTGGTCACTGTTGCATCCCTACGAGAAACAGGTGTGCGCAGTGCATCCCCCAGCTTTACCAAAAAGCCTGAGGATTTGGGGAAGTTCCCACTCTGCCAACCTCCATGCATCTAGTTAGTGAGTTAGATCAAGAATCCAGACTTTGTATCTAAAACTGTATTACATGATCTATTTTCCCCAATTGCTCAGTCGTTGAATCGACACCTTCCTTTAGTAAATGGTTTAATGTTCTTGGTATTTATTAATATGAAGACCACCGATGCTACTACACTTACAATCCGTGTTCGACTGTATGAACTGGGACAAAAATGTTTTTGTAATCTTGATTTTTAGAACGAAAGTGCTACTTTACCTTTTGATTTTGTTACCCTTATCGGTTGGTCTGGAATAAAACAAGAACTTCAACCATCTATGCATCTCCTCCCTAGTTGGTCTACCTACGTTTTACTTATGCTTCACAAGTTACAACCCATCCTCTACTCCATCATACCGTAGATTTAGTATGTATAACAAGATCTAGGGGGAGGGCTATAGAGAAGAAGCATCTAGGGTCCTTAATCAACTATTGAGAACAAAAGTTTCCTGGAGTTGGATAGTTCTCTTTGCTCAAACCATAACATAGCACAGCATGGTAAGGAGTGCTTAAACTTATTCTATCCCAAGTACGTGTGGCATTCATAGTGTTGAATGAAAAATTAAAACATATATTGTTGTCATTGGCATTCAATTCTGCTGTAGGGTACACAATTAGAGTGAAAAAGAAACTTGCTATTAGTTTTCAATCCAATCCAACTTCTTTGTTGAACTATTCTCTCTAATATACTTGCGTGAAGGAGGATTATAGATGGAAACGAAGTTGTTTGATAGAGGTGCATGAAAGTGAATTATGGTCCTCAATTCAACAAAGTAAAAAAAAGTTACCATTCAAATTCTTTCCCTTCACCTTTTTACGGCCTTTTTGCATACATCTCTATTGTTCACTAATTTAGTAACAAATAGAGACCAAACTCAACGTCCAAATTTTTTGGCTTATAAAACAATTTCTTCCTTTTTTTTTTCTTACATTATCATTTTTTCCATTGTTAAGTAGGCTAGAATTTATATTAGTTTGAAGAACGTACTGATTCACAAAGATTGAACTTTTCCAAGAATAAGCATCATGTTGCTTTTAGAAGAGTTGAATAACCCAATTCTTCATTGAGTTTGTCGTGTTTGAAGCATCCTAGGAACCCATTTTAAGAGGTATTAAATATTATTATACTGGTTAAAAGTTGGATTGGAATTGGGCTAGCAAGCTAACTGTAGCTGATGCAGAAAAAAAGATCTATGAATTTAGTTATGACAATTCACACTGAACATTGGACAATGGATTTTCTATTTGTCTGCTAAGTTATGTTTCACTAATAAATTCCTCATGTTCAAGCAGATCATGAAAGAGTAAAATAGTATTAATTTTGGATGTAAGGATGAAAGTTGGATTAGAATGGGGTCAGCAAGTTAACTGTATTATTATACTCGTTAAAAGTTTAAGAGGCAAGATCAATTTGGGAAACTGCTAAGATGAAAAAGGTGGCATAGTGACCTAGAGACCCAGCCGCTAGATCGGAGCGAAGTATGATTGTGTTATATGGCATATATAACTTTCAGTGCTGCTATATCCACTGCAAAATAAAGCCTCTCAACTTTACTACCTAAATAAACATTGAAATTTTGATATACTAGTACATTTTCAAATGAAAAGAATGACTCATTTTTACATGGCAGCATTGAAAGGTTCAATATCTCATAGCCCTTCAAAGTGAAATGGGACCCCACCCTTCAAATTTGATCCCTGTAACCAACCTTTCTAATTAATAACGGCTTTCTCTAACTCTCCTTGAGTTCGGCGATAGTGGGAAGTAGTGGTCAAAATAATGTATTAAGTTAGTGGCAGAAAGATAGGGATTCCAACCGTGAAGATGGGAACCGCCAGCTAGATGGTAGCTTTAGTTAGTTCACGTTCAAATTTTGAGGGGATTGTATTATTAAAACAATTCTCCTTAATAAAGTCACTCGTCCAACTTATTAAGATAGTGGCTTCCCAAACTATGTATATATATATATAAACCAACCTTTGTTTTAAACTCTCCAATTATGTTTATAACATATTTTAATTATAACATAAACTTTCTCTTTTTATCCCCAATTTTAACACTTCTAGATTATAAGCATGTGAAATTGCTTTATAGAGGTAACTTTATAGAGATGTCTTCTTTTTATCCCCATCCTATTTAATATTAATTAATTAGGAAAACTCCAATTTAAAATCTTTGAATTAATATGCAAGGACACCTTTCGTCAAATGTGAAGTAATTCCTATATATATATTTATATATAAATAAATATAAATAGCTACATGCATTTACGGGTAGTGTTTCCCCAACTCTTTTATCTTTCATATACTTATAGTATATATGTATAGTATAATTAAGGATACTAATAGCTTAAATTAATAAGTTAAGCTTCTTTCCGCTTAGGAAATCATTGCGTTCTCCTATCAAAATGATTAGTGATTAACGTGCTTAGGATAATCACTTTGAAAATGTAGCGTCGTGTCAACGCATAGGAAGAAATGTCGCCTATTCCTTTTGTAATGAAAGGATAATTTCCTCAATCTTAGGATGTAGTACGAAAGTCTCAAGTTAATGAGCATAGTCCTAGCTATAATAATTATGTGCTAGAGACTCCTAGCCATCATCAATTTAAATTCTTTAAGTCTTTCAATGACCTTACCTTCCCTCAATGGTTCAGTCGTCGTTGTTTTAGTTGCGTCGTTGTCTTTTGTCTTTTACATTTTTGATTTACAACATATGTAACTAAATATCAATGTTTTCAAGGTCTACTGGTGGGGCCTTGGCCTTGAGCTCCTCACTAGGCCTCTTACATAGTTTACAATAACAATTACAAGAATATTTAACAATAAGGGTCGGATATTAGGGATGTTACACTAAGCATGGCATTTGAAGATGTGAAATTCCAACCATTCAGTTAATAACTAAAGAAGATTCACTATAAATATGCAATTTTGAAACATTCCCATCCAAAGCACATTTCATTAGTAACTTTAAATTTGATATAATGATCATTTCAAAAATATAAAACACCTCCAACACTATTGATATTTCGACCACTTTGAGAATCCCCATAAAAAAATCCGCAATATAAAGAATTATCCTTTTGAACCGGCCCTCTTGTCTCTGTCTTGAAAAACTTTTTGATTCTTGAACAATGCATTTAGTCCTAGTGAATACATCCATTAATACACTTGAAAAATTGGAATGGACTTGTCTTAATTTTTATTTTTATTTTTTTAGGAGCCTTCATCTTCCATACATGCTTCCACACTAGCATGACTCTAGATTATAGATTCAAACATCACTTTATACCCTAGATTTATAGTGAATTCACCCTTCATTTTATTTTTTGACCAAGCCAACTCATCTAAGTCATCCTTCAATCTAATCTATCCTTTCTTAAGACAACCAATAAAATTGTTCCATTCATTTATTTGAATATCTTCCAATCCCAATAATTAAGCTAAACACCATCCTTGTGACCATATGCTTGTGGATACTTCATGTACAAATCGATTCAAAGTAAAGAAACCATTATAATGTAAGGAATTAATGGATTCATAAGATAATAGATAAACCTCTCTACAACCCGGGATAATATTTGAGTCAAGTCTCACTTCTTCTCCATGACCTACCTTCCAATCTAGGTGGTCACCTATAACCAAAAATAATCTTAGTAAATCTTTCCATTGTTTGGATACATTCCTTGTGGTTTTTCTTGGATTTCTTATCGAGCCAATGAAGAAACATGGAACAATGTATTTTTTTTCTAAAATATCTCTCCACAAACCCCTTTTGTCAATACCTTCCAAAGGTTCTTAGCTACTAAAGACAAACCAAAAACATGCACATTTTTTATGCCCCAATCCCCAATTTCCTTAGGCATTACAATTTGATTACATTTAACTAATGGGATGCAATCATTTTTACATTTTCGAAACCAAATAAAATTGATAGACATTTTCCCGATGGTGTCTAAAACACCTTTGGGATAAATTCTAGTGTTAATTCCAACAGATCGAGATAGCCTCCAACATAGATTTAACCAAAGTCAATCTACCACCATTTGATAACCATTTGTTAGTCCAATGATTTACTGAGCTTATTTTCTCTCTAATAACTGGCCCCAATCCCTTTTTCCATACCCATTGGGATTTAACAAAAGGCCTAGTTAATTAAATCCTTCATGGAAGTTTATCTCTTTGAATGGAAATTAGAATAGTAATCTCTGAACAACTTTGGTGTCCAAGCCATTGAAACAAGTAGTGGATTTTTGCATATTAATCTCCATTCCCGTGCTTTGCTATGCAAACATAAAATATCCTTCAACTTGGTATATTCTCCAAAACTCCCATTTATAAATAATAAGATATTGTCAACAAACAAAATATGGGTAAGGTGCAATAATGTCCTATCACCACCATTATTCTAGTTCTTTTTTCCTTCGCAATGGCCTTACTAAGGCCCTTTGCTGCTAAGAGGAATAGCAATGGAGATATAGGACAACCCTGGTGCATGCCTCAAGAAGGTTGGAAGAATTTTGCAACAGAGCCATTTATAAGAAGAGAGAAAGATACAGAAGGGACACATCTCTCTCCAACCTCACTATAGGGTAAGTAAATCCTACCCAAGGAAGCAATAGTCTGAAGTACAACCAACTAGTCCAATCATAACCTTTCAACAAATTCAATGTCAAGGTAGTTGCAGGGAGACTTTTGCTTTGATTACTCTTATCCAACCCCAATTGCTTTATAAATTTGCTTATATTCCAAAAACCAAATTTCTCTTGTGATAAAACATCTAAGAAGGTACTTTTGACCTTAATAATTAGGGCCTTTGAGGCAATTTTATACAAGCAATTGCATATGAAAATAGGTCTAAATTCATTGAATGATTCCAGCTTGTCCTTTCTTGAGATTAAGGCCATGAATGTTGAATTTAGGGAACTTGAAACCTCTGTATAAATTTTAACATCCTTGATCACTCAGAGAAAATCATCCTCTAATAACTCATTAAAAACAATAAAGAAATTTACTGCCCACCCTTCTAGCCCTGGGATTTTGCCTTTTTTGAAGGACATCACAATAGTCTACAACTCATCCTTTGAGGCCTCCCCCATCAACATTTGGTTATTTTCCTCAATGACTAAACTAGGAGATCATCATGAAATATTTGATATTTCTGCTATGTTTGCTTACTCTGGATCTTTGTAGATATTTTGGAAATGACCATATCCTACTTCAACAATTTCATAAAATTTATCAACCATGTGACACTCAAAGTTCCCCATCTCCTAAATTGTGTTAATATATTTTTTGTGATTTGCAAAATTATGGATTTTTTTGTGTTTTTATCACCCTTCTAAATCCACATAGCTTTGTTTTTCATTCACCATTCCTCTTCCCTCTATGCAAAATTCCTTTGTTTTTTAGTTTCCAATTCTTTAATTTTCATTCTATCCTCCTTATTGCAGATGCTAAATATGCTAATTTCAAAGATATCCAATAAATCCTTTTGTACACACTTAAATTCTTATCCATCTCTTATGTTTCTTTGGATACCCATTCCACATTTTCCTTCTTCACTTTTTGAGAGAAGGGATGAATTTGAAGCGAGCTGATTCATTGGAGATTGGATCAAAATTCATCCACTCTTTTTCAACTAGATTCATATATTCTACATCTTCCAGTGACAAAGGGTTAAATTTGAATGGACTAGGTGGTTTATCATTTTGTCTATCCATTTGTAGAATAATTGCACAATGATCAAAGAAAACCATTGGGATCACCCAATATTTGATTCAGTCTAGCTCATATATAATGGTTTTTGAGACTAAGGATTTGTCCAAACTCTTGGCTACACCTTATGATCCTCCCTTGTTGTTCCTCCACATAGGAACCAACTTTAACGGTTCAACATCTATAAAACCCTAGATTCTTGGATCATGGTATCATATTCAATTAGAGTGATATATTTCCTCCAATACGTCACATAACCCCATAAGTCCCTATAATTGCATCTAGTGACACACAAGAGTAGTCTTTAAATAACTTGCCCAAATCTCTTACCAATTTTTGACCCTCTTCCATAGTTTCTTGAATTATTAGAATATATAGCCTATGAATTTCAATTAGTATGACAAATTTTTTTTTGAGGGACTTCATAAACCTCAAATATTTAGAGAAATAAATATAATTTTTGAACCCTTGGGGGGGTTTGTCCTGCTCTAAGGATCCCATAAAGAGACTTCTATTTCCCTTGTTTGATTTCTTTCAGTTCTATCCTAAGAATGTTTAAGAAAATAATTTCTACCTATGATCTAGATGGACATCTGTGGCCACTGACCTAGTCCACTAGCTCAAAGGCACAATTTTCCAGCTTGGCAGTTTTTTAACATTTTTTCAGGTCCGTTTTGAGGCCCTAAATGATGTTTTTTTGCCATGGAAGTTCCCACATCATTGCAAAAGGAATATTCTAGGCCGACAGCACAGAGTCCTTCTCGGCCAGACCATTTTGACGGGATACCGAGCGCCCCAAACAGAGATCGTATTGAAAAGCTGTGCCCCCGGGAAGTGGACGTATCAACTAACCACATCAGGGCCCACAAACATTTTGGCGTTTCAACTCCCGGGGTTAGGGTTTTTGATGTTTAGGGTTTTCTCATTTATGATTTATGTTAAAAAAGTCCTTTCTGGCCTCATTGGAACTCATTTCTTGTGGATGAGCATAGCCAACACATCTCTTTTCATAGATAAGATACCACCATCTAGAGTTAGTTTGGATTGCTTTACAGTTACAGTGTTTTTCCAATACATTCATTAATAGAATTTGGGTTTTACTGTACTACTATGTTTTTTGCAAAATATTTGTGTGTATTTCTATTTTATATCACTGCCTTCATTTCATTCTCCAAATAATCTAGATCAATGGTATCAGAGCAATTTGCTCTTGTTGTTTCTTAGTGCATGTCCCTAACGAGATCTGAATATCAAGAGTTGGGTCTCAAATTAGTTGAGCTTCGGGAAAACCACCAACGTTGGCCCAAGTAGCCTCACATAATGGGAGAAGAAAATAGAGATGATGGAGCAGGATATCATATTAAGTTGTTGTTCGAGGAATCCCTTGCGCGATAGAGGAATGATATGATGGATAATTTCACCCAGATCCTTTGACGAATGTTGACGATGACATAAGCACCTTCAACGAGCAGTCATTTTAGAGGTGTGAATCCCTTCAAGGAACAAGTTAACTTTGACATTCCCTTATTTGAAGGCTAGATAGATGCAAATGATTTGGAGAAATGGTTAAATATGTTAGAGGGTTGCTTCTCTGTTCAAAAAAATTTCGACAGGGAAAATATCACCTTCATGCTCCTTAAGTCCCTCCCCCATATCAAATATTGTTGGGACGGTTACTATGAGAGGCATGCGAGAGATGAGTCTAGAATATATAGGACATAAACCACTTGGGAGGCTTTTGTCGACGTCGTCAAGGAGGAATTCTACTCTATTGGAAACTATTAGGACCAGTACACTAGGTGGACGACTTTGTGCTAGGAGAGAGACCAGACAGTGTCGGAGTTCACCAATATATTCCATGCCTTGCATTCAAATATGGGTATTGGATACTTTGAACACCACTTGCTCCTAAATAACCACAGTGGCTTGCATAGGTACATTCAGATAGAGATGGATTTCCTGAACATCTATTCATTGAGAGCTGCTTATCGGTATGCTGCCAAGATCGAGAAAAAAGTTTAAACAAAAGAATAAGCGGGAGTTTGGGTTTGCAAATAAACATCAACATAAGCCTAGAAAATATGGCCCTAACTCATAAAACAAAGGACAGTTAAAGGATGACCAAAATCATGGAAACTAGCCCAAGCCATAAGTAAAGAAGGGTAATGGGAAATCAAAGGAGGACACTGGAAAGTGGTGTGAGTTCCACAGAATCCCCTAGCACAACACTGATGAATGCTGCACAAAACAATCATTGTTGGATGAGAAAAAAACCTGAGAGCCGAAATTTGGCTCAAAATCCAATTCAGAGCAAGAAAGGGGAAATCAGATCATTGATGTGGAACCTAGTTCCACTATCGCAACCACAAAGATCCAACCAAAAGAGTCAGAGGAGCCATAGGAAGGGGAGCGCCTCTTCCATTCACAACTATGGGTGAATGGAATCCACTACATTTCATTGTCGATAGTTGTAGCTAGAAGAACCTTATATCAGTCGAGGTCGTCAAAAGATTGAAGTTGTCGATGCCGCCACACCCCCAACCATACACCATCGATTGGTTGATCCAGGGATGTGACATCTGCGTCAGTCAACAATGTATCTTATCCTACGACATCAAGCCCTTAAAAGATGAGGTACCATGTGATGTTTCCCCACTTGAAGTTTGTGATGCTATTTTAGGACAACTCTATATGTGGAAACACCATGTTATTTATGATTCAATGCCCTATAGTGTCATTGTTACTTTAGAGGGCCAACTCTATAGGATACTTGAGGGAGTCCCGACTACTGTAGTTAATTTGAACTCTGCGAAGCAATGTCAGAAGGTAATCTCTCATAATAGGAAATTCATTATCTTCATGTTTCAATCGAAAGGTGGATGGAAGGTCTCTGAAACCATCACAGCCTCAGCATAAGGTCTCTCTAAACAACAGAAGCAGGTCGACAAGATTGTAGAAGGTTACAAGGACATCTTTGATTCCCCTATGGGGGTGCCTCAACACTGTCAGGTCAAACATCCAATTGAATTGATAACTGGTTCTCCTTTACCCAATGACCCAATATACAGGCTCTCTCTTATGGAGAATGAGGAAATAAAATGCCAAATTCATGAGCTCATCCAAAAGGGCCACATTCGACCAAGATCCTCACCTTGGGGGAGTCCAATTGTGTTGGTGTAGAAAATGAATGGGACATGGCAAATCTGTATCGACTACAGAGCCTTGAAAAAAATCATTGTCAAGAATCGATACCTAATCCCTCGGATTGTTGATCTTCTTGATCAACTTAAGGATGCTAGGTTCTTCAAAAAGATTGATATGAAGTCAGGCTACCACCAGGTTCCAATTGAACAAACTGTTGTATGGAAGACAACCTTCAAGTCTAAAGAAGGCCTCTTTGAATGGTTGGTCATGCTTTTTAGCTTGACTAATGCTCCAACGATGTTCATGAGGATGATGGATGATATCTTGCAGCCGTTCACAAACTCCTTTGTGGTTGTATATCTGGATGAAATTCTCATATACATTAGAACTTGGGAAAAACACTTGCAACGCATTCAGAAGGTCATGAGTACCTTGCGACAACACAAGATATATGTCAACCAAGAGAAACGCTCATTTGGCATGCAAAGAATTTAGTATTTGGGACATTGTGGATGAACATGGGGTACGTGTGGACCCAACCAAGATCCAATTCATTCGCGATTGACCAACCTCGATAACCCTCATAGAGCTCGACAACTTCTTGGGCCTTACCAACTTCTAATGTATTTTTGTGACGGGGTTCACTCATATTGCTTGGCCTTTAAGTCAAGTGACCAAGGGTGGAGCTAAATCCAAGTTCACCTAGTCGAGGTCGCAAAAGAAAGCATTTGAGGATATGAAACACCGCCTCTGATCAATGCCAATCCTCACTCTGCTAGACCTGCAACAACCTTTCCAGATTGATATAGATGCCTCGGACTATGCTATCGGTGTATTCCTCACTCAACAAGGACATCCGATGGCCTATCACAGTGAGACATTGTTTGATATTGTGGCATGCTGATAGTGGAAGCATTACATTCTCGGAAAGGAAATGATCATCCAATCTGATTAGATACCTCTATAATTCATGCAAACACAGGGAAAGTTACAGAATGAATTCCATCAAAAGTGGTCCACGTACTTGCAACAATTTCATTTGAACATTAAGTACAAGAAGGGTAGCACAAATTGTGTTGCAGATTGCCTCATCCAACCCCTGGTCATGGAACTAACAATTGTCCTCAAATCCTATGGGCACGAGACCTCTGTGTGGCCACAATTATACAACAGTGACCCTAAATTCACTGCTACATTTTAGACACTAGGCGCAGGTAAACAAGTTCCATAATTTCACCTCCAGGATGCACTTTTGTGCTATCTAGGCCATCTTTGTGTTCCATTAAGCGAGCATGCAAAGCTAATTTGGGAGGCACTACATTCAGGTGGCCGGACAATTCAGCATGGAGAAGATAGTAGCAGTGCTTCAAAAGTATTTCTACTGGCCAAAACTCCAGCAAGAATCGATTGTGAACTGCTTGTGCCATCGTTAAAATTGCCATCATGAAGCAAGCGCTGCACACTCATCTTCCTACTTCATACAAGCCTTGGGAGTTAGTCTCAATGTATTACATGTTAGGTTTTCCCTCCACCAAGAATGGTCACGACTGTGTTTTTGTGGTTGTCGATCGGTTATCTAAGATGGCGATTCTAGCACCATGTATGAATAACATCACAGTCGAAGCTACTGCTAAGCTCTTCTTTGAGCATGTTTGGGTTCATTTCGGGCTTCCATGGAGACTTGTTTCATATCGGGATAGTAGGTTCCTCAACATCTTTTGGTCCTCCTTATGGTCTCTAATGGGAACCAAGATGACCAAATCGTCTGCCTTCCACCCCCAAATAGATGGGAAGACAGAAGTGGTCAACAAGATGATTGTGCATATCTTGCACATGTACAAATCCAAACATCCATGCACATGGGATGAGAGCCTTCCATATGTTTAGCATAGTTACAATATATCCCTCCACAACTCTATTGGCCATAACCCCTTTCAGGTGTGATTGGGGTTCCAACCATTGGCCCCCATTTATGTATCTATACCCATTGCATCTACACAGGATGAGTCCTCCCATGCTCAAGATGAGGTAGATAAAGCAACCAAATTCATTGAACAAATCCAACACATCAAATAAAAGGTTCATGATATCATGCATAAATCCAATGCTAAGTACAAACAATGACATGACCAACATCGAGTTCCACACAAGTTTCAAGTTGGGGATAAGGTGTGGTTGCATTTATAGAAGGAGAACCTCATAGCCCCCCACATAAATATTAGACCAATTTGATATGGGAATTGCACCATCACGAAGGTTTTGGGTGAGAATGATTTTCAATTACATATTCCCCTTTTCCTTGGATTTCACCCAATATTTAATGTGAAATTGATTTGACCATATTTTCAACCTCTCTTGGAAACCTCATATGTGGCTAAGCATTTGGCCCTTACATAATTCAATCCAAACCGCCTTGAACAATATATAGTGGATTGGATCATGGACACTTAGATGAAGGGTACCCACCAATAAAACATTCAAATTTACCGGGTCATGAAAGCAAGGCAATTTCTTGAGTCACTAAGGCAAGTGGCTCATTAAGAGTAAAATTCAATAGACCCCATCTGACGAGGGATCTTGATGCAATGGATACCATTACTTCCTAAGGAGGGGGGAATGATCCATATGGACATCGGTGGCCACCCACCTAGACCACTACCTTAAAAGAACAGTTTTCCAGATTGGTAGTTTTTTTACGGTTTTTTAGGTCTTGATCTTTCGAGGCCGTTTTAAAGAACTAAACGATGTCTTTTTGCCACGACAGTGACTAGACGATTGCCAAAGACATTGTCCAGGAAAACAACATGGAGTCCTCAGCCAAACCTTTCCAATGGGATACTGATCACCCCAAACGGAGATCGTATACAAAAGTTGTGGCCCCGAGAAGTTGACATATCAACTAACCACATTTGGGGTGTTTCATCTCTCAGGGTTATGGTTTTTGATGTTTAGGATTTTTTCATTTATGCTTTATGTTAAAAAATGCCTTATGGCATCATTGGAACTCAGTTCTTTTGGATGAGCGTAGCCGACACATCTCTTTTCAGAGATATGCTACCACCATCTAGAGCTAGTTTGTATTGATTTATAGTTTATAATGTTTTTCCAGTCCATTCATTAAAATAATTTGGGTTTTATTGTACTACTATGTTTTTTGCAAAATATTCCTGTGTATTTTTGTTTTATATCACTACTTTCATTTTGTTCTCCAAATAATCCAGATCAACCTATTGATCCCATACCCTGGTCAAGGATTATATACTTTCCTAAACCCCCCAAAGCAATTGAGCCCCTATTTATTATAGCTCCTTTTCAAGGTCTAAGGCAATATCTTATCAGATTCAATGAGTTTGACTCTTCCTTATTTTTTCCATTTGTATTGGAGGTAGAATATCCTTGACTTGAAAAGGAGCTTTTAGAAAGGGATCTAGAAAATATACTTCCCTTCTCCCCATGTGGGTCATGGAATTAATGACAATGGATCTAGTCAGAGACCTTAGGGTTAGGGTTTATATCCCCTCTTAGAATCCCCCTTGAGTTAAAATATATTGGTAGAACGTTTGTGCCCTAGAATTTACAAAGGAAGCAAAAGAAGAATGATGATCAATTTCCACCATAGGAGAGAGTGGACACTTACCCAATTTAAATACTGGCCATTCTCTTGTAGTTTCTCCTTGACATCCTTGATCGATCCTCCATTCAATCGAGGATGAGGGAGACTCTTGACAACATCTACTATCTATTCGCCCTTAGATTTGTCTAAAATTAATACATCTAGATCTACTTCTGATTCCATATAGGAGGATGGAAATATCTTTGCAAGATTGATTTTTGGATCACTCCGTTCACTAAAATTTATATTGGATATCCCTCCTCCATGAAAAGTATCCTTTATTTTCCACACCTTTATGTAGAAGGGATTTGGATAGTCTTTAATCACGTGTCCATACAATTGACATCCACCACAATGAAATGAGATTGTACTACAATCCAAAACATGAGAACAACTTTGGTCTCCCACATGCCAATCTCCAATGGATTTTCCAAGGCCTCGAACATGTCTACCTCTACCAAAATGAGATATATACCTCAAGAACTCTTCCAATAGTATCACCTAAATCCCTAATTAGCTTCCCTGACTTGAACTCACTAGGTAGTCTCAACAATTTGATCCAAATTAGAGTTGTTTTGGAAGTCACCAATCTAAGATCAAAACAAACAAACCAAGAGTCGAAATCCAAGTCTACAGTCAACATAAATTCAATTTAAAAATGATTTGATTAAGTGTTAATTCAAAAAAAAATACAAACTATTTTTCAAATTAAATCCGGCCACCATACTTTTAAATTAAAGAACAAATACACCTTACTTTACTAAGTCATTAGCCTAACATAACAATGTGTTGTTTCTTTTTTCACACAGGAAAAAAACTATACTTGATATTCTTAATAGAATCAAAGTATACAAAATTAAGCATAATGAAGACACTTGATCAGTGCACTAATACTAGCCAGATATGAAACAATCATATAAAACACCCTAACAATGATGATAGTATCACCATAAGTTCAAATATACATATAAATAAGAGTGTGGCCTCACCACAATACCAACATAATATAAAAAAATCCAGTTCTAGAAATATAGAAAAATGATACATCTCAAAACAACTGATAGGATGAGACAACTGTCACCGATCCATGGATATTTTCTTAGATAAAAATGATGCCCTATGGACATGATAGATCCTTCTTTGGAAAAAGATCAACCTCCCTGTTGAATTCTCTGAAAATGTGGAGAAAGGAAATCTCTTCAAATGTCTCTTGCATAGCCCAAATCTTGAGCATCCACCAATCCAAGAGTGAATCCTGAAGCCTCCATTTATTTCTTGCCCAATCAATTATCACCTTGGAGTCACTTGTTACCTACAAGGAATTGATATGCTTGTCATGAGAAATGTACACGAGTGCCGACAAAGCAAATAATTCTGCCCTTGTGTTCATACTATGACCACAACCCATCTAGAACCTGAGCACATGACCCTCTTCAATAATCAAAACACCACCAGCCCCTCCATTCTCTAGATAATCTTGGGAGGCACCATCAAAGAATCCTATAGGAAAAGTTTCTGAAAATACAAGGGGGAGAAGAATTCTACTCTTCTGAGGTTTGGGAGTCCCATTCCATTCTTTGTACAAACCAATAATGGAGAACACCACCTTTTTAAAATTGGGAGAAACATCTTCAAAGAGGACCTTATTTCAATGTATCTATATATTCAACACTACAAAACCTAGCAAAGAGAAACAACTCTCCAAGAGCTAAAACTGGAGATTAAAGATCCATAAATCCAATTGCCAATAATTCTCAATAAATTCCTTAACTCTGCCCACATAGAATATGAAAACTCACACTGAACAAAGAGGCGACAAGTGGCATCATTAGATTTTGAACAGAGGGGACACACACTTGGAACATATTTTCCCAACTGGGGATTTTATTCTCCAGGGCTAGCCAGACAAACAATTTTATCTTTACTGGGCACTACCATTTCCACAAACTATGGTGCCACCAGCTACTACTGACCTAAGATTGAGAAAAAAGAGCGTCATAAGCCAACTTAGTTGAGACAACCCCTATAGCATGATCCCAAGACCAAACCAAGGTATCTCCCACATCCCCAAGAATGATCCCACAACAATGTAGTCCTTTGATAAAATGAGACCATTCAATACCTAAATCTCCAAGAAATCCCAAATCAAAAGCCTGAAGCCAATGTTGAAAAGAGGGGGCATTGCCCACATTCCTTCATGCTTGACTCAGAAAAAAGATACCAACTCGTTTAAGAACAATCTCTAGAGGGCTTAAGAGCTTATAGAAATCAGCTCCACAAATGAAAGGATGTTGTCCACATAACACTTTGTTCCCTTTGGCTACTCACTAGGCCAACCACTTCCCTATAATTGGATAAGCAATTGTTAGGCTCTTCTAGATATTATAAACATATCTTCTTGAATGTCTTCCAACTCTGCACCAAGCCTCCACTATCAATTTTTTTAAATATTTGTCCCTAATCACCCCCCCACAAACCACTAGAGAAGAGGCATCTCCATAGGATTTTAGCAGCAAGAGACTTACCAAACATGAAAATTTTCTTCATCCCCACTCTCCCACCTGCCTAGGAGATGTGAGCTTGTCCTAGCTAACTAGATGAAAATATCGCTTCTTCTTATTTCCCGACCACAAGAAGGAGAAACATTTTTGTCTAACCTTGTCCAACATAGATTTAGGGATATTTACAAGGGATAACCAATATGCATGCATATTCTCCAATATAGATTTGGTAAGAATGAGTCTCCCACCAAGGGATAGCCATCCGAAAGCCCATTTTTCTAACTTTGTGTCCACCTTTTTTAACAACCAGCCCCAATCCTTTGGTGTGTAGTGATTGGGCTTCAAAAAAATCCCAATTACCCACATCCTTCATCCAAGGGTTGCATTTTATAGGGAAGGATCCCAAATATATGAGCTTTGGAAACCTCATCAATCCTGTTCACTAGGAATATAGACTTTGAAATACTAATTTTCATCCCAGAAGCTTTAGAAAACATGGAAAGTATTTCCTTAAAAACTAACCATTCACCAAAGGTGCCCTTGCCAAACAATAGAACATCATATACAGAAAGGAGATGAGTGATCCTAATCCGGTTTGAGATCTTAACACCGCTAATTCTGCCATCCAGTTTGGCTTTCTTAATAAGCTTACTCAAACCCTCCACAACTAGTAAAAGAAAAAGAGGGGACAGAGGACATCCTTGTCTTAGTCCCCTTGAGCTAATGAAAAAAGTAGAAGGGGCTCCATTAATCAACAATGCAAAGTTGGCTGAAGACACACATGCCATAATCCAATTAGTGACCTCCAAAGGGAGACCAATATGAAGCAACACTAGTCTAAGAAAAGTCCAATCAACTCTATCATAAGCCTTCATAATATCTAGCTTGAATACCATGGTATTCATTTTCTTAGACTTAATAGAGTGAATCCCTTCTTGAGCAACACCAATAACATCTAGTATATGCCTTTTAGACGAGAAACCAAATTGTTCCTTTGTGACACAAAGAGAATTCTTTTCCTTAATTTTGGAAGCTATAATTTTTGAAATCAATTTATAGATCATATTACAACAAGAAATAGGCCTGGAATCACCAAATGAAGAAGGATGAGATCATTTTGGAATCAAAGCTAAAAAAGTAGCATTTAGGGCACCATAAACTTTACCCAACAGTCTTGATTCTTCAACCACAACCAAGAACTCAGAACCTAGCATGTCAAAAAAAGCCATGAAGATTTCTACAGTCCACCCATCTAGGCCAGGACTCTTTGGTTTTGCAAAACCTGACATAACATTTTTGATCTCATCTAGGGATACAAGATCCCCAATGCTACTACCATCCTCTCGAGAGAAAAATATGGGGTAATTTTGAGTCACCCTCATTTGATTGACAATGGAAGCTTCTCCAACATCTCGAAATAAGGCACTGGAGTGTGAAATAACAACATCTTCTAGATCTCTCCGGCCAATGATGGAGATCTCATCAGGACCTTTGAGTTCCCTAATGGAGTTAATGATACTTCTTCTTTCAACAAACTTATGAGAAAAAGAGGTATTTATGTCCCCATGAGACAACCAAATAAATATGCTCTTAAGCCTTCATGACTCTTCCTCAAACCTCAACAGTTTTTCTTTTCAAGATGAATGAGAGGCAATAACGGCCTTGTCTTCAGCCGAGAGAATACTGTTCTTTGCATCCTGGAAAGTATTATGGATCCTAAGTTCAACCTCCACCAGCTTAGCCTTGAGATCCTTCATTTTCTTCCTTTCCCATTCTACAACTTCTGCCTTTAGTGCTTTCAACTTTGTCACCAAGGAACGCATAGGAGAAGACAACCCACCAACATCCAAAGCTGTCCACTTATCACAAACAAGATCAACAAACTCCCTTTCTTCCAATCATCCATGGTTAAAATTAAAATGGTAATTAACCTTCTCTAAACCGATTTCCAATTGAAGAATAACATGCATATGGTCGGAAATATCCACATTCATTATCCACAACCTATAGTTCCTGATATTACTTAGAAGGCCTTCAAACATGTAATAACGGTTCAACCTTTTTGCAGCCCCTGCCACACTAGCCCTCCCGTTTCTCCATGAAGGGATGAAAGGGTTAGGGAATATGTTCATTAGACCAACTTCAGAAAAAGGTCCCTGGAGAAACAAGCTTGGATATCACTTCTAGCTCTAGTCCCCCAAATCTCCCTGCCGGAAGTGGTGGAACTCAGATCACCACCAAAAATAAGATTCTCCAAGGACAGAACCCCATCCACCTTTAAACCTTCCCAGAAAGACTACCTGTTAGAATAGGAACCATAGCAGTTTACAACACTCACCATAGTTTCCAAATCTTTTGACCTTCCAATCAACATAATACCTACAACAGACAAAAAAGGAGATAACTTAATAGCCAAAGGGTTCCAGGAAGCCAATAACCCCCTTGATTGGTCGACATAGTCAACTGTGAAAATCTCCCATCTCGGGAGGGATTTGGAAAAAACTTCATGAGCCTTTTCACCAACTATCATGGTCTCTTGAATGAGAACAATATCAGGCTTAATTGAGTGAAAAATCTATGAAGGGCAAGAAATTTGGGATGCCAATGAGACAATGATCATTTCTTTTCCTTGGCAAGGGACTTCTGTGCCCTAAGGGCCCCTCGACTGCAAGAAGAAGTTCCAACCAATGACTTTGTACTTGAAACCTTACCATCACCCTTCGAAGATTGAGATGAAACATCCCCATTACCACCCAGGTCAAGCCCCTCGCCACAGAGCCCTTCTTGGACCTTTGGCCATTTATTTTCTTTGACTTATGGAGAGGATTCTTAAGGGCACCCTCTAGACCAATAACCCCACTGTCGCCAAATTTCGATCCCTTAGGGTGAGTGCCGTAAATTTTTTGCAAAGGATTCTTTGTTAGGATATCTTTGAAGGAGGGGACCAAAGAGTTGATAGCCTCCTCTAACTCCAGGGAATCAAAAGGGGCCTCCTAAGCTTCACCCGCTACCCCCACACTAGGAGATCCCATCCCGATGAGACATTTGGGCAAGAGTCTTGTGAATAACAATCCACCAGCTCCCCACTAGACATAGTCCCCCCCAAAATCAAACACACCTCCCCCGCACTCCGACTCTACAGGACCACACACATGGGACATAATGGGTGAAGACTAGTTTAGTTGAGGACCCCCAACTCCCCTGATTACAGGCACACCTACACCGTCCCTTATGAGTGAATCACAAACCCCAGGGGTAATTTCCATATTTTTAAGCAAGACCACTTCTTTAACAAAAAGATAACTAGCAAAAGAGGGGGCAATTGCTTGAGTCTTACTGATCGAAGGACATGAAATTTCCAATGGAGCAACCCTTGATGGTCCTGAACCCCTCAAGCCATCCAAAACATGAGCACTTTCATTCCCAACCAGGGAATCTTGCTGCAAGCCTGTCGGCTGAGCCACCTTTGAAGAGCCGACATACCGAGCAATAGGTTCTGCACACTTAACCACCGATCGTAGATAGTTTTCCTTCAATTGCATGGTCTGCCTACAGGAGATACATCAGAATGGAACCCTCCAATAATCCAACCTCTAACTAAAGGAAAAATCCCTCCAAACAATCTTTAAGTCCTCAAGAAACACTTGGCTTATATCGAACTCCACTCAAATGTGAGCCACTCTTTTATTTTCTGCTGTAAAGGACCTCTCGTCCCCATTTAGAAATCTACCCAGGTAATTTCCAATAGTCCTACATGCCTCCAAATTCCAAAATTGTAAAGGGAGTCCAAGAAGGAGTACTAGTAAGTGTCAGAAATGTATCTGCTCCCTCACCAAATCAAAAGAAGAACGCCACCTCTTCAACATTAAGCTACCGACCCCACACATCCATAGGTCACCAAGAATATTCGTAGCATCCACCCCCTTCTGAAAATGAAAGCAAAACCAACCTTTGAGCAAAGAGTCAAATAAGGGAGTGTACCCCAGAAACGGCTTCCAAACCTCCTTAGCCCAAGTCCCTATCTCCTTGCAGGCCAGAACCCAGTAATTGAATTTTCCAACCAAGACCGTACACAACAAATGAACCACATCCTCCATTCCAACTTCCTGACCCAACACTAGGGCTTGTTTTTTTGCACGGGTTTTCAAATTTTTCCTCCCCCATCTAGCCCGAAAGTCTTTGCTCCGCCTAGCTATAGTCTCTACATCTGCCACCTGAAACTCCGACACATTTGGTTGATCCCCCACCGATAATTTTTGGGCATCCAACACCAGAGCCTCCTAAGGTCTACAATCTTCCACACAAACCCGAGCTTCGGGAATAAAGGACACATGGGTAGCACAAGCGTCCACACTTGTTTTCTCCTCACCACAAGTCCCAATCAAACCTGCACCACCCTTTGTTGGCTCCAAAGCTGCCTGAGTTCCTCATCAAACCAAAATATGCCCTCATTAGCCCATACTTCCTCATCACGGGGATCGATGAGGGCTTCCAACTCATCCTCAAGCTGTGAAAAATCCATCCAATTAGATGCATATGACATCACCACAAAACAATTTCACCACAAACAAAAAACTACAAAACAATTTCACCACAAACAAAAAAACCACCTGTAAACCTAGACGCCAAGAAGAACCTAGAAACACGACTCCAATCAAATATGTCAAAATGACAATACATCCAGACCACTCCCGAGATACAAAAACCTGAGAGTCCACCATAGCAATGTGTTGTTTCACACTTCACTATAATATAGGGGTGAAGATAAAAATGATGGAGCAACACTAAAAATGATGGAGCAACACAAAATCCAGGAGGGTTTAAGTTAGAATGTATAGATAAATGGACAAATATAATATGATAATGTGAAAAGTGATTAATGTTAAGAGTTTTTGGAATTGTAGATATAACTCTTGAGATTCCATCAACAATGACTAAAAAGTCAAAATGTTTCAATGCAGCAGCTAGAACAGACAAGCCAGCAGTGTATTATAAAAATTCCTTAGGTTATTAAAGTGTACAATATGGTATTAAAACCAGAGCCTAGGCATGTATCGGAAGAAAGGGAAAATTACTGGTGCTCTTGTAGAGCATCATGATAAGGTCTGTGACTTCCACGCTTTCTCTATGGAATCCCAGGAAGAAGAATAAATTAATTAAGTTCATGCATCCTGTAACCATATCCACCTTCATCACCAGTCTTGCTCTTGTACTTGAAACAGAACTAGAACCAACCCAATCCCAAAACAAACAATCACAAAGCAATAGCTGGCATATCACGATGCTCTGTAAGGAAGGGCGACTGAAGGATGCCATGAACATCTTGTACAGTATGGATCGTGGGCACATTCCGCCAGACAGTTATACCTACGCTTCTCTTCTTCAGGAGTGCATCAATACAAAAAATGTTGGAGAGGGTAAGCGGGTACAAGCCCACATGATAGAACACGGTTTCTTTCCCGATATATATTTGACAACCAAACTTCTGGTTATGTATGCTAAATTCGGATTATTGTTCGACGCTCGCCAACTGTTTAACGAAATGCCTGCACGAAATTCGGTATCATGGACTGGCCTAATCACGGGATATGCTCAGCACGGTCACGCCGAGGAGGCCATCTGTTTTTTCAACGAAATGCGGAGAGCGGGGATGAGTCAAGACGAATATACTTTCGCCAGCGTGATCAAGGCTTGTGCGGGAATTGGGTTTCCGGAACAAGGCAAGCAGGTACATCAGTGCATCATTAAAGCAGGACTTGAGTCCAATATCTTTGTTGGTAGTGCCCTTGTTGACATGTATGTGAAATGCCATAGCATAGACGATGCACGCGATGTGTTTGACGAAATGTCTCAGAGAGATGTGGTTTTGTGGACAACTATGATTGCAGGTTTTGCTCAGCATGGACGTGGAGAGGAGTCTCTTGCGTTTTTTGAGCAGATGCTATGTGCAGGGATCAAGCCAAACCACTTTACGTTTGCCAGTGCTCTCATGGCGTGTTCATGCCTTGAAGCCCTGGAACCAGGCAGGCAGATCCATGGATGGTTAGTGAAAAGTGGGCTTCTTTTACATGTCGTTTTGGGTAATGTTTTGATTGACATGTACTGCAAGTGCAAGAGTGTTGATTATGCATGCCAAGTGTTTGAGGAAATGCCTGAGAAAAATGAGGTTTCATGGAATGCACTGGTTGCTGGGTATGCAATCCACAGCCATGGTAAGGAAGCGTTGAAACTTTTCTGTCAAATGCGAAGATCAGACATGAAGGTGGATGCTTTCACTTTTGCTAGCATTCTCAGGGCCTGTGCAAGCTTGGCAAATCAAGGAGAAGGAAAGCAGGTCCATGCATCCATAATTAAGAGTGGGTTTGAGCTTCATGATGTTTTGGGAAGTGCCCTTATTGATATGTACGGCAAATGTGGGAGTATAGAAGATGCCCGTTTCATTTTTGATGAAATTTCTAGCTATAAATTGGTGTCTGGGAATGCAATGATTACAGCATACGCTCAGCACGGGCTAGCCGAGGACGCTTTAGAAGTCTTTCGTTGCGTGCAACGAGCAGGATTGAAATCCGATGCGTTCACCTTTGCTAGTGTTTTGCAGGCCTGTGCAGGTTTAGCAGAGTTTGATCTCGGTAAACAAGTCCATGCTCAGATAATCAGAATTGGACTTGAATCATATATTGTGTTTGGCAATTCTCTTATTGACATGTATGCTAAATCAGGGAGTATAGAGGATGCTCGCCAGGTGTTTGATGAAATGTGTGCACGAAATGTGGTCTCGTGGACTGCAATTATTGCAGGATATGGCAAACATGGGCATGGAAAAGAAGCTGTACAACTCTTTGAAATAATGCAAGAGACGGGCATAAAGGTGGACCATATCACTTTGCTGGCTGTTCTATTTGCTTGCAGCCATGCAGGCCTGGTGGATGAAGGCTGGCACTACTTTCATTCCATGAGTAGGGAACATTGTATTTCTCCAAAAGCTGAGCACTATGGTTGCATGATCGACCTTCTTGGGCGTGCTGGGCGCTTGAATGAGGCGTATGATTTTATAATGAAAATGCCAATTGAACCCAATGCAACTATGTGGGGATCATTACTTGGTGCCTGCATAAATCATGTTGATACAAAGCTAGGGAGAATCGTTGCTGAACATCTATTTGAGCTAGATCCACAAAATGCTGGAAATTATGTAGCATTATCAAACATATATGCAGCAGCGGCTAAGTGGGAGGAAGCTTCAGAGGTGAGAAAAATGATGAAAGCGAGGGGTATTGTGAAGGAGCCAGGATGCAGCTGGATTGTAGTCAATAAGAGAGTACATGAATTCATTGTACGAGATCACACCCACACAGGGAGAGATTTATGCAGCATGGGGTAGTTTGGTTGCAAAGATGAGGGAAGCAGGGTTTGTGCTTGACACAAACTCTGTATTGCATGATGTGGTGTACGAGCAGAAGAAAAGCATTCTTTACTACCATAGTGAGAAGTTAGCAATTGTGTTTGGGTTTATTAGCATACCCTATAGGATGCCTATGCGAATTGTGAAGAAGCTATGTGTTTGTGGTGACTGCCACACTGCAACGAAGTTCATCTCAAAGATTGTCGAGAGAAATCATTGTTAGGGATGCGAGCCGCTTTCATCACTTCAAGGATGGGGTGTGTTCTTGTGGAAATTATTGGTGGTCACCGAGGAAAATATTTTTGATGGTTTTAAATTCACCGGGAAGGAGTAGCTGTCTCTAATGGTTCTGAAGCAGTGTTTTGAGCTGCATGGTCAAGAATCATGCCAAAGTGGATCATGTTGATCTTTCCTCTCCTTATTGTTAGCATACATGATTGGATAGATAAGCTTTCGACATTCCTATCTCATTCCCCTAGTCCCACCACATCAACGGGAATGGACTTGGGAAAATCAGGAAGGAGAGAGAATTATAAGATTGAGCCTGTGGGGTTTTTACATTCTCTCATTGAAAACCATTACAGCAGAACGTCAAGCAACAAAATCCAATTTTCATGAAGGGCCAGTAAAGTGGAAGTAAATTTTAAGTGGGAAACAAATACTTATGACAAAATTTCATTTTTCATCAAGTTTCTCCTTCAAATCAATTTATAATTCCATTTTATGTGCCAAACCTACATTGTTTTTGTGGTTTTGTAGCAAAAGTATAGAAACCATTGCCTTGTTTATGTTGTTTCCCGGTTCACAGCAACAAGTTTGTTAATAGCAGTTTCATCGAGGGGCAACTCAAGTATTCATGTATTACTTCCCTATGTCGAGTTTCATAGAAAAAAGATTATTACCTCTACATGGTTCCCTACAGTCTACAGATTGGGCTCCAGGTGTATTTGATAGAGTTGTGCTTATCTCCCTTTGAAGTTGTATATTTATGTCTTTGCTACTTGTTGGACTCGACTAGTTTTCCCCATCACTTATAGTTAAGTGAGATTTGGACTTATGTAACCTACATACAAACTAGCCACACTTTGTGTGATAAACCGTTAACTTTTATGTGTGCCTGATCATACTTGTAGATAAAGACTTTTGAACGTGTACCTGATATAACTTGTAGATAATTTTTTTTGAACTTGTTACAAAATTGAGCAGGTGCAAGTTTAATGAGTTTAAAAGTGCAGGTCATAGGGGTACACTTCTAGATCTTTTAACTATTTAAACTTAAGACTTTAATGCTGGCTGATCATACTTGTAGATGACATTTAAATATGTGGATAAATACTTTTAGCCTGTACATTCAGAGGCATAAGGTGTTTGACTAAAGAGCAAAGAATCATCAAGACATGAGCACAAACTGATGAAAGAAGACGATTAGCAGAATATAAAAACAACAGACAATAAGAATGGTAGCAAAAGATATGACAATCACATATACACGAAGATTAATGCAAACAATGAGAATGAAAATTAAACAAAGTGGTTTAATGATGCATCTTTTGAAATGGCCTTCCCATATCATGATCATGATGATAACGACATTGAACAAAGATAAGAAAATATTTTTCTAACACGGTGCATCCTAAGTGCGTTCACTAATGATTCAGATAATTCTACATTGAACAAAGACATGAAAATGATTTTGTAGCATGGTGCATACTAAGTGTTGGAAAGTTGTCATTGATGTCATTCTATTGTTGTCACTGATGGAGATGCCCGCAGCAGCATAAAATGTCTGCAAAGTGAATGCCTGCCAAATTGATGAATATGCCCGCACAAGGCTAAGACAAATATTAACAACACAAAAATGGTTGCACTAGTTAACACTTGATAAAATTGCATGCAGTTGCATTATGAATTTTGCCCGCACAACATGAAAAAATGCATGCAGGCTACAAAGAAAATGCACGCAGGTTAAGGGGAAATGCCCACAGGTGATCACAAAAATGGCCGCACTGGCAGCCTTGAAATATGCCCGCTCAGGTCTAAAGAAATGCCCGTAGGTGATCACAGAAATGCTTGCAGGTGACCACAGAGATGTCCGTAGATGACCAATGAAATCCCCGCAGATGACCACAGAAAATGCCTGCAGGTATCCAAAGAAAATGCCCGCAGGCCTTATGAAATGCCCACAGGCCTTAAGGTAAATGGTCGCAGACCATATGAAATGCCCGCAAGCTTGGGTGAAATGCCCACAAGACATTGGGATATGCCTGCAGGACATGGGAAATGCCCGCAAGATATGTTTATGTGACCATAAAATCCCTGTTAAGCTAAGTGGACATAAAATGCTTGCATACAAATTAATTTTGACTTTGTGGGGTTGAGTCTCGACTTTAGAAAGAAAAACAATTTTATTATAATAGCCAAGCATTACAACAAGTACGTCAGCTCTTCAATTAAAAAGTGAGAACACCCCTTTGATTATCTATCCATTGATCTCCAAATGAACTAGTCTGCCCTATAATGAGGATAAGAACATATACAGCAAAAGGTCTAAACAGGAAGAGAATTCGCTCTATTTGTGTGGGAAGAATGAATTGAATTTGAAAATAGCAACGAAGATACAAGGGGTAATAAGTCAAGCTGAGGAAGAATGAAGACAAGTGAGGACAGATTTTAAGAGGCTGATTTAGAAGACTGTTTTGAATACTCTGCAGGCATTTAAGGAGCATCTAGAACATATTTCTGAACAGATATGTTCAGAGTTCAGAGTCTATCTTTGACAAATTCAAGGGACTATTGAAGCACAGATTCAAGGGCTATCTTGACACAGACTTCAAGGTGAATTTGAGTTTAATTCTGGGGTAGCTTTAAGGACCGTTTTGGCACAGAATCAAAGGCAACATTGTGAATGATTGAGAACATATTGAAGAAGATTTGTATCCTCATCATAACAGGTCGGTGCTCGATTTGTAAGTTGGTGCTTACAGAGGATTGGTGTCCTCATTTTAACAAGTTGGTGCCTGGTTTGTAAGTTGGTGCTTACATAGAAGGCTGGTGCCTTCATCATCTGTCAGGTTGGTGCTTGCACAAGTGATTGGTGTACCTCATAAAGTTGTAAACAAATTGGTATTTGTAATATTGAATATTTACAAAATTACAAGTGGTTTTCTCCCAAATTGGGTTTCCACTTTAAATTTCTGTGTACTTTCCACTGATATTAATTATTGTTGATATGATTGTTTGCATAGTGACTATTTAAAGTTGTAAAATGAAAAAATGTTCCAAATCTAGGACAATACCAATTCACCCCCCCTCTCAGTATTGTTATATATTCTAACAATCGGTATCAGAGCGGGTTCCTTCAGGAACAATTTGACAACCAGAAGGTAGCTCCCTACAGTAGTCATGGACAGACAGGAAGGTCTTTCAACAACTAGGGCACCACGATTTGATGGATCAAATTATGCCTTATGGAGCATAAGAATGGAAGTTTATTTGCAGACACTTGGACTTGACATTTAGCAGGCTATTAAGAATGGTTATAAAGAACTAAAAACTCCCCCAACAGATGCAGCTGAGAAAAAGCTCTATGAATGCAATGCAAAAGCCATAAATGCAATTCTGTGTGGTCTAATAGATGAAGGGTTTACAAAATTCATGCAGTGTAAATCAACAAACGAGATGTGGGACAAACTCAAGAAAATTTATGAAGGAGATAACACAATAAAGAAGGCAAAGCTACAAACTCATAGAGGACATTTTGAGAGTCTCAAGATGAAGGAAGACGAAAATATTGCAGCCTATTTTCTTCGGGTAGATGAAATAGTCAACACCCTCAGGGGTCTTGGAGAAGAAGTTTCAGAAGCAACAATTGTGCAAAAGGTATTAAGAACTTTGCCCATGAAGTTTGATGCCAAAGTCTCAGTCCTAGAAGATAGAAAGGATATGGACAAAGTAACAATGGATGAATTGCATGAAATTCTCATAACTTATGAAATGGGGATAGAACATGAAAGCCCATAAAAAAGGGATGCAACTTTCTAGGTCTCCAAGAAGACAAGAAGGAACAAGTACAAGTCAAAACCATGCTCCCACAGTTATATTTTAGATGATGAGGAAGAAGTCAACTTTGTGAGAAAGTTAAAAAGGAGATCTGGCAAATATAAATGTAAGCTCCCTTTTAAATGTTTTGAATATGGTAAAATAGGTCATTTTGCCTCTAAATGTCCTTATGCAAAGGGTTCATATAGTGATGAAGAAGAAAGTCATAAAAATGAAAATAAATATCATAAATGAACAAAAAGAAAATTTTCAAAAAGAAAAGCCTCTATTCAAAGGAAGACAACAACTCATCCGATGAAGATGATGATAGGGATTGTGATTTAGAAAAAGGTACATTTGTTAGGGTTAGAAGAAAACCCTGAAAACAATGAAGAAGACTTTGAACCAGAAGGAGAAGTGGATTTAGAGGGATAATTAATTAGTGCTCTAACTGATTTAAGAAAAAACAAGAAAGAAAAATAGTTTACTCAACGAGGAATTAAGGGAACTCAAATAAAGTTTTCAAAGTTCTAGCAAGAATTTTGAAGAAGTTGAGCAGACTATCACAAACCTAAAAGTACAATCAGAAGAAGCCAAAATGATTGAAGAAGTATTAACAAAACAACCGGAAGAAAAGGAGAAAGTAAAAGAAAATTTGGAAGCTGAAATAATCTCTCTAAGAGAGGAACTACAGAAAAAGTCCATTCAACAAAATTTTAACAACAACCCCAAAATATTGAATGAAATCATTAGAAACCAAAAACCATAACATGACAAGTATGGGCTTGGATATAGACAAAATGACACTAATGAAGGTTCAAGCTCTATGATGATAGGGAATGAAGTAAAACATAGAAACTATGTAGATATTCTCAAAGGCTCCATCAAAAGGGAAGACTACAAACCTCAAAAGGACTTTCAACAACTAGCTATGGAGAAAGTTGAAGAAGAAGACCATATTCAACAAAGACATGATCTCAGGAGGATTACGTCACAAAGAAGACCATCCACACTTAGGTATCGACATATTTTTCTTGGCATTTGTTATTCTTGCAACAATTTTGGACTTAAGGTTGTAGATTGTAAAGCCTATGCAAGAGGTGGAAATACAAGGAACAATAGTAGTTATAAAAACCTCAAGAACTACTATGAGTGCAATTATCCTAGAAAATCTCAAGAAATCCCCGATCGAAATTATAATTCTTTATTTTTTATGATATATGAAACTAAGTGCTACAAATGCAATAATTTTGGACACATTGCCAAAAATTGCAGAAGCAAAGTGACATTTCCCTTTCAAAAGGAAACAAAACAAGTTCCTACCAACCATACAGAAGAACACCATAATTTTTGGAAAAAGAAGTAGGACCAATTAAATATTGAAGAATGTGGCTTTTCCCTACAAGCTCAAAAAAAAAAGGATCAAGGGTACATTGACAGTGGTTGCTCAAAGCATATGACAAAAGATAAAAACAGATTTGTAACACTGAAGAAAGAGAAGGAAGGGTTTGCTTTTTTTGGGAATGATAACTCAACCAAGATTTTAGGAAAAGGAACAGTCAATCTTGGAAGTAAAGAAGCTATGGAATAAAATGTTCTTCTGGCTGAAAATATAAAACACAATTTGCTAAGTGTAATCCAAATGTGTGATCAAGGACACATCCTTATTTTCAATTCAAAGGAATGTGAAATAAAGAAAGAAGGATCATGCAAATTAGCAACAACAACAACTAGAACCCCAAACAACATATATTTTGAATGAAATTAAAAAAGAAATATATATTGGGAAAGGAAGATGAAAGTTGGTTGTGGCATAGGAGAATGGGTCACATACATTTTGACAATATGGTAAAAATCAACAAAAAACAGACTGTAAGAGAAATGCCTGAAATTACAGAGCCTTCAAATACCATTTGCAAACATTGCTAGCATGGAAAACAAACAAACGTTGATTTCAAAACAAAGGAATATTCTACAATGAAACCATTGGAACTGGTCCATACTGATTTATGTGGGCCAACAAGAACAAAGGACTCGATGGTGAACAATGCTTCATGTTGCTTATTGATGACTATACTAGGATAACTTGGGTTTCGTTTCTTAAGAAGAAGCCAGAGGCCTTTGAGATTTTTGAGGAAATCAAATAACTGGTTGAAAATGAAATTGATTTAAAAATCAAGTGTCTAAGATCAGATAATGGAGGGGAGTTTACCTCAAATAAATTTAATGAATTCTATGAAGAGCATGGAATAAGGAGACAATTCTCAACAACCATAACAACTTAGCAAAATGGAGTTGTTGAAAGGAAAAACATAACTGTGCAAGAGATGGCTAGAACCATGTTAAATGAATCCAAGTTAAGAGACATCTTTTGGGATCAAGCAATAGACACAAGTGTTCATATTTTAAATAAGGGGCTGCTGAGAATTAACAGTGACAAGACCCCTTGTGAACTATGGAAAGGAAGACTAGCTAATGTCAAGCACTTTAGAGTGTTTGGAAGTAAATGTTACATAAAAAAGAAGATAAGAATCTTGGAAAGTTTGACTCCAGGGTTGATGAAGTCATTATTGTTGGATACTCATGCAAAAGCAAAGCATTCAAATGCTATAATATAAGGCTTAAGAAGGTAGTGGAAAGCATTAGTGCAAAAATTGATGAAACAAATATGCTAAAAATCGGGGAGGAAAGTGAAGATTTAAATATCTTTGATGAAAAAGAAGAGGAAGAACCAAAACAAATAGTAGTAGAAGAAGAATAACAGGAAGAGAGGAAACCATACGTGAAACAACAAGAAGAAAAGGTGAAGAAGATGATAAACAAGACAAACAAACTTCTTCTAAACTATGGTATCATAAAACTCATCCACTACAACAAATCCTTGGTGACAATAGTGAAGGTATACAAACAAGGAAGAGGAAATGAGAGAACACTTCTGAAGAGGTACACCTCTCTCTACTATCCAAAATAGATCCAAATAGTTTTGATGAAGCAAGAACTGATGAACACTAGGTTAATGCTACGGAAGAAGAACTAAATCAAATTTAGAAAAATCAGACTTGGGAACTTGTTCCAAGACCCAAAGATAAAAATGTTATTGGCACTAAGTGGGTTTTTAGAAACAAATTGAAGAAAAATGGACAAGTAATAAGAAACAAAGCAAGACTGGTGTGCAAAGAGTATGATCAAGTTGAAGGAATAGATTTTGAAGAAACCTTTGCTCCTGTGGCCAGAATAAAAGTAATCGAAATGTTCTTGGCTTATGCATGCTCCAAGAATATCAAGGTATATCAAATAGATGTAAAATCAACATTTCTAAATGGAGAATTAGAAGAGGAAGTTTATATAGAACAACCATAATGGTTTCTACTGTCAAAAATTAAGGACTATGTTTGCAAATTGAAGAACACCCTTTATGGACAAAATCAAGCTCCTAGAGCTTGGTACACAAGACTAGACAAGTACTTGCGGAACCAAGGATTCAGGAAGGGAAGTGTAGACAATAATTTCTACATAAAATTTGATCATGGAAGCATGATCCTCATTGAAATGTATGTTGATGACATCATTTTTAGAAGTGACGACGACGAATCAAACCAAAAATTTTCCAAGAAAATGCAAAACGAATTCGAAATGTATATGCTTGAAGAACTGACTTTCTTCCTATGAATTCAGATTTCTCAATTAGATGAAGGTATTTTCATTCCCAAACCAAGTATATAAAAGAAATGTTGAAAAAGTATAAAATGGAGGTCTGCAAACTTGTCAGTACCCCAATGATTACTAGATGCAAGTTGAGTAAAGAGGATGAAGCTAAACAAGTGGATCCAAGACTCTATAGATCGATGATTGGTAGTCTACTTTATGTAATAGCCTCAAGACCATATGTAATGCAAGCATTTGGACAAGTTACAAGATTTCAAGCTGTACCTAAGGATACTCATGTTTTAGTAGTGAAAAGAATTTTCAGGTATCTCAAGGGAACAACAGATTTTGGACTGTGGTATCCAAACAAAAATGATTTTACTATGACAACCTATATAGATGTAGATAGGGCAGGAAGTATTGATGACCGAAGAAGTACAAGTGGAATAACATTTTATATGGGAAATTTCTTTGTGTCCCGGCTGAGCAAGAAACAATCTTTAATAGACCTATCCACAACATAAGCATACTATATATTGCAGCAACATGCTATACTCATGTTCTATGGATGAAGCAGACATTAATATATATCCAAGTAGAATACAATGAGCCTATTCCTATATTCTGTGACAATACTAGTGCTATAAATATTTCTAAGGATCCAGTGATGCATTCCAAGATCAAACATATTCCTATCAAGTATCATTTTCTATGGGAGTAAGTCACATAAAATAATATCAAATTGGAATACATTGGAACTAAGGAACAAATTGTAGACATTTTCACAAAACCTCTTCCTAGGGATACTTTTGAGTATCTTAGAAAAAAATTGGGGAAGATTCCTTTCCCCAACTAAATGCACAAATCAAAGGGGGAGAATTGCTGACAGGGGAGTTGCAGAAGATAAGAAATACAAAAGAGAAATATGTATCCTTTGTAATTATTATCAAAGGGGGAGAAATAAACAGTAAACAATGTACAAGACATGAAGCTTTAAGAAAGGGGGAGTCAGCCCAAAGAACCACAAGAAGAAAGTATAGTCATAGGGGGAGTAAGATTGTTTTACTAAATTGCCATCAATGACAAAGGGGGATATCATTGGAAAATTGTCATTGATGTCAATATATTGTTGTCACTGATGTAGATTCCCACAACAAATTAACATTGGGCAGATGGATATGCCCGCAGCAGCATAAAATGCCCGCAGAGTGAATGCTTTCCAAGTTGATGAATATGCCCACAAAAGCCTAAGACAAATGTCAACAACAAAAAAATGCACGCACTATCTAACACTTGGTAAGAATGCACACAACTGCATTGTGAATTATGCCTGCACAACACAAGAAAATGTGCACAAGCTACAAAGAAAATTCATGAAGGTTAAGGGGAAATGACCACAAGTGATCATAGAAATTCCCACACTGGAAACCTTCAAATATGCCCACACAGGTCTAAAGGAATGTCCGCAGGTGATCACAAAAATTCTTGCAGGTGACCACAGAGATTCTCGTAGGTGACCAATGGAATCTCCACAGATGACCACATAAAGTGCTCGCAGGTATCCAAAGAAAATTTCCATAGGCCTCTTATGAAATGCGCATAGGCCTTATGAAATTCCCACAGGCCTTATGAAATGCCCACAGGCCTTACGGTAAATGCTTGTAGGTTATATGAAATTCCCACAAGCTTGGTAAAATTCCCACAAGATATTGGGATGTGCCCGTAGGACATGGGAAATGCCCGCAAGATATGTTTATATGACCATAAAATCCCGGTTAAGCTAAGTGGACATAAAATGCAGGCATACAAATTAATTTTGACTTTGTGGGGTTGTTTCTTTACATTGGAAAGTAAAATATATTTTTTTATAATAGCCAAACATTACAACAAGTAAGCTATCCCTACAATTAAAAACTGAGAACGCCCCTTTGATTATCCATTGATCTCTAAATGAATTAGTTGGCCCTATAATGAGGATAAAAATGTATAAATCAAAAGGTATAAATAGAAAGAGAATTCACTCTATTTGTGTGGGGAGGATGAATTGAATATTAAAATAAAAACAAAGATACAAGGGGTATTCAGTGAAGCTGAGGAAGAATGAAGATAGGCGAGGACAAATTCTAAGAGGCAGATTTAGAAGACTGATTTGAATACTCTACAGGAATTTAAGGAGCATCTTGAACATATTTCTGAACAGATCTGTGGCATATTTTAGAGTCTATCTTTGACAATTTTAAAAGACTGTTTAAGCACAGATTCAAGGGCTATCTTGACACAGACTTCAAGGTGAATTCGACTTTAATTTTGGGGCAACTGTAAGGAATGTTTTGGCATAGAATCAAAGGAAACATTGTGATTGATTGAGAATAGATTGAAGAAGATTTTTATCCTCATCATAATAGGTTGGTGCCTGATTTGTAAGTTGATGCTTACAAAGGATTAGTGTCCTCATTTTAACAATATGGTGCCTGATTTTTAAGTTGGTGCTTACATAGAAGGTTGGTGCCTTTATCATTTGACAGGTTGGTTCCTGCAGATTGTAAGTTAGTGCTTACACAAGGGATTGGTGTCCCTCATAAAGTTGTAAACAAATTGGTATTTGTAATATTGAATATTTACAAGCGATTTTCTCCCAAATTGGGTTTCCACTTTACATTTTTGTATACTATCCATTGATATTAATTATTGTTGATATGACTATTTTCATAGTGATTGTTTAAAGTTGTAAAAGGAAAAAATGTTCTAAATCTAGGACAATACTGATTCACCCCCTCTCAATATTGTTGTATATTCTAACACTAAGAGAATTAAATAATGATTCAAATCATTTTTGTTTGGTTCCTACCATGTTATATGCTACTTAGGGAAACATTAACACATTATGTTTCAAAGTAGCCAACCACACATATTCAATCAAGAGTTAGGGTTTGAGCTTATAACACCCTTAGTATCAAACACTTGCATAGGTTGATCCAATTTAATCAAAGAGAGCAAAGTAAGTTGTTCAATGTAGAAAATGGAATCATTAGCCAAATACATTTGAGGTGTTCTTCCTTTCATTTTGATCAAAGATAACAAGTACGATGCGTAATGTCGGAAATGGAATCATTTGTCCAATTAGAATCAAGGTGTTCTAGGAGATACATTATTAATCATAAAACCTAAATGATGGATGTGTCATCATATATAATCAACCAAATAATAGGAAACAATTCTAGGTGTTCAAAATCAATGCAACTCCAAATCCTTGAGAGAGAAACATTATGAGGAACAAGTAGAGGAACTTTTACTTAAGGGAATGTTGTTGTGAACAACAAAAGTCATTCAAGAGTGAAAAATATTGAATTTTAGTGTGTTCATTGGTGTCTCTGAGATGAATAACTCTCTTCCCTTTTTAAAAGGTTCATGCTCCCTGCAATTTTAATTTTATAGTTGAAACCCTTATCTTATTATACCATATTAAATGACTGTGCGAGAATTGGGTGTGTTGTTAATTTCTCCTAGATTGGAAGGTCCAATTCATTGTAGAATGTTTTGAAGTACTTGTGACTCACAATGCCTTACAACCCTGCTCAACATCCTAGATTAAAACAGAATGAAAGGTACAGATCATTGCAAGGTAATTTGGGATTCCAACTCCAACTTCCTAGAAGGTTTGCTCAACGATCAAGACCTATTTAAATTTATGATCCATAATCTTGTGGAGCTTTTTGGGTGAAAAATGTGAGAAACCTTCCACAATTCTGTTCAATGGCTAGGAATGAAACATATGGTCGAGCTTTGTTATGTATTTTAACTTAGGCTCACCATGAAGAATCAATTTGATATTTTGATGGCTCTTAATGCCAATGGAATGCTACAAAGTGGAAGATATTTAGAGGCTTGGTAGTGAATTTACAAATAAATGGCCAATGCAATTCCAAGGGGTCATGCAGTTAAATCAAAGGACATGGAAAATGAGCTCTATACATTCCATTACTTCATGATTTATAAGGCTATTAAGATCTAATTGACCTCATTATTCATTGCATGAAGAGCTTTTGGGAATAATTTCCTAGTATATTCTACTTGAATTCTAATTTAGTCAAGAAGTCTACAATTCAATTCAACTTGCACTTATGGCACTATGGGTATTATCAAAAAAACCATGTAAGTAACATTACACCTTTTTGTTGTTGTTGTTCATTCCTTAGTCAGTACAATTGCCAAGAAGATGAAGAAAATTAAGGTTAAGGGTGCCCATTCTACCTTGACAAATTTCAAGCCTCTTAAATTTTTTGTGCTAGATATGTTGGCAAAGTCATTTCAAGAGCCAAATATTTTAAAGACATGTTTTATGATGTTTTTGATATTGTTACTAAACATGATAAGCCCAATACCTTTAGCTTTGTTTCCCAAATTCCTATTGTCACTTGGGAAACATATAATTAAATCTTGGGAATGTGTCTTAACTAAGATTATAGTTTACTTTGTCCACTCATTTCCTGAGTTTCCCAAGATGCGTGCCTAAAATTATGACACGAAGAGAAGATTAGTCATTTGTTCTAATAGGTCTAGGGTTATCTTCCCTATCACTGCTTAGTCAATTAAAAAAATGTTTTATTTTCCTCATTTGTTTCATTGATTCTAAATGTCTAAAACAATAAGTATGATAATATGAACCTTGAAAGAAGAAGATTTAGTATCCCATTTTTTCATTGAGAAACAAGAGGTTCCCACCTATGATTCCTTTCACCAAGATCAATAGTTTCCAAACTAGTCTTGTGATTTGATTACCATGTTTCCTATGGTATTAGGGAAGGATAATGATTAAAGTGTTGAAGCACATATACTCTTTGTAATGGTGCATTTTATTTCAAGAATGGAAAGTTTGTTATGTTCAATTATATTGAGTTTATTGTTGAAGCATTTCATGAGCAACTTTTTGAGTTCATTCTTTAGCCAAGATGTTTATATATCAAGTTTACATTGTTTATAATATCCTTGCTTATCAATCCCCATTCTTCGATAATTTAGGGTTGAATAAAATAGACAAAGGTATTCCCAAACCCATTATAGAGTGGATTTCTAAAGACTACACCCTTCAATGAAAATATTTAAAGGCCATTTAGACTAATTCACATATGTGGCTTACTATCTATCCTAGAATGCCAATTGAATGTAGGTTGTGTGCTCAAGATACACATTAATATTAAATGTAGGTGGTTCAGGTACTTGTTTTAAGACTATACAATAGTTATAAATTATGTGGCTAAGGACAAGCCATTCAAACTATTTGATTTACTTACATCCAATATGTTCACCTTTGAATTTATGAGGCAAAAGTCTAATGTGGATGGCCTCTATTTTGCTAACAAGCATAAAACTTACGTTTCTCCTCCTTTCAATTTTGTTTGTTATGTCTTTGCTACTAGGAATTGATGTTTCGAAGACAATAATATTTTTAGGTATAATGATTTGTAGATGGATGATTTATGGAGCTATGATCCATACCATATCTTAATAAGAAAGAAAGGATTATTTAATCACAATACATATGATGATTATGAAAGGATTGAAACTTAGAAGTTGGCCAATAAAAATAGATGGCAGAAAGTGTAGTAGGTTTTCATTAGGTAGGTAGATAAAAATGGCAAATCTAATTGAAGAAATTTTGTCTTTATAGAAGAGGGAACTAGACTTACCAAAATGCCTAACTTTTTATAGGGAATGTGACCATCCTCTCATAGACCTTAAGTTAAATTTACCCACCTTGCCTATTGGTAAGACCCAAAATCTCAAAGAGGAGAGTTGGGGTGCCCATACGATATGTCAATGGTGGTTAATGAGAAAGTATTTGGGTTTGTTGGGGTGCCCATAATATATGTCAATGGTGGTTAATGAGAAAGTATTTGGGTTTGTAAAAACAAGATTGTGGTGATTTACATTTTGATAAAGCATTCTCCATTCTATATGACAACATTTATGGAGATGATAATGATGATGATGATTTGTTTGACTTTGAATCTACTGATGATTGCGAGCAACACCAAAAATATCCCGTTCTAATTCATTACATGTCACCAAAATAAAAGACAATAATAAATTGTATGGTCATGGATATGATATAATGATGAACTAGGCTACAAAGGAGTTGAAGTCATTGGAAAGAATGAAGATTGTCCTTTGAAGCTCCAAGATATTCAAAATATCCCAAAATGTTAAGGCATTAGAATAGATAAAACTTCTAGCTCTACTCCTCTACAAGGTGATTTAATGACTTTCTTTCATAGATTTGGTGTTATTTAGAATGAAGCAGTTGATGTTGAAGCTGTTGTTGTTGCTGAAGGTTGGAGTGATCAATTTGAAAGGATCCTCTAGCACAAGGAAATACCACTGACAATAACGATTTTCCTCTTTTTGATCCATCTCTAAATGAAACTTGATAGATTGGATTGACATCACTTGTTGGTGGTGGAGAACCTCCCAATAATGGGGGAAATGATGATGACAAAGATAAAGATGCTAAAGATAAGAAATACAAAATAAGGAAATAGAGGATCAATCAGCTAATCTTAAGAAAATCAAGAAGGTTGGTGAATATACACGTGATGAGTAAGGGGAACCTCTTATTTTAGATGTTCATATTATTGAGGTTTCCACTACATCAATGCCCAGTCTTCTAGATGTCACCATTGTAATTAATATCTCTTCAATGTAGTATGAATTCGTTTTCTTAGTAATTGTCATTCACAACACTTTAGAACCTCATTACAGCGGTCAATAGATAGTCATTGCAAAGTTTTGCAAGTCTCTAGTTTTTCATAATTTTTTGGCCCAAATGTTAAGGAGATCCCAAACCCCAAATTTTTGAACCTAAACATCAAATTTACCTTTCTATTGATTTGAATCCTATCCAGTTTGAAATAAGGTAACATGAGGGCCCACCCATTAAATGAATGAAGAAATAAGGAGTTGTGGTGATATCTTTATCAAAAGGATCTTAATCATATCTTGTTAAAAGAAGCGATGATTTGTTTAGGGGCTACTTCAAGATGTGTTTATGGTTTAAATTATTCACATGGTTATGATTAGACAATATCAATGTTTTGTTTGTTATAAGGGACACACTTTGATGGCAATGCTAATGAAATAAATGGTGTTATATGATAATAGCTATGGGATTTGATGGTTATGATTGAATTCCTAAACTTATCTACGAAACATTCATAGTTAGTATGATAACCGCACAAGCATAATATAATATTGATATCAAGCACTGAGAATGAAAATTAAGTGTTGATTATTTTCTATGGTTATGCATCCATATTCCATTATCTTGCTTAAGCACTTTGCATTTTGTAATACCCCAGTTTTGAAAATTAAATTATAATACGTTAAATTGTCTATTATTTGAATGATGAGGTTATGTGTGAGAGATGAGCCATGTGGGATGAGATATAATGACCCTGTGTTGTAAATAGCATGATATGCATTTTAAATATTCCTAGTGTAGAGTTTAAGGCTAGTGCTTGACTAATGAATGCTTATGATTCCTTGTAGTTGACTAATATCATGGTGTGGTTGTTATGTTTTCCATGGTGTGTTTATGTTATGCCGAGTGCGCACGCACGCGTGCGCGCGCGCGCGCACACACACACACACACACACACACACACACATGTGCCTTGGCATAACATAATCAAACCACAAAATCATAAAAACCCCACCATGATCCTAGTCCACAACAGGGAATCATAGGCATTCATTAGTCAAGCATTGACCTTATATATATTTAAATATTATTTCTTTTTGCTGGGACGACTTGGGAGGATAATTCCGACGCTACCAACACCAACATATATATGTTGGTGTTGGTAGCGTCGGGAGGTATCCTCCCAAGTCATCCCAACAAAAAGAAATAATATTTAAATACATTAATAATATTATTATTAATATTTAATAAGGATATTTATTATGAAATGACATTACGGAAAGAAATAGAGAGATGAGCCCTTTCACTTCATTCACTATAAAGTGAAAGTCATGAACTTGCCATTAATTCAACCAAGTGATAAATCAATACTCTATTGCTCTATTTTTTTGTGCATGGTTTATTCTTTCAGTGATCCTATTTATTTCCATTTAAATATATTATTGCTATCTTAAAAATCTAACATGGTATCAGAGCAGTGCTGGAAGAAACCATTGTCAGAAACTAATGCTTCTGGATTTTGTCTGTTCTGTCCACAAATACAGAAGAAAAAGAGTCAAGACGGTGACCAATATTAGAGTAGAGGATATATTATATGGAGCCTCTAACTTCAGATCATGGAAGCCCATGGTACTTCTTGTCCTGGACGAAAATGGGATTAAGAATTATGTAAAAGAAGACATCTCCGAACCAATAAATGATGTAGAGAAACCTAAATATAAGAAGAATGAAGAAATGGACAAGAGAATCTTGATAGATTCCGTGAAAGATCACTTGATACCTCATATCTTAGAATTAAAGACTACTAAGGCCATGTTTGATGCACTAGTTTGTCTATTTGAGAGCAAGGACAGTAGCAGGAAATTGGCCCTGAAGGATCAACTCTGTAGCACCAAGATGACCAAGTCATATTCTGTAGCTGATTATCTAATAAAAATTTCACAAATGAAAGATCAACTACATGCTATTGGGGACCTCATTGATGATGAAGAAATTGTCACAATGGATCTTAATGGTTTTCCCTCCTCATGGGATTCATTTATTCAAAGCATATGTGGTCGAGAGACACTGCCCAAATTTGATCATCTTTGGTCTTACTGTGTTCAAGAAGAAACCAGAAGGTTGTCAAGAAATAGCCCACAAGAATCTCAAGATGGAAATAATCTAGCTCTTGCAGCTCATGCAAGAAAAGGCAAAGGGAAAAGGACCTTTCAGAGGAAGAATACATATGGAGGTTCAAAATGAAAGAAGAAATATCTCTCAAAGATTAAATGTTCCAATGTGATAATTTTGGTCATTATGCTTGTAAATGTCCTGAGAAGAAAAGAAAATGGAAGCAACATGCATCGACAACCAAAGTTGATGAAGATCCACCTTAGAAGAAATCGAAGGAATCTAATCCTAGTGAAGAATTCTTCTTTTGATTTTGATCCCATTGATGTTTTCTCCCCAAAAGTTGATTTCTGTAGGGAGCAGAGATCAAGAGGGAGATGACAAGTCCAGATTGATGTTTGTTCGTTTTCTTTTAATTAGATCAGATTCTTTCAGTGATCCAAACCCCATTATGTTTTCTGTTATAAATTGTAAAGCCTTCGGAAGTTGTAAAAGGGTCCATTATTATTGTAATTGGGCCATTTTCCCTGGTACGGGAGCCCAAAATATTTGATAAAGTTTTATTATTCAAATTTTATGATGACTAAGGAGAGCTCCAAGTAGAGTCTCGAGAAGAGACTTGAAGTGCTAACATTGTGTATGTTAGCATAGAGCCGATTCTCCGGTTGGTCTTTTGACTTAGGAGAAGCTCTAGGTAGAGTCTCGAGAAGAGACTTGAAGTGATAACATTGTGTATGTCAGCATAGAGCCGATTCTTCGGTTGTTATTTTGACTAAGGAGAAGCTCCAGGTAGAGTCTCGAGAAGAGACTTGAAGTGATAACATAGTGTATGTCAAGCATATAGTCGATTTTCTGGGTGGTATTTTGACTAAGGAGAAGCTCTAGGTAGAGTCTCGAGAGGAGACTTAAAGTGCTTCCATCATGCAATATTCCTCCAGGGAGATATTGGTGAATGGGGCCCATAAAGGATATAAATAAGACTCGAGATGCATGTGCCTAGTAGGATGAATCTAATGTAGTTAACATTAGAAGTCCTATAATAATCAGAGATGATTGGAAGGAGAATGGATGATCACCATGGATAAAATCATGAAGTAGAATACCTCCCTCGCTAAAGAGGGAGGTATATTCCAGCTCCAGTATATTCCGACAGATGATCAGATTATAGACATCCTCACCAAGCCTCTTTCCAGGGAAAAGTTTGTGTACTTCCATGATAGGATTGGAGTGGTGGAGAATGCCTCCATCATTGAGAGGGAGTGCTAATAATTGCAACATTGATGAGGCATTATCCTTGAGACAAGGAGAATGATGTGAGTCTCCCTTGAGAGTGAAGAGAGGGAGTTGACTCTTCTCGATGAACCGAGTTTGACCATGACACTTCTCACCAGACTGAGTTATATTGAAGATATTTCTTATGATGACGATATGTTGAATATAAGACGTAATGCTCATAGAATATCCATGTTGGCACTTTGATTATGTTGTTATTGATGGTTGGAAAGCTGCAACTTAGACAAGCTGTGACTCAGATGGCTGCAACTCAAAAACCTGTGACTCAGACAAGCTGTGACTCAGACGGCTGTAACTCAGACAGCTACAACTCAAACAGCTGTGACTCAGACGACTGAGACTCAGATGGACGTGACTCAGATAAGAACACAGTGATTCACCTCTTGATGTGTGGGCAGCTGGAGATGAATCTCGAAAATATGGGACATGGGTTTTGTGCGCAACGAACTCATTTACCTGAATCGCGGGGAAATCACAAAACAAAGCTACGGTTTGAGCTATACAAGTGGTTCTCTGAACATGTAATTCTCAGATTTATTGTTACGGCCGGTTTTTACAAATTAGCAATTGGTTGAAACAGTTGTGACTCAAACAGCCATGACTCAAACAAGCTGCGACTCACAAACATATTTTTAATTAGTCAGTTACAGCGTGTAAACTCTGGAATTCAAAGAGACAGTTAAAATGCAGTTACAACGTGTAAATTCTGGAAGTTAAAGAGACAGTTTCAGTTTTAGAATTGGTATATCTGGAAGTTAAAGAGATTGAGGCATATAACTTCAGTATCTATAAAAAACAATTGATGAGAACAAAATTAATGTGAGATTTGAGAGGATGAAGAGGAGTCGTTACTGATGAAGTTGTGATTCGAAGAAAATGAGAACAAAAATGTATGGCTCGATTTGATGAAGAACATAATGCCCAGAAACTCAAGCTGTAGCAGCACAGAACAAAATAAAAAGGGTATGTACTAATATATCTGAACCAGTGTGATATAATTGATTGAATTTTTTTTCTTACATAGGGTGGTAGGGAGGAGCAAGGGAATACTGTAAAGTCTTCTTGGCATGTTGGTGCTTGTACATTTGGGAGTTGTAGCTTCCATTCAGTTGGTGTTGAAGAAACAGAGGTAGCAGCCTCATTTGGGGTTGTAGCTCAGATAAAATAGAATGTAAAGAGAAGTTGGAGCTTGCCTTTCATACTAAGAAGAAGAGGTTTTTTCTCTTTATGGATTTCCTCAGGAAAATCAGTGTCTCTGCATATTTATGTGATTGAACATTGTTTATATGCCTTATATTTAATTCTGTTATAATAATATACCTGCTATAAAGGAATGTACATAGAACATCTCATATCATATTGATCGTCACACTTCATCAAAGTTAAAAGGGAAAAGGAATGTAAAATTGTTTAAGCACAGTAATAACTGATTCACCCCCCCCTCTCAGTTATTTGAATACTTTCAACAATCCAGATGTGTTCTAACATGATGATACCTCCCTCACTAAGAGGGAGTGTTGGTGTTGGCAGTGTCGGGAGGTATCCTCCCAAGTCGTCCCAACAAAAAGAAATAATATTTAAATATATTTCAATACATTAATAATATTGTTATTAATATTTAATAATAATATTTATTATGAAATGACATTTCAACAAGCAATAAAGAGATGCGTCCTTTCACTTCATTCACTATAAAGTAAACGTCATGAACTTGTCATTAATTCAACCAAGCGATAAATCAATCATCTATCTCTCTATTTTTTTGTGCATGGTTTATTCTTTCAGTGATCCTAATTATTTCCATTGAAATATATTGTTGCTATCTTAAAATTCTAACAATACCTATGTACTCTCCCTTAGAATTAGATTCCATATATAATTCTAAGGGAGAGTACATAGTTATATGCATACATATACATATAGATATGTATTTTCCCTTGGAATTATCCCCCCCCCCCCCCCCCCCAAACTCATACATATATATATATATATATATGCATAATACATATGTATTTTCCCTTATAATTAGCCCGCTTAGAAAATTCTAGGCACTTCCTCTCATTCCAAGGATGCTATCTAGTGTAAATTGGGCAGTGTAGACTAGGTGTGGCTAAAATCATGGGAACCAACTTAGAGACTTCCACACCACATTAAATTACTAGTAATGACCCAACTATAGTGGCACCAATTGATTGAGCTAACCCTTGGGTATACCAAGGTGTGTGTGTGTGTGTGTGTGTGTGACATGCACACAAGGAATATGTAATAATATAATATCCACCAAAAGGGTTTCTTGAGGAAGCAATAAAGTGTAATGTCCCTTTTAAGAAATTTTATTAAAATGACAATTTTTTCACTTTTTTTCCTATTTTGACCTTTGACTAGTTTTGATGTCTAGGTCTCCAAATTGACCCAAAAGCTCCCAAATATTATGTGAGGGTATATGAATGATATTAAGACTTGAATATGATGTTAAGGGATTATTTATGACCCTACAAAGACTTCTGCAAACTTGTTTAATATTCTGGACAAAGTATGGAATTTAACTAGCAATTTGGGGATCAAATCCCCCCAGGGTAAGTACTAAAAATGACTCTCCAAATGCCTCCAAAATCACTCTAAATTATGAAAATAGGTAGGGTATTCCTAAGGGAAATTTTTTAGGTCTCATGTGCACCATTTATAAGTCATTAATTCTGTTCTAATCTTCTCCCAAACAACGGCAAAAGTCACTAATTCAACCCTTGGGGAAATGGCACCAAATCTCTTCCAAATGCAAATAAACTGAGTAAAATGAATTCAAATGCTTAAGTGATGAACATGAAAATTGTAATACTCATAAATGGATGTCCATTCATATTAAATATATCAGAGAAACATTCTTTCATTTGAAATCATCAGCATTGCAATGGCATACATCAATATAGTGGGGAAATGGTCATTATTTGCTCATTAATCATCACTTTTACATACAACCACTTGGTATTTCGACCTGAGACTTTCTGAATATGAATAAAAGAGTATATTAAGCTTATTACAATCAGAAATTGATCATGAGAAGCTCCCCCAAAGAGTACAATAGCTCACCAAAAACGCCCTCCCTCAAGGAGCAAGAATATGCAATGAAAACTGGAAATGGTTGAGTGAATGAGATGCAATAGAAGAAGACACGAGATGACCTGTAGCTTACACCTGCAAATAAAAACTCCATTAAATCTCCATGAAATACCTGAATGGCCTCTCCAAACACCAACTTGGATGGGAATCTTTCACCCTCGAAATTGGCTAAGGCAAGAAACTAGTCATCCACTAGCTCTCTCTCTACACAAATGCAATTTTCTCAAATGATCAAAAGCTGGTTTCATTCTTTGTTATTAAAATTTATAAAGTTTCCAAGCTCTCTATGGGTTGAATTCCTTCCAAGATATGCATTCCAACTCAAGGTGGGAAGAGATTCCAAAGAATGCCACTTGTACAACAATTCCTAGTCTCTCACTTCCACCAAATCACATGTGGAAGGATCTTAGCTTCCCTAACTCCCATGAGAGCCCTCTTGGAGGCTATTTTTAGCCCTGACATGTCATATATGTCATATTTCATCCTTCAGGTATTATTTGTGTCATAGGTTCCATAGCATCTTCATCATTGTTGTCATAGAGCTAGGGAATCTAGTCCAAGTGTATCACTAGCTCCAAAATGACTCTTCCTCTTCCATGGGAGTTACTCTTCCACTCCAATTTGACCTTAATTGATTCATGCCAATTATATTGAACTTCCAACTCATCCCAATACCCTTGGGCTTCTTATGGACTTGAATTGATAAGAGGAGGATGCCTTGTGGCATAGAAAATCTAGCTTGTGTGGGTCCCACTTCCTCCATGTGTGTAACATACCCTTTAAACTGGAAAACATTTTGTGTTTAGAAACATTATGATAACTTTTATTGTAAATTTTATATTGGATAGGTGTCCAAGGATGACTGTATTTTGCACAATATATTATTATTTAATAAATAAAATAGGAGACAAACACCTAAGAGGATTGTTGAAAGAGTGGTTACTGATCCATTGGGTGGAATGGAATCTGGGGTAGAAGGCAATGGACAAGTGGCAGCATCATGATGCAAATACCTAGCTATTGGTATGGGACAACTCCCTTGAAATGTGGTCATAGTGCCCTGAAAGATGGGACTGGAGCTTGAGGCTCATTTATTCTAAACTGACCACTAAAAGACCTAGGCAGTCTATATAATAGCCATCAAATATTGAACTGAGGTTCATAACTTTTCCTGACGAGGAAATTTACCTTGGTATTTTTCTGTGTTTGCACCCAAGAGATTTGATGAGGGATATGTTGTTGTTGATCATGTTGTGAGTCTGCCAAACTCTTATTGAGTTCAGGAGTTTGATGCTGAGTGGAGAAGGCATTTGTTTTCGGGAGGTTGATACCGAGTGGAGAAGGTATTTTTGAGTGCCTTGCTTCTACACAGATTCCACCTACTTACTGGATCAGTAAGTAGGCTCGGGGGTTCATTAGAAGTCAGCAGTTGAGCTGCTTCTTCTGAAGCAGGTTGGGAGGAACAGGCCTCCTTGGGTGTTTGTCGGCCCTATTGTCAGTTACACGTTCTATTGTCTTATTTGTTTTATTTTTAATTTCTGTTATCTATTTTGCATATTACAGTTCTGCTGTTTATTAAATCTTCTCTGTTAATTTAAAAGTAAATTCAGTTTCCTGTATAAGTTAAAGATTCTGTATAAATGTGAAGTGATTGAAGTAAAATGGTTTCTGTATTTTTCCCCATGCAAAAAGGAACAACATCGTACTCCAGTACAGAAACTGATTAGAAATAGATAAGTCTGATAGGAAATAGCCAAGAGAATGAGAAGGTTGAATTATTATAACTTTTCAAGTTTCTATTTGCTATTAAATTCCGGTAGTTACATTACAATACCCTTATTATTAACTATTTTCAGTTAGTTGTTTTCATAAGTTATATACAATATTTCTGTTTATAATTATTTCATATTTCAAAATAATTATGTTTTTGTTTAATAATATAGGATTTATTTATTTATACTCGGTAGTAGAATTATTCTTAGTTATATTAGGATAAATAAGGATTTACTTTCAAAAGTATAGAAAGATGTTATTCTTCTAAAATTCTCAAGATAATTACTATTTCTGCCAAAAAGAAAACCCTAACAGAGTTATCAATCACTAGTTTATAATAAACATTCCAGTTCATCACCAAGTTTAGTTGTGTTTCTCTTTTCCTATAAAAATATTACCATGGAAACAGGAGCAAGATGAAATCTCAACAATTCTGATATTCTTTTCTTTTTAAACATTAGACAAGCCATTTCAAACAGAAGTGTCAAGACAAGCAAACTCGACTGTCATTATTAAAACAAGACTAAAGAAAAGAACCAAAGATTATCCAAAACATGCCTGTAGATGGAAATTGTTTATTTCACTATCAGTTCACAGGTTTTAGATATTACAATGCCGGTACCAGCAGAGTCAACAACAAATTACTGAACCCTAACATCAGATTGATTTCCTATCTTCCCTTAAAACGCAGCAACAACATTATAAATAAAACGAAGGATGCACAGGCCATGAGTCTTGTCAAACAATTACTTTTATCCATTGCTCTTTTAAAGAAAATAGTCGTATCCTTCAACCATCGAATTATAGTTAAATTAAACTCATAGTCTATCAAAAGGGTTCTAATTCCTTTCTCATAGCTATAAATTCTTCTCATTAAACCCTAAACGCAGCATTTCGTTATACAAATAGACAAGTTACACACAGGTGGCTAGCTTTCTATAAATATTTCCCATCTATACATTATTATTATGAAAACAAATAGTCAAGTTATTTTTCACAAAAACATCCACCATCATTTTTAATCAAGTTAAACATAGAAGATTGCCATCAAATGTATTGCATTGTATTTCTCTTACATCGCCAACGAGCTACAGGATAGGTTCATGGGTCAAGCACAAAGAATGAAAAATTGAATGGACACATTTGGTGTTTTAAAACCATTCGTCACAGACCTTTAGCTCGTCAGATCTCAAAAACTCAACAAAAAGAAGTTTTCCTCACATTTTCTTTATGACATTGCCAGTGGGTTGAGGTACTATCCTCCCCATACTTTTAACAAGGTTCACAACCCAAATTACAAAACTCTTTGAGTCTTAAACACAACAAACAAAATTTTAAACAGTCGACCTTCTCATCTACAGGGTCTCAAGACATTACCAAGGCTTACCGGTTGGGTATAGCTGTATCCAACCTACGACACCAAAACAGTATCTTAACCATGAGTTGTTACCCCGAAAACAATAAACATCGAGTTTGTGGTTAAAACCGTTATCTTATCAAGAATGAAGACTCAGCTTAAAAAAAAAACACTCAAAGACAGATTATGAAAGTTATAGAAGGATATCGAATACATTACCCTATCATTGGATATCGTAGCATCTTCAACACCAAGCCTGAGGTAGTTGCAACCAAACCCTGGTATCAATGAATGCCAGTGAGACTGAGCCAACACTTATTCTTTACAGTGAAACAACACTGAGAAAAGGTATCGAAGTCTTCTGACCATACATTACAAAATCCTTTATCAAACTAAATAAACCCTCAAACAAGTCAAGTGTCGAATCCCCCTAAAGGATAAATTCCAAGATGGATAACAACAATCTTCAACACTGTATAAAATAGGTAAAGCTTGGATCCATATCAACAGAGATCACGAGTTCGAAACTCAGGGAACTACGCTTCGGTGGGCAGAACATCAAGGCTAAAAACCAGTAGCCTGTCGGCCGTGCAAAAACTATCACTACCAAATGACTCAAACACATTAAAACTCATCGAATACAACAAGGTATGGTTTCACCACAGCATTGAAATCTATGCCAAGATCAACGGTGTAGATCATTGGTGAGATTTACGAAATCACCAACCGACCATCACATTAAATGAGCCATTACTATCACAACCACGATGGAGCCTGGTCATCAACGTTCAAATCATCAACGAGTTACAACTCAACATTTTAGGGTTACAATAAGACACATTCACGTGAACTAAGCATAAAGAGCCACCCACGATGGATTTCCACTACCCATAGTAGTTGCAAGCATTCAATGCTTAAGATTTAAACACATCCGCCAACCTGTGAACCATTACAATATTCGCATTAAAAACCACGTAGATATGGTATGATCATGTTATATCACCCTTTCCACATAAGATACAAGTTGAATAGAGTATCATAAGGTTGACTTAGGGTCACGATTAAGTGCACCCAACACATGAAAAATTATTCCAAGGTTTGCATAGCAAGGTATGTTTACCATACTATTGATATAGTTTGTACATGTCGTGTGTTGCATTATATCATAGGTTTGCAAAGTTCAATAGGGTAGTATAATAATCGATAGGACAACACTATAGTACATATGCCCAACATATAGTATGTTATATTTATACATGGCTTACAATTGTTTCATCATACCTTATAAATGGGTTGTGTAATAATTCAAGAAGATTGTCTACACTTACCTATTAAGGTATAGTGAAATAAAAGACAAAATTTGATAAATCAAATCATCATAACCATAGTATGAGTTTAGACCCTCGGTCAGTTACCCAAATAGTTACATGAGAGATAATTAATTACATACTGTTCAACATAAATGGAAACAAAATATAAACCTGAGTTTAGAGCTAAGATTTAATCCTCCTAGACCTTCTTATGACTTTAATTACAAGCTTACAGTTTACAAAGATTCTCACCGGAGGAATGTCCACAGTTTTATCTCTTCAATTATTGACAAAGAGATTCACAGTAAAACTGTTTATTTACTTGTCGAAATCTCAAACCCTTACTTGTAAGCTGTCACAAGTACAAATCACATGCTTTAGCACGAATGCTAAGTAAGCCTCGGGGCGTCCGAAGGACCCCTTCATCATTCAAACAAAAGTACATTAGTCAAGCAGTGGAATCAACATTTATAAACAATGACAGTAGGAATGTGTAGTAGCACAACTAATTACTTTGGATAACATTTTGTACATTGTTCTATTTCCTCATTTACTAAATAAGCATTAAATGTCACGTAGAAAAGTTTTAAATTTTAGTGATTTTTTCGGGATGTTACATGTGGTATCAGAGCACAAGTTGAAACTCTAGGCCTGAATGAGGCTCATGCGTGCAAACAGAAAAATAAATCAGAAAGTTTATGTTACTAGCTTCTGCAATTTAATTTCATTTTTGCATAGAACAGATTTACTTTTAATTGCAGGTATGGAAATACCAGAGGAATCAACAGAGGACATATCTCCTCGTAATGAATGAATTAATCATAATAACACTAAAGAAATTTACGTTGAGTTAAACAACCAGTCTTTTGAAATTTTACGAACTGTGCAGGATTTAAAATCTGAGTTAAAAGCTGTTAAAGAAGAAAATGAATGAATCCTAAAGGCACAGGAAGAGTTACAACATAATTTAAAAGGAAATTGTCACAGTGTTGAAAGAGGCAGAAAATCAGAATTTAGAGCTGATTCTGAAATAATGTCCCACCAACATAAGCATAAGAAAACAAGAAACGATAAAAGGAACAGTCACTCATCTTCTAAGTCTGATTCAGGCAATGATGATGTAAATTATTACAGCAACAACAGTGAGTGCTGCTCTAAAAAGAGAAAACATAAGCATCATGAACAGATTACCGGTGAATTTAAAAAGATTAAGCCACCTACTTTTAATGGCGAAAGCGAGAAGGGTGAGACAACCATTAGAGAGATTTTGAGGTCAAAAAAGGGCCTCCTAAGAGATGTACTACAAAAATATGAGATATATTAAAATATTATGAATTGGGGGTTTTATGGGGTAGGTATATATGACAAGTCACCTCCCACACTATTTTCTATGCACAATATAAATAACCATGGTTGAGTTACTTTTCAAAATTCACTAGAAATAAAATTAATAAAATAAGTCTACATTGATGTGACTAAGATTCATTGTAAATTCCCAAAAATGTATTGTCCTTTAACATTTATTTGTCTTGAACTTTCAAATGAAATTAAATAATAAAAAATATTTTTAAGAGTTTTTTTTTAAATTTTATGTTGACTTTTTATATTTAGTACTTTTCTCATGAATTTAATAATGTAATTTAATTGAGAATGTATTTACATGTAAAATGTCAATAATATTATTATAATCCACATTGCATTATTATTATTATTATTATTTATTAAATCTATTATTATTCTTTATTAGTTTGACATTATGTTGTTAAATAGAATGGAGTGAATATATAATTTAAAATTAAAAACATAAAAATGATAATATATTATTTTATAAAAAAATGTGAAAGGACTTTCTTTATGAATTAAGAGTACTTCACTTGAAAATGACAATAATATTATTTTATGTGAAAGTGTGAAAAGACATTCATTATGAGTACTTTACTTGAAAATGACAATAATATTATTTTATGAAAATACTATCATTATGAGTACTTTACTTTATGACTTAAAAGTACTTACACCACTACGTTGGTTAACTATGTGTTTTCATCCACCATAGAAAATTTGACAAATAAGCATTCTTAACTCATGCAATGCCACCTCACCAAGGGGGATGATGTCATCTACTAGAATGTGATTGGTTGTATTTTATAGTACATTTTCTTTGTTTTGAGGCCCTTTTTTGACCTCAAAATTTATCTAATGAAAAGCTTGGCTGTCAGGGATGAAAAAGTACTTTAATATTTATGACTACTCTTCTCAATTGAAAGCCAAGATGGATATTTACAATCTAACCGGAAAGGCAGATATTTGGTGGCAGGATCTTAATAGAATCAAGAGCATAAAAGAAAAAGAAGTAACTTGGAATATGTTTAAAAGTTTGTTTAAAAAGAAGTTCTTGTCTGAACAGTATTTTGAGGATAAATTGAAGGATTTTTACGACTTAAAGTTGGGTACAATGAACATGAAAGAACTGTGCAGCAAGTTCCTTAGCTTGCTGAGGTATGTACCCTACATGGTTGAGGAAAAGCCTAAAGTGCAAAGGTTTCTCAGTTGTTTACCATTTAATATAAAAGATCGTATTGAGTATGATAATCCTTCCACTTTGGAAGAGGCCATGAGGAAGGCAAATTTTTGTTTTGACCAAAATAGAAAAAGAGAAGGAGCAACTGGCTGGAAGAACAGTAAAACTAATCAGTATGACTATAAAAAGAAGAACTTTAATTAGAATGTTGGAGGTTTTAACAAAAACTTTAATAACAGAAATTTTCCTAATAATTATCGGAATAATACATCTCAGAACACTACTGTTGCAAGGAATGTACCTAATAATAACAACAATAACAACAGGTACACTGAGCAGAAAGGACCCATAAAGTGATATGAATGTGGCGAACCACACAAGAGAGCAGAATGCCCACGGAACAAGAGGACAACCAAAAACATACATACTATGCAAGCAGAACCTACAGTTGGAGACATCACAAGAGAAATGCCCAGGATAAATGCAGCATTGGAGAATCGTCAAGCGGACCATCAAACATCCATGGTCGAAATTGAAGGTATGATACAAAACGAGTCTATTTCTATTTTAATAGATCCTGGTGCAAATCTAAGTTATATTTCACCTACTTTAGTAAACTGTTGCAAGCTAAAAATAGAAAAATTTGATAATGCATGGTTAGTTCAGCTTACAACAGGAACTAAAAGAAAGGTTACAGATTTTGTTCAGAATTGTGAAGTATTTTTAAATCAGCTGAAAACGCAAGTTAATCTGAATGTTTTACCCTTAGGTTCATATGATTTGTTGATTGGCATGGATTGGCTTGGACAACATAGAGTTATATTGAATTGTTATGATAAATCTTTTACTTGTATAAATAATGAAGGTAATTCAGAAACAGTAAAAGGAATTCATAGGCAAATTTCGGTAAGGCAGATTTTTGCCTTACAATTAAAGAGAGCTGCTAGAAAGGGTTGTAAACTGTTTGCTGTTAATGTTGTTAATGATGAATGTACATCTAAAGAAGACAAGTTAAAACTAGAAGATATTCCCATCCTTAGGGACTTTTCTGATGTATTCCCGAAATAAATTCTAGGATTACCTCCGAAAAGAGAACTTGACTTCACCATTGAGTTAGTACCCCGGTGCGGTACCAAACTCAAAGGCCCCCTACATGATGAATATTCTAGAGTTAAACGAGTTAAAGTCTCAGCTGAAAGAATTAATAGATAAAAACTACATACGACCCAGTGTGTCCCCTTGGGGAGCACTAGTAATATTTGTTAAAAAGAAGGACGGTACTATGCGTTTGTGCATTGACTACCGTCAGCTTAATAAAATGACAATTAAGAACCAGTATCCCTTACCCCGCATAGATGATCTATTTTATCAAGTACGTAGAGCAGAGATATTCACTACAATTGATCTAAGATCGGGTTATCATCAAGTCCGGATAAAAGACGAGGACATATTCAAAACTGCATTCAGAACGTGTTATGGACACTATGAGTTCGTAGTTATGCCTTTTGGGCTAACTAACGCACCTGCAGTGTTCATGTGTTTAATGAACAACGTTCTGCATAAATATTTGGATAAGTTTGTAGTGGTATTCATTGATGATATCCTGATTTACTCAAAGACTAAAGAAGATCATGATGAACATCTAAAAATCATTTTACAAGTACTTAGAGATCACTAGCTTTATGCTAAGTTCAGTAAGTGTGATTTCTATAAGGATAAAATTAAGTATTTGGGTCATATAATTTCAAAAGACGGTATTTCTGTTGATCCTGATAAAATTAAAGCAATTAATGAATGGCCTGTTCCAAAAGATGTAACTGATGTACGGTCATTCATGGGAATAACGGGGTATTATAGAAAGTTTATTGAAGGGTTCTCTAGAATTGCTAATCCCATCACTTCTTTGCAGAAGAAAGGGAAGAAATTCATATGGGATCAAAAGTGTCAAGACAGCTTTAATAAGTTAAAAGAATTGTTAACTACTGCACCCATCTTAAAAATTGCAGATCCTAATAAGGATTTCATCGTATGCACAGATGCATGCAACGAAGGACTTGGAGGGGTCTTAAGTCAAGAGGGTCATGCAATTGCTTTTGAGTCAAGGAAGTTAAAAATACATGAAAATAATTATGCAACGTATGATCTTGAGTTGGCAGCCGTGATACATGCTTTAAAGATGTGGTGCCATCATTTGATTGGAAGAAAATTCATTTTAATGACTGATAATAAGGGGTTAAAGTATTTACTGGATCAAACAAATCTTAACGCAAGGCAAGCTAGGTGGTTAGATTTCCTTAGCGAGTACGATTTTGAGATCCATCACATTAATGGAAAGGAAAATAAGGTTGCTGATGCATTGAGCAGAAACGTTAGATTAAGTTTTGTGGCAGCAATCAGTACTTTTAAAACTGATCTGGAAAATCAGATCGAAGAAGGAATTAAGCAAGACGAAAATTACCAAAAATTACATGATAAAGTGGCTGAAAATTCATCTGAAAATGTTATAACAGATTATAGTATTAATGAAAAAGGATTCTTAACTTACAAAAACAGAATTTATGTGCCTGATTTTTCAAAAGTTAAGTTGCTGATTTTAGATGAAGTTCACAAGAGTCCTTATTCAGGGCATCCCAGTTATAAGAAAATGATAACTATGCTAAGAAATGAGGACTTTTGGCCTAACATGAAGAGTGAAGTTGCTGAATATATAGCTAGATGCTTTGACTGTCAGACTATTAAAGCTGAACATCAACATCCAGCTGGGCTATTGCATCCCTTACCAATTCCAGAATGGAAGTGGGAGATCATAAGAATTGACTTTATTACAGGTTTGCCTAAAAATCAGAAGCAGAATGACTCAATTATGGTTGTTATAGATAAAATTAGCAAAGCTGCTCATTTTATTCCTGTTAAAACTACTTTCAAGGCTTCTAACATTGCAGATATTTTCATGAAGCAAATTTTTCGCTTGCATGGAATCCCAAAGGTAATCATTTCAGATCGAGACTCTAAGTTTACTGGTAACTTTTGGACAGCACTATTAAAGGATTAAATACTAAGTTGAATTTCAGTACTTATTTCCATCCGCAAACTGATGGTCAAACAGAAAGAGTAAATCAGATTTTGGAAAATATGTTAAGATTATATGTTAAATACCAGCCGTCTAAATGGGAGGATTACTTGCACTTAGCAGAATTTGCCTACAATAATAATTATCAAGCATCTGCTAAGTTAAGTCCATTTGAAATTTTGTATGGAAGAAAATGTTTTACTCCAATTTCGTGGGATAATCCTGTAGATAGATTGATGTTAGGACCAGATCTATTGAAAGAAATGGAGCTAACTGTGAAACAGGTTCAAGGTAACTTAAAAGTTGCCCAAGATCGTCAGAAAAGCTATACTGATTTGAAACGCATAGAAAGAGAATTTCAGAGGAGACCATGTTTTCATAAAGGTAAAGCCCAAGAAAAGTTCTTTGAAGCTTGCGAGCTGTGCTAAATTAGCAGCGAGGTATTGTGGACCATTTGAAATCCTATCAAGGATAGGAGCTGTTGCATATCAATTGGCATTGCCATACAATTTAAAAATCCACAATGTTTTTCATGTTTCTGTTTTAAAGAAGTATGTGCACAATGCTACTCATGTGTTGAATTGGAATGACATACAGGTGGAACCCGAAGGAGATTTTTAGGTGGAACTGGACTGTATTCTAGACCGGAGGGAAATTATGCTTCGGAATCACACCATAGGGCAGGTAAAGGTGCAATGGAAGCACCTTAGCCCTGCTGAAGCTACTTGGGAACTAGAAAGTAATATGTGGGCAACATATCCAGTTCTGTTCCATGAGGAACTTGATGATGAATAAGCAACATCGAGGACGATGTTGAGCTTAAGAGGGGGTGTTTGTAACATACCCTTTAAGCTAGAAAACATTTTGTGTTTAGAAACATTATGATAACTTTTATTGTAAAGTTTATATTGGACAGGTGTCCAAGGATGACTGTAATTTGCACAATATATTATTATTTAATAAATAAAATAGGAGACAAACACCTAAGAGGACCGTTGAAAGAGTGGTTACTGATCCACTAGGTGGAATGGAAGTTGGGGTAGAAGGCAATGGACAAGTGGCAACATCATGATGCAACTAGCTAGATGTTGGTATGGGACAACTCCCTTGAAATGTGGTCATAGTGCCCTGAAAGATGGGACTGGAGCTTGAGTCTCATTTATTCTAAACTGACCACTAAAAGACCTAGGAAGTCTATATAATAGCCATCAAATATTGAACTGAGGTTCATCACTTTTCCTGACAAGGAAATTTACCTTGGGGTTTTGCTGTATTTGCGCCCAAGAGATTTGATGAGGGGATATGCTGTTGTTGATCATGTTGTGAGTCTGCCAAAATCTTATTGAGTTCAGGAGTTTGATGCTGAGTGGAGAAGGCATTTGTTTTCAGGAGGTTGATACCGAGTGGAGAAGGTATTTTTGAGGGCCTTGCTTCTACACAGATTCCACCCACTTACTGGATCAGTAATCAGGCTCGGGGGTTCATTAGAAGTTAGCAGTTGAGATGCTTCTTCTAAAGCAGGTTGGGAGGAACATGCCTCCTTGGGTGTTTGTCGGCCCTATCGTCAGTTACAGGTTCTATTGTATTATCTATTTTATTTTTATTTTCTCTTATCTATTTTGCATATTACAGTTCTGCTGTTTATTAAATCTTCTCTGTTAATTTAAAAGTAATTTCAGTTTCTTGTATAAGTTAAAGATTCTGTATAAATGTGAAGTGATTGAAGTAAAATTGTTTATGTATTTTTCCCCATGCAAAAAGGAACAACATCGTACTCCAGTACATAAACTGATTAGAAATAGATAAGTCTGATAGGCAATAGCCAAGAGAATGAGAAGGTTGAATTATTATAACTTTTCAAGTTTCTATTTGCTATTAAATTCCGATAGTTACATTACAGTACCCTTATTATTAACTATTTTCAGTTAGTTGTTTTCATAAGTTATATACAATATTTCTGTTTATAATTATTTCAGATTTCAAAATAATTATGTTTCTGTTTAATAATATAGGATTTATTTATTTATACTCGGCAATAGAATTATTCTTAGTTATATTAGGATAAATAAGGATTTACTTTCAAAAGTATAGCAAGATGTTATTCTTCTACAGTTCTCAAGATAATTACTATTTCTGCCAAAAAGAAAACCCTAACAGAGTTATCAATCACTAGTTTATAATAAGCATTCCAATTCATCACCAAGTTTAGTTGTGTTTATCTTTCCCTATAAAAATATTACAATGGAAACAGGAGCAAGATGAAATCTCAACAATTCTGATATTCTTTTCTTTTTAAACATTAGACAAGCCATTTCAAACAGAAGTGTCAAGACAAGCAAACTCGACTGTCATTATTATAACAAGACTAAAGACAAGAACCAAAGATTATCCAAAACATGCCTGTAGATCGAAATTGTTTATTTCACTATCAGTTCACAGGTTTTAGATATTACAATGCCGGTACAAGCAGAGTCAACAACAAATTACTGAACCCTAACATCAGATTGATTTCCTATCTTCCCTTAAAACGCAGCAACAACATTGTAAATAAAATGAAGGATGCACATGCCGTGAGCTTTGTCAAACAATTACTTTTATCCATTGCTCTTTTAAAGAAAACAGTCGTATCCTTCACCCATCGAATTATAGTTAAATTAAACTCATAGTCTATCAAAATGGTTCTAATTCTTTTCTCATAGCTATAAATTCTTCTCATTAAACCCTAAACGCAACATTTCGTTATACAAATAGACAAGTTACACACAGGCAGCTAGCTTTCTATAAATATTTCCCATCTATACATTATTATTATGAAAACAAATAGTCAAGCTATTTTTCACAAAAACATCCACCATTGTTTTTAATCAAGTTAAACATAGAAGATTGCCATCAAATGTATTGCATTGTATTTCTCTCACATTGCCAACGAGCTACAGGATAGGTTCATGGGTCGATCCCAAAGAATGAAAACTTGAATGGACGCATTTGGTATTTTAAAACCATTCGTCACAGACCTTTAACTCGTCAGAGCTCAAAAACTCAACAAAAAGAAGTTTTCCTTACATTTTCTTTACGACATTGCCAATGGGTCGAGGTACTATCCTCCCCATACTTTTAACAAGGTTCACAACCCAAATTACAAAACTCTTTGAGTCTTAAACACAACAAACAAAATTTTAAACAGTCGACCTTCTCATCTACAAAGTCTCAAGACATTGCCGAGGCTTATCGATTGGGTTTAGCTGTAGCCAACCTACGACACCAAAACCGTAGCTTAACCATGAGTTGTTACCCTGCAACAATAAACATCGATATTGTGGTTAAAATCGTTATCTTATCAAGAATGAAGACTCAACTTAAAAAAAAAAAACACTCAAAGACAGATTATGAAAGTTACAGAAGGATATCGAATACATTACCCTATCATTGAATATCGTAGCAGCTTCAACGCCAAGCCTGAGGTAGTTGCAACCAAACCCTGGTATCAACGAATGCCAGTGAGACTGAGCCAACACTTATTATTTACAGTGAAACAACACCAAGAAGAGGTATCGAAGTCTTCTGACCATACATTACAAAATCCTTTATCAAACTAAACAAACCCTCAAACAAGTCAAGTGTTGAATCCACCTAAAGGATAAATTCCAAGATGGATAACAACAATCTTCAACACTGTATAAAATAGGTAAAGATCGGCTCCATATCAACAGAGATCACGAGTTTGAAACTCAGGGAACTACGCTTCGGTGGGCAGAACATCAAGGCTAAAAACCAGTAGCCTGTCGGCCATGCAAAAACTATCACTACCAAATGACTCGAACACATTAAAACTCATGGAATACAACAAGGTAGGGTTTCACCACAGCATTGAAATCTATGCCAAGATCAACGGTGTAGATCATTGGTGAGATTTACGAAATCACCAACCGACCATCACATTAAATGAGCCATTACTATCACAGCCACGATGGAGCCTGGTCATCAATGTTCAAATCATCAACGAGTTACAACTCAGCATTTTAGGGTTACAATAAGACACATTCACATGAACTAAGCATAAAGAGCCACCCATGATGGATTTACACTACCCATAGTAGTTGCAAGCATTCAATGCTTAAGATTTAAACACATCCGCCAACCTGTGAACCATTACAATATTCGCATTAAAAACCATGTAGATATGGTATGATCATGTTATATGGTATGATCATGTTATATCACCCTTTCCACATAAGATACGAGTTGAATAGATTATCATAAGGTTGAACTAGGGTCACGATTAAGTGCACCCAACACATGAAAAATTATTCCAAGGTTTGCATAGCAAGGTATGTTTACCATACTATTGATATAGTTTGTACATGTCGCATGTTGCATTACATCATAGGTTTGCAAAGTTCAATAGGGTAGTATAATAATCGATAGGGAAACACTATAGTACATATGCCCAACATATAGTATGTTATATTTATACATGGCTTACAATTGTTTCATCATACCTTATAAATGGGTTGTGTAATAATTCAAGAAGATTGTCTACACTTACCTATTAAGGTATAGTGAAATAAAAGACAAAATATGATAAATCAAATCATCATAACCATAGTATGAGTTTAGACCCTTGGTCAGTTACCCAAACAGTTACATGAGAGATAATTAATTACATACCGTTCAACATAAATGGAACCAAAATATAAACCTGAGTTTAGAGCTGAGATTTAATCCTCCTAGACCTTCTTATGACTTTAATTACAATCTTACAGTTTACAAAGATTCTCACCGGAGGAATATCGACATTTTTATCTCTTCAATTATTGACAAAGAGATTCACAGTAAAACTGTTTATTTACTTGTCAAAATATCAAACCCTTACCTGTAAGCTGTCACAAGTACAAATCACATGCTTTAGCACGAATGCTAAGTAAGCCTCGGAGTGTTCGAAGGACCCCTTGATCATTCAAACAAAAGTACATTAGTCAAGCAGTGGAATCAACATTTATATACAATGACAGTAGGAATGTGTAGTAGCACACCTAATTACTTTGAATAACATTTTGTACATTGTTCTATTTCCGCATTTACTAAATAAGCATTAAATGTCACGTAGAAAAGTTTTAAATTTTTGTGATTTTTTCAGGATGTTACAATGTGTCTTCATGATCAAATGCCACTTGGATTTTCCCTTGTATATATTTATTTATCTCCTTTATTAAATATTTATGCTATTCTAATGTCCACACATCATTTATTATCCCCCTTATTCCAAATCCCAAAGCTTCCACCCCCAACCTAGGAAACTAGTAATTTTCCTCTTTGGCAATTATTTGACCCTTAGCATCAATTTGAAAAATTCTCATGAATATGACAAATGGGATTAGGCCATTGTGACCCAATGCAAAATTTGGGACATGACAAATCCTCCCTTCCCAATATTGCTTGTCCTCAAGCAATTTCAAACATGGGTGTTGAAGAACCTGCTTCCTGTATAATTCTTTGAAGTTGCCACTGAATTTCCCAACCTTGAGTCTTTGAGATTCCATGAAGGTTTTAGAGAGGAAACACCATGCTTGTTGCTATACTACTCTGATTAAAATCACTTTATTAAGTGGGGAATCCATTCCCCATACTACTTGTTTCCCCCAAAAATTTAAACCAATGAAACTAAGAATTATCCCAGGGTCCCATTGCTTGTATTGCACTCCAACAATTAGAAGTGCTCTCCAATTCATAGTTCTTGGATCCCATTTTCTTGTATGAATTCTTCCCAACATCATGAGTACAAAATATATATCATCAAAGTACATGACAACATAATAAAAATGTACATCAAGGAGGTGCCTCATCAAAGAATCATGAAAGTGCTTGTACCTCCAAGTAAGTAGGCCACCATTTTCCAGGTGCATACAAGCATCAAGTGAACAATCAAATCTGATCCAATGACATAGGTGAGTATCCCATGTCCTATAATGCTGATCCAAAAATATGTAAGATGCATCAAAACAATCAACCTTGTATTCTTTCATCCAAGTAGTTAATGAAGTTCCTCCAACATCAATGGAACTAAGCAAGGAGCAAGGAAAATCATGAGTCTTCAAGTGACTCAAGTGAACATCATAAGTGCATCCATGAATATATGTATCATCATAAGGTAAAAAAATATGTTGCTGCAAATGTAAATAATGAGGTGCTCTATTCATGTCATCATCAAAAGGAGAGGTAGGAGTTTCATACCCCTCATGTGGCACCATTAGAAAAAAACCTTTCACCCAATTTTTATCCCCAATTGATGTGGCTAAAAAAGAAGTAGGGGGTGAGGAATTATGAACCAACCTTGAATATTTACAACTCTTACCCATCAAAATCTTTAATTCATCTTCTCCATAATTGGCTGGTCCAACTATTGTGAGATCATGTGCCTCCTCCAAGGCTTTGCAACTCTCTCCATGAGGCAACTCATAATCCATCTGAACAAAGACAAGTGCTTGTTCTTCTTCTTGTTTGAGTGTATCACCTTCAAGCATATGCATATCAACATGTACCTCATGTTCCACCATTACATGAGGTTCCTCCTTTGTGACATAAATTATTCCATCCATTTCCTTCCTTTCCTTGAAAAGAGAGCCATTGCTCCTTCTTTTTGCCACTTGGCTTTCAAATCGACTAGCCAACAATTCGAACCCTTGTAGTAGTTCTTTTTTCATGTCTTCAAAGGATGGTTTCAGTAATTTTCTAAACTCCTAATTCTCCTCTAAGGTTCCTTTCTCATCCTTACTCATGGTGACCAAGGAATGCACTTCTTCTCCTACTTCTTCCCTTTCACCAAAGTACTTCCAGTTTCAGTTTCTAAGGGTGGTGGATTATTTATTTGACTCCTGGTCTTGATTAATGGTATACCACATAAGGTTCCAAGACCATGCTCTGATACCACTTGTAATGCCCCTTTTAAGAAATTTTATTAAAATGACAATTTTTTTTCACTTTTTTTCCTATTTCGACCTTTGACTAGTTTTGATGTCTAGGTCTCCAAATTGACCCAAAAGCTCCCAATTATTCTGTGAGGGTATATGAATTATATTAAGACTTGAATATTATTTTCAAGTATTATTTATGACCCTCCAAAGACTTCTGCAAACTTGTTTAAGATTCTGGACAAAGTATGGAATTTAACTAGAAATTTGGGGATCAAATCCCCCTAGGGTAAGTACTGAAAATGGCTCTCCAAATGCCTCCAAAATCACTCGAAATTATGAACAGAGGTAGGGGATGTCTAAGGGACATTATTTATGTCTCATGTGAACCATTTATTAGTCATTAATTCTATTCTAATCTTCTCCCAAACAACAACAAAAATCACTAATTCGACCCTTGGGGAAATGGCACCAAATCTCTTCCAAATGCAAATAAATTGAGTAAAATGACTTCAAATGCTAAGTGATGAACATGAAACTTGTAATAATCATCAATGGATTTACATTCATATTAAATATATCAGAGAAACATTCTTTCATTCGAAATCATCAGCATTACAATGGCATACATCAATATAGTGGAGAAATGGTCATTGTTTGCTCATTAATCATCACTTTTACATACAACCAATTTGTATTTCGACCTGCGAATTTATGAAGATGAAGAACATAGTATATTAATATTATTACAATCAGAAATGGATCATGAGAATCTCTCCCAAAGAGTACAATAGCTCACCAAAAACGCCCTCCCTCAAGGAGCAAGAATATGCAATGAAAACTGGAAATGGTTGAGTGAATGAGATGCAATAGAAGAAGCCCAGTTCATCACCTTGTGGGAGCCCAATCGTGCTGGTGCAGAAGAAAGATGGGACCTGGCAACTCTGTATTGATTACCGGGCCCTGAATAAAATCACAGTCCATAACCAGTACCCAATTCCCCGAATCGACGAACTCCTTGATCAGCTCACGGGGGCCAAATACTTCAGTAAGATTGATCTGAAGTCTGGATACCACCAGGTCCCAATAGAACAGACAGATGTATGGAAGACTACCTTCAAGTCAAAAGAAGGCCTTTTTGAATGGTTGGTCATGCCTTTTGGTTTGACAAATTCTCCAGCCACTTTTATGAGGATGATGGACGATATCCTACGACCTTTCACCAACAATTTTGTAGTGGTGTATCTGGATGACATCCTCATCTACAACAAGACTTGGGAGGAACACTTGCAGCATATCCAACAAGTTCTGCACACCCTGCGGAAGCAAAAACTATATTCAAACTTGGAAAAATGCTCCTTCGGCATGGACAGGGTCCATTACTTAGGCTACATCGTTGATCGACATGGTGTGCATGTGGATCCATCCAAGATCCAGGTCATCTGTGACTGGCCAGCCCCAACCACACTCACTGAACTTCGGAGCTTCTTGGGCCTCGCCAATTTCTATCACCGGTTCGTGCTGGGATTCTCTCATATCGCATGGGCCCTCAGCCAAGTGACCAAGGGTGGTGGTAAGGAAAAATTTGTGTGGGGCCTGTCCCAACAACAAGCCTTCGATGAATTGAAGAAGCGTTTGTGCTCATTGCCGGTACTCTCATTACCGAACCTGCAACATCCCTTTGAGATCGAAACATATGCTTCAGATTATGCTGTGGGTGCCGTTCTCACTCAACACGGCCACCCCGTGGCATATCATAGTGAGACACTATCAGATGCTGTCCGCAAGTACCCTACCTATGACAAAGAAATGTACCCCATTGTACAAGCCTGCCGCCAGTGGAGACATTACATTCTTGGGAAGGAGACAATCATCCACACTGATCACAAGCCACTACAGTTCATGCAGACCCAAGGAAAGTTGCAGAATGAACGCCATCAGAAGTGGTCAACATATTTATAGTAGTTCCACCTCAACATCAAATATAAAACAGGGAGTACCAACCGAGTTGCTGACTTCCTTAGTCGACCTCCAATCGTGGCACTTACCACGGTGCTAGACTCTTGTGGCCATGAGACCTCCGGATGGCCCCACCTCTACGAGACAGACCCTGACTTCTCCGCCACCTATCAAATGTTGGGCACCAACTCAGTGGTTGCTAATTTCCATCTCCAGGACGGGTTGTTGTGTCATCTGGGCCATCTCTGCGTTCCATCAAGCGAGCGTGCGAAGCTGATTTGGGAAGCTCACTATAGTCGGGTGGCGGGACACTTTGGCATCGAAAAAACAGTGGCAGTATTGCAGAAACATTTCTACTGGCCGAAACTTTGACATGATGTCGACAAGTATATCAGGTCCTGCACCGCTTGCGCTATTGCCAAATCGACCACTAAGAAACAGGGCCTATACACCCCTCTGCCTATTCCTGACAGGCCGTGGGAATCCATCTCAATGGACTACATGTCGGGTCTCCCGTCCACCAAGAGGGGAAACGACTGTGTTTTCGTGATTGTTGATCGCTTTTCCAAGATGGCGATTCTAGCCGCTTGCAAGAAGAACATCACAACAGAAGCCACTGCCAAGCTCTTCTTTGAACGAGTATGGGTACATTTTGGGATCCCACAGACCATTATCTCAGACCATGACAGTTGGTTCCTCATCTCATTCTGGTCAAGCCTCTGGTCACTGCTGGATACCAAGCTCACCAAATCCACTACCTTCCACCCCCAGACCGATGGACAAACGGAGGTCATCAACCGGATGGTCGTACATATCCTGCGCATGTACAATTCAACACACCCCCGCACATGGGATGAGAGTCTCCCCTATGTCCAACATAGCTACAACCGAGCCCTGCATAGGTCAACTGGCCACAACCCCTTTTAGGTGGGGTTGGGATTCCAGCCATTGAGCCCCATGGATATTGCACTTCCCCTTGCGACCACCTCGGTCGACTCGTCCCCATAAGTTGACAAAGCCTCCCGGTTCATTGAACGGATCCAGCATATCCGCCAACAGGTTCAGGATATTCTACAGAAGTCTAATGCCAAGTACAAGCAGCGCCATGATCAACATCGGGTGCCACATAAGTTTCAGGTGGGTGCTAAAGTTTGGTTGCATTTGCAGAAAGAACGCCTTACAGGGCCCCATAGAAAGCTTCGCCCACTCCATTATGGGCCGTACACCATCACCAAGGCGGTGGGTGACAATGCTTTTGAGCTCAACATTCCCCCCTTCCTGGGTCTGCATCCAGTCTTCAACGTGGCTCTCCTTTGGCCATATTTCCCACCACTATTAGACACCTCAGAGATAGCAGAGAAGTTGACACCAACAGAGCTCAACCCTGACTGCCTACAACAAGCATCCAGTGATCATATTGCAGACACACAGATCAAGGGCACTCGACATCAAAGGATCCATCTTTATTGAGTTGTTAAAGAAGGGAAGCTCCTGCACCAAGGCAAGTGGCTCACCCAAGGCCAAATTCAACAGAAATTTCCTCATCTGATGGGGGAATTCACCGCAATGGAGACCATTGCTTCCTAAGGAGGGACGATTGATCCAGGTGGATATTGGTGGCCACCCACCTTTCCAACTGGCTCAAAACAGTTTTATGGCAATTTTGGTATTGTACTATTTTTAGCAGTTTTTCGGGTCCTGAACTTCCGGGGCCATTTTGAGGCCCTAAATGACCTTTTTTGAAAATTTGGGGGGCCAATTGATTTTTCTAAACATGCATTTGGTCCCATTCGAAAGTTGTAAATCTCGGATAGACCTTTCCAACGGGCTACCGAGCGCCACAAACGGAGATCGTATGCAAAAGTTACGACCCCGGGAACTTGATGTACTAACTTACCCAAACGGGGCCCACATGACTTTTGGCGCTTCATCTCCTAGGGTTAGGTTTTTGGATGTCTAGGGTTTTTGACATTCCTGTTTATTGTAAAATTCCTTAAGAGCCTCATTGTAACCATCTTCTTGCGAAATGAGCGCAGCCGTCACATCTCTTCTCAGAGATAAGCCGCCACCATTCCAGCAAGCTTGTTTTCCGCTGCATTTTACAGTTCTAGCTTATTTCCTTATTGAATAGAAAACCAGTTTTACTGTATCTCTGTTATTTTGTGTTAAGCATCTGATAATAATCTGTATTCATTTCATTCTGCTCATAAAATCCGGATCAACTCTTCCACTCCAATTCAATCTTAATTGATTCATGCCAAGTATATTGGCCTTCCAACTCATCCAAAGACCCTTGGGCTTCTTATGGATTCGAATTGACAAGAGGAGGATGCCATGTGGCATAGAAAATCTAGCTTGTGTGGGTCCCACTTCCTCCATGTGTCTTCATGATCAAATGCCACTTGGATTTTCACTTGTATATATATATTTTTAGGTCCTTTATTAAATATTTATGCTATTCTAATGTCCACACATAATTTATTATCCCCCTTATTCCAAATCCCAAAGCTTCCACCCCCAACCTAGGAAATTAGTAATTTTCCTCTTTGGCAATTATTTGACCCTTAGCATCAATTTGACAAATTCTCATGAATATGACCAATGGACTTAGGCCATTGTGACATGAAATAAAGGGACTATGATACTGCAAGAGAGAAATCTGAAAAATTTGGGACATACATAAAGGGACTGTGATACTGCAAGAGAGAAATATGAAAAAGGGGCCTATGGAAAAGTAATCCTCCATTTCCAACTGTTAGCCTAAGATCTCATCTATTGTCCATAATGTGCTTTAAATGAGCCACCCATCCCCATTGACTTAAAAAACTAATCATTGAATGCAAATAAAGGTTGATGGAGATATTTGCTCACATAATATGACCATTTTGGGGAAATGTAAGAGTACTTCCTTTTTCTATCACAAGTAAATATTTCAATCATTCCTCAACTCTCTCCCTTTCTCTCATTATTTTTATTCATTCTACCATTCCATTATCCATCCTCTAGTCCTCTCTTGAGTTATAAGAATCCCCCCTCTTCCATTTACTAAAGATACTTGTGTGAAATTGTGGCTATTGTGCTTGCACAACTAGGATAATTCCATGAACTTGTGGCTGGTAATAGATTGTAGAAGTTGGGGAACTTGTTGTTAAAAGCATGAGACGAAATGGTATGGTTTTGAGGAAAGAACCATGGTTGGAATTTACATAATACTTGAAGCCAAAACTATTAAACTTCCAACCTTGTTTGTACTATTAATTCACGATTTTGGGGACAAGTGTTTTCTCTTTTAGGTTATCCTATAAGGAAACCAAGAGTTGGACTCTTTTTGCCTGCATTGAAGATAACTTAAAAGGAATAAAATTCACTCTAAGAGATTGCTTAACATAAAAATGGAAGATCTTCCTGTATTGTGTAAGGTAGTGGAAGAGACTTCCATGGTTGATTGATCACTAGACGAGAACTTGGAGTGACGTAGAGTGAATATATTAATTTTTTCATGAAAATAATGGGTTGGGATGAGTGAGATTAGAGCTTCCTATTAGGTTAACCTTGACTCGGTGAATTAGTCATTGAGATAATCTTGGTTTGGGTAAAAGAAAATGGTATTTGCTGGCCAATAGTATTTGGTGTCCCATGATATTTGGTGGGTCATGGTATTGGACCAAGGTATTGCATGTAATGAAGCTTATAAAGGGCTTGGCATACGCCATTGTAACGTGGTCAATAAGTGAGTGGGTGAGATCACTTGGCCTGGTTGGCCAGTTTTGGCCAAGGTAATGAAGATCTTCATGTTAGGATATTTAGACACTTAGGAGTTAGTTAAGATCAACTTGTGTAATATATCCGTTAGGGATAGTGTGTTTCTTTAGTATGCATTAGTATGTATTTGTAAATACTTTATCCGACGGCCACGATATGTTTCCGACATAGAGTGATCCGACGACTCAACTTCTCTTAGATCAAACCTAACCTTGATCCATGGCTTAACACCCGATTGGTCCATGATCTCTATTTAAAGAGCATGGAGGGTCATTGTTTAGTTGATCGATTATGAGAAGCTCATTTGTAACTTTCTTTCTTTGCATAATAAATTGTCCCGTAGAAGCTATTTGGCCGGGGCCGTGGATTGTTTCCCTCAAGAGGGTTTAAACCACGTCAAAACATCGGTGTGTTGATCTGTGATCTGTTTGTGTGAAGTGGTTGCTCTTGGTGTTTGGTCCTTTGGTAGTACCCTGTGTACCCGAACATGGTATCAGAGCTTTTATGAAGTGTCGCTTCCGGTTATGATCTAGATCTTGAACTGTTGTTGCCGAAACTCGAAAGGGTTTTTGGTTCTGGTATTTTTGTGCATTTCTGGGCTGTGGGAGGTGTTCCATTGCGTCCGGAGCGTCGCTTCCATTGGGAAATAGTTTTCGTTTGATCGAAAACGGTTCCCGGTTGCTCCAGAAACGCGTATTTCATCAGATCTGAAGGTATAATGTTACATTGACGCATTTTTTTTATTTCATTTTTTGAAAAGAAAAAATCTCATATTTCATCTTTTTTTACTGTTAGATTTTTTTTTGGTTCGGATTGTTGCTTTCCCGTCTGCGTATGCTCTTTGCCGTGCACCTTGAGCGATCTCGGCAAATCAGAAACAGAAAGGGAAAGGGTTTTTCTCGGCTGCGTATGCTCTTTGCCGTGCACCTTGCGTGATCTCGGCAAATCAGAAACAGAGAGAAAACGTAGACTTTCCGGGCAAGCTAACAAGATCTAACTCCACAAGTGTGGAAAATTTTGTTTTGTTTTGATTTTTGGTTTGTTTTGCAGGAAAAAGGGCAAGCACGCAAACCGAGCAAGAAGAGTAAAAAAAAAAAAAAAAAAAAGCCCCCTTCCTCATTCCCATATTTTACATACCTTTTAATCTAGCTCACTTGGTTCAAAGTTGCTTTATTCCTTAATAGGTCTTGAGTTCAAGTCTTAGGAAGTTACTTTTAAAGGAAAAAGTGTATGCAATTTCTATTTTCAAGTTACTTTATTGTAAAAGTGCATCTCACTTAAATAATAAAAAAATAAATAAAAATACAAGTGAGTCACTTAAGTTTTTTTTCATTGTTGCACTATTTAAAAGTAATATCATTGTAAAAGTGAAATCACTTATTTTACAAAAGTGGTTCACTTAAAGCAACTTTATTGTAAAGTGATTGTCAAAAGGTTCATCTTGGGAAGAGGGGGGTTCTTTTTTTTGCTGGACATTCTCTAGATGCTACGTCACTATTGGGGACATCTTCAACAGTTTCTTTGTTCCAGCATAACTTCATCATACAGAGTCAGTTTTCAGTGCCATTTTTTTTTAAACCGCCTATTTTTTTGAGCTTTGCACATCCAGACTATTGGTTTCTGCTTTTATAGCCATTAATTTACAAATATGGCCGCCCATTGTGATATTCTACTTAACAATTCCAACTATTTCTCATGAAAATCTCGTATGGAGGATGTTCTACGAGGTAGGGGACTTTTCAGAATTACCACAAGGAAAGAAAAAGAACCCACTAATGATGATAAGAAAATAAAATGGGCAAATAGATGTGATGAAGCTCGTGGATTGATTGGGATGTCAATCTCTACTGATTTGCGATTCCACATATCTGGAATTGATGAACCTAACACTGCTTGGGACAAGTTGGAATCTGTGTTTGGTAAACACAATGAAATTCGAGGTCACCAACTCGAAAATGAGTTGATTTTTTTTAAATCCAAGTGACTTTTCATGCATTCAAGATTATTTATCTAAGTACAAAACTCTTAAGCTCTTATGTGCAGAATGTAAGATTGAGAGGGAAGACAAACAATGCATTTATCATATTCTTTCCAAACTTGGACCTGCATATTCTGTTTTTGTATCTACATTTTACTCCATGAAAGCATCATTGAATGCAGCTAGCTATCAAGAGCCTAGTCTTGAATCCTTTTGTGATTCCTTGATTAGGGAACAAGATAAACTCATTCATCTTGGAATAATCAACAATGCAGATACATCTGGGAAAGCCTTATTGTCCCAACAGAAAGAAAAGTCCAAGCCTCCCAAGAAACAAAATTTTCGCAATAATAAGTCAAACAAGGATCCAAAACCCTCTCAGTCAGCTCCTTCTTTAAAAAATGACAAAGGATCCAAGCCAAAAGGCAAGAAGACTGAGCGTCATTGCAACTATTGCGGGAAAGATAATCATGATGAATCTAAGTGTTTCAAGAAGATGGCAGCCTTGGAAGCAGCAATGAAGAAGCACCACATCAGCCTAGATTCGTCTTCAGAATCTACCTCTCATGGACATGCACTTTGTGCTTCTGGTTATTCTTATAATGCATCTTCTTCTTCTACTTCAAATGAATGGCTCATTGATTCTGGAGCATCTTATCATATGGCTAAGGATCAAGCCATCTTTTCTACTATGCATGAATGTAACACCAAACAAATATTTGTTGGTGATGATAGATCTCTAAGTGTTGTAGGAGCTGGAACAGTTCCAGTAGATAATGGTCATTTTAGTGATGTACTATGTGTTCCAAGAATTTTCTGCAATTTGTTATCAGTCTATCAGATCACTCATTCTGGTGAAGGTAAAACTGTGACCTTTACACCTCACCAAGTTGTAATCAAGGATTTTAAAGATCCTCAACAGGTCCTAGCTACCGGAATTGTTGATGATATTACCAGGTTGTACAAGTTTAACAACTTTGGGTCATCACCTTTCCCTTCAGTTTTTGTTGCTCATAGTGATAACTTGAGCAAACTTTGGCATGAGCGATTTGGTCACTTAAATTATCGCTCATTGCAACAACTATGTAAAGAAAATATGGTGACAGGTCTTCCGATGGTATCTTGCAGAGATGGTGTTTGTTCCAGTTGTGTACTTGGAAAACATCATCGGGACAGTTTTGACAAACGTGCCTCTTGGCACGCCTCAGTTCCCTTGGAGCTTGTGCATAGTGACTTGTGTGGTCCTCTTCCATCTGCTTCCTTTTCTGGTTTCAAGTATTTCTTAACTTTCATTGATGATTACACCAGACGCACTTGGGTTTATTTCCTAAAACTTAAGAGCGAAGTATTTAACATGTTCTTGGCCTACAAGGCCCTTGTTGAAAAACAATCTGGTCATCAAATTATTAAGTTAAGATCTGACATTGGAGGAGAATATGTTAACAAACAGTTTACTACTTTCTGCACTGAACAAGGCATCCAACAACAGCACACTGTTCCATATACACCACAACAAAATGGTGTAGCTGAGCGGAAGAACCGCACTTTAAAAGAAATGGCTAATTGTATGATCCAATCTAAGGGACTAAGTTTTCAATTTTAGGCTGAAGCCATAAATTGTGCAAATTACATAGTTAATCGCACCCCCACAAAAGCATTACAAGGTATAACACTGGAAGAAGCATGGAGTAAAATTAAACCTTATGTAAGTCACTTTCGTGTGTTTGGTAGTGAAGCATGGGCTCACATTCCGGATGAAAAACGGAAAGCATTGCAGCCTAAAAGTGAAAAGTGCATATTTGTTGGATATTCTGAAGATGTAAAAGGTTATAGACTTCTTCAACCACATTCTCATGCTATAATCATTAGAAGAGATGTTAAATTTGATGAAAATATCTTGGCCTGGGAGCCTAACTCGGCGATTGTACCATCTTTGGCCTGCGAGCCTGATTCGGCGTTTGTGCCTTCTTCTTCTTCTTCCAACTTCCTTGACAGGTTTCCAACTCCAGTTTCTGATGATGACAGTGAGGATGAAAATCCACCTCCGCCTGCTCATGTTCCTCCAGTTGCACCAACACAAGTGCAGCCTCGATGGGTCCGTTCAACATGTGAAGCAGCTGGTGATCTTGCCGGTGATCCTAGAGATCAACGTCGAACATGTTCTCAGTTTCAGCGAGCCTCTTCTCTTTTGGCTCAAGTTTCCGAGAATCATGATCCAGAAACTTTTGCAGAAGCTTCAGGGAATCCAGATTGGGATGCAGCCATGGATGAAGAATATCGTTCCTTAATGGCGAACGATACTTGGGATCTTGTACCTCTTCCAAAAGGAAGAAAACTTGTCAGATGTAAATGGGTCTACAGAACTAAGTATGCATCAGATGGAAGTGTTGAAAGACTTAAGGCAAGGTTAGTTGCCAAAGGTTTTTCCCAAGTTGAAGGGATTGACTACAATGAAATCTTTGCTCCTGTCGCAAAAATGAACTCCATCCGCCTTGTTCTTTCCCTTGCAGCCTTACACAACTGGGAAGTCCATCAAATGGATTTCAAGTCTGCCTTCTTACATGGTGATTTACAGGAGGAAATTTACATGGAACAACCTCCTGGATATGTTCAGAATAACTCTAGCCTTGTCTGCCACCTTAATAAATCCTTATATGGCCTTAAGCAAGCTCCTAGAGCTTGGTATGCCAAAATGGATAACTTTCTCCTTGACACTGGTTTTTCTAGATGCCATTCTGACCCCAATGTCTATACCAAGAAAGTAGGAAACCATCTCATCATACTTGTTCTATACGTTGATGACCTTATTCTTACTGGTAGTGACCCTAAGCTTATAACCCATGTGAAATCCAGTCTTAAACAAAATTTTGAAATGTCAGACTTAGGACATTTGCATTATTTTCTTGGTCTCCAAGTCCTGCAAACCAAAGAAGGAATCTTTCTTTCTCAGTCTAAGTATGCTTGTGACCTTCTTCGACGCTTTCACATGGAAGATTGTACACCAGCCCCTTCTCCCTTCCAGTCTGGAGTCAAACTTTCTGCCACTTGTACTTCACCTGAAGTAGATGCCACCTTGTATCGTCAGCTTGTTGGTAGTCTTTTATACTTGACTCATTCCCGTCCTGACCTTTTCTTTGACGTTGGTTGATTTGCCCGTTATATGCAGACACCTCATGAAAGTCACTGGAAAGCAGCTAAAAGAATACTTCGATATATTCGAGGTACAGTTCAGTTTGGGATTCATTACAGTACAGGGGGGACACCTTTGTTGGTTGGTTTCACTGATTCAGATTGGGCCGACGATCCTAATGATCGAAAGTCTACTGCAGGTTATGTTTTCAGTCTGGGATCTGGACCTATTACTTGGGCTTGTAAGAAACAGCAAGCTCTTGCTCTTTCTTCAGCAGAGGCAGAATATCGAGCAGCAGTTAATGCTAGTCAGGAAGCTTTATGGCTTCGACAGATCCTTTCAGAGTTTGGATTCGAGCAGCAGCAGCCTACTCCACTTTGGTGCGACAATCAAAGTGCCATCAAGCTTGCCAAAGATCCAGTTCTACATCAACGCAACAAACACATTGAGCTAAATATGCACTTCATCAGAAATCTTGTTCATGATCGTGTTCTTGAAGTGCTCTTTTTCCCTACAGATGATCAAGTTGCAGACATCTTCACCAAGTCTCTTACAGAAGCTAAGTTTTCTAAACTTCGATCTATGTTAGGAGTTCAGGAACTTGTCATTAAGGGGGGATAGGCTCTAATGCCTCCTTCCTTCTCCTAATAGTGTCACTTTGTAAATCCTTCAATCCTATCCCAAGTTGTTCTTAAGGGGGGATGTTAGGATATTTAGACACTTAGGAGTTAGTTAAGATCAACTTGTGTAATATATCCGTTAGGGATAGTGTGTTTCTTTAGTATGCATTAGTATGCATTTGTAAATATTTAATCCGACGGTCACGATATGTTTCCGACATAGAGTGATCCGACGGCTCAACTTCTCTTAGATCAAACCTAACCTTGATCCGTGGCTTAACACTCGATTGGTCCATGATCTCTATTTAAAGAGCATGGAGGGTCATTGTTTAGTTGATCGATTATGAGAAGCTCATTTGTAACTTTCTTTCTTTGCATAATAAATTGTCCCGTAGAAGCTATTTGGCCGGGGCCGTGGAGTGTTTCCCTCAAGAGGGTTTAAACTACGTCAAAACATCGGTGTGTTGATCTGTGATCTGTTTGTGTGAAGTGGTTGCTCTTGGTGTTCGGTCCTTTGGTAGTACCCTGTGTACCCGAACACTTCAATGTATGGTTTTTCCCCTCATGGGGTTTTCCAGTGTAAATGGTTGTGTTTAATGTTGTTGTTTCTTTGGTTATGATTATGGTTGTTCTCTCATTATTATTTGTATGCTCAATTAAATCCCAAGAATTCGTTTCAAGGAATGTGGTTGGTGATCCTTAACGCCATATTTTTTGTACTTCAGTTTTAACTAATATGTTGCGGGGTGCATGATCGGTGGTACCTGACACCCTAGCAGTTTTTTGGTTTTTGGATAGGATGTGATTTCCCCGGGTGCTTAGAAGCACGAAAAAAAAATCATTGTATCCCTCTTATGTGCAAAGAAGGGATATGGAATCAAGTTGTGGAATGAACCACTAGGATAGGCATGAGGGTGGCATGTGTACTTGTAGATAGCTTGATGTGGAATCAGATAGGTTGAGTCTTCGATTGCAGTAGGGATGTGAGATTCTTCAATCTTGGTTTTGGGACCAATATTGATAAACCATGTCACTGAAGAGAATTCCTAGAGAATTGGTGGTTACAACGATCGAGGACCCATGTATTCTGGTAGATGGATTCATTTTATATGGACATAAATGACAAGTTTGCATGAAGGTGCAAAAGGAGGCATGGCAGATGATGAGCATGAAAAAGTGAGAGGATATAGCAATGGATGGTGTTGGTAAATTCACCATGAAACACATGAACAAAAAATATATTATTATAATGTAGTTGAAAATTTTATTACATGTAAATGGCCATACGGCTGTAAGACGTGGTTAGGCATGCGTACCCCTGGTAACTCACCGGTAAATTCATGTATACTCTAGGTGATTAGGGTGCACACGAGATTCCTCTTTAAAAAAATTGAGGGGGTTTGGTCATTACTCCAAGTCAAGTTTAAAGGGGGGATTGTTAGGTTAACATTGACTCGGTGAACGAGTCATTGAGCTAATCTTGGTTTGGGTCAAAGAAAATAGTATTTGGTGTCCCATGGTATTTGGTGGCCCATAGTATTGAACCAAGCTATTGAATGTAATGAATCCTATAAAGGGATTGGCATGTGACTTCATTGTAATGTGGCTAGGAGGTGAGTCATGGTGAGGTCACTTGGCCCAGTTGGCCGGTTTGGCCAAGGTAATAAAGATCTTCATTGGCTGGTTTTTCCCCTCATGGGTTTTTCCAGGGTAAATGGTTGTGTTCAATGTTGTTGTTGCTATGGTTATGATTATGGTTGTTCTCTAATTATTATGTGTATGCTCGTTTAAATCCCAAGAATTCATTTTCTCTGGTGGTATCATGTATACCTTGGGGGTGGAATCCACAACTGAGTCCTATGGTTCGGTTGGAAATTACTCCTCAACAACTAATTTGGTTGGAAATGGATTTAATTACAAACAAGCCTATTTATTTTAGCTCTTTTGGAATGATTTATATTTTTCTAATGCATTGAGATGAATGGGTAATGGATTTGAAATAGGTAATGTTATTTCCACTACTATTTATATTGTATATGACTTTTGGTTTATAAATATTTTAGAGTAACAATTTTGCCTCATGGTTGTCTATTAGAGGGAGGAATTTGATTATGGATTTCCTTGATGGCCAACAAAGGAATCTAGGTATGCGATAAAGTGGCATTAGAGTCCAATGTACAAAATTGGGATATTATGGGAAAAATATGTGATTTATATGAAGGGATATACAATTGAATTAAGAATTTGACCTCATTCTTGGCTATTAGGGGAAGGAAATTGATTATGGAGTGCCTTGATGGCCAAGGAAGGCATCCAGGTATGAGATATATTGGAATTAAAGTCCAACATGCAACACAGGGTTATTATGAGAGCAATATGTGATTTTGTTTTTAATTGGAACATGTCATGGGGAAAACCTCAGGTACTTCCCCTCATTTTGAGGATGGTACCCAAGGTAAACCATCGACCCTGATTATGGGGCCTAACCCGGTTGGGATATCAAGTGAGGCCCTTATATAGAAATGTATAGCCACTTGAGGATTTGACCCCTAGACCTTATGCTCACAACTTACAGCACTCAACCAGTTGAGCTAGCCCACCGAGCAAAACAATATGTGATTTATATGAAGTGATGTACAATTTCATACAACCACATGACAAATTGCCTTAATCAGGATTGGGGAAATGTTGTAAGTTTTCAAGATTCCAATCCTAGTAGATTTAATTCCAAGTATTGATTAATATTAACGCCTATGTCTAGGTTATAAAAGTGAATCCAATATGAATTCATGAGATTAAAAGTTCAACTCTAGGACATGGGAAAACTCAAGGGGAAGCCCAATGGATGCTTCCCCACATTGGTGGATGACATACCTAGTAAACTTGTTAATGTAGCCTATTGCAACTAACCTAAGAGGATTTAAATCGATCTCCTACTAGTAGGAAACTAGCCAAATTCTCAATAACATTGGAAACAACTTGTTGAGATAACCCCTTTGGATAAACCTATAACAACTTATGAGAATTAAGTTTCCAATCCTATGAGTGCATATTCTTGTAGTTGTTTAAGTAAGATCAAGTTTCATATCCTAGAGAGTGCATACTCCCACTATTTATATATGATAGACATTTCCTAAAATTTATTACACATGGGTTAGTGGTATTGAGTGCATGCCTATAGCTGACTAGAACACTGAGGCTCAAGCATATTTATTTTCCAAAGAAAAAGTCATTTTATTTGATATATCAGAGAAGGAAATCAAAATGTACATTATTCTGTCCTGGGTGGACTCAAATCCTCTCTAACTAGCTAGAACTAACTTCTTCTGACATCTACAACCTAAAAATACATAATGCCATCATTCGCCAACCCTCTAGAAGCCTAAAATAGCCAAAAACAAGCTTTTTGTAGTATCCAATACTACTATTTCCAACAAAAATAATCTCATAGTTACATATAGATGAGAATTACACTCTCAATGCATTCATAAAAAAACCAATTCTATAGAAAAACCAAACAAACCAAAATACCATTCATAAGACCCCCCTTAGTATAAATTTCTTTCAATGGATTGCTCTTCGGAGTTCATATGTTTTCCAAAAGAGAAGCATATTTTAAACAACCTATTTTTTTCCATAACTTGTACCATTATTATGTGTGGATGTTCAGTCTTGATATTATCAATGTTGCAAGAGAATGTTTTGGCATTGCTTTGTGGTTCTCTTTATTGGATCGCATGGAAATTAAAAAAATTGTTGATAGATTTGAATGGTTGAAGAATGAGTATTTTGTATTTATTTAGGGTGGGGAGCAATGTTATAGTTCCTCAATGTATGCATATATTGGTGAAGTGCTGCATAGATACAAAAATTCGTTGAAGGATATATTTATCCAATATGGAGATATATACCAAAAAATGGACATGTTGTTTATAGGTGAAGGATAATACCATTCAGAACATAATAGCAAGGATAATTGCTTGAAAATGCCATCAAGTTGGACATTTGACCATTCACAAGAAATATCAATAACTATAAAAACAATGTTATGTTCTATGTTGAATCATATGGAGCTTTGTTCGAATACGAGGCATTGGTTAAAAACATTCAACTTCAAATGACATTAATGAGACAACAATTGATTTAGTGAGAGAACAATTAATGGTTCTTTAGAAAAGGGTTTGTATATTTTGACGACTTTGACAATGTGAAAACAATTTTTATATTTTTTGACAGTTCTCATATTTGTGTTGTTAATTCACGAATGGATGCAATATCATGTATGTGGTGATGTGTTTCAAAAGTTGCATATCATACAAGTATACATATTAATATTGTTATGTACAAATAGAAACATTAAAATATATAATAAAATATTGGTTGGGTTGTATGTTATGTTTTTTTGTTTGAAAATAGAGGATTAGTGGGTAAATGTTGATTATATTCGATTTCAATGGAGTTTTTTTACATGTAATACATATAAATTAATTACAAAAGAACATGATATTGCAAGGATATTCAGACATTGAAACAAGAACATAGATTTATTTTATACATCCAGGATTTAGAGAATTTTTTGAAAATTCCTTTAGTATAATTGAAGTTAGTATATGGACATCCACACAACTAAAAATCATGAATGAGTTTTTGCCATTATTATTCCAAATAACATGATTAAAAAGGGAACAATTTAGAGTTATATTAACATAAGATGATTGTTGTCAGATAGAAAGAGAGGGTTATGATGGTGTTGGGAATCATTATGTATATCTCAAACCTTTAAAGAAAGTTTGTGAGATTTTGATCCATGGTTACGACGCTAGAAATACAATGATTGTAGATAAATAAATAAAAAAATGTTTGTAATGAGGAATGGAACTGTATTATAAAATAAAGTTATACTTACCACAATGTCAATGACACATTCTTGTTAGATCGATTGTGGCCTTGGTTTCAACACCTGAATGGTGTCAGCGATGTAGGCATATTTTAAAAGGTATCATAACTAGTTTGTTAAATAATCTAGTTAAATTTTATTTGTCAGAAATAAAGTCTTTGCATTTTTTTATATTCAATTTTGTGATTATCATAATTGTAAAGTGTTGAATTTGGTTTTCAAAAATGAAAAATTATATCTTGAAAGTGTCAAAATCGCAATTGAAGTATTAAAAGTGTAGAAAACAACCCATGTAAAGTGAAAAATCAGGTTCTAAAAGTGCCATTATCAGATTGGAAAAGTGCAAAAAATAGTTTCAAAAGTGGCAATATCAAAGACAAAAGTACACTTTTAGAACCTAAAATTGGCACTTTTGGAACTAAATTTTGCACTTTAGAAACCTTGATTTTGGGGTTTAGAAAGGATGTTTTAGGCCTGTCTTCGAAGAGACTTAGACTAGAATAAATACAAATTTAATGAAATAAGCATTATATTTGGATTTTTTCATAGTTTCTTTTGTCATAACATTACTAGCAGCCCCTAAATCCACTAAAGTGCTTGGAATGGTAATGTTGTTGATATGAATGAGAACAATTGGGCTTGTTGGATCCAAGTACTTGGTCATAAATTTTTTCCTAGAATGAAATCAACCAACTTTCTAATTACATGGACAGTTTTGGGATCCCTCTTTTTCCTCCTTGGATTTCTTAAGTATAGTTCCCAAACAACCTTGGCATAGATTGGAACACCTTAGATAGCTTGTACTAGGGGAATATGTTGGAATATTCACTGATACTGAGAGGGGGGTGAATCTGTATTGAGCACTCTTTGCAATTCAAACTTCAAAATAGAACATGCAAACGTTAACCATTAATAAGAGAATTAATCATCACATAAAAAATACACAGTATACAAGATATTTTATGTAGAAACCAAAATGGGAGAAATCCACAGAATGATTTTCTTATATAACAACAAGATTACATTAATAGGAAGCACTAACTTCCTGTTTATGAGCACCAACTCAAAGGAGGCTACAACGCCCTAGCTTTACCAACTCCAACTGGAAGGAAGCACCCACTCCCTAGATTCTCTAGCACCCACTAGAAGGAGGCTACAACCCCCTGATGCATAGGCTCCAACCCGTAGAGAGGAATCCAATCCTCAATGAGATCCAATTCACCCTAGAACCACCCTTCCACCCAGGTTCTCCAACACCAACTGGAAGGAAGCTCTAACTCCATAATATCATAGACACCAACCTACCCTAGCACCAACTTACCACCCTGAAATGAATAAGAGTATCAACCTGTCATTTTCAGTGTCACTGTCACTGTCACAGTTGTCACTATCATTGTCTCTGTCATTGTCTTCAGATTGTCACTATTGTTAACACCCAAAATGACCCTCTAGGTTGTGGGAGAAAGACACTTCGGGGTAACCAAAAAACCACTTTAGACTGTACTTCTGACCCAGTACAATCAGAGAGGGATCTCTCACTATTACAAACCCTTGTAGCTCAAGATGTTCAATCAAGCACATTCAGAAGGTCAGATTTCTGGCAGGGAAATTTGTTTTTTAAGGTTATGGTAAGATAATCACAAGAGGGACCATTGGGCAGTGTAGTTAAAACATAGCACGTATATCAAATAATAGTGTTGCTGCATAGAATATCAAAACAAAGGCAAGATAGCCATCCATTTATAGTCAAAAGGTTGTTGTTTGGTGGTAAGGGAAGAAGAAATGAACAGTCCATTAGCATGGGCGTCTCACAAGGGCGAATCCGATGCCAAATTTAGTGGAAGAGTTTCGTGAACACTTGAAATAAAAAAGACAAAGCATGAGTGCATGAATTCGGTCTTAATCTATAATTATCCAAGCATGAAAAGGAATACAATATGGAAAAGAGAAACAAGGAATACATTCACATAAGAAGAAGAAGATATAGACTGCAAGACAAATGACACATAAATCTCTTTCGAACACCAGCTTCAACACTGCAATTCTATTAAGGATTATGTCTCAAAACAGAACTCAGCCTTCTTAGGTCTCGACCCACTGATTTTCCAACCCCTTGCTATCTCTACTACCTGAGAATTTATAGGCCCCTAGGCTCGAAATTTCTAACAGAAAACAATTATGGCTGAGCCTGCACCTAAATGGTCCAGTCCACCACCTTTGAAAGCTAATTACAACAGTCGATAGATAGACATGACCGAATTCGCAGGTGTCACTGCATGATTGTGGACTACAACGGTCCCTGAGCAGCTGGAAGGCCCTAAGAGGCCTAAAAAATATAGAAATATTACATATAAAATCGAAAAAGTCTAAAACAGACTGATGCGATGAAAAACAAAAAACATCATGAACAGGTTTCCACCCTACATCAAGGCTATTATGTGGCCTTGCTGGTCGAAAAAATCCTCCACTTTGAGGGAATCAACTTCTGGTGCTTCTGCTGTCGAAGGAGGAGGTGTTGCTTCCTTAGTGGGGATTATGAAATATTTGAGAATCTCTGCAGTTTGGCGAGTGGGATGCTCAACTTCCAGGACCCCTTTGATTTTCTTCCGTTGAGATTTCATGGGCACTTGTCGCTCTTTGGGCTCCTCAGGCTTGCTGGCTGAACTGTCATCCACGTGGTCAAATTTTACAGGAGATGAGGGAATGGGATTGTCCCCCATTTCGGATCACGCCTGCTCTGGCACGAAAACTACCTTGGTCTCTGGATCTTCTGCCATAACCGGATTCTACCTGAAAATATCGGGGTTGATGAGTTTTCCACCCTTTCCATCGTGGATGCGGACAGTAAACACTAGGGAATCTGATATAATAAGATGATGATCAAGATAATTATTCAGCATGATTGCTTGCCAGGACTCCTCACATGCAACAGGATGATGACTGCGCTCTGGTGTGGCTTTGAGCAAGCTAGAATAAAATTTCGTGGCAGGTGAAATGGAAAATGGCGGCTTTGATGTGGCCCCTTTTCTTTGGGAAATGATTTATATGTAGCAGAGGTGTCCTTTAACCCTTCATTCCCGTGATCAACTCAACACCGTTGATTTTGGTATCCCTTGCATCCAAACCATCGAATGGCGTGGCCCCTATCGCACTTCGCAAAATATGGAGTTGTTGTCCATCTGCGCTAGTTCATTTTGCGAACTCATTTTCCGCCATAGATCCGAACTCCATCCAATCTGGGATGTGGAAACATGTGCTCCTCTACCAAAACTTCGCAAATATGAAAATTCCATTTCATCGCGCAAGTCATATCCACGAAGTATTTCTTGTCCGTTGATCTACATTGTCGACTGTGATTTAACCCCAACATGCCCATGGGCTATGCATGCCGCCCCTGCTTAAACCACCGCCAATTTTTCTGTGAGATCGCTTCTTTGTCGTGGATCTTCCTCGCCACGGATTTCTGCCTCCCATGCATGCCATCGTTTAACTGAGGTGGGATTTTTTCCTTGTAATAATTTATGTCATGAATATCGATCCAACTTTCTCACTTAACATTTCTCTAGGCCATTTGTAAAAATCCTCAATGCTTTCTCCATTTACTTCAGGACCTAACCCCCACTTTATCCAGGACAAAGTTGGTGCTAACAACTATTTTCAAACCATCACTATCACTTTCTCTGTCACTATTAGTGCCACTATCACTGTCATTGTCTCTGTCATTGTCACTGTCACTACTTTCACACTATCACTGTCTTCACATTGTCACTATCACTGTACTTCTCCCTATTACTGTCACTATCACTATCACTAACATTGTCATTGTCATTGTCACTGCCACTATCACTGTCACTGCCGCTATCACTTTCATTGTCACTGTATTTGTCCCTTACACTATCACTATCGCTGTCTTCACATTCTGCCTCTGATCTGCTTCATAATATTCCTATGATCTTCTTCATAATCTGCCTTTGATCTGCTTCATAATCCGCCTCTAATCTACTTCATACTATACGCAAACACTTACTTCCAAAGGGCATATATCCAAAATCATAGAAAACCAATATTTGAAAAATTGTACCTTAGGTAATTCAATATATCTACTTTATCTCCTACAAGGTTCACTATCTGAAATCTCTTAGAACAAAATTTAGAGAGAAAATATGAAACTGACTTGTTTAAAGCTGATTTCAGGATCATTCAGGAACCCTAAGTTTCTAAGGTCATATCTATGAAAATATAGTAGAACAACATATTAAACTTGTACCACAATTTATTCAATCTCTCTACTTCATCTCCTCCAAGGGGCATCGTTTGAAGCTTTCTAGAACAAAAGATATAGTGGAAATGCCAAACTGACCTGGTTAAAGATGATTTTATGATCATTCAGAAACCCTAACTTTATGAGGTCATATCTCCAAAAATATAGATGTCCAACATCTGAAACTCGTACCACACTTTCTTTAGGATCTCTAATTCATATTCTCCAAGGAGGACTATCTGAAGAGTTTTAGAACAAGAGATATAACAAAGATTCCAAGATGACCCATTTGAAGATGATTCATAAACCCTAACTTCCCAAGATCATATCTTAAAAAATTTAGAGAACCAAAATCTAAATCTTTTAGCACAGGTACTCATGCATATAACCTATATCCCATAAAAATTTCATGGTTTGAATCATCCTAGAAAAAAAATTTAGAGCGAAAAATCCAAGATGACATGAAATAGATTTCACAACAACAAAAACCCTAGAACAAATCATCACAAGATTTCATCTTCCATTGGAATTTCACCCTTCTTCACTTCATCTTCCCTCGTAAATTCACTCCTCTAGGCTGAAATTTGCTCCTCTTCCTTGGCCGAGTTGAATTAATGTTACTCAACTACCAAATGAGGTTGCTCTTATTTATATGATTCTTCTCCACATGAGGGGGTGCGACCAACCTTGGTCGCATCTCTTGGGTCACACCTCTTCCTTAATGATGTTCAAACTTTAACTTAACATTAATTCTTGTCTTCAATAATTTTAGGGGCTCTTCAATGGTTCGATGGGATTTGACTTAGCTTCTTGAACACTTCATGGCTTCATCAAGGGGATTTGACTTGTCTTTCGTACCACTTCATGTATTCAATGCTTTTAGCCACTTCATCAATGGTTCAATGGGCCTTCACTTGTCTTCTTGACCATTTCATGGATTCATCAATACATTCCAAGTGGACATATATTTGTTGCTTCAGGGGATTCTTCAATTTTATTTAGATCCTTACTTTAGGGCTTCATGTCTTCATCAAGGGGATTTGGTGCTTCTTCAAGTTTCACTTCATTATGATAATGTGGACACTTTATATCCTTACTTTAGGGATTCATGTATTCATCAAGGGGATTTGGAGCTTCTTCAAGTTTCACTTCATTGCGTCGAGAGGCTCTCTACAGCCCAGTATGGATCTTGTAACGGATGTCACATGTAACGATTGTCGAACATAATAAAATGTAAAAGGTAATAGTATGGGGGAGATCTTGTAACGGATGTCACATGTAATGTTTGTCGAACATAATAAAATGTAAAAAGTAATAGTATGAGGGAGATCTTGTAACGGATGTAACATGTACAACGTTTTCGAAAGTAATAAAATGTAATACGATATATTATGTCGGCCATTAATAAGATAACGTTTGTCGAATATAATAAAATGTAAAATTAAAAAGTAATAGTATGGGGGAGATCTTGTAACATGTAACGGATGTAACATGTAAAGTTTTTCGAATATAATAAAATGTAAAAAGTAATATTATGAGGGATGTAACATGTAACATTTGTAAAAAGTAATAAAATGTAAAAAGTATGGGGGAGATCTTGTAACATGTAACATTTGTCGAATATAATAAAATGTAAAAATAAAAAGTAATAGTATGGGGGAGATCTTGTAACATGTAAAGTTTTTTGAATATAATAAAATGTAAAAAGTAATAGTATGAGGGATGTAACATGTAACATTTGTAAAAAGTAATAAAATGTAAAAAATAATATATATTATGATATATTAAGTCGGCCATTAATATATATTTTGTAAGGACATGTATTTTCGTTTGAAAAACAACTTCGAAATCAATGGCTATATAATGGAAATCAAAACAACATAAAAATATAGAAAACATTAATTAAAAAATTAATGTTGGTGCATAAAATAAAATATAGAAATCCATGTTGGCTCATAAAATAAAATATTATGAAAAGTAATTAAAAAATAGATATTCGTTTATAAAATAAAAACTTGAAACTTAAACCTGGATCTATCAATCAAGAGAGATCAAATTTCTTGAGTTTAAATTTAAAAAAAAAAATACACCTCAAGAAATTGGATCCCTCTCGGTGCTTGATAGATCTGGGTTTGAGATGGATCTATGCTGGTTATGGTCAATTGGACACATCATCATCACTTTAGGGATTCTTCACACTTCTAATCATCATGGTCTTGTGGCCGACACATCATCATTGCTTTGGGGGCATATTCAATAGCTTTAGGGAATTGCTCCATCTGTGTACCACTCAAAGTGTCTTGTGGACACATCATCATTGCTTTGGGGGCATAATCAATAGCTTTAGGGGCTTGCTCCATTTGTGTACAACTCAAAGTGGTCATGTGAGAACAACATGTTATATCATCTCATGAGGGCTATGTTTAACAACTACGCCATAAGGGGACCACTTTGTAGTTATATACACTTATGTCAAGGCACCTTCAAAGCTCTTCAAGGCTTCAAACAATCTCCCTTTATCACTACAATATCATCATCATCATTGCCACATCATCATTACCATTGCTACATCATCATCATTATCAATGACGACATAAATCAATAATCTTATAAGCTCACGACACAGATCTCTTGACCCTGTTGACACCAATGACATCTTTTACTCAACATAATATTAACACTTAGAATGTGTAATTATCCCATAAAATTAAACTTTAGCTATGAAATGGGTTTGTCTACTTGCAATCTTTTAGGATAAGGTGTTAGGGTGAGATTGGATGTTTTAAGTTGAGTTGATTTTTCTAAGGAAAAATTGTGTGTGACTTGTGGTGCTGTATCATCCTGATCAGCTTGATGAATTGTCATGATAGAATATCCCTCATCATCTTGTTCTTGAATAATGAGGAAAGTTCTAGTAATTGTTTTCCATGATCATAAATGTATGTCTTGGCAATCAACAAGGGATATACATTATATTAGAACTAGGAAAACCTCTTAGCATTGTAAGCAGATTGAGATACTTTATTGTTGGGGTTAGTTATGGATTGGGTAGGACATTTTGGAGGCCTTTGAGGAGGTATATTGGCTAGTAGTTGAAGTTGAAGTTGTTGTGCTTGTGGTTGTTGGAATGATTGTTGTTGTTATGGGGCACATGCTTTTGATTGTTGAGGTATGTTCCCATATGGAGAAGACCCTTGTTAACCCTATTGCTAGGGTTGGTTTTGGGATCACTACTATATTTGCACAAATTTACGATGCTTTAGCGACAAATTTTCGTCGAAAAAGAGTCGCATGTTTGACCTAATCACGTTGGCATTTTCATTGAATCGACCCAGTCTTTCTTTCAATGACATTCTTCTTGCGTCGGTCTTCCAACTAACCAAATTGTCTCTATTATGATGATGTTAACGTCGCTCTTATGATGAGAACAATCCATTTGGAAAGATTCCTTGGTGTCACTGCATCGGTCTTTCGACTCATTGATGTCTCTCTTACGATGGTATCAAGTGAACTCGTAGTTTTCAAAGGCGTTAGTTGGTGTCGAGCTTTCGACTTCATTTGTCGACTGTACATGTTCCAACGGTGTCACCTTCTGTAGGTCTTATGACGCATGTATGTAACTCTTATAATGACACCAGTCCACACAGTGTTCTGTAGAAGCGTCACGGGCCATTGAAAGTTCGACGGCCACAGGCCAAATGCATGTTGCACAAAATTCCATTATCGGACGTGTGAATGAAAGCATCAGTCTTGCGATGATTGGGGCGGGGGCCCTCTTACAAAGACAAACGGTCATCGAGCTTGTGTCAGAATTACAACGACATAAAACAAAAAATTAAAACATTGGAGGCCTCCTACCTATGTATACTTTGCATTTTGCAACACAAATGTCTGTAAAATACCTTTGACTATCGATTCTAAGTTATTATGTCCTCAGTGTGAAGACTACATCACAAAGTCAATGTTCAGAGGAACTATTTAGTTGGATGAATGATGATTCCCTAATCATCATGTACAAGCACCTTATTGTGGATAACATGCCCCATTTTTCAAATTGGATTGCCATCTTGAGTGAAGGCATTATAATGTCAGTGCCTCATACCTCTATCTATGTTGATGATTGTGTTTGAAAAAATGGAGATGCTAGAACCCAAAACCCTCACTCTTGTGGTAGGACAATTTTAATGAAAGATAATAATAGTACGGTTGATGGCCCACTATAAGTTAACATAAATTCCAATAAACCGATGACAATGATGACAATGAAGTTCTACTTTTTGAAAAAAAAGTTGAAAATCAAATAGTAGTTCATGAAAATATGAAACAAAATGTTGGATAAGTATATACAATTGCATTAATGAGTTTCATCAATAAATATAGCTAGAGCTACCTAAAGAGGAGAATATTGTAACAAAGTTATTGGATGCATTATGTGCCATTATAAGAAGAACAAGACTTCTGTATAAAGAAAATGTTCGAAGAGACCAACAAATCGATGCATTTAAAAGCAAAGAATAGTTGGGAAAAGAAGGATTTTAAACCTTGCGTAATAAGGTGGCAAGATTGTATAATAAAAGGGAAAGTTAGTTACTGTGTTTACCAATATCAAGTAGATAACTGCAAAGAACTTAACGGACAAGCCAAAGTATAGGTACTACAAGAAAATTTGGTATGTTGAAATTTTTTGTTGGTTTCTACCCTTGAAGAATTAAGAACAAAAGGAATTTCAAGTACAATTCAATGATGAATAGATCAAATTGTGGACTAAACTTGACCAGGAGTTAAAGACTTGTAGTGAAGATGAATAAAATGTCTAGCAACCAAATTCGAGGAAGCACTGACTTGAGATGTTTATACATATACATAGGACTAATTTCCTAGCCATTGTCGACACACGACGTAAAAAAATTTGATTGCAACAAAATAGTTCAAGTAATTCATCCTCAAGTCGATAACATCTACACATAAATGCAAGGTTAGGTAGGCATCACCTCCAAAAATTGTGGAACATTGTGGCCTTAGAAGTATATGATATGACCAATAATTTATGGCTTCCATTTAATGAACAATTAAGTTTTATTTTTATTTTTGCATTTGATTCTCCATAGTAGGAAATGTTTGAGTTGTTTGGATGATTGCTTAATTAATGATAGAAAGATAACCTAGTGTATAGTTAACAAATGCAACTTAGATAACACACTTCCTGTCCTCTTCATTCGATTAGACTCTAATCAATTACTAGGAGTCCAATATGTCAATACCCACATAATGAAAACAATGATGAAAATTTATTCATTGTTTGAATAGATAAAGCAATTACCAAATGAAAGAAAAAGGAAAAAGACTATTGATTATGCATGATTGTTATCAAATAAACATAGATAAAACCCTCTCTAAAAAAACATTTAAAACTTGAGATATCACTATTGAAAAAACTCAATAACAATATAGACTTTAGAGACATTACACATATATGGGTTAGGATGTCCAAATCTGCTATGTCTTGCTTCTGCTGCTTCAATCAACTTCTCTATCCTATCAATATCATCTTGTAGTATTCCAAAATGGTGAAGAGTTGGTATAATAATTTGTGACATAATATCTACGATCTAAGAGATATCCTCTACTGTATGAATAACCACTAAATCTTCCCAAGAAAGTAGAAATATTCTAGGTGCAAATCTTAAGTACCGCTGACCTATTTGTAAGAAAAAATTTCTAGCCAAATCTATTAGTAGTTTGAAGTCAATGAAAGCTCAACTTACCCTTCACTGGCATGTATGTAGTTACAACAGGTTAATGCACTCATTATTACTAACTTACTAAGGAATAAGAGAGACTATAGGAGTAGAACAATTTAAAGTGCTTATTGAAATTGCCTTTAGTCATTTTTCCTAATTATGCATTCCTAAAGTGAATGGAACTTAAATGTTGATACACATACTACAATTTGAATTGTTTTCAAAATACAAGTGTGTTAACAAACCAACACAAGGCAAACTACCTAACCAGTTGTAACATCCCTAGACCTCCCTTGTGGTCTTCAGAGGCCACAGAAGATCCTTCTATTACTTTTTTTTTCTTTACCACCAAAACTACACACAATCGCAATGGGCTTGGATCCGCAATTCACCATTGCGATCCGTATTCCACATTCCTCATTTCGCAATTGAGATCCGCAATCCGCAATCCACATTCCACAATTGCGATCCGCAATCTGAACTCCGCGTTCCGCAATTGCAAATTCGTAATCTGCATTGTGGGATTCGGAAATGCGGAACAACAATTTACCATTCCAAACAGCCTTCCGCAATCTGCAATCCGTATTGTGGATGCAGAAATGCAGGAATCCAACTTCTTTGCCCAAACAACCTTCTGCAATCCGCAATCCGCATTGCGGATGCAGAAATGCGGAAACCCAACTTCTCTGCCGAACGACCTTCCGCAATACGCAATCCACATTGTGGATGTGGAACTGCAGAAACCCAAATTCTCTTCCAAACGACCTTCCGCAATATGCAATCCACATTGCGGATGTGGAAATGGTCATTCCCAAGGCCCTTACTCCAATGAGTTTCCAAGGAAACTTCTAAGGGTCATAACTTCCTCATCATGGGTCCAAATGAGGCAAGGTTGGTACCATTGGAAAGCTCTATCAGGTGGTACAATCCCCTTCCCAACTGAGGTATATAACTTCCTCATTTTCTCCTGTGAAGTCTTATCTATAAACCCTCTAGGGTGCGTTCCATCCTTCAACACATCTCTACCTGTCCCCGGCCATAGCCCCATATTTCATCTGATTCATAGAGAGGGTCAAGAGTACCATAGGCCATATAAACCATTCCCCATGATTAAGTGAGGTTAAGCAGCCCATTACAAGGGTAAGCATTTCATAACAAAATACATACAATAAATGAAGCTAAGGCTAACCATACATCTAGCACATGTAAAATTAGCAATGCATTGAACTCATGCAACTAAATGAAGTATTCAACCGGTAATTATCCTTTCACTCAGACTTACACATGGTATAACTATTACTCACATTCATTTAACATTCATTCAATAGTTTAAGCAAAACAACATAGTAATAATAACGTGAAATAACCTCATTCATTCCACAGAACACTTATATTTGTATCTTGAAGTTGCCCCAACAATTGGCTAAGTAAAAGAAACATTCCACCCAACCTTAGGTCTCTGTCCATCATATACTCTTTCAGCTGAGAGACCACCCCCGAGATGGGATGTGTATCCACTAAGGAGGGCTAGGTAGGCTCTCTAACAGTCAAGATCCACTTCAATACTAAACAACTTATAGCTGGGTTTATCAAGCAATCCGGGAAACATACTCATGCTAAGCCACCCTGCAGTTGGGTTTATCAAGCATATGCATGCTAAGCCACCATGCAGTTGGGTTTATCAAGCATACAGGGCAATAAGGAGGATATTTCTAAGCCAATGAGATCAACCACAGATCTACATACATCTCAATCACTTAGCAGATAATGCACCCACATTATCCACCTCACCCAACACAAGGAAGGCCCTCTTCTCTGTTACACAGTCCCTCAAGGCCCCTTCCCTTCCAATGCTATTCAGGGTAGGAATAAGAATGTCCAAATTCTAGTTCTATGAGATCACAGTTTTCACTGGGTTTATCAAGCATCCCAACCCTAAACCCTATATTTTACATCTGCTAAACAGGATGGTTCATTCCAGGGTTGTGGACTAAGATTTGTCCCATAAATCGACTCTTGGATCACGAAATTCTAGGTTTCGTGCAGCTTCCTCAAGCTATTCATGGCCTATACTCCCCTTTCCGTTCATCTTCAGGGTTCTACTCCAAGACAACGCATACGCGCGGGATTCCTCCGACATTCAGCTTCACTACTTCGGCTCACATATGATATCTCATCTTCTTCCTCTATCTCATGGCTCCCTCCCCGTTTCAGGATCCCCAACGAACAAAATGAACAAACTCCTTCACAGATATCAGTGTCATTTTTATCTCTTGCAAATATCCTCTACCGGATTTCCTTCTCCACGTTCTGTAACCGAATCCATACCTGTACAGGTAATCAAATTGGTTACTCCTGCCCAAGTGGCAGCATGGGTCACCATCCCACAACCCCCTCACCTCTCCCAAGTGGAATCATGTTTCTTCACAGTCATGGGAAAACCTGTTATAAAGTCCATAGAAATCACTTCCCATTTCCACTCTGGAATGGGAAATGGCCGCAACAATCTTGCTGGATGTTGATGATCTGCCTTGACCTGGTGACATTTTTGACACCTAGAAATATACTCTGCTATGTCCTTCTTCATCCCATGCCAAAAGTATTGTTTCCTTGCTGCATTTATAGTTTTCTATACCCCGGGTGACCAGAATATGGCTTTTGGTGTATCTCACCCAACACAATCTCCTTAAATTTTGCACAGTTGGAATGTACAGTCTGACATCTTGGTACATAAGGACATCACCTTCTCCAATCAGATATCCCACACACTTGTCATCTACATTGCCCTGCTGCAAATTCTCTTTGATTTGTAGGTAAGCTTCATCATTAACTCGAACTTCAATGATCCTTGCCTTCAAATCTGATTTACAAACACTTTTTGCTGCAACATGAAATTTCCTGCCGAGCGCATCAACAACCTTATTCTCCTTTCCTTTGACATGCTTAATCTCCAAATCAAACACACAAAGAAACTCCATCCATCTAGTTTGTATGGTCAATAAATATTTTAAACTCATGTGATCCGTCCTGAGTTCAAATCTTGTTCCCAAAAGGTAATGCCTCCATTTCTTGAGAGCATGCACTATGGATGCTAGCTCTAAATACCATGTGGCATAGTTCCTTTCGTGATCTTTCAACTTCCTTGAATCATAGCCAATTACGAATCCTTCTTCCATGAGTACTCCACCAAATCCTTCAAAGCAAGCATCTGTGCACACCACAAGGTCTTTATTTGGGTTTGCAATCTTTAAGACATGAGCACTGGCAAGCAATTCTTTTAACTTCTAGAAACTCCTTTCACACTTCTCAGACCATATAAATTTGACTTCATTCCTTTGTAATGATGTAATTGGGTCAGCTATCCTGGAGAAAATTTCAATGGATCTTCTGTAGTAACTTGTAAGGCCCATAAAAGATCTTACATCTGCAACATTACTTGGAGTAGGCCAATCCATTATGGCCTCAATCTTCTCTGGGTCTACTGCAATACCTTCTGCTGAAATAATGTCCCAAATACTGTACCTTCTACTGATAGAAGTCACACTTGCTCAACTTTGCATACAATTGGTGTTCTCTAAAGACTTGCAGTACCATTCTCAAATGCTCAATATGATCTTTTTCATTCTTTGAATACACCAGAATGTCATCCAAGAATACAATCACAAAATTATCCAAATATTTGCTGAAGACACTGTTCATAAGACACATGAAAGTAGCAGGTGCATTGGTGAGACCAAATGGCACCACAGTGAACTCATAATGTCCATATCTAGTTCGGAAAGCGGTTTTGTGAATGTATTCATCCTTTATCCTCACTTGATGGTATCCATACCTCAAGTCAATCTTGGAAAATACTTTAGCTTTCTTCATCTGATCAAACAAGTCATCAATTATTGGCAATGGATACTTGTTCTTGATTGTTACCTTGTTTAGCTTCCTGTAATCTATACATAGCCTTAAAGTCCCATCCTTATTCTTAACAAACAACATAGGAGCACCCCAAGGGGATACACTCGGTCTGATATACTCCTTGTCCATTAACTCTTGCAGCTACATTTTCAATTCTATCAGCTCAGGTGTGCTCATCCTGTAAGGAGCTTTGGAACTTGGTGCTACTCCTGGGACAATATTAATGGGGAAATCAATGTCTCTCTTGGGTAGTAGTCCTGGCATTTCTTTTGGAAATACATCCTAGAACTCCTGTAACAGCTGAAAGTCTTATAAATTTGTCCCTTTATCTTCTACTGAGTTTGATATATGCACAACATATAATTGACAACCCTTTTTATAGAACTTTCTCAGCTGTAAGGATGAAATATGCCTTACTGAAACTTGTTTTAGAATTCCTTTAACCAACCTTGGTATTCCTTCATCATCAACACACTCAAATACCTTCTTATAGCAGTAAAGTTTGGCGCAATGCTTCTCCAACCAATCCATGCCTATCAAGGCATCATAATATCTTAAGGGTAGTACATTCAAGTTTACCTTGGTGGGAAGTCCATTCAACTCTATGGAACATTCCACCACTACTTCACTCACCTTTCTCTTAGTCCCAATGGCTAGTTTAACTAACCAAGACTTACTATGTTTCACTTTACCAAGTGAAAAAATTTCAACCACCTTAGGGGACACATAACTATGAGTGGATTCTGGATCAATTAAAACAGAAATAGATTGCTTAGAAATATTACCTTCAACTTCTACCACTTTTGATTGGAGGTCTGCCTGGTTATCATCTAGTGCTGCATAGATTCAAGGTGTGGCTCTAGCCATATCTTCTAGCATGGTTTCTCCTCCCAAGTTGTGCAAGCTTCGAGGATTCCCTCTTCGATTTGGGAAATATATAAGCATGTGGTTGTCTCCACATCCCCAACACTAAAGTGGTCCTTTTGATGTCTTCTCTGCTGTTAACGCTGGTTTGAATCCACTTCCTGCTGGCTGTCCCTGTGGAAAGTTTTGGACTGATTCTTGAAAGGTGGTTTGAAGCCACTTCTCCTTGGTTCAAATCCTCCTTTGGGATTTCCTTTCCATGCTGGTTGAGTATCCGTCCTTCATTTATTCTTCTCATAACAGAGCATGGCCATTCTAATGGCTTCATCCAAACTTGGTGGATGGACAAAATCAATCCTATCCATGTAGTTCTGTGGTAGGATTCTAAGAAAACACTGAGTCTTCACCCTTTCATTCTTGATGTAGTCTACATACCTTAACAATTCCAAGAATTTATGAACATGTTCATCCATGGAATTTTTCCCCAACCTGAGTTCATTGAACTCCTTTCTCTTGTTGTCATAATACCTAACTAATAGGTATTTCTCCTTGAAGTATCTTTTAAACCATTCCCAGTTGGTCCTTATTTCATTGGTTCTCTTCACTTTCATGAGGTGTTCCCACCAAATGGAAGCTCTACAAGATTGTAAATGGAAACCCTATATTTCTCTCTTTCTAAATACTCATGCATTTTTAAGTACTTTTTCATTCCAAGTAGCCATGCCTCTGCCTCTTGGCCTATCTTGATTTCTGCCTCAAAGGTAGGAGGTCTTGCTTTCCTAAATTCTCCTTGTGGTATCCCCCTGCAATTCCTTATCCTACAAGTCCTATTGTAAGTGTGCCTTGGACTTATTTGAGAGTCTTTGGAGCGTTCTGACCTACTGGAAGGAGATCTCAAAGAGGATGTTCTGTGTCTTCTGCTCACAGGACCCATTATATGGCTTGGAGTCCTCTGCTTAGAACGACCTCTAGAGTGACTAACTGCATTAATTTCTTCTCTTCCTATATTAATTGGGTTGGACCCCATGTTTACTCTCTGATGCATGTCAGTGAGGCTCTACAGAATGGTTGCATTAAACTGGTGCTACTCTTCCTGAGCCTTTATTAGCCTCTCATTGAAACTTACCATGGTATCGACCAAGTTCTGGGGATTCACCTGCTCCCTCCTTCCATTAGACATTGTTTCAACGTGCTCTTCCTTCACGTTTTCCCCTAGCACGTCTTCTTTAGGCTCGTAGGGGTCCTGTGCATCATTAACGATCACCATTCTTTCCTTCTAGCACACGGTTTTGCTGTACGATTCAATTGTAACATTCTGCAATTACTGTGCATGATATAAATGTTTATTAGATAGCATATGAGTTGAAACATCCATACAATCTGGAAATTATTCATTAAAAAATTAATAAATACAATTTCTGTTAGGTTAAAACAGTGCCACGGACATTTCCTTGCGTGTGATTTCTTCCATGGTTCGACCCTAACAGCCCCAGTGTTGTAACTGAAGCTCTGATACCACTTTGTAATGTCCCCGAACCTCCCTTGTGGCCTTCAGAGGCCACATAAGATCCTTCTATTACTTTTTTTTCTTTACTTCCAAAAATACACACAGTCGCAATGGGCTTGGATCCGTAATTCACCATTGCGATCTGCAGTTCGCATTCCACAATTGCGATTCGCAATCCGCAATTATGATCCGCAATCCGCATTCCGTAATTGCGATCCGCAATCTGTAATCCGCACTCCGCATTCTGCAATCCGCAATACAGGATTAAGAAATGCAGAACAACAATTTACCGTTTCAAATGGACTTCTGCAATCCGCAATCCGCATTGCGGATGTGGAAATGCGGGAATCCAACTTTTCCGCCCAAACAACCTTCCACAATCCGCAATCCGCATTACGGATGCAGAAATGCAAAAACCCAAATTCTCCTCCAAACGACCTTCTGCAATCCGAAATTTGCATTGCGTATGCGAAACTGCAGAAACCAAACTTCTCCGCCAAACGACCTTCCGCAATCCGCAATCCGCATTGCGAATGCGGAAATGGTTATTCCCAAGGCCCTTACTCCAGTGAGTTTCCAAGGCAACTTCCAAGGGTCATAACTTCCTCATCGTGGGTCCAAATGAGGCAAGTTTGGTACTGTTGGAAAGCTCTTGGAGAGATCTATCAGGTGATACAATCCCCTACCCAACCTAGGTATATAACTTCCTCATTTTCGGCTCTGAAGTATTGTCTATAAACCCTCTAGGGTGCCTTCCATCCTTGAATAGATCTCTACATGTCCCCGACCATAGCCCCATCTTTTCTCTGACTCACAGAGAGGGTTAAGAATACCACAGACCATATAAACCATTCCCCATGATTAAGTGAGGTTAAGCAGCCCATTACAAGGGTAAGAATTTCATAAGAAAATACATACAATAAATGAAGCTAAGGCTAACCATGCATCTAGCACATGTAAAATTAGCAATGCATTAAACTCATGCAACTGATGTAAGTATTCAACCTGCACTTATCCTTTCACTCAGACTTACACATGGTCTAACTATTACTCACATTCATATAACATTCATTCAACAGTTTAAGAAAACCAGCATAGTAATAATAACATGAAATAGCCTCATTCATTCCACATAACACTTATCTCTTTGTATCTTGAAGTTGCCCCAACAACTGGCTAAGTGAGATCAACGTTCCACCCAACCTTAGGTTTCTGTCGAGCCTATACTCTTTCAGCTGAGAGACCACCCCTGAGATGGGATGTGTATCCACTAAGGAGGGATAGGTAGGCTCTCTAACAATCAAGATCCACTTCAATACTAAACAACCTATAGTTGGATTTATCAAGCAATCCAGGAAACATATGTTAGATTTTCATCATTTAATTCATTCTGATCTAGGATCTTAACTGAAAGAAGAACATGTACAACATATCAAGCATAAGGGACAAGAGACAAGAGACACAAAAAATTTTCATCGAGGAAAACCAAGAAGGTGAAAAACCCTGCAACTTCCTCAGAGATAGAATAAATACAAGGATCACCATGATCAAACCCAAGAGATAGATATCTTCAGTAGCATGCTCCTCCTCCACTTGTGCACATTCTCCTCTTCTATCACTAATGCGAAGTGAGTGAATAATAGAATGTGTAAAATGAGAGAGACACACTCTCTATTTATACACTAACTCACTTGACCTTTACTCAACTAGGTCTGCCCCAACTTAACCACTTAAAATAATGCTGACTAGGCCAACCCCCACTAGGGTGGTCTAATAACCCTTTGACTCACACAACTCATACAGGGCCGACCCCAACAAGGTGGTCTAATAACCCATCAAATATAAGTTACGACACTTACAATATAACTTGCGACACATGCAAGTACAATTAACGACACGTCCAATTAGAGGAATAATACATCTCCATTGGGGATACAATAAAGTACAAATACAATATACAAGTGAATATCTTCCGAAGTTACAAATACATCAACACTTCCTCTTAACTAGGAAGGTATTCTATTGACACAAGTCATCAATACATATTGGCACAAGTATTCAATACTGGAGCTGGATCATCGTCACTGGATCACGGAGCATCATCGTCATTGTTGCTGCTATCTCAATCAATCTCTAATCTACTCGTAATAGGATGTTCTACAGAGCCAACCCTTTTTCATGCTGGATGTAGGCCTAGCCTCCATGTAGGTCTTCATCATCTCTACAAGCAAGCCATCAAGTAAGTACACCTCAGGACTGATTACACTACCTCTGCAAAACCTGCAAGATCTCCCAGGATTGATTAAACTGCCTCTGCAAAACCTGCAAGAGCATCTTAGGACCGATTATATGCCTATGCAAAACCTGTGTACCATACTGTCACCTCATCGTCTTCAGATCATCGTCATTGTCCACGGAACACAACCCATATGCACATCACACTGCACTTACATTCACCGGCATGGGAAGACACACTTCAACCATGCGAGAATGGCATCGCACTTATATCCATAGCCATGGGAAGACACACTTCAACCATGCTAGGAATGTCACAACACTTATATCGTAGCCATGGGAAGATACACTTCAACCATGCTAGGAATGGCACAACACTTATATCGTAGCCATGGGAAGACACACTTCAACCATGCTAGGAATGGAACAACACTTATATCGCAGCCATGGGAAGACACACTTCAACCATGCTCGAATGGAACAACTCTTACATCAACGACCTAGGGAAGACACACTTCAACCATGTCGAAATGGCCGCAATCCTTATATCTGCACCATGGGAGGACACACCTACCACCATGTGAGAATGGCTCATGTGCATCTGTGTCTCCGGACTCATCACTTCCCCTTGGAAGGAATCTCGATCTGAAGTACACCAAGCCTCTCTTTGAAGTATTCAAACTTCACTTTGGCCAGTGGCTTGGTCAACACATCGGCTATCTGCTCCTCTCTGTGCCATATCCCTGATATAGTGATATTTGATCTCAATGTGCTTCGACCTGTCATGGAACACTGGGTTCTCAGGAAACTTCACACAACTCTGGTTGTCACAGAAGATACATGTAGTATCCAACGGGAGATCAAATAACTCAGACAGTAGCTTCCTAAGCCATACTTCCTCACAACTAGCCGAACAAGCTGCAACATACTCTGCTTTTGCTGTACTCAGTGCTATGCAGAACTGCTTCCTGCTAAACCAAGAGATCACACATGATCTCATATTGAAGCAGCACTCCGAAGTGCTCTTCCTATCTGCAGCACTTCCTACCCAATCTGAATCAACATAACCCTCCAAGTTAACCTTTTGATTTGCATCATACTTGAGCCCATAATAAACCGCACCCTTCAGGTACCTCAGAATATGCTTTACAACAATTAGGTGAACATGTTTAGGATCCATCAGGAACTGGCTCAAGGTGTTCACCGCAAAGAAAATATCTGGTCTCGTGTTCGTTAGGTACATCAAGGACCCAATCATCTGATGATACACCGTGACATCAACCGGATCAAATGAAGCATCACATGGAAGCTTCAGGTTCGATGCCATAGGTGTGGCCATGGCCTTGCAGTCCATCATCCCGAACCGCTTTAGGATCTCTACTGCATACTTCCCTTGTCCAAGGAAGATTCCATCTGCACTCTGCCACACCTCCATGCCTAGAAAGTAATGCATCATCCTAATCATCATCATAGTATTGTCCTGATGCATATCATCCAGAGTATCATCCTGATACTCATCACACATGATCATCTTGATTATCATCACTGCATCGTCCTGATGCATATACATATACATGATCCAATTGATCATACAAAGCATCCAACTGATGCATATAAATATACATGATCCAACTGATCATACAAAGCATCCAACTGATGCATATCCAAAGCAGTAAATGGAGCATCGTCTTGATGCTCATCACACAATGCTTACATCCACAGCCAAGGGAAGGATCCTCCTCTCACCATGCTTGGAATGGCTCCCGCAAATGTGTCCCATCACTTCTTCCTCAAAGTATCTTCAATAGATAGTTTTATTTGAACTTTGTTGCTGGAACAAATGTTGTAGTCCTTCTTTTGTAGGTACACAGTCTTTCCTACAAGACAGGTTCAATTGCATGATTAGAAACATCTTATATATTTGAGAACAAATTCTTACTCATAAATACATATGTCATACAGTCATGCAATTATCTTAGCCAATGCTTCAATACATCATTTATCCATACACTACAACAAATTTGACATTTAGGAGCGGTTGTCTTCCGCCTCCAAAAGGCATTATTGGCGGCAGTTTTGGCTTTGGAGGCGGTCTTTCCAAAACCGCCCCTAAGTTTTGACTTTTAGGGGCGGTTTTGAAAGAGATAAAAACCGCCCCTAAAAGTGACTTTTGGAGGTAGTTTTAAACTGCCCCCAAAAGTTGCTTTTGAGGGCGGTTCTGAACCCCCCCCAAAAGTTACTTTTGGACTTTTGGGGGCGGTTCGAACCTCCCCGCAAAAGTCCTTTTTTGACTTTAAGGGGTGGTTGTCTTCCTCCTCCAAAAGTCACTATTTTGGGGGCAGTTTTGGATTTGGTGGCGGTCTTTAACAAACTGCCCCTAATAACACCGATGCTAAAAGTTTTGGCTTTTAGGGGCAGTTCTGAAAGAGATCAAAACCGCCCCCGAAGTGACTTTTGGCGGCGGTTATAAACCTCTCCCAAAAGTCGATTTTAAGGGCGGATATAAACCCCCCTTGTAGGTACCTATGGAGGCAGTTCAAAACCCCCGTCAAAACTCTTTACAAACCTATGGGGGCGGTTTTAAACCCCCCTCATAGGTACCTACGGAGGCGGTTCAAAACCCCCGCCAAAACTCTTTACAAACCTTTAGGTGTGGTTTTAAACCCCCCTCGTAGGTACCTACAGAGGTGGTTCAAAACCCCCGCCAAAACTCTTTACAAACCTGTGGGGGCGGTTTTAAACCCCCCTCGTAGGTACCTACGGAGGCGGTTCAACCCCCCCCCCCTGAAAATGCTTTACAAACATGTGGGGGCAGTTTTAAACCCCCCTTGTAGGTATCTACATAGGCGGTTTGAACCCCCCCTAAAAATATTTCCAAACCTTTGGGGGCGGTTTTAAACCCCCCTCGTAGGTACCTACAGAGGCGGTTCGAAACCCCCCCTCCCCCTAAAACTCTTTACAAACCTTTGGGGGTGTTTATGAACCCCCCTCGTAGTGACATATGATTAGGGCACGAAGGAATCGAACCTTCAACCTCCTGCTTGTAAAGCAGGCGCTCTACCATTGAACTAGAACCCTTTAAGAATTGGGGAAAGGGGCAATATTAAGACCAAGATTACATCATTTGTAATTCTAAGAAAACACTAATAATCCCAACATTGTTTCTGACTCGAGAGACCTAAGAAAGTAGTCTGAATGGGTCTGACCTTATAAGTTGGCTGAACTTCAAAGGTTTCATATGCAACATTGATTCAATAAAAAAATAGTAATACATAAACGTTTTGCAGGACAAAGTTGGCAGTCGAGTTCAAACACATACTCATGAAGTGAACATCTAACTAGAATTTCAAGTATTCATGGATAAGAACGAGCATCGTTTCTAATGGTTGCTTGATGGATCTGTTAGCACCTGGATTGTGCTAAGGGTTCTAGAGGACTCGTGAAGGGAAGGTAGGCCCGAAGTTCAAGAAAAATATTGATCGCTCAGGAACTCTCAGCAGGACAAATCAGGCTGAAAGCAGTGATGTGGGAAAAAGCTAAGGTTTGAAGTAATCAGCCGAAGGCCAAATGCGAAGGAACTTGTGAAAAAATGTATGGATGGTCATATCTAGTGTCACGAAATCTGTATTCGAGAGCCTTCTTTGCAAAGTAAGTTGGTGACTCTTTAAGCGGAGGTGGTTTACTAGCCGACGAGCAGGTCCAAAAGCAATCAATGGTGTAGGGCACAGATCAACGACTCACAACATGTTCGCAGATATTACATGTGTAGAAACGGTCGCAATTCATATTTACGAACTTTTCTTAAAGTACTGCATCCTCCGATGGCCTAGATGTGGTGTGGAAAAGATCTACGGTCCAGGTGAACTTTGACAATATTACTTGTGCGGTAACTGGGCGGGACAAATATTTGCGAACAATTAACGAGACACACGGTTGGACGGCTAGGATCTGAGCAGGAATCGGATCGATGACATGCAAGGTTTCTCAAAAGTCAAAAGCGCTGGCAAGCTGTCAGGTGGCCGAATTGGAAACCACGAAGAAAGGTGGTAGGAAAGGTCAAAGGATCTAGCGACAGAGGATCAATCTGGCCAACGAACGACCGACGTGGCTCCTCCATCTTCGTAGCTGGAGGGGCGATATGGCAGGATAATATTATAAAATACCAGCTTGCACAGGGATTCTCATCTTGTATGTTGAAAGGCGAGGAATATCGATCCATGGTCAACCAACCCAGGTGTCAAACAGCCAGTTAGGCCACTCTTTTCCTCTATGAACTTTTGTAAATGGCGGGCTCCGTAGGACCTTCGGGTTTCTAATATTTCAAGATAAACAACCGGATAGAGGACAAAGACAGTGACATTTTTGACACCATGTTCCTTAATAGTACCCTGGAAGCCGCCAAAGAAAAACTAGAAACCATAAGATCCTAGGGTAGAGATATCCACAAGGTCTACCAGTATTCCTTTCACCTTTTTACCACTAGTCAGACCCCAAATTGTCTTGAGTTCATAGATTGGTGCTCCGGCTATTGTTCCCCTGGCCACAGGGCGGTCATGGACGTTGTAAAATCAAATATTTTGTGTTACATAGATGCCCCAACCATCCGAAAATCCCTAACCATGCCTGAAGATTTCTGCCAAAAGTCCCATAGTTATCAATTAGAAGCCCTAATTTAGCATTTTCGAAGAGACCCAGACAACCTCAAGGAGAGTTTTTACCATGCCTCCCTACTCCCAAGTGTTTCTGTCCTAGCAGACTCTTTCCCTGGTGAAGCCAACTTGTTCACAGAAGAATCTAGATATGTAATCTCGATGATGTCCCAGTTTTTAGGGATGGACACCGACCATGATATAAACGAACCCTTGATTATCCTTCTGTTCGTTATCAATACCTGTCCCCTTGAGCCATCCGACCCTAATTTACCCCCCTGTGTGCCTGTCTAAAGTTTGACGAAGCCCTAGCAGAAAGTATCCGTTCCCAACTTGTGGAGTTTCCTAAGACTAGGTCTTTCAGGTTCCAATCCTATTTGTTAAAGATGTTCTTGGTAGCCAATGATGAAAACCTACAGGTCCCAGAGCTGCATATTACCAAAGAGATGTATTCTGACTACAATATGTTCATGAATGGCCTCATGGCTATGGTTTACTTCTTGTTTTTTCAGAAAAGATTACCTAGAGTAATACCAGAGATGAAAGACTTGTTGCAACCGCCAATGGAAAAAGGGGTAGGAGATTGGTTTTTATTGAAGCAGGGAACTGTAATCAAAGTAGATGGGTTTTCCCATGCCCCATATGAGCTGCCTACATTCCTCACCCCCAGGATATTCACCATGGAGTTTGTAAGACAGAAGCTAACAGTTGAATGTGAACGCTTCCTAGATGATAAGAAGGCATCGGACATAAATTTTCCCTGGACAGTAGGATCCATCATGGTTAAAAGCAGAGCATCTCTCTCAAGCCTTCAACAAATAATGAAAGACATGGGATTCCCCTCCAAGGAAGCAGTGAATTATGACCCCCATCACATACTTTCAGAAAGAAGGAAAACAACAAATAGAAAGGGGTATGAACATTTTGAGCTGGATGGCATGGCTGAGAGGGAAAACTGGCTGGAGTATATTGAGCAGGGACAGATGGGCATTGACCCCCCAGAGACTTACCAAACTTTGGCATACCTTTTTGAGGAAGGCTCATCTTTAGCACCTAGATCATCTAGTAAAGATATAGCAGTGCAAATGGTTTTTCCCCTAGTAGCCATCCCAGAAAAGTCCAATCAGCAGGAAATCAACAGTCCAATGGATGTGGATAGTGACCCTGAAAGGGCCTCAAAGAGGCAGAAAATAGAAGAAGCTGATCAACAGGTGGAAAAGATTCAAGAAGAGAAGCCACATAAGAAGCAGGTCAAGTTTCGAATGCCCCATTTTGAAGTCAAAGAACATGTTTTTGGCAAACCACCCAAGGGACTTGCAACACTGAGCATGACCAGAGCAGAGTTGCTAGAGGGGTATGAGGAAAATCCAGACAACATTGCAGCAGAGACAAAATTATATGAAGAAGTAAGGAAAATATCTAAGAAAAGCGTAGCCTTGGTGGCCAGCAGAAATTTGTCCCAGAATACTCTAAACCTGGCTTTGGCCACTAAAAACAAAGCTACTGAGTTAAAGGTCAATCTGGAAGATATCCCAAATCCTGACATAATAAACCTGCACAAGGAAACAGGTGAGGTTATATACAAAAAACTACTGAAGGGTGCCTTATAATTGTCTAAAGTACAATCAAACAAATCTAAGGTTCAAAATCAATTAAGGATAGAGAAGGCAGAAAGCAAATCTCTAAAGGGATAGGTGAAGAAGATCCAAGCTCAATTATTAGCTTCTGTGACTGAAGAAGCCAAGAGAAAAAACATACAAGGGCTGTTGGATGGGAAAGATCAGGAGATCCTGTCCTTGAGAAGGAAGTTAAAGATGCCTGTTTCCCAATTGGTAAATGCCCTTGAGATGGCAGAACTAGAGGAAGAGAAAGAAAAATTAAAGGAAGAATTGATTGACTGTAAGGCCCAGCTAGTGGATCTAGGAGAAAAAGAGAAGCAATTGCAGCTTAACATAGCCCTTGTAGCAGCTAGTGAGAAAGTATGGAAAGCCCAGTTTGAAGAACTGGAGATGAAAGTAAAGGAAAATGAAAAAGAGAAAGAAATGGAGGTCACACCCTTAATTGAGTCTGGAGACTTCTCCATAGTGGGGCAGATAGACAATTCCATCCTAGAAGATGTTGAAATGATCAGATTGAGAAAACAAGTAGCTAACCTGAAGACTCTAAAGGACAATGCAGAGAAGGAAAAGGAGGCTTGGGAATCCAAGTACAAGGGAATGCAGGTGGATCTTGACAGGTTAAAGGAGCAAGTGATAGGACAGAAGGTACTGCAGGAGACTCAGAAAATCATCTGGGATGATGTCATCCAGCAAGTAGACGACCTAAGGCCTTATTTGAAGTTCATAGTGGATAAGGAAACCGTGGTAAGTTTGGCTAAACAGGCTATAGCAGTGGCCAATGAAAAGCTTAATAAGAAGCCCTCAGATTATGCAGAAAATGCAGTGGAGTTTCTGAGTGGTTTGTCAGAGGAGTAGGCTGATATAGCAAGCATAAAGGATAGGGTAGCCACAATTATATGGGCCAAGAGAATAATTAACAAGCATCAGCAGTGAAGATCACCCAGTCTGGGATAGACATTCTCTCAAATCAACTGAGGCTGTTCAAGGAGGCATTCGACCCCTTATTCAAGAAAGGACTACCTATGTTCTAGGAGGAGAATGGAACCATGTTATCAAATGAGGAATACAAGGTTAAACTATGGGATTGCAGGGAAAACCAGGAGGATTTTGCAAGGATGGATCAGCCTCTGATAGGTCAGATCGTAGCTGAAAAATTGACAAGGGATTTCGAATTAGCCTCAATGTTCGGGGGATCCAGGACACTGCACGCTGGTTATTCTTACAAAGAACACACAGAGCTGAGAGTGTTAATTAAGGAGCTCGCCACCCTGGACCTACCCTCAATTGACCAATGGAAGTCCATCGAGAAGTATGGCAAGGGGAGAATCAGGACAGGTGCATGAGGAGTTTGAGGTTATTGCAAATTTTTCTACTAGTGGGAGCATTCGGTTAGTAGGAGCGGCCAGCTAGAAGAGCATCTCCAAGATCAGTTTTTGTATTTTTGTTAAGTATAGGCGGTCATATAGTAAAAATGACCTGTAAATGTAAAAGGCCGTTGAGCCGATTTTGCCACCTCTCTCTCATGTCTGTAATGGCGAATATGCATCGATTAGGTGTCAATAGGTTATAACTGTTTTCTATTCAAGAGAAGGCCGAGCTTGGGGCTCAAAGACATCTATAAATTAAATGTAATCAATGGCAAAGGGGTTGAAAATTTCGAAGCCCGAGTGTTGCTCTGTGGTTGAACAATTTTGAAGCTATTTTAAATAAAGTTGGTAGGCCTTGTAAGCATTTCTGTTCAGAGATTCATGTGTTATTTGATCTATAGTCTATTCTTTCTTTCTCCCATGTGAAATGTGTTTCTTTCATTGTCAATTCATTTTTTCATGCTATTTCAGCAGCAACCTTTAACGAATGAAAAGGTTTTAATTGCATTGTCATCTAACACAAGCAAAAAAATTTCATTTGAAAACGTAACAACATAGAGCAGCAAATTATGGATGCAATAGAGGTTACATTTCAATGCATGCTAACAACGAATACATGCTACTACCTAACAGACTATGAAAGGCATTATATAAGGTATTTTTTTGGTAAAGTCAATTATACATTCTCATGAATTCCAACAACTTAAATATATCTTGGTAACATATGCAGTTAACAAATAGATCAGATACATTTCAATGGATATATTTCACGCCAGATGCAACCGTGAAGGTAAAGAAAAAACCTGTATTCGTAGTTTGGTAATATTCCATTGAGAAGTAGCACAACAATTTACATATTAAACTTAGGAATAGTGAAGAGACAAATCGCACTGGTCAATATAGTCAAATAGATTCAAAGACATTTTTTTGTTAGAATATAGATAAACTAAATTTCAATGAAAATGGAGTCTTAGCCTGATGGTAAAGAAATGGTGTTTCATACTCCACTATGGCGGGCTGTTTCACTTGCACAAGCACAAGCAAGGCTACTTGTGTATGGAGTTACGTGCAGGCCCTGTGCGTAATTGGAGAAGTAGATTCTTGTAAATAATCTGTACTCCACTATAATATGGAAATAGTAGTTTTGCTACCTGGTTAGTTGAAAGCTATCAAAAAGATGAAAACAAAACTTGAAACTAAATTGCAAAGTCAGTCTTAAGCCCTCTTCCTGAAAATAAATAGTAAAATATTGATAAGCTATGATTCACGAATACTAAGCCTAACCTCTTCCTTAAAACAATGATTTGTTGGGGGTCCATGTGCTTACCCAAACAATATACGGATGAAATGACTCCGTTCGTCGGATGATTCATCCAAAGGCCAATAACCCCCAAAAATTAAAATTTGCAGAAACGACAATAAGATATATAATTGACAAATTTGTTATGGTGATAACTTACAAATATGCATTAGAGAACGATACAAATTGTCATTATATTGCTTTCCATTGTGAAGACCTACATATATCATGACAAAATGGTATTTTCATATAAGTGATTGATAGATATGTAAAAAAAGGCATAACATATATGAAATTCTAAAAAAACAAAATGAAAATACCTGAATGAGCTTCTCTTGGTTTCAAGAATATCTTATTCTCTACTAAACAGGGCCAACCACTTGAAGGTTGAAGCTCATATGGCCCCTCCCCCCCCTCACATCACTCTCAATTCCCCACACCCAATCTATCTACTGTAAAAATATGTGCATGAAAGGTAAATCCAAGTAATAATATGCATAAACAGTAGCAAAACAAAAAATATATGCATGAAAGGTAAATCCAAGTAATAATCTAAGGTATAAGTTTTTACAGATACAACTTAAATGAGAACTGATAAATAAATCATGCATGCTACTTATTGAACAACATCCAACCATGTGCCTTCACAATCTTGTCAAACATAATTCATGCCACCATCACCTACAACTTCATCCTCTTTGCATTTCGTCCCTTCAAAATCTGCAACACTTGATAAATCTGCATACTCCAAATCATATCTATTACAATTTCTTGATCCCTTCAGAGGGCATGTCAAAACTACACACCAGTCATTCTCTATCGGATCTTGTACATAAAACACTTGTTTTGCTTCTGATGCTAGAATAAATGGATCATCTTGCAGTCTATCCTTACTCAGGCATCTCTTCAGATTCACCATGGTGAAACCAATTTCATCAACTTTCATTCCATTCTTCTTGTGTACATCTATACAATCACATTTGAACAATGGATACTGCACCAAATAATAGTCCAATAACATTATTTCTTGAATCACTCCATAATATGTTGTTGTTTGATGTATAGGGTTTTTATCCTTTGCACTTGATCTCATTATTGTTTGTGCATCTATGCACACACCACTATTTTGGGTGGCCCTGACATTTTCTAATCTTTTAACATGAAATCTACACCCATTGATTAAGTAGCCATCATACTTAGTCGCATATTTCCTTGGTCCACGTTCCAACCATTTAAGGGTATCAGAAATATTTTCTTTTCCTTCCACCTTGAAAATTTGAAATGTCATTAGAAAACCATGCAATTTCAAAATATATTAAAAGAATCTCACCTTCATACATCATAATAGTCTTGATCAATGAAGTTCAATTAAATCTAATATGAAGAACATATGATTACCTGTTTTCTTAACCAATCACTAAATTGTTGGTTGTGGAGCTTTTGTAGTAAGACTTCATCTTTTTGGGCTTCGATGTTACTATTGGCAATTTCTGTCAAGTGCATCCTATTTTCAAGTAATGTCAATAAACAATTTATGAAAAAATTGCGATATATTATAATAAAAAATGATTTCATAAGTATGTGCTTATTACTTACTCTATCCAAGGTTGAATTTCATCTATGTTGTGCAAGACCCATCTGTGGGCTTGTAACAAACTAGTTTTATCTAATTCAATAGAAGTTTCACTAGATAAGGCCTTCCCATATTGTCCAACCTCTCCTTCTTCATCGTCCCAAGCTTCATTTCTACTAGGCATGCTTTCAATATAATCCATACCTTCAACATATCCAGCACAAAATTTTATGGATTCCTCCACAGTGTAGTTTTCAGCTATGCAGCCTTCGGGCCTTCTTATTTTTCACATAACTTTTGAAAACTTTCATGTTCCTAGAAAAAAACACACAATTTGTAGAGAAATCAAAAGTATGAATAAAGAGTTGCTAGTAATGTATCATTATTATATGCACATAAAATGCTGGAATTTATGTGGATTTGCACTTAATAACATTTAACTGACCTTTCAAAAGGGTACATCCATCGATATGCAACTGGTACACAATAACGTATCTCTCACACCAAGTGTACAGTCAAATGTATCATTATATCAAAGAATGAAGGGGGGGAATATTTTTTGAGTAAGCAAAAAGTTTCCACAACATCATCTTGTAGGTTATCAAGATCTGTTGGATCCACCATTTTTGCACAAATTCGCCTATAAATGAAGCAAAGCCTACAAATAGTGTTTCGAACTGCTTTTGGTAACACATGGCGCAATGCTACTGGAAGGATTTGTTGCATGAGAACATGGCAATCATGTGCTTTCATACTATGAAGCTTGAGATCTTTCATAGATACATGATTTCTAGGGTTTGAACTATATCCATCTGGAACTTTTAAGGTGAACAAAACACAACAAAGAATCTCTTTCTCCTTTTTTGAAAGAGTGTGTGGTGTGGGTGGAAGAAATATTTTTTTTCCTTTTTGTTGTGGCCACAGAGACCTCCTTATACCCAACTATTGTAAGTCATCACGAGAATTTTTCCCATCCTTTGATTTATCTTTTATATCTAGAAGGGTTCCTTAATTTTTTTCGCATACATTTGTTTCTACATGCATTAAATCTAAACTGTGATGCACTAGAAGTTTCTGCATCCAAACGTATAAAAAATCAATGAATTATAACATCTAAGAAAAATTAAACAATATATTCATATTAAACACAATGAAATCCTTCAAGCATCATGCATTTTAGGCCTTAAGTTAATGTGTGCACATACCTCCCAATATGGTAAATTGAATAGAATTGACCTTTTCTTCCACACGTCATTCTTCGAATTTTCACTTTTTTTAAATTTCTCTTTCTTTTTGTACTTTTAGTCTTTCCCCATTTCTCTTCCCTTCCTTTTGTTTCTGTAAATATATTTGACACTTGTACAATTGTAGGTGCAATTAGATGCTCAGACTTCCCATTAAATGGTCCTTTTTGTGAATGATACTTATGATTTATTGGAAGATATCTCCTATGTCCCATGTACACACACTTCCTACTACATTTGAGATACATTGAATCTGTGTTCCTTCCACATATAGGGCATGCGCAAAACCCTTTAGTTGTGCAACCAGCCATATTTCCATAAGCAGGAAAGTCATGGATTACCCACATCAATATAGCCTTCATATGAAAGAATGAATTTGAATGAGCATCGTATGTCCTTGCCCCTTCATTCCATGTTAGTTTTAGTTCATTTACCAATGGTTCCAAATAAACATCTATGTCATTTCCTGGTTGCTTGGGACCAAGTATGAACAATGACAACACACAAAAGCTCCTTTTCATGCATAACCATGGCGGAAGGTTATATGTGATTAGGTACTACTGGCCATACACTGTAACTACTACTCAAGTTTCCAAAAGGATTAAATCCATCCACTGCCATTGCAAGTCGTACATTGCGAGGATCGTTGGAAAAATCAGGCCATTTAGAATCTATAGTTTTCCATGCCGGGCTATCAACTGGGTGGCGCATTATTCCATCCTTGCATTCTCATGATGCCACCTCATTTTCTGTGAAATATATGTAGAGCTGTAAGAAAAACATAAAGAATCATATATGCATTGCACTACTTAGTAGATTAAAGAAGATGATTTTATAGTAGGTTGGTATTACATGAAGGTGTTTGATATAATGGAATTATAAGAGTTCAAAATCATACCTGTACATTCTCTTCAACCTCAGCACTATAGGGAAATACCTTAGCACTTTGGCCGGGACACTAGTACACACCTTTTCAGAACGAGCATCAACTTTCCATCTTGATTCGCCACATGTTGGGCATTCATTTATTTTTTCATATTTTCCCCAATATAAAATGCAATCATTGTGGGATGCATGTATCATTTCATAGTCCAACCCCAATTATTTAATCAAAATTTTTGCAACATATGTAGATTCTGGAAGTGTATTTCCTATTGGAAGCATTTCTCTTTGTAACTTCAACAACTGGGTGAAACTTGCATTAGACCATCCATTTCTCACTTTAAGGTTGTCAATTTCACAGTGGCTGATAGCTTACTGAAACTAGTGCAACCTGGGTACAATGGTGCCTTCACATCTTCAATTAACTTTAGATATTGATTGAAATCATTTTTTTCTTCCATTGATTCTGCTTGCCCATTTTCACAATTCACATCTGGATTTTCATTATAATATTGATAAGCATCATTCACCATTTCGACCATATGATCATCAACCATGGTTTCCTCATTATGATCGTCATTATCAAGAACTTCAGTATCATTTGTAAGCAATGTTGCAAACTCATCATTCTGATTATCATATTGATGTCCGACAATGTGTTCGTCACCATGTGTAATTTCTGGAGGCAAATCATGCATCTTTGTTGTGTGGAATTTCTTTCTCTTGTCAAATATATAGTCCTGAGTAGGAACTCTCTCTCCATGGAAAAACCAAGTTTTATATGAACTTGTTATACCATGAATCATCAAGTGGTCTTGTACTTCCTGAAACGTCAATACTGCAACATTGCAACATTTTTTACAAGGGCATCTTGTGGTGTTATTATCCTCTGAATTCCTTTTTGCAAACTCTATGAATTCTTCAACCTCGCCTTGATATTCCTTTGATATCCTACATAGAACCAATTTGCACATCAAGTAAGAAAAAACCACTACAAATTACAATGAAGACATATGTTATAAAATATCATATTGAATAATCAAATATAAAAAGTATAGCTCGTTTTCAAATCTGTCCAATCCCTTTTTTTGGCCATTTGAAAATAAAACCAGCCCAATTTCTCAAATTGGATCCTTGAGAGTTGGCCTCTCAACTTCGTTCCAATATACGGTTAGGAATATTCATGTAGTACACCCATATGCTTTCCAAAATAGCGTTTACCAGCACATGACAATAATATATTACACCATACAAGCTTCCACCTTATAATAACCAAATCAAAACATCAATTACATAATATTTTGGTTTTATATTAAAGACAAGATATTTAAGATTTAAACCCATTAATATAACTCTAAAGATAAAAAACAAATTTGCGAGATCTAATGGGTTCCTCCCCATTGGATATTGCGCTCGAAGATTGGAGGTACAAAGGTCACGTTTACGGAGTGCGATGGTTTATAAGGCTAATCAGCTTGACATTAACAGTCCCTTAATACTCCCACCACCCTGCAAATCCGACGTCTGCCAAGCATGAGTCAGCTGGATACAACTGCAACCTCCAGAAGTATCGACTGTCACCACCAGGTACTCGTTCATCGTTTATCAACCCTTTTGTGTTTTGTAATTTATCCAATAGACAGTTCCGCCATGGCCTTGTCTCTAAAAATCCTTGACCCATCCGAGGAGATCATCTGCGATCGAATTTACGACGCTTATGATCCTCGTTTGCGGTTGTCCAGTGTCAGTGATGCCCAGAATGCTTTGTTGTCACCTTCCGGAGACCAGTCGGAACTGTTGGCAAATTTAAAGTCATCCTTAATAGGGTTCACATTAGAACAATTGCCCCATTTCCTAGATATTGTCCAAAGGGTAGCCTCCAATTATTCCGCCACTGGGAAGGCCATCTTAGATGATACCCACTCCCATGTCGTTTGCAGAATTACACAAGAAGCTATCAGGGCTGCCTTGTGTCTCTCTGAAGCCCAATGTCAGGCCCTGATCCCCTTCACTGAATCAGAGGTTCTGCAGGTGTTCGGGAAAGCCGACCTAGAATCCCAGAATAAATTTATCTAGACCATTTTGAAGACCCCAGTTCTCTCAGAGACCCTTATCACCCCACTCTCCTCCGAATTGTTCATAAATCTTGTCGTATCAGCCATCTCCCTCTTGAGTCAAATCCTAGGTCTTGATAGTGATATCATGGTCTCTAAAGTAATGATAGGCATTCTCCTTTCCTTGAGTCAATCTAAAGCAGGAATTAAGTTCGATGATTTCTTGGCCGGAGAAATCAATTCTCAGCTTGAGAAGTTTGATTTGGATAAGCACTTTAGATACCAGGTGTATCTATTTTCCATCATAGTCAGTTCCAACCAGCAGAACCTTGAGGACATGGATCCATAGGTGTTCAAAGGCTGGCCCCAGTCTCTCCAGAAGATCCAGGACTGGTCTTACACCCTGTTCAATGACAGAATTGTCCTCAGCATCTCCAAACTATTCAACCCTAAAGAGAAGAGGATATCAAAATAAATGAAGGCTGCCTTGCAGCAAGAGGGTATTGGATATTGGTTCCTAATGCAGAAGTATTCAGTTATCAGGGTATATGGTTTTTCGGCTACCCCTTTCATGCTACCAGTTTACCTAAATCCCTCAGTATTCACACTAGAATTGATTAGGCAAAGGATATTTGTTGATGAGGAGCATTTTACAGTTCACAGGAAGAACTCTTGGATCAAATACCCTATTAATTTCGGGCCCTTCGTTGTGAAGAAGCCAACAACGTTACAAATGGTGGAGAAAGTTTTGAAGGCCATGAAGTTTTAGGGGACTCATGCACAGAATTACGATCCTAAGGGGATCATTTCCCAGAGGAGGGTCGAGGTGCAGAGGTCAGTATTTATTCACTCCACGATACCCAACTTGTCCCAGGATGCAAATTCTCTTGCCTATGATTTTGATTGGACTCCTGCAGAGAAAATTCAGGATCCTAAAGAAGTGCAAGGTACGGTCCTAGCTACTCCCTTGCCCCTAGATGGTGATGGTAGTAGGAGAAGGTCTTGGTCAGAGGTGGAGGATATGGAATGTGATGAAAAAAACCCTAGCAAGAAGCCTAGGATAGATGTAGAGGAGGACGTAATCAACCTGGAGCAGAAGTTTAATTTTGAATCTGATGCCCTCAGGAAAGTGATAGAGGAGGAGCTTGTTTCAGTAAAACCTAATGGGGGAAAGGTTGGAAATCAGATGGTGATCGCCCAGACACTAGTGTTTGCAAAGCCAGCCACTACACACTCACAGAGAAATCCCCCATGAACCACATAATCAATCAAGAAAGGGGGTGAGGAGTCTCTACTCAATTATCAAAAGTATTCTTTTGCCTCCGCTGTTGAAGGGAAATTTAATATTGAAAAGCAAATGTTGATCACCTATGGGCAGCTCAAAGAGAAAATCCGAGGCTGAGACTCGGAATCAGTCCAAGAAGCTAAGGAAGCTATCAGGAAGCAAAGTCTCTTTCACTACTGCTAGGAATATTACAACAAACTCCCTGAACCTAGCCATCGCTAATGAGGAAGGAGTTTCAGAGGTTGAGTTCAAGATGGATGGGTTCTCAATCCCAAATAAGATTGTGTTCCATAAGGGAGATAGTGATATCATCTATGCCGATCTGACTAAGGAGGCGTTAGCCCATCTCAGGTCCTAGAAAAGGGTGGTTAAACTGGATACCCAATTGAAGCAGAAAAAGGGAACAAACAAGGCCTGGAACGTGCAGGTGAAACTACTGAATGACCAAGTGGTAGACCTAACAGCACAGAACGCTTTACAACAGTCCCTTGCATCTGAGCAGCCAGTGGCAACAGAGCAGCCTATTTTACTAGCTAAGCCACTGGCCAAGATACAGGATTACAAAAAGAAAATCAAGACACCTATGAAAGACATCCAACTACCTCCTTAGACTGTGCAGTTACAAGGGGATATTGAGACATTGCAGCATGAAGTTTTGGATCTGAAAGGCTTCCTTGCTGTGCTAGAGGCTGACAAGCACACATGGGAAGAAGAGAAGCAAAAGATGCAGAAGAGAATTGATGAATTTAATGAGTATAGCACCCCTGAGGACAGATCACCCACTACTCCAACAATCAAAGATATGTTTAAAATGTCCCTGAAGGACCTGGAAATCACTCAATTGAAGGAGGCCAATCAAGAGCTCCAACACAGGATCACTGCTAAGGAAAGTGAAGACTTTGCTGAAGAGATTAGGACACTCAAAGAGAAGGCAGCCAGGTTTGAGGAAAGGGTCATAGGCTGAATTCCCTTGCAAGGGGATAAACATTTGCTTTGGGATGCAGTGATAAAGGAGATGCCCTCATTAGAAAAGCATTTGGTCATGGTGGATGAGCATAAACATGCTACTATGGTAGCAAGCAGAAGATGTAAAGCCCTGCAGGAAAGTCTAGTACAAAGGCCCAGGGAGGATGCCCAGAAGGAGATTACTGTTATGAGCTCATCCTATGGGGACGAACTAATTGCCCTGGGGATTAACGACAGGATATCAGTTCTGGTGGCAGCAAGGAGGATGATCACAAAGCACAACATGTTGCAGAATGCACTTACTAGGATTAACATTATTCAACAAGGGGTAGAAAAGTTCAACAAATTGTTCTAGCCCCTGTTTCAGAAAGGATTGCCTGAGTTTTGGGGTCCAGAGGGGAAGTTGATCCCTCGGAGCAAATATGTTGAACCGGTGAACCAGGAAAGAGTAAACCATACAAAGTTTGAGGGTATGAATGGTGGGATAAAGGGAGAGGTAATCATAGATAAAATCAGTAAGGACTTTGAGCTTCTTGCTCAATTCAGGACTGTCAAATCAGATCTCCCTGCTATTGGCCATAAACCCCTGATTGACCTGGATGTTCTCCTAAAGGATCTATTTGAGATGGCCACCCCTATAGATCAACAGTGGTAAGATATACATAGACTGAGAAATCATCAGCTTGTAATGCCCACCAGTAGCTAAGTCAGTCGTAGTCTATTAAAAATATGCTCGAAGTTGTCGTTTTCATCAAGCGAGCCAGAAATCCCCAGATGTCAAGATTTCCCTTTTCGATTGGTCACGCTCAGCACAACGTGTCTTCCCGAAATGTTTTTTGGGCACGGTGCATCTGCCACATCCGAGTTTTTTAGGATTTAGGACTTACTTTCGGGTTTCATTATTGCAATGTAATTGATTTTGATGCCCTGTTTCGAGATACGTCTCGGGGGTAAATGTCACCTCTACAGAGGAGGAAGGGTTCGACTTTCATTTTTTACGCCTCTATGCTTGGACTGTAGCTTTGTAAACTTTCTTGGAAGTGTTAATGAAAAGTTTTTTTTTGAGTTTCCGAGATTCATCACATTGTCCATATTCAGTTTGTGTTTCCTGTTTGCGTCAATTTCATATGTGTAAATTCTTCTAATGTTTTCTAGAGAAACCCATGACCTGTCTTGAGCCTGCTAAGGGTTGTTGTGACATGTCTTAGGCCTACTAGGACTGTCGTGACTGGATGAAAGTGCCTTGAGGACTATTATGAAGGTACCATGACCTAATGAGGGTTACTAAGGGTGTCGTGAGGGTGTGTAAATGTGTTGGCTGTGATCTGTTAGTATGGATGGCAGTCTGTGAGGTCTAGTATGTGGGTCGCTACCCTTTATTGGACCGGGAGAAGTTGCAAGCCTTGAAACACTTTTCACGTGCGCGATATTCTATGGGATGTGCTCAATAAATTTTGGAATCCACCATTGATTTGGTGGGGACATTGATTGAACTATCAGAAAGCCATTTCGCTGTGTGAAAAAGTAAGTTGTACGAACACTCAGGCTTGCAGCGAAATTGATCGATGACGGGGAAGAAGCATTTTGCGGAAACTCTATTCCCGCATTCCGGAAAGAATTCTGCTGCAGAAGACAGTGAGGGAAGATTTTGTTTCGGATATCAGATCTTGATTTTCGTAGCGCTAACAGTGAACAGTAAATGAAATAGAGATATCTTTGCATAAATAACAAGGAAAATAAACCCTAAATATCATATTCATATAACTTTGAGTTTACAATGACTGTAACAGCAGCTCTAAGGTGGACAAACAAATTTGAAATTACTTTAACTCTAACCTGTAGCTTCCTGGGCATGCACAATGATTTATGGAAGTGAGCTGGCCTTCTTTGGTGTCTTGATTTTTCTTTGGTGTATGCAACAACCCAAATCGTCTTCTTCCCAGACTCCCTTCACTACCCAGAAACATTATGCACAGTCATAACAAGAAGGAAGACTACAATGAGAGTACCCAACAAAGCTGTAGTAGATTCCTGTAGGTGTCAATAACAACGCTATTGTAGATTGCAACTCCCTTTTTGGCTGTAAGGATATGCGCCCGACAAAAATTAAATCGTCCTTTCCAAACGATGTCATGGCCCACACAGTCCAAACTCAGCCAACAAATGAAGAATATGGCCTCCACAAGATGAAATCGGCCCCTTTGTTACTCTTTTTTTTCAAAAACATAAAAACCAAAAAAGACGAAAAAGCAAATATGCTTGAATCTTTAGCATCTTATATCTAGATGGGCCTGAAAAATTGTTGTATGTATAACCATGGCATGAGCCTATAATCCTAGGTATAATATAATATTGTTACTTGTTAGACTCACAGGAAGACCCCCTTGGGCTAAACCTTATTATAGATTATGGTATGGGGATGGCGCTAGGGTGTGCTAGTTTCTTATAATATTCTTAATTTACTTATTGCATAATCGTTTCTAGCTTCTATTATATTTCTTGTCAATGATTTTTATAACTTACATCGTAGGGAGGCTCTATGGGTTAAATAGAAATATGTTTCTAATGTGGACATATCCCAACCTTTAGACTAACTAATATATGTTGTTAGTATGATAGGAGATGAAGATGTTAAAGTTGTCACCACCATTTTAACATATTAATGTATTTTTAGGAGTTAGAATTGGCTTCGATCCCCTCATTTAATGGCTTGGAAGGTATGGGAAACTTCATTTCCTTTAGAGCTCAAAAAATCTCACTTGGGAGTGAGTAAATTACTCAAAGGTGCAGTGAAATGGCCATAACATTATTAGAGATTACTTGGTTCAATAATTTCATATGCCACTTGTCGTTGACTCTCCAATGACCTAAATAGAAATTCCCATGCAGAAATATGTAAAAACTATTACACTTCCACCACTAAAATGGTTCATTGAACAATGCAAATACATAAATGAGGTGGAGGCTCTAGATTGGCATTGCATGATATGTGGTAGATGTAAGGTAGGAATCATTGAAAATCGACTGGAGGGATATCTTAGCAAGTAATCAAATTTTAATTAGGAGAATAGTTTCAATGGTATAATACTGGTCTAAAAAACATAGGTTAATGGTTCAAATTCCTTTTATCTTTATAAGAATTTCATATGGTTGGAAGAGGTAATGATAAAAATTCTTAATATTTAAAAGGATTATATAGGTTCTTTTAGGATTTCTCCAAGTAGGACCTTAACCAATGTATTGATTTGTATAGGTTCTTTTAGGTTTTCTCCAAGTAGGACCTTAACCTTAACCGTATATCTCTTCTCATTATTCTAATATCCCTAGTTACCTAATTGATATGTTAATTAAGAAAGTAGATTTGTAAGGCATACCACCAGTCAAATTTTGGCTCATATGATTTCCATGAGAAGAGAGATCATAACGAGTCATAATTTTTTGAATGCATTTGATAGATCTCTTTTTTATAAGGCTGCAAGAAACAATAATGAGTCATATCATGCCAGTAGTTACAATTACTAGCATAAAGAGGAAATATCTTGTGTAGAATCATAAGAGAGTCTATGGAAATAGACTAATTTAGTACAATTATTTTATCCTTATGGTATCCTTACTTATTGGCATGGGACCTTGAATGATATATAAGTAATTTGATCAAGTAACCAGTAAATCCACCTAGGTATAAATGCAGTAGATACCAACTAGAAATAATACTATGTTTGGATGTAACCTTAACATCTAACCTCAGATGAAAATGACATCCCTTTTGTGGTAACCTAAAATTGATTACTAGTCATGCACTTCAATCCATTGAAACAAACTCACTATCCCCATCCTTCTACAAATAAACCTCACAATAAATGCCTTAGAAGCCATGCTTATTAAAGGTCTAACAATCATGTCTCCAACCACTAAAGCTAACCTCTTGAGGGGATATTTGTCCTTATAGTCAGAATATAGGAATTGTTATGAAGTTTCTGAGCATTAGTTATGGGTCTTGGGGCTCTAGACATGGTTAAGGAATGGAAACTAGGCCTTAGGACCTAAAGGAAGCTTCTAGGTATATATAGCTAAGAATGATATGTTGAACAACCACAACAGACCTTTCCACGATATCTTTGGCCTATGAGTGGGGTTTTGTGGCACAATGAGAATTTTAAGACTAATAATAGGTTCCAACACCATGGATATGGTTGGGGAAAAAAGAGTGCGACTTAGGTCCTAAAGGAAATTCCAGACATCTTTGGCTAAGAACAATTCCTACAATCACCACACATGACCTCCCAAGAGCATATTATTCATATAAGTGGGGATATTAGTGCCATTAGAATTTTTTGAGAACCTGGTATAGATATTGGGTTCCCTATACATGTTTGAGGGAGAAAAATTGGGCCTTAATAAAAAATAACCTTTTGAGAATCCATGGCCAAGAAGAACAACTTGAAAAAACACACATGGATTCTTGAAAGTATCTTTAGTGTTTGAGTAGGGCTGTCTATGTCATTAGATGGTTTTTAATAGTAGTTAGGGGTCTTGAGGCTCTATACATAATTAAGGAAGGAATCACATGTCTTATTCCCTAAAGGAATATTCTTTGAGGTATCCAAATCCATGAACAATATTTTAAAGAAACACACATCACTATTCTAGGATATCTGTAATGTCCCCGACCCCCTCGGTGCCCTTTAGAGGTGATGGGCGAGCTCCTTAGAATACAACCTGATAAATTTTTTTCTTCCAAACTATGCACTTTCGCATAGCCACAATAGCTTGGTCCGCAATCCGCATGTTGGAGTCAGAAGTCGGCACCCCAACGTGCCACTTCAAGAATAACACCTCTGACTACCACAATCCACGACGCGGGAGTCGGAAAGTCGGAACGACAAATACATGACGTCGAAGAAATACGCCTCCGAGTACTTTCACATTCCACAATCCATGACGTGGGAGTAGGGAAGTTGGAACACCCAATTCTCTAATTCTCCAAATCACGCCTCCGACTTCTATAATCCACGACGTGGGAGTCGGAAGTCGGAACTCCAAAGGTCTCAGCTTCGCAGAATCGCACCTCCAACTTCCATGATCTGCAATATGCACTACGGGTTCGGAAAGTCAGAAGTCGACCATATACCACTGTTAATGCCAACTTCTCAGGCTGATAAATTTCTCATCCTAAGTCCATTTTTGGAAAACTTGGTATCATATATTGGAAAGCTCTCGGAGATCCCCATGCAAGTGTATGATATTCTTCCAAACCTGCGAACTCTGAATTTTCCTTCTTCCAACCAAGGTGTTTCCCCAATCCTCATCCATACCTCTTTACCACTCTGTAAAGAGCTCTAATCCACTATGCCATGTCTCCTCCCTTCATCTGACCCACAGAGGGAACATGAACACAAAAGGGGTTTCTATTTCTCCCCAAAAGTCATGACTGAATTACATTCTGAACCTTTTGGGCCTCAACAAGACTTGGCCCTATTCATCATTGAAGAAATTCATAAAAACACATGGATGCATATGCATAATCAAATAAGCACAGCTGAATGAAACATGAACAATTAAACATTCAGAACACATAATTACTATGAGATGGAGTGGCTTATGGGTCGAGCAAACCGATCCCATAGCCTGCCTTATGAATTTCAGGGGTACCCATACTCCATTACTCTCATGGACTGAATTTCTCACCCAGTTCCTTACAAAAAAATTAAATGACGACTAGAATAGTCAAAGGGGTTCTCAAGATGACATATGGTATCCAGCTAGGGTCCAATCGCAAAACCCCCTAGTGACCTCTTCCTAGTGGATACACATAGCCCCCTCATTTAGTTGCATCCATAGCCAACCCCTTGGTATTTTTATTTGCATTATAATCATCTACATGTTTTTACAATTTCCATGGCTTACTAACACATGGATAGCACAACATAAAATATCATCCCTTCAAGGCTGAGAATTCACTAGTGGGGCCTTGGCCTTGAGCTCCACGCTAGGATTAATCGTACATCACATATGCACAATGTTTACATTACAAGTCAATACATCCAAAGGGTCCTAATTAGTATAGGTGGACTTGAATCTATTGAAATAAACTCATTGTCCCCATCCTTCTAAAAATAAACCTCAGAATCAATGCCTTAGAAGCCATGCTTATTACATTATTTAACTTCATGTCATCGACCACAATAGGCTAATACTTCCTTTCCTTTTGATGCATTTCTTTGGTTCCCTCCTTCCTTCCTTTGGTCCACCTACATGACTCCTAGTACCAAGGTCTTTCCCCTTTTCATTGAAAACCTTAGGAGAAAACTCGGGTGTTTTTTCTATCTATACCCAAAAAAAAGAAATTTAATTTACCAAAAAAAACAAAAAAATGAAATTTAATAATAAAAAAAAATGGGACCCCTAACATAACTTTTCAAATTCTATCTCCCGCGAATAGTTTTGCCAGGAAAGGGCGTCGTTTTATTTTTGCACACCATGAAAGCTGAAGCTTTGCTGTTGGGATATATTGAGGTGAACTGCATGAGGTGAACTACATGAGGTGTAACTTAAGTTTCACGGCATTCTTGTTCTGTGTTCTGCGTTATTGCAGGTATTTTATCCATGCTTTTGTGAAAACAACATAATAAATGAAAACATTATGTGGTTTCTTTATTGACAGAAATCAAAATAGTGGTTCCTCTGCTACAAAATTTTAAAAATTCTGTAAAAATTTTGGTTTCCTCTAGGGCTGACCGTGGATTGTGGTGGCTCTTCCTAGCTGAGACGTGGACTGTTGTGATTTTTTTGTGACCACTAGAGTTGGACTGCACTTTCCCACTGCTGCAAGACCGTTACCGTGTTCATCTTTGGGGCTTCCTGTGTAAACCTTGTCCTTCTTGCAGCCTCTAAGGCTGAGGGGTCTTCACTCTTGGAGACTGAGATATCTTGTTGGCTACTGTACCTGTCTAACCTAAACCCTAAACCTTTCTCTCTCAAATTATGACATCTGTTCCTCTTAGCAGATAGTCATTACAGATAGTCTTCCCATTTACTTTTGAAACTTGTTTAAACAACTTTCAGTTAGCAATTGAGTGATGATAGACTTTATTGTTTTGGTTATGCAGGCTTTGTACAAGTGGAGACATGGAGGTAAGTGATTGTTTGCGATTGAAGTATATCATCATTTTTATTTAATTAAATTTTTTTTTTTAACAGAAATGAGTAGGTTTTATATTAATAAAACTGTGGCTGAGCCACCCAAGAGGTTACATCTGTGAGTTCTTTGGAAAAAAAAAAATTCCCCATCACAGCAATTGGGAATACTACTTTAATTTAATTTAAATTGTTAAAACATATTAATTTGTACTTTAATAACAATCTAATAGGATATGGCTAATCAATACTCTAATCATTGTTAAAAAAACAGAGAAAGCAGATTATGACATGAAATAAAAAAATTCTGATTACGAAATTTCAAAAAGAACGTGTCAAAATGATCAAATGGGAAAGAAAGGGACATGCATCTCAGAAGGTAAATATTTAGAAATAGAACAATGTATTTCCTTATGTAGTATAATGCTTATTTTTATTGTATGATGATGTTAGGCATATGTTTAATAACATTCTTGGCTACAGTTACAAAGAAGAGGAAAATACAAACAATAGAAAAGAATATTACACCTTCTATGCCTTTGAATGACTCTACTAGTCCTAACAAAGAAGGAAATGACAAAGATACATTTTCATCTTTTCAGGAGGAGGAGCAACATGAACAAGGTAAGCCCATTAATTCATATTTTTCTAGTTCTTTATAAGTATAAATATTATGATTAAGAAATCCATAACACCTTTACGTGCCCTTATTTTATAGAAGACGTTCACAAAAAACCATGCCATATGGATAACAGTGTAGAAAGGGAAGATCCCTCGACACAAAAAGGGATGGAGTAACATGAAAAACAAGGTAAGCTCATTAATGTATAATTTTGTAGTTCTTCATAAATACAATTTTATGACTTAGAAATCCATAACACCTGTAAGTGCCCTTCTTTTATAGAAGTTGCTCACAAAGAACAATGCCAACAAGATATTAGTATACAAGGTGAATATCCCTCTACACAAGCATCGACAAAGAAAGTCAAGAAGAAAGGTAGAGGAGCAACTAAATGTGCATAAATCAATAACTTGGAGGAAAAGATCGAAATTCATATCAATGAAAGGAACCAACCAATTGGTCCAAACTCCGTGAAGCTATCTTCATTACTAGGTGTGCTCGCAAGGGAAATGGTTCCAATCAATTATTCTGATTGGAGGAAGGTTTCATATCAATTAAAGGAGGACTTGTGGAACATTATTAATGTGAGTATTAGAGATTACGTGTATTTGTTTTCAACATTTATATTTTTGGATGATTTTGAAGTTTATTTTCAAACGTTACATCTAAAAATGCAATTCTTGTATGTTGCTAGGAAAATTCATAACCCCCCCAGTCCTTAAAGAATATTGTATGAAATCCATTGGCCATAAGGAAAATAGTCATAGATATCGGTTGACCAAAAAATACTGTGACCCTTATGAGTCAGCAGAGGAAAGATTAAAAAATGTTCCTCCAATTAGGATAAGTGAGACAGTGTGGAGAGAATTCATCCTATCACGAGCCACCACTGAATTCCTGGTAAGGAAAAAGTTCACATATTATATAATCAAGTTTTTTAGAATGTCTATTGGCTCGTAATGTTGACTTATATATGTTATTTTCAATTGATTTCTAGGATATAAGGAAAAAAACAAGGAAAATAGAGAAAAGGAGAGGTACTTGCACACCTCTGGACGTCGAGGTTATCAACGGGTCGAAGATGATATATTAAACAATTGTGATGATATTTTATCCGATATGAGAAATATTAGCATATTTTAGTTTCATTTTAATGTCACAACTTAACCATATTATTTTACTTGTTGCAACTAGAAAAACTCTATAGCCTCTGGTGATACAACTACAAGCATTACTAGGGAAGACTTATGGAAGAAGTGCCATCAAAAGAAGGATGGCACTCCAATCACACTAGCTGAAGGAGAAACAATAGTATGTTCTCAACCTTTTAATTTAGATATTGATTAAAATTTCATTTTACATGTTGGAAATGTTTTCTTCTATGATATGATTTAATTGTATGTCAATGTTAGCAAAAAATTGAACAAGCACAAGTAGAAGTTACATCTCAAGACTTTGCATCTAGGGATGATTCCCTTGCCAAGGTAATAGGGGTTGATGCAAGAGGACCATGTTGTGGCATTGGCTTAGGATTTACGCTAACTAACTTGTTTGGAAAAAGTCCATACAAGGAGGCGCTAGCTGTAAGCCAAGCTACAGTGAAAGAAAAAACACAGGAAATCACATCTTTGAAAACAACAATAACTGAACTACTGAAAAGAGTATAAGATATGGAGAGAGGACATGTGGTCAAAAAAGAAAGTGTTAGTGTCCAATTCTTTACTCTTGTCTCAATATACATATTTTCACACTAATGATCTGACTTCTAATATCTGATTACTCATATAAACAGTGTCCTACTGTACAAAATGCTCATGATGAAATCACGCCTGTGGTGGAGGTTAGTTGTTTAATTATTATTTAAATAATATTTTATTTTCATCTTTTGAATATATATATATATATATATATATATATATATATATATTACAGTTTGTTTCCTTGATAGAGTAATATAGAGGACATAACAACCCCTATGAACAGACTAATACAAACGAAATTAACTTCAATGCATACTCCATTATATTCCCTGTTAAGTATTGATAAATTTAGTAATTTAGTTCAATTTTATTTTATTTTATCAATATAATAGAAATCATTGTCTATTGGGTGTAGAGTCGTGCATCAAAATATGACCAACATTCTGTACTGAAAACACCAATGGTCCCATCAAAACTGCAAATTGACAAAATGAAAACACCAATTCAGGTAAGATTGTAATTATTTAATCTAGGATCACCAATGTTTAAATTCTTATTTCCATGCATCTTACTTTGTCTCATTTATTTTCTGGGTCAAGATAATGCTAATGAGTTGACACCAACTTCCCAATTGGGGCTGCAAGGAAAGAAATGCTTTCTCATTGCATTAAACTCAAGGGTTAAAGTTGTAAGGGCGACGATACATAAGACTGACCCAAATGCAATGGTAAATTGTGTCCCTGTTGGAAAAGGCTATTATATTGTGAATTCGACAGAAATTTTAGATCCTCTATTTGAAAATATAGCTCTACCACGTCCCAATAGCGCATTAAGTAATCTAGCAAATGCTTTGTTGAGCTTCATTCCTTGGCACAAGGATGACATTGAACTATGTAAGTAGTGGTTATACTATGTGATTAGTGATTTCAGTGATGTTGTATCAACTGAGAATAGTTGATTGTATCAACTGAGAATAGTTGATCTATTGAATATTTATACTTACATCAGGACATAGTTTATAAATTTTTTGTAGTTCGGGATTAATCTTTACATTTAATTAAAATTTTGGGCACAAGTTACCATTATATGTCATGGGCACAATTTCTGATTTTGTAATACATCAGTATTATATAATCTTCGTTGCATGTGAAATGAGATGTTGTGTTGTGAATATGTGGAATGAGCAGTCTGTCTATCATATTTTCATTAACTTTTTTTTTTTTTGTAAATTAGTTTATCCTTCTATTGCTTTCTGTTGGGCCCTGGAAATGCCCCTTTTTGACCATACCTATTTCATCGTTTTGCCCAGTTACACCCTACTTTCATAAACCATATACATGCCTTTTTCCAGATTAATCAGCAGTCCTGACAAGGTATACATCATTACTATTTCATTTAATTAAATGCCTAATATTGTTATGGTTATGAATTCTAGCCTTCGATTTATGCTAACTTGTGTTGATTTCATTAAGTTAAGATCAAAGCACAAGTGTATCAGTCGCAATGCCTTGGGAAAAAATCATACGTGGTGCCAGCTGTTACTCTTCTGATTTGATTCCTCATATTTCAAGGGACATCGCATCCTTGCCATAGAATAGGAATTCCTGTCACAGAAAAGGAATTCCTTGCCATAGTTTATGCCATCAACAAATTTAGACACTACATTATTGGATACTCCACTTTTGTGCACATTGATCATCCTGCCATCAAATATTTAATGAATAAACCAATCACAAATGCTAGAACTAGATGGTTGTTACTGTTATAGGAATTTGACATCACAATTATTGATAGACCAGGAAAGGAAAATGTTGTTGCAGATTTCTTATGTCGACTTACTAACAATGATGACAATTTACTAGTCGAAGATTCCTTCCCTGATGAACACTTGTTTGCAGTATCAGCTCATTCCCCATGGTATGCAGATATTGCTAAATTTTTGGCTGCAGGTAAACTCGCAGCACATCTGTCGAAGAGAGAAAAAAGAAAAATCATACAACAGAGTGCTAGGTATTGCTAGATTGATGGACATCTTTTCTACACAGGGCCTGATTTAGAAATAAGAAGATGTGTTAGAGAAGATGAAATTTTTAATATCCTTAAAGCTTGCCATGATGAGCCCTATGGGGGACATTTTGCTGACAAAAGGACAGGTCATAAGGCTTTGAGAATGGGTTATTTATGGCCCACATTGTTTAGGGATGCAAAGAAGTATGTTCAGGCATGTGATAGCTACCAAAGGATGGGCCAACCCAACAGATTAGATGAAATTCCTTTGCAGCCACAGCTCGTGGTTGAACCATTTGACAGCTGGGATCTAGATTTCGTAGGGCCTATCAACCCCCCCTCAAAACAGAAAGTCCACATCTTGGTTTGCACAGATTACATGAACTAATGGGTGGAAGCTGTAGCCTTGGTTAAGGCTAATGATTAGGCTGTGATCAATTTCCTGTATGAAGAAATTTTTACTCGGTTTGGAGTACCCAAGGAAATCATCTCAGATGGTGGACCGTAGTTTGTGTCTCATATACTAGAAGCATTGTTACATAAATTTCATATTCAACATAGAATAACCTCACCATATCATCCACAGGCCAACGGCCAAGTGGAGAGTTCAAACAAGGTCATCGAGGCTATTTTGACAAAGACAGTGAAAAGTCATTGTAAAGATTGGGCTGAGAGACTTCCAGAGGCACTATGGGCCTATCGCACTACATGGCGTAACACCACTAGTTTTTCCCCATATGAGTTAGTGTATTGTAAGAATGCTGTTTTCCCAATTGAATTCGAAATCATAACTTTGAAAACAGTTGTAGAAGAAAACCTTGATTTATCAGAAGCACAGAGGAACCGACTGAATCAGCTTAACGAATTGGATGAAAAGCGCACAACAGTAGTAAATCATACAACTTTAATCCAATAGCAGTGCTCTAAATGGCATGATAGATTCATAAAGAAGAAAGTCTTCTAGGAAGGAGACTGGGCTCTGTTATATGATTCACGGTTTAAGAGGGATTTCAAAGGAAAGCTATGCACTCATTGGTTGGGACCTTATCAAATAGATCGAGTATTTGACAATGGAACAGTCCGGTTAATCACCATTGATGAAAACAAGACACCATTATTCGCAAATGGTCATCAGCTGTGACTGTATCACAAACCGATCTCAAGGGATGCTTTCATTTCACATGTTGCAGCTGATCCAGACTATCAGTTAATGCCAGGGCAGGGATTTTTCTCAACCCCTGTGAATTTTTAAGAACTGCAATATCCACATAATTTGTAAATAAATGATTTTTTTTTTTCATTCTGTATTTTATCTATTTTTCATTTTGCACTTGATCAGGTTTGTTTTGAATAATTGTGTGCAAGAATTAATTGGAGGAACAACAATCATGACTAGGCCAAACGATTGCAGGCACCTTACATTGTTTCCTGATCTAATAAATCTCTTTTGAAGAAGATGGATGATTTGCTAGTTTTCAGCAGCCAGCTGAAAATCCGCCTGTTACTCATTTTGCACAGTTGTGACTCCCTACCTTGCTCATTCTTCCGATTTTCGTAGTTGTAACCCCGCTATTTTCCATTCACTTCACTTTTTCAGCAGTTGCGACTCCGTTACTTTTGTGTATTTTGCCAATTTTCGCAGCTGCAACTCCAATATTTTTATTCCTTTCATTTTTCCAGCAGCCGCGACTCCGCCATTTTTGCCCATTCTGCCAAGACTAGCAGCTGCGACTCTGCCATTTTTTCCCATTCCGCCAAGACTAGCAGCTATGACTCCGCTATTCCCATTTCATTTTTGCTTTTTGTCAGCAGTTGCGATTCCGCTATTTTTGCCTATTCCGCCAAGTCTAGCAGCTGCGACTCCGCTATTTCCATTTCATTTTCTCCTTTTGCCAGCAACTACAACACCGCTATTCTTGCCTTTTCTCTAAATTTTTGCAGCTGGAACTCTGCCATATTTCTCCAAACTCTGCTCAAGTCTTCATTCTTATTCATTATCTGCAACTCCGCTAGATTGTTTTCATTTTGGAACAGTCTCGCCGCTAATGATCTGACCTGGCTCGAATTTAAATGATGACTCCACAACTTGAATGATAGTCTGCCAAGAATGAAGGAAATTATTGGGCCGTCTTGTTTTCCTATCAGTGTGAATGTACTTATCAGCTTGGTTGGCGGTGTCCAACTCATCTTGGCACACGTGTATTCTACGAGAGATGCGACTATGAAATATCATGCCACGGTAGAGTGGCGGCTTGAGCATTGATTTTGAAGGTACAGGTTCTAACTATAGTCATGATTAGGCATCTATTGACATCGTAAGCAATAATGGTTATACTTGTTATTTACCCCTCTCATCGATCCACAACAAATCAACTGAACCAAAATCACGTTTAAAGCTGTTACCCGTACTTATGATTTGACCGTCGTTTTATCCCAAAATTAATTGTGCCACCTTTCTAAAAAATGTTTAATTCAAACTTCGACTATCCATCAACCGTGTGTGCATGCAATCAGTTCGATGTTCGAAACTGTAACTGCTGTATTCATTACAATATTTCACAAAAAGTTCAGTGGTATGGGTATCCTTGTGATGTATGAGCCTTTAACAATAGAATCTCTGTATAAGAACAGAGATGTCTTTGCTATCTTTAAAGAAGCAGGGTAGACAGACTATTTTCAACGCTTGAATGGTTTTCATGAGGAAACAACCCTTGAATTTGCTCAAAACTTGACGAGCACTCATTCAGAGGTTCGAGGCATAAGGGTAGATGTTTTAGAGGTAATCCTGGCAGAGGTAATGGGACTTCCTAGAATCGGGAAGTGTTGGTTTAGTCAGAAACGCCATCACCCGACTGCAACTGAGGATTTCCTGGCGGCAGGGGAGAGTGTTCGACCACGGGGTAGAGGAACAACGCTGGAGAATCTTTCGAGTCCTTGGGACCAAGTTGTACTCTTCTTAAATAAATATATTACATGTGAAGGGAGGTACAGTGTTGTTTACATTTATGAATTTTCCTCCTACCACATTTACGTTATCGTAAGCTGCTAAATATTCCATACTATCTTCTTAGATCCTTGCAATGCATGGCTTATTATGCTAAAAGAGCTCAACACCCCTTATCATCCCTCTCAAATAATGGGCTAATTAAATTATTGATATTACGGGCCCTGGCATATAACAAGTTGACCTGGGGGCAACTTCTAGTTTGTCCAGGAGCACCCTATGAATTCTTTTCAAAGATAGTGGATGAGGACTAGAGTTCCTCAAACTCAGTTGGGGGGAGGATTGGAACACCGGAAGTTCGTTTGGAGGATGAAGAGGAGATAGATGAAGAGGATATTGAAACTGAGGCAACTAAAATCGCAACAGTAGAAGAGGAATGTTAGGCGAAAGCAGTAGCAGAAAGCAGTCTAGAAGCTCTAAATGTGGTGACCTTCCCTGAAATAAGAAGAACTTTAATTCGAAAGGAGGGATTTGGCCCTGTTTCTAAGGCGATAGGATTTTTTCTGCCTCAGAGGAGAAAATAAGAGCTAATAAGCAAAGGCCAGACATCCAGCCCAGCGAAAAGGAGAAAAATCAAAACGGCTACTACAGCAGAAGCAGGTCAATTTATTGGGGCAGAAATTGGGATTCCCATCTTAAAACCCTGACCACCTATTGATACACAAGAACCTACTGTAGAAGAACCTCAAATAGAGAATCTTCTATTTGAAAATGAGTTGTTAAAGGAGGAGGTGAAAGTGCTTCCTACAAAACTAGAAAAATGGAAGGAGACATGCAGGAAACAAGCAAAGATATATGCGAGTTCAATGGTGGAAGCTATAGACCAATTGGGGAATTTATCATCCATTCAGGGGAATGAAGGATAACTAGAAATGATATGCCCGAAATGTGGAGATATTTTTAATATGGTAGGGCATAAATTTACAGTAGTGGACCTAGCATTATAGAAACCCTCAGGAGCAAGACAATCAAAGGAATTATCCCAGGGCACAACCTCATTGTTTCAGGAACATTGAACCGATTCAGCAGGGCAAAAGAATCAAGAAATAGGACGCTGTTACACAAGAACCAACGCCCTCAAAATTTATTTTTTGTTGGAATTACAACTCAGGAAAAAGATGCTGAGATGTGGACATAAGGAAAATATATTGTTTCAGAAGGAACAATACAGTTTAAAATCTGGTGAGTTCCAATATAAGATGAAGCTACTAAGGGTAAGGAGAGGCTGTCACACAAGAACCAGCGTTTCCAATGGCTAATTGTCAAAATTGATTCCTTCAACTCACTTGCATAATATGAACGAGGATCAGAGTCAAGATCGAACTAATCGGCTGTTGCATGAGGACATGCAATTGGATAGTTGGGGGGAGATGTTGGGCCCTGGAAATGCCCCTTTTTTACCATACCCATTTCATCATTTTGTCCAGTTACACCTTACTTTCATTAACCATATACAAGCCTTTTTCCAGATTAATCAGCAGTCATCACAAGGTATACATCATTATTGTTTCATTTAATTAAATGCCTAAGATTGTTATGGTTATGAATTCTAGCCTTCGATTTATGCTAACTTGTGTTGATTTCATTAAGTTAAGATCAAAGCACAGGTGTATCAGTCGCAATGCCTTGGGAAAGAATCATACATGGTGCCAGTTGTTACTCTTCTGATTTGATTCCTCATATTTCAAGGGATAGCGCATCTCTCCACATGAAGCTGTAACAAGTCACTGGAACAGAGTATAGCTGCGATAGACAGGATGCCTCCCAATTTGTTAAACCGTTGATCCATTGACTGCCAGTGTAACAACATCCTTCACGATTAACGGCCTCATTCATTATGGCTGTAACAGTTTAGCTATAACTCTGCAGCACGAAATTAGTGGATCACGAACTGTATTTTGCATGTATAAATATGGGAAGGATTTCAAAGTATGGGGTTGGATAATTATCATTTTGTATGGGATGTAACAGAGGTTGATACTATGGATTACCATCTTTTAATGAAGAGCAGAGTTATTTCCATTTCTGTGTCTTAATTCGTGGTAGTTCACAGCGTCTCTGTTAGAAGGCCAGGGCCCGCCTTCTCATAGAGATTACCGAGTTAAGTAGGTAGTTAGATTAATTCATTTCATGTTGTGTGTTGTGGAATTGCATTAGGCGTATTTCTGATAGCTGCAACAGAGATTTATGAATGCATTTTTTATTGGTAGTTTATTCTTTGCATTACGAATAACTGCAACTGTGTGGTGTGACAGTCTACTGTGTAGGTTAGTTTGATTAATGCATGTGTGTTCGATAGCTGTTACAGCCAAGCTCAGCTCCAATTCATTTCAGTATTTATGCTTCCTAGGATTTACAATGATTATCAATTTAGAGTTCAAGTTTATTTTCTAATTCTGGTTGTTGTTGTATCTTTAGTTGAATTCATAGATTAGGCAGATTATGATTGAGTTACAGTAGTTGCTGGATGAATAATTTTGGTAAAGATTGAATACTGTAGTTTGATAATTATAGGATTTAACTTCTTGCAAAAGTAATCTAGTTCATTTCTATTCTTAGATCAGTAATTGCTAGGTTGATTTCTGTAGGAAGGTAGCTGCACTTTGAATTCCTAGATGTATGAGTTAGATTAGTTTTCTTTATGGAATGAGTTTGGCTGAGCAGATAGGTAGGATTATTATCTCCATTCAGTTAATCAACTACTTGAAATGTTTATGCATAGATTGTGCTTATTCCCATTGAAATAAAAGACTTCCCTGGGTTTGACAATTTATATTGAGCATCCTGTGTGTTAGTTTTAATTAATTAGCATATAGGGTGACCAACACCTTCTATTGCCAAAAATAGACATTTACAGAAAAAACCCAAGCCCTCCCATTTACAAATTTTCATTAGGAGAATAGTTTTTCTATGGGTTATCTAGGGTAAGTCAGTTCCTTCCATTCACACTGATCTAAGCAGATATCTTCCCAAGCGACTCCGTCAAAATCGCCTATCTTTCCCATTTCGTGCAGTTGCAACACCGCTAACTATGGCTTATTTCTCTTTACCGCAGCTGCGACACCTCCAAAAGTGCCTATTTTTCCTATTTCAAGCAGCTGCAACACCTAAATTTGTCCATTTTTCCTATTTCGAGCAGCTGCGACACCTCTAAAAGTGCCTATTTTTCCTATTTCAAGCAGCTGCAACACCTAAATTTGTCCAATTTTCCTATTTCGAGCAGCTGCGACACCTCCAAAAGTGCCTATTTTTCCTATTTCGAGCAGCTGTAACACCTAAATTTGTCCATTTTTCCTACTTTTGGAAACTGTGACTCCGCCAATTCCTCATTAAATACTCATTATTTCTTTGCTCATCAGTATCAGCGCTCTCCATCAACGCTCTCCATCGGTATCAGTGCTCTCCAACAGCTGTCTATTTTTCCTATTTCGAGTAGATGGGACACCTCCAAAAGTGCCTATTTTTTCTATTTCAGCAGCTGCAACACCTAAATTTGTCCAATTTTGCTATTTTGAGCAGCTACGACACCTCCAACAGTGACTATTCTTCTTGTTTCGAGCAACTGCAACACCTAAATTTGTCCATTTTTCCTACTTTTGGCAACTGTGACTCTGCCAATTCTTAATTGAATACTAATTATTTCTTTTCTCATCGGTATCAATGCTATCCATCGGTATTAACGCTCTCCAATAGTTGTCTATTTTTCCTATTTCGAGCAGCTGCGACACCTCCAAAAGTGCCTATTTTTCCTATTTCAAGCAGCCGCAACACCTAAATTTGTCCAATTTTCCTATTTCGAGCAGTTGTGACACCTCCAAAAGTGCCTATTCTTCCTGTTTCGAGCAGCTGCAACACCTAAATTTGTCCATTTTTCCTACTTTTGGCAATTGCGACTCCGCCATTTCCTCATTGAATACTCATTATTTCTTTGCTCATCGGTATCAGTGCTCCCATCAACGCTCTCCATAGGGTCTTGTTCATTGTTGAAATGGCTATTTAGCCATGCTCTTGGTTTTTCTTATGGTGATTAGATAAGGAAAATATCAACCTGCCAAAATAGAAGAAAAATGTTATTTTGCATACTAAAGACAAAGGAAAAATGGCTGAGTGTTGTAAAGGGGCTTAGTGATGCCCGCATTAAGGTTGATGCCTGCATTAAGGTTGATGCCTGCAATAAGGATATTGATGCCTGCATGGCATAGATGATGATGTGGCATGAAGTTGAAATCATTGTTGCATTATGAATCATTCTGGAGAGATACGACAAATTAGTGAAAATCAAGAAATTGGCTAAGTATGGGAAAATTTGTCCAACTTTTTTACTATTTTAGAGAACATGAATGAAGGACAACTATATGCAATTAATAAGATTAATCTACATTATATACAACGAAAAAACACTTTTCACTTTTTAAGTCAATAATTTTCACTTTTTTTAGAAAATATGGCTTATATTATAAAAAAAAATATTTACACAGCAATATGCATTACCTCAATGCAATCAGCACTGCAATTAGATCAGATTTTCTTTGTTGAATCTTACTAGCGTGATTGGTTTTTAAGGAATCTGTTGGTTAAGCAATTCAGAGACATCTTGGCCAAATCCTTTCAATGGATTTGGCCTCGACAATAAAAGTCAATTTAACAGATGCAGGGGACGCATTCATCCTATCCTCTTAATCAATTCACTTGCTCATTACCAATAATTGCAACGGTTTGCAATCACGGCTCTATCCCAACCAATAATAACATACAGATTTTGATCAATGGATTTCTTGAAAGATTCAAATACAGAAACATACTCCATTTTAACTCAACATTTCTACCATGAAGGCACATTGCAAGCCATTGAAACGCATTTGGATTGACAGTTAATCTTACAAAAAAAACCATGTCAAGAATGCATTCAGTTACATAGATCATACACAGAGGTTTCAAATTTTAAATCAGCATAGACACTCAGAAATCAACCAGTGAAAAGAAGAATACATACGTCTGCAATCTTGACTTTCATCTAGTAATCATATTATAACATAATTCTCCAAGAATAGGGATCTGTGTTATATTGTAAATCATATCAAACCCGACATACTTAGTTATATGTTCATATCATCACAATTCATTATGAAGAGTCGTTTTCAATCCAATTTAAACTAATATTCAAATTTATCACATTACCCTAAGTAATTTTACAAAGAGTCCTATGACAAATTCAAAGGAATGGTTAAAGTATGTCTTTTTGTCAAAGGAATGGTTAAAGTATGCATTAGCAGATGCATTCTTAGCATCATCCATTATCAAAAAAATATTAGCTTTTATCTCATCAGAAATCAACTTTTTAAAAGCAGAGAACAATACTTACAGTTACTTAAAACACAAAAATACACTTATTATGACTTTGATATGGAAGAATAATCCTTTGGGAATACTAAACACCATTCCAAGCCTTTTTTTTTGGAAGTAAGGAAATTTTTCATTATATTAAAAGGAGGAATTACAAAAGGAGCAATCTGGCTGAAGCTCAGAATTTTTCATCAAAACAGACACACACCCTCGTGGCACATCTGAAGGCTATTGCTGCAGTAATCGAGATGAACCTTCTACCCGAATAGACAAAAAACCACAAAATTACCAAAAACCACAGAACCAAATACTTTCTTCCCATAGGATCGTAGGCCAAAGAGCATAAATATAGACACCCAAGCATAATAGACACCCCAGCTTCATAACCACTGATACATAAGATAAATGCTAAACTAGCTAGCCCCAGACCCCCCAAATAAACACCCACCCACCCAGACATCAGCGAACTATATAAGGAGCTTCTGGAGAACTCCTCGGATGGAAAAAGCTGGAAGAAGAAGCAGCGCATGGAGGATGTTGAAGCGCCATGGCAGACAGAAGGAAATCCAACTTCCGTTGAATCGCGCGAGACTCTTCAAAGAGAAGCTACGCGTTGTCATCTCTGAGAGCATGCCTATCGCGAATGACATAGCCAACTAAGTTTTTCATCATCCAAAACAACGCAACAGTGCGCTCGTAAATACTAACGTGCTTAGCCGTGTTTCCAGGATCAATGATCCAATTCTCCAACGACTACCGCTCCCCCACCAGGGTTTACCTACTCAGACGAGCCCACCATTGTTGTTCATAGTCATTGATGTCCCTCTGGATTTCCAAGGGGATATTAAGAGCGAAGGAAGTTTCCTCCCTACGCGCCCACTGAGAGGCACGAGACAGACAACCACCCAGCTCCCCCAGAGAATCCCCATGCCCTCTCTTCCTATTGCGACTGGAATTATCTCCAACCTCAGGACAACAATTAGTATCTTGCGGATCCTTCATCCTATCACCAGAGGCTTTCTCCATAATCAACCAGATTACCCAAACTTGCATGCATGCAGAAAACCAGCAATGGCGATCACGGTTGCCACCTTGAGCCTCCATAAATTCTTGCCTACCACCGACTGTTATGATGAATCGGGTACATCTCAATAAATCTTAATAAATGAAGGAGGTACATCTTAATAACTGAAGGAGGTACAGTTATTAATAACTCTTATTTTCTTCCATCATTTACCCCATCGAATAACTGCGAAGGAGGATGAAAAGACTAATCGAGAATTGCGAAGGAGGATGAAAAGACAAGAGTTAAAGGTCGATGTGGACAAATGAAAAAGGCTAGAGTTACCTATCCTGATTATTGTCAGCATGATGTCTTCTTGCACGAAAAACCATCATGTCAAATCGTCCCATGTATAAGAGCAGGCGGCCATCCCGAAAAACTGCTTCTGTCAAATCGTCCCATGTATAAGAGTAGGTGGCCATGTGAACACTGCTCCCGTGGTTGGCCAACAAATCAACTTGACGTGGAAGAAGGAAAGCGCTATGCCCAACAACCACGATGATGCCACTTTGGAGAATGATCAACAGCCATGTGGAGAATGATCTTGGAATCACCTTCCACGATTAGAGGGGTCCATCTTTTTTGACATGCAAGCAGTATTCCTTGGTGAAGACCTTGATCTAGTTCGGCAGCATTATTAGATTCTATCCCTAAAAAACCAATTTTGAACCTGAGCATGGGGTCCAAGTAGCCCTGAGAGGATGCTCGGCACAAATTGTGTGTTGAAGAAAATGCCGACAGCACATGGGGATATTGTAGGCTGTTGTTTTGTCTACTCAACCATGGTCTCCGTTTTTCCAAAGAGATCACCCTGAAGAAGAATTTATGGACCTGTCAATACAGTGGTTTAGGGAAATTAGACCAAGCCTAGGAGAAGATAAAAAATTGTCCAAGTATGGTAAAATCTGCCTAATTGGCCTTAGGGAAATGCCTGCCACAACTCACAGGATGATGATAAAGATATTCCGAGGGTGTGGATCTCCAACCCCCCCGTAAAAGTCCAAAAGTCCAACAAGACTTTTGGGGGGTCTTTCCAACCCCCCCCTAAAAGTCCAAAAGTCCAACAAGACTTTTGGGGGGGGTCTTTCCCAACGCTCCCCAAAAGTCCCGTTGGACTTTTGGACTTTTGGGGGGCTTTTTTAAAAACTTCCCCCAACAGTCAAATTCTAAGGATTTTTGAGGGGGGTTCTTAAGGATCGCCCCCAAAAGTCAAATTCTAAGGACTTTTGAGGGGGGTTCTTAAGGACCACCCCCAAAAGTCAAATTCTAAGGAATTTTGAGGGGGGTTTTTAAGGACCGCCACCAAATACCTTTAAAAAACGTTTTGGGGGGGGGGGGGGTTTAGCAAGACTGCTGCAAGCCACTTTTAGGGGGTCAATACTTTTTTGGGGGGGGGGGTTTAGCAAGACTGCCGCAAGCCACTTTTAGGGGGTCAATACTTTTTTGGGGGGGGGGGTTTCCACAACCGCCCCAAAAGTATTGAAAATTGGACTTTCGGGGGGCGGTTTAACCAACCGCTCCCAAAAGAATTAAGAATTGGACTTTGGGGGGGGGGGGGTTTACAAAACCGCCCCCAAAAATCCTAACAATTGGACTTTTTAGGGGGGGTTTTTTAAAAACCACCCCCAAAAGTCCAATTTTCGGGACTTTTGAGGGGGGTTTTGAAGAACTGCCCCCAAAGACCTAAAAAATCTTTGGGGGGGGGGGGGTTTAGCAAAACCGTCGCCAAAAGGGTATTTTGTTGTAGTGATATTTCATAACTTTCTAGATGCTTTCCATATCTACCAGAACATTGTTAAGAGTGTGCACAACTCCCAACATGTCAGCAAAGAGGTTTCATTCTAGATAAGTAGCAATGGAATGTTGTACAGTACCATAGGCCACTTACCCATTACTATATTAGTAGTATCTTGTTCATTAATGCAATCTTTTCTAAAATGCATAATATACATCCTAAATCTAGGAACATGTATATGACTGAACAACATTATTTAAGTAATCATATATATAAAAATTCAAATACTTATCTTTGTTTAATTGTAGGGTGGACTCCCTCTCAATCTCTGCTTCCTTGCAGGAGCCACTGGAGTGTGCTCCCTCTTGATCTTTGCTTCCTGGATTACTTGTCCTTGAACTTATATTCATCCTGGACCACTATGCATGCTTAAGTGTGCACTAGTGTCATCCTCGAGATCTCATACATCCATTAGTATAATCTCAATACTATCAAAACATTATGATCCTAAATAAACTTAACATCTATGGTCATGATTATTTCACACACATGTAATTTGTCACAAGCATTAGTATTCAAGGTTTCAGGGAGGACTTCTATTACTTATGCATATTCTTATTGACCATAGGACTCTTCTGGTTATTCATATCATCAATCAAATTAAGAAACACAATATGCATAAACTGTTGATTACTTAAACTTCTAACTTCAAGAATAATCATTCATACAAAAGTATAAGATCCTAACACAAGGTAGGATTCTAACTTGATATAGGAAAAACATACCTAGAATATCATGTTGGCTAGTTATGTCTAACATACCCAAACAATGTCTTCTTGTTCTCTTCAATGACTTGTGCTTAGTGACCTGCATAACTCATAAGTTAACCATTGTAGAACCAAATTATACATACCTCGTAAGTAGAGCTTCTATAATGGCTATGGATGAGTCTTTGTCTTCATGTCACCATGGTCATATGCTCTTGATCTAGAACTTGATTTGTACCTTTCATGTTAGAGGACAACATCAACCTCATAAAACACCACAGTGCATTAGTACAACCATATGTGTCATAACCCTAATTAATGAATGTATTCTATCATTCACATGCATTCATACTTTTACTAGGGTGATGAGACAAGTCTAAGATTAACCAAGATTTTACTAACCTCAATAATACGAAGACAAACATATCATAAACTTAATCATGAAAAAATTTCAAAACATACCTGTATCTCTTCAAGTCATACCTGTCGGTATTGCTTGTATCCTTCTCATGTAAAGCCTTAGCCTCATCTCCCTCTGGAACTGGAACTTCTTCACTTATGCAGGTATCCAATTCATTCTTTTCTAGGATTAACCCAATCCACTTTGATTTGCTGAAACTGGATCTGGAGTTGGATTAGGGTTTGTCAGAGAAACCCTAAAAATTCAAAATTTGAATTTCAAACTTCTGAATGGATGGAAAGATATGGCTTGCTGAGCTGATCAAGATGGTATACTTCAATTTTGAAAACTACAAAATTTGACCCCTCAAAATTGCCTTTGAGACTTCCAGATTCATTGGACAGGACCCTGAACTAGGTTTTGATAAAGCCCACCCTTCTGCCCAACCAAAAGGTTCGATCCAAATCTCTCAACATTGATTTTTTTTACGAGCTTCTAGCCATGGTCACAGACTTCAAAAATTCCAACTTTTGCAGAAGCCCTAATTTTCCATCTTTCTGATCAAAATCCCAAACTAGGGTTTGATCAAGCCCAGCCTTCTGCCCAACCAAAAAATTCGATCTTGGTCTTTAAATTTAGATTTTGATGAGGATAATTCAGCCATGGACTCCTATTCCAAGAATTCCAACTTTCTCCCAATCCCTAAATTCCTGCAGGAGTGACAAGCCAAGAATGAAGGTGCTCAGAATCCAAATCTGTTTTGGCAGAAATATGCACCTGATTTATTCTAGTGCATCTCTGAAATTACGAATCCACAGGGTCTGAAACTTTTGCTTGTGGTATCCTGACCTGTTATCTTTCCAACCCCACAGGTCTGACCTCAATTGGATTCTCTGAGAGAGAGTTATGATGAGTGTCGCAACATGACCTATTTATGGGATAAAACAGGAGAGCGAATGTGTACGGCGTGCCACGTGTCACTGGTTCAATTTCGGCCTATGAAAAACTTACCTGAGAAACTATAGTCTGTTCTCTTACTGTAAATTTTTACATAATTTCATTTGGAGCTTCCTAACCCAAGTTATGACCTTTTTTCCTAGGTCACATGTTTATGACTGAGATCTGGAAGAGGCAGAAACCCTAGATTGTACTGATCATAAAACACAAAGTACAACGAATCAGATGTTGTGCTTTGGAAAAAAGGTACATGGGGATGTTATATACGACCTGCAAACATTTTAGATACTGAACCTTTGCCAAAATGGATTTATAGTGAAAGTGATACGATGACTGGTTTTTGCTATATCAAGCCCTACCTTGCAATTTGTCGCAAGTGCAACAAGTCTCATAAATGCCATACCATGCCTTCCTTCAGGCTAGTTCTCATACCATGTTATATTTTCATCATTTAATTCCTTTTGATCTAGGATCTTAACTGAAAGAACAACATGTACAGCATATCAAGCATATGAGACAAGAGATAAGAGACACAAAACATTTTCACCGAGGAAAACCAAGAAGGTGAAAAACCCCACAACTTCCTCAAACATATAATAAATACAAGGATCACCATGATCAAACCCAAGAGATAGATATCTTCAGCAGCATGCTCCTCCTCCGCTTGTGTGCATCTTCCTCTTCTCTCACTAATGCGAAATGAGTGAATAATAGAATGTGTAAAATGAGAGAGACACACTCTCTATTTATACACTAACTCACTTGATCTTTACTCAACTAGGTCGGCCCCAACTTAACCACTTAACATAATGCTGACTGGGCCGACCCCCACTAGGGTGGTCTAATAACCCTTTGACCCACACAACTCATACAAGGCCGACCTCAACAAGGTGGTCTAATAACCCATCAAATATAAGTTACAACACTTACAATATAACTTTCGACACATGCAAGTACAACTGACAACACGTCCAATCGGAGGAATAATACATCTCCGTTGGGGATACAATAAAGTACAAATACAATATATAAGTGAATATCTTCTGAAGTTATAAATACATCAACAACATACTCATGCTAAGCCACCCTACAGTTGGGTTTATCAAGCATACGCATGCTAATCCACCCTGCAGTTGGGTTTATCAAGCATACGGGGCAAGAAGGAGGATATTGCTAAGCCAATGAGATCAACCACAAAGATACAAACATCTCAATCACATATCAGATAAGGAACCCACATTATCCACCTCACCCAACATAAGGAAGGCCCTCTTCTCTGTTACACAGTCCCTCAAGGCCCCTTCCCTTCCAGTGCTATTTAGGGTAGGCATAAGAATGTCCAACTGCTAGTTCTATGAGATCACAATCTTCACTGGGTTTATCAAGCATCCCAACCCTAAACCCTATCTTTTACATATGCTAAACAAGCTGGTTCATTCTAGGGTTTCGGACTAAGCTTTGTCCCACAACTTGACTCTCGGCTCACGGAATTCTAGGATTCACACAACTTCCTTAATCTATTCATGCCCTATAATCCCCTTTCTGCTTGTCTTCAGGTTTCTACTCCAAGACAACGCATATGCGTGGGATTCCTCTGACATTCAACTTCACTACTTCGAATCACATAGGAGATCTCGTCTTCTTCCTATATCTCATGGCTCCCTCCCTGTTTCAGGATCTCCAATGAACAAAATGAACGAATGCCTTCATACATCTTAGCGTCGTTTTTATCTCTTGCGAATATCCTCCATTGGCTTTCCTTCTCCACGTTCTATAACTGAATCCGTACTCGTATAGGGAATCAAATTGGTTACTCTGGCACAAGTGGCAGCATGGGTCACCATCCCACAACCCCCTCACCTCTCCCTAGTGGATACCTTCTCCCCCTTCTCATTAGCTGCCTCACTCAACCAATTTTGGGTATTTCATTTCAATATTAAACATTTACATCAGTTACAAAATTTCATGGCTTAGTAACACATGCATAGTTTCATTGTCAAATACTTTCCTATGAAAGCAAACCTTAAGCATCCACTAGTGGGGCCTTGGACTTGAGCTTCACACTAGGGTCAACACACATTGCACAAACACAATATTTACATTGAGGCCAACGATTACTAAGGCAGGGTAGGGGTATTACACCAGTCAAGTGAGAATCTGTTAACCTTTAGCCAATGTTTCAGTTATCATTTTTGAAGCATTTTTATTAAAATGATCTACATAAGAAATAAAAAGAACATAAGAAGACTTGTGTGCAATTTTGCATATCCATTATGCGGTATTGAATTGAACTCAAGTCATTTCACCTAATTAATTTGGATGTGCAAGTAGGTACGAAATTATGCAATCCTGAGGTGAAATAAACTTAAATGTTAAGACCAATATGGTAATTTGAGTTGTTTTCAAAATACAAGTGCGTTAAAATAACAGACCAACACAAGGAAAGTTACCTGACCAGTCAACTAAGTATCTGTCAACCTTCAGCCAAGGTTTGAGTTATAATTTTTGAAGCATTTTTACTAAAATTATCTACACAACACATAAAAAGAACATATGAACACGTGTTTTCATATTCATTATGCAACACCAACATCCCCTCAAACAAGTAGTTTCAGAACTTGTGTAGTCAATGCATAAAGAATGATATGGAATGTCAAGGGCGGCTTGCTCTCACACATTTCAAGTTTTGAAAGTTTCATGCTTGTTTGCAAAAGTCCCAATAAACTCAAGATTCAGTTGAGCTAATTGAATAAACCTAACAGGAAATAGGTTGGAATTAATGAGTATATAGATTTTCTACTTAAATCATTAGATGCAACCACTGATGTTTGGTATAGAGAGATGCACTCGCTATTGGTTAGAAAAGGTATCTTTATGGATATAAGAGGCTTTAAAAAATACCAGTAATTTTAGGGAGCAACCTATCATTTTATTTTAATGTAATACTATAATTTCCAAAAGACAACATAGCACGATGCTTCTGTGGTGTTTTCTACCTCTATTATTACATATTTGGTTTATATTCATTCTTTAATGCAAATGCCTATTAATGCTACAATTTGATATACCGATAGAGTGATATTTTATAATGGATATTTATTTTATTAGGGCTTTGACCTCAATGTTTATGACATAGATGATATATGTTATGTTTTGGTTTGTTACAACATCATTTCAGCCATGGAATATGTCCAAAATTTTGTCCTTTAGATTGTCATTTTAACCTAGAAGTTGGAATGCCATGTTTTTCTAGTCATCATATTAGTTTATATCACAAAGAATAGAAAAAATAAATAAAAGAAAAACACATGTACATTAAATGAAATAGGAATTACATGATGTTCAAATCATTCACAGTAGAAATTCCACAAAAGAACTGAACATAGACAATTTCCTAATCATTCTTTCCACTTATACATAAACATACAAACATTTAACTATTTGCAAATTATGGTTCATTATAATTAACAGAGATTGCAACTAGGAGTCACTTGCATGGGGTTACTTGTCTTTCATCAAACAAATTTACTAATAAATATTCTATTTTGACATCATCTACATTTAATAACCATCCATTTTCTTGCCTTCATCTTGACATAAATCCACTTTTAAGCTGTGAAGTCTCTAACAAAAGGGTTTGGGGGTAACCAATGCTTAAGTATTTGACAAAAGTCTCTATTAGATCAAAACAACTGTGTCTTATGGAAACAATCATAAATCCCCTATTCCCTTTACACTTAACCCTGAACACTGATAATGCGGTTCTACTTGATACTCCTATGCAACTTGGAATTAATTATTAAGTTAATCTGCATGTCCAGAACATTATTCATAACCTTTGTTTAGTCAAAGTAATAACACATTTCTCCAAAGTATTCCATATATTTATTTATTTCTTAGACTAGCACTTACCAAATGACATAAAAGTATGAATCAACAATCCTATAAAAGGTTATGATGTTTCTATTCTCTTTAACAAAGTTGATCGATCATGATACACAATCATTACATTTCACATCAATCTAAGAAAGGACATAAAACAACATCTATATCGATTCATCCTTCATATGAGATAATTTACATCCTAGTGTAACTTTCAAGCCTTTCATATATTTTTCCTACATATCATACCCAAACTATCGACATTTTAACAAATGTACATAATTCAATTAGTCTGGTCTTTATTACTATGTCCTAGAATGTGCTTTACATGCTAACATTGATTGTACCATTTTGTAACAAAACCAATTACTTTGATAAATAATGAATTCTTTCTTTTAGGAAAGGACATTTTCATTTATAGCATTGATTAGTGTTGGCTGTTTAACTATTCTTGAGGTTTTCTAGAAAGACCCAGGTTCTGCGCGGTTCGAGGAACCAACAAAACCCCTTATTTGCCGGCCCTTTCGGCAACAGCCTGCGAACAAACTGAGGTCTCACCCGAGGAAAAGTTAATGGGGGGATTGCAGAATCAAGTTTCTACAACCAGGTGAAGAGTGTTTAACAGACTAATGAGCAGCGTGCTACAGGACTCGTGCTGCGAACTAGGGACTGAGCGAAGTTCACCTTCTTCGCGGTTAATGCTTAGACTATAGCGCATCCAAGGACTACGTGATGTGGAAAGTTTACTTGACGAGAGGACAGTGCCACAGAGGATTGTGCTTCCTCCCTCAATACTTATGCAACTTCGATAGACCTTACTTAGTGTAAAAAGATGCATTCAACAACAAAATAGCTTGCAACCCTTGCAAACTTATACATTATAACAAGCAACAATTTGACTGTGCACTTCTAGTGCTGCGCTAAGTGTTTATCCGATTAATTCATACATTCATCTTACCGTGAAGTACTGGTGCATCCAACATTCATTCACACATGTTGTTACTTAACATATTATTCCCATCTTTCATCTATATGGTGAATACATATAAAATCAAGAACACATTCATTCATAAACAAAATCTTAACCATTCACATAAGAAAATACACAAATCTAAATGTATACAATCAATCACATAACACAGAGTTTAACGTGGTTCATCCCCAGGATGGGAGCTACGTCCACAGGAACCGTTGTTATATTATCTTTGGGAAGGGCATAACGATTCCAGTCTGCGCACTTAGCTGTAGACTCTCTTCTCTCTCAGTAGGTCTCTACGCACACAGCTTGCAAAGTCTTTTACAATAGAATTCACTTCTTAACACGTAGGAGATTTTACAATGAAGATTATTCAACCCTTTCCCTTACAAAATTGTGCCCTTTTATAGAGATCGTGCCCGTAGATCATGTTTGTTACAATGCATAGCCCAAAAACCATTAGGTTACAAAATGGTGCAGTTACCCACCGACTCAGCTATCCATTCCTTCATAATGAGGTCGATATCCGCCTCGTCCATGTGATAGTTCCCTTGGACCCATTCTGGGTTCTTTTTCTAAGCCTTAGCTGAAATATAAATGGAATGCATGTTAGCTCAAAAAATTATAGTACCGATATACTTGGAAGTTACCTCTTTGGAGATCTGTAGTGTTCGGATGATGACATCACGCAGTTGTTCGTAGTATGTGAGCAAAACTTCGTTGGTTGTGCGTTGTCTATCTGGTACCCGAATTTTGCCAGAGATTCGCATACCTGGGTCCTCTGCAATCGTTGCTTCGTGATGTGAGGCCAACATAGTGCCTCATTTCCTTCCAACCAATGAAGGCGATCAGTACCATCAAACAACTATAATGGAAAATACTGCCGTGTGTCACGCACATCTTCGAGAAATTCATTCAACATATATTGGCACCCATTAAACCTTCCCCCCGTTGCAACCTTCACCCCAAGGAGCACTAGGCCAGATGGTACTTCTGTTAGCCTTTCTTTCTGCAAAATTTTTACTGCTAGTATTTGTGTTACGAACCACGTAGCCTCATTGGATATATCGTCCGTGACGAACCCTCTTTTTCCTTTCCGGATGCTGTGTGTTTCTTTCATCTGCACGAAATGTTGATGTATATGTAACTTCAGAATGTATTTCACATATATGTATATTGTATTCCTATAGAGATGTTATTATTCCTCTATACAGAAGTGGTTGTATTCCTATAGAGATGTTATTATTCCTCTATACGGAAGTGTCGTCATTTATATTTTAAGTGTCGTAACTTATACTTGATGGGTTATTAGACCACCTTGTTAGGGTCGGCCCTGTATAAGTCATGTGGGTCAAATTGTTATTAGACCACCCTATTAGGGGTCGGCCATGTGGGTCAAAGGGTTATTAGACCACCCTAGTGGGGGTCGGCCTAGTCAGCATTATGTTAAGTGGTTAAGTTGAGGATGACCTAGTTGAGTAAAGGTCAAGTCAAGTTAGTGTATAAATAGAGAGTGTGTCTCTCTCATTTTACACATTCTATTCTCTCACTCACACTTGGGAGAGTGGCGCACTTTTGGAGGAGGAGGATATGCTTCTAGGAGAAGACTATCTCTTGTATTCTGGTTGTATCATTGCTCTATCTATCTCTGAGGAAGTTATTGGGGTTTTTCACCTTTATGGTTTTCCCCAAGTAAAATCTGTGTCTCTTGTGTGCTTGCATTATTGTGTCCATGATTGATATGCTGTAGATATGCTATACATGTTGTTTTCTCAATTAAGATCCTAGATCAGATTGAAGTAAATTCTGAAAATTTAATATGGTGTCAGAGCTAGCCTGAAAGAAGGCATGATATGCCATGTATGACACTTGTTGCACTTACGATGCTAGGGATTCATATAGCAAAAACCAGTCATTGTAACACTTTCGCTATAAATCCGTTTTGAAAATGTTTTTGAATCTGAAGATTTTACAGGTCGAAGATAAGATCCCCATGTACCTTGTGTCCAAAGGAAAACTTCTAATTCGTTGTACTTTGTGATTTATGATCTGTACAATATAGGGTCTCTGCCTCTTCCAGATCTAAGTCAAAATCAGGTGACCTTGGGAAAAAGGTCATAACTTGGGATAGGAAGCTCCAAATGAAATTTCGTAAAAAGTGACAGGTAGTTCACAGAATGTACTATCTTAGGAAAATTGTTCATAGGCCGAAGTTGAACCAGTGACACGTGGCACGCCATACAACTTATCTCTCCTGTATTATCCCATAAACAGGTCACATTGCGACACTTGGCATAACTCTCTCTCAGAGAATCCAATTGAGGTCAGACCTATCGAGATGGAAAGATAATAGGTCAGGATATCTCAGAAAAATTATTCAGGCCTTGTGGGTCTAAAAGTTCAGAGTTACACTAGAAACAATCAGGTACATATTTCTGTCAAAACAGAATTATTTTTGAGCACCTTCATTCATGGCTTCCGGAATTTAGGGCTTCGGAGAAAGTTGGAATTTTTGTAATCGGAGACCACGTCTGGATGCTACTCATAAAAATCAAAATTTAGAGACCAAGATCAATTTTTTTGGTTGGGAAGAAGGCCAGGCTTGATCAAACCCCAGTTCGGGACTTTGATCGGAAAGATGGAAAATTAGGGCTTCTGCAAAAATTGGAATTTTGGAAATCTGTGACCACGTCTGGAAGCTCCTCAGAAAAATCAAAGCTTAGAGTTTTGAATCAAATATCTTGGTTGGGTGAAGCTTTGGAAAACTCAAACCTTAATTCAAGGTCCGCCCCAGTGAATCCAAAAATCTAAAAGGCAATTTCGAGGGGTGAAACTTTGCAGTTTTCAAATTCTGAATATACCAACTTGATCAGCCCATCAAGGCGCATATTTCTATCCTTTTGAAAGTTTGAAATTCAAAGTTTGAATTTTTGGGGTTTCTTTGACAAACCCTAATCTAGCTCAAGGTCCAGTTCCTGCAAATCAAGTGGATTGGGTTAATCCTAGAAGATGATGGATTGGTCACCTACATAAATGAAGAAGTTCCTGTTTCAGAGGGAGATGAGGTTAAGGCCTTCCATAAGAAGATTACAAGCAATCTTGACAGGTATGGCTTACAAGTATGTTTCAAATTCTGTTCATGGTTAAGTTTATGATATGTTTGTCTTCATATCATTACAGTACAATCTTGATTAATTACTAGACTTGTCGTATTACCTTAATAAAAGATATTCATTGATTAAGGTTTTGACACTTATGATTGTACTAATGCATTGTGATGTTGTATGAGGTTTATGTTGTTCGCTAACATAAAAGGTACACCAAGAAAGACAAATCATGTTCTACTTCAAGAACATATGATCATGGTGACTGTTAACACCCAAAAAGTGCTCACTAGCTCATTTCCTTATTCACATGACCCATTTGTCCACTTTTTCACCCTTTGAGCCTCTAAAGCCATCAAAAGGTCACCAAAAGACCTTAATACACCCATTTTTCCACTCAAAATGAATATTTTTCCTCAAAAAGCATAAAAAACCCTCAAAAAGGGTCCAGAATTCCCAAAAATATTAAAAAGGGAATAAAAATATTCAAAATATTCAAAAAAGAAAAAAGGAGGGAAAAGGTACCTAAACCATGTTGGTCAATACCATTGGTTTCCTCAAAACCATAATGGTATTCCCCACCACCAAAAACTATAAAAGGGTGGTAGGGACTCCTCACTTTCCATCCATCCATCATCCTATCCTCATGCTGTCAAAATCTCTCATGAGCTTTTGACCATTGTAGCTATCTTGGAGAAGAGACCTTTGGAGCTTGGAGCTACTCACCTTGGAAGTTGCTCAACAAAAATCCTCACTATTTGAGGTATCTTAAGACAATACTCATTCTTTTTATTTCTTGTTCTTGAATCATTTTCAGAAAATTTTATTTGTTATATGCACATGCTAGTTTAATTTAGATTCAGATTTATAATAATTGTTTTTGCTTTCAATCTTTGAAATTGCTATCACTTGTTTATAGGTGCCCATAGCACTCAAGCTTGGTTGCAAAACCAAGCCAACAGTTTTTGGCGACTCTGCTGGCTTCGAATTCTTAGATCTCAGTTTTTTGCCTTAGATCTTAGTTCTTGTTAGTTTTAATCATTTTAATTCATAGATCTGCCATCCTAGACAGCAGATCCATTGCTGTTCTAGATCTTGGCCCTTTTTATTGCCATTAATAGCCTGAAATTGCCATTTTCGGGTTCATTTTTCGGCGTCCATTTTCGGCTTTCGCCTCACGGTTTTTTTCCTGACAGTCGCGCGGCTCATCGCGACCTCGCAGCTTTTTTCTGCGCGGCTCGCCGCGGCTTCGCAGCCAATTTATGCGCTGCACATCGCGGCTTCACAACCAATTTACGCGCTGCACATCGCGACTGTGTGACCGAAACCCGCGTTGCACATCGTGGCTTCACGGCTGAAATGCGCACTGCCCATCGCGATTGTGCGGTCGAAACCTGCGCTGCCCATCGCGGCTGTTTTCCCGAAACCCGCGATGCAAGTTTTTTCAATTCGGCCAATTTTTCAAAATTTATTTTTTGCTATATTTTCTGCCCATTTAGCATATTTTACAGTATTAAATTTCTTGCATTTTTACAGCCATATTAAATCTGTTACTATTTAGAATGCTCCATTAAAAGTTTTTTTACAAAATTTTCAGAAATTGAAAGAGAGATTTTTCTGCATTTTATCTAGATCAAGGTTTTACTGTTTATTTGCTCGATACTTTGCCCAAGCAATTTTTAAGAGATACATTTATTTCTTGAAATATTCATGTTATTTTCTTTCCTTCAAATTATTTCAAAGATCCATTATTTTTGAATAGTTTTTTCAAGCATTTACATTTCAAAAACGCCTTTATTTTTTGCAAAACTGAAAGCGTCTTTTCTTTCATTTGTAAAATCGCCCAAGCGAGGCAAATCAATTTCAGTTTAAATACCACACTTGCACCCACTCTGCCACATAATTTAAACTGAGCCTTAAAATTTACCTTAAACTCAACAAACTTTTAACCCCACTTGGGGAGCACTTAAAAGAATTTTGTAGTTAGGTAGAATTGAGGGGATAGGTGTTCCAATAACACCCCTCAGTTATTACATTTGAGACATAGTGGTTGTCCTCTACAGTACCAAAATCCCTTATAATTTTGACACGGTTATCAACCAATTTATCGGGAAGGCCTCTCCCTTAGGAGGGTTGAAGTAGCCAGACTGGTTCCGGAAGTCTGAGTGGAATACCGCAATCCATTCAGTAACCAAAGGATACCTTTCGAAGTTCTCGGTGTACACCCCCTTGGTGTACAGCGACGATAGAACCAAACTGCAGATTCACCCAACCGAACGTGTCATAAACGGGGTATCCTAGTTGCCACTCTTTAGGATTGTCTACCCGGTGTCCCTCCCAGTAGGGGGATATTTAGCCGTTGATTCAACACTCTATATTGTCTGACTTGGATTTCATCACCTTGCATAGGATATCGTTTGTTGACTCACAATACTTCTGGTTAGGTGTTTGCATGATACATTACCCACCTTTGGTCTAGTAACACCTCTTTTTTCTAGAAACTGTTTGACTTTTAGTATTTTGACCAATTTTTTTTTTGCATCCCTCCACTTATTATAGCACAACTGCTATAATAAGTGCTTTTTGAGGTTGATTTTTGGCCTGAGAGCCTTTATTTTCACTCCCCGTTTTGCACTCATTGTTGCATTAGGGTTTCGAGTTTTTTACATCACCACCTTACACTGAAAATTTTTAAAAAATATTTCTCACCATTGAGAATTTAAGACGATCTTGTCGTCTTCAGGGTGAACCCCCTTAGTTCAGTCTACTTGGCTCTCCACATCACTGATGTAGAGCCTTATCCCTTGACTCGACACGTTATCAGCCAAACATACAGTCATCCAATTCTGACACGCCTCACTTCACATCTGATTATGAGGCTGAATCCGAAAACCCTACTGAATTGTCACCAACCAACCTCATGGATGGACCACAATATGACCCACTTTTTACCAATACTATTGGAGATACATCCACAAACCCTTCTACTACTATGCCATCCATGGTAACAACAACCCCTCTAGGCATGCCTAATATGGCGGACACTCCACCTTTAGGTATGCCCAACACAGGACTACCTCCTATTATGGGTATGCCAAACATAGGAATCACACCACCTGTCATTACCACAACCCAGATCCCAGGAATTCCTGGCACTATTCCTAACCCTAGTGTAACCGATGTTGCACTTGGAAATGCTGGCCCATACCAAACCACAGTAGTTGGAGGACACATACCTTCAATACCTAGCATACCCTTAGGGGCTACTGGACCACTACATAATGCCACCATGAATAGTTATGTCCCAGTCACTACGCCACACCCAACTGCTAGTTTACCTTACATGGCTATTCTGAACTTACCAGACTTAGCCAGGCTAACCAACGATCCTATTAGGCACAACCCTACATGGCCACCCATGCCTACAAAGCTCCCCTCGGACATACCCAAGTTTGAAGGAAAACCTAGGGAGGACCCTCAAAACCACATAATGTCTTTTCACCTATGGTGTTCATCTAACTCCATAGTGGATGACTCCATTCGTCTAAGACTGTTGCAACAAACGTTCACTGGCTCTACAACCAAGTGGTACATCGAACAACCACATGGGACCCACCATACTTTTACGTCTCTCGCCTCCACTTTCCTTCAGTTTTTTCAGCTACCTGTACGTTACAATGCAGGAGTTGAAATATTGTTGTCTTGCAGACAAAACACAGCTACCCACATCACGGACCACATCCATGAGTGGCGCAAGCGTCGTAGCCTCTGTAAGATTAAACTGGATGACCGTATATTTTTGGACTGGTTTCTTAAATCATTCCTACCCCTCATAGCAAAAGACATAGCTTCCGAACGACCCCAGTCAGAGGAAGAAGCTATCCTGAAAGCTCAGCAATTCGACCTGATTTATGCCCAATCAGGATATCTTTACACCATCATACCAGACGCCCCACGAGGCGATTCTTCACCCGGTGATGCGTTGAGGGCATCACATGCCGCTGATGGTATTATTGTCCAATTCACACCACAAATTAAACCTTTTAGCATGGTGAGCACCATAAATGCCCCAGACCTCTCTAGGGCTACATCTAATTTTGGAGCGACAACTTCGTACGCTCCAACGAATCAGACTCATCACACTCATGGACCCTCTTGTCCACAACATTGCTATGGGAAAGTACCATCGACATATGTACCACCCACATACTATAACCAACCGGCCACCCAGAACCCAATTCATTTACCGGCACAACCAATGTATTACCCACAGCAAGCTACAACAGCTAACCCAACACCTCCAATAGGTCAGGGTTACCAACAACCCCAGCAGGGAACTGGACCACCTCCAGCCCCACCAGCTTATTATCCACCGCAACCTGCTCCCGCACCTGCGGCACCCCAAAATCCTCCCACTGCTCAAGGGCAAGTGTACACACAACACAATCAGCCCCAACATTAAAACAACCAATGCAACCAGGGTGGACAACAAAACCGTGGAAGAGGACGTAACCGCGGCAACAACCAACAACATAATCAAGGTCCACCACCTCCCAATCCTCCAAATAATAACAACGCCGCTCCTCCCAACCAGAATCCGGATCATCATCCCAATCATCCCAAAAACAATAACCTGAGAACAAACCATACATGTTCTATATGTGGAGTCTATGGACACTACACTCATAACTGCCCCCATTTAGAGAAAGCACGTCAACTTTGGGCTGACGATGCCCAACGCCAGGGCCACACTGGACAGCCAGCTCCACTTAATCAACCGCAACCCATGATATTACAAAACCCATTGCCAAACCAGGGAGTAGTAAATACTCGCCCTATGGATCCCCCACAAGGATCTGCTGCACCCTAGCAGCAAATCACCTATGCCGCAACTGATTATCAACATGCGGATCCAGGCACACACCATTTATTAATGATGTCATCCAATGACATCAATCTCCAAACTCGCAGGAATCAGCACGACCCACCCCCTGAAACTCCTCCCACTGATGCATCCACCTCCCTACCACCAAATCAACCACTACGCATACCAAATATGCCGTTGGACGGAGGATCTAAAATCCCTCGCATCCCTTTGCGAAGGATGAACAACAATCCTAATTCTCGCGCAACATCCAATTATAACGTCGTGGAAGATGTAGCACAATCCCCCGCTACTATGTCTGCTTTAGAGGTACTGAAAACATGCCTTGCACAACGAAAACTACTATTATCCGCCATCGGAGGAGTAGACCCTGAGGACACACACATGATGGATTTTGACTTAGACCAAGTCGAACCTCGATTGCCATCGAATTTGGCTTTCCAAGTATCAGTTAACATTCGAAACCTTGTTGTGCATCGATGCATCATCGATGAAGGAGCTTCCACCTACGTTATCTCCACCCTTGTGTGGCAGAAGCTTGGCTCCCCTACTTTACAACCATCCACCACGGCATTATGAGCTTACGACGAATGCTCAGCTCAACCACAAGGCCTCTTAGCAAACGTCCCCGTAGAACTAGGCGGAAAATTAGTTCTTATCGACATCAAAGTGATCAATTCCTAGCTCGACTACAACCTCCTTCTTGGACGTAGTTATATGTACAAAATGCAAGTAGTGGCTTCATCTGTTTTTCGCCTCATGATGTTCCCACATGAAGGACGCATTATCAAGATCGATAAACTCACATATTATGATCCTAACGCCCCCGTAGCTCCTCAAAATGTGCTACCAATGATTGAACAAACCATTCAAAACGCACCAACATCATTTGTGTCGTCAATTGGTCTTGGAATCTACACCGAGTCACCTATGACTTCCACATTTCCATCGATCTCACCACCATCACCGATAACAAAAACATCGGATTTGTGCACCCTGTCTCACACCACACAGCAACCTTCGTCACTACCACAAACACCCACAGTGCCTACTCATATTGGCACAACGCCAATTCACACTATCCCGTTCTTGTTCCCATTTTCTGGAGTTGTCAGTTCGCCAGTAATGGCTACACTCAACCTTCCTGGCTTAACATTAGGGATACCTGTATGGTACTTACCTGCGCCGAGCCCCCCGCTGACTCCGTCTGTTATTTTACAACCGGTACAACCTATCCCTACTACCAGCCACCCACCCCCTCTGGTCACTCATCTGCAAAATAGACCACCCCGAATAGTGACTGCGGCATCAACATCCAGAAACGCCCCACCTCCATTACAGAACACAGGGGGCAGAGGCCCACCAACTTATAACACTAGACTCATAACTCACACCCCCCTAGCAACCCCTAAGGTAGCTAAAAAACCCCCAACTATTCGCATTCCCCCTAAGTGCTCGTTGTGTGACGACGTAGGCCATGCCACTCATCAATGTCCACAATTACCGGCACTCCAAGAACACATGAATATGTTGGATGACGACAACGGAATCCCAGTAGTAAGACTTGAGCCACCTCCTCAGCCTCGTGACAAAATGCTCCGCACTAACCACCCTTATGCGATATGCGACATTTATGGCCATTATTCACACCACTGCCCTGATCTCCTAGATTACAGAGCAGCGTTGTACGAGTTGAATAACGTCGACTTAGAGATATCTCCTCCCCTCATCGAGGAGATCTACCCTCCAAAATCATCTTCTTCGGAAGAAATCAATACCATCTATATGATTTCAACCACATACAAACCGGAACCCATTGATTTATGGTCTGATTAATTCCATACTGATGAGCAAATTTTAGAAACACTCATTGCACTGGACTACCCTTGGGACGATATGCATCATCGCTCATACTTCCTCCCTGAGGCGTCTACATCCACCGCAGCAAACCAACTATCAGTCGAATCAAAAGATTTCCTACCAACTAAGGTTGATTGGTTCAAGGACCCATCCCAGCACCAGATGCCTTCGAGGAAGGAAACATGTCAAACATTTCCCCTATTATACAAATCGACATTTCCACCACACCTGGAAAACCTGAGCTCATCTCACTAGGTGCATCATGCACTCAAGCGAAAACTCAGGCATATAAGAAACTCTTCCAAGAGTTTCGTGATGTCTTCACCTGGTCTTACACCGAGATGCCTGGCCTCGATCCCAAAATTGTGGAACATCACATCAACACTTGGCCCAATGTGCCTCCTGTCCGACAAAAACAACGGCCCATTCACCCGTCCAAGCTCCCAGTTGTTAAATCTGAGATTGAAAAACTCCAAAAAGCAGGATTCATATATCCTATTGCCTACACCACCTGGGTTTCAAACGCAGTACCAGTAAACAAAAAAGTGGGAACCATACGCATTTGTACTGATTTCCGATACCTTAACCTCGTGTGCCCCAAAGACAACTTCCCCACACCTTTCATTGACCAACTAATTGATGAATGTGCGGGACATGAGGTCCTTTCCTTTATGGATGGTTTCTCCGGATACAACCAATTAAAAATCCGTAAAGAAGATCAATATAAGACATCTTTCACCACCACATGGGGCACCTTTGCCTATCGCATCATGCCTTTTGGCCTCAAGAATGCTGGAGCCACCTTCCAACGCGCCATGACTTATTGCTTCCACGATCTCCACAAGATCATAAAAGTTTATCTGGATGACCTCACCGCTCGATCCAAGAAGCGATCTGACCATTTAGACGACCTTCGACAAGTTTTCATGCGTTGTCGAAAATACAACATCCGCTTGAACCCTCTCAAGTGTGTCTTTTGCGTTACATTAGGTCGCCTGCTGGGGTTTGTTATCTCAAGAAAAGGCATCACTGTAGACCCCTTAAAAGTCCAAGCCATTCTAGAATTACCGTCACCTCGCACATTAAGACAACTTCAAAGCCTTCAAGGGAGGTCCAACTTCCTTCGCCGCTTTGTCCCTGACTATGCCACAACGGTCCACGGTTTCCTACGACTACTACATCTGCATACCCATTTCATATGGGACCAACAAGTAGAGACAGCTTTCACCGACTTAAAGAAAGCACTCACAAACGCCCCGTTGATTTCTCCTCCAGATTTCACAAGAGATTTCACCCTCTATGTTTCAGCATCCGAGCATGCCGTATCTGGAGTTCTTGTACAAGAAGATACTGCTCGCCAAGATCATGTCATCTACTATGTGAGGCAGACCTTGTCCGACCCACCCCTCCGATACCCACATGAAGAAAAGATGGCCCTCCCCGTTGTTTTTTCAGTACAAAAGCTGTGACATTATATTCTCCTAAGCCACATCACAGTCGTAGCTAATTCCAATCCTATGGTTTACCTCTTGACGCGTCGCCTTCTTCAAGGATGCGTAGCTAAATGGGTGATTATCCTGCAAGAGTATGACCTTACTTTCAACACCCCAAAGAGCACCAAGGCCCTAGCACTAGCTCAACTCATCACAGATCTCCCATCCTCTTCATCATCACCCGCTATCCAAACGGATCTCATTGACGATCACATTTTCATCATTTCGTCTGACGACCCATGGTACGTTGACATCTTAATCTACCTCCGCACAAAAATTTTTTGACCCCACATCGATCGTGATGGACGCCGTCGTATACGACACCACACCCCCCGATACCTCCTATTAGGCGATGTACTTTATCGACGCGGCGTCGATACCATCCTACGACGCTGCCTATCTCATAACGAGGTAGAACAAGTCCTTAATGGCTGCCATAGCGGTGCCTGCGGAGGCCATTTCTCTGGCATGGCCACCGCCCAAAAGATCATCCACGCAGGTTACTTTTGGCCTTCATTATTTACTGATTGCATCACCACAGTCAAACATTGTCAAAAATGCCAACTTTTTGCCCCCAAGGAAAGAACACCACCTGCCCCCCTTCATCCAGTAGTCACTGTCGGACCATTCTGCAAATGGGCCATCGACTTCCTCGATTGCAATCCCACGTCAGCTGGCGGTCATAAACACATTATTGTGGCCGTAGATTATTTCACCAAGTGGGCGGAAGCCATGCCAACTTACAATTGCAAAGCCGACACCGCAACACGTTTTTTCCTATACCATGTTATCGCTCGTTTTGGAGTGCCAAAGCAACTCGTCTCAGACCACGGCTCTCACTTTAAAGACGCCATCTGGAGAGAACTATCAACCTTACTAAAATTTGAACACCATTTCTCCTTTGCTTACTACCCCCAAGGAAACGGCCAAGTCGAAGCGATCAACAAAATTTTGAAAACCATCCTCCAGCGCACTGTAGACAAACACAAATTAAATTGGCACCACATGCTCTTCCCGACACTATGGGCATACCGCACATCAACCAAAACCGCCACTGGTTTTACCCCTTTCCACTTAGTTCACGGTGTCGAATCCGTCCTCCCCATTGAGTGCTAGATTCCAGCCCTACATATGGCTGTTGAACTCCTACTGGACACTTCCCCAATTGAGCAACGCTTACTACTCCTGGAGCAGGCCGATGAAGATCGGCGCAAAGCCCTTCAAACCATGGAAGCAGCCAAGAACCGATCCAAACTGAGTTATGACAAACATGTTCACCCAAGAAATTTTACTGAAGGGGACCTTGTCCTCGCCTACGATCAAGCTCATGATAAAACCAGGAAAGGAAATTTTGTGTCCATGTGGCAAGGCCCATACATTATACACACCTGCCTCGGACAGGGGGCATACATTCTGACCGATTCAGAAGGAAACCCCCTACGCAACCCAGGAAATGGGTTGTACCTCAAGCCTTTTTACCCATAGAAAATCTGATAGACACCACCATCCATTATTGTACAGTATTATTTTGTTTTTCACAAAAAATTCAAAAAACCTAAATATTTGTTTTCTTTGCATGACCACAGATGGATCCTGTTCCACTCTGCTACGCCAGTTTCGCTGATGGAGCAAGTTGTTGGTCCCCCAATATGGCCTCCGCAGCTTGGGTAATATACTCCCCTTCACATGAGTTGATCCACATCGACGGAGTGTGTTTAGGTGCTGCCACCAACAACCAAGTTGAATACGATGCCGTGACTGGTCTCCTGGCCGCAGCTCTCCAAATGAGCATACGTCACCTTAACATTTTCTTGGACTCACAACTCCTCGTTTCTCAGCTCAACAATGATTACTACGTACGCGATCCCTGTCTTTTCAGAAAATTCTTGCGCACTAAATAAATGGTTCAACAGTTTGAATCAATTTCATTTACACACGTCCCAAGGAATCTCAATAGTGTAGCAGACCATATGGCCAACAACATTCTTGACTGGCACACCAATCAAACCATATCATAAACGACAAAAATGCATCCACGTGCATAACATGTGCCTCCACGGGCATATCCAAAAATAAAATATGCATCCACGTGCATAACATGTGCCTCCACGGGCATATACCAAAATCAAAATGTTGCATCCACGTGCATAACATGTGCCTCCACGGGCATACAGAAAATCAAACATGCCTCCACGGGCAAACAAAAAGACAATGAATGCATCCATGTGCATATACGACTATATACCAAATCATATATATATATATATATATATATACATCATAATATAGTCACAACATGTCATAGGTGCCCTCAGCACCCAATATACAACAAATACATCAGCCGTACAAAAAGGGACTTCCCCATATGCTCATCAACATTTGGGGGTAGATGCAAAATCATCTAATCATCACGGTCTCCAGGCTCCTCTGGCGCCTCCTTCGCTGGCCCTGCCAGATCATGCCGAGCCCGAACTCTCCTCTCTGCTGGCCCCGCTAGATCATCTCATAAACGAATCCTCCCCTCCGTCGGCCCTGCTGGATCATGCCGACCCCCATCCCTCCACTCAGCCGCCAACAACGCTGCTCTCAACAGGATCGAGTGCCACTCACAAGGTGCATTGAAACATCGCTCGACGATGTCTCGATCCAAATCCCTCCACCCATCCTCTGGAAATCCTTCTAAGATCATGTCTAGTGTCTCTTGGACACCCTCCACAGCATCATATCGAGGGCCAGCTCCTCGACCGCGAGCCCCAAATCCTCAACCATGCGGAGGCGGTACCGCTACAGGAGGTGGAACAACCACCATCGCCCATCCCCTACGAGCCACATAGTCGGCCGGTGGTATAGGACCAACATCTGCACAATCACGCAAGTAACCATCATATAAATATCTAACTAAAGTCATAAAAAACACATCTAAAAAATGATATAGTAGAGAACAAAACACAAAACATACCATCTAAACCCTAGGCCTGTCCCTGGGCTCGAGGCATCTCCGGATCTCCTCGATAATCCATACTAGCATATGGATAGTCCTCAATCAGCAGGGGGATCTTCTCCCACTGCTCATACATCTCCTGTGAAAAGAACCCGTGGATACCACCACAACCATGGGGCATCATTTTCCCCCACCGCACCATGTGCGGCTCGCTCACCAGACCGTCTCGAACTGGTACCCGTGGCCACAAAGTCGGTACCCGCTCAAAGAAAAAACAACACAAAAAGGAGGCATAGCAGAACTCTCCCCCCTCCCGACTGACCTTGTCCATATCTCTCCGGACACCAGCCAAAAACATCTGACCCCATGCATAGTAGGTCCCCCTTAGCACAGAATCCACCATCATCGTTTGTGCCCCCGACAAACGATGTGGCGCCGCGGCACCCAACACCCGCAGAACACAAGCCCCGACAGCTCGCATGTCCCACTCCCGCAATGATCTCAAACTCAGAGCGCTGTTATGCACAATTGGCCTAGGAACATAGAAGGTCTCCAGGAGATCCTCCATGTCCACACCTTCCGGGATCCTCGGCAGAAGATCCCCCACCTCCCCTAAGCGAGGTAACCCGGTAAGAAAATATACATCAGTAAGGGTGATCTCCAACCTCTCACCCCCAATAATAAAGGCACCCTCTGCAGGAACCCACCAACTCACAAATTTGTCCAGTAGCGGTCCTATTGAACGCATCGGTGGAATCTGAGCGAACTTCAGGAGTCCACTCACTGCCAGAGCCTGCCGGACCCCCTGATCAGTTCGAATCCGAACCATCAAATCCTCCTCCATCTCTCGCTCTTGCCATGACACCAATGGTCTCCTCAACATCCTGCCAAAAAACAAAGAAACTTTTAGCACCAGAGAAAAATTTTCAAAAAATACCATCGTGGCTTTTCCATCAAAAGCCGCGATGATCATCGCGGCTTCCATACAAGAACCCACGATGAACATCGCGGGTATTGGCCAGACAGTCGCGATGAACATCACGACTATCTCCCCCATACTCGCGATGAACATTGCGACTTTCAGCCTGACAGTCGCGATGAACATCGCAACTGTCAGCCTCAAACCCGCGATGTCCATCGTGGCAAAAGACACGAAACCCGCGATATTCCACGTTGGAAGGCCAACATGGAATTTCGCGGCCTTCGGGGGCCCGCCGCTAACCAAAAAAGACATAATTGAAAAGGCTAAGGAGAATAGGGTTACCTGAAACTCACGGAATCAAAAACCAACGGTTAAATCTCCTGGAAATCAAGAAAGAGCTCTGATTGCTCTGCCAAACTCACACGTAACAATGACACGTCATATGGGCCCCACGCCCTATTTATAGAAATTCCACCATTTTTCAAACAACCATTACGGTGTCATACGATGTCCGTTCCTCGAACCATTGGTACCATTGGAATCAACACAGCAAGAACTTCATGACAGTTCTTTCCTTTTCCTGTTTTCACCAGGTCCATTTTTCAACCATTTTTTCACGCCCTCGTTGCCTCGGTTTGTGTGCCACATCGGTCGTCGTCCATTTTTGACAAGTCTTATATCGCTGGATTCAGTTTTTCACGCTCGTGATGATGCTTGAGATAATTTCTCGCTCTCACACCTAGATTTTTCGGGCATTTTTCTCATGCCCCCTCATCGCCTCGGTTTGCGTGCCACATCGATCATCATCCATTTTTGACGAGTCTTATATCGCCGGATTTAGTTTTTCACGCTCGTGATGACACTTGAGATCATTTCTCGCTCTCACGCCCATATTTTTCAGGAATTTTTTACCATACCCCCTCGTCGCCTTGGTTTGCATGCCACATCGGCCGTCGTCCATTTTTTATGGGTGTTATATCGTCGGATTCAGTTTTCCGCGCTCGTGATGATACTTGAGATCATTTCTCACTCTCACCCCCTCATTTTTCGGGCATTTTTACCATAACCACCCATCACCTCAGTTTGCATGCCACATTGGCCGTTGCCCCTTTTTGACAATCTTTATGTCAAAAGGATCTAGTATTCCGCACTCATGATGGTGCTTGAGACCTTTTCTCGCTCTCATCAATCCTTTTTTATTTGGTATAATTTTACCCCTTTTTTGGGCCGAGCAATCCCTTTTACGAAAAAGGCACTTAGGGAGTTTCTGTTAAGCTCTTTTCTAACTCCTAAAACAATGAAAAGATCGCTGAGCAACCTTGCTTCCTTTCATGCTCGCTAAACGTATCTGAAAGGGCGTCTACCTGGTATAAGTTTACCCCTTTTTCGGACCTTGTAGACTAATTACGAAAAAGGAATACTCTAGTCACATCGACTAGAAGAGTTCTCCATTTGCATCATTTTATGCTTTTTCGGGCCTTGGAGACTAACTTACGAAAAAGAACACCAATGGAGTCCACTTACCACTTTCAGACTCTCTAAACATGAAAGCGACCACGAGCAATCACCATCCTGGGCTCGTAAAAACCCACAGGACGGTACTCACAACCAATGCGGAGTCTTCTTATCGTTTTAAGACTCCTTAAAAATGAAAGCACACATGAGCACGAGCAGTCCTGGGCTCGCAAAATCCACAGGACAGTACCATTTCAGAGCACACTTTTATCCCTTCTTGGAGCTCATTAAAACTACGAAGAAGGACCCAATGGTGCTTCTCGGCTCCAGAACAGATCACGTCTACTCATATGGAAGCTTCCCCATTTTGGTCGCCTTTGTTTAGAGTATTTTGCAATATCTCACCCTGAGAACCCCTCGACAGCACCCAACAGCTTGACCCCCCCCAGAGTCAATACATACCCTTCAGTCCCTAAAATCTATGATCCCCACACCTACAAGTCAGTTCCCTACGTTGCCAGGTCAACCATGTCATCATGCTCTGAACAAAGGAAGTTTGAGTCTACCCACTTTATGACCCCAGTTACTTCAAATCCCCACAAGCATGTCAATCCTACCATCAGTACAACCACACTTCAGTTCCACACCTCGTGCGCCTATCAAGGAAACATCATTGCCTTGTTAGTTGCTGGTCTCCCTCTGTCGGCAACAACCAAATTTATTCCAGAGGATAGACCTAGAGGTCCTGGTGTCTTGGACTCATCACAATTTATGATGAGTGCCTACGAATCATTTCGAGAAGAGTCCTTAGTGCCTCTCCAAATGGTTGTTTCTCACATGCTCAACTTCAACACCTTGATCGCATCGTTGAGACTCACACAGGGTATTGGTCCGTTCAGTTATTAGTCGAAGACCCCGGATACCACCTGACTCTTCCACATTTGAGAGTCTACTTATGGAAACAACCAGTTACATTTTTTCTATAGATATCCGGGTTGCGCACAGCGACAGTATTTAGATGTACCCCAGTTTTATACTCCCTCGAGTATACAGTTACAAGTACTTCCCAGTGATGACTCACAGTCATTGAGTCCCTACAGATGTTGGACACCTTCCATTTCAGCAGTTCATCAACCCTTCTGAGATCTTATTTAGAACGGTTGTTGCTCTATTCCAGTGTATCAGTTATTGAGATCAATCATGTTATGATCATGTGTACATCCCAAAATAATGTCCCCTCTGGACCATTATGATGTACCAACATATTTTTTTATGTATTTTTCAGGTCCCCCTTCTTGGGACTAATTGTTATGTATATGTCTTGATACGAGCATGGGTATGCCCGCCTCATCCATTATCAGAGCTTATCCCTCATTCATATTGAGGCCATGTAATATTGTTTATTTTGCAGCTTCCAAGGGTCGTGGATCCAGTCTCCAATCGGTCTCTTCTCTTCCCCAAACCCCAGAAAAAAGACAAAAGAACTATGATGTCTATCGGCCATACGATGAGCTCCTGCCCTCACACATTAGGGGGCAATCTGTTAACACCCAAAAAGTGCTCACTAGCTCATATCCTTATTCACATGACCCATTTGTCCACTTTTTCACCATTTGAGCCTCTAAAGCTATCAAAAGGTCACCAAAAGACCTTAATACACCCCTTTTTCCACTCAAAATGAATATTTTTCCTCAAAAAGCATAAAAAACCCTCAAAAAGGGTCCATAATTCCCAAAAATATTAAAAAGGGAATAAAAATATTCAAAATATTCAAAAAAGAAAAAAGAAGGGAAAAGGTACCTAAACCATGTTGGTCAATACCATTGGTTTCCTCAAAACCATAATGGTATTCCCCACCACCAAAAACTATAAAAAGGTGGTAGGGGCTCCTCACTTTCCATCCATCCATCATCCTATCCTCATGCTGTCAAAATCTCTCATGAGCTTTTGACCATTGTAGCTATCTTGGAGAAGAGACCTTTGGAGCTTGGAGCTGCTCACCTTGGAAGTTTCTCAACACAAATCCTCACCATTTGAGGTATCTTAATACAATACTCATTCTTTTTATTTCTTGTTGTTGAATCATTTTCAGAAAATTTTATTTGTTATATGCACATGCTAGTTTAATTTAGATTCAGATTTATATTAATTGTTTTTGCTTTCAATCTTTGAAACTGCTATCACTTGTTGATAGGTGCCCATAGCACTCAAGCTTGGTTGCAAAACCAGGCCAACAGTGACATGAAGACAAAGATTCATCCATTGTCATGGATCACATAGAAGATTTACTTACGAGGTATGTATAACTTGGTTCTACAATGGTTAACTTATGAGACATGCAGGTTACTAGCACAAGTCACTCAAGACAACCAGAAGACATTATGCAGGTATGTTAGACATAACTAGCTAGCATGCTAATCTAGGTATGTTTTCCTATATCAAGCTAGAATCCTACCTTGTGTTAGGATCTTATACGGTTGTGTTGTTGATAATGATTATTCATGAAGTCATAGGTTTGGATAGTCATGGTTGTATGCATATTATGTTTCTTACCATAATTGATGATATGACTAACCAGAAGAATCATGAAGGTATAGGTTTGAGTAATCACGAGTTTATGCATTGATGATTTAACTAATCAGAAGAGTCCTATGATCAAATAAGAATATGCATGAGTAAAAGAAGATTTCCCTGAAACCTTGAATACTAATGCTTATTATCTATGAATGATCATGACTATACATGTTTAAGATTATTGTGTTTTGATAGTATTAAGATTATACTAATAAATGTGTGATTATGTATGAGACCTCAAGGATAACACAATGATGATACCAATAAGCATGCATAGTGATTAAGGATGGACGTAAGTTCAAGGACAGGTAATCTAGGAAGCAAAGACCAAGAGGGAGCGCACTCCAGTTGTTCCTACAAGAAAGCAAAGGAGCACACTTCAGTAGTTTCTGCAAGGATGCAGATATTCAGAGGGAGTTGACCACTCCTCACAATCCACATCAGAATGGAGTTGCAAAGATTCAGAGGGAGTCCACCCAACAACCAAACAAACATAATTATTTGAATTGTCATTTCTTACATAATGTTATTCAATGATGTATATGCTTATGTTCCTAGAATTAAGTTGTGTATTATGCATATTAGAATAGTTGCTTTGATGAATAGTATACTACTAATATACATGGGTAAGTGGCCTATGGCACTGTAAAACATTCCATTACTACTTATCTAGAATGAAACCTCTTTGCTGACATGTTAGGAGTTGTGCACACTCTTAACAATGTTCTGGTAGAGATTGGAAGGCATCTAGAAATTTACGGAATATGGATAAATGTTGTATTGAAGCATTGGCTAAGATAATTGCATGATTGTATGACATATTTCTTTATGTGTAAGAATTTGTTCTGAAAACTATGAGATGTTTTCTAATCATGCAATTTAACTTGTTGTGTAGGAAATATCGTATATCATCACCTACAAAAGAAGGACTACAACATTTGTTCAGCAACAAAGTTATCTATTGAAAATATTGAAGATATTGAAGTTCCCAGGATCTGGGAAGAATGCCATGATCGAGGAGTACCAGTCGATCATGAAGATGTTTGGGATGCAGTCCCAAGACCTGAAGGGGAGTCTGTAGTGACTTCCAAGAGGATCTACAAGATCAAGCATGCTGCAAGTGGTAGCATAGAGACTTTTGCTCCTGTAGCTAGATACACTTCCATCAAATCAGTACTTGCTCTGGCTGCAGTGATGAAGTGAAAGGTACACCAGATGGATTTCAAGACAGCCTTCTTGAATGGTGTAGTTGAAGAAGAAGTGTATGTGGAGAAGCCACTTGGTTCTGAGACACATGATAGGGAGTCATATATGTGCAGAACTTGGTATGGTAGGATAGACAGCTTTCTATCCAGTTTGGGCTTTACTAAGAGTAAAGCGGATTCCAACCTTTACTACAAGGTTGAGGAAGGCAATCCAATGAGACTACTATGTGGATGACCTGTTTGTAACAGGTGAGGATAGATTGATTGATGACATGCAGCGGAAGCTTGCTGTCGAGTTCGAGTTGAAGAACTTGGGAATGATGCACTATTTGTTTTTGGCATGGAGGTGTGACAGAGTGCAAGGGAAGTATGCAGTAGAGATCCTGAAGAGGTTTGGGATGATGGACTGCAAGGCCATGGCCACACCTATGGCATCGAACCTGAAGCTTCTGTATGATGCTTCATCTGATTTGGTTGATGTCACTGTGTATCGTTAGATGATTGGATCCTTGATGTACCTGACGAACACGAGACCATATATTTGCTTTGCGGTGAACACATTGAGCCAGTTCCTGACGGATCCGAGGAGTGTTCACCTGGTTGCTGTAAAGCATGTTCTAAGGTACTTGAAGGGTACAGTGGATTATGGGCTCAAGTATGAAGCGAATCAAAAGTTTAACCTACAGGGTTATGTTGATTCAGATTGGGTAGGCAGTGCTATAGATAGGAAGAGCACATCTGGGTGCTGCTTCAGTATGGGATTAGGTGTGATATTTTGGTTTAGTAGGAAGCAGTCCTGCGTAGCACTGAGTACAGCTAAGGCAGAGTATGTTGCATCCTGTTCAGCTAGTTGTGAGGCAGTATGGCTACGGAAGCTACTGTTTGAGTTAGTTGATCTCCCATTGGATGCTACCGGTATCTTTTGTGATAACCAGAGTTGTGTGAAGCTGTCCGAGAACCCTGTGTTTCATGACAGGTCGAAGCACATAGAGATCAAATATCACTATATCAGGGATATGGTGCAGAGAGGAGCTGTGAAGCTCCTGTATGTTGCAATGGACGAGCAGATTGCAGATGTGCTGACAAAGCCACTAGCCAGGGTGAAGTTCGAGTACTTCAAGGAGAGGCTTGGTGTTCCTCAGATCGAGGACACTTTGAGGAAGAAGTGATGGAAACATTTGCTGAAGCCATTCCAAGCATGTTGGAAGGAGGATCCTTCACATGGTTGTGGATGTAAGCGCTGGATGATGAGCATCAGGATGATGTTCTAGTTTTTGCTTTGTATGATCAGTTGGATCATTTATATGTATGTATGTATGCATCATGTTGGATGATGGATATGATCAGTTGGATCATTTATATGTATGTACGCATCATGTTGGATGCTGGATATGATCGGTTGGATCATTTGTATGTATTTTGTATATGCATCATGTTGAATGCTTGGACCATGTATCTGTATATGTATCAGGTGGATACATTGTATGATCAGGTAGATCATGTATGTTGATATGTATCAAGTATGATTAGGTAGATCATGTATGTTGATGGATACATTGTGTGGATCATGTATCTATGTATCAGGTGGATACACTGTGTATGATGATATGTATCAGGTAGATACTTGGTGTGCATCAGGTGGATGCATTGTATGATCAGGTAGATCATGATGATGAGCTTCAGGATGTTGCTCCAGATGATATGTACCGGGATGGTACAAGTGATGATGATCAGTATGATCATGGGAATCAGGATGATGCCTCGTGCAATGATGATCCGTTGGATCATGAGTATCAGGTTGATACTTGGAGGTCAGAGATGATATGTGGCAGGTTGTGCAAATAGCATGTAATCAGTCCTGGGAGATCTCACCGATCGTGCTGTGGCACATAAATGTTCCTGGGGTACTCTTTCTGGTATTGCTATGTAGTATGTAATCAGTCCTCAGATATCCGATAGGTTGAGCTGTGTGCTCGTAATCAGTCCTGGGATGAGGTATTACTACGGAGACATGTAATCAGTCCTGGAGATCCGAGAGGTTGAGCTGTGTGCTCGTAATTAATCCTGGGATGCTCTTTAGAGATCTTGCCGGTCGTGCTGCGACACATAAATGTTCCTGGGATGCTCTTTAAAGGTTTTGTCTATCCACACATAATCAGTCCTGGAGATCTGAGAGGTTGAGCTGTGTGCTCGTAATAAGTCCTGGGATGCTCTTTAGAGATCTTGCCGGTCGTGCTGCGGCACATAAATGTTCCTGGGATGCTCTTTAAAGGTATTGTGGAGGAGATGCATGTAATCAGTCTTGGGAGATCTTTCCGGTCGTGCTTAGGCACATAAATGTTCCTAGGATACTCTTTTCAGTATTGCATCCGCACATAAAATTAGTCCTGAGAGCCCACCTCTATCAGACCGTTCTCACAGATGATGAAGACTTGCAGGTGGTGGGCCTACATCTGGTATGAAAAAGGACTGGCTCTGTAGAACTTCCTATGACGAGTAGATTCAGAGATTGATTGAGATAGCAGCAGCAGTGACGATGATGATTATCCAGTGATGATGATCCAGAGAAGAAGACTTGTGCTAGAAGACCTGTGTCGAGAAATACCTTCCTAGTTAAGAGGGAGTGTTGATGTATATGTAAATTCGGAATGTATTTCACATATATGTATATTGTATTCCTATAGAGATGTTATTATTCATTGAAGTGGTTGTATTCCTATAGAGATGTTATTATTCCTCTATACAGAAGTGTCGTCATTTATATTGTAAGTGTTGTAACTTATACTTGATGGGTTATTAGACCACCTTGTTGGGGTCGGCCTTGTATAAGTCATGTGGGCCAAAGGGTTATTAGACCACCCTATTGGGGGTCGGCCATGTGGGTCAAAGGGTTATTAGGCCATCCTAGTGGGGGTCGACCCAGTCAGCATTATGTTAAGTGGTTAAGTTGAGGCCAACCTAGTTGAGTAAAGGTCAAGTCAAGTTAGTGTATAAATAGAGAGTGTGTCTCTCTCATTTTACACATTCTATTCTCTCACTCACACTTGGGAGAGTGGCGCACTTGTGGAGGAGGAGGATCTGCTGCTAGGAGAAGACTATCTCTTGTATTCTGGTTGTATCATTGCTCTATCTATCTCTGAGGAAGTTATTGGGGTTTTTCACCTTTATGGTTTTCCCCAAGTAAAATCTGTGTCTCTTGTGTGCTTGCATTATTGTGTCCATGATTGATATGCTGTAGATATGCTGTACATGTTGTTCTCTCAGTTAAGATCCTAGATCAGATTGAAGTAGATTCTGAAAATTTAACACGAAAATCTCCTTATCTTTGTGCTTGCCTTGAAATAATTTCTTAGGGTCCTCACCTTGCTTTCTTAACCCTGTGATGCGATGGATCAGGTCGATGTTCAGGTAGACATTTCTATCCATCCAAAGATAGCCTTGGTGTGTGCGCGATATGAGAGGGCGCACCACTGCATTCAGTTCTGGGCTCTGGTCGAAGTGTGGGAGCCTCAACAGGTTCAGCAACCCCGATTCTACTACTTCAGACAACCAATTTTGCGCGACTAGCACAGGGTTTCTCTTCACATCCATCTTCCAGCACATATATCTATCCGGCTGAAATTATGGGTACTTCGGCCCCTCCAGATCCTTCTGTTGTTGCAGCAAGTCATAGTCCTCAAACTTGCATTCCACGATCTTACCCAAAAGGTTCTCTTTTGGTTTCACATGACTGGATATTGGTGGAAGTGGGATTTTGTACTTAGCATTCTTGGTGAGCTTCAAGGCCGGTGCATTCTGTGCACACGGAGAGATGTACTCCGGGGTCAGAGTTAATGAGATTTCTTTATCGCCAAGTGAACCTTCTGGTAGCTTGGAACTCATCATATTCGGTTTTGTCTTCTCCACTACTGGTTCCTTACCCTTGTCTTGCATAGGTGCAGTGTGTCGTGGCGAACGACGTGAACCTTGTCCTTGTTCTGTAACAACCCTCTTAACAGGGGTTCTCATCAACCCTTCAATCATTCCGTTCTTAAACACCCTCACAGCCTGCTTGACTATGAACTCTTGCTCAATAGTGGAATTATCAGACATTCACTAGAATTTATCTGCAAACTCACGGATTACTTAGCATTCATTGAAAAATATTGAAACTTATGGCTTGCGGAAAAACTTCAGAGTTTCGGTAATGCCCGCGAGTCCAGACACAACAGTATTTATAGGCATTAGTCGGCCTTAGCCGCACCCATCAATGGTTAGATAAGAATTAAATGGCATATCCGTTGGCCAAATCTGTTGAGGATTCGGGTCCTTTCCTTCATTAATTTCTTCAGAATGGCTATTTCGGCGTTAAATGCTCAAGCGGTCGTCGACAAAATCACTGTATAATGGCTAGTTTTCCGATCGACAATTTAATGGCTAGTTTCTTGGAGCATTGCGTCGAACTACGTAGCAGGTTGCCACTATCCCAATGTGGTTACTTTGTGGTGTCGTTCTTCTTTCTTCTGAACTTTTCATCCTTCTTTTTCTATTTGATCTACGCAACTACTTTTTGAGCTTCGAACTACAATTTTTCTCTCTTCTTTTCATTTTTTATTTCATAACTTCGCGGCTTCATTCTATTCAGGGTTCTGCGAAGTAGGACTATCCCGATATAGTTTTAGTCTACTTCCATTCACCAAACCTGGTAAGTTATCTCCAGATAGTGTGGCTGACTGAACTGCGCCACCATTAGTAACATGCATAACAGTATATGGGCCAAGCCAATGCATTTTAAATTTTCCAGGAAATTTCATAAACTTACTATCATACAGAAGGACTAGGTCACCTACCTGAAAGGAATTGTTCTTGATATGGCGATCATGCCATGTTTTTTCTCTGTCCTTCTGCACTTGCTGGTGAAAGCCTACAATGAAGCGATATTCCTCCAATCCGACCAAGTGTAGAAGCATTTCCTCTATTGTCTCTTGATCTTCCATGCCTGTAAATGCATCTATCCTTAAGCTGGGTACAATATACTCCATAGGCATGACAACTTCCTGTCCATATGCCAATCTGAAAGGTATGTGGCCTGTCAACTTCTGGCAAGTGGTTTTGTATGCCCATAACACAGCTGGAATGCGCAGATCCCAATCATCCCTATTTACATTGCATAACTTTTTCAGTGCATTCTCCAGTACCTTGTTGAAAGCTTCAACAGTTCCATTTGCTTGAGGATGGTACGATGTACTCTTCTGATGATAAATGTGGAACTATTTAGTAAGGAATTCAATAGTTTTATTCAGAAAGTGGGTCCCTTGATCACTCATTAAAATATTCGAGCATCCAAATATGGTAAGGATGTTCTCAAAGATTAACTACGTGGAAGTAACTGCACTACAGTCCTTCATTGGTTTAGCCTTTGCCCATCTAGTGAGATAATCAGTCATGGTGATAATGTATCTCGCACCAATCCTCTTTCCTAGTGGGTTAATAGGTCCCACTAAATCAATAGCCCATTTCTCAAATGCTTGAAGTGTCAACTGTGGATTTAATGGAATTTCATCTCTTCGCGACGACCTTCCTATCCTCTAACATACATTTTAGCTTTGGCAATGTTCCTTTGAATCTTTGTGAATCGTAGGCCACCATAGCCCTGCTCTCAATATCTTCCGCGCAGTGGCTCTTCCTATGTAATGACCTCCTGATACACCTGAATGTGCATCAACCAATATAAATGGCTTCTCATGCTCCAACACACATCTGTGCAACACTTCATTTGGTCCCAACTTGTATAGTTTTCCTGCTATGATAGTGAAGTATGCTGCTCTGACTACCACTTCTTCTGCTGCATAGTGAACTCTGTGGGTGCCAATCCCGTAGTAAAAAAGTCTACAATATCCTTGTAATAATCGTCAACGACTTGTATATCAAATAACTATGCATCATGCATATTGTCTTTGAGATTGGTGGGTTCTTCGCCTGACTCAATCCTTGAGAGATGGCCAGGTCCCAAGTTCAATCTTCTTGGATTAACTACGATTTCAAAATCATACTCTTGGAAGAGTAGTAGCCATCTGCATATTCTCCCCTCTAACACTGGTTTATTGACTAGATACTTCAAAGTGGAATGGTCAGTAAACATTGAGAAGTGCACATTGAGCAAATAATGCCTGAATTTTTGGAGTGCATACACCATAGCTAAGCCTTCTCTTTTAGTGGTCGTATAGTTCTTTTCAGTTGAATATAGCTTCCTACTCGAGAATGCAATGGGGTGATCAATGCCCCCTTCACCTGGTTGAGCGAGCACAATGCCCAACGCTATAGATGAAGCATCAACATGCACATGGAACGACTTATCCCAATCTGGAAAAACTAGGGTCGACGTAGTTACCATCCTCTCTTTTAGCGTGTCCAATCCCTTCTCACATTCTGCATTCCATATGAACTGCGCTTCTTTATTCAACAGTTTTTCCATTGGTGCGGTTATCTGCGCATAACCCTTGATAAATTTTCTATAGTATCCTGTATGTCCCAATGTGGTGCGAAGATGCTTCACTGAGTTTGGTGCAGGTAAATTCACAATCACTGCGATCTTCGCAGGATCAACCATCAGATCTTGTCTGCACACAATGTGTCCTAGTAGAATACCATAAGGCACACAGAAAATACATTTCTTTAAGATCAATGAAATTTGATGTTGTCTACAATTAGCTAACATCATTCTTAGATTCTCAAAATGGTTTTTCAGCAAACCAAAGATAGTCCAATCATCAAAATAAACCTCTAAGAACTTATGGATAAAGTCCTTAAATGCAGCCACCACAAATATGGAAAATATGGCAGGCGCATTCTTCAATCCAAAGGGCATAACTGTATATTGGTAGGATCCCCATTCAGTAGCAAATGTTGTCTTATGCCTGTCTACTAGATCAATCCTGATCTGATGATATCCAGAGAATCCATCAGTAACTGAGTAAGCCTCATTTCCTCTGACATTATCTAATACTTCATATGTAAATGGAGTAGGAAATGGGTCATGCGGAGAAGCATCATTCAGCTTCCTCAAATCTACGCAGATTCTGATCTCACCTTCAGTCTTTTTTATCTTGGATAACCATCGGGCTTATCCACTCTGACTCTTCAATTGGCTCAATGATCCCTGCATCAAGCATCTTGTCAATTTCTGCTTTCACTCTTTATTTATATCTTGGATTCAGTCTATAAGGACTTTGCTTAACGGGCTTCGTGCCTAGCTTGAGAGGTATCTTCATAACTCCCAATTCGCCCAAAATGCCTTTCATTTCAGAGAATTTTGTCGAAAACAGGCCCTGATACTCATGCAAAATTTTTGTGATCTGCGCAACCGTTGCATCATCCCAGTAGTCTCCAATGGACGCGAACTTTGGCTCTTTGCTTGTGGAAATGCTCAATTTTCTTGTATTAACAGGTCGACTCATAAATGGAATTTCTAATGGAGGCACCTCTACATCGCGCGCTCCTTCTGACTCAGGTATATTGATATTGCGCAGATCCTCCTCATCACTCTCTTCTTGTTCTTCTTCAATTTCAGCAAGATTATAGCATTCAAAGGCATATTCTATCTGTTTTCCCATTCTGGTTGTGGGTTCACAGGTACCTTTACATCTTCAAATATCTTTTCTTTGATTTCCTCTAATGCCTCGTTTATACTTGGGCATTCGCCTCTGAATATTCTTTCTTTGATAACCTGGAGAGATTCGTTTATGCTTGGACTTTCATCTTCAAAGCTAAAAGTTCTCTGGAAGTTCGTAGTTGAGGTAAGCGAATATGTAGTTCCTCTGCGAAGCTCCGTGTCTATAGACCAATTCTTTGGAGTCTGCTCCTCCAATGTGTGCACAAATAGATGTACCCATTCTGTCTGTGGTCTCTTTTCCCATGCTTGTGAACAAATTTCCATGTGATCCCTTGGATCCGTCTATCCATTATACTTTTCAAATGTCAGTGCAACTTCCTCTGCGAATCTGATTTGCATCATATGTCTACACTGATCCCATGTAGTCAAAGTCTGCTTATGCGTAGCCTACCATCTGGCAGGTGTCTTGCGCAGTGTTATATCTAATGTTGGTATGCGATGTTCAACTGCATCTGATAAAGTATATTCTTGAATAAATGAATAAACATTAGTCGAACCATCATAAGTGGGGATTGGACTTACCTCGGTTCCAATCCAGGGTAGTGATTTTGTGATCTACGGGTTGTAGATACTTCATGCATACAACTTTTCCAATTCCCCAGTCCTGCATCAGAGTCTGATACGCAAGAACTGTCATATCACCAACTAAGTGCTCCATCTGCTATAGGATTAATGTAGTCATCCTGATTCGTAGTCATCTTGTAAATGCGATCAAGATCCTGTGCTCTGGATTCTTCCTGAATCGACTTAGTGTACCTTTTTCCTTGCGAAGGGTCCAAGGGTGCGATGACCCTAATATACTTCCCTTCGAAGATCATCTTCTTAGCATTCAGGTTTATGATTGCGAGGTTATCCATCGCCTAGTATATACCAAATAGTGCTTGATAAGGCTGAATATCATTCACAATTTCAATAACCTCGAAGTATGCATGACTTCGCACTCCATCGATGTCAACAATAATATTGGCTAATCTCCCAAAAGGTATGACTTTCTGCTAGTTGGCCAATATCAATTGTATGGGTGACCATGACAACTTTGGTCTCCCCATCTACTACCATGTCTGCGTAGTCAAGACATTTATCTCTGACCCTAAGTCAAGGATGATCTCATACATCTCATAATCTCCTATCTGCGCACTGAGCCTCATTTCTCTTCCTGTTCTTTTATGGCTCTTGATGTGATGAACTGCGCTCTGGGCAGTATCTATCTCACTGCGTGGTTCATACTGGTTTAGTAATTTTTCCAATTCCACTACAACATCTGCGCTCTTCAATAATTTCATGTAGCTCCATAGGAACTGTGCAACAGAAGTGCTCTTTGTTGTGGTGCACGTTTTGTCATAAGCTGCTGGCATATCCTGCATATGCGGTATTTCACTTCGCAACGGGATTCTTGGAGACATAGGTGATGGCTCTTTGAATATGTCTCGTGCTTCTTCAAAGACTTCTTTGTTCTTATCTAGATTGAACACAGGTATTTTCCCACTAGATTTTCTGATCCAGACCGCTTCAGCAGGGGTCTGCTTAGTTTCAAAATCTCCAGAGGTCGAAGCTTCTGCTTGCCTATCTCTTCCTGTTGCAGTGCCACTTCGCATCACAACATTAATATTTGGATCTGCATCCCTTTTATCTGTTGCGATCAACTGAATATTCGGGTTAGGTACTTCTTGCTTTCTTTTCTGCATTTCTGCTGCTAACATTGGGCATGCCTCAATGACATGATCAAAAGATTTACAATAATTACAGGTAGTACACGCATTGGTACAATCTCTAAATAAGTGACCTAGCTGGCCACAGTTATAACAGATCATATGGCCTCTTCCCCTTCCTTGTCCTGGGCTAGTATTTCTTCCTCTTCCACGGTATCCTCCATGGCCTCTATATGCACCTTGATCATACTGCATGTTATCCTTGTTCTGCGGAGTTTCTTCTTGGACTTTGTATACTCCACCACCATGCATATGCTCTATATCTTGCTTTCTTTCCATCATGAGCTCATATGCTCTATAGTTGGGATCATCATGTTCCACGGATTTACAGAATGTGCAGTATAAATTCTTAGGTGTTCGCACATACTTATGAATTAAGTAACAGTCTTCTGGCTGGTGTCCTCTAGTTCTACATATCTCACACCATGGGCCTTGGTTCTGATTCAGTAGATTTGGTGCTTCACTGTTAAGGTATTCTTGAAACAAAGGACAAATCTCCTTGGTGTGTCCTTCTCCCTTGCATCCTGTACACCAGATTTCTTGTCTTTGTTCTTTCCCCTTCTTCATGTCCTGCAACTATAATGTCAGGGTAGCTAGCTGGGTATGGATCCGAGACATTCCATTTCTAGTCTCTCCTATCAGGGAAGCTTCTAATTTCATCACAATTTCCAAGGCTTCTGCCTACAAAGCAACCTTCTGTTGCATCAACGGTAATCTAATATGGGGAAACAACGCGGCTATGAACCACTCCTGATGCTGTTGCAGTACTATGCAAAAATTGACCTAGTCTAACAAAGTTTTAAACTTTTGGTCAAATTCCCAGATTGTCTCGTTAGGTTTTTGCTTAATCTCTTTCAGTTATGTTATACACTGGGATTCTGACTTTGGCTTATTGAATTCTCTTAATAGTGTAGCCTTAATATCCACTAAGGTTCTATTCTGTCCTATAAAATATTTCATGAACCAGTTCAAGGCTCTATATCTGAATGTAGTGATGAGCTGCACTTGCTTCAAAGCATCATCCTGAACTTGCTTGACACTCCACACGGCTTCACATAGAAACCAATGTTGCTCAGGGTCTTCTAGACCCCTTCCCTTAAATATCAACAACTTAATATCGTCGGTCATCCTTCTTCTAGGTGGTGTAGTATTCTATGCAGTGGTCTGAGTGGTGTTAGGGATGTTACTGCACATAATGTTTTGAATTAGAATATTCTGAGTTGGAATGTTCGAAGTTGAGATGGTTTGAGTACTCACTTCCACGGTGTTAATGGTATTGATGATCTGAGGATTGGGAATATTGACAACTGGAGGGTTCTGAACTTGTGGATTCCGTGCAATAGGAGGCACGATATTCACAACCGGTGGGTTCTGCGGAGTAATAGGATGATAGGTAGCTGATGGAGGTGCGGTCTGGCTATCAGGATCGACTTCTAGATCAATGTCCACGTGGAGTTCATGTTCACCAGGGTTCTTCCGAGTGGTATACTTATATCTTTTCCCACTTCTCAAATTGTGTGTATCTTTGTCAGAGTCACTATAAATGTTATTGACCATTATAGATTCAAAAACTTATAGGACTTCTAATGAATTCTTAAAACTCCTTTCTCAGCTAAAATCATTTTAATATATAAACTCAAATTATTATGATACTTACCTCTGAATACTTTGAAAAACTCTGCTTTGGCTCCGCTGTAGGACTTCAGGGTGTCCACATCAAACTTTGTCACGAAGCCTTCTAGTATACTGTCAACCCAAAAGTCGACTGCTCACGAGAGTGGGTTATCTACTGCTTTGAGCCTCTGAATATGCTCTGGATTCCACTCGGTAGGTGCTCCTTCTTGGAAACATTTCTTTCACTCTGCAAGTCTTGATATCCACTGGTGCAACTCGTTTCCAAAGGATGCCCATAAAATTTCATGAATATCCTTCCATAGGTATTTATTTAACCAATCTACATCAGAAAGACATGGATGTCGATTCTCCTTTCTGGAAAAATCTCTTTCGGTCTTGTCTAACCAGCTCCAAATCTCTTTCTTGTATGGATGCCAATTTTTAGTGTTGGTACTCATCACCAGTTCAAGCCCGACAATGGAACCATTTGTTGGTTGTTTAACTGTTCTTGAGGTTTTCTAGAAAGACCCAGGTTCTACGCAGTTCGAGGAACCAACAAAACCCCTTATTCACCGTCCCTTTCGGCAACAGCCTGCGAATAGACTGAGGTCTCACCTAAGGAGAAATTAATGGGGGGGTTGCGGAATCAGGTTTCCACAACCAAGTGATGAGTGTTTAACGGATTGACGGGAAACGCGCTACAGGACTTGCGCTGCGAACTGGGGACTGCGTGAGGTTCACCTTCTTCGTGGTTAACACTTAGGCTATCGCGCATCCAAGGACTACGTGATGTGGAAATTTTACTTGATGAGAGGACAGTGCCACATAGGACTGCGGTTCCTCTTCAATACTTATGCAACTTCGATAGACCTTAATTATTGTAAAAAGACACATTCAACAACAAAATAGCCTGCAACCCTTGCGAACTTATATACTATAACAAGCAACAATCTGACTGCGCACTTCCAGTGCTGCGCTAAGTGTTTATCCGATTAATTCATACATTCATCTTACCACGAAGTACTGGCGCATCCAACATTCATTCACACATGTTGTTACTTAACATATTATTCCCATATTTCATCTATATGGTGAATACATATAAAAGAAAGAACACATGCATTCATAAACATAATCTTAACCATTCACATAAGCAAATACACAGATCTAAATGCATACAATCAATCACATAACACAGAGTTTAACATGGTTCACCCCCAGGATGGGAGCTACATCCATAGGAACTGTTGTTATATTATCTTTGGGAAGGGTACAATAGTTCCAGTCTGTACACTCAACTACATACTCTCTTCTCTCTCAGTAGGTCTCTGCGCACGCATCTTGCAGAGCATTTTACAATAGCATTCACTTCTTAGCACGCAGGAGATTTTACAATGAATATTATTCAACCCTTTTCCATTACAAAATTGTGCCCTTTTATAGAGATCATGCCTGTAGGTCACGTCTGTTACAATGCATAGGACAAAAACCCTTAGGTTATAAAATGGTGTGGTTACCCGCTGACTCAGCCTATCGTAGTCGACAGCTGCTCCACACGCTTCTGGCCGGTCTGCTGGATCACTCGCAGCCCGCATGCCCTTTTGAAAACCGCATCCTTCCTGAAACGGTTACAATGCATCGTGGCGTGTCGCTTTCCATCCTTCTGGCCTTCCCATCGCTGTCAGCTCTGTGTCTTAGCTTCTAACTATTTTCTGCCACTCTCATTGACATGTCGCTTTCACTTGAATTCACGCTGCTCCATACCCAAAACAGGTCCCTTTCGCAGCTCGACCTTTCCTTACATTCTTTACCCAAAATAGGTGCTCTGCTGGCACTACGTGGTGCTACCACTTCGCAGAGCTGGTACTTAGCTGCGCGGTTCTTACCTTTCGATGCTACGCTGCGCTCAAATTCGTAGCTCCTCAAAACAGACTTCATCTGAGCTGTGCTGTTACTTCGCAGCTCAAAAAATGTTCTTCAAAGAAATGACTTACTTGGGCTAGGCCCAACAATTAGAGTATTACATATGCATTCTCTATTATAGATTTCAATGGAGGTACATCACCCACACACTTGTATCATTAAGTAAAATCAACTAACTCTGAGTAATTCATACTTTATGTAAATCTTATAACCCTTTGCACATATACTGAAATCATTTCAACAGGATACCACATTCCATAACAATACCATACAACAATGTGAGTATCTATATATTTTATCTAGCAAGGGAAAACTCATGACAAAGATAAACATACCTGACTCATAATTTTGTAAGGAATAACAATGATGAGAATACTTATCTTTACTCTTTTGGAGAACTTGAATTTTAACTTAGACAACATTACCCCCTTGTCCATTCCAGTCCATGCATTCAAAACAAAAAAAAAAAACTTGATTAGTTAGCTTAACAACCTTCATACTTACTTATCTCATGTTGAGCCCAATAGGCTCGAGTGGTGTAACCTAACGCTCTGATACCATATGTCACGTACCCAAATTTGTGAGTTAGTAATTTAATGAATTTTCAAAAAATTCGTAAAACTAAAGATCTTCGCATCGATAGAAGATGATTAATTAAATATGATTATCATTATTAAAAACCTTACTTGTCGACACAAAGTCCTTCTATACTTACACAAGTCAACCTAACTATCATTTTAAAAAATATCTATACAACTCTTGGTATCTCTTTTGGAAAAACTACACACGATGCTTATTGAACTCCAAAGACTTCCTAAGGATAAGATATGATATAAACTACTTCCTCTTTATTTAATCTTAAGTGTCATACATTCCCTTGAATAGTATTTTAGGAATAAAAATTAACAAAGAAGATTATCACTCTACTTACATGGATTTGCATCCACTATAAAATATTTTATTCTATAAGCATCACTATATTACTAGAAAATTTTATCATTTGTCCCACATTAAATCTTCTATATCTAACCAATACCTTCTATCTTTCTTATACAATTATAAGTAAAAGGAAACAATACATTGTACACCATACTTTCTCATAGTAAGGCAAATTGGTAACATAAAAAATACTCTATCTAACATATTCATCTTAGTTCACATTCGAATATTACTAACTTGAATGTATTCACTCATCATGTAGATTACCAATATCAAGGAAAAATAAATCACATAAGAAACATCCAAGAGAGAGAATAAAATATACATATAAGCTTTCAATATATATATATATGAACAAGCAATCCACAAAGTACACATATAAACAAGCACCAAAGATAATGTGGTTCACCCAACCTAAGGCTACGTCCATAAAACTGTTGCATCACCTATTTATTCAAAATATAAAGGTTACAATTTGCAACTCAGTTGCTGCCGTATTTTCTTCCACTTTCTCATAGACACTCTCATCGAGAGTATTTCTCAGATATTTCAACGCTAATCTTTTTTTATAACAGGGATCTATAACTATCAACAAAGTTCTTTTAATCATTCATGCTAATGTCATTATAATTAAAGAGATCTACGATAACATAACAAAGAGATTTTTTTTTTTGAGTTTGCATTCTTTAAAAGATTCTTCCTCTGTTTATCACAACAAAATGTCAACAACTAAGTTTGCACTTCACTGAGATCCTCCAGAGGTCGTGGTTGCACATACTATATACAGAGATAGGGACAACATATAACCTATACACAGGAATAATCCCGAAGGCTATGGAAATATACATATAAGTATAAGGAAATCCTCTCAGGAATAAAACCAACTCTATGGCAGCATAACCAAATAATATGATGGCATAATATATATACTCAGAATTCCAACATAATTCTATTCCTAGTAGTTTAGCTAAATACAACAGCTGACATTTAAGGACTTGACAGAGCTCGATGTTACAGTTCCTGAGGTAACCTCGAGAACATAGTTTTTAAGGGTTCTGTTAGATTTTAATCTAAAGATTGACATAACTTGATCAAAGTAGAAGTAACGCTACCGGTTTTTAGGTTATGCTTTATCCCTTTTCTAGGCATTCCCCAAACGTGAACTGCATAGTAAGAAAAATGTAAAAACAGATCTCTGTAATTCTACAGTAATCTCACCACATGGGCGCTGTTCTCTTCCTACAACAACTACGAAAATCAAAACCATGCACAGATACAGAAAGGTTTTGACTCAGTAAGGAGCCGAACACCAATCACCGCCAAACTTGGTTAGCACATACCGCAATCCAAACACAACAATTTTATACAGCAAGCAAAGTAGATACAGAGAACAATACAACAAACATCTATTTGGGAAAACGCCGATATCACTTACCAAATGCCCTTGACGCCGATATGGATATACCCTCCTTCCAGACATTCAAACACTGGCATATAAAAATATAAACATCAAACTAAAACAGAAAAAGGATCGGGCTGCTACCATCCATCCCATCCCTTAACGCTAACACGACAACAATACCCCAATGTATCTTTCCTCGATGGAGTTAAGAATGCACACCAAAATCTGCTACCTACCTCAAATTACAGGGTGTGAAAATAACACAAATGGAGATCGAGCTTCTAGACAACTGTCCTTTCTGCATTTGGCACACAACAACTTAGTAAAAAATCTAGGCATTCATTCCATACTCAGAAAGAGCACCCCCTTTCTCCTCGAATACCATCCCTTAAGATGGATCTCCTGCTCGCAATGGTAGGGAGTCGTGGCTCTTCCAATGAGACAAGTGGCGTGATAAGTAAATCAGATGCTTCCATGAATGGGGATAGATGGCAGCGAAATAAGAAGTTGATGTGCTCCATAGGGATTATTGGCCAAATTACAGCTTGACTAGCTTTGCGATGTACACATGAAGGAGACAAATCCCTTATAAAGCTCATCTATATTCCCCACTCCTAATTGAAAAGTAACCCTGGATAAAAGTAGAACTCCAACGAAATGAAACGATTGGTTTAGGGAACACATGGAAAATGTCCTTCAAACACGTGGCGGCTTAGTATAATCGAACTTCTCCATTACTGAGACAATTCCCCCACATCTCTCATCGAGAGATCTCTACTTCATGATTAACCCATTAATGTGTATTCAATATACACTAACTCACTTCCATCGTGAGTGTGCCCATGCTACTTCTATAATAATAATTCTTTCTTTTTATATTATCTATTTTATTATTTTCTTTATTGTAATTAACATGCATACATATACAGCCCCAAGAGTTAGCTCGATTGGTTGAGTTTTCGGAAGTTAGGTCTCCCAGCATGCGAGGTCGCGGGATCCATTCTCATAGACCTTCTTGGAGCTAGGAACGCAGCGACCGCAAGGCGGAAACCCCTTCGGAGTGGGTCCATCAGAAATTATTTTGTGGATATAGCGGTCGGCTAAGCCGATTAAAGTGAACCACATGAAAAAAAAAAAAAAAACATACATACATATATGCATGTAATATTTATTTAACTCATCATATAAACGGGAGGTAATACTACCTTAACAAATAACTATCTTCCTAGGCAACATTCCCTATAGTTAGCTTCCTTAAGTTTCTCGACCACGCTTTCAAATTCCTTTTCCATAATCCAATACATGCATAGCTTTCTAGTTTCTTAAAAATATAATTCATAAAGCTTCGAGAGGTTTATGTAACTTTGTTTCACTTTCCTATATATAATATGGAACAATATGTAAAGCACCCTATATATAGAAGCATATATTGGTATAACTATCTTTATTCGTCTTTAAAGTTATCAACTATATATTTATATAGTTATCTCTTGCATTATCTTTATAATGAAAAATTATATATATATATATATAAAATTTCATAATATTATTATATCAAAGTGATGTAATTATTTATAAAAAAAGATATGATATATATATAAAAAAATAAGCCAATACATTAATTAAATATCCTTTACCCATATGTATGGTAGTTTAAGTGAGAAATATAAGTAAGTACTTATTTCTAAATAGATCCTCTTCATCTTATATATATATATATATAAACATATATACACGTTGTTTACTAGCATACTAATTGTAATTCTTTTTCTTTATATATATATATATATATATATATATATATATGTATGTATGTATGTATGTATATATCACATAATTATATGTACACCTATATTCTTATCTTTGCATACATATATATTCCTTTATAATTACATTGTTATCATAATTATTGTGCAATACTTTATATATATATATATATATATATGCATATGATTCCTCACCCATGGTAATGTTTAGCATCGTCCTTGTAGTCAGGACGACTTCTTTCTCTTCCCTAAAGGATTTAGTTGCGACACAACCTTAAGTCTTCTAATTATAACAATAACATTTACGACCTAGGAAAATTGAATAACAAAACTTTCAAAGTCCACTGGTGGGGCCTTGGCCTTGAGCTCCTCACCATGGCCATATACATAGTTACAATATACATTTATAAAAAATACTAAGGCTTAAAGGAGGGATGTTACACTTAACCCTTAACCAAATCGATCCTAACATCCTAACCCTGTATCCATAAATCCCTTATCCCATAAATATGCTAACCCCTAAAAGCCTCACCTCTTAAATAAACACCAATCCCCTAACCCTTATGTCCTTAACCATTAAGCCCCTAATCCCTTAACACTTAAAACCTTCACCCTTAAAACTTAACCTCTTGAACCCTAACCCCCTAACATTGGTGCCCTCAATCCCTTAACCCCTAAAGGTCCTAACCCCTAAACCCATTTATCTCTAAGCACTTAACACCTAATCCCTAGTTTATCCACAAACACTTAAGCCTTTAATGTCTAACCTTTAAATCCCTAACCCCCTAAACCTGGAGCCCTAAATCCCTTAACTCCTAAGCCCCTTAACCCCTAACACCATGACCTCTTTACCTGTTTAACTTTAATGCCTCAACCACTAACTACTAACCCAAATTTAAACCCCATAACCTATTATCTCCTTATCCCTCCAACCCCATAATTGCTAAACACCTAAACCTCTTTATCCCTTTAACTCTACAACGTTCAAGAAATCTCGTTGGGATGCTCCATACTACCTACCTCTCCTCTTGTCGAACTTCAATTCGAATGTTGAGTTGTTTTGCTAGACGTTGAGTAAACAAGAGTTATTACAAGAGATACATAGCCAAGTATAGTAGTTGAAATCCTTTTGTTAAGCTTGTGTGTGTATATTCAACTGAATGTTACGATTTGTTCACTATTTTGATCAGTTTAAAATAATGCCATCATATATTTAGTGAATGTTGTAATAATCACTAATATATGTTTACTCATTCGATGAGTTGAAATAGAGTTATGTTTAGTTACTTTTAACTAATATATGTTTACTCATTCGATGAGTTGAAATAGAGTTATGTTTAGTTACTTTTAACTAATATATGTTTACTCATTCGATGAGTTGAAATAGAATTATGTTTAGTTATTTTAAAAGTGTAGCCATGGATTAATGTGGAATAGATATAGTCAATTATGAATTAAAATGGATTAAAGGAATTAGGAGGTATCGTTTATGTGTTGATATTTAGTATTTTGACTAATGTAATGTAATGTGGATTAGATCTTGTCAAAGTTGATTTGTTTGAATGATTGGATATTTAGTTATTTTACTAATGTAACAAGGAGAATATAATTTTATTAACCTTGAAAAAAATATGGGAAAATGGATTTGGCAAGATATGTATACTTATTTTAAAAATGAATTTGAACTTAGAGCAATTATTTGAATATATATATATATTAGAATGGAAATTTGTTGTGCCATATATACATGCAATACATATGTCTTGTGATTATTTTATGTAAATTAAAAGAATCTTATATGTATGTCTTGCTATTACTTTATGTAAATTAAAAGAATATCATATGCATGTCTTGAGAAGAATTGTGTTCATATAGTTGCATATAATAAAAATAGATGTGCTCTATAATTATTATGGCCATGAAGACTATTGTAGCTAGATGTTTTCATGACAGTCTCGAGACTCGTATGTCATATAGGTGTGTTTAAATGTGCTTTTAAAATATTGACCTATTGGTAGTTGATTATATAAACAAAGCTTGGAAAAATAACATAGTGTAGGTTTGTATCTTACTTATGATTGAATTAGGGCATTAAACATGAAAACGGAAAAAAAAATTGTAGAGTGAGTTTTGGGTGCGTTACATGTATCTTCTGAAGCGCATCCCACTGCATACCAAGACTCGGTTAATAACCCTAGAGGCATGTTAACATCTCCTTCTCACTCCACCATAACTGTAGTTGTGGTGATCACTTGAATGGAGCTGTGCGAGTAGTCAGGTTATGAGCTGGATGGGAGCCACCCCATTCCTCTTCCCAACGGTGAATGATCTACCCCCATCATTTCATCATTAACACTTTGCCTCGGAAATAAACACCCCATCCAATATTAAATTATCTATTATATTTTAACAAGCCAAAAAAAATCAACCTACTTCACAATAACAAGTAAAATACTTAACTCAAAAGTTAAAACTCAATTCAATGTCTGGCCGCTTATAAATAATAAAAAAAATCACAAAACTTTATATTTATATTCACTAAAATGTTCCAAGCTATATACTCTATTTGAAAAGGCCAAGAAAACAACATATTTCATAATGACAACTTCTTTATTCAATTCAAAGTGGACTAACTTATTTATTCAATTCAAATTTGGACAAGCTATAGGTACTACACTACACAACAAATGACAACTAATTTATCAACTTTTTGCTTCATCTTTTTAAATGGTTTTTAATAAAATTTGGTTAAATTCATCCTAAAATTTTAATTTTAATAGTTTTGAATTGTTTTATTAAATTGAAATTATGCAATTTAATGACTATAATTTATTTGTCAAATTTTCATTATATATATATATATATATTTTGTTTATTTAGAAATTTCTACAATATTTATATATATTTTTATTTACTTTATTATGTAATTATACGTATTGGAATTTTATGATATTTTTTAATTATACCGATAAGTGTTTATACCTTAGAATTTGAGGTGGATTATCATCTATGTTTTTCCTAAATTGAAGGAGGATAGGACAGTGTACTATTATGGTCGTCATTCAAAATTCCAAATAAACAATTATAAAAAAAAAATATAAAAAACAACTGGTAACTAATGCATGGATAACTCATACATGATGCATGGATAATAGGTAATGACAGACAACACATTTAACTAAAGAAGGTAACAAACAACTGGTGATAACAATTAAGCATGGAGAATAAGTAACATATAACTTGTTCATGACACTTAACTTGTGATTTATTAGTGTTCACCGGCCACAAATTAAGTGCCTGTGCTAGTCTAGTTATGAAGTGAACCAATTCTCTCTCATATACACACTTTTGGATCGAATATGAAGTAAAGTAAAAAATAATTTTAATTGTAAGTACACACTAACTATTGATAAATTTAGATATTGCTGATTGGGATCAAGTTAGATATTACAACACTAAAGAGTATTATTTTTTGAGCTAGTGAGTATGAACAATTTTATTTCAATTCATACATTTTATTTGGCTATTTTTTATTTAATTATATGTAATATATAATTTATATTAAAATTTTAATAATAGTTTTTCATTTATGATATACTTTCTTTATTTTTTTTATTTTTATTTATATTAAAAATGTATTTTAATTTCTTTATTATATTATATTTAACTATTAAAACAAGAATCAATTTCTCTTTTTAATTATAATCCATTTCTTTTAATAAAAATGTAGATATTATTAATGTATATCTAATATGCAAATTGATCCAATGAAATGACACACCACACCACATGATATTTAACTTTTTTTCATAACAAGATAATGTGCAATATTATATATAACAAATATAAAGTATCATACAAAAATTGTTCGCCATATTTATATTTATAATATTTAAGTGGGAAACAAAAAAAAATCACTCTAAAGTTGTTATTAAGCTATTTGACAGAGATATTTAATAGTCCGTGTTCAAGGAATATCATATCATACTTCCACTTGCAAGGACAGTGAAGTGCTCTTTTTGTCGCGAAGTTGAGATATTCCAACCGCAAATATGCAAAATCATGTCATATGACTCACCAATGTTTTCTCCACCGCATATGAAATGCAATATCACAATTCTCATCGCTATCACCACTATATAAATAAAACGCACCAAATACAGACGAAGATTATCGTTGATCCTTATGTCGCTCTCATTCATGAAAATGATAAGGGCAGGGTGACGCTTGAGCTTTCATAATGTTTACGCAAGGACACCATCTTGTTATTGTTATTGTTATTTCAAGGTTTATGTAGTGTGTACTTATTTTAATAGCGAAGTTGATTCCTTGGCTTATTTTTCTCAACACCATCGTTGTATGATAAACATGTGGGAATAATTTGTATGTGAAAAGCATAGTGTAGGTTTGTATTAGTATTTTTAAATCATTTAATGATTATTATATTTTTTACTCAAATGATCTCTTCCTTGTAGAGTATTTTTTAAGGATTTTAATATTATACTTAACTATAGTATGTATTAAATATGAAACATACAATTTACAACTGAAATGTGTAAATTTTGACGAATATTATGATAAACAACATATTTTATGTAAATATAGGCGATATTAGAGACTAAAAATGACCAAATAGTGAATTTATTTTTGAAAAAAACCTCCAAAAATAGCCAATTGGTGAAATTTCGGCCCTAAAAATTACCCTACAGTTCCTTATTGATATTTTACTTATAAATGGAGGGTGAAAACGCGAAGGTGGGAAACAATTCCGTGACAATTTGCCTTTTTTTTGTTCTAATTTCCATTTTCTCGCCCGAGACAAAAGTCAACAAATTTTCTCGGGTGAGAGTTTTACTACTTCTCGGGCAAGAAATTAACCCCGGTTAGATTTCTCTCGTCCGTGAGTTTTTCCATAGTTAGAGAATTGTTCGCTCGAGAGTTTTTAATTTCTCGTTCGAGTGTATAAGCATTTTTTTTTTGTCAAACTCTCGGACAGATTTCTCGGTCAAGAGTTTTGATTCCTTTTAATGTCTTGGCCGAGACATGCTTAACTATATAAACGCAATAATATTTTCCCGCCACACGCATTGTCATTTTCACATTGTTGCTGTTGGTGTTTGTGTTCGTGCAAACCTGAAACCTATGCTGAAACTGTGCTGAAACTTGTGCTGAAACCTGTGCTGACACAGTGCAGAAACCTGTTTGTTGAAACACCTTCAGGGAAGACCCTCGATGGAAACAAAGTGAATGGCCACGAGAAGAGGACTGCCACCGCCAGTTCGATCTAGACGACCATAGCATCAGACGACCGCACACGGGTATGTTTCTCTCTTTCCACTGGCATCTCTCTAAAACCCAACCGAATATTTATCTGTATGTAACCACTTGGTAGTTAGTTCAGCAGTTGGTTCAACAAGAGTTTACTAAGACCCTCACTATTGTGCCTCTATCCAGAGCTTTGAGGCTTGAACTCTGAGAGGGAAAAAGGCCGGCCAATTATAGAGGGGATATTTTGTAAAAACTCCAAACTTAAACTAAAAATACTAATAATTTCCTTTACAACTCTGTTTTCATATATCTTAGTGGAAGCAATCCTAACGGGCGAAGACCTCAATTAGGTCAAGGTTAAAATGTCGATGAGATTTCGATCAATTCTCCCTTAGGGTTAGGGTTAGAGGCCGAATTCACAAGCCATATCCAATTGTAGAGTCCTAGTTGTTGTAGGTCGAGATGGGATGATCACAGTTTACAAGGGCATATGAAACCATGTCTCTACCAACCTCTGGATTGCATTGGGACCCTAAATTGACATTGCCATAGCTTTCTGGTGCTTTTCATGATGACCAGTTCAAGGTTTTGGATACATGCATTATTTTCATATATCTAGCATTAGACCACACTACTAGAAAGAGACAAAGTCACCTTGGTATCCTACTATATACAAGTATTAGCTACCCAATAGTGGGATCAAGTGAAAAATATGAGTGTTACTGAATAATCCCTTTGCATAGAACTCAATGAGAGTCTTAATAGACTCTCTAGTGCCATCAATACTTGGGACCAATTCTACATTGCAGTTCAAGAGTGTTTCTATCTAGCCACATTGGCTTCACCTCTGTCAACTTTCCACTCAGACAATTCAATATACATTGGAATATTTTGCAAAATTCAAATTTAGATCTCCATTTTAGATCTAGACCATGCACTAATAATTAAATTTAATTATGGTTTACTTCCTTCTCTCCATCATGAAGTTGCTTTGGTGCATAGATGTTATCTTTCATTGGATTTTCAAGATGCTCTAGCTATTGAAAATAAGCTAGAAAAACAACCAATGCCCTTTTGTTCTTCGTCTTGGTTCCCCCTTTCACAACAAGTATATCACATGGGTAGGCATTCTCCCATGGTATACACACCCTCTCCCCTCACCATTCAATATTGCACACTCCATAAGTCATCCTCTCATGGCACAACAATGTTGTGTTTTATAACATCCATGATCTACCAAGATATTATTCTTTAATGCCAACACCCAACCTACCCCTCCAAATGTTGTCATTGTTGTGGATAACCCTACTACATCTTATCCAAATCTCGTTCTAATGACATGTCTAGCCCCTCCCACCCATCCCATTCTCTTTACTCAAAACTGTCATATTAAATATAGTGTAGATAATTGGACTAAGGCTTTTTGGCTTCAAATAAGGCCCACTTGAGGGCTGCTCCTAAATTTGCATATGTGATGTGCGTATTATTGGCTTTCCTCTTTCAAGTTTCAACACATCATTTTGCCAATTGGAACTATTTCCATTACTAGAGTTTATCCATTGGATAAGTTTGTCAAAGGTGCCATTGTGACAGAAGCTCAGGTGTTTACTAATTCTTCCATTTTCCTCCATTATGTTCTCTTTAATCTATGGATTTACCTACAGGTTGCAGCTTGAATGAATATTCCTGAGACTTTTCTTTCCTCGGATCTCCATGTTTTTTGTCCTACCTCCTATATTTCTTTGTTTGAATTTAGAAGCACTAGTTTTAAGGTTATTATGTCCTTCAAACTGTTCCTCTCTTTGTTGTACCTAGGTTGAAATCCATGTATTACAATCTTGAACTATGTTGTGTTTCTTATTGTTTGGATGCTTTAGCATGATGGTTGTCATCTTCAAGCATATTGTCAGATTGTATCATGTGTGTGTCACATCAAGGAAGTGGCATACATTATATGGCAATGGCCAAATTTAGAGTGGTTTAAGGCCTTTTATTTTGTATCTGTGGTTCGTCACTGCATGTATTGTCTTCATAATTTTCAACTTCTGCTATTACATTTTATGCAGATTTAGAACTAATATAGCAACAATCATAAACTTTGGAGTTTGTGGCTGACTCTTAACTTTGCATTATGTACTTGTTTGAATTGTGATTTTGGAAACCACATATAGGCTTAAGAAATTATGGGAGATTAGATTTGATCTTGTAGCCCTCTGTATTTTAGGTTCACGCTTTAACAAATCTATCATTCTGTGTTACTACCCAAAACCTCATAGAACTGTGCAGATGTGATCATTTTTTTCCTGCAACACGATTTTAGTTAACCCTTGGTTGTTGTTCCAATTTTTTTCCTTTGTTCCATGTGGGATACGAATACAATCCATCTGTTCACTCTTTCAATTTTCTTCGTCTCACTCAGTCTTAAAAAAGATGCTCCTGTAGATCCTAACTCATAACCAAATCACCTTGTATCCTAGTTGGAGTTGCGATCCTGAAAAAAATCCATCTTTTCACTTTCAATTTTCTACTTTCACTTAGTCTTTAAGAAAGCACCTTGGTAGACGCCAACTCGTAAGTAACTCACTTTGTATCCTAGATGCATGGGAACTGCTCCTGGGAGTTGGGAAATCCATTCTTGTCATTTCCTAAGTTTCAATGAGTTGGGAAGTCCATTCTTGTCGTTTCTTGAGTTCCAAAAGCATTGGAACTTGTAGGAACATTGCAAAAGCATAGGGAACAATTCCAGGAGCTTTGGGAGCTTTTGGGTGAATGGATCGCCACTCCCAATGCCTTTCCGGTGATGTTTCATGTGTTCCTTGGCATGTGGGGCTCAAACTACGTATGTTTTGGTGATTTTTTCTTCTTGCTTACAATGCCACATTAGCTCAGTTGGGATTACAAACTACTGACTATGAAGGATTCACCCTTATGAATTTGCATTGTTTCCACTCATTCAGTCCTGGTTGGGTCATTGACTTCCAACTTTAAAGATCGCTGTCTTGTTTTTCATAGGTGTATGGAGTCCTTCGTTTTATTGATTGTTGTGTCTAAAGTCTGTTGACTACCTTCATGATTCATATTTTCATTTTTATTTGTTGTCAATGGCCCTAAGTTGGTTTACATTTTCAAAGAGTCAAGTGCAGTTTTGAAATTCATTTAAGCATTGGGTCAAGTGGGCCTTTCCTTGTTGATCTAGGCAAAGTCCAAACCCTTTCATAATAAAATACATTAACTATTACAAACTTACAAGTAAAGGGAAAATCTAAATAGGGCACTTACATAAATAATAATTTTATGTGTTTTAATTTTAGGCCCTTATTGACATTAGTAGTTATTAATAGTCACAGATTTTAAAGAGCATCATAGAGCTCCTTGATGTGCATGGATTCCCCAATTTTCCCTTTTAATATATATATATATATATATATATATATATATATATATATATATATATATATATATCATTGTCGCTCCCAACCTGCCGTTTCCCACAAATTTGGGTGAAACTTCTCTATTTTGTAGGCCCATACCCTTGTTCCAGATCTTCCTGTATTCTAAAAACTTGTGCAACATAACTTTGTACCATATGATTTAGTGACATAAGATCATCATGGAAAATGGTAACCTATAAACACTTATTCTCTTTGACCCTTTTCAATTCCTTGGATTTGTTGGTAACTTCCCACCCTCATCCAGACCATCTTGAGTGGGTGAATGAGGGTGATTTATCCTTGTTTGTGACCCAACAATGTAATATAACCTTTGCCATTTGCCCTCATTTTTGGACACTATGTAACATATGCCATAAAAAATGAAGTGTGGGCTTCCCTCTTCAACTAGGATCAATTTCTCCCTGGCATGGAACAATTATATGTTGGTTAATCATGCTTCAATCAATCTTCAATGAGTAAAACATTAGCCCATGATTGAGATCTTTTTATGCTCTTTCCTAATTCCATTGAATTGTTGCTTGCTTCATTGGTGAGGTTGACCTCTCATGAAACTACAAGTTTATGGACATTTGTTTCCTTGGGATGCTCAGGTAATGATCTCTTCATTGCAAGACTCAATTGTTGCTTATCATGGTAGCAACTCTCTACCGTTAAGATGAGTTAATTCTCATCTTGGAAGCAAATCTATATTGATTGGTGAGGTGTTAATCAACATTTTATATCTCCAATAACATCAACTGAAAGACCCTCTAATTGGTGTGTAATCATACCACTTTTACTATGCAATATAGTGCCAACTCTTGCAAATGCTTGGTTGCAAGTGATAACCATCAATAGGATGCAGTGGATCCTTTACCAACATTCTCCACCATATCATAGTTGCTTCTACATTCACTCTCAAAATAGAATCAACTATTCATTGAACCACAAAACATACTCAACCATGGCCGCTTTGTCTGCTATATTCATGGAGTTCTAAGGAACCCCAAATTCATTTACCTCCATGCATCAATATTTGGTCCATCTTCCAAAGTGGATTCTTCAGGTGAAAATTTGTAAACCATTAGAATGTGGCTATCCTTGACACCAATTTGTTGTCCATATTGCTAGTTTTACATTCCTCTTGAGTGTATATCTCTCCTTGGATAGCCACATCTTGAACATGTATAACACTAATTTAATTAATCTTGATTAACATTCATAAACTTCATTCACAAATTTTATCTAAATCTTGGCCAAATATCTGCTAACCCTTTTAGAGTCTCTTATTAGATGACATGAAATAGTTAAAGAATGCATTAAAATTTAAAATAACCTCAGACTAACAAAATTTAAAGTCAACTTCATTAGGAAAGTTTATTTTAGTTTTCTAATAAAAAATGAAAAATCATGGAATAACTGGTCAATTGAAACTTGAAATTAATAAATTAATACAATGTACTTTAAAATATTTTTGGAAATGATAGCACAATTTTAAGAATTTATTTTCTATTTGCTCATCTGAATATGTGCTTCCAGCACAAATTCATAAGGGCTTGCACTTGGACCCAATCACAATGAACTGATTGATTGCAATATTTTTTGAATGACATGTTGACTGGATATGGATTCTGACTAGGTTGAAGCTCTAGATAACTTAAATCCATTAAGATGTAAATTATTTATGTTAAAAAGCTAATTCATGTTGTCAATAGACAACAAAATTAATGAGTTTCGAGTCTCCTTTTTGGAAAACTTTGGTTTTTAGATTGTGGTGTTGTTGGGTAAGTTTCCTCAAACTGGAGATATTGCATGGAAATTAAAAGAATATAATAGGTTTTTTGGATTTGTTGTCTTAGTTGATTGCAAGTCGTTGTTGAGTAGATAATCATCTTTTCTCGGGAAGGTATCATGATATTTCTTCCACTTTATATGCTGGGCAGTTTGAAAATGCCTTTTTAAGCTATTTCTCGAACTTTTTGGTTGTCCTCATTCAAGGCTCATCAGAGTTGCTTGGTTGCCAGAGATTTGGTCTACTATTTTAGTTTGTAAATTTTCATTTTTTTTGTTGAACTTTGGTGACTTGAAATTGAACTTAAATATTTGTTATCATGAATTCCATCCAAAAAAGTGAACTAAACAGGCCACATAGGAAATATTTCTACACGTAATAAGCATTGAATTTCAATGTGTGATGACACTAAAATCATTAATACTTTGGAAGGCTAAAAAGCATCATATGGTCATTCAATAATTATAAGCTCCCACTAACATAACTATAGGTTTCATGTTGAGAACTCTAGCTCTCCATGCTTTTCCCAAAGGAAAAGGATCTTGATGTTACTTCCCTAAAGCATAGCCTTCACAAACACCTTCTGGAGTTGTATTTTTGTTGATATTTTAACAATGTTATTATCTATCATCTATGTACAAGTCAATCATGCCACAATTTGGACATATAATATGTATGAGAGATCAAAGGTGCACCTAATGGTATACTTCCATCAATAACAAAACTAGTTAGCTTAAAGAGGCCAGCATCATGATCAATGGTTCCTATAGAGTTTAGGTGTTTTATTTCTCTATTAATGACTTGATGTGTTGAAGCAACAAATTCATAACTATCTTGAACAAACTTATATATTGATGTAAAATTGTCCCCTAATCCTTTGACTAACAAAACATTTTTCAAATATCCATTTCTTAAATAAACATATTCAGTTCTCAAAACATTTGATTTCACTTTATTTCCAATAGTATTTTCTTGGACCTTAATCTATTTTCCTATAAAAAATCAGCAAATACAAATCTATCTCCAATCATATGAAAAGATGCACCAAAATCTAGCAGCCATTCAGTATTTCAATCAAAATAACCCCACTTTGTCAATAAATTCAGGTTTTGGTTGTGAATTCACTTTAAAATATCCCAAAATTGATGTTTCTTTCTTCTTGGAGTCAAATTTCCAAAACTGGATGTTTTTCAACTATATCCTCCCCTCTACTTTCTTTATCTCCTTTCTACACCTTAGGATTATATTGTTTCCCTTGATATTTCAATAGTCTTTGTTGCAAAAGTTGCTTCAATTTTAGAGTGCCGATGTCAAAGGATTTATGTTAGTGTTCCCCATGTTATTATGCACTTGGACCAAATTCAATAGCCCATGCTGAAAAATGTGCTTCTGTTTTCCAGCATCAAATGGAGTGTTGAGTTTGTCTGCAATTTGATTGTGGGGCTTGCTCATTGCATGCAGTTGTTGATGCTGCAAAATGTGCATCGATTTTAGAGCATGCGCTATAATATAGAGTGTTTTTTCAATTTGGTCATATGAATTGATCATTGCATCCTTAAGAATATGTGTTTACTACAATGTCAAAAATGCATGCATCTCTGTTTCATTGTCACAATGTTAAATGATTAATGCAGCCACGATTTTCGTGAAAAGAGTGCAAACCAAATTTCTGCTTCTCGACTAATTGATACTAGGAAATGTGGATTCCTTTTATTTTAGAACATCGACTGTGATATCAAGCATGTTTGCAATTTGATATATATCTTGAACATTGCAAATTAGCCCAATGATTCTATTGGAAGTGGCCACAAGAACATGCTTTTATGTTTGTCCTGTCACACTGTCAAATGATCTATGCTGATGCTTCTCGTGTTATTATGCACTTGGATCAAATTCAGTATCCTGTGTTGCAAATGTGCTTTTGATTTAGAACATCAACTGTAGTATTGAGTATGTTTGCAATTTGATCATGGAACTTGATTGTTGCATACAGCTCCAGATGTTGCAAAATGTTCATCAATCTTACAGGATCGCACTGTAATATTAAATATATTTGCAATTTGGTCATCACTTGAAGATTGCATCGATCACAATATTAAATATATTTGCAATTTGGTCATATGACTTGAAGATTGCATCGATCACAATATGTTTTTACCACAATGCCAAAGATGCATGCATTTCATATTGTAGCTCTGCTTGCCATATTGTGAAATGAAAAATATGCCCATATGCCAATAGCTACATGGAATCTTTGCAATCAACAATGCAATTATTGCAACATGAATAGAACTTGTTCCACTTAGTTGGTTATTTTCTCAATTTTTTATGTCAATGATGAGACCTTGAAATTATGTAGCATTGAAACTCTCTGTGCATTAGAAACAACCCATTTAGCACTCATTTACTCCAGTTAAGTTGTCTCTTGAAATTGAAAACATAGATAAAGCTTAAGTGCCATGAATAACTTTTAGTCTTAAAAAAACTTGAATATAACTTGTACCTATTTAGTATAGATGAGTGCAAATACAAGGATTCATGTAAGGTGCACCTGATGGTATACTTCCAATTGGATGGTTTGGAGACGTGTTCTTTCCATCCTTCCTCTAAAATGAATATGGATCCCTGCAGATGTCTTGCTTCTCCCAAAAAGAATCCATATAATGAACTTTCTTTCCACAAATGAACATGATTTTGAATACCAACAGTTAGCAGCTCTATGGCCTTTCTTCTTGTAGCAGTGACAAATCAGGGATGTCTTGCCTAATGTATGCCTCTTGGTCTTCTTAATCTTTCTATGGTTGATTAGTTTGCCACTTATTCTACATGCTGGTGGAAGATGAGTCTTTAGGACTTTCTCATTACTTCCCTTCTTCAATATGTCACAAGAAGGTTGACGAGGTAGTGGGTTTCTACCTTCATTTGTTGCTCTTTCTTTTGAGGATCTAACCAACTCTGTCGCATCTTGTGCCTTCACAAAAATGGTATTATTGGACATATAATTTTTCATTCTTCCATTGAATCCTAGGTCGTTGTGCTTGTCCAGCTGTGTAGCTACAATGGGGATTGAGATTGGATTGAGGTGGAGAGAAACATAGATAGTACCATGTTTCTAATGTTCTAATGTTGCATTTCATGTGCCTACATCTCTAAGTTTATGATTTACCTGGTTGATTTCTCATTTTGTCTTAACAAGGACACATGGATCGTCTAGAGACATCTACCATCAGTGCTAGAGGAAGACATGTGATGCAGTCAAGTATATTCGATTGTTAATCTGAAATATATTTTTCTTGTTTGACACATTTTGACATGTTTATTAATCTGTGGAAAATTCTTATCACGCACAGGTTCACAGCTTCAGGGTGAATCAATCTTGACTTCTATGCAATAAGACTCCGTGAGGTCATCGTCAGGTAAATTCAATTGTTATTCAATTTATGCTCAAGTGTATATAATCATAAATATTTTTTTACAAAACTTTCTAAGATCTTATTGTGCATAGGTGGTGTCTCTCATAATGACAGACATTTGTCTGAGGGGTCTATAGGTGCCGATGGACAATCTCAAAGGACACGCTTAGTGTCTCATACGCCACCGCTAGGTAGAGATTGTTTACATACATTCTGACTAGAATTCTTGTTTGACATGTTTATTAATCTGTGGAAAATTCTTATCAGGCACAGGTTCACAGTGTCAGGGTAAAGCAATCTTGACTTCTATGCAACAACACTCCGTGAGGTCATTGTCAGGTAAATTCAATTGTTATTCAATTTATGCTAAAGTCTATATAAACATAAATATTTTTTACACATCTTTCTAAGATCTTGTTGTGCACAGGTGGTGTCTCTCGCAATGACAGACGTCTATCTGAGGGGTCTACAACTGCGGGTGGACAAACTCAGAGGACACCCTTAGTGTCTTATACACCATCGTCAGGTAGAGATTGTTTACAGACAGTCTGACTAGAATTCTTGTTTGACATGTTTATTAATCTGTGGAAAATTCTTATCATGCACAGGTTCACAGCTTCAAAGTGAAGCAATCTTGGCTAGTATGCAGCTTCACTCTCGGAGGTCATCGTCAGGTAAATTCAATTGTCATTCAATTCACGCTCAAGTATATATAAACATAAAACTTCTTTTACATAGATCTTTCTAAGATCTTGTTGTGCACAGGTGGTGGCTCTCAAAATGACAGACGTCTGTCTGAGGGTGGGTCTACAAGAGTTGTTCGAAAACCATAGATGGCACCCTTAATGTCTCATACGCAACCGCCAGGTAGATATTGCTTACATACATTCTGACTAGAATTCTTGTTTAACATGTTTATTAATCTGTGGAAAATTCTTATCAGGCACAGGTTTACAGCGTCAGGGTGAAGCAATCTTGACTTATATGCAACAACACTCCGTGAGGTCATCGTCAGGTAAATTCAATTGTTATTCAATTTATGCTAAAGTCTATATAAACATAATTTTTTTTACACATCTTTCTAAGATCTTGTTGTGCACAGGAGGTGTCTCTCGCAATGACAGATGTCTATCTGAGGGGTCTACAGCTGTCGGTGGACAAAATCAGAGGACACCCTTAGTTTCTTATACGCCATCATTAGGTAGAGATTGTTCACGTACATTCTGACTAGAATTCTTGTTTGACATGTTTATTAATCTGTGGAAAATTCTTATCAGGCACAGGTTCACAGCTTAAGGGTGAAGCAATCTTTGCTAGTATGTAGCTTCACTTCCTGAGGTCATCGTCAAGTAAATTCAATTGTCATTCAATTCATGCTCAAGTCTATATAAACATAACACTTCTTTTACACAAATCTTTCTAAGATCTTGTTGTGCATAGGTGGTGGCTCTCAAAATGACAGACGTCTGTCTGAGGGTGGGTCTACAGGGGCCATTGGAAAACCACAGATGGCACCCTTAGTGTCTTATTCTTCAGATACGCCATCACCAGGTAGAGATTGTTTACATACATTTTGACTAGAATTTTTGTTTGACATGACTGTTTTATTTGTGAAAAATTACATGATTTTTCCTGTAAACTTACATGTGATTGCCAATATTTGGTTTCCTATAGGGGCTTCTGGACATTCTAACAATAATGATGGTTCAGGGGACTTTATTTCTATTTCTCACCATGTTCATGATAATGCAGAGGTTCCATCAGGTATTTAAAATGAACACATTTTATTTAAATGTTTATAATTTGATTGACAAATTATATATATAGTTTTTAATGCTTGCACATGCATTTTACTTCTTACAGGGTTTGCTGCTGCTGATCCTAATCCACCTCCCCAGAGAAGGAGAGGTCGTCGGGTGCAGCAGTATGCTCGCAATGAAAGATATGATCCTCTTTACAGTCGTCCTAGAGATGTTCCCGAGGAGACTCCTTGGGAAGATAACATCGCTATGTTGAATGTGGAAGAGATGAAGGAGCATTCATCGAGATTGCAGGCAGAACTTGACACTTCAAATATCTCTTTTGGTTCTCAACAGTGTCTTCAGATTGTTTTGCACAATCTGAACAGTTTGATTGAGACATATCTTGGGGTTGGACCATCAACCCATATTTTTCATGACATGATGCGTAGGAAGCGGTTGTCAGTGATGGGTCGCCACAAGTTTGAAGAAATAAAAAAACTTGTCACAAAAGAAATGGTCTTTTCATGTTTTGACTTGCGGCCTGAAGACAAAAAACATCTAAAGATCGCAAGATTCAATGATCCACTGATTGCACCCCATATTTATTCTAGGTTCCTGTGTGCATATGGGAAGTTCCCTAATAATGACGAGGTTCCTCAGTATTTTGTTAAGATGCTGATTGCAGAGTTCTGGTTTCACATGGACCCCGACTATACAGATACGAGATCTTGTTTCTATGGTGTTGGAAAAGGTCGTACATATGAACGACCTGATGCATGACGAGATGTTCAGTATAAGTGTCCGATGCCTCGATTAGTACAGCCACATCCTAGAGTCATTGCTTTTCCATAGGAGTTTGAAATGACATCCCAAATAGAAAGAGGGGTGAGGGAAGAGATAAGAGAGCATGTTGGGGCTGCATTGGCAGGGGTGGAAGTCGGCATAAATACTTTTTCATCTTCAACCAGTATGGATGAAATTCCATTTGATGATTATTCTAATGATCGCTTGAGTAGCATGAATCGATTAGGGCTTCAACAATATGCAATGTACTATAGAGATAATTATAAGCAAGTCATCACTGGACAAAATCAAAACAGAGGCAAGGTACATAAGTATGCAATAATATTTTTCAATTTATTATATGAAATCTATTTTTTTAATTCTCCAAATCTAATGTCTATAAATTATATGGAATTTATGCAGTATACTAGATTCATGAATGATAACAACTTTGATGATAAGGATTTTATTGACCGGTCAGAAACAGAGGCTAGTGGCATGAATACGCATGTTGAGGAAATTGTAGTTTCTCAATTTCCACCAGGGACACATGTATGGATATTCCTGTTTCATGTCTTCTAATCATTGGTCTTAGCTTTAGCTTAAAAGGTTTACCTCCTATTTTTATGGGTATCCTGTGTTATATACATAATACTGAATTTATATTCATGGTATTCTGGGTATTCTGTGCATTTTTTACTGTTAAAAATGGTTGTTCGTGCCTAGATTATGAAATTAGGGTTTTTTCATGCCTAGAAGACTAGCCAAAATAGCTCCCAATGTACACAACTCACACTGTTTTACTCCCAACTTACCTCAGAGAAACATGACTTGTTTTACTGTCACATTTTGCATTTTAGATGTTGGTCAACATGTAGCAACTCTCTTTAATTTTATGCTACCAAATTTGACACTAAGCTTATTAGGCACACACATTCTTGGCAATGACAGAGTGATCATACAATCTTGGTGAAAGGTGTGCTGATAAAATCTATGAGCAATCTCATCTTCCTGATGCTCGATTCGAACCCCACTCCATATTCTTCTATGGATCTTAGTATATTGAACCCATATATGTCTTCAAAGAATATGCCTAGAAAAACTACACCACAAAGAGGGAAGGACTAGAGAGGCTGCACTGCAAAGAGGGGACTTCCTTCAACTTAGGTTCTAGGTCTAAATGTTGTTTTTTGTTGCTTTAGTTCACATGCATGACTAGCTTTGCTCCCATTTGAAAGTAAAATTATCCATAATATGTACCTACCATTGGTTGCCATTAATCATGTTCTAACATTGCTACAAGAATCCTCAAAAACCTATGAAATATGATGACGCTAGGGATTCCATTAACTTAACAATCCAACTCTTCCACCAGAAAGGATGAAATAAATTCCATTTTATATGATATTTCGGGTCATATTAAATAGGGAATGATTCCTCCTATGCTCTATCCAAAATGCCATTAGTAAATATTCCCTGCTACAAACACAAATTCCTCTGCACATAGATATGGAAATGCACCATATGCTTCTATTTGATGTCTAGAATCAAGAACACAAGCCATCCAATCTCTATCACACATAACCCCCTAATATGATTGTGATGAAAGTGGACACCCATACAAAATGGGGTTAACAGGGCTCATCCTTTAGGAAAATGTGTTCAAAATGAATATTGCCATACTGGGTCTATTTTGGAGGGATTGGGCATGGATATTTGGTCCCCCGCTCTCTAATATTATGATTGTCAGAAGTTTTACATCCTTTTGCATCAGTGCCAAGAACTAGTCCATATTATCAATGCTTGTTGGATGGCCTCCAGATTGCATCAAATCAAGCAATTGTCATACAAGCTTTGGTTTGGTGATAAATAAATAGTCTTCTATGTATCTGAACAACTCATTATTATTTAGGATTATAGTTCATAGAGTTGACATTCTATGCTTATAGTAGCGACTGCAAATGATAGGATGATGTGTTATCAATGATTCAAGAGTTTCATCAAAGTTTGTTTTATCAAATTTTCCAAAAGACTTGTTTCTAGTTTCCTGTAATGGATTGCACAAAGAAGCCCAAAGATGTTCAAAATTGGTAAAAGTTACAAAGATTGTTGGAGGACCAAGTTGCCATATCATTGCACACACATCCTTTCTTATGTGTTCAAAATAGTCAGGAGATGTGCGTATGTTTATGAGGCAATGATAAGCAATTGTTGATTTCAATATTTGTTTTATATTTTACATATTTTGCAACAAGGGTTTGGTCTTTTAGATGTCCTTTTTCAATTTGAAATCCATGCAGAATTCGAAACCTAGATGATGAGAATGTGAACTTCCTTAAAGAAAATATTTGTGTTGTGTTTTTTAAAGTCCTGTGAATCATGGAGCAATTCTCATTGTGATATTTTTTCTTAAGTAAATCTATTTATAACATCATCAGGTTGGCTAGATCTGAAAAACAGTGTGGGGGACGTTGAGTTCTTTAGAAAACTTGTCTTGGAAAATGGACAAAGTTTGAAACTCTTCAGAAGGTGAAATTTGTATGATTTCATTGTCCAAGTCATCTATTAAAAGAGCTTGTCCACATCCATGTATCATTATTTCAGAACTAAGTTCCAACTCATCCTCCTCATCACTAGAATCAATTGACCTAATATTCAATAAAGCATTGTTGTTTCTTTATTTGTTGAAAATTTCTTCCCATTTGTCATCAATATCTATGCCCTCAGCTCTATAAAACAGAGTATTGAATAATTCATGTAAATCAAACATAACACAATATAGCTGAACAATGCTAGATAGATACGCATTTTTGTTTTCTAGCTTTCTTTTCAACATCACTGCAACCAACTGTTCTTGAATATGTTAGGATTCTAGGAAATGGAATTTGTACTCTATCCAGGTCTATAGACAAATTTATAATTGTTCCTGTAAGTGTAGCATAAGCTCTTTTATAGCTAAATTGTCTTATTTGATGAAAGGTCATCCTTGGTGATGCCAATCTTTCCTCTAAAGGTGTCAAGTTTGCAACATTGTCTTGTTTTTGGTTATGCCGAATTTGTGAAGGTACTACAAATGATGGAATTTCTTCATTGCATAGAGCCTTCTTGAATTTTTTGCATATTTCTTAATTGATTTCAATTCTCTTTGAACCATAATCCATTGCTAAAGATGCATAATTTTGCATCATGATGTTATCAACTATGTCCATGTAAATTTTGGGCATGGATATTTGGTCCCCCGCTCTCCAGTATTATGATTGTCAGAAGTTATACATCCTTTTGTATCAATGCCAAGAACTAGCCCATATTATCAATGCTTGTTGGATGGCCTCCATATTGCATCAAATCAAGCAATTGCCATACAATCTATGTGTTTTCGTCTGGCTTTTTTTCTATTAGGGGCTCCCCTTGAAGGCCTAGTTGGGGAGAAATGGTTAGTTTGATGGTCTCTTCCCTATCTGTAGCCATTCTCAAATGGTGAAACACATGTTTTTGGATTGTCAATTTGCTAGGAATTGTTGGAATTACATTTAGACTTAGTATTCAGTTCTTTTATAGAGGAAGGTACATTTTCATGCAACTCTTGTTGGGGATTCCAACTATTTGGTATGTTCTTGTTTCATGGGTATTAGGCACTGTAAGCATACCTTTCTATGTTCACTCTCTGGAAGAGATGTGTTGGCCAATATTGGCCAAAGGGTTTTCAAGGATATGAACTATTGGTAAAGAAATGTTGATCTATTGTAAAAATACAAGCCTAGTCCATAAGTATTAGGAGTGACTATCAGATGGTTTGGATCAGATGGCTTCACAAGGGTCAACTCCTCTATAACCAGGAAATAATTTTCCCTTTGGCATGTCATCACTGCTTGGATGAACATTCTTGTTAATGTTGTGGAATTAATCTTATTGTTTTGGAATTAACACGAGATAAATATTAATCTTATTGTTTTGGCATTGAACTATTGTGTAAATCCATATTAGGGTAGTAAGAAGTAACTATTCTTCTTTCATCCTTTTGACTTTGCAGCCCACAGAAACCCAGGAGCCATTGGTGTTCTAGTCTGAAGGTTGAGATTGATTTGCTCTACTTGTAAATCAATTGTCACCATTTTTTGCGATGGTAAGAAATGAACAAGGGCATGACGATAATTTTTGGTTACCTGAACGATCGTTTTTGTTTACTTGAACATAGTTTCCTTGTGACTGAGCTACTGGTGATCAAATTATTTGGTTATGGCAGGTATTGGAATATCACTTTTGTTTTTGTCAAGTATGGTTAGAAACTGTGTGGTTACTCGCATATCTGATCATATTATTCCTTCCTCTTGCAGCATCTCAAGTGAATCCTTGTCATCTGTCCTATTTCAAGTTTTGCGGCCGTTTTATGGTCTTGAGGCAGCTGTTATGCTATTTTTCACCCTGGATGATTATCAATGTCAGTTTTGATCTGCTTTGCCATGTGTTAATATCGTCCTACTGTAGCAGCAGATGAGGTTGATCAACTTTCATAATGCTTTTATGTTTTGCTTTCATAATGCTTTTATGTTTTGCTTGTTTATTAATGCTAAAGCACAACAATTGATTAGAATTTTTCTTGGTTGTTTTAGGACTGGGACAGGCAAGATCCATCTCAAATCGTCACTGAGATGTGTGGTTTTGCTACAATCCTTTCTGGCACATTTTTGCTGCATAAGACCAAAGATAGAAAGTTTTAAGGATGGATTTGAGGTGCATGTAATCAAAAGGTTGAGTATCAGTAGACCTAAATATTTTTTAGATTCTATTAAAGGATTAGATGCTATTACTAACATATATCAAATCTGTAAAGTCCATTCCATGTAAATAAATCACCTAGAAAACAACTGACGAGAACACCATCTGCATATATCTTCCAAGGCTGAGTTAGCAAATGCATATTTCATCACAACTTGGCCAAATCGTGGGGGGTAGAGAATGATCTTATTGCTACTGCTAAGTACTGTTGAGGGCGACTTCATTAGAGTGAATGGTGACTGCCATCTGAAGAAGGGCGCACTGTTGTATGGACAACTATATATTTCCTTAGATCTTCTTTCATTTGCTAAGAAGAATACAAGTTGACTACTATTCTAGAATTTGCTTCTCCAGTGGATTGATCTTGGGTGTGAAGACATTATTGTGGTGTGGTGGAGCAGGTTCCTGTAGCACCACAACAGGTCTAAAGTGAAAATTATCGACAACAACCTACACTTGTTATTTATGTACTGGGTTTGCATAAGGAAGATCATGATCCTCTTGTGGAGAGTTGTATCATTGGATTATTCACTGCTACCATCACTGTTGGTCGATTTGGGGAATATTCAATGCTAAAGCATGCATTTAGAAGTCTGATTTCTGAGAACCACTCATTGCCTCCTCAAATACATCATCTAACTATCACCTACAACTCCATGAGATCAAAGGTACACTTGCTAATAAATTTCCTGTGTTGATATAGTCCATGTATCTTGCCACTGTGGGCATTTGTGTATTAAAAGGGGTCATCTACAGGACTGTTATAATGTTTCAATTAGATCTGAATCATTTATTGATATTCAATGCTCGAGATCAATGCAATGTTGGTATGATGCTGTGATCAATTTGTTTTGGTATATGTATGTGAAATGTATGATGTGAGCTCTTGAACCACACAATCCTCAAAAGAGTAATTCAGGTTACATAAACTAAGATTATTGTGGTGTGGTGGAGTAGGTTCCTATAGCACCACAATAGGTCTAAAGGGAAAATTATCTACAACAACCTACACTTGTTATTTATGTACTGGGTTTGCATAAGGAAGATCATGATCCTCTTGTGGAGATCTGTATCATTGGATTATTCATTGCTGCCATCACTGTTGGTCGATTTGGGGAAGATTCATTGCTGAAGCATGCATTTAGAAGTCTGATTTCTGAGAACCACTCACTGCCGCCTCAAATACATCATCTAATTGTCACCTACAACTCCATGAGATCAAAGGTACACTTGCTAATAAATTTCCCGTGTTGATATAGTCCATGTATCTTGCCACTGTGGGCATTTGTGTATTAAAAGGGGTCATCTACAGGACTGTTATAATGTTTCAATCAGATCTGAATCATTTATTGATAATCAATGCTCGAGATCAATGCAATGTTGGTATGATGTTGTGATCAATTTGTTTTGGTATATGTATGTTGTGAGCTCTTGAACCACACACTCCTCAAAAGAGTAATTTAGGTTACATAAACTAAGATTATTGTGGTGTGGTGGAGCAGGTTCTTGTAGCACCACAATAGGTCTAAAGGGGAAATTATCAACAACAACCTACACTTGTTATTTATGTACTGGGTTTGCATAAGGAAGATCATGATCCTCTTGTGGAGAGTTGTATCATTGGATTATTCACTGCTACCATCACTGTTGGTCAATTTGGGGAAGATTCACTGCTGAAGCATGCATTTAGAAGTCTGATTTCTAAGAACCACTCACTTCCGCCTCAAATACATCATCTAACTATCACCTACAACTCCATGAGATCAAATGTACACTTGCTAATAGTCATCCATGGAAGTTCAGTATCATGGAGGGGAAGCCTCATCCTCTTCTAAGTCCTTAGTTATCATTGAAAATTTCCCCATAGCCAGGTGGCCACAAGGACTAGGGGAATCTTCTCAAGCTTCTCCTTATGCATCTAGATTTGCTGGAATGTTCTCATCCATCAGATCCAAAAGCACACAACTGAAGAAAGATATGCTTCCCTAATAAGAATTCATTTCAAGGGATATTCAAGGTTGTTTTTTGCAGTCGATATCAAGCAAGGTACATCCAAAATGGAAATATTATAGACCGTTGTCTCTGGAAGAAGGCTGACTCCAGATCAATATAGGGCCACTTAGATGATGTTCAAGTTAGATGAATTCAACGCTCTAGATAAAGTGCCATTATAGCATCCTTTTCAAGTGCCACCTCCAAAATACATGGAGCGACCACCTCATCCTCAAGGTCAACATCATGGAAGAAGAAAAACTTAGCACTCCAATCCAATAATTGGTCAACCTCAAAGTTGCCAGCAGCACTAGATTGAAGATTTAGTTGAGAAATTTTGTAACATAAAAATAAATTTGTTATGTAAGATAAAAAAATTGTTGTAATAGGATGTAAAGCCAAGTACTACAAATAGAGTCAGCGACCTCTTTTGAATGGTTGACATTTTGTTTGGGCTAAGTGTAAGTTCATACTCTGTTTCATACTCATATTAATTATTGAACTTAAAATGAAAATTGTATGGTATTTGAATCTTGCTGCAAATTTTCTCACAGAGATTGATGATAGTGCTTTAGAATCCTCTGAAATTTTTTATGTACTACTCTATGCATAGCTTGATGCTTTGTGAATGTACCATTTGAAGTGCAATAATTTCATTAGGAATGCAACAAATAATTTATACTTTCTTAGGTTGACAACATAAGTTAACTATTTTATTCTTCTAGTACAAAATTCAAAGGTGTGGAGTTTACAACACACAGATCTTATTTTCTCTATATAAATGAAGTGGATAGGCCCAGACAAAATCATGTGTTGAGAAATGAATTATAAAGGATCCAAATTTGAAACATAATATATAGTCAACCCACAATGATGTTGCAATGCATGATATCCAATGGATAACTTAATAAATGGGAAAGCAAAATAAGCAATGAGAAGAGATTGCTTAACAAATGAGTTTGTAAAATTAGAGAGGAAGGTGCTAAGAGTAGAAATATAGGATCGATAACAATTCATTGCATTGTTTCATTGTTCCACTTAGGTGGGTAAGGTGGGAAATCTAATGGATTTTTATGCACACATGTCTTCATTAGTCTTTCCAACTTAAATATTTGTGCTCCAATTATCCTATTTCATAACTAGGATTTGGTATTATCCAACAATGCCTGAAAGTTGTGAAGTCATCCAAGAGTGTATCATTAATTATAAAAGCTAAAATGACTTGCATGAAGGTTCGAGTGTTAAAGTGGACAAACAAATATTTAAATTGTATTATGTAATATAGAAAATTGTTGTGTCATTTTCAACTTATAAGGGTTTTTGGAAGATGAATCAATGAATAGTTGAACCAACTAGTGGTGATGGTAAGGATGCATTGGCATGCATTATGTTGCCATGCCTTTACTTCAATGCATGTAATGTCTCTTTCAATGTTTGTGATGGAAAAGTTAATGAGGTGCATTCACTTATCCTATACAATAGAATTTCCTTATTATACCATGGTAAATGCACCCAAGTCAACAATGACAAAGAGGTAAGGTTGTGAAGCCACAAATGAGTATTTGTCTAAAGCATTGTGAGTTAGTGCTTCAATTCTCTAGCAATGATAATAGTGGTGTATTTTTGTGCCCATAATGGTGGTGTATTGTATTCATAATGCTGCATTGTGAGTTAGTGCTTCAACTCTCTAGCAATGATGATAGTGGTGTATTTTTGTGCCCATAATGGTGGTGTATTGTAGTCATAATGCTTCCTATTGAGCCCATTAATGTTGTATTGTGTAATAAGGAAAAATTCCATAAACTAGTGTTCTTAGAGTTAGTTTATCAAATGATGTGAAGTTGATATAATGCGAGGTTGACCTCTATCACAATAATCTTCTCCATACTTGGGTCAAAATTCCTTGAATCCATGTGATAAGCCTCATTGATATAAACTTAAAGATGAATGCTAAAACATTTTATCCCTCTAAGTAAATCTTATCACTTTATGACTATTAGGATATAAGGTTTAAATGTTATAATAAAATCCGTTCTTCGAGTTATGTTTTTGTAATTTTGGTGTAAAGAAAATATATTCTACATTCATAAGTGGAAACTATTTTCTCCATGAGTAACCATATATAAGGAGGTGAAATCCTATGTAATAATTGCACTCATGGTATTATATTGTGTTATTAGGTAATCAAAGGATATGTAGCCATTGTTGAAGATCCACCTGACACTAACATCACAATTGATATATTGCTTTGCTAGTGTCATTATGCTCTTGGAGTTGTAATCTTGTTATAAAAGATAATTTACACTATAATCATAAAAGCAATGTGGTAAAATAATAATAATAAGGATGTTTGTATTAAAAGGATGCTATAGAAGCATTACATAAGATTTATCCTATGTTATTAGTAAACCATTCGAGGTTGCTTTTCATATTTTTCTTGATTAGCTTTCTTTAGTAAGTGAGAGGTGGGAAATATTATTGAAATTTTGAGAAGTGGGAAGATTGTTGAAAGTTTTTTACTAATTTAACAAAGGCTATGCCAATCATTTATGTCTCTTCATTTTTATTTTCTTAAAAAAATTGGCATAGGGAAGGAATGTCAAGTTATTTTATGAAACGTGGACCACCTCATCCTCGTGTGTTGCTACCTTTGATTTGTGCTCTACATCCTTAGAACCACTCTTTGATTCCCCTTCTTCAAAATCTTTGTCCTTGGTTTCCTCACCCTTTGTTGTGACTTCTTCATTGTCTTCTCCTTCTTCTTATGCATCTCTAACTTCCTCCTCATTTTCTTCATCATCTTTATCCTCCACTAAGACTTCATTATTTCCCACCGTCTTTTCCTCTAGAATACCAAGGACTTCAAGTTTGTATATAACTTTTTATTTTGTACTACCTTATGTAGAGAGACTATTTTGGTTTAGGAGGCCACCCATATTATGCTTTATGGAACTCATTATGAGCCTCCTTTAGAACAAATTGTGGAGGCGTGATATGATGCAATTTAGGAAAATTCCTTGTATAGGGTCCATAGGTATGGAAGAGGATTGATTTAAAAGGAATTTTATCATAATATAGGGGTTACTTCTAACATCACCCCTCTATTGATTTTCAAAATTTGTGGCATGTTGGTCTCATAGAGCATCTTCATCCCAAAAGAATCGAGACATTTAGAAGGAAATCAAACCCACATTCAAATTGTGGCTATCTCTTATATGGATTGAAGTCAAAAGATCATGGAGCTAAATACAACCCCTTAGAACCTATGAAGTATCCTCCATAGTGAAATATCCATTGCTGGAATTTATTTGTATGAGTACTTGTAGAACTTTCTGTCTTTTGAAACCAATTATGTAATTATGTAATGATTTACAAACATGTGAATGGAAGGTGGAACGTTTCTGCATATGATTCTTGGCATAATGTGAGATAATTTTTTCTTATTCTTCTTTTGTTCCCTTTTAATTCATCCTTCAATTTATCAAGAGATCTATTCACCCTTATCTTCAACATTATCTTTGGATTCATCACAACCCTTCTTCTCATCATCCCTATGTTGGAGGTTGCATGTTTCATAAGAGTCATAAGTTGTAGTTCAATCTTAACCTAGAAATTGAACACCAAAAATATATAGAACCCTTATACTTTATAAATAACAAAAGACATTCAATGGTAGGTGTCCCAAAGGGTGAAGCCATCTCTCTTGTTCCCATGAACATCTATGAGCCTTGAGTTATCATTGGATATGTTGTTAAAAAGAGATTCTCTTAGTTTCGAGAATTATATATATATTCTCTACTGACAAGGCCAACCACATGAAGGTGGAAGCTCATTTGGACCCACCCACCCACTCACCCTAGAATCAAAGAAAAAATTCGTCAACCTTGATGTGTTCTTGAATCATATGAAATGTGTCAGTGGCATATTTTCAAGAATGGCATTATGATCTTCTATCGACAATTTCCATTGTTGATGCTTGGAATTTTTCCTAGTCTTCATTGCCTTCAACTGCAATCGGGCTGCTATGAACAAATGACTGTATTGAGCACATATAACATCTAAATTGTAGTCTTGAAAAAGAATATGGTCTTTACATTTCCTTACTTCTGCAAAGAAATGTCCCATTAAAACAATTGAACCCACTGCATACGTATAATTTGATGGCTCATTAAATTCTTGCATCAGCGTGCTTTTCGACCTAGTACATCTCAATAAATAATAATGCCCATTTTCTGGATTATCTGCTGGTGCAATGACTGCAAATACATCGCCTTCTCTAACCAAATCAGAAATACGACCATAATCTTTGTCAATCACAATCGCTTCATTGTCGCGCTCTACATCGCTGATATTTCCAAATGGGGGCAATGGTGTCAATTCTCGATGTCTCCATGGTTTCACAAATTTGTTAGTTTGGTTTTGACACTCATCCAAAGACTCTACATCATCAATACATGCAATACAGAAGCAAGAGTACTTTTGTTTCTTGATTGCCTGTATATTTTCCATTTTCTTACTCCTAATGGAGTGTAAGCCCCTTGTTTTCGGGATTGCAGTACAATTATACGACATTGATCTGTCAACATCACCCATTGCAATATTCCAGAAAAACCTTCTCACATTACCCATCCTTTCATTGAATTCATGGCTCAAATTTTGTTTGCACCAATTTACAACATTGTTTGAATTTGCAAGGCAAGCAGCATAATGATTCATTTGATATCTCCTAAGTGCACATTTCATGCAGGCCCTAGCACCATCATGTTCTCCTTTTCCATGTCTCGTTTCAAAAAAGCTCAATGTGTGGCAAACATCCTTGTTTCTATGAAGGTGAGACAACCATAAGAATGATCATGCCGATTTAAACTGACTAGCACAACCATCTGACCACACCCAATGTTCTTTAAAAGTGACCCTTCTTCTTTTTAATTCTTGAAAAAGCATACGAAAACAATGGTAGACAAAACATGTATCATGTGTACGATCATCACTGATGTAGAAATGATACTCCTTAATCACTTCACGATTATTTTCATTGCTATCAAAACCATCGACATCAAGCTCTGCATGTCTATACATAATATGCATAAGTATAGATACTTGATCTGAATGATAATACTCACTTTGTATCTCCTTTTGCGGAGTGAAAGTGTAATTTTCTGCAAAATCAATAATGGATAATATTGTCCCTTTTGGAAATACATCTTGTGATTGCTTGAACTGTAAGTCCTGCCATCATGCTGAGTGAGAGTGCTTGATATATTTATATATTTGATCCTTGAACAAATTCATAAAATCTGTCAAACATATATCACTTTCAACCAAATTAAGCTTTCTTGATGTTGCCGTTGAATCTGTAACTGTAGTATAGTCAACATAAACATATCTCTTGCATTTGACAATGCAATTTGACAATTGAGGATCGTTTGCATCAATGGGGTAGTTAGCATTAAAAAGGGCCAAATCAGAACATTCCTCACATTTTTTACCTTCGATGCATTGTTTCTTATAGAATACTTGATGATTCTCTTGAGCACATAATATTTTAGATACAAATTCACGAACACTCAAAGGAGAGGGGTTATTTGGCCAACATTGCATGCCAAAAGTTAGAAATGTATCATAATATAATTTGAATTCTACATGGTATCAACAACAACATGTGTCGCGAACAACGATGGGCCTGACATACCATGGTTTAATCTTCACAAATGTGCTAAGGGCAATTTTCACATCAACATTACTCTCCATGAAAGTTTTGAACATTTCTGCTTGAGTGATCGCTGTTATGTGTTTGGCATGAGTTTCATAGTTTCCTTTCGATATACGACGTCGAACAACATCCTTTTCATTTGGTAAGACACGTGAGTTCATTTGGTAAGACATGCGAGTTTACATCCCAAAACTCTTTCACCATGTCCCTCACATTATCCAGAAGTCTATCTTGATAACACTACAACATTTTGACCCAGAATCCAACGGCTGTATTGTCAGATTTTTGACATGTCCCTGTCGCATGTATGACACTATGATTTTTTTTAGGCGTCGTTGGATTGTCGTCGGTTATCCGACAGCCCTCCAAGCCGTCGTTTCAGCGACGGTTAATCATTCCGTCGGTTAACCGACGCCTAGGCGCGGTGTCGGTTAACCGACGCAAATCAAGTGACGCCTAGAAAAAATTAAAAAAACAAACCGACGGCTTCTTGCTGTCGATCAAATGCTCCACGGCGTTAGTTAACCGATGGCATGTAGATGTTATAGGTTTCTGTTAACCGACAGTCCGTAGACGTTGTAGGTGTCGGTTAACCGTCAGTCTTTGGATGTTATAGGTGTCGGTTAACCGACAGTCGCTAGATGTTCTAGGGGTCGGTTAACCGATAGTCTGTAGATGTTCTAGGTGTCGGTTAACCGACAATATGGTAGGTGTCGGTTAAGCGACAGGCTGTAAACGTTTTTTAAAAAAAATAGCGGAGCGGAAAATAGGATATCGTACATTTCTGTACGGGTATCCATTTTCCACTGAGATGTGATGGGTGCTACATGGCTGTCGCTGAGTAGAAGCGGAAAATGGATACCCGTACAGAAATGTACGATATCCTATTTTTCGCTGTGGTCTAGATTAACATGATAAATCGCAGGTCTAGGGTATTAATTTTTTAAGACCGCTGAAAGACTATTTCCGCCATTTCTGCTAAGTCGCAGGTCTAGGCACTAACTAAGGAGGCTCCACCGTACATTTTACCATCAAAGACCGCTGAAAGATTGTTTCCTCCATTTTTGCTCGGAGATCAAGGTTCGATTGGTTCGACTGCTACAGATACCAGATATACTATCAACATTTGAACTGTGAGTAACTACAGTCAGCCCTTACCCTCAGGTACACAATTTCTGAGTATTCCTCTGTTGAATTACCTGCTTTCACCATGTTTACCACTGTAAAAACCTTAGATTCCTCCGAAGACCTGATTTCTGACTGTTTCTGGGATGTATATGACCCAATTTCAAAACCCATTGATATCATTACTAGTCACAATGACCTCAGTACTGCTTCCCTTGACAATTCCGAGTTCCATACCAAATTGTACAGTACTTTGATCCCTTCTACGTCATTGTATCCTTTACCTAGTTGCCCAGAATTTGTATCCTTATGTGCTGAAAATTTTTCAACCTCAGAGGGAGTAATTATGAATTACCAGGGTGACCAAATTATCTGCAAAGTAGACCTCAAACACTTAGGGAAACCCTGAAATATTCTGCTGATTTCGTATCAACTTCTATCTCTTTTAATGAAGCTGAAATATCCCAGATTTACAAGAAAGTTTCTAGTGAGGATAAAGAACGAATGTATCAGAAGGTTTTGTTGAAACCAGTGGAGAACCTGTCTGTTCCTTTTTCATCTAAACTTTGTTTACCAGTTATTGCTGCTGCTGTAACCCTATTAAGTCAAATTTTAGGGTCAGACACTAGTTTGGAGGTAACTGAAGCAATGTTAGGAATTTTCCTATACCTAGATAGACCTGGAACAACACCCCTTAGGTTTGATGAATATTTTGCCAAAGAAATGTGTTTTCAGTTGTCCAATTTCTCCAAAATCTATCATTTCAGGTATCAGGCATACTTATATGCTTTGATAATTCATGCGAAGTTAGGAGCACTAGACATTACAGACTTAGAAACCTTCAAGGAATGGCCTCCTTCTTCACCATTTTACCATGCCTGGTCTTATGCCAAATTCATGGATTTGATCGTACTTAATCTGTTCAGAGTGTTTAATCCAAAGATCAACAGAATTTCAAATGACTTGAAAGAAATCCTAAACCCTGATTTGATTGGAGATTGGTTCTTGATAAAAAACTTCTCCCTTGTCAGAGTCTTTGGATTCACTGGATCACCATATGTGTTGCCTATATTTTGAACTACCAGTGTATTTTCTTTAGAGGTAATGAGGCAAAGGATCTCTGCAGATAAAGAACATTTCACTACCCCATCATTGAAAAGGAGTTCATGGATAAAATATCCTATGACTGTGGGAAATTTCATTTTAAAGAAGGAAGCAGCACTGCCCATTATTGAAGAAGTTCTGAAGCAGCTTGATTTCCCTCAAGTACCACCTGTAAAATATGACCCTAAACATGTTATTTCACAAAGGAGATAGGAGTCTGGCAGAGGTATATTTTAGCACAGAAAGGCTGAAACTTGGATGGGAGAGGCCAATTCTCTTATATATGATCAGATCTAGATCAGTGAGCCTTTAAAGGAGATTGTAGAGGCTAGAGATCATATAGATTTTTCACAGTCAAATACTGCACAGGGAAAAGTGGAGCAGATATCTACCAAGAAAAGGTCAGAACCAGAGGCCACAGAGATGGATACAAAGGAACCTGAGACATCTAAAAAGCAGAAAAATGCCATGGGTACAGAGATCATTGATGTTGAGTTGATAAGGGATCTAGTTATCACCCCTACCATTATTCAAGAAGAAGTATCACAGACCAAAGTTGAAAATACTACTGCAAAACCTAAAGAAAGCAGTAAACCACCCCCTGTACCGGTCGTGCAATACAAGAAATATAGCTATGCTGCAGCTGCTGAAGGTCAATTTCAAAACAAGCAGAGTCTCCTCAAACATTACATTGATCAGAGAAATGAGTCTGTGATGCAAGAGCAAAAAAAATTGAATCAACTCAAAGAAAAATCTGATATGAAGACAACATTGATGACAGTGAGGGATTCAGCAACTGGATCTTTAAGTTTGGCCATCACTGATGATGAAAATGCTTTTGAGATTCGTTTAGAAATGGATCAATTACCAACTCCTGACAAGATTTGGTTCCACAAACAAGCCAGTGAAGTCCTTTATGCTGACTTGACTAGGGAGATCTTGGCACATAAGAATGCAGTGCAGAAAATAAAAAAAATTGGAAGCTCACCTGAAGCAGGAGAAAGCTGCAAACAAAGCATGGTCTACACAGGTGGATTATTTACAAACTGAGCTGGCTTCATATAAAGAGTTGCCACCTGCACAAGGGGCAGAAACCTAGCCAACAGTCAAAGTCAAAACTGTTAAGACAGTTAGAAGGAGGGCTAAAGGGGTAAATGTTAATGTTGATACTACACCTTCACCTAATTTGGTTAAGTTGCATGAAGAGATAGCTGGTTTGAATGCAAAGGCTGTGGAAGATAATTCCAAAATTCTAGTCCTTCAGGAGTAGAAAGAGGCATTGGAGAAAGAGAAAGGTAAATTGCTTCAAGAAATTGAACAATTGAAATCAAACAGGGGAACTAGTCCTTTGTCACCAATGGACCAGATCATACATGACATTGCAGATATGTCTGTAATGAAGCTGAAATTGAGAATTTCAAGGAGAAGGTTTCAGACTTACAGGACACAATTTCTGAACTTAAACTGCAGATTGAAGAGATTAAAGCTCAGGATCCTAGAGAGCAGGAAATCATCAAGCTCAAAGAAGAAAATGATAAACTAAAAGATAAGATTTATAAGTTGAAAGAGAAAACCAAGGGAGTTCTGCCACTGGAAGGTGCAAAGCATTTTCTTTGGGATGAATTGATAGCAGATATCAATGCTTTCTGGCCTTAATTGATCATTGTGGAGGAGCATGAGAAGGCATTGGGAGTGGCATCCAACAAATGTAAATTAGCTAAGGAAAAGTTAATTAACAGAACTCAAGAGGTAGCTCAAAACGAAATTATTTTCCTCAGTAAAGCTCCTACTTCTGAGTTACAGGTTTTAAAGGTGAGTAACAGAACTGTTCTGTTAGTAGATGCCAGGAGGGTGTTGCAGAAATATAATCTGTTGAATTCAGTCAGAGGAAAGATGTCCCACATTAAAAAGCAAGTGCAGGAGTTCAAGCAAGCCTTTTTACCATTGATTGGTTATGGTTTACCATCCTTTTGGGATGATGAGAATATGCCAATAGCATGGCCTGAATATAAAGAAATGTTTATTAAAGCCAGATCAGACCATAGCAAATTTAATGATATGGTAAAAGGACTTAAAGGCATGGTGGTAGTAAGCAAAATGAGGCAGGACTTCGAACTTCCATTACTTTTCAGGGAGGTTAAATCTAAATTGCTTGTCTTTACAGAAGGTCTTTTAATAGAGCTTGATGTGCTGATGGAAGAATTATCTGATGCTTCTGTTCCAAAGGGTGATGTTTGGAATGAAGTATTCAGGGTGGGCGCACAAGATCTTATACCAAGTTCAGGTCCAGGAAGTGCCAGTTAGATGTCCGTGAAGCATAAGTAAGTCAATGTTGTCATATATTTGATACTGTTGCTAAGAACTATAAAGTTTAGATCCTGCAGAAGAAGTTTTAGGGAGTCCATGATGCTAGCTTGCTGTCTGCAGTTACTACAGTAAGCAACAGTCACACAGATACTTTATTTACGGTTGTTTTGGAAATATTCAGAGGAAGATGACAAGTTAATCAAGCGAGCCTGTTCAGACAGTATGCGCCTTTGAATGCTAAAATTATCAGAAAACATCAATGATATCTCTTTCCATCCTGGAAATGAATAGGATATTGTTGATCCTAAAAGGATTATCGACCTCATAAATATTCATACAGCTGTCATTTCTTTTTGTAGAGTTGGTTATGTATTGTATGGTCACTATGCCATCTATTTTAGAAGATAGGATTTAAGCTATTTTGCTGGGACATGATCCCCACGTATGTAACTGTTTCCTAGTTTTTTGCATCTCTCCTTTGAATAGATTAACTACAAATAGACCCTACTTCGATAGGGAGAGGGTTGGTCTTTGGTCAAAGAAATTCATATTGTAAAGAAGAAAAGACTCGTGTATCTGGGATTTTGTGAACTTCAATGAAAGAACAGACATACAGGTTTTCTCATGTTTAAGATTTCTTCCAAGTTTTGTTGCAAAATGTCTTCTATGTGAAATTCATTCATCTATGTTATTTCCTCTTCTTTACTGTTAATTTAAATCTTTGGAATTCATGTTTCCATGCTCCACAGTATTTACAGTAAATACCATTGAAAGATAAACTGTAATATAATTCATCGTTGGTGTTCTGGTGCTCTATTATAATTTACTTTTCCCTATCTTTCATAAGTCTTTCCTATTTATTTAAGGAATTCATAGTCACATGCTCGTGAAAATAAACAATCAATTCTCTACCTTCTGCTATCACCTTTAAAGTTTAATGATCTGTGCAAAATGCATACAAAAGGCCTTAAACCTCTGTGACCTGATTTACTCTTTCATTTGATTTTAGCCTCAATCTTTGACTCCATTGCCCAATGTTCTTTACTCTTGAACTTTCCCAACACCTTGATCACCATTGAAAACACTTGTTACCTTGAGAATCTGGCCTTGTTTCTCCTATTCCTTGATACATTTATCATACAGTGACAAAGAGAGAGCCCTCTCTAGTTGGCTGAGTCAGACAGTCATCCTAAAGATTGGTTGTAGGTTACCTTTGGGTTTCTTGAACACAGCCTCAAGAAATTACGGAGTGATAACAGCACCCATGAATTTGAGAAGAGGAAAGGGGGGGGGCATCTCATTTCAATCCCTTTAAACTTTGTGGGACAAATGAAGAATGATGTTCAAACAAACATGAAGAATAAGAAATTCTTACTTTGATCCCATTCCAATTGGATGTCCAGATGGTATAATCCCAATTGCAAACATGAGAAGCTGTTGGAACTTCCCTCAAATACCTTGAAAATACACTTTTGTTATAGCTATAACTAGGAGAATATCAACAGCAGAGGTCAGGAACAACAGAGTTCTACACGCATAGCAATTGCAAGAGGAAGCATACTACACATATATTACACATGTCATCCATTCATACCAAGCCCTTACATACATAACTACATATGACAGAATATTCAAAAGCAGGTCTCAGCTATGCATAAGTCAGTGTTATGGGCAATTTCAATCAAAGCCACCACATATATTAAATTATTAATTTAAAAATAGGACAAAAATACAAGACTTACCGTATTGTATTTCTCGATCATCACAAGTCCTCATTGGGTTTGTTGACAACATGACCTTGTGCTGGTTAATAGGATATTCTAGGGTCTTCTATACCCTGGGACAGATGAAATGGTTTAAAGAATGACAAATCACCATTATTTAGATTTGCAAGCTCCACCTTATGAACGTCTAATGACAACCCACTAATCATATTAGCAAACCAATTCCAGATTATCAATGGTGAGAACTACCATGAAATTTACCTTAGGAACTTCGTTAGTTGCAACACACTAAGACTATATAAAACCTCAATACCTCTGCTACAGGTCTGCTGTTCATCCACTGGCTTTCATCTATTTCTTGGGAATGATTTACTGAACCCTTCTTTTCTACTTCACATTGAAAAATCAATAGAAAACCTAAATTAAATTGAAGGATGGGTACCTCTTCATATTTGTGGATTTGGAGCCGAATGTATAGTTTGCAAAAGATGTTGAGGTATTGATGCAAAGAATGGATTCCAACGATCCTCATCCTGAGACTTTGAAGATCTTCCAAACCAGAAAGCTCCAGCCCATCAAGATTCTCACTCTGCAGTTTAAAGAAAATGCATGTCTATAGTTAGCTAGAAGAAAGAAACAACGTATCTGGTCATAAGAAAGAAACATTGTAATAATGCATGCATTTTACCTTACTGAGCTCTTTGTTTCGAGAATAGTTTAATATTCTCTACTAAACAGGGCCAACCACGCGAAGGTGGAAGCTCATATGGCCCCTCCCCCCCTCACATCACTCTCAATTCCCCATACCCAATGCACGTGCTTGGAAATAAATGATCTTTTGTGCGAACATCGTGAGTTTCTTGTCTTAAAGGAATTACGTGCATTCGATCATTAATTAGTTTATAGCATTCATTAATTAACTCATTCATTCATTCATTCGTACATAGAAAAAAATAAATAGTTGAAGACATTACTCCATAATATCAAAAATAATATCCGAGAACAATGCATAAAAAAATAATGTAATAGTGTACTTATTACAATCACTACTTTTTTTGACGCTTTTTTCTCTCCACAAATTCTCTAAGTGTGACATCCTCTTCTACCAATTGTTTTTTTGTTTCCTATGCCCTCTGTAGCTGCCTGTGATCGTGTTTGCCGACGGGTCGTGTGCTCACGACGTGTATGCGGCTGCTGTAAGGTGCCAGGATGTACTAGAAAAATGAAGAAATATTAATTGCTTGACGTGTTTTTACTATTATAATCATTGTAAGTCCTTCATTAAGAAAAAAACATTAGAGCGGTGCTTTGTACCTAGCAACTCATGCGTGACATGAATTTCCTGCGTTTGATCTTCTGCTGCTGCCTCAAGTTGCACATGAAGACCCTCTGCATTAAAACATCAACACTTACAACAATATAGTATTTGCAATTTAATATTTGAGACTTTAATCCATGCTAGTTTTTTTTTAACACTAGCATATTTATTACCTGGATTTCAATCAACATGAACTTCAATATCTCTTTCTCCTCCATCCTCTGCATTTTCTCTACTTTCGTTGTGCGGCTTAACACAAAGAGACTCAATATTTTATGTACTAGTTTATTAATGAATATAGAACACAATGAATCAAGCTTAAATAGAATTTGTTTATTGTAGTTACCTGTTCGTAGGATGGATCACTGGAAGAATTTGCTTGGCTACCACGGCTGCTTGTTCGATGTTCAACAACACCTGAAAACCCGCGTTGGTAGCCGATCCTCATGTCTTCCTCCATTGGCAAATCGTGGAATCTTTGAGCCTGTAATTTTCAATTAGATCATCGTTGTTGTTGTTATATCATCATGAAAAAAATTTTAAATGCAATCTATAATTTCTATACAATAAAATAATTATTGATCATACTTACGATTCGTGCTTGCAGGTTGGAATATCCACCAGGGCCAAGCTTGTGTTGCCCATGTTTTTCTATTCTTGCCTGGGTGGCCTTCGACGTATCTGGTAGCCTATAAAAGTATTTTTAAATACATTAGACATTGCAAAAAAATGGAAAATAAAGTGTAATAAACATATAATTGCATTGCTGAAAGTATTGCATACCTTCTAGCTGACTCGGGTACTGCCTTGCCCGCTATTTTCGCAGCTTTCTCCCTTGCATCATCCAGCAAGCCTTTCCACTCCGTTGTTGGAATCATCGGAGGGCGCTCATACTTTGGATTATCTGCTAAGTTGTTCCGATATTGCTCCCATACATAATGTAAATGTTGGCCAGCTTTTTCGAGAACCTTTTTTTGGTTGAAGGTTTCGGCACCAAAAAACCCAACCAAGCGAGCAATAAGCTCATCTTTCAAAACTTTACTCTGCCGGTTCCACCATGTGTGGATAGTGGGCCCAAATAGCTCTAAAGACCAATCATTAAGATGTTTATAAAAGACATCATTTCCTACAAAAACGAGTGTTTTAATTAGTGTAAAAAGAATGATGCATAATTACATTCCAATAAAATTATAATATATAGTTAAAACATTTTGTAAATAGTACCTGGAATCTTCTCCATCTTGTAGGGAATGAGATCTTCGTCCACCAAAAAAGTAGTCTCAAATGTTCCCATGCTAGTGACATGGAAAGATCCAGGAAATGATGGGACGAAAGCATCAAAGTCATGCTCTTCTCCATGTATTGGTCCCCGATCCTCATCGGCACTCGCGTGTTCCGTCTGGGGTGTCTCATTTTGTGTTTCCGACTGGCCAGACGGCAACGATACATGATCAGTGGTGAAGGGGGTGTCAGGCTCAATGGTACTAGCATGCCTCTCATCGGGGAAAAAAAATTCCTGTAGAAACAAATAATATTTTAGTTACTCATATACGAATAGGAAAAAAATTGCATTTGGAATAGACTTATAATGAAAGAGTTTGCAGCTTACATCCAAGCGCTTTACTTTAAGCAACACCTGATCTATCTTTGCTTGAGTCTCATCCTGCGTCATTTGCGTATTCGATATAAGCAGATTGACGACCTCCTGATTTAATTTTGTTTTTGCTTTTTGAACTGCATCCCGGATATTCTTTGAATTCTTGAGGTCAACATCATCAAGAATGTGCCCCAAATCCATATCCTTTGGATCCATCTATAGATATGTATCATCCGACATAAAAATAGAAAACATTAATATCAATTTGGAATCATTCATATAATTAAATAACATAAATATGTATAAATACAGTTTCTGAAATTCACAATGTGCTATATACCTGCTCATGACCCAATGAGTGTGGCGTGATAACATCTGTCGACATATCATTTGTCATGGGGCTCTTACCTCGACCCTCAGCCTACAAACAAAATATTGGCCACGTTGATATCATAATTAAACAAATGTACTTTCTAAAGAAGCAGGTAAGTAAAAATGTGGTAAATATACCTGTTGCCTGTAGGGGGGTGTCGGCCTCCCAGGCTCCATTGGGGACTTGCCCCGATCAGCTGACTGCAACAAAGTAATTAAAAACATTAATTTCGCACTGAAACCAATACACGAGGAAAATCAGGGGCGGGGGGTGTTGAGATATCTTGGATAATATTCACTTGTGGCCATGTGCCAAACCACTAGGTGGGTAATTGAGGCCCTTAATGGGTGGACTTGTGGGTGGTTGTGGATTGTAATCATCTCATTCAATTGAATTATTCATCAGCCCAAGGGCATCCTATCTATTGCACACTCTCTTGAAGTCTTTATATGTGTTTATGGTGTTAAGTCAGTAACTTGTTCCTTCAAATTTTGTTTGATTTGCATTTTATTTTAAGTTATTTATTTGCACTATTTTGATTTCTCCCTCTTTTAGGAAATTTTCTTTAGTTTTTATATGAAATTTTGGGCTTGCTTGTGAAATTTTCAAGTTTTAAACTTTAGGTTTGTTTTTGTTAAAGGGTTTAAAAGTCACCATATCAAATAATGGGTTCATAAACCATACTCTAAGTATAGTCATGTATAATCATCACTCTGATAGGTTTAAAACTCTTTGCAAAATGACAAAAGGCTGTGAAAAAGCACCAAAACAGTGTTAAAATTATTTTTGTAGCGCTGGAGCTCAAAATCACCAAAGGTGCGCTACAAGAATATCGCGACTCCAAAATTCCTCCGATTTTTTAGCAAATTTTGGCACGTTTGGAATGATGAATGACTAATTACATGTTTTAGACACCCCTGCAGACCTGTTAATTGAAGAGGCTGAAATCTTCAAAAAACTTGATATACCTTGTGTTTGTGCCAGAAATTGTTTCTAAGGCTAAAGAAACAAGCCAACACAATCTCAAATAAAACTCAAAGTAAACTAGGTTTTAGGTTTTTTGGAATGTTTTCTTGGTTATAAATATGGTAGTCAATCAGGGATTACATTCACCAGCTAAGCAAGAAACTAAATCATAAACAAGTAAAGACAAAGATACATCATATAATCCACAAATAACAATCAGCATATAATCTTAAAGTTCATTCAGGGATGACAAGCATCACAAGTAAAGAAATCATGAACCAGCAACAAATATATCAGTCCAGTAGTTAAACAAACTCAAAATAAAGCTAAAACATATGCTGAAGGGTAATAAGTATCATATATTTCATAGTCTGTCATCAAATGCATACAAGAGTCATAGTACTTAGCTCTGAACAAGTCTGCAGACCAAAATAATCTGGAGACCTCCTGAAGCTCCCAAAAATTGAACCCTCTCAATGACTTCCTAACATCTCTAAATACTATCCTTTTACAAAATCAGTTAGGCCTCTAACCCTAACTGCCTTCCACCTATTCGATGAGGTCAAGTAAATGCAGAATCTTTAAAAAGTTACAAAGGATGCTAAAAATAGCATATCATTAACAAATCTGTTTGCTAACTAATGACAACTAACAGCATGTACAATTGTCTTATAGGTCTTTTGCCACCTCAGCCAGCAGAGCGATACCATCTGATGCTTGGTATTTCTTCTTAGCCTTCTTCTACTCCTGCTCCATGTCACTTATCCTTTTGATTAGCTCTTTGTTTCTCTACTGCAGGTCCTGGACTGTCTTCTCCAACTGTGTGCAATGAATGTCACCAGCTCTTTTTCTTTTAAGTGCATCTTTTGCATCAGCTACTAGTTCCTGAAAATTGTCATTTACATCTTGGAGATCTTCTCTTAACCTTCTGTTGGCCATCATTAGTCCATCATTGACCTCTTGCATATTATTCATCTGGTATTTGTATTGCTTGACAGTTTTCTGCAAATTTTCCCTGTCAAAGTTAGCTAATTTATCCATTGTAGAATCTTGTTCTTCATCAGGTCTCCAAGGAATGTCAAGCTTCTTGAAGATTTCTGTCTCTTCAATCAACAATTCTGTGTCTTCAATACTAGGACTTTGATTTTCTGTACTTGCTACTTCGACTAAATGAGTTTCTCCTTTTAAACATGGTTGCAATTTATCTAGTTCTGGTTTATCATCATCCATGGACACTTCATCTAAGACAGTCACTTCGTTTGTATTCAATTTGGGATTCAACAATTTCTTCATGTTTAATCTCAACTTGTTCTTTGACCTAGTTTTAGGTCTCCAAAAGGATGTTGCTTCTCCCATCATCTTCAATTCTTTCCCTTGGTGCTGAATAGTAGCCAATTCTACTACTTCCAGCTTGTTCCTTTTCCTGTTAGGTCTTGTTGTTTTGCTATTTGAAGTATGAATTTCTTCTATTTCAGCTTTGACTTCTATTTTGGAGATAGGTTGTTCTTCTTCCAATAGATATCCCTCATCATCTGAGAGAATGGTGATAGGGCTTCTCGGCTGAGTGTGAATTTCCTCTTTAGGTACAACAACCACTTTTATATCAAGCTTTTTCTCTTCCTGAGGATCTGCTACAGGCACCAAATTCTGTTCAGGTTGTTCCTTCTTATCTTCAAACAGTGTATATTTGCCTTTAGAGCTAGCTGAGAATGTCTTTTGTTCATTGTCTTCCTCCACAAGCTCTGCTGCTTCCTCAATTTTGATCTTTTCCTTATCTTCCAGCTTTGATCTATGGCCTAACTTTCTCAACAAGACCTTACCCTTATTTGTTTGTCTCTTAGACTTTTGATCTTCAAAACTAGACCAAAAGATGAAGAAGTCCCAAGTCTTTCCTTCATGCTGCAAGACAGTACTAATAATCAACTTGATTAATCCATGGTGAAAGATGGACTGAGAGGAATGATCTATTGGCCCTTTCACCTTGTTGGACATTTTCTGTAAACTCTTCAAAAAGAAGAATGGCAGGTTCATCTTGGACACCCCCACCATGTGCTGAAGGAATCTAAAATGATATTTGTATACAAAAGCATACCTGCCCTCACAAGTAATATAGCTTTGTAATATCCTGATTGGTTCAACCCACTCCTTTTTGAGATTTTGGATAAGGACACCTTTATTCCAATCAGGTGTGACATTTGGTAAAAGAAATTTCTGTGGATCAAAGTCAAAGGGCAATTTCTTAAACCATTGTTCGCCCTCATCCTTAATCCCCGTGGCTTCTGAAATTAATTTAACTGTCAGCTTGAATTTCAAAGTATCAAAAATCACCATGTCATTCTTGAAACCCTGGGCAAACTTGCAGGACACCTTTGCATTATATCCATCAATCTTTCTGAAAAAATCCATCCAACCAGCTTGTTTGAACAGCTCCACACACTCAGGCAGTTTTTCAACCCATTCTACATCTGTTGGTTTAGCTCTGTTTAATTTACCACTCCTGCCCATTATTCTTCAATCACTGCAAATTGAATGTATCCTCTTGTATTGTTTGTGAATAGGAGATTAATTTTGGAAGTTAAAAACACTATTGAATGTACAGGTTGTTCACAGCACTGACAGGGTTAAATTTCATAAAAAACGAAACTGTTCTCTTCAACCCTCATTCAGCCTGGCATCGCAGATCATCAACAAATAGCTATTTCTCTGGTTAAAATTGCGTTTAAAAGCACAATTTAACCTATCCTTTGATCAATTTGAACATAGTAAGCTCCGGCGAAAAAGCCCCAAATTTATTGTTATATTGGTTTTTTAGGAATACCTGTAAATTGCTTCACTGTTGTTGTTTGAAATCACGACCCAAACTGACAGCTGAGTCACCTTGGTTGTACAGATGTCCTCCAACCTTCAATTTAGCTGTTAGCAACGGAATTAGGAAGCCCTAATTTCTCGTGAAGCCCTCAACACCTCTTGCTTGTTCAGCTGGCGATGATGCTCGGTTTTTTCTAGTGGTTATGGTTACCTTATTAAGTCCTCCATGTTTGAATATGCTTGTAGATAACAAATTCATGCCACATTAACTCAAACCATGTGGATATCTATCAAAATGAATTACACCTATGCTGATGATGAGCACGATTTCCTAAGGACGTGCAAGCATTTGAAATCATGATGATTTCTGCATCAACATGTCATGAATCCTCTAAAACATATAATCAGTCATTCATTAGCCCAAGCGTGCCAAAATTTACTGAATAATCGAAAGAATTTGGAATCACGATATTCTTGTAGCGCGCCTTTGGTGATTTTCAGCCCCAACGCTACAAGAATATCATTAACACTTTTTGGTGCTTTTAAGCAGCTTTGGGTCATTTTGCATGTGGTTTTAAAAGCTGTCAAGGTAAAGATGATACATGACTCTACTTAGGATAAGGATTATGAGCTCTCTATTCAATATAGTGACCTTTTAAACCCTTCATCAAAAACAAACTTAAAGTTTAAAACATTGAAAATCTCAATAGCAAGCCCAAAATCTCATACAAGAACTAAAGAAAATTTCCTAAAGAAGGAAGAATCAAGTTAAAGCAAGTAAATAACTTAAAATAAAATGCAAATCAAACAAAATTTTAAGAAACAATTTACTGACTTAACACCTTGGAGACCTGATGAGGAACAAGATCCTACAATAGACAAACTATTTGACTCTGACAGAGAGAATTTGCAGAAAACTGTTAAGCAGTACAAACATCAGATGAGATACATGCAAGAGGTCAATGATGGATTAATGATGGCTAACAGAAGGTTGAGAGAAGACCTACAGAAGTCACCCATGACTTCATCAAGGTCAAGAGAATTCAAAGAGACCTAGGGTCTCACATTTGTGTAAATTGTTATTTTTGTGAAAAATTTGAATAATGGTCAAGGATTCTAGATCCTTTCCACTTGTAAAAGATAAGACAGGGTTTGTTAATTGTTAGTGAGTCAATGATGACTCGTAGGGGTCAGTTGAGGTTATTAAGGACTCTGTTCCTTAATCATAGGATCTGGAAATAGAAATCCATTGTAAATAAATGCAGTCTTTAGTATTTTGAATAGGTAGCTTAGCCTAGATGAAGGTTAGCTCATAGAGCTCGAGAAGAGAGAGCAGGGTGTAGAGTGTGATTGATTACATACAGTGAAATGTAATAAAATGATGGAGAATCATTAAATTTCCTCTCTACTATGTAAAATCTCAGTATATATGATTCATCTCATCTGTATATGTTGTGATATTTCTGTTATCATTGGTTGGATACATATGATTCAACAAATTTCATCTGAAAGCGTCGAGTTTAAGGAATAGTGAAATGAAGTGTGAATTATTGGAAACGTTACAGTGTATATCCTAGGGTAAAATACAGTCTATATATATGTTAACATTCTGTTCAGCCGTGTGGGATTTGATTAGCCTTCTATTTCGAGTATACATCTGATTCGTTAAGGGAAACAACGATTCCATGGAATATTGTAATGGTTTGTGAGTCATCATAATTGTCACAGTGCAGAATCCATAGCTCACATGTACAGTCTATAAGTGGCGTTGATATGTATAACATTTGGGGATCAACGATCGAGAACAGAGCGGAGATTGATGAGCTAAGTAATGGATGGTTCTGATCACATAGGAGATTAACGATCAGGATGAGAGCGGAGTTGTGAAGTCAGAAATCAACGATCACAATCATAGCGGAAAGTGACAGTTCAACGCTTGAGGAAAAGTGGAGTTTTCCGCTGAGAGATACATGTCGTGCATTGGGTGGAAGCGGAAAATGAAAAGAAGGTACAATTGGTACGATAAGTGATTTTTCGTTGGGGCTTAGGTCATGACGAATGGTCATGTGGCATTTAACTTAGAAAACTATAGTTGCGAACTATAAAATGCACCTCATTAGTGCAATAACTTAGAACAGTATAGCTACGAAATGATAGCCAAAGACGAAAAACAACTGGAAGGGAACATTCAAGAATTATTCCATAATTCCTCCACTCGACAGCTCTCACCACGATCAACTCAGGTGAATCAGCTCGCAACACCAATGCCAAGAAGAGCCATATAAAAAATAAGTTATTTTTCTCATGTGCTCTGATACCATGTGAGAAAAGACAAGTAATCCAGATAAGTTATTTTTCTTAGGGCCTTTGGGCGGAACCAGTCCTTCTTCCTCCTCATCATCGTTAATTCGATATAAGCTCTCCTCCTCTTCCTCTACTATAGGGCATAAAGAAGGACAATACATTGAGCAGCACAGCGGGCAACAGCCCATCTCGCTCTCGTTCCAAGTTGACTGCACGATTACAGGTGCTGCTAGAAGAAATAGCATTCTGAACATTATCATATGGCTGCCTCGAATCCTAAATTTCTTCATTCTCACACTAACACAATATTGCAGTGGAACTAACCACTACTGGAAATTCCGTTGAGGGATAAGCAAAAGGTAAAGTGTTTAATTCGCTAATAGAGAAGTCTTGCTGAATTTTGATAGAATTGCCAAGTATAGTGACAGTTATCTATTTTTAGTTCTGTCACAGAGTTAATTGGAAACTAAGAAAAACTAAGAGAAGAATGGTAAAGGACTATATTAAGTGAAGATTCCACTACAGAAATTTTGGGAATCAAGGGTCTGCTTAGGTATTGCAGGTGGTGCCTGCATCAATAAGCCAAGTTTCTAGTTGGAGGACTTGGACCGACTACAGAATGAACATTTATAGATGTAATGTCCCACACAGTGTGCATATCAGGAAAATGAAGCTATGGATGAGAATGTCACTTACTGAAGACATTTGGAATGGAATGGTAGCTCCAAATCAAGATGGCTGAATGGACTGAGCTTCAAATCGAAATGACTGAATCGACTGAGCTTCAAATCGAAATGGCGGACTGAGCTTCAAATCGAAATGGCTGAATGGACTGAGCTTCAAATCGAAATGGCGGACTGAATCTTCTCCAAATCAAAATGGCGGACTGCTCCAAATCGACGAAATGGCGGACTGCTCCAAATCGAAACGGCGGACTACTCCTGCTACCTACTTTGCTTCTTAAACCCCTACCCAAGCTCTAGCCACCTCTATTCTACCTATTAAATCTCAACATATTGCATCGCATCTCGTACTGCTTATGCGTAAAAAAGGGAGGAAAAGGAACGAATGCTGCGTGGGTTTAAAACCTATAGCTCTGCTACTGTTCGCATGGGACTGTTTAAACCCTATAGCTCTGATACTGTTGGCGTGGGTTTAAAATTTTTTATGTTTTAAAATATGTAAAAGAGTAGAATTTTGGCGGGTAGCATATGGTTGTAACCATAATTTAAAAACAACATTTGTTATGCCAAAATGAATAAGGCGGATGAGTCGAACCCGTGACCTATCCTCCCACTAAGTCTTATCCGCATGATACATATTCTATATTTACACAACCTAGCTCCTAACATCCCGAGATAAACACCAAAAGAGGAACCCATACAACATGACAAAAACTACTCATTAACGCCCTTTCCTTTACTCATTAACTAGTACTTTATAACTAGATAACTAAAGGATATAGAATAACTAAAACTAAATAGAGTATGCAAAGGATATAGAATAACACTTTATATTAAAATTTAGGAAATATAATTAGCTCCTTAGCTGTTTGAAAGTTGAGTCATTAATTATCTTATAAGTAAAAGCTAGGGCTAGGACAACCCTATAGCCATCTTAAATAGACCACCTCATATTTTATCTATGCTTGGCCTAGGTAGCAATGTTGTTTGAGTATCTAGCCAAACTAGTAAAAGCATTACTCTACAATATTATACTTTACCTGCCTTCCAGCTCTTAGATCATGTCTAATAACAAACGACCAACCCTGTCTACTAGGAACTTTTGAGTAAAATACCTTAATGAGCTTCTCTTTGTTTCAGGAATATCTTAATATTCTCTACTCAACAGGGACAACCACGTGAAGGTGGAAGCTAATCTGCCCCCCCCCCTCACATCACTTGGAATGATGTTCAATGCACTTCATGATCATCTTCTCCATCCAAGTCTGCATATGTATCATCTGATCCAGATTCAACATTATAAGGATTAGAGGCAGCTATATCATCATTGTCATCGCTGTAATTAGTTTCAATAAATTGATCATGATCGTCAATATCATCTTCATCATGAACATTGTCTCTAACATCATCTTCTTCAACTAACTCTTCAACATCTTCCTGCGTAACATTATGATCATCAACATCCAACTCATGTTGATCCTCCACATGATCACCCTCTTCTTCAACACCCTCTTCAGCTTCCTCTACAATATTATACTTTACCGGCCTTCCTCTTGGATCATGTCTAATAACAAACGACCAACCCTGTCTACCAGGAAATTCTGAGTAAAATACCTGTTCACATTGACTTGGAAGAACATAGGGCTCTGACGTTCGTGACTCAAGCGACCTTGTATTGACCATGGTAAATCCATTAGCATGTTCAATAACAGTTCTATTGGGATCAAATCGATTCAATCGTAGCCTGTACCATTTCACAACAAAAAGAATTATTTTGAATGATTTAAAGTCACAGTCAATGATATCTTCCAAATATCCATAATATCGATTTTCTGACAATTCTGGACATCTGTCGCTTCTAGATGAAACATTAGTGACCTCAAAGACTGCACTTATCCTAGAATCACATGTTTTCCTTGTGTCATCCAACTTTTTAATGCGATATTTACGACCGTTGCACCACATAGCCTTGTGGTGTTTTACCTGCAATTGATAATGAACTAGTAAGTATTTTATGTTCTTAAAGTATGCAAATAAAATGAAATTAATCAAGATGAACATGAATATCGACGTAATTGAAAATATTATGGCTTATATATTTATAATATCATGCTTACCTGTTTATCTTTTAAACCATATGCTAAATCGATTTCCCTTTCTGTTAGATTGACATCTCCATTGCGATGTGCTTCTTTAACCAATGAAGCCACACCTTCCCATGATAGTCCTCGACCAGATTGATTACATCGTTCAATCCATACCTTCATCCAATCAAGATTGTTTGCGACGTACAAATGTAGTGCATCCCACTCGCGACCAACTGCATGAAAATAAAATTACATAAATCAACTCAAAAATTTATAATTACTTAACGCAGTGTAACATTATAAATATTAATGATGCGTATCATTAATGAATATTAAAATTGAAATAATTATGTACGATACTATTAAAATGTATTAACATTATTATTCTATAACACCATTTAATAATTACCTTTGACCTTCCTCGATTTACCTTTCCCCATCAGGTACTCTCCTTCTAATTTATTAGTGGAATTTGGATCACCAATGCATCGATCTAATTCAGTCTTAATAGACCCCAACCATGGAAGATATTCAACAATATACACCATGGCCTGAAATACCATATATCCCTCCATCATAGAACCCTCTGGACGTGCTCTTTGTCTAACTAAAGCCTTCATAAATTTCAAGTGCCTCTCAACCATCCACATGGACCTTGCATGTATAGGTCCACACAATTCAATCTCCTCAACTTGGTGTATGAGGTAGTGTTCTTGTGCATTGAAAAATGCCAAAGGTAGAAATCTATGCATTTGACACATTAAACAAGGAATTTCTCTCTTCCAATACTTTATATCTTCTTTGTGGATTTCTTTCGATGACAACCATCTACATGTAAAGCAAGAAAATAATGATATCATTTAACGATGAAAATTTAAGATTGTAGTACGTCAAATCTACATGATTGACTAAAACAAATGTCAATTCATATAAGTTATGCAACGAATTAAACAAATTACATGATGATGCATGAAAAATATTGTTTCTAATTACCTCATGTATTTTCCAAGATCATATATGACCTATTTGACATTATTGTCAAAGTTGTCTGGGAGAGATACAGGTAGAACATACTGTAACAATGAACACGTCTCATCAATATATTTTTCAAAATTAAGAAAAAAAGTAAACAAAAAACATGCAGTATTGTAATATACCAATATATATACCAAAAATATAATTACCTTAATGAAGATATGCCAATCATGCGTTTTTACCCCGCCAAAATCACCTTTCCTTGTTAAGATATTCTTGATGTTCGAACAAAATCCTGTGGGAAATTTCATTTTTTGTATCACTTCTTTTACTGCATTGCTTTGTTGCTCAGTCAATAACCATGGAAGTGACCTTATATTAATTTGGTCTCCATCGTTGTTTAAATGTTCAATGATATCTTTCATTGCATGATTGGATTCATGAATGTCATTGCAAATTTTGACAATTTTTTCTTTATCACTCCTTCCGTCTAATATTCGCCATAGTGTTTCAGTTACATTCTTTCCGATATGCATTGTATCAAACAAATGAACAACTAGTAAGTGCTCATAGTAAGGAAGCCTACTAAATTGTTTTGGATAACTTTTCATTCCTCGTGGAAGCCCATTTACACCTTCATGATGTTCATGCAGACCATTAGTAATCAATATATAAGTTAAAGAGATTAAAATGTAGTATATTACAATAAAAAAAATTAATACAATCCAAAATAAAACATTAAAAACATATAAGAGATGATCAATACGAATATATAAGATAGACAAATTGAATCATACCTTGACGATTTCTATTATATTGCAACTTCCATATGTGAGGTGTCATTCTTTGTGGTTTTAATGCGGTCTCCTCTTTCCCATTAAAAAGATGTTTTTCGGTAGTTCGATACCTATGATTCTTAGAGAGGAAGTGCCTATACTCATCAAACACTACCTTACACAAAATCTTTGAATGACGAGATTTCATCTTGGGACCACAAACTAGACATGCAAATTTTCCCTTTGTTTGAAGACCACAAAAATGTGTTAGCCCTGGAGCATCGTGAATTGTCCAGGCAAGCATTGCATGGAATTGAAATTCCCTTTGCCCTACTAGTCTAGAGACATCATACATAGTGACACCATTCCATAGCTTAAGTAGTTCATCAACAAGAGGCTCGATATATACATTCATATCTTTAACTTGGAACTTACCTAAAAGAAAACAACAAATACAATACATATAAGTAAATGAAAAATATATATGACATGAATATGCAACAATATTGATCTTCATGACAAATTAAATACTAATGCATTAAAAAAACACTGTTCTAAAGTACAAATTATACCTGGAACAATCATTGCCAACATTATATGCTCCCTCTTTATTGACATCCATGGAGGAATGTTATTGTTGATAACAAAAACAGGCCAGACCGAGTTAGTAGATCTCATCTCTGCATGTGGATTGACACCATCCGCTGCCAAAGAAAGTCTAGCATTACGAGGTTCTTCTTTAACGTGTGGCCATTTTTCCTCCATGTATGTAAATGCAGAAGCATCTGCAGGCATTCACAGAATATCATCTCCACTTCTATTCCGTGCGTGGTAATCCATAAATTGTGCTATGTTTTTGCACCTAAACAGTCGTTGCAAGCGTGGAATAATGGGAATATAACGAAGAACCTTACGAGACACCTTTTTGGTTACTTGATCTGTTTGGTATCTACTGCTATGACATATAGGGCATTCTGTTGCAAGCTCATACTGATTATAATATAAAATATGATCATTAGGACATGCATCAATTGCTTGATACTCCATTCCAACATATTTCATGATGGAAGTTAAATCTCGATATGTGCAAGGTAATTTATTTGATGCCGGTAAAAAATATTCACCTATCAAGCTGTTACAACAAATTTAAAAAAAATGGTTAATATAAACCTTTGAAGAGCATGATATTAACGACAACAAATACATCCTTATTTTTTGGAGTATATTATAAGATCAAAGTTGTTTTGATTGAAAGGTGTGCATAGTTTTGGAGTATATGCACTAAAGTTGAGATCCGACGGATCACATATAATCACATGCGTACCTTAACACTAGCGTGATGGATGTGTTTGAAAAACCATTCATAACCTTCAAGTTCATTATCAGCAACACAGCAGAGAGAACACTTATGGGGGAGCCTTCAAAAAGCGGTTCCGTCGCCTTCTCAAGTGTAGGTAAATCATTAATATATTCGAAGTCATCAATTGGCGGTGCATGATGTTGATCATCGTCCATTCTAACATTAAATGCATCATTGATTAATGTATTTGCGCCATCATCCTCAATTATTTTATCGTCATCATGATCATCGTTTAATTCCATATGATCATCATTAACTTGATCATGATTAGTATTCGAAGGACCTGCATATTGTTCTTCCTGCGCTAGTTGTTCCGCAATTACCACATTCTCCATGTTCAGAACAGCCCTAGGAGGCCCTTGCTTTATAATTACAATTAAAACATCAAACAAAGAACGTTAGTCATGTGATCGATTAATAAGTAACAAAAATAAAAATGATACAATATACAATTACAAAAATTCTCAATATAAAGACCGTGTTAAGTCATGAACTTGTTTCCTTCGATTTTATATTTTGATTGTGATTTTGATTTTAATTTTGCTCGTTTGCTAAATTTTTCTCATTTTGATTCCTTTAGGAATTTTTTGATTTTCAAATGAAATTTTTAATTTTTTGCTTGCTTTTAGATTTCTTATTATTTTCTTTTAGGATTTGAAGGGATAAATAGGATTTATATTAAGTAAGGATGTCACAAACATACTCAAAGAGTGTGGTTTATCATTTAAACTGGAAAAATAGTTGAAATTGGGCCAAAATTTGAATGCAGATTATTCTTGTAGCGCAATCATGAAAAGTTAATACAGTGGCGCTACAAGAATATCGCACCAGCCGAAATCATTATTTTTAAGCTAAATTTTCGCATGGTTTCATTGCTAAGTGACTAATCACATGAATGAAGGCTGTTGATACGTGTTGCGCCAGTAGTAATTATGAAAACAGGTGCTGCTGGATCATGGAAGAGATCATGGAGATTATTAGCTGGAACAGTGCATATCATGACAGGAGGAGGTGTTAGACGAATTTGACATGAAAGGAGTTATTTCAGAGATACATCACGAAGCTGGAAAATAGGTGGAGAGAGGACAGGTGCCTGAAATCCAGAAGTTGCAGTTACAGAGAAATTAGGGCTTGCTCGTTCTGCCAGCTGGTAGTGAATTAAAGACCTGAAGACACTTGCACAAAGGAATTGAACAACCAGGTACCTAAAAAATTGATTTAAACATCCACATCAAAGCGAGAATAGGGTATTCCGCATTAAACCGATAGCGGCTGCTAAATTGGGGTTTTTTCTCAGAAAAGCTTGTTTTCTTAAAATTCATTAGGGAAAACATGAATATAGGTTCTAAACAAAGCTCCTGTCAAAAATAGATCAGTTTAAGAGTTCTTTGAGACACTGTGACAGGTGGAAATTTGAAATTTAGCGATACATTAAGCCACTACTTCTTCAAAATCTGAAAGCAGCTTGTTAGCTCATCAATAGAACTCCAAAAGTACATAGGTTTCAGTAGTTGAAAGCAGATGGGTAAAAGTGGCAAAACAAATAGAATCGAACCCACTGAGCTAAATTGGATTGACAAATTTCCAGATTGTGCAAAGCTTTTTCAAAATGCTGGTTGGTTGGATTTCTTCAGGAAAATCAATGGCTATAACACTGAGGTTTCTTATAAATTTTCCCAAAGCTATAAGGAGGACATGATAGTATTTGATACTTTAAAGTTTAAACTGATTGTGGATTTAGTTGCTGAAGCTATAGGAGTCAAGAATGAAGGTGAAATGTGGTTCAAAAAACTACCTTTCACTTTTGATGATCAAAGGTACCTTTTACCTGGTATTACTCCAGACTAGCACAAAGGGGTGTTAATCCAGGAGGTCAGGGATGAATGGGTGCAGCCCATTAAAATTATACAAAGCTATATCACTTGTGAAGGCAGATATGCTTATGTTTTCAAATACCATTTTAGATTTCTACAGCATCTGATTGGTGAATCCAAAATGAACCTTCCTTTCTTCTTATTCAGAAGTCTGCAAAAGATGTCAAGCAGGATTAAGGGGCATCATGATCATACTACACAATCCATCTTCCATCATGGTCTGATTAAGCTTATTATTAGCACAGTTCTACAACAAGAAGGGAAGACATGGGAGCATTTCTTGTTTTAGTCTGGTTTTCAGACCAAGCAAAAAGAGCAGCAAGCTAAAAAGCGTGTAGACAAAGGTCAATCTCTAGTCAGAAAACTAGGTCAGGAGAGCAAGTCTGAAGACAAAAAAGAAATTAAATTTGAAGAAGAACTAGAACCTTTGAAGGGTAACAATGAACCTCAAAGGTTTGTAGCTGACAGTAAAGGTAAATATTCATTGTTTCCACAACAAGAAGATCAGCCTGAGAAACACATGGCGCCAACAAAAACTCTCAGTGAAGAGAAAATTATTGTCACAGAAAAGGGTGCTCTAGAAAAAGAGGACATTAAGGTTCAACGAAGAAGCCCCATCACTGTCCTATCTGAGGATGAGGGATATTTACTAGAAGAGGATGAATTCACTCTCAAAACTGAAGCTGGGATGGAATACACAGAAAAGTACAGTCAAGAAGATAAAACAAAGAAGCCAAAGAAAGAGAAAACCAAAATCGAAGGTATAGAGCTAGCCACAATTAAGCATCAAGGAAAAACTTTGAAGATGGTAAAAGAACTTGTTTCAGAATGGAGACCAAAAACCAGTTCTAAAAACAAGTTAAGGCTGAATATGAAAAAGTTGCTAAACCCTAGAATGAAGATAGAAGAGATAAATGTACTTGATGATGAATCTTCAGATGAAGAACTCAAGATCAAGAAGGAAGCAGTTATAAACAGTCCAGTTTCTGAGCATACAAAAGAAAAAGGTCATTGAAGTCAGCAGAAGATTCCAGTCTCACTCAAACAAAATTATCTGCTGTGTTTCTGGAATTAAAAGATGAAATAATAAAGGAACAACAAAAGAAGGAAATTGAGGTTTCTTATTATGAAAATCAGAACTTTATAGATGAAACTACACCCATTGAAACAACAAGTCAGGAGAACCCTATTTTTCATGGTGCATCTTCAGAGCTGTTACAGGAAGATGAGGATATTTTCAGAAGATTGAATGTCCCTTGGCTGCCCAGTGAGATGCAAAATACCATAATAGGGAAGGTTTTTGACTCAGACATGGAGAACCTGCAAAGAACCATCAAACAATATAGGCATCAAATGGCATGCATGCAAGAGACTAATGATGCCCTAGTCTTAGAAAATAGAAGGCTAAGAGAAGACTTACTGGAAGTGAATGAAAATGATCAAGAGCTAATAACAGTGTCTAAAGAAGCCTTGAAGAGAAAGAGAAGCACAGATTTGCATTATGCAGAATTGAAGCAGAATGTCAAAGACTTGCAGCAGAAGAATGAAAATCTTACAAGGAAGTTAGCAGAGATAGAAGATGAGCAGAAGAGAGCTAGAAAAAAGGCTCAAATCTTGGATGGAATAGCCTTACTAGTCGAAGCTGCCAAAGACCTTTGAGTTGGCAGTTAGTCAGTTACTTATGGAGCTTTTAATAGATGCTTTAATTAGTTAGTTTTTTAGTTATGTTCTAGAGGAAAGACTTTATTTCACTTTAACCCATCGAGGATTTGGTTGAAAGCAGTTAGGGTTTAGACCCTAACGAATTTTGTAAAAAATAGTATTTAGAGTGAGAAGAAAGACAGAAACAGAGTTCGATTTTTGGCTGGCTTAAGGAGGTCTGTGACTTGTTTATGAGCGCCTAAGTACTGTAACTCTCATGTGTATTTGCTGAACAGAATTATGAAATATATATGATCCTTTTTACCCTTCAGTCTGTGTTTTGGCTTCATTTTTAACTTGTTTAGTTACATAATTGATAAATTCATTGCTGGTTTATGGTTTGTATGCTGGTAGTGCTTGTCTTTAATGAATGAACTTCAAACACTATATAGTAATGTAATACTGTAAATTTAAAACCTTAGATTATACAACTTAAAAGTTATACACCCATTAGCATGCTTTCGAAACTAAAGATTCAGGTTGCTCATGTCAAAGGCTGGCCCAATATACATGGTGTTAATGAATGGACATGACTCAGAAAAAAAAGTACTACAACGGCTCTGTCTCATAATTTCTACTGTTTGCATGGCTGTAATTAGAGAACATGCATGAGAATTGCCTATTAGAGTGCTTTTACCTCATTCATTTAGCTGTCTTTCAGTATAATAACTAATATTTTTACAAGTATCATCACATCACACTTTTTCCAAGGTTATGCTATGTCTAATCAGCACACCAGGCTTAGTATTGTTTCCATGATAGCAATATTTGACAAACTGCCATCTCACAGTCATATATTCAGTCATGGTGTAATCTAATCACTTTAACAGTTTCCCCCGAGAATAAAGTTCCAAGGTCAACACAGCTTGTCAGTTATGAAATCCACTCATGGAGTAACATTGATAATTTCAGGAATCCTACCCCACATGAAAAGGAGATCGAGTTCTAGGTTGGAATGGCCAATTTCACTTAAGGTTTCAGAATAGAAAGTTTTTTTATGACTTTAGCTTGGTCAAATCAGCATGCTTTCCAACCACAGTTAACCAACCAAGCAAGATAAACTGCAACTTTTATTCAAGGCCTGTTTGTAGCTTTGGTAGGATTAGCATAAATGCTAATTATAATAAGACAGTCAACTTGCTTTCCAGTTTGTCAAACGGATATACATATATCTGACTTTAGATTATACAACTTAAAAGTTATACACCCATTAGCATGCTTGCCAAACTAAAGATTCAGGTTGCTCATGTCAAAGGCTGGCCCAATATACATGGTCTTAATGAATGGACATGAGTACTCAGAAAAACAACTACTACAACGGCTCTGTCTCATAATTTCTGCTGTTTGCATGGCTGTAATTAGAGAACATGCATGAGAACTGCCTATTAGAGTGCTTTTACCTCATTCATTTAGCTGTCTTTCAGTATAATAACTAATATGTTTACAAGTATCATCACATCACACTTTTTCCAAGGTTATGCTATGTCTAATCAGCACACCAGGCTTAGTATTGTTTCCAGGATAGCAATATTTGACAAACTGCCATCTCACTGTCATATATTCAGTCATGCTGTAATCTAATCACTTTAGCAATTTCCCCCGAGAATAAAGTTCCAAGGTCAACACAGCTTGTCAGTTATGAAATCCACTCAGGAGTAACATTGACAATTTCAGGAATCCTACCCCACATGAAAAGGAGATCGAGTTCTAGGTTGGAATGGCCAATTTCACTTAAGGTTTCAGAATAGCAAGTTTTTATATGACTTTAGCTTGGTCAAATAAGCATGCTTTCCAACCACAGTTAACCAACCAAGCAAGATAAATTGTAGCTTTTATTCAAGGCCTGTTCGTAGCTTTGGTAGGATTAGCATAAATGCAAATTATAATAAGACAGTCAACTTGCTTTCCAGTTTGTCAAACCTAGCAACAGAAAATAGGATTAACTTGGCTTTTTGACAAAATGGTAAAACGAATTAGGGTCCTTAAAAATCCAAATATCAAGGATGCCACATTGCCAACTACAAATCAAGGCGAGTTTAATGTTTCAGAAAATCAACCTAAGGTTTTTAGCATGATGACCTTTTGCAACCTCATACTAATAGTTAAAACACGTCTGCATGAGACATTTCAAAAGGACAAGTAGGATTTTACAGATTTCATAAAATGGAGCGCACTAACAAAAAGGAAAATAGCATTTGAATGGAATCAAACATGGATGGTTATAAATCAAAAGGTAAACAACAACTAGTGGCTGAGTTCCTTGATATGGCTACAGACAGATTATCATAAAAGAAAATGTTCTTGCAATAATTTTAAAGTTTTTCAATTTTAAATTTTTTCGTATTAATAATTATTAATTTTAATTTAGCTTAATTTTCAGTTTTATTAATTATATTTATATTTAATTATAAATATATTACTATAATTATTACTTATAAAACTATAAAATTATATCTATATCTATATCTATATCTATATCTATATCTATATCTATATCTATATCTATATCTATATCTATATCTATATATATATATATATGTCTACAGTACCCCGACGTACCCAAGTACCCTATTTCAAAAAGTGGTGTACCTGTACCCATCCCAGTACCCAAGTACCTTGGCAACTTAGCTTAAAACCTACTTTTACTTTATTATATTTTTGAGATTGTGTTGGCTTGTTTCTTTATGGCCTGGAAACAATTTCTGGCACAAACATACCGCATGATATATAATGAATTATGACTTACCAATGGATGATATTCATGCCCCCCCTCAACATGTCCATGTTCCCTACAATGTTTTTTAGCTGTTGAGATCAGTAACCTTCTCTTATTAAAACCCCTACATCGATTGCAAGGACAATAACATTTTCCATCACCCCTTCTTTCCACTCCATCCCACAACCTAGCAAGCAATTCTCGATTTTGTTCAAGATGATCTTGATGACCTGTAACATTATTGTTACGTGGCATTTTATTACTCAAACCCTAAGAACAAAGTACAAGCAAACCCAAGTATATGATGAGCCTTCTTTTCCAAAAGGGTTAGAACCAAATCCACAATATATGATTCAACCCTAACTCAAGACAAGACCAAGTATATATTGAGTTTTCTTTTCCACAATGGTTAAAACCAAATCCACATGAGTAAACCCTAACTCAAGACAAGACCAAGTATATGATGAGTCCTCTTTTCCACAATGGTTAAAACCAAATCCACATGAGTAAACCCTAAGTACTCAAGACAAGACCAAGTATATGATGAATCTTCTTTTCCACAATAGTTAAAGCCAAATCCACAAGAGCAAACCCTAAGTGAGGGTAAACCCTAACTCAAAACAAAACCAAGTATATGATGAATCTTCTTTTCCACAAGAGTCAAAGCCAAATCCACAAGAGAAAACCCTAACTAGTGAGGGTAAACCCTAAAACAAGAGGACAAACTTTCTCCAACAAATATTTACCAATGATAAACCAATTAGAAATTAACCAAGAGATACTTCAAGAGAGAAGTCACCAAAGAGCAAGACCAAAATCCAAGACCAAGTGGGAAGATCCCCACAAAGGCACAAGGCCAAAAACCAAACCCTAAACAAAGAAATTAACCAAGAGATACTTCAAGAGAGAAGTAAAAAAAAGAGCAAGACCAAATTCCAAGACCAAGTGGGAAGATCCCCATAAAGGAACAAGGCCAAAAACCAAACCCTAAACCAAGAAATTAACCAAGAGATACTTCAAGAAAGAATTCACCAAAGAGCAAGACCAAATTCCAAGACCAAGTGGGAAGATCCCCACAAAAGCACAAGGCCAAAAACCAAACCCTAATACTCCTTAGGAATTTCGCATTTCTTGTCCAAGAGATTTGTGCGAGAGTGAGTGTGTGAGATTATGAACCTAGGCCTACATCTCTATTTATATGAATGTTTGCAAATAATGGCCACAAGCGTCGAATATGTGACAGCTCGTTTAGGACGCGTGGAGTTAAATGGCGTCTCTTTTAGTACACGTCGGCTATACATATTTCATATATCTCCCCTATTAAACGTGCTCTCTTCACCGTCGATTAACCGACGTGTACTAAAAGAGACATCGCTTAACTGACGTTTACTAAATGCGCCATCGCATAGCCGATGCTTGTTGCCACATTTAAAAAAAAATTGTACACTTTGTTTTTTGGTAAGTTTATAAAGATAAATCCACGCGCCGTCCGATTTTTCCGTTGGATTTTGGGTCAAAATGTAGTAGTGTAAGGTTGCCTACAGATAACACCCCAACATGCAACTTCATCATCCTCATCTAACTGAACCTGAAGCTTTTTATGCTTCCATAAACTTTTCTTGATGTTTTTAACGTTCTTGCAGTCATAGACAACAAACGACTGGTTGTAGTGTTTTTTGCCACAACCCCTGTTAGAATTGCTTTACAAGCAACCATGAAATTGTGAGATCGTTTTTTTGCAAGTGATGCAAGGACCGAGGTTAGATTTTGTGATACAATCTAATTTGACTTAGCCTCTTTGGCACTTTGAATGCCCAATAATGTAATTGCATCTTTTAGACATTTTCGCTTTAACAATTTATGCAACATTTGAGCTTGTTGCATGACAGAAATACCTTCAAAATATTTTTTGACTATCTTATCTACTCTATAACGAGCTGTACGATCAAGCATCTGCAGTCCCATTTCTTCAATTTTACTTGGATTTGAATTCTCCAAAAAAATATCATCAATGACAATATTGTTGCAGCTTCCAGTTAATCTCTGTAAATTGCTAACTGTGGTAGGATGTTGTATGTTGGATGTCAACCTTGCATAAAAATAAATATAAATTTATAAGATTTTGTTCACTTTCAATTCATATATATATATATATATATATATATATATATATATATATATATATATATATATATATATACTCAAGTATTATAAAGTAAATTATAAACATATAAAAAAATATTTACTCACCACTCATGGTCTTAATATCAACGCTACCCATAGTTTGCTCCACATTTTTCATTTCCTCGTCACCTCCATGTTCCTCATTTCTTCCATCAACATGCTCTTTGACTATTTGGATTCCTTCATCACTGCCATGTGCATTCACATTTTGCATTTCTTCATCATCGCCATGTGCCTCCACATTTATTTCCAGTGCTCTTTTTGCTCTTAAATTTCTCATAGAAACACGAGATCTCTCTTTCCTTGCCTCTTCATCAACTCTGGTGCGATCATATTTTCTTTCACGTTTCTTTCGGTTTCCCATGTTGAAATAAATAAAGACCTAAAATCCAATGCATGAAAACATATGAGAATTGAGAGTTATATGCTGAAAAAAAAAGAACAGTACATTGACCCAATAAGTGTTATTCATTCAAAATGAAATAGTTCTTGTTATGGCCAAATAGTATCCAAAAACCTCTTCAACATGAAATAGTTCTTATGCATGTAAAATGAATACAAAGCATTGATTGATCTAACCTTACCTTTATATCAAGAATACCATGATCATATAAAACAACAATTTCAAAATAGTGCAAGACTTGTTATGTGCTTCAATCTCAAATATTCATCAAAGACATGTGATACTACAAATATTAAAACAATTCCGAATGTCATCAAAATGCTCATTATGGGTGATTCAAGAGAAAAAGTAGTGAAAACTTAGTGAATACAAACAAACGAGGCCTCTTTTAGGGAATATTTCACCATGCAACAACCAATACAATTCACACAAGTACTAATTCTAAAAAATAAAGAATAATGTGATGAAAACTTTCTCAATGGAAATGTACTAAAAGATTTTGCCTATCAAACTAAAAATAGTCTTCATTAAAATCACTAAAAATTTACTTTAAATACCAATCAGTTTAATCTCCAAACCTTGCTTGATAGAAGTGGTGATTTGTAACCCTTTTCAAGTGAAATTTAACATTTTGTAAATATATAAGATGAGTTCAAGGTTCAACAACCAGGAAGAAAGCAAGTGCAGCATTAGGCATAATTGAAATTGAATAATAGACTCTCGGCTGAAAACAATGCTCACCTGAAAAAATTTGCTAAAAACAAACCCTCGGCTGAAAAAACCTCGGCTGAAAACAAACCCTTGGCTGAAAAAACAATCCGTTGAAAACAAATCCTTGGACGAAATAATTTGGAAAAGTCTCTCGGCCGAGAATCCCGTCCGAATAACGTGGAATCCCTCCGACAAATCAAGGAAAATTAATATTTAATGTGTCGGGGCCTAAAATATTCTCGGTGGATTACGTAACAAAACTCTCGGGCGAGAAATGTTATAAACTCTAGGACGAGAGTTTAAACCAACTTTCAGCCGAGATTTTTCGTTAACTTTGGGTTAATTTTTGAGCGGGGACAGCTCTCGCCTGAGACATTTTCTAAGCCGAGAGTTTTTGGTCAACAGTTCCAACAGAATTTCTGCAGAATGCAGAAATGTCTCACTTTAACAAGGTCGTACCACTGCAAAAAATGATAATTACAAGTCGGAGTTTATACCAGTAGATTCGTCATTCAATCTACTTTTTCATAATATAAAATTTTTCAAATTTTGTTAAGGATTACTATTTTTTTCTATTTTTTTACTAAACTGTATCATTAAAAAATTTAATGACGTAAAAATCAGTCACAATGGAAATTCAATATCATCACAATGCCGAAGCCAAATTTTTTTAAAAAACTACAGGGATGTTCCTTGAACTGTCCTCTTCAATGGGTTGGTTTTAGCTTGTTTGATAAGAGTCACATTTGAAACAACATGAGAAGACAAAAACATGTGTCGATAATGTACCATCTTTTTGAACATATGCTGTTTCGATAAATAATAAAAAATAGTTCCCAAGTCTTAAAAAACTCAAAATATAGTCCAGGATCAAGTTCAGCGTGTGTAGAATATGAGCCTACAATTTTTTTCCCTAAAATGAATAACCATATATCAAAAAACCGTGGTCAACACGGGTCACTCATTATTTATACCTGAAATTTTCAAGTATATGCCGTTGGTTGACAACACATTTGTCCCACGATATGTCCATAAAAAAAATTTAAAAAAATACGAGTTGAAAGCTAATTCAATTCTATAAAACCTTTGTGTTTACTTCAAGTTTAAATTCCTAAGGGATATATCGGTTTGAATAGGTCAAAGTTGAAAAACATAAAAATTAGCAGTTTTTTTTGTCAAAAACAAGCCAAAATTGTTTCCCAACTTCATGTTTTCACCCTGGAACATTATTATATTTTTCACTCAAGTGATCTCTTCTTTATTGATATTTTAATTACCAGCATAGATCCAGCTTAAACCCAGATCTATCAAGCACTGAGAGGGGTCCAATTTCTTGAGGTGTAAATTTAAAAAATAAAATTTAAACCCAAGAAATTTGATCTCTCTGTTATTGATAGATCCAGGTTTAAGGTTTAGGTTTTTATTTTATTTCATAAATAGAACGTTTGATAAAGTATTGTAGGAAAAACTATAGATCTCTTATTGAGTTGGATTGGAAGGTTAACAAATAAATGATATTGTGTGGTTTAAATACTAAAGTGCTCTTTTTCTCGCTCAATTTGCATATTTCAATATGCAATATTGCAACTTGTTATCATGCCTAAAAAATACACACCATTCACATGATCACAAATGTTTACGGTGAGAAAGTTAAAATTTATCACACATACACATACAACAACTATGAAATACTTTAAATATTTCAACTTCCTATGAAAACCAAACAATCAAAGTCTAACCATATTTACAACTAGCTCAACAACCATACTAATAGTGAAAGTTAAGATTTATCACACATGGAGATACAACAACTATAAAATACTTTAAATACTTCAACTTCTTATGAAAAACAAACAATCAAAGTCCAACTATATTTACAACTAACAACAACCATATTAATAATATTAATATGTTAGAATAAGTGGATAGACACATATTTTGCACATTCTATAGGGAAAACATTATCAAGATGTCAAATATATACTTATCAATGTATTTGAACATATTAATATTATTAATATGGTTGTTTCTAATAACCGGTGAGTGCATAGGCATATATCCAAAATATTAATAATATTATATTATAAAATAATATAAAGAAAAAAAATATACGTATTAATTATAATGTTATACTATATTCTAATATAGCTAAGGTTAGATAAGGTTAACCAAGTTTGAGCATCATTGACAATATTTTATGATAGTGATGGTTGTAATGTTTTACCATAGTTAACCATCACTGACTATTCTTTGACATTGGCAGAATTTAGTTAACTGTGGATGATTATGGTTGATTTTGGTAAACCATGGTTGACCTTAGTGAACCATGGTTGATTATGGTTAACTAACGTTAACCATGTTTGGTCATCATTACATGGTTGATGTTGGGTGACTAATGATGGTTGAATAAGTCCTACCATAGTTAATTACCATGGTTGAACATTGTTTGACCATAGTTGACTTTAATGTACCATGGTTTTCTTTGGTTAACGATTGTTGACCTTAGTTACTCATTGTTGACATTTGTGAATCATGTTTGACTATGGTTGACCTTATTTTGAAAATGGTCAACTATGGTTCATCGTGTTTGGAATGGTTGACAATGTTTAACTATGGTAGAGTATGGTATAAAATGGTTGAGCATGCTTGACTATGATTATCTATGTTTGACTATGTGTCACCATGTTTTATTATTGTTGACTATTGTTGACCATGGTTGAGAAAGTTAGGCCCTAGTTAATCATAGTGGAGTATGGTTTCACCATTGGTGATGAAGGTTGACTCTGTTTGCCATGGTTAATGAAGTTTGACCATGGTTGACTATTGTTTCACCGTACTTAGACTTTATTGAACCATGTTTTCCTTTGGTTAATGATGGTTGACTTTAGTGAACCATGATTGGCTATGGTTGACATTGGTTAATATAGCTAAGGTTAACCACGATTGAGCATTGGTTACAGTGGTTGACGATGGCTATCAAATAATGGTTGATAATGTTTTACCACAATTAACCATCAATTACTATTGTTTGACAATGGTAGTAGAATTTCGTTAACCATGGATGATTTGGTTGACTTTGGTAAACCATGGTTGAATTTAGTGAAGGTTGACCATGTTTGACCATAATTAACCATAGTTGACAATGGGTGACACATGATTGTTGAATAAGTCTAACCATAGTTTAACATGGTTGAATATTGTTTGGCCATAATTGAATTTAATCAACCATGGTTAACTTTGGTCAATGATGGTTGATTCTAGTGTACAAATGATTGACTTTTGTGAATCGCGTTTTACTATGGTTGAATTTAGTTAAGTAAGGTTGGCCATGGTCCATTATCATCAATCAATTTTAACGATGGGTAATCATGTTTGAATATGGTTGACCATATTTTGAAAATGGTCAACTATGTCTCATTGTGTTTGATCATGGTTAATAATGATTAACTATGGTAGAGTATGGTATAAAATGGTCGACCATGCTTGACTATGGTTAGCAATGTTTGACTATGTGTGACCATGTTTGAATGTCATTCACCATGTGATTATGGTTGAATATTGTTGACCATGGTTGAGAAAGTTAGACCTTGGGTAATCATAGTTGACTATGATTTCACCATTGGTGATGAAGGTTGACTCCATTTACCATTGTTAATGAATTTTGACCAGAGTTAAATATGGTTGACTATTGCTTGACCATAGTTTACTTTATTTATCCATGTTTGACTTTAGATAACAATGGTTGATTTTAGTGAACCATGGTTGACTACGGTTGATTATGGATGACATTGGTTAGTTAAGGTTAACTAGGATTGAACATTGTTTACAGTGGTTGATGATGAGTGTCAAATGATGGTTGATAATGTTTACCACAGTTAACCATCGATTACTATTGTTTGACAATGGTAGTAGAATTTCATTAACCATGGGTGATTATGGTTGACTTTGGTAAACCATGGTTGAATTTAGTGAAGATTAACCATGTTTGACCATAAATAACCATAGTTGACAATGGGTGAAAAATTATCGTTGACTAAGTCTAACCATAGATTAACATGGTTGAATATTGTTTGACCATAATTGAATTTAATCAACCATGGTTGACTTTGGTTAAGATGGTTGACTTTAGTTACCCATTATTGACTTTTGTGAATCGTGTTTTATTATGGTTGACTTTAGTCAAGTAAGGTTGGCAATGATCAATCATCATTAACCAAGTTTAACCATGGTTAATCATGTTTGACTATGGTTAACCCTATTTGGAAATGGCTGACTATGATTCATTGTGTTTGACTATGCTTGACCATGCTTGCCAATGCTTAACTATGGTAGAGTATGGTATAAAGTGGTTGAGCATGCTTTACTATGATTAACCATATTTGACTATGTGTGATCATGTTTGAATGCCATTCATCATGTTTGATTATGGTTCATTACTCATGACTATATTTGACCATGATATTTTTCATGTATTTAGTGGTATAAAATAGTTGACCTTGTTTTACTATGATTAACCATATTTAATTATGGTTGTCTATTCTTGACTATATTTGACCATGATATTTTCATATATTTAAAGATATTTTATTTCAAAAATATCATACATTGATATCTTTGAAACAAAACGTCTATGGTGAATTTATATAGTAATGATTTCGATTTATCTTGGTTTTATCAAAGGATTTTTTATTAAATATTTATACGTTCACAAGTATACAACTTACATACAATATGTTGATGCTTTAATATTTTATTATGTATCGGTATACAAATATAAATATTTTATTTAATATCTAATAATACAAGCCTAGACATTTATAATTATATTTATTTATTAATTTTTAACTTAAAAATATTATATAAGTAAATTAATTTAAATTATAGAATTTATCATTAAATAAATGATTTTTTTCCATTGATAATGAAATGACATAACTAAACAATGAATTATATTTATATAAATATTTAAAGTAAAATAATTAAGATAAAACTAAACATTTTAACATAATATTCAGTAAATCATGTCATATATATCGTTATATTTCTTAAATAGATAGTTTTTTTTCATTAGTAATGAAATGATATAATCATAGTTTTGGAATTTTATTAAACTTGTAACTTTAATCATAGACTTAAAACATTGATCCATTTACCCCAAAACTTAAATATTATTATTTATTATTAAAAATATAATTAATTTAAAATTATTTTCATTAATTTTTTAAACTACAATTTAAGAATAACTTTTAAATGTATATATTTTAATCTTTTATTTTGTTTGTTTATTTTTAAATAAATATCAAATTTAAATATTTTATTTCATATATATATATATTTCTACTAGTTATTATGTATTTTTTTTTTTTATTTTGTTCGTTTTATTTTTAATAATGATCAAATTTAGATATTATATTTCTAATAGTTACTATACTATATATATGATATCATTTAACTTTTGTGTGTTTATTTTTTTAATAATTATCATATTTAAATATTATATTTTTAATAGTTATAATATACGATATCATTTACTTTTTGTGAGATAAAATGATTTTGAAAATTTATGTTAAATATATTATTAGTTGATTAAATATAATTATAAATGTAAATAAATCATTTAAATTTATGTTGATTTATTTCATTTTATATTAATAATCATATTAAAATTTCAATGATATGTTTTTAAATCTATTTTGTTTTAAAATTTATTTAAATATATAATAAAATATTATATTAAAATTTCAAGGCTTTTTTTAAATATTCTAAGTTTCAACTGTTTTTAATATATTTTCTTTTTTCTTTTGATGTGGTTGTGTAAAAAATATTAAAATCATATATATTAGTTATGGAAATTGCATAATTTAGAATGTGTAGATATTCTACATATTTTCTTTAAATTTCATAAGAATCCTAATTTACAATAAATAAAAATAAAAATAAAAATAATTAATTAAGAACAATGATCAATATAAAAGATCCACTCATTACATACAATTTTGAAATTCATTATTTTTTTTTAACAGAAACGGTTGAAAGTCATTATATTAAAATAAAAAGGATTGCAAAGTTGGAAAGAGATTGCTCTATGATAGAGCTATTGTTTGTACTGTTATGCTTCTCTTTAACAAAATTGGAGCTGTTTCTGTAGATTCCTATTCTATGGAGATTGAAACTCCTTACAAATTGCCCTAATAAGAGGATTACAAAGAAAAACATACTGAAAATACAAATTTAAGAGTATGGAGCTGCGTAATTGTGGCAAAAATAATAGCTGAAGTAGTTTCTTCCCTATAGGCTATACTGTAAACAAAATATGTTATTCCCATTGGCTAGATAGAGTAGGAAGTAAAGAAAAAAAAACCATAGTTCTGGTAGTCTTCAATGACGTCCATGGTGTTGAGCAGGGGGTCCTGGGACACTTTCGGTCAAGTGTTCATGCTGTTTTCCATAATCTGATTCAGCGCTGTCCTGCATGGATGGAAGGAAATGGTTGATCTCGTCTCGCAACTTGTCTATTTTCCCTTCCACATTAGTGATATTCCTGTGGTTGCCATCTGTCTTGGAGTCTATGTTCGAAATGCTTAGCACTGCATAGTCCAGAGTTTCAGATATTGTGGCAATCCTTCCATTCATCAGAGTATTCCCATTTTTGACTTCAGTGATCGTAGAGGAGAGAAAAGTAAGTGTAGATCCTTGCAATGGCTTGCTTCAACTTTGCATTCTTGCCGCTGATGCGATGAAGTTGCTCCTCAGTGTCAGCCATCTCAATGTCTTCTACGACGGCGAGGTTAAGGGTGTGGGATAAGAGGGCTTTCCTTGAGAAGTCCAAGCAGAGGGAAGAGGGATTCAAGAATGTAGAGGGAGCCAAGGTCGAGAAGGGAAGAGAGGTATGGAAAAGAAGGCAGTTTGCAAGGGGAAGCCCAGCGTCAGAGGAAGAACCCACATAGGATGCTGAGTGAAACATAGAGGGAGAGTCACCGATTACACAAGAGAAATGGAAACGGAGACGGGAAGGGAAAACAGGGTTCAAGCTTGATCAGGAAGAATGACTTGAGCGATACGAAAGGGAGGGAGTTTTGTAGTGCATGCCAACCTAGGAAGGACAGGGTGAAGCCCAATGCGCCATAAATTCGAGGTCAGGGCGGTTGTAAGGTGGCAGGGATGAGGCACCATGTGATGGCCAAGAGTTAATGCTCAAGAGGGGGGTGGAAGTGACGTTAAACATGGAGAAAAGGTGGCGACTTAGGGGAGTAAGAAGTGGGTTAGGGGATCCAACATTTTTCAAAATCATTGCTATTAAGGGTAATGTAACCATGATCAATTTGAACCCCTTTGTTTTCCATGATATCCGCTACCTAATTGTTTGCTCGAAGGATATGGAGGAGCTTGATGACGGTGAAGTCGGGGAGAATCTTTTTGAGAATGTGGTGGAATTTAGAAATAGGTTGGTTGTAACTTAGAGTGAGTTTTCTGGCCTCCCTGATTATGAGAAGGGAGTCTCTGAAGATAATGAGTTCCTTCAGTCCTAGATTGACAACTATTTCCAAACCTTTGAGAAGAGCTAGCCATTCCACGCTGTTGTTTTTCATTTCCCTAGACCCCAAGCAAACTCTACCTGTCTGTTTCCACCAGGGTCAAAGATGATCCCTCCCACACCTGCCAACCTGGGGTTACCTTTAGAGGCACCATAAAAAAAGAGAGTGACATCCAAGATTCTTCCACCAGCTGTTGAAATCATCCAGGTTCTTCTGTATTTTCCAGCTCAGAGAATTAGGTTTTTTTTTGGAAGGATTCTAGCGAGAGTTGTAGATTTAGTAATAAAGTTAGAGGACCAATTTCTCTCTTCAATGGTGAGAGATTCCAAGTGGAGATGATTTGAACCTTTTGAGAGAATGGTTTCAATCCAAAGGGCTTTAGTTGACGAGGTGATTTTGGAGGGAGAGAGCAGGGTATCATCAAAGATGCCTTTATTTCTGTTGGTCCAAATATTCCAACAAATGTACTTAGGCAGAAAAATCCAAATTCTCTTGAAATATAGTATTTTGTGAAGAGAGCCATGGTAATAATCTTTCCAGCAGGTGAAGAAGTCTCTCCAATTGGTGGGAAGAGTGAGATTCATGTAGAGCTCGTTGAGGGCACTGAGCCAGACCTCCTGGGAAAAAGGACATTCCAGGAAAAGATGTTCTAATCTTTCTTCAGAGACTTTGCAGAGAATGCATCTGGAGGGTCCAGCAATGCAATGTTTTTTAAAATTTTCAGCAGTCAGGATTTTATAATGAGCTAAGAGCCAGCAAAAGGAATTGACTTTGGGCATGAAATTTTTCCCCCATATGTTTATCCACATAGTTTCTTTTTTGTTGTTCTCAATGATGCTCTTATATCCAAGTTTGACTGTATAATGAACTTGTTTTCCCCATACACAAAAATCTGGAAGGTTGAGATAGATCGGGATCGAGCCGTAGATAAGGGATTGGGAAGATGTGAATTCAGGAAGGAGGTGATCGGGGACTGCAAGGTCTTTCCAATCGTCCCATCTTCCATTGGAGTGCCAGGATAAGATGTCATGTATAGTATGGATGTTATGTTGTTCAATCCAATGCTTGATATTTGTTAAGCTTTCAATATGAGAGACTGGGGGGGAGGCCCCGAAATTGTCTGTCCAGATCTTGATTTGCTTTCCATTGCCTAGAGACTAGTGGAGATTGTCTTTAATAATATAGGCGGCCTTCTTGCATAGGTTCCAAATTGTGGAGCTGTTATTTTGAAATTCATTATTACTAACATGTAAACTGTTAATTTTAAATAATACATTATCATGCATTAAGCATTAAAATGTTTAGATTCTTTATTGCAGTAATAAAGAATCTAAACATTTAGCCAATAGAAATTTCAATTATCTGATCACCCTATACATTATACTATGAATTTCATTTTGCATATTTTTTTTTGTAAAAAGAGGCCTTACATGGAAGGATTTTCCATCTTTGTGAGTCTAATTTCATTTATCCAATCACCCTATACATTATACTATGAATTTCATTTTTTATTTTTTTTAAAGAGTCTTTACACTACAACACGACGGGGTAGTATAAGACATTTATTTGAGACATAAGTATGCTTTCATCTCAAAATTCCCCCTACCTTTTTTATTTATTATTTATTTATATTAAAATGTTCTCTGCAGTTGACAAAAGGTGTTTTGTGGGTCACAAAATGTGGAAAGAACAAGAAGGATTTCTGTCGATCTAATCATCCCAATGAATGGGATCCCTCAAGGCCATTCACATCGATATGCATAGAAAGCATAAGCGGACTGATAGGGATCACCAGGCCCTAGCAGGAATGCAAATTTATCATTGAGGTTTTGCTCACACTGCGGCAAGTTGCAAGAAACGGGAATGGGCTACTGGATCCCACAACTGAGGTTGAGGCTAGACAATAAGAAGATAAAAGATAGGAAATGGTGGGGAAAAATATGGGTATATTATAGAATATAGATAAGTGTAGTAGGCGGGTAAAAAACCCTCGAGGGATTTCACGTACCTCTAAATTTCATAAATAAATAAAAAATTTAATGCATGTAACTTTATAAAAACATCATTTTTATTTCGATATACTACATAACATCTTTACGTTCTTAGAGAGTAACAATTATATGATAAGTTCGTAAAGTCGTTAATACAATTTATATGACTGTTTTGGTCAGGTTGCATACCAGGTGGATGCTTCACCAAATAAGTGGCGTGTCGTTGTCAATATTGAAGGTGATGTTTTAAATGTTCTTGGTCTTATTATTATTTTGGATAAGACCTGGCTTGGCCCTAAGGCTATCTTTGATTTTTGATCCTTTCCCTAACTATATGCTTTACTTTTAGTTATAAGTGTCAAGGTGGGGAGACTATGACTACTATAGTCTTGATCCCAAAGATAGGGTATCAAGGTCCAAGGACCAGCGCTAACCTTGTTTAAGTGTAAAGTTTGACAACAAATAATACTCTAATGTAATGGGGCTATGGGGTTTTTACCATAGTCGAACTTTGAAAAAGAATTAAGATAATATTGGTTTACCTTACCATTCGTTGTTGTTGGTTGTTGGTACTATGGTTGATGGTAATATTTAATGAGCCACCCTGGATGTGATTTGATAGCACAACAAGAATTTTATGGTATATGCTGGAAAGAGATCATAGTCATCCATCAATGCATTGGGATTGTAGGGTTTTTGGGAGTAGGGTTTAATGTTTTAGTTTGGTTTTCTGAATCCTCCATTTTTTGTTTGTCGTTTTTGGTCTGCGAGCTCTCCAAGCAGAGACTCTACTCTTTCATGGAGATTTAGTGTGTTTGATGGTGTAAAAATGTGCCTGTGGTTAATGGCATTCTTCACTTGGTTTTTCCCCAAGGTCTTTACGAGGTTGGAGGCCGCCACCCCCACATTTCCTGCTGGTTGCTGCGACTGGAGCACAATCATATAGTCGACCTCATACTACCCATAATACAGGTAAGAAAAACTTAACAAAAATTAGAAAAGGTTATACTGCATTTTCTTTTCTTTTCCACAGCATTCGAGTCTAGGGTTAACATTTAAATCTTCTTATAGGTTGCTGGAGTGATAAGGGCGCCAGGAGGAGCCAACACCTGGATTTGACAATAATACCTTCAGGTAAGAAGATCACTTAAAGAATACTTGGTAAATTCTTAAATTACAATTTTTGATTAAAGTTTTTCCTCAGTCGTTGGTTGCACGTGGAGGGCGTTAAAGAGGATGGTGACAAGGTCACCTCCTCCCAAGCTTGAGTCTTAAGATTCCATGGTAAGATAGTTAAACCTTTTGTTGTATCTTAATCTCTTAAATTAATATCCGTGGTTCTAACTGCATTGTTGCTGGTTGTAGGTAACCTTCAACAAGGTTTGAAAATGCAGAAAGGATTCAGTTTTGCGCCTTCAAGAGATAAGTTAACTTGAACCGGTCCACCCTTAGGGTTTGTGATCTGCCGGATAAGGGCTTTGTGCCATCCCTAATACAACTTCTACTTTTAATTAGATGTGTGTGTTATTGTTTGTTTATTTATAAACTGGAAGTTTATAGAGTAAGTTCCATCATGGATGGCTTATACTCTGTAATATATTTTTAATGTAGGGATTATAATGCTGGCAATGGATGCCATTAGCATGGGCTTATAGCCATTGGTTGTGTGATTGTGAAAACCATTCGACGATGTTTATATATAATTTTTATTACGACCCATAGGGTCCTTTGTGATTTCTGTGAAAAATCCAGAATGATATTATGGTTTATAAAAATAATTTCATGCTGTTTAGTTAACTACTTTTGAATACTATTCTTATTCTTTGCTGCAAAATGATTCGAATTGTAATCCTGTGGAATTATTTATTTTATAAACCTATGTGGGTTTTGATCCACAATCTAAATCTCTGTCGAATTCAATTTTGGTTTGTTTAACTATTAGTTGGCATATTTTGTAACTCCGTATTAGATCAAAGGTTTATACTATGAATACCGTAAAATCAGTTTGTTGTATTTGTAAGTAGTTCGAGGGTTTATATTGTAAATACAATGTACCCAATTTTTTTATTATCATACCTATAAAGTAATTAGGGTATTCTTTCATTACTTTGTGTTGGATATAGATCTATTGATTCTCAATCTGTGATAAGTTTTATGAAATGAAAACGTTTAAAATAAAGTTTATAGAGTAGATCAGTTTATTCGACTGTAGCAGTCAATTTTCCTAGTTTCTTAGTGATCTTCGGTAGTTATGTTATGAGCATATTTTGACCCTGTCTTTTAACTAAATATATATTATACTATACTCGAAAGAAAACAGAGTTTTAATAGGACACATTACTCAAGGTTATCCTATGAACGTAGATGTAGATTTCACATGAATGTTTTCAAAAAAGAATAAAAGATATAGATCTTGATTCGGCAGAGATTCCTATATTTAAAAATAAAATAGAAAAGATACTTTACTCATAAAAGAGATTGGTAGAGATTATACACAAACTGGTTATGTTTACTTTATAACCTAAACAATAATACGCCAGTTTATTTTAATTCGAACATAATAGGAAAATGTTGCACATATGTATAATATAAATCTTGTGTCTATTTGGATGCATAATAGAAATTTCTACCAGGGGTTAGATGCGATTCATAACATAAAATAAAACTCCTAATGTAATAATTTTAGACAAGTAAGAAGAAGAATAAGGAACCTAGAACCACTGTTGGGAAAATAGAAATGAAACAACCATTCCTCCCAACCAACTCCTAGAGCATCCAAGTCTCACTTGCTCCAAAAACACCGAGCTTGATCGTTGAACCACAAGAGAAAAATCCACTTAATACGCTATCTCTTGCATTATCGGATTCAATCCCCATTCAATGCTAGCCTCTTTTTGCTTATGGACATCCTATTATATATTATTTTGCCTAGGACTTGGTCATTTATGAGCCTCCTGCTCTTTAGCACTCAACTAAGAGTTGTGATATGATTTTGGGGAAGATGCCTCCTGCACCTTGAGTTCTCACTCAATAGCTTCAGTCAGATGGATTTTCCTCTTGTGGGTCAACAATCACTCATGCAACAACTATTTCATTTATGTCCCCCCTTCAATACTTTTATTAATAATAGAATAATCCATTACATTGTTTTTATTTTTGACTTCTTGTCAAAAATATTTAATAATAATTAAACATATAATAAACAATAAAAAAGTATTTAATAATACTTTATTTAATACTGGTGTATTACATACACCTCCTCTTAAAGAATAACACCGTCCTTGGTGTTATTTTTCTGTCTTTATTCTTCCATTTCTTTGTCTTGGAATAGGATTGGATATGCCTCCCACATATCACTTTCCAATTCCCAAGTGAACTCTTTTGGACTAAGGTGCTTCCATTGCACCTTAACTTGTTCGATGGTACAGTTCCAGAGTAAAAGTTCTGTTTTGTCGAGGATACGCTCTGGTCCCACCTCTAACTCTCCCTTGGGTTCCACCTATATAACATCCCAATCAATCACATGAGTAGTGTCATGGACATACTTCTTTAAAATTGAAACGTGAAAACATCATGTACTTTAATAGTAGGCAGTAGGGCTAACTGGTATGCTACCAACCCTACTTTAGCCAAAATTTCAAATGGCCTGCAATACCTGGGTTCCAATTTTGAATACTTGCCCAAAAATGAGCTTTTCTTGGGTCTTACCTTGATATACACATGGGTCAATCCATGAAAGTGGTTCATGATTTTTGGCAAGCGGAGTGGAAAAAATTTGTGCCGTGAACCCTCGATTGAGGTATTTTAAATCCCTCGATCGAGTTATTAAAACCTCGATCAAGGTTTTAAAATGCCTCGATCGAGGGATTTAAAGTACCTTGATCGAGAGTTTTAAAATACCTTGATCGAGGGTTTGAGACACAAATTCACGGTAGCAGTCAACCTCGATTGAGGGTTCGCGGCAATAATGAACCCCGATCGAGGATTTGTGGGAACAATGAACCTCGATCGAGGGTTCACGGCAGCAATGAACCTTGATCGAGGGATTTACAATACCTCGATAGAGGTATCTCTCAAATCCTTGATTGAGGTTCCTTTTAGCCCTCGATCGAGGTTTTATAAGCCCTCGATCGAGGTTTTATAAAACCTCGATCGAGGGCCTAAAAACAAGCCGAAAAACATTTTCACTGCAGAAAACAAAATTTGGTATGCCTTTCATAAGCTTAAACTATTTCATTAAATGCACATTAATGGGCGGACTTGATACCATTGGATTCATCAATGAATCCTCTATCCATATACATATAATTTACGAATTTTTATCTTCATATGTCATTCTTTTTTTAATTTCTGCTAAAGCTTACCCTAAAAAACCCTATCGACAACTTCGAATGAGCTCAAAGATAAATCAACAGTATTCAAAATACATATCAAAAAAATTTGAAAAATTATAGAAGCACTACATTAGTGCGTCCTCTTCAAAATGGTATTTTTAGTTTTGGAAACGTAAACAATCAAAATAGTTTGTGCACACATGCACATGTGCGAAAAATGTGACTGAAATATTCATTGGTCAGTTTCGAAAAATAATAATAATTATAATTTTTTGAGGAAAATTAAAAGAAAAATATGTACTCACTAGTGCATTCTCTCTAGATCATGTTCACATATTTAATTTTTTTTAATTATTACTTTAACATTAAATTATTTTGCACACACACAAGCCACTTGTTAATTTCTCTTCAATTTTTTATGGACACATGTTTCATTAAATGAAAATTTGACACGATAAATTTGACATTGGTATATTTTTTTAAAAAATATCATTGGAAAGCCAACATAATTTACTACATTTTGTTTTTTAATCGCATGTCGAAATTCATATGGAAAATATGAGTTTTGAGGGCTTCAATTTAATATATGGGTAGGGTAAAACATGAAGGTGGGTAACACTTTCGTGAGAAACTAGTGCAAAATCGTCTTAGCGGAGGTTATTCAGCCGATTAATATTTATTATTCGACCGAATAATAAATATTATTCGGCCAAATAATTGTCATTATTCGGCCGAATAATGTAGAAGTTATTCGGCCGAATACCTACTAACAGTTCTCCGTTTAGTTTAACGGGGATCCTCGAAATGTGTGCAAACCACTGCCGAACGGGAAAATTTTTTTGGTGGTAGTTTATTCGGCCAAACAAGTGTTCGGCAGAACAATTGTTTGGCTGAATAATTAATCGGCCGAACAATTATTCGGCCGAATAATAGGTCGGCCGAACAATTTTTCTGCATAAAAGGTCGGCCTCGTCCGCCATTTGGCAGTCGATGTTAGAAAATTCTGAACCCCGCAAGCGGGCCCGTTATCGTTCCTTTCCACCCTGCATAGTCGACAACGATGCTCGTTTGTTGTTGCGTCGACGACACTCGGCTGCTGTTCCTCCAGCTGTTGTTCCTCTGCTGCTGTTCCTCCGCTGCTGTTGCTCGGCTGCTATTCCTCCACTGTTGTTCCTCCGTTGCTCGTTTGCTGTTGCGTCGATGATGCTTTGTCCTGATACGCTGCTTGCTTTGTCGTTATTTCTTGTTGCAGCTGTGGATGCTGTGTTCGTCGACGAGGGTGCAAGGCGGATACGCAACTTAGAAATTGGTGTTTGGTTGCAGCTCGACGTAACGACGTGGAGTTAATGGATGTGAGGGTAAGTAATTCTTATCTCCTATTTTTGGTTTTCGAATTTTATGTTTGATGTATTTGGTAGTTTTTGAATTTTATAATTCTTTTTCGTCTTCTAATCTTTTGCTGAAATGTGGTAGTTTGGTAGGGTAGTTCGTTTGTTTTTCTGGGGCTGTTAGCGGTGCATTGTTGGTGTTTCGGCTTTCTGCACAGGGTTGGTAGTTCGCCATTTGAAGGTACGTTTTCTTGTTGAGTTGTGTTGTTTTGATTTTGTTTTCCAATTTTTAGAGTTTTTAGTTGCTAACATAATTTGTTTTTGTGTGAAGGAAATATATCTTGTTTGGCGAGTTGGTGGTCTGAACTAGTGCGGCGTTGTGGATTGACGAGCTCTTCACTGCATGTTTGGGTTACAGGTATGTATCGTTTCGCGAAATTCTGTATTGATAAAAAAAATGTTGTCATTTGAATAAAATTAAAAAAAAATAGTTGCCTTACGGATTAAATTTAGAATGCTTAATTTTTACCTTTAATTTTATGCTTAGAGCAGAGTTACAAATCTCTGCTCAAGAGCACAGATCCATAACTCTGCTCTTGAGTAGAGTGATGGAACTCTGCTCTTGAGCAGAGTTCAGAACGCTGCTCTTGAGCAGAGTTCGGTTTACAGATATCTATCCTTTCCCAATCTTTTGTATTGGCAAAAAATGTTGTTGGCAATAGGAGAAAATTAAAAGAAATATTTGCAGTCAGGTATAAAATTATATTGGTTAGTTTTTTTATATTTAATTTTATGTTCATGATGTCAGGTTGTATACCCTTAAACAGAGTTCTTGAACTCTGTTCATATATGAAGTCACTTAAAAAGTCATACTATTGTAAGTCCTTAATTTTTTTTTTTATAAATATCAAGTAATGTTTGATTATTGAGATATAGAATGAAATTATAAGTGATCGATGAAAAATTTGTAAGGTTACTACAATTAACTGCATTATGCTTTTTATCTGATTATGAGATGATTATTAATGTTATCTTTATGGTGCAACAGTAGTGCTTCTAGAGTGAGGAGAGGGACTTACAAAAAGAATAACTTATACTATTTTAGGCCCTCTACATTTGGTATGCAGTTCTTTATGAGATATGTCTTTAAGTTTGTAGAATTAACAAGTACAACTTCAATATGTGTAAATTTTTTTATCATAAATATAAAGTAGAAATCTTATAATAAGTGTATATATATATATTTTGTGAGATGTTTGTACATTGAGATATATAATTCAATCATATTTGATGGATGAAATTTTTTTAAGACTATACGACTACAATTAACCGTGTTATAACTTATATTTGATAACGAAATGACTATTAAATATTTCTTTACGTTGCAATAGTAGTGATTGTAAGGAATTTTAGTTAATTAATTAGAGTTAGGGGAGGGACTTACAAAAAAACTTAACTTATACTACTTTAGACACCCTTACATTTGGTATGTAGTTCTTTATTAGATATGTCTTTATGCTTGTAGAATAAACATGTACAATTTCAATATGTTATGAGTTGACGTTTGTGTAAATTTAGAAATCATATCAAATGGATAGAGTGGAGTCTTCGAAGCGAAAGCGTAGGAGGTCATCACATTCATCAGGAATTGGTGTTCCAATTGGTAGTCAAAGGTTGTCGAATTCACCGCGGGGTTCGAGTTTATTGTACGGGTCACAGTCATTTGATCACCAACAAGTTGATAGGGGTACAAATGATTCTCCTTTGTCTTCTGTGGGAGAGCGTCGATCTCAACCTTCTGTTGGTATGAACATTAATGTTTAATCATGTATAATTTGTATTTTTGTGTGTTTTGAATTTTTGGACAAGGTTAACTCTTGGCTATGGCTATATTTGAAGCAGAGCGAGGTTTAGAAGATGTGCGTAACTCGACAGAGCGAGAGGAAGATGAAGATAGGATTGTAGATGATGGAATAGGTGTGGGTGCAGAGCAGGGTCCTGAAGATCCTCCTAGAGCTAGGACGACATATGTTCCACTAGCTGAGGGTTGTACACCCATATCAACTTATCCATCTGATTTACCTGATGAGCTTCCATGGGAAGGTGTTGTGCAACAAACTATCCTTGAAAGTTGTAGATCCCACTATGACAGGTTGAACAATGATCTTTGTTCTTTGGATCTCCCTCCAGAGAGCCGACAAAGTCTAGAGATTGTTTTGGGGTCTTTGGAAAAATTCATTGATGCATATGAGGAACTTGGACCAACTACGAATGGTTTTGTTCATTTGATGCAGAGGCAAAGGGACCAAGTTATGGGTCTAGACAAGTGGGAGGTTGTGAAGGAGAGAGTCACCAGAGAACAAGCCAATTCAATGTTTAATTTCAAAGAAGGCTTTAAGCGAAAAATGTTGAAAGTGCAATATTTCAAGCATCCTCAAATTGCACATTTAATATATGATCGGTTTCTTGCAGCTTATGGTCGATTGCCATGGAACGATGAGGTTCCTAATTATTTTGCTAGATTTTTCTATGCGGAGTTTTTTTTAGGTATGAAGCCAAACTATACTGATGTTCCTTCTGACTTTTATGGAGTTGGAAAGGGTCGAATATATAATCAAAGAGGTGCTCTCAGAGACCCTACGACTCTTCAACCTCCACCTGAGATACCTCGTCCACCTAGGGTTGTGGCTTTAAGATCAGAGATGGAGCCCACATCCCAACTAGGGACAGCTGCAAGGGAATCGGTAGGTGATGGTTTAGCGTCAGCTCTTGTTGGAGTAGAAGTGGGATTGGGTCGAGAGAGGGCTCGTGCTACTGTTCGTCAAAATTTTGTATACAAGATGAATGACGAGGTGGATGGATTGAGCATCGATGATCTCAGGGATTATGCTAAGTCTTGTCGAGATATAGCTTTAGATGTGTTATCCAATGACACATCGAGTATGGGAGAGGTTTGTTGATTATGCTATGACAATCTATTTGATTTTTTATTATTAATTTTGAATTGAATTTTTTGTTACATAGTAATAAATATATTAAGCAAATGTATTTTGTTTGCAGTTTTCTAGAATGTTAAATGCACATAATTTTTGAGTCTCCAGTAGTCAAAATGAAGAGCATCCTAGTCAAAATGAAGAACATTTTGGAGAGGTATAATAATTATAATATTTATGATTGAACTTGATATTTTTTTTTGTTTGAATTTTAATAAATATCAATGTATCTTATTGTTAATTTGACTTATCTATGTAGGTTTCTTTAGATTCCAACTTTTTAGATGATTTACCATCTCTTGTGAGCTAATGATTTTAATTTTTTTGTTTTGGTTTTAAGTTAATTGCTTAATTTATTATTTGTATTTACTATGTTTTATTCATTAACAAAATTTAAATTTTAGGGGAGAGACCATTTGGAAATTGGGGGTGAAGATGTAGGTTCTTTGATGAATGCGGATATTGGCACTGAGGTAATTTTGTTGAACTAGAAATGATCTCTGATATAAGTTTAATGTTTTATATTTTTTGGATTTATTTGAAAATTGTTTGCATGCTTTAGGATTCATAAATTACTTTTGTACATGTTGCAGCTTGGCTCTTTGAGATCCTTTGGAGCCAAAGGGAAGGCTCTAGTGGAAAAAAGTGGTGGACATGCATTTAAAGAATTTGATGTACGACTTTTTTAATAATTGAATTGTTTTTTTAGTATAAGTTTAATACCTTAATATCTTGAATTTAGTTTAAAATTGTTTAAATAATTTATGATCTAGATTTATAATTTGTTTTTCTGTGTATTGTAGGCTGAATTGAGTCCTAGGGAAGGTCCTAGTGGAAAATAGTGGAAAGATATTGGTCCAGATGGACAGTGGTTCAGACTTTATTGTTTTTGTTGATATAAATATATTGTAGTTGTTTTGAACATGAAGGGTATTTATTTTTTGATTATACATATATGTACATTGAACTCACATGTTCATTAACTTTTTTTTGGATTATATATGAGTACATATTAATTATTTCTCATTTGGTAAAATGTTTAGAATATGTTTTTGCATGAATGTTTAAAATGTCTTGATATGTGCAATCTAAAGTTAGGAAATGTTGAATGATGAGAATGAATGTTATGGAAGAATGAATGCTGGGAAAGAATGAATGGGAGGTATTAGGAATGTTTAAAATGTTAATCTAAGTTAAGAAATGTTCAATGTTGAGAATGAATGTTATGGTAAGAATCAATGTTGGAAAAAAATGAATGGGAGGTGTAAAAAATGTTTGAAATGTTAAGAGTGAATGAAACAATTGATAGGTAATTTAAAATTGTTAAGAGTGAATGAAACATTTAATAGGTAATTTAAAGTTAGGAAATGTTGAATGTTGAGAATGAATGTTATGGAAGAAGGAATGTTGGGAAATAATGAATGGGAGGTGTCTGTATAAAATGATTAATCTAAAGTTAGAAAATGTTCAATGTCGAGAATGAATGTTATGGTAAGAATCAATGTTGGGAAAAAATGAATGGGAGGTGTCAAAAATGTTCAAAGAGTGAATGGAACATTTGATAGGTGCAATTTAAAGTGTTAGGAAATGTTGAATTTGTAAAAAAATTTCAATTTTCTTAGAATAAATGTTATTAAAATGTTAAGAATGAATGTTTGAAACATTTGATAGGTGCAATTTAAAATTTGGAAATATTGCATTTGTAAAAAAAATTCAATTTGTTATCTTGGGAATAAATGTTATTAAAATGTTGTTATGAATGAATGTTTGAAACATTGAAACATTTGATAGGTGCAATTTAAAGTTTGGAAATGTTGAATTTGTAAAAAAATTTCATTTTGTTATGTTGAGAAATGTTATGGAAAGAATGAATGTTGAGAAAGTGTTGAACCATAAGAATGAAGGTTTAAAATGAACTAAGACATGGGATGTTAAAATGTAAAGAAATGAAATGATAGGAATTTTTGATAGAAAATCTACGAATTGTTTGATAAAAGTTTCAATTTTTTGGTAGTTTGATTCATATGTAAATTTTAAATTTTAATTAATGTTTTTCATATGTTTATTGTTTGATATGCATATGTAAATTTTAAAATTTAACTAATGTTTTTCATATGTTCATTGTTCAGATACTATGTAGTTCGTGAATTTCTAAATGTTGAAATCATGGCAAATGGGGATAATGATTTTTTGTTTTTTAATCACAAGTGAGGATTTCCGGATTGTGAAGCTTATGCTAAGTTAGAGCAATGAATTTTAGACAACAATTCGATGAATTTTTATCGATTTGTTGTAAATAATCATTGCTCTAATTTAGCATAAGCTTCACAATCCAGGAATTCTTGTTTGTGATTAAAAATCAAATGATTGTTATCTTCATTTGCCATGATTTCAGTTATGTGAACTTACATGTGAGAGATATATTATTTTTGTGCAACAATCATATATTTAAAAATTATATAGATTAACAACTTGTTTTAAAAAATTCATTCAGATCATATTTATGGTGAAGTATATTAAAGAAACATGTTCGATGGATTAAAAGAATACAAAATTTAGTAGGTTTTTTGGTGATTTTTCATTGGCATCAATCAATCAAAAGTAAAAATTCGAGGCGGAGTGTGGGGATAGCCACATCTGTTATCTCATCCCTTAGTGGTCTAATAGACATATGGGGACCCGAATAAAGTACTTTTGAATTCCCAAATAATATTTGAATTCATTTTTAAGCATGTTAAAGTACAACCATTTAAGCTCTTATGTTAGTTGTCATTCAAGAAAATATTCATAAAAACTCAATGAAAAAAAATATACTGTGCACAACAATTGTGACACATGGACAAAAAATATATTATACACAACAATTGACATGGACAAAAATATAGATCAATTTATTTTTGATATATAGTAAAAACATCGTAATGGAATGCCATCCTCAACTATTCGTTCATGGTCACATATGGATAGTTTCCATTTTTTGGTTTTTAACTATTTTTTTGATGGAACTTGTACCAACTTTATTCGAGATGCACATACTAAATGACTATACTGACAACATATAACATCGAGCTCATAATCTTGAAAGTAGACATAATTTTTAGTCATATGCATCTGCTGAAAAAAAAATAGCCTTTTAAAATGATGGATCCTCTTTCGTATGTAAATCCGTTGTCATTGTAGTCCTCCAATAACTTCATTTTTCCTTCAGTGCATCGCATCAAATAATATTTAACATTTTCGTTGTTGTCTACAGGTGCAATCACAGCGAAAACATCTCCTACGCAAATTATAATTGGTGTTAGTGTTTTTAAATGAATTAAATTGACTATACTTATGGCGATGGACTAGAATGAACAATTAACTTAAAAGTCAAGAACAAGTTTATTACCTTCTCTAACAAGATCTGAAATTCTATCGCCATCAGACGATATTGCTATTTCTTCTGATTCTAACTCTTCTACACTTGCCAGTGGCATTTTTCCTTTTGGATTAATCTCTGTGTGTTTCCAAGCTTTTACGTAGTTGTTTGTTATGTTTTCACAAACTTCTGTAGATTCAACATTTTCAATGCAAATATGACAAAAGCATGATTGCTTTCTACTGTCAAATGCAAACACGTTGTGAAATGATTTTGTTTGAATAGAGTGAAGATCTCTAGTCCCATGTATGGTGCTAGCGTCATATGGTATTGATCTATTTATATCTTGGACCCCAACAAGCTAAAAAAACCTACACAATAAATGATGAATCACTTTCAAAGAACAACTTTTAATGTTAGTGTACATGTACTTAAATGTTAGTACATATATTTTTTTTAAGTTCAAGAAATAATATAAATTAAAAAAAATAGTGTACATACCTGCGCACATCTTTTGATTGTTGATTATAATCATGGATTAGATTTAATTGACACCATTGGACAACCTCTGCAGCTGAATGAAACCGTGCAGAAGAATAGTTCATTTGCCATCTTCGAAGTGCTCTTTTTACGCATGCTCCTGCACCATCATGCTCACCTTTTCCATGTCCAGTTTCAAAGAAATTCCAGCGATGTTTAATGTTCAATGCTTTATGAAGTCGACATAACCAAAAAAATGATCGTGAATATTTAAATTGACCCGCACATCCATCAGACCATATTCAATGCTCATTGAATTTGACTTCGTGTTTTTTCAGTGAGTCATAGAAAATATTTTCTATACAATGTTGAACAAAATGTGTATCGTGTGTACGATCATCGCTGATATAGAAGTGATATTCTTTAATCACATCTCGATTGTCACATGTGCTTTAAATGCCATCAACATCCTGTTGAGAATGTCTATAAACAACATGGACAAATATCGAAACTTGGTTAGAGTGATAGTATTCACTCTGTATCTCTTTTTGTGCAGCAAATGTATAGTTTTCAGCAAAATCAACTATGGACAAAATTGTTCCGGGTGGAAAAATTTCATGAGACTGTTTGAATTGAAGATCTTGCCATCGTTCTCTATGTGAATGCTGGGTGTATTTATAAATTTCGCTTTCAAATTTTTTGAGAAAATCTGTGACGCATATCTTGTCTTCTATAAAATCAATTCTTTTGGAATGTGAATCACTAGAACTTGTACTATAGTTGATTTATTTGTATCTCCTCCAATCAACATTTACATTTGACAATGATTGATCATTATCGATAGGATATTTATTGTGGAATAGTACCAGATTTTCACAATGATGACAATGTTTTCCATTGACACATTTCTTTGAATAAAATACTTCATCGTGATTTCTCTCACATAAAATTTGAGATATGAATTCACGTATCGTAGGCGGAGGTGGTGAATTTGTCCAAAACATTTTACCAAATTCAAGAAACGTGTCATAATATAACTGAAATTGCACATGATAACGGCAACAACATGTATCACGTATAGTAATAGGTCTAACATACCATGGTTTTTGTTGCACAAATGTAGTGATTGATATATTAATTCCACGATGATCTTCCTTGAATTTATTGAACAATTGTACTTGTGTCATGTCCATTATATGTTTTGGTTGGCTTTCATATACATTTCGTGATATTCTTTTGCGTATCAATCTCTTGAATTTGGTGAAACTCGAGCATGTTCCAACCAATATTCTCGTACAATATCTTTAACACCTGCTCCTAATCTATCTCTGTAAGGTTGTCTACAAATAATTGCCCAGCAAGCAAGTTCATTATTTTCATCTATTTGCATTTTGAATTTGCTATGTTTGTATAATGTCTTTCTTGATGTTCCAACTGCTTTTGCTAGTTCTGTTGTCAAATGCTTTTGTTTAGTACTAGCTGAAAGAATTGTTGTATGAATTGCTTTACGTGTAGCACTGATATCTTTCTTCCTGGATTTTCCAAATTTTTTTATTGCATCACCTATATTTTCCATCACATTTTGTTTCAATTTCGACTCTTTTGTCGCTTTGCGAATACCCAATAATGATGTAGCACCTTCTAACTTCTTGGACACTAATAAACATCTCAAAATTTGTGCTTGTCCTGCTATTGAGTAATCCTTGAGAACTTCATCATAAAATTTTGTAGCATGATATCGTGCAACATGTATTGGTAGTTTTTCTCCATATTTGTCGCAATCAATGTCTTCTAACATTTCATCATCAATAGTAAAAGTACCTAAACATCAAGTTAAATTTAATTTAACATATATCCAAAAATAAAATTCATTATAGAAAAATGAATTTGGAAAATATATGATATATACATACCAGGTCCAATTTCTGGATCTTGAACTTGATCTTCAATATTGACTTCATCGACATTAGCATGTAAATCACTATTTACATCTTCTACAATGTTCTTTTTAACTTCAATTTGTTCTTCTTGTACTCTATTTTCAATTTTCATCTCTTCAACATTATCATGTAAATCTGTATTTATATCTTCAATAGTTCTCTCTTCCGTTTCGGCAACCCTTTGTTTTTTGGCAATATATCTGAGTTTTTGTTTCTCTTTATTACTATCATCATCACGTTTATGATCACCTTTTCTTTGACGTTTTCTCTTATTTCCCATGGTTGTTTAATCTATAGATGATAAATTAAAGAATCATGTTACTTTATAGTAAAAATAAATAAATTAAGATTTAAAAACATTTACGGAATTTATAAAAACATGAACTGAAATTTATTTCACCTTATAAAATTTTTGTAAGAGTCTTTTGAAGAAGATCTCTTTGGAATTAACTTTCATTTGAAAAAATTCTTTGAACAAAAATCTTCTTTGAAAAAAACCTTTTTGGAAAGAAATAAGAAACTCCTTGACAATAAATTACCTACCCATTGGAAAATAATAAAGGCACCTTGTAAATAAATCTTTGTTGTAAAAATCATTGGAAAAAAACCTCTTTGAAAAAATATCTACGAAAAAAGCCACTAGGAAAAAGTACTTTGAAAAAAAACTTATTTGTAAACATATCTTGGAAAAAACCATTGTAAAGAAATAATTCTTTGAAAAAACTCATTTCAAAGAAATAAGAAGTACAAAACTACCTTGCAAAAAACCCTTTGCAAAATACCTTATCAACATAACTATTTGAAAAAACTCTTTTTAAATAAATAAGAAGTGCAAAACTACTTTGGAAAAAAACCCTTTGCAAAATATTTTAGCAAAACAACTATTTGAAAAAACCTCTTTCAAATAAATAAGAAGTGCAAAATTACTTTGGAAAAAAACCATTTGTAAATTATCTTACCAAAACAACTCTTTGAAAAAATCCATTTCAAAGAAATAAGAAGGAAAAATACATTTTTTTTGCAAAAATATTTTGGAATACACACTTTTTAAATACAATCATTGCAAAGAACCTCCTTGCAAACATGTCTAAGAAAAGAAATATTTTGAAAAACTCCTTGCAAATATGCCTTAGAAAAAAACACTTTCAATGTGTTTTTTGAAAAAAAAAGGAAGAAACATACTTTGTAAAAACCTCATTTTGCAAAAAATGTCTTCTTTGCAAATATGCAATAAGAAAAGAAATATTTTGAAAAAACTCCTTGCAAATATGCCTTAGAAGAAAACACCTTCAATGTGCCTTTTGGAAAAAAGAAGAAGAAACATACTTTGTAAAAACCTCCTTTTGCAAAAAATGTCTTCTTTGCAAATAAGCAATAAGAAAAGAAATATTTTGAAAAAACTCCTTGCAAATATGCCTTAGAAAAAAAACTCCTTCAATGTGCCTTTTGTAAAAAAAAGAAGAAACATACCTTGTAAAAACCTCCTTTTGCAAAAAATGTCTCCTCCTTTCAAAATTAGTTTGACAAAAAAATGCGAAGTTAAAACAAGCGAAAATAATGAATCAACTTTAGGTTTATTTATATGAGTATAAAAAACCTTTTTTTTTTTTTTTACTGGCCGACGAGTTTTTTTTCCATTTCATTATTCGGCCGAATAACCTTCACCATAATTCACGGCGCCGTTACGGAAAAACGTTATTCGACCGAATAATTATTTGGCCGATTATTCGGCCGAATAATTATTCGGCTGAATAATTATTTCGGTCGAATAATCTCTGAAACATGAAAGATTCACATTTCTGCAGAATTTTCAGGTTTCTCCATTTTCAGAAGGGAAAAACCACCTGTTACACAACAAAAAAAATGTCGGGCTTCATTCCAGTAGGTTCATCATTGAATCTACTTTACGTGGGTATAAATTTTGTTGTATATAGATAAGAACTGATATTTTTTAAGTTGTATTTTCGTAACATGTGTCGAGTTATGATTCAACTCTTTAAAAAAACGACGAAAAGAAAAATCCATAACTTTAAAAATACCACACCAAAAAAATCGAAAAAAATGTGGGACTCTTAATTGGCGTGTCTACTTCAAAAGGGTGTTCGTAGATTTTTTGCTTTTATAGCGGATTGAGAGAAAAGTGGTGCAACAAAAAAGTTGTTGAAAATCGACTGAGTTTCCCCATTGATCGACTTTAAAAAAATATAATAATTAGTATATAGATCCATTGGTTGCAAACTTATAGTCAGGCACTAGCACATTGTGTGTAGATTGTCGTAGCATTTTCTGTTTTTGCAAAAAACAAGTCTAACAACGATTTTAGTTGCGCAACAAATCATAACTCTTTTGTAGTCTTTTCATTTTATAAGAACACACTGTCAAACATTTGCGAAATTGACATATCAAATCTTAATAAAAAAAATTGAAAAAATTATGAATAGAAAGCTAACATAATTCTATAAAAGTTTTCTTTTTACGGCAAAGTGAAATTTTAAACAAAAATATCACTTTTGTTCGCCCGAAGTTGAAAAACATGAAAAAACCAGAATTATTTTCTCATGAGACCCCCCAAAATAGACACCCATCTTCATTTTTTCACCCGGTAAAATTTCCATTTTTCATCGCCATATTTGGTAAAAAATAGTTACCCATCTTCATGGAATCACCCACATGCTCACCCACTGGAACTCTCGATGAGTTCTTTTTAAGTCAGCATAACTTTTATGCCTGTCTTGGGTAGCCTTCAAATTTTGTTGTACTTGTTTGACAGTTAGTTCCATATCTTTTAACAATTCAGGTCCTAACATTACTCGGTATACTAGACTGCTCCATGAAATATGAGTATTACATTTACGTTCATACAGAATTTCAAAGGGGCTCATACTAGGTGATACTTGAAAATGATTATTGTAAGCAAATTCGACTAAGTGTAGGTAGTCTTCCCACTTACCTGGTTTGTCCATTACATATATTCTTAGAATGTCCTATAGGACTTGGTTTACCATTTCAGTATGCTCATCTATTTGCAGATGATATGTAGTACTTAAATTCAACTGAGTGCCTAACCCTTTAAATAGAGCTTTCCAGAAATTTCCTGTAAATTTTACATCTCTGTCTGAGATTATTACCTTTGGTATGACATGTAACCTAAAAATATCTTTCATAAATATATCTGCAATGTTAACAGCCTTATAAGTAGATTTTACTGGAATAAAGTCAGCTGCTTTGCTCAATTTATCGACTACGACCATGATTGAGTCGTGTTGCCTAAAATTTTTAGGTAGGCTGGTTATAAAGTCCATGCTGATGATTTCTCACTTCCATTCCAGAATGGGTAGTGGTTGTAATAACCTAGTTGGATGATGGTACTCTGCCTTGACCTACTGGAATTCAATGCAACAAGCCAAGTATTCTGCTACCTCTTTCTTCATGTTAGGCCAAAAGAAGTATTTTCTGATCATGGTGATCATCTTTTGGTACCTTGGGTGTCCTGGATAGGGTAGTTTGTGTAACTCATTCATGACTGTTAATTTGACTTTTTCTATATTTGGTATGTACAATTTGTTTTTATGCGGCAGTAACCCTCTTTCATTTAAACATAAATCTATTTTTATCTGGTTCTTTTCATTTTCAACAGTCTTTTCCGTTAAATTTTGGTACTCTTTATCAGAATTTTCTGCATTTAAAATCTGATTTTCTAAATCAGATTCGTAACTGCTGCTTGCAAATAATAAATTTGCATGACGACTTAAATCATCTGCAACTTTGTTTTCTTTACCTTTTATATGTTTTATTTTGAAGTCATATTCGCTTAAAAATGACAGCCACCTTGCTTGTCTAGCATTTAAATTTTGTTGATCAAACAATGTTGCAGATATTTCTCCCTACAGATAAAAAGAAACTCTCTTAGGTCAAAGAGGTATAGATCAACTCTAAAATAAGACAAAAAAGAAACAAATGCTACCTTGAGTTCCTAAACTAATCTTCACAACAAGATTGAATGCATTCAGAAGAGATGAAAGACGTAACTTACCTTCCAATTCGACGTTTGTCCCACTTCTAACTCTTGATCCCGAAGCTCCAATGTAGAACCTGTTGAAATCAAACAAAGGACAAGCATGCGATCTTCCAAATAACTTGAAGAAAATGTTAAGTTCAAATCTAAACTAGATATATTTCATATCAAATATTTATACAATACACATAAAATGGGAAAAACAAGACAAGTTATCTTATTAAGAAGCTTGAAAAGTGCTTACAAAGGTTGCTTGATGTCCAAGCCAATCCTCCAGCTCCAAGTGCTTCCTCTAGCTATCTCTGCAGAAGTCTGAAGATCATAGGTTGGATACCCCAAAAGTCCTCTCTTTGCCTCATGGAAGGCCTCTCTCTTATAGCATGTGGGAAGGTTAACCAACAAGAGAGAAGTGTGGATCTAAGCAGTGTTTAGTGGATCAGGCTAGCTAAATAGAGAGGAGAGTTGAGATCGAATCAGAGGTGGCAATCCCAATGATATCTCTCGAAAGTCAAGATCCCAAAATCCAAGACAAAAGGTTAATTTTGGACTACCGCGCCCCTAAGACTGAGCATAACACGGTAGTACCACGCCCCATAGGAGGAGCAACATGCGGTAGTGGTGACTACCGCGCCCTTGTATATGTGCAGGGAGTGGTAGTGCTCACAAATAGGACCAAGTTGGGTTGAAAGATGGCAGAAAAAGTGTTTTCTTTCAGTGTTCAGTCAATTGTTTTCACTCTGGATGTTCAGAATGTTCAGATGATTCTTAAGGGAAAATGTCGTTTAGGTTGCTAGTGCAAGGACGCAACACTAATATGTAATATGTAATATTGAGGTATAACAGATGCCCCCAAAAGTGTGAGATTAGAAGAGACTGATGGCCGAAAGACTTTACAAATATTGTGTGGAGATAGCATCGAGGAGAGCAACAAAGAGCTGAAACAGAAACAAAGTGTCAGATATACTACTGAGGCGGGCATTCCCATGCTCGAAAACAATTAACTCAAAGCACGGCTGCCAACCAATACATTGGAGATCCATGAGTACTGAGATGATATAGACTGTAAACAAATCATGGCTACTATGAACAAGCGTAGATCCATGAAATAGTGATGACACAGCCACGACCAATACATAAGTGGATCTGTGTGACAATACATAATAAATCTCCATTGCGACCTGGATGTAATCAAAATACAAAAGGGTGTCCAGGGTCTTCTACCTGATCACGAACGATACGAATCTAACCATGTGATTACAAGGTGTTGAAGTCGAACATGGTAGAAACCATTTGATTACCGGTTAATGATGTGAACCATTAACAAATGCGAGGGAAATCACCAATGATGACAATGATCCCCAAGGTATCTATAGTACATCTCAACGAAATGCGAATAAACGAGTTGATGTCGAGCATCTGAGAGATCATTCAATTAGAGGTCAATGACGAAAACCTACTGTCGAATACGAGGAAACCTGCCATTGAGGCATGCAGGTACCAAGGTACTAGTGGTTGACTCCTAAGCCTAATTCCTGGATAATGATTTGGTGTCTATATGAATAGACTTGTCGAAGGTGGGCCATAATGATTCCCACATCATCGACACGAAATCGGAACGAGAGATAATATGGAACAATGGAACGATCGAACATGTACTGACACAACAGAGGACTTGACATAGTGGATGACTCAGAGCAACGCAAAACCTTTGAACATATAACGGTATGGAGCAGAACTTGGCAGCAAGGATTAGCAATGGCAGAGGATAGACATACGACGAGTGGGCTCATGGTAAAAGAGACAACTCGATATGATGACCATAACTCAGCAGGAGAAGATAAATACCCAAAATTAGACAAGAGACAGATGCATGCCATGTTTAAAGGTGACGACTGACGAGCTGCCAACAGAACAAACTTGACTCATTTCCCATTTTCCCCTGACATGATGGACGAGTGCCTCTTTGTTGTTTTACGAGCTTGAGGAGGATAACAGATGATCGGTATAGCTCATCTCATAGATGAGTCCAATCTCACATGTTTTTCAAACTTGAGAAAGGGGGGGTTTGTCCCAAAGTGGGACCTTCGATGTTGAATTTTAACGAGTCCAAGGAAGGAAAACTCGGTCGTCATTTCATGTTTAGAGAGTATGCAAAGAACTAAAGAAGACTCCAACGGTCCTTTTTCATAAAGTTAGCCTCATCACCCGAAAAAGGGTAAAACAATGCAGGAGAGGACTCTTCCAGTCATGATTGACTGGAGTATTCCTTTTTTGTAAATAGTACTTCCTAGTCCGAAAAAGGGGTAAACTATCACCAGAAAGACGATCATTCAAATGATTTTACAAGCGTGAAAGCATCAAGTTCACTTGGCAATCTTTTCCTATTTAGGGAGTCTGAAAAGAGCTTAAAGAGGACTCCATGTACAACTTTGTCATGGTTGATGACTGAGTGTGACAAAGGAAAAGTAAACTCGACATAGTTCCTTTTCCGTAAATAGTCTAGTGAGGCCGGATAAAGTGATAAACCTATACTCGTTAGACACACCCTTTTGCTCAATTTTTAACGAGCATGACAAAGGTATCAAAAGCACTCGGAATCGTTTGCATATTTGAACCAGAGCATGAAAAAGTAAAAACTAAGCTCAAACCACTTTTCATATTTTTTACCAAAGCATGAAAAATGTGAAAAGTAAGCTCAAACACCATCTTACTATTTTTAACGAGCTCGAAGATAGGTTGGAAGAATGCTCATGACGTCTGTTTAATTTTTTAATGAGCTTGTAACAGAAAATGAACTATGCTCGGACTACTGGTTTCATTTTTTAATGAGCTTGAAGCCAGAGTTAAACTCTGCTCACGGTTAAGGCCCATTAACGGGTTCCTTCCCAACATGATGACCAAAGGTTGGTAAATTCCCCCAGCATGATTACTAATGGCTAAACATGCCCCCCAAGCTTCATTTCATTTGACTATTCTTCTTCCTTACCCAAAAACCCTGGATACTAATCTAAATGTGTTCACTTGGGGGGTAGGGAGAACTAGGACCAAGTGACCTAGGCAGATGAAATGAAGGTTCAAATCCTAACTCTAGCGAGAGACTCAAACAAATGGAAGGGAGGTCTATTTCATTTTTACACAAGCTTGAAATAGACAATAACAATGCTTGAAAGGGTCCTTTTTATTTTTTAACGAGCTTAAAACAGAAAGAAATTATACTCGAAGGTAGTTTCACTTTTACGTAAGCTTGAAACCGAAAGTAAACTATGCTTGGGATTGATTTCATTTTTACACAAGCTCGAAACCAATGGTAAACTGTGCTTGAGGGTCGGTTTCATTTTTTAATGAGCTTGAAACAAAGAATAAACTATGCTCGTAGGAACCTATTTCATTTTTTAACGAGCTTGACATAGAAAGGGAACTATGCTCATGATTTTTTTCATTTTTACACAAGCTTGAAACTGAAAGTAAACTATGCTTGTAGGGGCCTATTTTATTTTTTAACGAGCTTGAAACAGAATGAACTATGCTCGAAATGATGGTTGGTTTCATTTTTACACAAGATTAAACCAAAAGTAAACTATGCTTGAGAAAATGGTTTCATTTTTTAACGAGCTTGACACCGGAAAAAGAACTATGCTCCAAAGTTCTCAACATGACATCTGCATGTAGGAGGAAAATCCCCCCAGCATGATTGCTAGTGGGGTGACTCCAGCCTGAATTCCAAAGAATGGAGTCCTTCCCCCCTCTTTAAGGGGAAGACACCACCAAAACATGTGGGACATTCAGGGAAGTCTGATGACTAGGAGTCATATGATGAGTGGGTGTCACAAAGGAAAGCCAATCAATGGTCACCATATTCCCATGAGGGGGAAAATACATCACTCGAAAGAGTGTGAACACTATAGCTTTCATAGCATAGACATAATCATGTACAAGGAGCAGATTAAAATCTAAGGGACCTTGGACTACCATAACATCAATGCAGACAGTTTTCCCTCCCAAAGTGATAGGTAATTGAGGAAGGATCCCTAGAGGTCGAGTAGGCCTTCGGTTAAAATCCAATATCTGGTCAGTTACTGGCACAAGCTGAGGGGAACCTAAAGCTTGCCAAGCAGTTGAGGATAAAATACTAACAGAATCTCCTTCATCAACTATCGTACGAAAAATTTCTTTATCGAAAACTCCTACAGATATTTGAAAATGAATACTCGAAGGAAGACACAATTCTGTTAAGCCATTCCAATCAAATGAAATGACCTTAGTACTTGGAGGGGGTCCTGTGGAAATGGGATCTTTCTCATCATGATCGGAACTGACTAGAAAAACATCAGTGGTTATCAATCCACTCTCGCTTGAAAGATAAGAATGAGATGAATATTGTGTTGAGGTGACTGCTTCAGTCTGGACTTTCTCCAATGAAAGAGCGGGATTGAGTGGAGATGATAGCAACTTGATCACTTCACTCTTGGAAGGGAATGTGGGATCAATTGCAGATGAAACAGAATTGATCACTTGTTCAACCAGTGGGGTGTCAAGGGACAACTTACTATTGTTTGTTGGAATCATCGGTTGAGAACTAGTGATATCTTCCAACCACCGTGAAGCTTCATCCATGCTTGGACAAAGGAAAGTACGGTGCATACCCTTGCATATCAAACATGGATATAGGACTTTACCCTTCTGACCCTTCACCAAGGGGTCACTGGTTGAGGGACTGTCATCAACATGATGGTCAGAGTTTGATGATACAAGTGGTTTAGGGTTTTTAGACCACACTTCAGACACACGAGAAAGACCAGGGAAATCCTTGAGAAGGTGATCACCCTTGCAAAGTTTGCAAGGGAACTTGGGTTTGCGTGGTGCACGAGGGATTCACTCAATAAACCGCTATCATAGCACATTCGTTTGTGGCATATGAAACAATACCCCTAATTTCACTCAATATTGGAAAATACCTTCCAAAATCATTTTTTTAACCCCCTCCCAATATGCCTTCCCAATTTAAAAAAAAAAACCCTATTTTCACCAAATATTTTATGTATCAATTTTTTCATTAACATTTTTTATACTCCTTTATATTTCTACCTAGTATATTGATATGATACCCCTCTTATGACTCCACATGCATTCTACAATGCACCTTGCTTCTTTCGATGTATATTGTGGATGCACATTAATTCACCCACAATGCAATTACTCAACCACATATCATTATGATTTGCAACATCTAATGTTCTAATGAAAAGATAAGAGATCAATTCTTGTATGTCACTTGAGCCAATGCACATAGTACAACATTTCGATTGCATGTTGCAGTTCCCCAATCGTTGACTAAGCCTATTGTGGGCTAGGTATCCAATCCCCTAGGGCCTGTAACAAGATTTAGAAGGCCGACTAAACCTCCCAAGGCCTGTAATAGGCACAAGTGGTTGGGTATTCAATCCCCCAAGGCCTATCGAGGGCCTATAACAGGCCCTGGAGGCTTAGAGCCTCCCAAGGCTATTGGTAACAACTGGCTGAGTGCTATTGGTAACAATTGGTTGTCAATGACCAATGTCTCTTGAATATGATCGACTGGAAACCTACTTCACCATGAAACCACCTGGCCTCAAGCATGCCTCAAGATGCGATTTCCCTGTGTACTGGTAAGCCCAAGCCTTTCCTCAACCTGATTTCTCATCTGGCTGTGATCCTGCTATCTCCATTTGGCGGATATTTGTTAGCCTGCCCATATAAAAAAGACCCCAAAGTATTTTTGTATTGTTACATTAAATGAAAAACCCTTTGCCCCTTAATATATAAGCAATATAATTTTTAGGTTTTCATGAATATTTACTACCGCAATATGAATGAACGTGGTATTATATTGCCTTCTAGTGAATCCCCCGTGGTGTGGTGTTTTCATAGAATGAGTGCCATTAGAGGAAACTAGTTTATGCTTGGTCTCTTTTTTATCCTTCTTCTTCTTAACTTTCCTTTTCTTCTTCTTTCTATCCTCCCGATTGCTAACATTACTGCTTTGATCAGGCAAGGAAGAAGGAATGGAAGAAGATTCATCTGACGAAGAAGGGGAAGGATTAGTTTGGAATGGATTCTCTCATGGTGGAGAGTTAACATTTGAAACATTGGGTACAATCGGAATCACCGGATTGAATAACTATATCGGTAATCCTATGGTTAATCCAGGAAGATTTAATGTGGCAATAAAGGGAGGACCGATATCTCCAACTGGAGGAAAGACAAAAGGTACCCCTTGAGAAGGAGTCTCTTGATTGGTAGACCTAGAATGAGCATGGGTGCATGGAGATGGATTCTCCATGGAACAAAACTAAGTGATGTGGACGAAGTCTTGCATGAAAGAACTCAAAAACCCTCAGGAAACCGAGCATGCAAAAGGGGAACTAGAAGAAAAAGAGGCACATTGGCCAAAAAAGCAAGCTCAAAAAAACTATACTGGGACCGGCGTCACAGTAAGCAAGCTAAAACAGAAGTGGCTAAAATTCCAACAAGCAGCACTAAAAAGAAAAAGACCCTCTACAAGGTAAAAGAGCAAGCAGAACCTCTTGACTAAGAGCTGGAGACCTCAACAAGTTGTATCCTTCGCAAGGTGATGAAATCCAAGTCGAACGATACAAAATGAGAGATAGATAAAGAAAGGATATCCCTCTACTGAAAGGGATCCTAGGTAAAAGAGCCCTAGTAGAAAAGTCACTAAGCTACCTCATTCATGACATGTTGGAAAAGGTTTTCGACGCTTCTGCCTTATCACCCTTGTATCACCAGTATGGTGGCTGAAGAATACAAGGAAGACAATGATCGATGTTGCCTTAGGGCTAAGTGGAGTGTGACATTCCACAAAGTTCATTCGGTTCTCGATCTCGCAGCGGTTAAACCCCTGAAACAATAGGAGGCCCCTCCACAAAATGGTCGATGACCATGTCAATAAATACTAGAGGATTTTAGTTCCCTGAAGACAATGACTATGTCTCAAATGAAAAATGACAAGGGGGAGTTATTTGGATGCCTATCCCCAGTGTCCTACCTAACTACCAAATTCTTTTGATTTCCTCAAGTGAGGTTAATGTTGGTTTAGTTAGGGAGATTAATTTTAGAGGTTGTCTTACACAATCGGGTTATGGAAGTGAAACTTGATGGTGTTGTGACGACTCAAACCATGCAAATGAAGATGAATCGAAATGAGCCTTTCTATTCGATGAAATCCAGCTAGAGAAAAGGAAGAATTCTTTTCGTTCCCAATATGTACAACCCAATGCAAATGCAATTGTAGCCTTTTAATGAATGATAACCAATCATGTATTAAACCATACCCAAACTATCCTAAAGTGATAAAAAGATATCCCTTTACACACACCAAATGCAATAATTATAATCTGTTTCCTATCTCTTTACACTTGAAAAAGACACATCCAAGCTACGAAGAGAAAGATTCTACAAACATTTCCAATTAGATGTAAGACAAATAAAAGCACTCAACAATTCTATCTAACTCGAATGCATACAAATCAAGCAATCCTTTCTTCTTCTTACAAATGTGAGACCAAAAATTTCAAATGATCGAACTAAAGTAAGAAGAATAGCTATTTTTTCCAGTTTCGTGAATATAAAAAAAGAGTGACAAAATCAAACTTTTCTTTGAACTAAAGTGGAAACAAGGAACCAATATTTCCCAACAATCATTAAATAGCTTAGCATGTAAGGGAAACAAGACACATAACCCAAGGAAAAGAGGCTTAAAAATACATGGATATCCCACACCTTTCAATTCTTTGTAAAACAAGCCACTCACTCTAAACCAAAAATGTCCTGAAGTCTTAAAATGGATCAAGACGACTGTAGGATACACGATTCATGGCCCCCCCGACCACGAGGGAGAATTTTTTTTTTCAATTTTGATGTTTATTTTGATCAAATCTAATGCAAAAAGAATTCCAAAAAATGCAAGGAGTGTAGTATGATCTCAAGGGTTACAAAGGTCTAGCCACAATTGATATAGAGAGAATAAAGTAGGCCAATCAGGAACCAGGTGAAAACAACCAAACAAAAACCAAAGAAGATCACTTTCTCAGGGATTACCGCGGGTCTGTAGGCATCCCGGGCGTGGTACTAGTCTACTATCGCACTCTAGACAGTGTGAAGGGTGCGGTACTGGTATATTATCGTGTTCTAGATAGTGTGAAAGGTGCAGTACTACCGTTCTGTAGGTAGTTACGGGGGCACGGTGCATCTGAAAAAGATGGACATGGCGCTACTTTAAGAAAAGTTCTGGACTTTTCAAAGGTGTGCAGACCCAAAGGACTTATTGATCATGGGAAGAGGTTTAATGCAAAGAACAGGGAAGTGAATGAGGGTAACAAAACTCAATTTCACAATCAATGGATGAAATTAAAAGCAAACTGCACACTCAAAGAAAATGGATTCATATGCGGTCCCCAGCAGAGTCACCAGTTTTTGCTGCAGATATTTCTCCCTACGGATAAAGAGAAACTCTCTTAGGTCAGAGAGGTATAGATCAACTCTAAACTAAGACAAAAAAGAAACAAATGCTACCTTGAGTTCCTAAACTAATCTTCACAACAAGATTGAATGCATTCAGAAGAGATGAAAGACGTAACTTACCTTCCAATTCAACGTTTGTCCTGCTTCTAACTCTTGATCCCGAAGCTCCAATGTAGAACCTGTTGAAATCAAACAAAGGACAAGCATGCGATATTCCAAATAACTTGAAGAAAAGGTTAAGTTCAAATCTAAACTAGATACATTTCATATCAAAGATTTATAAAATACACATGAAATGGGAAAAACAAGACAAGTTATCTTATTAAGAAGCTCGAAAAGTGCTTACAAAGGTTGCTTGATGTCCAAGCCAATCCTCCAGCTGCAAGTGCTTCCTCTATCTATCTCTACATTAGTATAAAGATCATCGGTTGGATGCCCCAAAAGTCCTCTCTTTGGCTCATGGAAGGTCTCTCTCTTATATCATGTGGGAAGGTTAACCAACAAGAGAGAAGTGTGGATCTATGGAGTGTTTAGTGGATCAGGCTAGCTAAACAGAGAGGAGAGTTGAGATCGAATCAGAGGTGGAAATCCCGATGATATCTCTCGAAATTCAAGATCCCAAAATCCAAGGAAAAAGGTAAATTTTGGACTACCGCACCCCTAAGACTGAGCATAATGCGGTAGTACCACGCCCCATAGGAGGAGAAACACGCGATAGTGCTGACTACCACGCCCCTGTAGATGTACAGGGAGCGGTAGTGCTCGCAAACAGGACCAAGTTGGGTTGACAGATGGCAGAAAAAGTGTTTGATTTCAGTGTTCAGTTAATGGTTTTCACTCTGGATGTTCATAATGTTCAGATGATTCTTAAGGGAAACAGTCGTTTAGGTTGCTAGTGCAAGGATGCGACACTAATACATAATGTGTAATATTGAGGTATAACAAACAAGTATTTTAGGCTTATGTTATCTTACATTAGCAAAAAATTTCTTCCGATGAGGTAGTGTCACCACATCTTTAACGCTTGTATAATTGCAGCAAGTTCTAAATCATGCGTAGCATATTTTTTTTCATGTTCTTTTAATTTTCGGGATTCGTAGGCCACGACATGATTTTATTGAATTAGTACCCCGCCTAATCCTTCATTACATGCGTCGGTGCATACGACGAAATCCTTAAAAGGATGAGCAATTTTTTAAAATAGAGGTGGTGGTTAACAGATGTTTAATTTATTAAAACTTTCCATACATTTTTCATTCCAGTCAAATTCTTACCTTTATTTTGTAGTGAGGTAATGGGGTAGGCTATCTTAGAAAACCCTCCAATAAACTTTCAATAATAACCTGTAATCCCCATATATGATCTTATGTCAGTTAATTTTTAGGAACTGGCCATTCGGTGATAGCCTTAATCTTGTCAGGGTCGACAAATATTCCATCCTTAGACACTACGTGTCCTAGATATTAAATTCTGTCTTTATAGAAATCGCACTTGCTAAACTTAACAAACAATTGTTGTTCTCTTAAAATTTACAGAACTATTTTTAAGTGTTCTTCATGTTCATGTTCATTCTTTGAATAAATCAGTATGTTATCGATGAAGACAACTGCGAATTTATGTAAGCATTTGCTAAAAATACTATTCATTAAACACATAAAAGATGCAGGTGAATTTGTTAATCCAAATGGCATTACGACAACCTCGTAATGTCCTTAGCGAGTTCTAAAAGAAGTTTTAAATATGTCTTCATGTTTGATCCGTACTTGATGGTAGCTGAACCTTAAATCTATTTTAAAAAAGATTGTTTCCCCTTGGAACTGATTGAATAGATCGTCTATTTGGGGTAAAGGATATCGATTTTTAATAGTCATCTTATTTAATTGTTGATATTCTATACATAATCTTAAGGTTTTGTCTTTCTTCTTTACGAATAAAACCAGTGCTTCCCAAGGGTAAACACTAGGTCGAATGTACTTCTTGTCAATTAAATCTTGTAACTGTGATTTAAGTTCTGTAAGTTCTATTATATTCATACGATACAGAGCTTTTGATGCTAGTACCATTCCTGGTATCAGATCGATTATAAAGTCTATGTTTCTTTTTGGAGGTAGTCTAGGGACTTCTTCCGGAAAGATGTCCTTAAAATATTTTAAGATAGGTATATCTTCCACTTTAAGTTTGTTATCTTGATCTTTATCGTCAATTACATAAACAAAAAACACTTTACATCCATTACACACATATTTCTTCATTTGTAAGGATGAGATCTCCCCGATAGTTGTTTTTCTGGGAATTCCTGTTACTTTAATTATGTTTCCAGTGTTATCTATGCCTGTAAAAGTTTTTTCATAATAATTCAACATGAATCTATGTTTTTCCAACCAAACCATTCCTATCAGCATATCATAGGAACCTAACAATAAAATATTCAGATCAGCATGCATATTAAATCATTCATCAATACTTCACAATTTTTCACATAACTAGTGACCTTACATTTAGTACCTGTGGCTAACTGTACTAGCCAAGATTTTTCAAAATTTTCAGGTACTAATTTAAATAATTCAACAATCCTAGGTGATACATAACTTAAACTCGCACCTGGATCAATTAGTATGGAAATAGGTTGAATTTTGATCATACCTTTGATTTCGACCATGGAATCTTGATGGTTTGCCTGTCGATTCTCCAATGCAATGCTGATTTTGGGCATACTTCTCGCCATATCTCCAAATGTAATAGCTTCCTGAATGGAGTGGACTTTATTAAAAGTTTTATTTCTTATAGGACAGTCTTTAAAGTAATTTGGGTCACCACATTCCCAATATTTTAAGGGTTCCCTCTCTGCAGTGTTTTTATTAAAATTATTGGAAGGTTCTCTTTCTTTTGCTGCAGGTGTTGTGGTTTAAAACCTCTATAATTACTACCCTAATACCCTCTATAATTATTTCCAGAATTTATGTGAAATTTATTATTACTATTTTTCTTAAAGTTATCTCGTCTTTTTATGTTCCAATTAGGTACATTTTCTCTTTTATTTTATTTTTTTCTGTTCTTAACAGTAATTCGCATTTATCATTGCTTCTTCCAGGGTCTTTAGATTTTCATACTCAATCTTCCCTTTAAACAGGGTAGGAAAGCAACTGAGAAAGCGTTGTATTTTTTGCTTTTCATCTATTATGTAAGGTAAATAACGAATCATACTTAGGAATTTACTACAAAGTTCTTTCATGGTCAAAGCACCTAACCTTAACTCGTAGAATTCTTTCGCTTTTTCTTCATAGTACTGTTCTGAAAGATACTTTTGTTTAAACAATTTCTTAAAGGTTTTCCAGGTTACTTATCACTCTTTTATACCTTTTACTTTTTTGATATCTTGCCACCAAATATATGCTTTTCCACTTAAGTTATAAATGGCCATTTTTGCCTTCAGATCATCAGAATAGTTATAAATTTGGAAGTATTTCTTCATTCCAAACAACCAAGCTTCTACCTCTTCTCCTTTCTCGATTTCACAGTTAAACATAGGAGGTTTAATTTTCTTAAATTCTCCTGAAATTTATTCATAGGGTCTATACTTCTTTTTGTCTTCATGACTATCACTACTTTCACTAGAATCCCGATGTTCTTGTTTTGGTGGTTCCTTGCTGGAAGCTTCAGCCTCATGACTGGAAAATTGAAACGAACCGTTACACCAAAACCCCAAGGTGTTAGCGAAGGCCTCCCACTAGGATCTTAACATCCCACCACGCTCCATAGTCTAGACTCTGGGATAGATGTGCGCCCGTACAGTGGTGACTCCTTTGAGCCGTACGAGCCCCGGACGAACACTGCAATGCGGATGTTGCCACCTGCTCTGTGACTCGAACCTGGGTGGAGGCTCTGATACCAAATGAAATGAATCATTACACCAAAACCTCGAGGTGTTAGTGAAGGTCACACACTAGGATCTTAACAAAAATTCCAGCTTTCTTCCCTTACGTTTGTATGGTGTAGCTTTTGGTTTATCATCTTTGTTTTTATCTTTTTCATTACTGTGTATTTTAGCTAGCAGAATGTTATTTAGTTCTTCTTGTGCTTTCATAATTCGTTCGTTCTCATCCCTAACTCTTTTTAATTCTGACCTTAATTCTTTGACAGTCTGTTGTAATTCTGATGGATTGTTGGTTCTACTCTCATTTAAATTTACCCATATTTTACCTCCTTCATTATTCACCAGTATTCTATGTTAAGATTCAATATGCTAAGACAGAAAATATCAGCATTACATTCCATTTCACAATGATAGCATATATAGGATCATTGAAGAAACAACAAGCATAGCATAAATACAAGAGACAAAGATTTATCCTGGGAAACCCTCATGGGGTAGAAAACCCAGCAAAGCTTCCTCAATATAGATGACCAGCAATATACAAAGATGCAAACCAAAAACATGATCTCCTCCTCCCCCATAGTAGACCTTTCTCTCACAAGTGCACTACATTTCAAGTGTGGAAAGTGTGTGTTATGATGAGGAACACACCTCCTCTATTTATACACATCTCTGACTTGTACTTTATATTAACTAGGTCATCCCCAACTTTCCCATTGGGTTAAACACCCCACTACAACTGACTGGTCCAACCCCACTAGGGTGGTCTAACAACCCTTTGACCCACATAACACACATAGGGCTGACCCCCACTAGGGAAGTCTAATAACCCAAGTTACCACATTTCGACGGAGGAATAAACATCTCCGGATATATAATAAGATCTTCGCAGAGGAATGAAACATCTCTGAAATAATAAAGTACAAATATAATATTCTTTGAAGTTACAATATCTCAACACTCCCCCTTAAAGAGAAGGATATTATAACAACATCTACACGAGCAAGGAGTCATAAACATCATACATGATACATATATAAATCATTGGAAGCTTTCTCAACATCATCAGTAACTCAAGCAGTTACTAGAACATCTTCAATACTAGAACATCAACATCTTCAGTACTGAGTCTTTATATTCTACAGCACTCGAACAACTACAACAACATCAACATCTGGATCCTCACGATCATCAGCATCGTCATCACACGATCATCAACATCGTCATCTAGACCATCACGATCAGCAGCATCGTCATCACACGATCATTAGCATCGTCATCTAGACCATCACGATCAGCAGCATCGTCATCACACAATCATCAGCATCGTCATCTAGACCATCATGATCAGCAACATCATCATCACAAGATCATCAGCATCAACATCACACGATCATCAGCATCGTCATCTCATGATCATCAGCATTGTCATCTAGACCATCACGATCAGTATCATCGTCATCTAGATCATCAGTATTAGTATCCACACCAATACAAGTATACACATCATCAATACAAGTATCCTCATCAATACAAGTATACATATCATCAATACAAGTTTCCTCATCAGTCAAGCAACATACTCTGCAATACACATGATCCTTCCTTTCGGAATTACGGGATCAATCTCATCACAATCATGTTTAAGACTATCCTTCCTTTTGGAATTACGGGATTTACGGTCTAAGGATGATTAATCCACACCATTCATTTAGGACTATGTCCAAGGATGATTTAATCCCCACCGTTCATTTAGGACTATGTCCAAGGATGATTTAATCCCCACCGTTCATTTAGGACTATGTCCAAGGATGATTTAATCCCCACCGTACATTTAGGACTATGTCCAAGGATGATTTAATCCCCACCGTACATTTAGGACTATCTCCAAGGATGACTTAATACCCACCGTACATTTAGGACTATCTCCAAGGATGACTTAATCCCCCACCGTACATTTAGGACTATCTCCAAGGATGACTTAATCCCCACCGTACATTTAGGACTATGTCCAAGGATGACTTAATCCCCACCGTACATTTAGGATTATGTCCAAGGATGACTTAATCCCCACATGTCCATCAAGCAATTCATTCTCGAAGAGCATATGTCTACGGATCAATTCAAGGGACCAAAGTCCAGGGATGATACGATCCCCACTTGTCCACTAAGGACTTCATTCTCGGAGACATATGTCAACGGCTCACTTTAGGACTGAAGTCTAGGGATTATCCAATCCCCACCTATCCACTAAGGACTTCATTCTCGAAGACATATGTTTACGGATCAATTTAGAACATGTGTTCAAGGATGATGCAATCCCTCTTCTTTCTCAGAGACATATGTCTACGGATCCTTTTAGAACATGTGTTCAAGGATGATGCAATCCCCTTGTCAACTTAGACCCTGTCTAAGGACCATCCACCAACCTCTTTGACGGCATCACCAATATAGGTATCCACATCATCGACCTCACTATTGATGCAGGCAATCTCATCATAAGTGACCACATCACTCCCCCTCTCGAGGAGGGTCCTACCAAGCTTGTATCAGAAAATACTCAAACTTTACTTGACGTAGAGGTTTGGTTAGTACATCGGTAACTTGTTCACTTGAGGTAGAGGTTTGGTTAGTACATAGGCAACTTGTTACAAATTAGAACTTTATAGTTCCTTTCTGCGTCATATCATGGAACACTGGATTCTCTGCCATCTTGATACAACTCTGTTTGTCACATAGGATCACAGTTGGGTCTTTCTCTAAGTCAAACAATCCAGAAGCCATACTGCTTCACAACTAGCAAAACAACCAGCCATGTATTCTGCTTGTGCTGAGAGCCACACTAGACTACTTCTAGCTAAACCACAAGATCATGGCTAATCCTAGACAATAACATCCTCTCGATGTGTTCTTCTTGTCTGATACACTTTTTTCTCAATCAACATCTGTGTAGCCATATCAAGTCATGATCTCCAAGATAGCATAGATCAAATTCTATCGTATCCTTTAGGTACCTCATCACATGCTTTGCAACTATCAGGTGAACACATCTAGTTTCCACTAGATACTGACTTAAGGTGTTCACAACAAAGCATATATCTGACCTAGTATTTGTTAGATACATCAATGACCCAATAATTTGTCTATACGGAGTTATATACACTAACTCTGATGAGTCATCCGCTAACAGCTTCAAGTTGGAATCCATGAGAGTGGCTATTCCAACACATCAAGTCCTTTTAATATTTCTTGGCATACTTTCCCTGGTTGAGAAAGATTCCTTCTGAGTCTTGCCATACTTCCATACCTAGGAAGTAATGCATCAATCTAAGATCTTTCATTTTCATTTATGCAGCCATCTATCTGTGCCATCTCTCGTCAGATGGGTCTACTGATATGAGCTTCAATATCATTCAAACTCTGTGGTGAGTTCCTTCTTGCATCCATGTCATCTGTGTATAGAAACCATATTCAACCTTGTAGCAAAGGTTGAGATCCACATCACCCATGGTGATCATTAAGCTCATCAATTAACTATCCATCCTAGGTACCCATACAGAACCTAATTCACACTTCTTCTTTAATTACACCATTAAGAGAATGGTCTTATCTAGTCACTTGGAGCAAACATCTCGTCATGATTCTCTTCCTCTTTCTAAGAGAATCTTCTAGCCACGAGCCTTCTGTATTTTGTTTGATTTGTAAATCTTCTTGTTGAACATCCATCACTTGTTCGGTGTTCATCATTCTTCATGATCTTTCCTACATACCAAAATTAAGTGCATGATTAGTAATACTTCATAATCATGAAATCATGTTGACATGATAACCTATTACGCATACAAATATCATTTACATAGTTATGCAACTATCTTAACCAATACTTTGGCACAACACTTTTCCATATCCTGTATGCATACAGTGGCTATCTAGATGCCTTCCATCTCTACCAGAACATACTATCGAGAGTGTGCACAGCTCTCAGCATGTCAGCAAAGAGGTTTCATTCTAGACAAGCAACAATGGAATGTCTGTCCAACTTACCAATCATATGCATATTAGTAGTATATTGTTCAAGGCTATATGAATGCTTACACTTAGCATGATATATTCTAGGAATACAAATATGCATACAACCTATTACAAGCAATATCATTTACTATTTCAAATAAAAACTCAAATACTTATCTTTTATGTTTGTGTGGTTGCCTCCTGCTTGATCTTCTATATGTCTTTCGAACTTCTATTCATTTTGTACCATTGTGCATGCTCAAGTGTGCACTAGTGTCATCCTTGTGATATCATACACAAACATACATTCATTAGTATATTATAATCTTGAATATGTATAGACATGATCATAGATGATAAACATTAGTATTCAAGGTTTCAGGGAAGTGTTCTTTTACTCATGCATATTCTTGTTTGATCTAGTTAGTTAAATCATCAATCAGGATAAGAGACATAATATTCATAAACCCTTGATTACTAGCTTTATGAATAAGCATAACCAATCATACCAAGTATGCTTATATAAGGGATCTTAACACAAGGTAAGATTCTAACTTGATATAGGAAAACATACCTGGATTAGTATACCTGCTTAGTTATGTCTAACCTACCTAATCAATATCTTCTTTGTTCTCTTCAATGATTTAGAGATCCTGTGCTGGAACCTGCATATCTCATGGGTTAAGCATAATAGAACAAATTCATACATACCTCATAAGTGGAACTTCTATGTGATCAAATATTATGGAGGATTCTTTGTCTTCATGTTGTCATGGTCATGGAACTTGATTTGTCTTTCGTGATGTACCTGTATCTTGTTAGCAGACAACATCGACCTCATACAACACCACAGTGCATTAGTACAATCATATAACCCTAATCAATGAATGTCTTCTATTATTCACATGTATTCATACTTTTATTAGGATGATAAGACAAATCTAACATTAATCAATATTATACTAATAAATAATATGAAGACAAAAATATTATGAACTTAATCAAGAATCAGATTTCAAGACATACTTGTACCTCCTTAAGTCATACCTATCGAGACTTCTTGTAGTCTTCTTATGTAAGGCCTTAGCCTCAACTCCCCCTAAAACTTGATCTAGAGCTTGATTAGGGTTAGTTAGAGAAACCCTAAAAATTCAATCTTTGACTTTCACACTTCTGAATGGATGGAAGGATGTGTCTTGCTGAGCTGATCAAACTTGCATACTTCAATTTTGAAATCTCCAAAATTTGACCCCTCAAAATTGCCTTCGAAACTTCTGGATCTTCTCGACAGGATCCTGAACTAGGGTTTGATGAAGCCCACCCTTCTACACAATCAAAAGGTTCGATCCAAGGCTCTAAACTCTTATTTTTCTGAGGAGCTACCAGCCGTGGTCATAGACTTCAAAAATTCCAACTTTTGCTGAAGCCCTAATTTTCCATCTTTCTGATCAAAATCCCGAATTGGGGTTTGATCAAGCCCAGTCTTATACCCAACCAAAAAATTCGATATTGGTCTCTAAATTTTGATTTTCTTGAGTAGCATTCAGCCATGGACTCCGATTCCAAAAATTATAACTTTCTCCAAAACCCTAAATTCTAGAAGCCATGAATGAAGATGCTCCAAAAATAATTCTGTTTTGACAGAAATATGTACCTGATTGTTTCTGCTATAACTCTGAACTTTTTGATCCACAGGGTCTGAAAAATGTTCCTGTGGTAGCCTGACTTGTCATATTTCCATCCTGATAGGTCTGACCTCAATTGTATTTTCTGAGAGAGAGTTATGCCAAGTGTCACAACATGACCTGTTTATGGGATAAAACAGGAGAGCGAACTTGTACGGCATGCCACGTGTCACTGGTTCAACTTCGGCCTCTGAAAACATTTCCTGAGATAGTACAGTCTGTGTACTACCTGTCACCTTTTAATAAATTTCATTTGGAGCTTCCTAGCCCAAGTTATGACCTTGTTTCCTAGGTCACCTGATTATGACTGAGATTTGGAAGAGGCATAAACCCTAACTTGTACTGATCATAACTCACAAATTACAACGAATCTGAGGGTGCCCTTTGGACACAAGGTACATGGGTATGTTATCTATGACCTGTAAACGTTTAAGATCCCGAGCCTTCGCAGAAATGGATTTATAACAAAAGTTCCACGATGACTGGTTTTTGCTATATAAAACCCAAACCTTCAAATTGTCACAAGTGAAGCAAGTGTCGTAAGTGCCATACATTGCCTTCCTTCAGGGTAGCTCTGATACAATGTTAAGATTCAATATTCTAAGACAGAAAATATCAGCATTACATTCCATTTCACAATGATAGCATATACAGGATCACTGAAGAAACAACAAGCATAGCATAAATACAAGAGACATAGATTTATCCTGGGAAACCCTCATGGGGTAGAAAACCCAGCAAATCTTCCTCAATATAGATGACCGGCAATACACAAAGATGAAAACCAAAGACATGATCTCCTCCTCCTCCATAGCATACCTCTCTCTCACAAGTGCGCTACATTTCAAGTGAGGGAAGTGTGTGTTATGATGAGGAACACACCTCCTCTATTTATACACATCTCCGACTTGTACTTTATATTAACTAGGGCGGCCCCAACTTTACCATTGGGTTAAACACCCCACTACAACTGACTGGGCCGACCCCACTAGGGTGGTCTAACAACCCTTTGACCCACATAACAAATACAGGGCCGACCCCCACTAGGGAAGTCTAATAACCCAAGTTACCACATTCCGACGGAGGAATAAACATCTCCGGATATACAATAAGATCTTCACGAAGGAATGAAACATCTCTGAAATAATAAAGTACAAATATAATATTCTTTGAAGTTACAATATCTCAACATTCTAAGAGGTGATTCTTCTCCTTTAGGCATTCCGAACTCTACCATAACTTCCTGCAAAAATAGAGTTTTCTTCCTCTTTCTGTTTAGTAAGAGTTTTAAAACCAAAATAAAATAAACATAAATTAGTTTTATGTTTTCTTAGCAGTTGCAATGTTGGGTCGGTTCAGGCCAAGTGTTGTAACCATGCTCTGATACCATTATGTCATGTACCTCGAAAATCCATAAATATTTTTTTTTAATGCATGTAACTTTATAAAAATATTGTTTTTATTTCGATATACTACATAACATCTTTACGTTCTTAGCGAGTAACAATTATATGATAAGGTCGTAAAGTCGTTAATTTGGACAAGCTATAGGTACTACACAACAAATGACAACTAGTTTATCAACTTTTTGCTTCATCTTTTTAAATGGTTTTCAATCAAATTTGATTAAATTCATTCTATAATTTTAATTTTAATAGTTTTGAATTGTTTAATTAAATTGAAATTATGCAATTTAATGACTATAATTTATTTGTCAATTTTTCATTATGTATACATGTAGTGTTTATTTAGAAATTTCTACAATATTTACATATATTTTTATTTACTTTATTATGTAATTATAAGTATTGGAATTTTATGATATTTTTTAATTACATTGATAGGTAGTGACAAACAACCCATTTAACTAAAGAAGGTAACATACACTTAACTTGTGATCTATCCATGTTCACAGCCACAAATTAAGTGGATGTGCTAGTCTAGTTATGAAGTGAACCAATTCTCTCTCATAAATAGAGTTTTGGATCACATGTGAAATAAAGTAGACAATAATTTTAATTGTAAGTACACACCAACCATTAATAAATTTAGATATTGTTAATTGGGATCAAATTAAATATTACAACACCAAGAAATATTATTTTTTGACCTAATAATTATGAACAATTTTATTTCAATTCATACAATTTTATTTAACTATTTTTTTAATTATATATAGTATATAATTTATATTAAAATTTTAATAATAGTTTTTCATTTTTTAATTTCCTTATTATATTATATTTAACTATTAAAAAAAACATCGATTTCTTTTTTTAATTTTAATCTATTTATTTTAATAAAAAAATATATTATTAATGTATATCTAATATGCAAATTGATCCACTGAAATGACACACCACACCACATGATATTTAACTTTTTCCATAACAAGATAATGTGCAATATTATATATAACAAATATAAAGTATCATACAAAAATAGTTCGCCATATTTATAATATTTAAGTGAGAAACTAAAAAAAATTCACTCTAGAGTTGTTATTATTAAGCTATTTGACAGAGATATTTAATAGTCAGTGTTCAAGGAATTTCATACATATCATACTTCCACTTGCAAGGACAAGGACAGTGAAGTGCTCTTTTTGTGGCGAAGTTGAATTATTCAAACCGCCAATATGCAAAATCATGTCATATGACTCACCAATGTTTTCTCCACCGCACATGTAATGCAATATCACAATTCCCATCGCTATCACCACTATATTATCGTTGATCTTTATGTCGCTCTCATTCATGAAAATGGTAAGGGCAGGGTGACGCTTGACCTTTCATAATGTTTACGCAAGGACACCATCTCGTTAACGTTATTGTTATTGCAAGGCTTACGTAGTGTGCAGCATTCATTCTAACAGCGAAGTTGATTCCCTCACTTATAGTGGAGCTGTATAGGGCTAACTAAAATGTCCTCAATTTGTCGGAAATTGGTAGAGCAATTCTTGTCAAAATAGTAACTTGGAATGTCTAGATCACAATTTTGGTAATTTGGATATTTTTAAAATTGTGCAATTAGTCTAGAACAAACAATGTCAATTATTGAAATTACAAAAACACAAAAATAACAATTTCCAGCAAGAATTTTAACTAGTTTTTATCCCAAAATCACCGAAAAAGCTGAGCGTTTTGGTCGTCTTTTATCCTACACAACTTATTGTCCCCAACGCTGAGGCGTGACATGTAATTCACTAAGCCCTTTTTTCCACTACATTTCTCATAAACATGTGGGGAGAATTTGTATGTGAAAACCATAGTGTAAGTTTGTATTAGTATTTTTAAATCATTTAATGATTATTATATTTTGTACTCAAATGATCTCTTATTTATTGATATTTTACTTATAAATGGAACATTATTATATTTTTCACTCAAGTAATATATTCTTTATTGATATTTTACTTACCAGCATAGATCCATCTTAAAACCGGATCTATCAAGCACTAAGAGGGATCCAATTTCTTGAAGTGTAATTTTTTTTTTAAATTTAAACTCAAGAAATTTGATCTCTCTTATTGATAGATCCAGGTTTTAAATTTTAAGTTTTTATTTTATAGATATCTATTTTTTTAATTACTTTCCATAATTTTTTATTTTATACTGGGCTAGAGAGCACCTCGCTCCTCTGGGTGCAATAAATAGAACGTTTGATCAAGTGATCTCTTCTTTATTGATATTTTACTTATAAATAAAAAATTTGATAAAGTACTGTAGGAAAAACTAAAGATCTCTTATTGAGTTGGATTGGGAGGTTAACAAATAAATGATATTGTGTGGTTTAAATACTGAAGTGCTCTTTTTCTCGCTCAATTCGCATATTTCAATATGCAATATTGCAACTTGTCATCTTGCCTAAAAACTACAAACTATTCACATGATCACAAATGTTTCTAGTGAGAAAATTAAGATTTATCACACATACACATACAACAACTATGACATACTTTAAATACTTCAACTTCCTATGAAAACCAAACAAGCAAAGTCTAACCATATTTACAAATAGCAACAACCATATTAATAGAGAAAGTTAATATTTATCACACATGGAGATACAACAACTATGAAATACTTTAAATACTTCAACTTCCTATGAAAAACAAACAATCAAATCCCAACTATATTTACAACTAACAACAACCATATTAATAATATTAATATGTTAGAATACGTGGATAGACATATATTTGGCACATCCTATAAGAGAAAACATTATCAATATGTCTATCAATATTATTAATATGGTTGTTGCTAGTAACCTTAGGCATAGATCTCTTATAAAAATAATATAAAGAAAAAAATATATATACCTATTAATTATAAAGTTATACTATATTCTAATATAGCTAAGGTTAGCTAAGGTTAACGGCTTTTGAGAATTATTGACAATAGTTTACGATGGGTGTCAAATGATGGTTGTAATGTTTTACCATAGTTAATCATCAATGACTATTCTTTGACAATGGTAGAATTTAGTTAACTGTGGATGATTATGGTTGATTTTGATAAACCATGGTTGACCTTAGTGAACCATGATTGATTATGATTAACTAAGGTTGACCATGTTTGGCCATCATTAACCATGGTTGATGTTGGGTGACTAATGATGGTTGAATAAGTGTGACCATAGTTAATTACCATGGTTGGACATTGTTTGACCATAGTTTCCTTTAATATACCATGGTTTTATTTGGTTAACTATTGTTGACTTTAGTTACTCATTGTTGACATTTGTGAATCATGTTTTACTATGGTTAACTTTGGTTAGGTAAGGGTAAGCATGGTAAATCATCATTAACCAGGTTTAATCATGGTTAATCATGGTTGACTATGATTGACCCTATTTTGAAAATGGTCAACTATGATTCATTGTGTTTGACCATAGTTGACAATGTTTAACTATGATAGGATATGGTATAAAATGGTTGAACATGCTTAACTATGATTATATATGCTTGACTATATTTGACTATAATTATAAACTGTTAATTTTAAATAATACATTAATATGCATTAAGCATTAAAATGTTTAGTTTCTTTAATGCAATAATAAAGAATCTAAACATTTAGCCAATAGAAATTTCATTTATCTGATCACCATGTACATTTAGCCAAGACACCTTTAATCTGAAAGGAAAGCCCGAGAGCTGATCGAAGGAGATGCGGCCCTTTCCTAAGCGCACCCATAACCTAGTGATTTTGACACCTTGGGTCGGCTCCTAATCTCCTTGATTACTTCTGCAAATGTCATCCTCTTAACAAAATAGTCAACCATTAGCGATAGGTTCAAACCTTCGTAACCTACTCATAAGGTATGGAGTAGACAGAAGCTCCAGCAACATGTTTCCATAGCAATTCATAGAACGTAAATCTTAATAGTATCAAGAAATAAATTATTATTGCTATTGACTTGCATATCGAAACCATTTATATTGTCATGCATGAACATAGGGGTAAATAAGAGTTCTGTTTCCAAAATAGAAACATAATCGTGAGCTAATTTAATTTTTGGCTGGAAAAATTGTGGCATTGTTTATACAAATAAGTGGAACACAAATTTACAGGGTAAGTATGAAGAAGAGGAAGCAATAAATGGATTCTTCTATTGGCCTGTCAATTTTCTTCTGATTTTCCTGTTCGTTTCTCAATTGTCTTATTTGTTTACTTCGTAGCTTTCTCAATCTGCCTCCTAACCTCCTTCAAATAGATATGAAAACCTAATTAATATTTATATGGAAAAACTAATTAATATGAAAAACCTAGCTACTATCCATATCTAATTGTAATCTCTCACATTTTTCTAGTCAAAAGGGTTTAGCTATGAGTTATCCATGCCTAACTACATGTTATCAGCCACCCCTGTTATCTGCCACTAAATGTCAGTTATCCATTCATGTATCAACTACTAGTTATCCATCCATCAACTACCAATTATCCATCATTAGTTACCATTGATTTTATCTGCCACTGCCACTAAATGCGAGTTATCCATTAGTGCATCAACTACTTGTTATCCATTCATCAGCTACCGATTATCCATTCATATTTTGAACCATGCTCATAAAAATCAATTTGACAGTACACTTGTCTCATCCTTCTACAATCTAGAAATAGCATAAATAGTAATCTATCACAAAAATATAAACAATTATCCAAGCAAATATAAAAAACTAATTAAATACCTACTTTGATATTTATACTTTGATATTTACAAAATCTGAAAAACAAATTAGATACCCTTATTACAAAATCTGAAAAACTAATTAAATGCCCTTATTGTACCGATTTACAAAATGTTATCATATGTGCTTATTGTTGGTATGCCAAACCAGGAAGTTAGAAAAGTAAAACAATTATAAGACTGATAAACGAGAAACAAATCAGTAAAATAGTCCATAAAATGCCAACCCCACACAAAGAGACAGGCCCTGAACAAACTCTTTTTAAGCGAGGATAGGTATCGAACCCTCTACCTCTCGCCGGGAGAAACATGTAGCGCAAAAGCGGACAGACGAGGAGAACAACCTTCTCGGCTGAGATCCCAAATTATCGATCCCTCTATAATTTCAGCCGCTCTCTGGGATCTAACCGATTTCCAGAACTAAATTCCTCGGCAGAAAGAACCCTTCAATCCTCTCGGTAAACGAGAAGAGAAAAACTGAGCAGCACACAACCGAGAACGATAATATTCCCCATTTTGAGCATAATCTTGCAAGCAAAAGACCCTATATCTTTCGTAATCGTCTTACCTTCCAATACCAGCAAATCCCTTGACTTCCCGGCGAAGGAGAGCAGGACGAGTATGGTAATCCACGTTATAAGCATGGTCGGAACGGTGGCGGCGAGGATGGCCGCCATGGCCAGAACTCCCAAGACGGTGCCCAGCAGAACGGAGGCATACAGCGTCGGCCACCCCACGCCCGGCAGTTCCTGCAAACCCGACTCCCATTTGAGCACTGATCTCACGGTTTTCCACAGCGAACAGAGTAGAATTCCATAGACTGACACGAGCAGAAGGAACCAGAACCGCCTGGTGCTGATCACTCTCAGAACAAACTTTTGATAGAACAGATCTTCCCGTGTATCTCCCATCCCTTATGCTAATTGTTTATATGGATAAAAAACTTCAGACATGAAAAACAAATCTTCCAAAACGTGGGTTATTGGGATTTTGTTTCTCAGAGGTCGTGTTAGGTATTTTTGTAAAATGAAGATTCCGTGGATTTTGGCAGTGGGGAGGGTGAGGCTTTGATCTGGCACAGCGGTCAGGGTTTAGTATTTCTGCACTGCTTTTGGCCCAAATCCCCAAATTCATGAAAGTATTGGAACATAAGATAAGGGGAGTGGGCTCCTTTTGAAGTAATTATGCGTCACTTGGAATCGACTGGAGAACGTGTTTAAATACAAAAAGCTTGTTAGTGTGTGCTAAATGATCTCAGTAGTAAAAGCCAGTTTTTTTTTCAGCGAAAAAAAACATACTATTGTTATTCATAGCGAATCAAATAGTACAAAGAGGACTCTGATGCATACAATCATCTATCCTCAAAAAAGTCTTATAAAAAATCCAGAAACCACAAACTCATCACTCGAGCCAGACATAGACAGCTTCAAAAAGCTTCACAAAAAACACAGTTATTTAAGCAAAGCATATAAACAGAGAAGACTTAGAGGTGGCCTTCAATCCCATCAAGAGCCTGCTTAGATAAAAAATCTGCCTTGGAATTGTACTATTTGTAGACATGTTCAAAAGCAATAAAGCCATGCCGATCAATTTCCATTCTTGTACACGAGTGTCAAAGAGCAATAACATTAAGTTGGAATTCACCCACCGCCCATTTGATTGTTACATGTGAATCTCCAAACACTTTCAGATTGACAAGCACAAAAATATTGGCCACCCTTAACACACTAGAGTGCCATCAATTCGGCCTTCATATTAGATCCTTTACCACAAATTAAACAGTATACAATTTGGATTTTTTTTTCTCTCCTTAAAAGGAGTTGTTTAAAAAGTGTACAATTAGGAATTTTTCTCATCATAATTGTTAGAAAATTTAGAATTTGTTTTGTTTTTGTTAAATTGTTTTTTAGATGGTGGTTCATTGTTGGTTAGAGGGCTAGTCTACAGTAAAAATGCCAACATTTGTTATTCATGAGAAATACAATCATTACAATAAGGTTTAACAAGAGCATCAAATCACTTAAAAAAAACAACATTTCTCCCAACCACCCAAGCTATAATCAATGAACAAATTAAATTATTATTTTGTATAACTAAATTTCATTATTTATTATATAAAAAAATTTAACATCATTAAACATAATCTTAACCATAACTTTGAAATCTTAACAATTACTTTGAGCTGCGTTCAAATGTAAGCAAGACTTTATATTTATATTATATTAAAATGATTAGTGAATGGTCTAAATCGTCTACAATATTTGAAAAAGCAAAAAACAGAAACACTTCACAATGACTTCTTCTTTAGCCACATCCAAGTTGGACAAGCTATATGTACTCCACAAGAAATGACATGAAAACACTTTTATATTTATCTTGAAATAACTAATTTTTTATTTTATTTTTTTTAATTGTTGTCATTGAAATTTAATCATTTAATTCTTTTAAAAATGAAGTAAAATATTAAATATATATATATAAGTGTTTAAGACTCTTTTTTATTTTATAGTTTTTTATATTTTATAATTTTTATAATAAAGTTTTATTAATTAAATAATAATAATAAAATAATAACTTATTTTTAACATCAGAGCTTACACATTTTTTCAGGTTGTAAAAAAGAAAATCTTAAAACAAAAAGTTATCGAGTATCTATCCCTTTGAGCACTTGAATTACTCTTAAACCTCGTTTTATACACACACATAATCACACACACAACATTCAAACGTTCCACTTTTTGGAACAAATGTGGGAAATGTGGAATGTGGAATAGAGTAACAATGACTTGTAAATGCATGCCAATTATTTATGGGTTTAGATATTCTATTATGTAGTGTTATTTTTTGAGTTGGTCACTATAAATACATGTTAATTATTCATAAGTTTAAATATTGTATTATAAAATGTTATTTTTTGAGCTAGTAAGTATGAATAATTTATTTCAATTCATGTAATTTTATTTATAGTTTAGTATAAAATTTATAGTAAGTATGAATAATTTATTTCAATTCATGTAATTTTATTTATAGTTTAGTATAAAATTTATATTAAAATTTTAATAATAATTTTTATTGTATAATATTTTTTTTACATTTATTTTTATATTTATATTAAAAATATAATTTTTATTTTTTATTATATTACATTAAATCATTTAAAAAATATCAATTTTTTTTTAATTATAATTTTTTTAAGAAAATTAATATATCATTAATTTATTAATTTATGTAAATAGACATAAAAAGTACATCTTAAATATTCATTGTCAAACTAAAATCTTTTCGCCCTAAAGTTGTTATAAAGATATTTGATAGAGATATATTTACTATACACTTTAGCTATTAGATTTGCATTTCATATCATACTTCCACTTGCAAGGGCACTGAAGTGCTCTTTTTGTCACGAAGTTCACATATTCAAATATGCCAAATCATGTCATATGACTCACGAATGTTTCTCCATCGCACATGTAATGCAATCAACACTATAAAATTAAAACATGCCAAATGGTGACCAAGATTATCATTAATCTTTTAATTAGAACATGCCAAATGGACACGAAGATTATCATTAATCTTTATGTGGCTCTCATTCACGGATATGAAAATGATAGGGGCAGGGTGACGCTTGAGCTTTCATAATGTTTACGTAAGAACACAATCTCGTTCAAATGTTTTTGCAAGGCTTACGTAGTGTGAACTCATCTTGGATGGCGGCTTCGGCTCTCGTTAGGGTTTGAAGGTGGCGGTTCACCACAACTTGTCTTTTTACACTATCAAGGTGGTGACCCCAACGATTTGGGGGGCCATGGAGATGTACAGTCCCAGTTTCTACGACGAACTGGAATCTTTAATGAGCCCTTAGAGGGGAGAAGTTACTCCATTAATATCCCTTGTCTTTTCTGCTTGCCTCAGCTCTTATACCTCATCCATTTCGACAAATCATCACGGAATTGGTAGTTCGAGAAGCCGCTTTGGAGAGGCCCTTCCCACAATCAGCATGTGGCCCTTTTGTCTATGCTTGAGCCATCGATTTGCGGTGCTAAAATAGATGGTTCTTTTCCCAATGATTTCCTATATCTAGGTGAATACTATTCAGCTTGCTGCAGGCTATTTAAAGCCATTTAATGAAGTGTACTAGGCTTGTTGATCTTGGATTTTAAGTTACTTAAAATCCAACTATCAACACATCGAGTGTAGCCACATTAAATGACCTACAACAAGTTGAACAGTGTTCGCAAGCTCCTACACTCTCCATTTAGAAAGCAGGAACTTCTCAAATGCTCCTCACCTTCTCGAGGAGGAAGTTTTCTGTATCTGTGGATTCTGTTAGCACAGATAAGGAAGGTTGACCTTGTTCGTTCCCTCCCCATTCAGAAAAGTCTCCAGAGCAGTCAGACCTCCTTCAGTCAGTGGGGATGATAAAAAAGGCAGCCATTCCAGGGAGTTTTTTTAAGTAGAAGCATCAGTTGAAGGCTCATAAGATTGGGGATTCTCATGACAAGATGGTCATTGTTATGTTTGAAGAAGTCATCATCCTCTCCCTCAGAAATCTAGTAGGGAAGTTCGCCTACTGGACAATGTCGAAGCAAGACATTGCTTCTTGGATGGAGGACAAGTGGTTCCTGTATTGGGATATACTTGGGAGGTATCCTTTTTGGGCAAAGGATGGTATGTTTTTCACTTCCATGAAAAAGGGACTCGCCTAGGATTCTAGTAACTACTTGGCTGTCTGGTTGAAGGAGTTTAATGCTCAAAAGGTGGCACTTAAATTTTTACTCCGATATGGAAATCAAGTCTCTAAGGCACATCTGGGTTTTATTACCGGGACTTCCCATACATTTCTAAAACTCAAAATCCCTAAAGGAGATTGGAAATTCCCTTGGACATTTCCTAACTGTGGATGAAATATCATTAGCTAGCTAGGACAAAAGAATGGGAAAGGCCTTCAATGAGATTGATGTCAGTCAAGGACTTTTGGAAGAGTTGGATATTGAATGGAATGGACGTATCTTAACACAATACTTGGGCTACTGGCAGATACCTTTCATGTGTCTGCATTGCAGATGCACTGGACAATGAAAAGCTACTTGCACCTATTTCAAGCCTCCTTTGGTTGTGAGGACTCATATATCGGTTGCAAAACGACACGTGGAGGCTTCTGCAATGCACCCGAAAAATCATAAGATAAAAAATAAAAATCTCCTCATGAATATTTATTTGACCTCTAAAGTATACCATTACAATACCTATACACTATAGCTTTTAATTTGATCTCTCACGCATACCATTACAATACCTATAGACTATAGCTTTTAAATGAATGTTAAGTAAGTTATCAAGCAAAATCTTCCCAAAACAATTTCATTTCTACTTAACAATTGGCAATCAATGTAATTGAATTCAAGGTCGATATCTTCGCTACATTAAATGTTTAATATAACTTTTTATAACATGTCTTGTAAAATCATCTATCTCTTTTCTCAACAAATCCACATACATATTCAATATGTCATACTCATAAACAAACCCATTATATATATATATATATATATATATATATATATATATATTTCAATATATACGAATTTATACAACTAAGATATATATATATATATATATATATATATAACCATTCATTTCTTTTATAAAACTAAAATGTCTTTTGAACCATCTCTTTCTTAACAAGTCCACATAAATAATTAATATTCATTCAAGCTTTATAATGTATAGGATGGTTGATCCCATGTATGTGACTTTTAATATAATGTCTCTAAACTATTAATTTCAACAAATTTATATAAATATAAAATATGTATATGCAAATCAAGATATGTTTTATATCCTACACATCAATCTGTAAAATTTGTTGGTGTAGTGACACATCCTTGCCAAGGTTTTTAATCGAAAGACCTCTAGCAATAAACGCTTAAGACAGCTAACTGTCCATGACTTGGAGGTGGCGACACTTACAAGAGGGTGAGTAACTGAGAGACTGTAATGTCCCTAAATTTTCAAATATATATATATATCCGTGGGGAATTATCGTAATTTGAGTCTAATGTTTATTTAAAATTAACATCAGCATTGTAATTTACTATTATACCGGTATCTTGTTGGAAGATCTTTCGTTGGTAGTTTGCATGGAAAATTTGCAATCTTACTTATGTTATCCTGCTTTGATTAGTTGATGCTAATGGACCCATTATAGTCTTCAGAAGTATTGTTTGGTGTTGATCTTAATGCTCCATGACGAGCCAATGTTTATATATATTTTACGTTCTTGTTTTTGCTGGTTATATGTGTACCCTGTCACTAAACTTTGTCGGTTTATTTCAATGCGTGTATTTTCCCTTAGATGTATCTTGTAAATTTTATGAGTTTGAAAGGTTAAGGAAAGGTGGCAATGGCCCTGCCTTACATAGCTAAATGCTAAAACATGACTTATACTTGTTTTGCAAGTGCTTTAAAAAATGACCCTAGGCTAAAACTTTAAAAAGTGCAACAAGACATAAACGATCTTTGTAAAAAAGGTAAGGTGAGGAGATACCTATGCTATGATAATAAAATCGAACTTGTAAATTTTTTCACTCCTCCACTATAGAGAGTGGGTAAGAATTTTGATGGTAGTGGAGGTAGATGGCATTTAATGTGGCCCATGTGCTGGCCACATGGTCACAATGCCAAGTTGGAGTATGGTAACCCTTAGGTTTAAGTGACTAGTTTTGCTTTTGTTGGTTTGTGGTGGAGAGAGCAGAGCTCTCGGTGATTACTAAGGCCATAGGGAGCTTGCGCTAAACCATGAGCGTTGCTCAGGTCTACGATCATCCAAACGACAGGATAGTGTTGGAACAATCTTTTAAGGTAATTTTTGTATGCCCTATATGGGTCCAACTCTTGATTAATTTCAACATAACTCTTCAGTTTTCTTATGGCTCGTTGTTAATACCCAGCTTAACTTTTGATAGGGTTTCAGCGATGGAAGTTTTGAGCTCAACGTGGGTGAAGTGTTGGAGTAGAGGCGTTTAAGGGTATGAATATCCCTCGTAATCCTAGTCCATCATGACCCTTCCTTCTTTCATGCGAATCGATGTCTGTTCTGGATTAATTACTAAAGCGTTACCCACTGTGTGTTTTTAGTGTGGTTATCCTTCGGCATTTCAGAACTCTGTTTGTAATGCTCAGTTCACTTAGTGGTTTTTGGGAAGACTTGTTGTATGGGAAACTTGCCCAGAAGTGATGTATAAGTTTAAATAGTTTAAGCCTGTGAAGGCGTATCAGACAGAGGACGCAATGTGGTTGGCTCCTGGACTGAGAAATCCATGACTCTCGGCTTTGTTGATGTGATTACTACTTATATATATATTTTATCTCTATTTTGGTAATGGAAAGGAGTACATGTTTTAGAAGCGATGTCGTGGATGTAAAATGTTTCAGTAGTCCTGTAGGATGCATTTTGATTTGTATGAATTTTAAAACTTGTTTCTGGAAATGTAATTTTATGTAATCGTTCGGTCTTATTTTTAGAAATGGATTTCATTTTCGTTATAATTCTGTCTCGGCTACTGCCTTATTGTTTCGGTGCTGTGGAGAAAATTAAATGGTTGAATGGGGGATATTCCCCAATTCGTCCTTCTGTTGCTTTATATAAATGGATTATGGTTAGCTCTGTTTATATGAAATCTTGTTTATGTTAAACATTAATGGGGTTCATCGTTGAGAAGCCCACGATGGCTCTGTATGGGTTAACGAATATTTTGGAAGTTTATTACTTGGTTTAGTTGTTTTATGCAGAGGCCTGGGTGTTACCCTAACTCTATCAAAATATTATTTAATTAATTGATTAAGGGGGAGCGTGGTTCTCAGCGTAAACACTATGTGTAATGTTTGAGGTTTAAACATCCTGGAAACGCTGAAGATGGAGGCTATAGTCCATGGGATTCGATCTCTGAACTCATGCTTGAGTTTTCGATTGTTTGATCCAAGAAATAACGTGTGCCCTATTTTTTTAACTATTCAGTTTGTTTAGATTATGGGTCAATTGCTTGTATGTTTACTACTGTAAATAAATTTCTTTATGGTTAAATGTTTGTAATGTCTATTGCGATTTATAAATATATTCACGGTCTCACTTTAAAGCTTAAAATGGTTTACAGTTGATTATAAAATCGCTTCCTGTTTTTTTTCTTTTAAAGAGAATCGATCTCTGGAAGGGATGACTCTGTTGTAACAAATTTAGGACAGTGGTTCGTTTTTATCTTAGGATTATGACCCAAGCGAATCTTCCAGGGTTTGGAAGATTTTTAATGAAAATTTGATTTTAAAAAACTAAAAGAACTTAACACAATGGTTTAACAGGTTGAGGTCTAGCACAAGCTAGCTTGCTAGCTCTGCTAGATCAAAAGCTATAAAAGAAGAAATGTTTTGATGTTTAGAAAACAATTTATGTGTAATTCAAGTTTTTAGCATTATGTAGTAGATTAAGTTTTAACCTAGGAAGCCAATGCCTAAGCCCTTGCTCCATAAATTATAATGATAACCAAAATATTACGAAAGAGAAAATTTGCAGTATCCTAAAGAATTTTACCATTGCTTATACATTCATCCTGTAATAATAAAGAACTTGATATGAAGATGTAAACTCTTACCTGAACTATACTGACTGGATGTCCTTTAACACCTGCACACTTCAACCACTAATTAATGGAAAATAATTATTCTCATTTGACTTGTAGAATGATAACCAAATAACATTGGAATTTCCACGTTCCTCCCAACCTTGACCCAGAACCATTCATGGTTCTAAATCGGATCCCCCAGAGCTGGTTCCAACATGCAAAAGAGTATGGAGAACCTAAAGCAAAAGGCTAATTTCAAATGGGACTTGGTATTTTCTCCTCACAGGATTTTGAACAATTTCTCTCTTGATACCATAAATAGTGATAATAAGATAGGCCCCCCTCTTTGGAAATTGTCCTTGTATTTATAAGAAATCTTGGAATGGGCACTTGAGTTAATATTATTATTTTTAATATTAACTCCAATTTGACTCCTAGTTTGAATTATAACATATAATTAAAAGGTTTATTTTTAATTATAAACTTCAGTTTATCTAGAACTCTTTTTTGAATTATAAACTTCAGTTTTATTTATTTTATTTATAAGAATAGTACAAGTATATGTATACTCCATTTATGTGGATACATAGATTTTACTTTATATAACTTTATGTCTCTCTCTCTCTCTCTCTCTCTCTCTCTCTATATATATATATATATATATATATATATATATATATATATAAGTAGGTATACATATTACTTATGTACTTAAGTGAAGCTCTTTTATAATTAATCACTTTGATTAAGTCATGTATTTACATAGCATTATAACTTTGATGCTTTATTAAATAAGGTAAACTCTTGTGACAAGGCCTTTGGTGGGTTTGGATGGTCGACTAGTTTAGATAGCCCTAGATCCATTTTTTGCATGTTGGATAACCTCATATTTCGTGATAGTTTCCTCAGTCCTTGATGAGAGATGAGTAGTGATTCAATTAGTCAAATTAAATAAGTATAATGACTGGTGGTGCTATTCAGAGTCTTCCTCAACTCAACACCTTTTAAGTAAAGTAACCCCTAGCGCTATTCAGATTTTATGCTCAACACTTTTATATGGGCATTACACTAGTGCAATTCCAGAGTCTCTTTCTCAACACAAGTACTAGAATGCATTTGTAAAATACACCTAGGGATACAATGGCCAAAGATTCGATGCTCCAGAGCTTATGCTCAACATGTTGGAGTGCTCTAGGGATTATACCCATCACTTAAATCATTTATTTGTTGGGATTACCTATGTGCTCCAGAGCTTACGCTCAACAGATAGTCTTGTAACCCATTTGCTCCAGGGCTTATGCCCAACACATCATAGAAGTCAACTCATGTATATTAGAATGTCTACACAATATATAAAAAAAGTCATCTCAGTATATTAGGGCTTGTACCCAATCATATAATAACATCAACCAAGTACATCAGGGCTTATTCCTAGTACATAAAATAATCTGTATCCATCATGGTACATGCCCAAATATGTATATCTATAACAAAAGTAAATCATGTGCATCGGGGCTTGCGCCCAACATATATAACAGAAGTAAAACATGTGCATTAGGGCTTATGCCCAGCATATATATATCATCAGAATAAATCATGTGCATCGGGGCTTACGCCCAATAGATAGAATAACCATAATCAACAAAATTAGGGATATTACATCCCACCCCTCTTAGAACAACACCGTCCCGGTGTTCTAGCGACTAGAAATGAAATCATGAAATAAGGTAGGGTAATCCTCCCTCATGGTGGTTTCATTTTCCCATGTGGCCTCATCAGGCCCAAAGTGCCTCCATTTCACTTTCAGTTGGATGATAGTTCATCTCCTAAGATGTACCTCCCTATTGTCCAGTATGTGGAGGGGATCTGGCATAAATTCCCCCTCGGATTCTACCTGTAACAAGGACCAATCAATCACATGCTTAGTATTGTAGACATATTTCTTTAATAAGGATGCATGAAAAACATTATGAACTTTTACGTGAGCTGGTAAGGATAATTTGTAAGCCACTGGCCCTTTCCTGGCTAGTATCTCAAAGGGTCCACAAAATTTGGGGGCCAACTTCCCACATCACCCCAAGCTCAAAGAGATCCTCTTTGCCTTCACTTTTAAGAAGACATGTTCACTGAATCGGTAATCTTTGTCTCTTCTTTTCTTATCTGTGTAACTTTTCTGGTGGTCCTGTGCCTCTTTTAGGTTCAGATGTACTTTGGTGACTAATTGTTCTAGGTATTTTAGTAAGTCTGGACCTAACATGAGTTTGTCTTCTGGGCTATCCCATGTCACCGGTGTCCTACACTTTATGCCATAGAGTACCTCGAAGGGACTCACCTTGGCAGAGGTCTGGTATCCATTTTTGTATGAAAACTCAGCGAGGTGCAAATAATCCTCCCATTTAGTGGGATTGTTCATTACATACATTCTAAGCATATCCTCTAAGATTTGGTTTACCCATCCTGTCTATCCATTTGTCTATGGATGGTGCGCGGTATTGAAATTTAACTGCGTCTCCAATCCGGAGAACAAGGATCTCTGGAAGTTACTGGTGAATTTTGTGTCTCTATCCTAGATGATTTCCTTGGGTATCCCATACAATTGGAAGATTTATTTTAGGAAGATGTACGCAATGTGGACAGCTTTCTATGTCAATTTTACTGGTATGAAGTGTGTTGCTTTGGACAACTTGTCATCCACTATAGAAATGGAATCATTTTGCTTATTGCTCTTTGGTAAACCTGTAATGAAGTCCATACTGATGACCTCCCATTTCCACTCTAGAATGGGTAGCACTTGTTGTAACCCTGAAGGGTGTTGGTGTTCCACTTTGACTAGTTGGAATTCCTGGCATTTGGCGATGAATAAAGGTATGTCAGCCTTTAACTTAGGTCGGAAGAAGTGTTTCTTAACTGCCGATATCATTTTTTTGATATCCCGGATGTCTTGAGTAGGGTTTTTGATGGAACTCTGTTAAAATTTTAGGCCTAATGTCTCCATCGTCCAGGACATAGAGCCTCTCTTTTGACCATAACAACCCTGACTCGTTGATCCTATATTCCTTTTGTTGTTGGAATAACCCATCCTCCTGAATATTTTTAAGGATCTCGGCCATCTCTACTTGTCGTTCTAATCCTGTCGTGCAATTCTGAATTGGTTTGAGTCACAGTTACCTCATATAACGTATGAGCTCGTTGACTTAATGCATCGACGATCTTGTTCTCCTTCCATTTTATGTGTTTTAACTCGAAGTGATACTCTCTAAGGAAAGATAACTACCTGGATTGCCTTGCATTTAGGTTAGGTTGATCAAATAAGTACTTAAAACTCAAATTGTCCATCTTTAATAGGAACTTCTTCCCCATAAGGTAATGTATCCACATATTTAAAGTGTGGATGATGGCAGATAGTTCAAGATCAAGCGTGGGGTAGTTTTGTTCGTATTCTTTTAATTTCCTTGACTCCTAGAAGATTGCGAAGTCATTCTACATGAGGACTCCACTGAGACCTTCTTTGCTTGCATCTGTGCAAACAACGAAATCCCCATCGGGATTAGTGATCTGTAGTATAGGTGTGCTAGTCAAAAGTTGTTTTAGTTTCTAGAATTGTTCTTCACATTTGGTATTCCAAAGGAACTTGTTTTCCTTTTTCTGTAAGGTGCTCATAGGGCAAGCAATCCATGAGAAGTTATCAATGAAATTCCAGTAGTAACCCGCTAATCCTAGGAATGACCTTATGTCGGTAATGCAAGTAGGTGTAGGCCATTCCTCGATGGATTTAATCTTCTCTGGGCCAACCGTTATCCTTTTCTCTAAAATGATGTGACATAAATACTGTATTTGTGGTTTGTAGAAGTCAGACTTGCTAAACTTGGCGTAAAGTTGATGTTTCCGTAAAACCTGAAGTACGATTCAGAGATGTTCCTCATGTTCCTCCTCACTTTTGGAGTAAATCAATATGTCGTCGATAAAGACTAGTATGGAATTATCCAAGTATTCACTAAAGATACCGTTCATCATGCACATAAAATGGGTGGGTGCGTTGGTCAATCCGAAAGGCATCACCACAAACTCATAATGGCCATATCAGGTTCGAAAAGTGGTTTTACTAATGTCTTCGTTGTGCATCCTTACCTGGTAGTATCTGAACCGTAAGTCGATCTTTGAAAAGATATTCGCTCCTCTGACTTGATTAAACAAGTCATCTATCCTAGGGAGTGGATATCATTTCTTGATGGTCATTTTGTTGAGCTGTCGGTAATCGATACACATCCGCATTGTCCTGTCCTTTTTCTTTATGAAGAGTATCGATGCTCCCCAAGGAGACACACTCGGTCTGATGTATCCTTTTTCAATCAACTCTTGTAAGTGCAGTTTGAGCTCCAACAAGCCTGGTGCGCTCATGCGGTATGGGACCTTGGAAGTTGGTACTGATCCGAGTGTTAATTCTATGGATAAGTCTAAGTCTCTATTGGTTGGAAGTCTCGGTATTTCCTCTGGAAATACATCCTTTAAGTCTATAAGAACTGGAAAGTCCTCGATTTTCTGCTCTCTCTCGGTTTCTACGTTTTGAATGCTGATTGCAAAAAGTTTACAACCCTTCCTTATGCACTTCTTTGCTTGAAAGGAGGATATTTGTCTGACAGAAACCTTCTTGGGTATGCCTTAGATCTTTCGTTGATTACCTTGACTGTCCGTGCATAGGAGTGACTTGTTCAAAGAATCAAGCATGATATGGTGCTACTCCAGCCAATCCATGCCTATAAATACATCATACAAACCTAAAGGTAAGATATTTAAATCTACCTTAGTCGGAAAACCGTTCATATATAACTTGCATTCTTTTACTAGTTCTGAGACCTTCCTTTTGGTACCAGTGGCTAGTTGTACCAGCCATGGTTTCCCATGTTTATCTCAGTTTAGTTTACAAGTGTCGATGATTTTGGGGCAGACATAGCTTCAGCAAGAACCGGGGTCTATCAAAATTGAAATAGTTGTGTTTGAAACTTTACCTTCTATCTCGACCATAATATCCTGACGGTCTGCTTGTCATCCTTCGAGTACTGCATAGATTCTTGGTGTCCCATCCATGTCCCCTGCTGTTGGGTTTTCTTGTAGGTTGTGTAAAACTCCATCCATTTTGTTGGGGCAATCTATGAAGTAATGGGGCTCTTGGAATTTCCAACAACTAATTGGTGGCAGGGAAGTCTTGGCTCCTTTATTAAAAGCTAGTATGTTGGTATGTGGTGCAGGCATATTTGTCCATGCACCCAGTCGGTTGAAGTTTATGTTCGGTGGGAAACTATTATTCTGTTTCTGGTATGGTGGTGGCCTTCTTCGGTTGTCAGAAAAGGAACTGAATCTTTCCCTATTTCTGTTTATGTTTTCATTTCTCAGTTTCCCATGTTCATAGCAGAGTCTAGCTTTATGCAATGTTACATCTAGAGTCTTGGGCATGTCGAACTCAATTTTCTCTCAAAAATTGAGAGGAAGGCATCCCAAAAATTGTTGTATCTTGACCTTTTCATCTTTTATGTATGGTACATAATGTAGCAGATCTAGAAATCTGTTGATGAAGGATTCCATGGTTAGAGAGACCATCCTCAGTTTTCATGAAATTTTTTGATCATTTTGTCAAAGAATCGTTCTGACATATACTTGTATTGGAACAACTTGCTGAAAGTGCTCCATTTGATATCTTTTACTTCGTGCCTTTTGTTATGCTTTAGGTCTCTCGAACACCTGGCTGCCTTTCCGTTTAAGTTATATATGGCTAGTTGTGATTTCATCTCACTGGAATAATTGTGCACTCGGAAATATTTATTCATTCCCCTGTATTCATTTCTCCTTCATAAGTTGGGGATTTGATATTTCAGAACTCTCCCTGCAAACTATCATCATTTTTCTACCTTTTCTTGCAAGGGGAGGGTGAACCATCATCACTGGAAGAGCTTTTGTAGTCCTCTTCCATGAAGTCAGGTGTGTGTTCTTCTCGTCCCTCCTCTTTAGTACTGCTGGACCTTTTTGTATGATAATAGTTTTCTTTGGATCTGTTTGCTGAATAGGTGGACTGTCTATGGGGGTTTACCCCTGTCAAGCTTTGAAGTAGAGATTCATTGATTGCTTGTTGTTCCCATCTTTCATTCATGTTGTCATCTTTAAAACTCTGTAAATCTCCTTGTAAACTCTGTATTGTCTTCATCAAGTCTGAATTCAATTCCACCATGATTTCTTCTTCTCGGGGTGCAGAATTCAAGTTCCCATGCTTACTGTTGTTCTCTTCTACATTCATGATTCAAATTGTAATTTATACCTGAAATGTTCAGTCAGTCAGTAAAACAAAATTATGTTACTTTTTGTAAAAATCATAAGTATATTCCTTGAAATACATTTATGCAATGGATGTTTTGTAGTGACCCCAAAAGGTATCTTAGTGTTGTAACTAGGCTCTGATACCACTTGTAATATCCCTAAATTTTGTGAAATTTTTTTTCTTTTTCTTTTCTATGGGGCATTATTGTCATTTGAGTCTAATGTTTATTTAAAATTAACTTCAGCACTGTAATTTACTATTATACCAGTATCTTCTTGGAATATATTTCGTTGGTAGTTTGCATGGAAAATTTGAAAACTTACTTATGTTATCCTGATTTGATTAGTTGATGCTAATGGACCCATTATAGTCTTCGAAAGTATTGTTTGGTGATGATCTTAACGCTCCATGGAGAGCCAATGTTTATATATATTTTACGTACTTGTTTTTGCTGGTTGTATGTATGCCCTGTCACTAAACTATGTCGGTTTATTTCAATGTGTGTATTTTCCCTTAGATGTATCTTGTAAATTTTATGATTTTGAAAGGTTAAGGAAAGGTGGCAATGGCCCTGGCTTACTTAGCTAAATGCTAAAACATGACTTATACTTGTTTTGCAGGTGCTTTAAAAAGTGACCCTAGGATAAAAAATTAAAAATTGCAACAAGACATAAAAGATCTTGTCAAAAAGGTAAGGTGAGGAGATACCTATGCTATGATAATAAAATCGAACTTGCAAATTATGTCAATCCTCCACTATAGAGAGTGGGTAAGAATTTTGATGGTAGTGGAGGTAGATGGCATTTAATGTGGCCCATCTCCTAGCCACATGGTCACGATGCCAAGCTGGAGTATGGTAAACCCTAGGTTCAAGCGACTAGTTTTTCTTTTGTTGGTTTGTGGAGGGAGAGCAGAGCTCTTGGTGGTTACTAAGGCCATAGGGATCCTACACTAAACCATGAGTGTTTCTCAGGTCTGTGCTCATCCAAATGACAGGATAGCATTGGAACAATCTTTTAAGCTAAGCTTTGTATACCCTATATGGGTCCAACTATTGATTAATTTTGATATAACTCTTCAGTTTGCTTATGGCTCGTTGTTAATACCCAACTTAACTTTTGACAGGGTTTCAGCACTGGAAGTTTCGAGCTCAACGTGGGTGAAGTGTTGGAGCAGAGGGGTTTAAGGGTACAGATATCCTTGGTAAGCCTAGTCGATCGTGACCCTTCCTTCCTTCATGCGAATCGATGTCTGTTCTAGATTAATTACTGAGGAGTTACCCACTGTGTGTTTGTAGTGTGGTTATCCTTCAGGATTTTAGAACTCTGTTTGTAATGCTCAGTTTACTTAGTGGTTTGTGGGAAGACTTGTTGTATGGGAAACCTGCCCAGTAGTGATGTATAAGTTTAAAGAGTTTAAGCCTGTGAAGGAATATCATATAGAGGACGCAATGTGGTTGGCTCCTGGACTGATAAATCCATGAATCTCGGCTTTGTTGATGTGATTACTACTTATATATGTTTTTTATCTTTGTTTTGGTAATGGAAAGGAGTACATGTTTTAGAAGTGAAGTCGTGGATGTAAAATGTTTCAGTAGTCCTGTAGGATGCGTTTTGATTTGTATGAATTTTAAGACTTGTTTATGGAAATGTAATTTTATGTAATCGTTCGGTCTTATTTTTAGAAATGGATTTCATTTTTGTTATAATTCTGTTGGCTACTGCCTTATTGTTTCGATGTTGTGGAGAAAATTAAATGGTTGAATGGGGACATCTTCCCCGTTTCGTCATTCTGTTGCTTTATACAAATGGATTATGGTTAGCTTTGTTTATATGAAATATTGTTTATGTTAAACGTTAATTGGGTTCATCGTTGAGAAGCCCACGATGGATCTATATGGGTTAATGAATATTTTGGAAGTTTATTACTTGGTTTAGTTGTTTTATGCAGAGTCCTGGGCATTACCCTAAATCTGTCACAATATTATTTAATTAATTGATTAAGGGGGAGCATGGTTCTCAGCCCAAACGCTATGTCTAATGTTTGAGGTTTAAACATCCCAGAAATGCTGAAAGTGGAGTTTATACTCCATGGGATTCGTTTCCTGAACTCATGCCTGAGTTTTCGATTGTTTGATCCAAGAAACAATGTGTGCCCTATTTTTTTAACTATTCAGTTTGTTTAGATTATGGGCCGGTTGCTTGTATGATTACGACTATAAAGAAATTTCTCTATGGTTAAATTTTTGTAATGTCTGGTGCAATCTAGAAATATATTCGTGGCCTCAGTTTAAAGCTTAAACTGGTTTACGGTTGATTATAAAATTGCTTCCTTTTGTTTCTTTTAAAGAGAATCAATATCTAGAAGACATGAATTCGCTGTAACAAATTTAGGACAATGGTTCATTTTTATCTCAGGATTATGACCCAAGCGAATCTTCCAGGGTTTGGAATATTTTTAATGAAATCTTGATTTAAAAAAAAATAAAAGAACTAACAAAGTGGTTTAACAGGCTGAGGTCTAGCACAAGCTAGCTTGCTAGCTCTGCTAGACCGAAAGCTATAAAAGCAGACATGTTTTGATGTTTAGAAAACAGTTTATACGTAATTCAAGTTTTTAGCATTATGTAGTAGATTAAGTTTTAACCAAGGGAGCCAATGCCTAAGCCCTTGCTCCATAAATTATAATGATAACCAGAATATTACGAAAGAGAAAATTTACAATATCCTAAATAATTTTACCATTGCTTATACATTCATCCTGTAATAGTAAAGAACTTAGTATGAAGATGTAAACTCTTACCTGAACTATACTGATTGGATCTTCTTTAACACCTGCACACTTCAACCACTAATTAATGGAAAATAATTATTCACCGCTGACCTGTAGAATGATAACCAAATAAATTTGGAACTGCTACATTCCTCCCAACCTTGACTCGGAACCATTCCTAGTTCTAAATCGGATCCCCCTGAGCTGGTTCCAACATGCAAAAGAGTCTGGAGAACCTAAGGCAGAAGGTTGATTTCAAATGGGACTTGGTATTTTTCCCTCATAGGATTTTGAACAATTTCTCTCTTGATACCATAAATAATGATAATAAGATAGGTCCCTCTCTTTGGAAATTGTCCTTGTATTTATAGGAAATCTTGGAATGGGCAGTTGAGTTATTATAATTATTTTTAATATTAACTCCAATTTGACTCTTAGTTTGAATTACAACATATAATTAAAAGGTTTTATTTAAATTATAAACTTCAGTTTATATAGAACTCTTTTTTTGAATTGATTATTGTAAACTTTATATTTAATTTATTTAATTTATAAGAATAGTATAAGTATATGTATACTCCATTTATGTGGATACATAGATTTTACTTTATATAACTTTATGTGTCTTTTATTACTCTCATATCTTTCTTTAGCTATATATATATATATATATATATAAAAGTGAGGTATACATATTACTTATGTACATAAGTGAAGCTCTTTTATAATTAATCACTTTGATTAAGCCATGTAATTACATAACATTATAACTTTGATGCTTTATTAAATAAGGTAAACTCTTGTGACAAGGCCTTTGGTGGGTTTGGATGGTCTACTAGGTTAGGTAGCCCTAGATCCCTTTTTTGCATGTTGGATTACCTCGTATTTCATGGCAGATTCCCCAGTCCTTGATGAGAGATGAGTAGTGATTCAATTAGTCAAATTAAATAAGTATGATGACTGGTGGTGCTATTTAGAGTCTTCCTCAACTGAACACCTTTTAATTAAAGTAACCCCTAGTGCCATTTAGAGCTTATGCTCAACACTTTTATATGGGCATTACACTAGTGCAATTCCAGAGCCTCTTGCTCAACACTAGTACTAGGATGTATTTGTACAATACACCTCTAGATAAAATGGCCAAAGATCCAATGCTCTAGAGCTTATGCTCAACATCATGTTGGAGTGCTCCAAGGCTTATGCTCAACATCATGTTGGAGTGCTCCAAGGCTTATGCCCAACACTTAAATCATTTATTTGCTAGGGTTACCTATGTGCTCTAGAGCTTACGCTCAACACATAGTCTTGTAACCCATGTGCTCCAGGGATTATGCCTAACACATCATAGAAGTCAACTCATGTATATCAGAATGTCTACACAATATATAACAAAAGTCATATCAGTATATCAGGGCTTGTACCCAATCATATAATAACATCAACCAAGTACATCGGGGCTTATTCCCCGTACATAACAATAATCTGTATCCATCAGGGTCCATGCCCAAATATGTATATCTATAAAAAACGTAAATCATGTGCATCGGGGCTTACGCCCAGCATATATAACAGAAGAAAAACATGTGCATTAGGGCTTACACCCAGTATATATATATATATATATATATATATATATATATATATATAGATATATATATATCATCAGAATAAATCATGTTATGCCCAATATATAGAATAATCATAATCAACCAAATTCAGGATATTAGACAGACTAAACACTCCCAAAATAATCTCAAATAGAAAACATCGAGAATAGGAAAATCAATTGGCGGATCTTGAGGGGTAGAAAATCCAAACACTTAGAGAACATAAGTAGGAAAACATGACTTATTTAAGAGATTATTTAAACTGCTAAACTCGGCATAAAGAACCACAATAAATATGAAACTGAGATAATAATAAGAAAAATAATTTCAATAGAGAATTGGTTTTGAAACTGCAACACACCAAGTCGCTTAGTTAAAGTTCACGGGTTTAAGGAAGACAAAGGAAGAAACCAACGAAGGCGGATCTCCTAATATCAAGTGAGCCTATAGGGCTAACAAGTATGGACACATTGATACCCTAGATGTTATATAGACACCACAAACAATGGATTGCTACACTCGAGCTGCATTAGACGCCGAAACCCACAGGCTGAAGAGTAAAACTTTAAATGTAGAAGATAGTAAATAGACTCAAGGCTAGAATGCGAATTATCTGCAATCCTCATCAATTCCATATGCATAAATACTCTGCACATGATCGTTGTATCCAATTGCTAACAAAATTTATGGATAGGAAAAATTAACCCAAAGATTTGATCACTAGCAGTGAAATGATAGTTATAACGATTTATTATGATATTGTTATGTACATAAAATTTATTAATTAATACACACAATCACTGCAAAAACTGATATCAATTCCTAAAGATTTGGATCGAGCCAAATATTGTACACAGTCAATGGCTAAATCTTTAAGGTTCCATGCTTTAACAAAACTATATTGTTAACCTTTCTCAACGAATTGGTGTAACAATACATATTCTATGCAATCCACAATAGATCGTTTTCCCCTTTTTCTTAATATATACATATCAAATATTATCAAAACAACCATAAATGTAAACTTTGCTCCGAGTCTTATTTACAAATAGTCAGACCTTGCAACCCACAAAAATGAAACTTTGTAACAAGACTTCTAATCAACATGGGCGTGTAACAGAGAATTTCCTTCGACTTGCTAATGCAGAGCGATCAAACCTATGAAGTTTTAATCCCATTACTTGTTGTAACTAACAAATAATTCCATAGAGGAATTGTAAAACCACTTAAATTTGGATTGATGTAATTGTGTATAACACAGTCAATCGTCTCATTCACTAAGCAAGGAGTTATACTTTGTGACGGACCGTAAGTCTTGAAATCAATTTCATAACATTATTATACAGACTTGATAAATAAAAGAAAACATTGAAAGATACAAATATCATTAATATGTAATTTATTACAGAGCATTTAAATTTGATACCAAATTGAATATGTACATATTTATCTTGGATTCAACTCATAATTTAAAATAGAAATAGTGTATTCTTACGAACTTCAAAGGGAGGTAAATATTGAACCCATCATAATATTACTCAAAATAAAATGATACTGATTATTCTCTTATGATATCATCAACAGGAAAATACAAAAACCTTGAACAATGTCGCCATAACTCCATCATAAATTTCCGTAATGAAATACATCTAAAAATACCATGCTTAAAGTTATTAATCCATAATACACTTACTTGAATAACGAAAATGACTGCTAGGAGAATCAACTCCTCCCAACCATAGGAGAGAGAAACTCGACCGCTAGCCCAAATCCACCCCCGAGCTAGATCACCACCATGCACACACAACTAGAAGAAAAACTTCCACGTGACACTCTCTCTCAGAGTCCGTAACAAGCTCAGTGATGGACTTATGAAAGAGAGAAACACTCAACACATGCACTCGCAACACAATTTCTCTATGCACAACACAATGTCCTGTGCTATCTCAATGCACCAATATATAGCTTTTGCTTAGGTCTTATGCCATCCCAATCAAATTCAATCAATCTTGCAATCCCTATGATTTAGGATCTTGTATGGTTGTTGATTTTTTAGATTGGATTTGATTGGTAAAATATCCCTTGCTTGCTTTACACATGTTCTATGTGCCATGGTGGTGTCCCCTCATTTAATAGAATTCTCCAAGTGTCTTTTCTTCTTTTATTAAAAATAGAATACTAGTTTGTTGTGCAAAGTATCACTCACACCTCTTGTGAGTAATGTTTTTGGGTTTTAAATAACTATTACAAAAATAATTGTTTTTGAAATATTTTCACAACTAATAAAATCAAAATAAAATAATAATTTCTTGGAAGTATCACATTTCTCTCCCCTTATTCTTAACACCATCCTCGATGTTCTTTTATTCCATGCTCTCTTGCTCATTCTAGAACATGGAGGGATATGCCTCTCGCATTTTATCCTCCATTTCCCACGTCGCCTCTTTAGGGTTGAAGTGCTTCCATTGCACTTTTATTTGAATGATGGCTTAATTCTATATCATACGTTCCTTCATGTATAGAATGCGCAAAGGATCTGATTGGAATTTTCCCTCAGATTCTTTGTGAATCACATTCCATTCAATTACATGAGTAGCATCATGCACATATTTTTTTAACAAGGAAACATGAAATATATTGTGCACTTTTATAGTAGGGGGAAGTGCAAGCTAATAGGATACCGGTATTATTTTATCTATTACTTCGAAAGGCCCATAATACCTGGGTTCCAACTTGTAACACCTTCCCAAGATCAAGGTACTCTTATTTGGTTTTACCTTTACATACACATGATCTCCAACATTGAATTCTCTTGGAGTTCTTTTTAAATCTGCATAACTCTTTTGCCGATCTTGGGCAATGTTTAAGTTTTGTTGCAATCCCTTGAGCATCTGTTCCATCTCCTTTAACATGTGAGGTCCTAGAACAATCCTATCAATAGGGTTATCCCAAGACACATGAGTGAGGAATTTTCGACCATACAATAATTCAATTGGACTCATTTTTAATAAAGCTTGATATCCATTATTATAAGCAAATTCTACTAAATTCAAATAGTCCTCCCATTTACCTGGTTTATCCATTACATACATTCGAAGCATATCTTCTAACACTTGGTTATTTCTTTCAGTTTTCCCATCCGTCTAAGGATGGTAAGCAGTATTGAAATTCAACTGAGTATCTAGACCTTTAAACAAAGACTTCCAAAAATTACTTGTAAATTTTGCGCCTCTATCATAAATCACAACTTTCAGAATACCATGTAGATGGAAAATTTATTTCATAAAAATATCAGCAATGTTTATTGCTTTAAAGGTAGATTTCATAGGTATGAAGTGTGCATATTTACTTAATTTATCAACAACTACCATTATTGAGGCATGTTGTTTATTTTTTTTAGGTAATACAATTGTAAATTCCATGCATATTATCTCCCATTTCCATTCTAGAATATGCAAGGGTTGAAGTAACCCGGTAGGATGTTGATGTTCTATTTTTACTTATTGACATTCAATGCATCTAGCTAGGTAATTTGCAGCATCTTTCTTCATGTTAGGCCAATAATAGTTTTTTCTTAACTTTGTTATCATATTTTGATATCCCGGATGTGCGGAATATGGTTTCTTATGTAAATCATTCAAGATTAAATGATTAAATTCCTTAGAATTAGGTATATATAATCGATTTTGATAGACTAGTAAATCTTCTAAACTGATAGAGTAAAATGAGGGCTCACTTCCATCAACATATTTGTCCAATTATTATTTAATTTTTAAGTATTCTTCGTCATTTTTAGCTGCATCTTTTATCAAATATTCAAGATTTGTCTTATAACTGCTAAAAGCAGCTGAACAATGTGGAATGGCATTCCTACTCAGGGCATTTGCCACTTTGTTCTATTTGCCTTTAATGTGTTTAATTTCAAAATCATACTCGCTCAAGAAGGCTAACCACCTTGCTTGGCAAGCATTTAAACTTTGTTGATCAAATAAGTATATTAAGCTTATGTTATCAAACATTAAAGAGAATTTTATTCATATTAAGTAATGTCTCCACATTCTTAATGCATGTATTATTGTAGTTAGTTCCAAGTCATGTGTTTCATATTTTCGTTCATGTTTTTTAAGTTTTCTTGACTCATAGCTTATTACATATTCCTCTTGTAGTAGCACACCACCTAATCCCTCTAAGCAGGCATCCATACATACAACGAAGTCATTGTACGGATCCACTATTCTTAGAATAGGTGCGTTTGTTAGCAAGTGTTTAAGATTTTCAAATCTTTCTTGACATTTATTAGACCATGCAAATTTAGTTTCTTTATTTTGAAGTGAAGTTATTGGGTAATCAATTCTGGAGAACCCCTCAATGAACCTGTGATAGTAACCTTTGATTCCCGTAAAAGATCGAATCCCAGTTACATCCTTAGGAATTGGCCAATCAATGATTGCTTTGATTTTATCTGGGTCTACAGAAATGCCTTAGATATTACATGGCCTAGGTATTGAATTTTATCTTTAAAGAAATCACATTTACTAAACTTTGTGTAAAGTTTATATTCTCTTAAGGTTTGTAAGACTAACTTTAAATGTTCTTCATGCTCTTATTCATTTTTAGAGTATATTAAGATGTCATCAATAAATACTATCAAAAATTTATCTAATTATTTATGGAGAACATTGTTCATCAAACACATGAACGTGGTCGGAGCATTGGTAAATCCAAATGGTACAACCAAGAACTCGTAATTCCCATACTGTGTTCTCAATGTTTTTTTATGGATATCCTCTTGTTGAATTCTTACTTGATGGTATCCAGACCTTAAGTCAATTTTAGAGAATATCGCAGCTCCCAATACTTGTTCAAACATGTCATCAATGCAAGGGATAGGATATCTATTTTTAATGGTCATTTTATTTAATTTTCTGTAATCAATACAAAGTCTTAATGTTCCATATTTATTTTTAACAAACAACATTGATGCTCCTCACGGAGACACACTCGATCTTATATATTTCTTGTCTAACAATTCTTGCAATTGTAATTTTATGTCCACCAACTTAGGTGTATTCATCTTGTAAGGATCCTTAGAGGTAGGTACTGACCCTAGTACTAATTCAATGGTAAATTCAATATCCCCCCCTGGGAGGTAATGCATGTATCTCCTCTGGAAAAACATCTTTAAATTAATTCAAAAGAGGAAAATCTCCCCAACTAGGTTTTTCTTTATCATCATTATTTTCAATGATATGCACAACAAACAATTTACATCCTTTCCTAGCACACTTTTTCAATTGTAAAGTTGATATTTTCCTAGTAAGAACCTTCTTAGGAATCCCTTTAACAAGTCTATTTTCATATTTTTCATCAATACAAGTGAAAGTTTTCTCAAAGCAATTCAATACAACTCTATGCTTTTCTAACCAATCCATGCCAATTAATACATAATATGATCCTAATGGAAAAATGTTCAAATCTACTTCTGTAATCAGATCTTGCATATAAATTCACAACTAGAACCTTATATTTTTGTTCCTGTGGCTAATTGCACTAACAACGACTTTTAAAAATCATACTTTTTCATTTTACATAAATCTACTATCTTAGGAGATATGCAACTTAAAGTAGATCCAAAATCAATTAATATAGAAATAGGTTTGTCAAATATCTTACCATCAACTTCCATCATTGAGGGTTGGAAATCCGCTTGATGATTGTCCATAGTTGCACTTATCTTTGGTATGTTACAAGCAACCTCTCCAACCGTGGCTACTTCTCGGATGTTATGGATACTTCGATTATCCTTCTTATGAGGTCAATCTCGATAGAAATGGCTCTCCCCACATCCCCAACACTATAAGGGTTATCTTTTTATTTATTCCTTTTTCTTAAAGAGATTATCTTTATACTCAGTTTTAATTAGTTGTTGTCTATCTTTAAAAGTATTCCTCTGAAAATTATTATGTTTATTAGAAGGTTTGAATTCTCTTCTTTTAAAATTACTCCCTTCTCTTTTCTTTAAATTATAAGGATTTTCATGTTTAATGTTAGGCTGATCATAAGTTAATTTGGCCTTCCTCATTGCTTCATATAAATTTTTTGGGTTATCAAACTCTAATCTGTCTTTATAAAAGCTAGTTAAACAACCTAGAAATATCTGAATTTTAGGTTTTTCTTCATTCAGGTAAGGCACATATCTTAACAAAGATAAAATTTAGTACAAAAATCATGCATTGACATTGAACCCAATCTTATCTCATAAAATTCTTTTACTTTTCCCTCATAGTAATACTTTGAAAGGTACTCTTTTTAAAACTCTTTTTTAAACTAATTCCAACTAACTTTTCTATCATTAATTATTTTAGCTCTTTTTAAGTCCTGCCACCATATCTCAGCCTTCCCAACTAGATTGAAGATGGCCATTTTACCCTTCATAGAATTTGAGTAGTTATACATAGTAAAGTATTTCTTTATCCCAAATACCTAAGCTTCAGCTTCTTCTCCATTTTTGACTTCACCGTCAAAGGTAGGAGGTTTTATCTTTTGAAATTCTTATGTTATGTCATCTTTATATTTTCTCTTCTTTCTTCGTCTATCCTTCGAGCTACTATCAAGCTACAGGGATTCCATCTGAAGAAGAATATTCAGAGGATGTGTCCTCTCATTTATGTTTCTTCTTACCCTTATCCTTAGATACTTCATTTAGTTTAAACAGTAAGGCCTCATTAAAATCTTCTCGAGTCCTCATTTCCCTCTAATGTTCACTTTTAAAGTTCATCAGTTCAACTTGTAAGTCTCTTACTGTTGGTAAAATCTCACTTGAATTATCATTAACATTGATATTGTTTCATTGTTCTTCTTCATTAAGTTCAACCCAAATAGGTGGGGTGGGGGATCGTCTTCCCGCCATCTCTTCCTGTAGTTTAGTAAAACAAAATTTGTTCTATACAAGTAAGAAGAACAACATACAATCATCATTGGTTTTCTCAAAAGGTAAATGGACACCATAAGGCCAAGTGTCATAACCTAAGCTCTAATGCCATATGTAATGCACCCGAAAAATCAAAACATAATTTTCTTTTCTCCTCGTGAATATTTATTTGACCTCTCACGTATATCATTACAATACCTATAGACTATAGATTTTAAATGAATGTTAAGTAAGGTATCAAGCAAAATCTTCCCAAAATAATTTCTTTTATACTTAACCATTAGCTATCAATGTAATTGAATCCGAGTTCGATATCTTCCATGCATTAAATGTTTTACATAACTTTTTATAACATGTCTTGTAAAATGATCCATCTCTTTTCTCAACAAATCCACATACATATTCAATATGCCATACTCATAAACAAACCCATTCTATAATTACTATTAATTGTGTATTTCCTATATATATATATGCATTTCTTTTATAAAACTAAAATGTCTTTTGAACCATCTCTTTCTTAACAAGTCTACACAAATAATTAATATTCATTCAAGCTTTATAATGTATAGGATGGTTGATCCCATGTATGTGACTTTTAATATCATGTCTCTAAACTATTCATTTCAACAAATTTATATAAATATAAAATATGTATATACAAATCAAGATAGGTTTTATATCTTACCCATCAATCCCGTAAAATTCGTTGGTGGAGTAACACATCCCTGCTAAGGTTTTTAACCGAAAGACCACCAGTAATAAACGCTTAAGATAGCTAACCGTCCACGGCTTGGAGGTGAGGACACTTACGGGAGGGTGAGTAACTAGCAGACTAAACACTCCCAAAATAATCTCAGGCAGACAACAGCGAGAATATGAAAATCAATTGGCGGATCTTGAGGGGTATAAAATCCAAAGACTTGGAGAAAAGAAGTAGGAAAACACGATTTTTTTAAGAGATTATTTAAACTGCAAGACTCGACATAAATGCCCACAATAAATACGAAACTGAGGTAATAATAAAAAAACAAGAATTTCCATAGTGAATTGGTTTTCAAACTGCTACGCACCAAGTCACTTAGTTAAAGTTCGTTGGTTCAAGTTAGACAAAGGAACAAACCAACGAAGGCAGATATCCTAATATCAAGCAAATCTAGAGGGATGACAAGTATGGAAACATTGATACCCCTGATGTTATACAGACACCGCAAACGTTAGAATGCTACACTCGGGCTGTGTTAGATGCCAAAACCCACATGCTGAAGAGTAAAACTTCAATTGTAGAGGATAGTAAATATGATTAATGATAGAACGCGAATTAACTGCAATCCTCATTGATTCCATATGCAGAAATGCTCTGCACGGTGATCGTTGTATCCAATTGCTAACAAAATTTATGCACAGGAAAAATTAACCCAAAGATTTGATCACTACCAGATATAGCAAGGAAATAATCGTTATAACGATTCATTATGATATTCTTATGTACAGAAATCAATTCCTAAAGATTTGGATCGACATGACATTGATTTAACTCTACTTCTGCTTTTTCTTATCAAGAAATTGAGCCAAAGACTGTACACAGTCAACGGATAAATCTTTAAGGTTCCACGCTTTAAAAGAAGTATATTGTTAAACTTTCTCAACGAAGTGATGTAACATATACATATTTTGTGTGATCCACAATGGATCATTTTTCCTTTTTTTTTTTTTAATATATACATTTCAAATATTATCACAACAACTGTAGATGTAAACTCTGCTCCGAGTCTTAGTTACAAATAGAGGCTTTATATACATTATAAGATACAATTTAAACTATATTGCAATCACCATCGATGAGGATGAGCCTTACAGAGGATGGATGCACATTATATCAAACCAAACTCAAATTATAAGTATTATCAAGAACAATGGCTCGGTACAGGCTTAACACTGACTGGCTAAACTAACTGCAAACGTTATAGTATACATTATGAATGAAAGATAAATGTTGTTATCAACAATATCTCAGGTCGAAGACAGATTCTTCCCATCATACATTTACCAGTAATAAATATAAACACAAATGATAGATATTAAAACCACAAGTCAAAACCATGGGTTCGCCCAAGTAAAAACATATACTACAAGATTATTCAAGATAAGATCAACGACCATTGTATTTTCTGAGGGATGCTTAAAACAATAAACAAATTCATTTGCAGTAACCATGTGAGACCGATAAAACCATTCACGTATATATTAAATAGATCAAGAACATATAGAAATATCACAATGAATCTGTATGTTCTACCCCGTGCTCAAGTAAAACAATTCTCAATAGGGATTTTATAGTAACTAGTTGAGTGTTCAAGCCATCTCAATATTTCCCCCTCAAATAAATTATGGGATAGCATAGGGTATAAGTATTCCTCATGTAGGGACCCATATTTTGCATACCTAGAAACACACTACCCAAATCCATGACTACATTTGTATGGGATTCAACCAATGAGCACTCTTGTGTTAGATATTAATGTCGAAATACTTAAATTATAAATTGTTGTTAAGAAGATCCGTATTTGTAGGATTCTAATACTTGCATGACAGCTATATATTTGTAATATCTTTCCTGAGTTTAATAAGATTTGGTTGAGACCTTCTATTCTATTTTGCTTCTACTCTATGTACTCTGTCTTGGTATCAGAGTGAGAGTCGAATCCCTCATTGGCCTGTTGTGAGAGTTTGTTTGACCTGCTCTAAAATCCCATCGAGTCACGTTGTGACTGTCTTGTGTAAGTGAGGACATGATCACTGTGAGAGAGCAGTGAAGTGAGGTAGCCATGTCCGGTGAGGAATCCGCGTGGAGAACAGAGCCAGTTTGGTCGTCATGGTCATGTGATAGAAGCCGCGTCTAGTTTTCGCAGATTTTGAAAGCTAGTTTGCTCATGCATGTTGGACCGTCGAAATACTTATCCAGCGTTGATTCATCTATCCATCAGATTTGAGCCCTTAAGATAGGTGGAGCCTACCCCATTTTGCTATTGTGAGAAGTTTCTCTGTCCTTGCAAGTTATATTGGAGAAATTGAATCTAACCATAGATCTGTTCACGGTCTAGATCTTCACCGTCAAATTGTGCAAGGTTTAATCAAAGAAATTTTGGTTAATTTTTGAGCACGTGTTTGCTGTAACAAAACAGTGCTGGGTGCAGTTTGTGGAACCAGCGCTAGTCAGCTGGTAATCGTGGCAAGGAGATTGGTACGCCTGCCATCATACGCAGTTGGGGATTTGATTCACCATTCCAAGCACAAGAAGAAGTCGCCTAGTAGAAGAGGTATTTTATGATTTGTTTAAGTTTTTGTAGAAATGTCAAATTCATTTGCAGATAATTATCTGAACGACGCATCCAAGCTTGATGGTGATAATAATATTGGCTGGAAATTCAAGATCTTGACTATTTTTGAAGCGTGGAATGTCTGGACTGTTGTAAATGGAGATGAAGCCAAACCCACAGGTGTTGTTGTTGCAGAATGGGAGAAACGAGAAACAAAGGAAAAAGTGTTGTTGCGAATGTCTGTCAAGGACAACGTAATTCCGCACATCAGAGATTGTAAAAATTTGAAGGAGACCTGGGAGATATTGAAAAGTTTGTATGAAACTACAAACTCAAATAGGATTCTATTTCTGAATACTAAGTTATTGTCCATGAAGATGGAAGCACATGAGAATATCACCACCTATGTTTCCTGAATTAAAAATCTATGTGATCATTTAAGTGCAATTGGTGATAAGGTTTCAAATTTTGACATGGTAACTACTAGATTAAAAGGTTTAATTAGAGATTATCATGTCTTTATTTCAAGTCTAGGAGGTAGAGCAAAGCCACCTACATTTAATGAGTTAACAGGGACTCTTCTACAAGAAGAAGAAAGAATGAAGGTGTTTGAGATGGACTCTCATACTTCATAATTAGCGTTAGTAGCCAAAGGAAAAAAACCATACAGGGGCAAGCCATGGGACAGAAATAGAGCAGGCAAGTTTCAACCAAGAAACAGAGGTATGAATCAATCAAAATTTGATGCACATGATAAGAAAAATGATGGTTGTTTTTACTGTGGAAAACCTGGTCATTATGCTAAAGATTGTTATAAAAGGAAAGCTAATGAATCCAAACAGAAGTTCAGAAAACATAATGGAAATTATGTGAAAACTGACACCTCTATCAATGATGGTTTTAAGAATCTAAAGTTGCTTATTTCTGAAGTTGGATTATCTACAGAAACTGATGATGAAAATGCATAGTTCATAGATTCAGGTGCCTCAGCTCATATGTCTTGTGTCAAAGAGTGGTTTGATGAATATCATGAGAGCAAAGATGCAACACACATATATTTAGGAGATAATAGATCTCATAAGATTTAGGTTTATGGAGTAATATGTGTAAATTTACCTAATGGCCAAAAGAAACAAATTCATAATGTGTTGTATGTTCCAAGCATCAAAAATAATTTGATTTCTGTTTCCACAATAACTGATCAAAATCTGAATGTAGAATTTATGCAGTCTCACTATCTTGTGAAGGATATTCAGAATCATTATAATGTCATAGCAATAGGGACAAGAATTGGAGGACTGTATAAGCTTGATGTAACAAAGTCCAATCATTAAGCATTGACATCTACAACAATGACAACTGATGAGTTATGGCATCGTAGGTATGGACATCTTAATCAAAATGACTTAGTGCTACTTCAGAAGAAATTGATGGTTGAAGGGCTTCCTGTTTTGAAAAATGAGCATATAGAATGTGAAGCTTGTGCACTAGGTAAGCAACATAGAGAAGAATTTCCAATGCATAAAGAGAAGAGACAGAGAGAGATAATTGAATTAATACATACTGATCTATCTGTGGTTCCATGCAAACCATATCACTTGGTGGTACACGGTATTTTCTTCTATTTGTTGATGACAATTTGAGATTTACTTGGGTTTATTTTATAAGGAAAAAGAGTGATGTATTTGAATATTTTAAAGAATTTAAAACTATGGTGGAAAAGCAGACAGGTAAATGCATTAAGATACTCAGATCTGATCAAGGTGGAGGATATACCTCAGGAGCTTTTGATAGCTACTGTAAAAACAATGGGATCATTCAACAATTCACAGTTCCTTCTACACCATAGCAAAACGGTGTAGCTGAAAGGAAGAACAGGACATCAGACATGGAATGTGCTCGCAACATGTTGAAAGGTAAAAATATCTCTAATGGTTTTTTGGCAAAAGCCATTAACACTGCTTTTTATTAAAAAAATAGAAAGCCAACTAATATTCTAGATCTAAAAACGCCTTTTGAAGTCCTTTATGGCTATAAACCTAAAGTTGGTCATTTACGAATATTTGGTTCCAAGGTGTTTGCTCATGTTCCCAAAGATGAGAGAAGAAAACTGGATGAAAAATCTGTTAAGTGTACATTCCTTGGCTAATGTGATGAACATAAGGCATACAAACTGTTTGATCTTAGTACACATAAGCTCATAGCAAGCAGAGATGTGATTTTTCATGAGAATACAAATGATGAAATAAGTAAATATGATGCCTGGCATACTCCTTATGAAAATGATGTTCATGTAAAAATTGATATAGATGATGAACAAGACCAGGAAAAGGAATAGGAACAACAAAAAGAACAGGTACAAGAACAAAGTGAGAGCAACATACACACTACAAACACTCCTACGCATAAGAAAAGAAAAAGTCAAACTGAAGAGAGTGGTGGACCGCAGAGGAAGTCATCACGAACAATTAAGATACCCTCCAGGTATAAATATTATGCATTGATGACACAAGTAATTAATGTAGTAGAACCTGTTTCTTATGAACAAGCAAAAAATCATAAGGAATGGAACATTGCAATGAATGAAGAATATTAATCAATAATGAAGAATGAAACTTGGGAATTAACAGAGTTGCCTGAAAACAAAGTTCTCATACGATGTAAATGGCTGTATAAAACCAAATTTAATGTAGATGGAAGTATTGACAAATATAAGGCCAGATTAGTTGCAAAAGGGTATTCACAAAAGGAAGGAATTGATTATGAAGACACTTTTGCACCTGTAGCTAAGTTAAATACAATTAGAGTCATGATTGCATTAGCTACACAATACAATTGGAAAGTACATCAGTTAGATGTTAAATCTGCATTTCTGAATGGTGATTTAAAAGAAGAAGTTTATTTGGTTCAACCTGAAGGATTTATAAAGAAAGGACAAGAAGATCTTGTCTGTAAGCTTAAGTAAGCTTTATATGGTTTGAAACAAGCACCTAGATCTTGGTATTTTAAGATTGATTCATTCTTTGCCCAGAAAGGTTTTGTGAAAAGCAAAAATGATCATAAACTGTATGTCAAAAAGGATGAAAATGGGAATGTTTCTTTGGTATCCTTATATGTTGATGATTTGATTAGCATAGGCAGTGCTTCTCACTTGATTTAAGATATTAAAATTCAGTTAGCACAAGCATTTGAAATGGAGGATCTTGGTGAGATACATTATTGTTTAGGTCTAGAAATATGGAGAGAAGGTAGTAAAACAATGGTCACTCAAAGTAAATACACAAGGGATATTCTGGAAATATTCAATATGAATGAAAGCATGGCAGTTTCAACACCTTTAGAACATAATGTTAAGTTATCTAGTGTTGATGAAACTAAAGAGGCAAATGGTATTCTGTATCGCCAGTTGGTGGGAATTTTAAACTATCTCACCACTACTAGACCAAACATAGCATATTCTGTCAGCATCCTTAGTCAGTTCATGGCTAAACCACTTGAAATCCACTAGATAGCTACAAAGAAAGTCCTTCGATATCTTAAAGGAACTGTTAATTTTGGTATTATGTATACTGAAGATTGTGATGTTGAGTTGACAGGTTACTCTGATTCAGATTGGGATGGAAGTCCTGATGATAGGAAATCAACTTTAGGATATGCATTCAACATAGGTACAAGGGTCGTGTCATGGAGCAGTAAGAAACAACCAACTGTTTCTTTATTATCAACAGAAGCTGAATACAAAGCTCTATGCAATGCTACTTGTGAAGCTGTTTGGTTAAGGATAATTCTTGAAGATATTGGAAACAAACAAATGAAGCCAACTATTCTCAAATGTGGCAATCAAAGCTCTATTAAATTGGTACACAACCCAATTTGTCATGCCAGAACCAAGCATATTGAAATTCAACATCATTTTGTAAGAGAAAATATACAAGAGAAGGAAATAGACTTGATCTATTGTAAAACCACTAATAATGTGGCTGACATCTTTACCAAGCCTCTTGGAAAGATGAATTTTGAAGAATGCAGGAAACATTTAGGTGTGGTAGAAAATCCATTTCTCCATTAAGGGGAAGTGTTAGATATTAATGTCGAAATACTTAAATTAGAAATTGTTGTAGCCATATCCTTATTTCCCTCTACTTGTTGTTAAGAAGATCCGTATTTGTAGGATTATGTTACTTGCGTGACAGCAAAATATTTGTAATATCTTTCCGTAGTTTAATAAGAGTTGGCTGAGACCTATTATGTTTTGCTTCTACTATGTGTACTCTGTCTTCTTGTCCTCCCACACGCAATGCTCAATATCTGCAAATAAAGCAACATGGGTTAGCATACAAATGTTTGTAATAAGAATACAAGATAAATTGTAATGCAAGTATCCAAAACATTTACCTGTGCATGACCAAGAGGAAATTTGTATGGCCTCCTCCCAATGCCGATGCCAAGGGAGAAAGGTAAGGCCAAGCCATAAGGGCCACCATGTGAACGAAATGAAACTACAAACACTGCTTTACAAGTAACGAAAGAGCCGAACTCTGGAAATGATTAGTTCCACAATGCAAATGAATATGGCATCAAAAACCTAGCAAAGCAGGGCTTAGCCTGTTCTTGCAAAGCCTTGAAATCAAATGAATGAGCTAGAACGTTGGAGTAATAAACCAAATCAACGTCACATTCAATGGGGAGTACAACCTCGTAAATAACCTTGTACATTCTGCCAATTTTTGCAAGAGTCTTCCAATAAAACAAGTGCCAACCAAGTCATTTAAACTATTAGGTGGGTGAGAGAAGGGTCATTGACCCTAAGTTTAGGCTTCAAAGGAAGTGTTGACCATGCGAGGCACGACTTGAATCCTAGACACGTCATGATGGGTTCCAAAGTTAACCTCTTTTGTTAGAACCCTTCAACTTTGCCTGGCATGGCTCGTATTCAATGTTAAGGTTTTGACCATGCTAGGTGGTAAGCCATAGCTTAAATGTTAAGTAGGTATAAAAATATTACATGCCTTCAACCTATATTAATAGTGTTGTTTTCCTATATTAATGGTGTTTTACCATGATAAGCAACAATGTTTAAATACTTAAATACAATAAGCATGCTATGATAAGTATAGTGCTTGAATTTTTGTATAGGCCTAGTAAAAGGATACAAGTTTTATATTTGAAAAAAAAGCATATTAGGATTCTTTCCTAGAGTCATGTGGATTTACACATTGGCCCTAATAATGTTATTAAGTGCTTGAGTCTTGTAAATAGACTTGAAAACAATCTATGATTTCGAACCAATAAGGAAGACAAGAAAATTATTTTTTTTATAAAATGAAAGCATACAAATATGTGACAGTTAGTGACAAGTTTTTCTATTACCTTCTAATTGACTTGGAAAGAAACTGAAAACTATGCATTAATTATCAAACCAAGGTTTTTGAGAACTTGTGAGCCACCTGACAAAGTCTATGCCAGACACTCTACTTTTAATAGACTTTTTAAGGATCAAGGATCTTTGTTAAATGGTTTGGAGCTTGAATCAAAGGATTATTGACAATCTTGGCAGAAAACAATATTGAACCAGCTACTTCGACTATAGAGAGAATAAATTACTGTTGAACTTTAAGAAACCAATAATTGGCACACCCTATTAATCTAAAATAAATCAACCTCTACAATTTCTCTTACAGAAAGGAAGTCCAACAACTAAATTAACCCTTCAAGAAAGGAAACAAACCAACTATAATTATTTTGCATAAAGGAAAGGACTCTATGTCTAACTTTGCAAAAATAATTCAACAACTATTCTAACCAACAAGAAAGAAACCAGACCTAACTAATTTTGAAAGAAAGGAAAAGTGTACTGCTACTTCTTGGATCTGTAATACAACATTAAAAAACTATTTAACCATGTTTCTATATTCAACCACCAAATGTTATTATTCTCCAATCACCCATCCATATCATAAATAGTCCTCCTATATCACACAACCTAACATCATACAAGACAATTGTGGGAAAATAATCAATCAATCAAATTTATATTCTAAGAATTAATAGGAAAGCACACAATTAAGTTAATACCAAAACGAAACAAACTAATCACACCACTCTATTACAAATTTCATGAAAGAAAGAACTAAACTACAACAACACATGTCTTCTGAAGGGGGGCCTGCCTTTGGAGACAGGAGCTCAGCAAGCCACTCAATCACACAAAATTACTCGACACATCATGAATCAACAACAAATAGTTTTATAAAATTATTTAAGTCTAGAAACAAGAAGGTTCAATAGTTCTATGCAAAATATGGCTAATCCCCTCATCAGGAGAATCGAAGTCTTTATACATTTTACAAAACCTAGAAAGAAAGAAGAGTTCAAATTCCACGATCTGAAGTTACAACTAAATGCTAAACATGGTAAAATTCTAGCTCGATCCCCCTAGAATATTGTGAACCATATTTAGATTAATATCTTACAGAGATGAGATTGGGTCTAAAGATAGAGAAATCTATTAATCTAGTCACACAACAATTCAGAGGAGGTTAAGAGTTGTTTTAATACATTATAGATCGTTCTGAAAATTTTCCACGGTCGTTCTTTAGTTGGTTGCAGAACCAATTCACTTAGTTCCACAGCCCAACGAAATGATCAATGAAACCTTGTAGATCCTATCAGAACCATCTCATAACTTTCAAAGGTTTAGGAAGTAAGTCCATAGTCAACATTATGCTAGTCTGTAGCCTGAAAATATGGTCTCCACAGCTACTCCGTTGCAGGTTTTGTAGCTAATATGTAATATGTTTTGTATTTCTTCAAAGCACTTTATGTAGCTTCCAAAAAACTGTAACAGGCAACAAGCTTCATACACCAAACTCTTTTAAGTAGTCAAAAGCAACATAACCATATCCCTACTCATTAGTTAAGTAGAAAATATGCAAGGAACATGATCACTACATACCGATGTTAAACTTGACAAATTACCCTTTAGGAATGGTCAGTACATGTATCAAAAACATACAAAAGGTGACCAAAAAGAGTGCCAAAACTATGCCATATATGAATCCCTTTCATCTCCCCCAGCTAAAGGGTTTGCATTTCCCCATGTAAACAAGAGTAAGCTTCACTATTGGAGGCACTTGGGGGGCTATTCCTGCACTCCTCACTCCACTTATAAGCGGCATTAGAGGAAATTTGAGGTCTAAAATGGGTCTCCTAAGGAAAATAATAAAATAATTGTTAAAATAATGAAACAATAGTTAAATAATAAAATAATATTTATTAATTTTGGAGGAAGAAAGAAAAAAACTACTTTTTGTTTTCGTATTTTCAACATATCTCCCTGTGTTTTTACTCAAATTTCAAGCGGGAGCACTCGTTCGATTTGGAATTATATTCTGCATCTAAAAAGTACCAACACTACATAGTTTTAACGGACCACGTTGCCACAAAAATAAGAAATACCTGAAAAAACATGACTTCATCATCATTACATTTTCAGGTATTTCATGTTTTTCGGGTAGCAAGGTCCATAAAAAGTATGCATTGTGGGTAATTTTTGGATGGGGAATTTAATTCCACATCCAATGAGTTCTCTTGCTCGAAATTTGAATAAAAACACAGGGAGATATGTTGAAAATATGAACAAAAAAAGTAGTTTTTTTATGACAAATATCTCAAGTCAACCATTATGGTTGACTCATTTGATTGAAATTCTATTGGTTCTTGAATTCCAACTCATCAAGAAATTATGGTTGGCTCGTTTTCTTATGAGGCCCATTTTAGTCCCCAAATTTCCTCTAATGAGTATCCTTCTTCAATTGTTATGTAAAACCCTCTCTACTCAGCAACAATATGCCATAATTCACTATCCTCCTGATCAAAGAGAGGGATCCATAGTATAGGGAAATGAAATTTGAGGCCAATCCATTTGGCTTTATGCAACTGTAGGCAATTGTAACAAATCTCTACTCTGTCAAGGGATATCTCAAACAACAGATAGGTAAAGTATTCCTTCTTTTTTAGCTCAGGGTCCAAAGCCCCAATCCTTATCCTTAAACAAAGCAAGGCTTCCAATCTGTGAAGGGGAATCCATTCTTTACAATCATTAGTAGCTGCAGCCTGGGCTACCTCCAAGGAATTGACAAAGTCCTGGTTCTGCATAACCCTTCCTCTCTCTATGAACAATTTTCTAGGTGAAGGGGATCCTCTCACCCAGAGAATATCCTCCCACTCTATATATTTTGCATAATATGTAGCACTATTCCATCTCAGTTGATTCCTCATAAAGGACATAAAGGCCCTGAGTTGCACATATCCTACATGAGTTTTTGGATCACAATCATTATAATCGACCATGACCAGATTATGTATGTACAATTCAAATAGCAAATCCATTTCCTCTTCATTGCCCTTAGAAAAAGCATTAATGAACTGATATGGGGTTTCAATTTGGTCTCCATATCCTTCTACTACTGTGGTAATCCTCAAGGAGATCAACTATTCTTTTAAGAACACAAAATACAGGTTTGAGGGGGATCCTAAATTCTTCATGACATGTGCAAGATAGCTTAAGTAATGTTTTTCATACTTGAGCTTTTCAACCTCCATACTCAATTTTCTTGTAGCCATAGCATAATCGTGTTCCCTAAGTTATTTTGTCCCTATTTTCTACATGTTCCTTTCCCTTTGATTCATAGCATTCAGGGGTTTCTCCTCCAATTCCTTTGTTGTTTCTTTTAACTGGGCCACCATATTTTCTATTTTTTCAATTCTAACAAGATTGGAAGGCCTACCTTCATCAGTTTATGTACCCATTTCCTCTTGTTCTCTAGGTCATTCCTTTGGCTCCAGGATTCAATCATAAAACTAGAACTTACACCTCCTTAACATCCTGTAGGTGCTAGTTCTAATGAATTGATTTAGCAGGGAAGTTCTCTTGTTGATATCCACCTTGGGCATTGAGGACCAAAATTTTCAGAAACCACTCAACACTATCCAAACAATTTAGGATGCAAACCAAATATAGGGATGAGTACTCACTAATTTGTCTTTTAGGCCATTTAAGCAAAACACTTTCACTAATTGCTATGTTGGAGAGGACAAGAGTTAAATCCATAGTTGATGGACAAATATCACACACTTGAGGATTGGTTAGAATTTCCTTTGCATTAAGGATTCAATGCTAATGGGGGATAGTCAGATGGATATCTTTCATACAATCATAGAAAGTACCCATTAGAGGAACATAGTACTTGCTCAGTCATACAATCAAAGAAAGTACCCATTAGAGGGAGTATTGTTCAGTAGTTAACATTTGTCACTGTCAAAGATGATCATACGTATTTCAGGAAAAGAGTCTTGAGTCCTTCGTGAGTGAGTGCAAACATGGTTGAGTATTGACTTATCAGGAGGCATATGTTGTAGTGATTAAAAATGCAACCTATTAATTGTAGAAGGTTATGTTATGTTTGGGGGAGATGTTATTTATTGTAGAAGGTTATGTAATGTTATGGTGTAATTTTGATTTCATTAATCAATTATAGGTTATCAATTAATCAATTATGTTATGGCATAATGTTAATGTTAACATTAACATTAATTTGATAAGGCTATGTTATTTTTTATGGTGATATTATTTAATGTATAAGGTTACGCTATGTTATGGTGTAGTTCTGGTTTCATTAATGAATGTTTAATTATGATAGAATTATGTCACATTGGAACCTTCCCAAGGGTCATGTTAGACTGCAATGCTGGTTATATGTTACGTCAGATTGTAACATTGATGTTGATGTTTAGGAAACATTAACATTAATTTGATAAGTTTATTGTTAACATAAATATTAATGTTAATGTTAGCATTTAATAATAACATTAATGTTAATGTTAATACTAATATTAATGTCATGTTAGATTGCGACGTTCACATTGATGTTTATGAAATATTAATGTTAATATTAGCATTAACATTAACTTGATAAGGTTATGTTATGTTTGAGGTTGATGTTAATTATTGTATGAGGTTATAGAATGTTATTGTGTAATTATGAATGCTTTGTTATGGTAGAATTATGTGACATTGGAATCTTCTCTAGGGTCATGTTAGATAGCAATGATATTTATATGTTATGCCATATTGCGACGTTGACACTAATGTTTACGAAACAATATTTTGTATATCAATTTTAACAATAACATTAATTTTATAAGTTTATGTTATGCTATGGTTTAATTATGGATTAATTATGGTAAACGTATGCCACATTGGAACCTTCGCCCAGGTCATGTTAGATTGCAATGATAGTTATTTTTTAGATCAGATTACAACGTTCATGTTGTTGTTTATGAAACATTAATGATAATATTAATGTTAACATTAACATTAATTTGATAAGGTTATGTTATGTTTCAAGTTGATGTTAATTATTGTATAAGGTTATACAATGTTCTGGTGTAATTATGGTTTCATTAATGAATGGCTAATTATGGTTTGAGATTGCAACGATTGTTATATGTCATGCTCGATTGCGACATTCACATTTATGTTTATGAAATATAAATGTTAATATTAATGTCAACATTAACATTAATTTTATACGATTTTGTTATGCTTGAGGTTGATGTGAATTATTGTATAAGGTTAGGTAATGTTATCGTGTAATTATGGTTTCATTAATGAATCATTGATTATGGCTTAATTTTGGTTTAAATATGTGACATTGAAACCTTCCCAAATGTCAAGTTAAATTGCAATGGTCATAATATTTTATGTCAGATTGCAACGTTCACATTGATGTCTATGAAATATTTATGTTAATATTAATGTTAACGTTACTATTAATTTCATAAGGTGATGTAATGTTTGAGTTTGATGTAAATTATTGTATAAGGTTGTGTTCTGCTGAAATTCTAGGTTTAAATTTTGATTTGTGGTTTAATTGTGGTTTAAAAGTTATTATGTAATTATTGAATTATTTAAGGAATTATATTTAAATATTTAAATATCTAAGTACCACCCTATAAGGTCATATTATGTTTGAAGTTGATTTTAATTATGGTTCAAGGTTATGTTATGTTAAGCTATGTTATGGTTGCATTAATATAGTGACATTTATGCAAAAATAATGTATAAATATGGTTTCAATATAATGTGAAATTCAAAGAGTTACATAGTGTTAATTTTATAAGGTTATGTTAGCGGTTGATATTAATTTTATAAGGTTATGTTAGCGGTTGATAATATAGTTTGTAGAAGAAGATAGTTGCAACATCATTAACATTATAATGATAAGTGAAAACATGGATAGTTAAGGAAAGAGCGTGAGAAAAGAAAATAACATGGATAGTTATAACACTAACATGGGAAATGAAAAAAAATGGATTTTTTTTTTATAATATTAACATGAAAGATGAGACATCAATGTTAGAATATGTGAAACTATCATTATAAATTTGATCTCTCGTGGTAAAGAGATCTGAATGTAGCACATAGTGGGAGCTACTCATCTAGCTAGGCTAGGCGCCCTCCTTAGGTATAGCGCCTCTCATTCTTCCCTGGAGAAAGTTGCATTCACACTCAGACAAAGGGAAGAGAGGTGTTGCAGGAAATGGGTGCACAAGGGCATCGTGGAATGGATTGCACAGGCTATGTGGATCCTAGGCATAGATGGGGGTAGTGTGGAATGGAGTGTGTAGGTTGTAGGAGCTTGGGCGTAGATGGGGCAGCGTGGAATGGAGCATGAAGGTTGCAGGAGCTAGGGCACAGATGGGGTAGCGTGAGAGTGGAGCGTGAAGGTTTGCAGGAGTTAGGGCGCAGAAGGAAGCGTGAGAGTGGAGAAAAGGGAGTGCATGAAGGTTGGAGGATATAGGGCACAGATGGGGAAGTGTGAGAGTGGAGTGTGAAGGTATCAAGAGTTAGGGTGCAGAAGGAATCCTGAGAGTGGAGGAAAGGGAGTGCGTGAAGGTTGGGGTGAGTATGGGAAGAGTGCAGGCTGCGTGAATATGGAAGGAGTGAGCACAGTGTGCATATGGGAAATGGAGCAATGTGAAAGATGGGAGTGGAATGGAGCATGAAGGCTTCCTAGAGAGTGAGCGTGGAGAAGCGTGAATGCAGGTAATGAAGGTAGGCATGAATACTTCCTGGAGAGTGGGCACAAGCAGCTTGAAGAGTGTTGGGGATGAATAAATAAAGACAAGAAGTTGCTCAATTAAGCCCAGTTTGTATTAGATGGGAGGTTCCTTTTATAAGAAAAGGACCTTCTTATTTACATAATATGTTCTAATACCTTTTAACACACTTAACTATGCTTATTACATTATTCCCAATTTATACTATGGGTTGCAAAGAAGACTAGTTTCTCTGTGGCCCAATTCCTACCTGTTTAGATCTGGAAGCATCCCTGCTTCCATGAGAAGATGAGGAAACAGACTTTGCATCATCTGAGATGTCATCCACTTTGATTGAGATGGAGTTTGTCCTTCGCATTCCAAGAGGTAGGAGGTGTAAGCCCGGTGGCAAGTAGAACATGTCTTGGTGTCAAGGATAGTATCCTTGAACAAAGGAAGATGGAAGTCCGGAATATTGTCCATAGGATGTGTAATTGTGACTGGTTCATCTAAGAGTGGAGGCTTGAATAATTTTAGATGATTGACATTGATGACATTGTGGATGTCGAGCTGAGGAGGGAGGTCCAACCAATAGGCATTTTCCCCAATCTTTTCTAGAATTGTGTAGGGGACATATTGAAGTGGATGTAGTTTATGATGATGTCCTTTGAAGTGTTTCTTATCCAAATGTAACAAGACTTCATCTCCAGGTTGAAAGGAAATAACTGTCCTATGTTTGTCATGCCTTTGCTTTGCGCTTGATTGAGCTACTTCCAAACCTTCTGTGACCTGAGTGTGGCGATGTATGATTTGTTGAAGAAATATTTGAGCTGAGTATTGTTCTTTTTGTTGATGATCTTTACCCTGGGGTGAGGGGAAGCTCAACTGTATAAGCTAGTTGGAATCCTAAACATACTTTGAAAGGAGAAAAACCTGTAGCAGAATGCGTGGCCCTGTTGTAGCTATGTCGGAGAATATGTAAATAATTATCCCACTGTTTTCCACGTCCAAAATGAGTACGGAGAGCATGTACCAGCACGCGGTTGACTACCTCTGTTTGGTCGTCTGTTTGAGGGTGGAAGGCTGTGGAGAATTTAAGCTGACATCCAAGTAGCGCCCAGAGTGTCTTCCAAAAGGAACTCAGGAAGTGTGAGTCTCGATCTGAAATGATGTTGCTTGGTAGGCCAAAATGAGGCCACACATGTTGGAAATACAATTCTGTTGTTTGAGATGCTATAGTGGTCTTTGTGTAAGCCATGAAGAGGGAAATTTTGCTAAAACGACATACTACCACCCAAATGGCCTTGTGTTTTCGTTGGGTGGTGGGTAGTCCACTTAGGAAATCCATAGAAATTGATTCCCATGGCCTGGAAGGTAGTGTGAGTGGCATATATAAGCCATGCTTTCTATTTGATGGTTTCGATTCAGAACATAAGGTGTTGGCCCTTATTGATCTCTCTACTTGAGGTTGAAGAGACGGACAATAGAAATGGTGTTGGAGATGTTGAATGGTTTTAGTGGTACCAAAGTGGCCTCCACATGTAGATGCATGAGGTTCTTTAATGAGAAGCGGACGTTCATCAGACTGTGGGACACATAGAAAATTTAATTTGTAGAGCCACCCATCATGGATGGTGTAGTCCAAAAATGGAGTTTGATTGATGACTGTAGGGTCCTGTAATGCAACCCATGTTTCTTGAAATTCCGGGTCAGTAGCATACTTATCTTTCCATGTATCATAGGTAGCACAACGAACCTCTATTAGTTGGAGCACTGGAGTGGGTGGCCTACTGAGCAGATCAGACATCTTGTTAGAGGTTCCCTTCTTGTATCTAATAACCAGATGGAATTGTTGAATGTAGGCTGACCATTTAAGATGCCTTTGTTCCTGTTTCTTGGATTGTGAATTAATGAAAATCAATGGATGGTGGTCTATATGTAGAATAGTCTCCTTTCCCAATAGATATTGGTGCCATTTCTTGAGAGCTTGCACTAGGCTATAGAATTCCTTGTCATAGGTGCTATAGTTTCTCTTAGAATGTGAAAGACATTCTGAGTGGTAAGCAATAGGATGTCCTCCGTGTTTAAGCACGATGCCAATAACATATTGTGAGGCATATGACTCAATATCAAATGGTTGAGAGAGGTCTAGAAAATGCAATACTGGAGCTGAGCATAGAGCTTCCTTGAGACGAACAAAGTTGCAGGTGTCTTCTTCATTCCAAACAAAGGTGGAAGTGCTATTGGATAGCTGATGCAAAGGATGAGCAATCTAAGAGAAATGTAGAACTAAATTACGATAAAAATTTATGCCACCAAGGAAGATTTTTAAATCTCTAGCCGAAGAAGGTGTTGGCCACTATTTCAATGCTTTGATGCGGGAAGGATCAAGATGAATACCTTTTGAGTCAACCAAAAATCCCAGGTACGGAACTGAGCACTGGCCAAAATAATACTTCTTTTAATTAACCTGCAACTTGTGTTCTCTGAGTATTTCGAGAACTTGCCGAACATTCTGAAGATGTGTTTCCCATGACTTACTAAAGATCAGAATGTCATGTAAATATATAATCACAATGCGACCCAAGTGCTTCTTGAAAATATCATTAATGAGCCTCATGAAGGTGTCGGGTGCATTAGTCATGCCAAAAGGCATGACCTTCCACTCGAAGAGACCAAACTTGGTCTTGAATGTTGTCTTCCAAACATCAGCTGGGTTCATTCGAACCTGATGGTATCCTGCTATTAAATCCAACTTAGTGAACCATTTAGCACCTTGTAGGGTGTCCAGTAACTCCTCAATCCGGGGTAGGGGGTAGAGGTTCTTCACCGTGGCCTTGTTAAGGGCTCGATAATCAGTGACCAGGCGCATTTATGGGGTGTCTTTCTTGGGGATAATGAAGGCTGGGGAAGCACAAGGAGAAGAGGATGGTTGAATGTGTCTTGAGTTGATTAGTTCTGTCAACTACTTTTCAATTTCCTTCATTTCATGTGGGGCAAGGCAATATGTAGGTGCATTGGGTAAAGCAACACCTAGGATGAGGTTAATAGAATGGTCTATGTGGCGAGAGGGGGGGGGAGTCCAACAGGGGGCTGGAAAACATCAACAAATTCTTTTATGAGAGGAGACATGGATTTTGGGATGGGATGACTGGTGTTGTTTGGTTGAATGGGAAGAATAGACAAAGAGAGATGCACTGGTTGACATGGAAATGAGGGAGTTTTTCCTTTGTCGGCGTGGGTTTGGGTGGAGTTGCAGTAAGGATATAGGTGTGGCCATCCTTGGTAATTTTATAATGGCGATATTTGGCTGTATAAATAGCATTTCATTGGTCTTGGTAAAGGAGGACGAGAAGTAGGTCAGCACAATCTAATGGAGATACATTGCATAGTACGGAGTCTCTAAATTGTCCGAGGGAAATTGTTACCAAGAAGCAATGAGAAACCAATAGATGAGGACCATCCTTTTGGATCCATCCTAGATGACATGGTTTCAGATGAGGAGTAGTGGGTAGGTGGAGGTGCTGCACTAGCTCTTGCGAAACCAAATTTTTCTAGCTGGCGTTATCCATGATGAACAAGGCCAAAGATTTTTTGATTTGGCAGTTATGACTAAAGAGGGGTAAGGTAGACAAGTTGGAATATTCATATGTCATTAAGATCAATGAGGGATCTAATTCAATAGGATTCTCAAGAGAAACCTCGGCAATGTCCTCTGCAGGTTGGGATGAATAGTTTCTGTAAAGAGAGTTTTGTTGGTTGAGAGATTTTAACACTCGACAAGCTGAATTGTTGTGGGAATTAGTCTTGTGGAAGGAACACCACTGTGTATTGGAATTTTGATTGGTAGGATGAGTGGAGGGAAGGAGAGATGCAGTATTGGGTATGGGATTGTGTTAAGTAGAGGGATTCTGGTTGGGATGAGATTGAAGAGTATGGCCCCGAGGAGATACCTTTATTTCGACTGCTAATGCTCTTTGAAAATATTTAGCCAGTGTAGAATTTTCAAATAACTCAACTTCTCTACGGAACTGAACCAATACAACAGAATTAAATTTAAGGATTAATACCTCTTATGGGTCTGGAATGTGGAGTTGAAGTCGAAGCTTGGAGAAGTATTCGATATAGTCTTTTACTCCGTGTGTAGGTAGTTGGCAGAGTTGGTGCCAGCAGATCCATAAGGATTGAAGATACCTAGGTGGGTAAAACGATCTCTCTGTTCTTCGCACATGTGAGCCCAAGTGTTGATCGGTTGAGAAGAAGAAGACTCTGCTGAAGCTCCAATGTATATTACCAAGGTGGTCTTTTCTTGCTCTGTGTCCCACCACGTTTGAGCATGTCCTTCCAATTGTAATGTTGCAATATGAATCTTTCTCTCTTTGGTAAGGCATGTGAAAGTCCTGAAATAGGTGGAAAGACTGCGGATCCATGACTCCACAGCTTCTCCGTTGGTTTGTCTTAGGGAGCTGGAATCGAGTATCTAACTGAAATGGGTCTAGGTGGGTCTGTAGTTGCATTCTCATTAACTCAATGAGATAAAATGTGAGGTCCTAGATTGGATTAGAGGCATTAGAATCATAATCGGTGGCCAATGGATCTCTTCTAGGAGGCATCTTGTAGAGTAAGTTGAAAAAAAAGGCGCAATGCACTGGGGGTTGAAGGCTTAAGGAACAATGGCTTTACTAGAGGGAGAGATCTATGAGCATGAAGATATGTGAATCTCCTCTCTATGGTGGAGATCTGTGGGCTCCTATGGAAAGAAGAAATGTGAATCCACCATCAATCGTAGAAAACCCTGAGAAGGGTGTGAGATCTACTTGCAAATAATAAAACTCAAAAAAAAAAAAATAAGACTTTTGAAAACATTACTGCAGCTGGCTCTTATGTTGTTTCTTCTTCAAATCTAGGAGCTCTGATACAAATTGATCTCCCGTGGTAAAGAGATCTGAATGCAGCACACGGCAGGAGCTGCTCATCCAGCCAGACTAGGCGCCCTCCTTAGGTATAGCGCCTCTCATTCTTCACTGGGGCAAGTTGCATTCACACTCAGACAAACGGAAGAGAGGTGTTGCAGGAAATGGGAGTATAAGGGCATCGTGGAATGGAATGCACAGGCTGTGTGGAGCCTAGGAGAAGATGGGGGCACCGTGAAATGGAGTGTGTAGGTTGCATGAGCTTGGGCGCAGATAGGGCAGCGCGGAATAGAGCATGAAGGTTGCAGGAGCTAGGGAACAGATGGGGTAGCGTGAGAGTGGAGCCTGAAGGTTTGCAAGAGTTAGGGAGCAGAAGGCATCGTGAGAGTGGATGCAAGGGAGTGCGTGAAGTTTGGAGGAGCTAGGGCGTAGATGGCGCAGCGTGAAGGTTGCAGGAGTTAGGGCTCATAAGGAAACGTGAGAGTGGAGGAAAGGGAGTTTGCAAAGGTTGGGGTCAGTATAGGAAGAGTGTAGGCTGCGTGAATATGGAAGGAGTGAGCACATCGTGCAGATGGGAAATGGAGCAGCATGAAAGATGGGAGTGGAATGGAGCATGAAGGATGCATAGAGAGTGAGCATGGAGCAACATGAATGTAGGTAATGAAGGTAGGCATTAAGACTTCTTGGACAGTGGGCACATGAAGCTTAAAGAGTGTTGGGGATGAATAAATAAAGACAAGAAGTTGTTCAAATAAGCCCAGTTTGAATTAGACGGGAGGTTCCTTTTATAAGAAAAGGACATGCTTTACATAATATGTTCTAATACATTTTAACACACTTAACTATACTTATTACATTATTCCCAATTTCTACTATGGGTTGCAAAGAAGACTAGCTTCTTTGTGGCCCAAAATTGTTACAATGATAGATCTTTTAAGCGTTGCTCCTCTTTCCTTCTAATTGCAACATATGCACTATTCTTCATTTTTGTATAACGTTTAAAACTAAAAGGTGGCGATATTCGTAAGCCATCCATTGATTTCACACGCAAAATGGCTATGAATGTCAATACTTGTTGCTCAGTTTTGCCAATATCAATTGTTTCCCTTTCTCATGTTAATCCTTATGATTTATGTACAGTGACTGCCCATGCCATATTTAGAGGAATTTGCTTACGATTTCCTCTAACAATAGGAGATATTGGTATAAGGTTTGGATTACATAAGTCCCAAGGAAGACCAATGTACCTCTCAAAAAGAACTGTAACGTACAATGGAATTTGAGGAGGTTTTGAACCAGCGACATATAAAGTATTATTAACATAACCAAGTGCACCATTCACTAAACCAGCTTCAACCCACAAGTTGCAGGTTAGAATGACACGTTGTCGAGGCCACAGAAGAACTTCAGCTTCCAAATGTTCATCATCACCAAAGGGATTTTTAGAACATTAGAACATTTGATATGTTCAGAAACACATCATGTGATTAGAGAATTTAAAATTTTTAGCATGCACCTATTATGTAGCATGACCAAATCATTTGTTGGAAAAAGATGGATCCCTAAATCTGTGATACCCCCAAGATATTATTATTTTTATTTTTGATTTAATATTTTTGAAAATATTTCGAAACAATTATTTTTGTAAGAGTCATTTAAAAACTAAAAAATACTCACAAGAGGTGTGAGTGTGAGTGATACTTTGCACAACAATTATTATCTTTATTATTAATAAAAAGAAAAAAGACACTTGTAGAATTCACTTCAATGAGGGGACACTACCATGAGACAAAGAACAAGTGTAAAGCAAGCAAGAGATATTTTACGAATCGAATCCAATCTAAAAGCTCAACTACCAAACAAGATCCTAAATCATAGAGATTGAAGGATTCATTGAGATTTGACTGAGATGGCACAAGACCTCGGAAAAAAACTATAAATTGATGCACTAAGATAGCACAAGACATTGTGTGGTGCATGGAGAAATTATTTCCATGAGGGCATGTTGTTGAGTATTTATGTTTGATTGTAATGTTGTGCATGGTGGTGATCCAGCTCGGGGGTGGAGTTGAACTAGTGGTTGTGCTACTCTCTTTTATGGTTCGAAGGAATTGATTCTCCAAGTAATCTTTCCCCATTGATTCAAGTAAGTGTATACTGTTATTGAGATTTATAGTTTTAGTGGTGGAAAATTGATTGGTATGCTTGTTTCTCATTTCAAAGTTAAATAGGATTTGGCCACTGCGGCATTACTCTCGTGTGAAAGTATTACAAGTAAATACTTGTTATCGTTTTTCCCTCTTTTATATGAGCGATAATTTCATAGTAGATTTATAGTTCTCTACTGCTATAGTAATAGTTGAATCTGGTTAAAATGTCAAAGAGGAGCGTTATCGAGCATGAACTCCATGTCGATTACCTTATCTCTCCATGACCCTGATATGTAGTTCTTAGTCAGTAGATACCCTGGCGAATAACCACCGGTTAGAAAGATAGAATGAGTATTATTAATTTCGTTGTCAGGAATAATGAATGCTCAGTTATAAAAACCGAGATTTCATACAGTGAAAGATAAAGCCCCTTATGAAGTATATAAATACCCGATGGTAATATTTAATTTAAAAGTGAGCAAATCACTACTTATGGTACAATTGATTAAATTAATGGTTTGACTTGTTGTACTTAAAAAGGGGAATCGAATGGAACTTTGAATCTAAGTCATTGTTCAAGATTTTAAGGAATACAAGTAATTATATAATTGGGAAGGTTTTCAATTACATATTTACTTTTAAATAAATGTAAATGCATACTTGTTATGTTATGATTTAAGAACACCATATTGTAAAATGAATGCCAATACGACTAGAGTTATGGAAGTATATGATGTTAAAGGACATAAATCATTTGTATATACTATATTCATTCAAGAATGTGAATTCATGACTTATAATATTGGGAAACCTGATTATAAATATACACCGATTTTATTATATAGATATAAGTCATATAAAAGTCATGGTTTTATTTAATTTAGAAATAATAGAGTTAATACTTATATGAAAGTATGAAGGCGTCAATGTGAATAGGAAATCACAATATCATGATGTACATTTAATTCGATTGCTATTTATATATATATATGATGAAATAGATTAGGAAATGGTTGAACATGTATATATACATAGATGCTTTTGAAATATATTTTAGATGTGTCCTTGTATTATATATTAGGATTATAATATATTAGGATTATAGTTGGTATATCTATTACTTGTAATTTATAATATAGTTAAAATAATACATTATGACATATATTGATGAAAGAAAGAAGTCTTTTACATAGACATTAAGGTACATTATAATTTTATAAAGTTACATCATTGAGGAAACGATAAATGAGTTTGTTAGTCATGTAAGTTTATTCAAAATAATATACTCTATATAGATAATTGGGTTATGCACGACATTTAGTACAAATGAAATGAAATAAATCCTAAGAATGGTAGTCTTCATTAAAGTTTTTAAATTTAAAAAAAAAATGGTATTTTGGGTTTGTTACAAAACCAAATAATCTCCTTTCCATAGGATGCAAACACATGTGAGTTTGTTCCATAAGAAGATTCCAATCATAAAAAATTGGGTTAGCATTTCTGATGTTTGTCAAGAGTTGTTAGAAAGCAGATTTTTTGCATCATTACTTTGTTGGCGAAATATTGAATCCAAAGTGACAACAATGTTGAAAGTTTTCCATAAAAAATTTCCAGTTGTGTTCCCTGCATATATAGGATTATCCATCACAAGAGGTAATTGACCAAGGTCTCCAGCAAGAATGATGGATCTACCACCAAAAGGAATTGTTTTGTTATCTGTAAATGCTTCTCGTAATCGAGAATCAATATGAATGAACAACCTTGGTCCTATAAATCTCATTTCATCAATCAAAACATATTTAATATGTTGCATTTACCCTTGAAATATTGCTAGATATTGGCCCTGAAGAGGTTGCATATTTTTAATTGGTATTTTCAAAGTTGGATGTATTGTTTGTGCACGTATATTAAAAATAGTTATACGAGTTGGAGCAAGTAACAACAATGGACTCTCTTGATTAGAAAATGAAGAAGAAAGAGAATATGAAATACAATGAATACGATAAGACTTCCCTGTCCCAGTAGTTCCTTGAATAATCATTTTTAGAGGTTCCTGACTTTCATATTGAACTAAATAATAAAGAAGATGGAGATGGAAATGTGTTTTGAAAATTTTTAATAATCTCACCCCTTGAACAAGAAGTACTTATAAATGTTGTAGCCCCATCTTCAAGGCCATTTGAATCCATGGTTTGCTCCCAATTGAAGTTCAAATCAAACTCCATTCGTCCAAATGTGTGAAGATAATTAACATAAACATGATTAAGAGGAATTAAATGAGACAAATGTTTCCATTCATATAAATCCACATCCACATTATGTGATTCATCATGGAAATGTTGGCATTCTTCAACATTATCAATAGAAAAAGGTCGATGATCAACATGCCATGGCCGATATTGAAAATCCCTCCAAATTTCAATAATTATTTCACTTGAAACACTTATATATGTTGCAATATTGTGAAAGGGTTTGTATAAAAGTAATCTAGTAAAGAAAAAACTCTCAAATTGTAATGTCCCCATTCAAATAAGTGCATAGTAAGACAATCCCATCAATCCTACTAGTTTCCTAGGTTGGATGGGCACATGTGGGATGGTAATAAGGAAACTAATAAATGATATTTAGACATTAGAAGGGTTCAAGAATTTAATAAATATGATGAATAAATAAATTCAAGAGAAATTCTAGGTGGCAAGTGGTTTTGGAGACATATGGAGGTGGTGGGACCCACACTAGCTTGATTTTTCAATGACACATGGCAGCTCTCTCTTGCCAATTCGAATTCATGGGAAGGTGAACACTCTTGGGTGAGTTGGTAAGTCATAACACATGGCATTGAGCATATTAGGTCGAAATGGGAAGGAATAGTAACCTCCATGGGAGAGGAAGAGTCAAATTGGAGACTAGTGGACACATGGGCTAGATTCCCTAGTTTTATGACAACAATAATGAAGCATCTATGACATTTTATGACAAAATTCAGACCTGACTTATTACACCTGACCATTATGACATGTCATCCCCAAAAATAGGCTCAAGAAGGCGCTCATGGAGTTGGAGGAATCTAAAGAGACTCAAATTCGAATTTGGGAGAAGATGGAAGGTTGGAACTAGGAGACAAGTGGCAAATGAGGAATATTTTCTAAATGGAAAATTATTGAATCTATTGAGAGGATTTCGACCCCTTGAAGGCTAATGTTGGTTATAAAATGTAGAAATCAAGTATGAGAATGGCTTTTGATGATTTGAGAAAAATTGCATTTGTGAAGAGAGAGCTAGTGGATGACTAGTTTCTTGCCTTAGCCAATTTCGAGGGTGAAAGATTCCCATCCAAGTTGGTGTTTGGAGAGGCCACTCAGGTCTTTCATGGTGCTTTAATGGAGTTTGTATTTGCAGGTAGCAGCTACAGGAAGTTTCATGGTTTGGTTTAGTGCAGCACTTTCTCTCCACCGTTTCCAGTTTTGAAGGCATATTCGTGCTCCTTGAGGGAGGGAGTTTTTGGTGAGATATTGTACTCTTTGGGGGAGCTTCTAATGCCCCATTTCTTTTGTAATATGAATTAAATACTCTTTTCTTCATCTCCAAAAAGTTTCAGGTCGAAATTCCAAGTAGAAATGTATAAATCTCATTTTTAATGGAAGAACAATGCCATTTCCCCACTACCTTGTTGTGAGCCAATGTATTGATGATGATTTCGAATGTATGGATGATTCTATGATATATTTGTGATAAATATATTTCCATGGATGTCTTATACAAGTGTCATGTACTGTACTTGAGCATTTGAAGCATTTTTACTCAGTTTAGTTGTATTGGGAGGTGAAATAGTGCCATTTCCCCAAGGGTCAAATTGGGGGTTTTTGCTGTTGAATGTGAGAGAGTTAGAACAGTATTAAAAATAAATTAATGGTGCATATGAGACCTTAATCACATACTTAACAAATTATATACCTCTGTTCATAAATTTGTGGGAGTTTGGAGGAATTTGGAAGGCCATTTGCAGTGTTACCCGAGGGGGATTTGATGCACAAATTACTAGTCAAAATTACATATATTGATCAGAATACAAATCAAGTTTGCAGAAGTATTTGGAGGGCCATAAAACATCCCTGAACCTTATATTCAAGTCTAAATACCATTCATACACTCCTACAGAAGATTTGGGAGCATTTGGGTTGATTTGGAGGTCAAAACAGTAAAACTAGTCAAAGGTCGAAATTGGGAAAAAAAGTGAAAAATTGGGCATTTTAATAAAATTTGAAAAAGGGATATTACAAGTGGTATCAGAGCATGGTATTGGCACCTGATGGTATTAACAATAATCCAAACAAATAAAACACCACCCTTTGAATCAGTAGTTGAAGAAGTTTTGGTTGAAGAAGAGATAGTAGCAGAACAAGAGTTCTTTTCTAAAACAATGGGTAGAGAGGAGGAGGAAAAATTAAGACATAAGGAGGAATTTATTGAAGCCTTAAAACCATGTTTTGAAGGACTTACCATGGTTATGCTAGATATGAATAAACAAATGATGAAAGGTTTCGAATTGTTGGGTAGCCAACTTTTAGGCAAAGGGATGATAGGAGATAATAGTGGTTCACACTCAGGGGAAAAGATGAAAGGGAATGAGCATATTTTCTCAAGTACAGGACCTCATAATAGACCTGATGAATTTAAAAGCACACAAAGGCATACTGCACCTAAATTTCTCACACCCAAAGAAGAACCCAATCTTGAATTGGATTACAAGAAACTAGTAAATGATTGGAATGATTTGAATGAAGAGTGTAAAAGAGGTGTACCACTCAGTGACTACATTGATGCTATGCAAAAGATTAAAATGAAGGGAGACAATAGGAGTCCATTCCAAAACAAAGAATTGAATAGTGCTATTGGAAAAATGTCACTTCCTACTTTTGATGGTTCTTCTCAAAATTCTGCTAACACTTGGGTGCAAAAATTGGATGTATATTTTCAGCTGAATCCTATGTTGGAAGAGGATGCATTAAAAATGGCCATTTTGCATTTGGAAGGAGATGCCAATGAATGGTGGTTTCATGGGCTGAAAACCTTGGGTCATAATCAGGTTAAAACATATGGAGAATTTGTTGACAGGGTACTAGAAAGATTTGAACAAAAAGATCCAGAATTGCCTTTCAAAGAACTAGCTCAATTGAAGCAAACTGGGTCCCCTACCGAATATATGTTGGACTTTCAAAAATTATCAGTCAAGGTGGCTAATGTATCTATGGGAAGATTAGTATTGTTGTTCACTGAAGGTTTGGCTGAACCCTTAAGAGGTTTGGTCAAAGCCCACAAGCCAACTACATTAAAAGATGCAATGAGCTTGACTAGGGATCTCCAAAATGTGCTTCCTAGAACGAGATTTCCTCCTAAGCCTAGCTATAAATTTGAAAAGAAACCTTGGAAAAGGGATGGATATGATAAGAAACCTTGGCAAAGAGAGTCATTTGAGAGGAATAAAAAAGAGGGACTAAACAGGGATGAACTTAGAAAAAAGAAACTATGCTTCACATGCTTCCAACCATGGACACTGGGGCACAAATGTACCAAAGGAAAGGCTCAATACATAGAAGTATTTTCTGATAATGAGGGGTATGATGGGGGCATGGATGAAGATGGACATATTTTAGATCAAGAAGAGGCATATGAGACAGCAGTAGAAGAGGAAAGACAAGAAGAAAATCAGCCTTCACCGGACAAAGCAAGAATGGCAGTGCTTTCAGCAATACCTCGCTATCATACTATCCGATGCAAAGGTGTGGTACAAGGACAAAGAACTTCAGTTTTGGTAGATGGAGGAGCCACTCATAACTTCATTGATGCAGAGATGGTAGAGAAAAGAAAGATACCTATTGAACCATTTGATGGCTTCACAGTTGTCATTCCCGGTCACAACACAATGCAATGCAAAACATGGGTTCCAAAGCTGTAAGTCACCGTAGGTAACTATACTTTTGTTGATAGTTTTTATGTGGTTGATGTTGCTGATACTAATGTGGTTTTGGGAGTGCAATGGTTGTATTCAATAGGAGAGCATACAGTAAATTATCAAATTCCCGAAATGAAATTCCAAGATTCAAAAGGAGTACAAAGAGTTGTGAGAGGACAACACACTTATCCAAATCAAGTAGTGACTTGCAATAGCATGAGATCTATATTGAGGCATGGGGATATAGAATGGGCTGCTGAATGTCATATTACATCTCCCAAGCCAACTATAAATATTTTCAAACACCCAAAGGAGATAGAGAGACTTTTGCAAAAATATGAAAAGGTTTTTAGAGACCTTCCACATGGTAGGCCACCAGATAGGGAGGTTGAGCACAGTATTGTTTTGGAGGAGGGTACTTCACCCATTCAAATACCACCTTATAGACATCCTAAAAGGTTTAGAGATGAGATTGAAAAATCTATCCAAGAACTCCTAGAGTTGGGGCTCATTAGACCAAGCTCTAGCCCTTATGCTTCTTCAGTAGTGCTAGTGAAGAAAAAAAATGGAACATTGAGAATGTGCATAGATTTCAGAGCCTTGAACAAAAAGACTATCAAGAATAGGTATCCTATTCCTAGGATTGATGAGCTCATGGATGAGCTACATGGGGCCAAATACTTCTCAAAAATTGACCTTAGATCAGGGTATCACCAAATTCGAATGAAAGATGAAGATGTGCAAAAGACCGCTTTTCGATGTCATTTTGGCCACTTTGAATTTCTTGTCATGCTTTTTGGGTTAACTAATGCTCTAGCCACCTTTCAAGCATGTATGAATAGGATATTTTGCAAGCAACTAAGAAGGTTTGTTTTGGTTTTATTTGATGATATTCTCATTTACAGTAAAACATGGGAAGAGCATTTGCAATAGTTAGAGATTGTGTTGAAAATCTTGCAAGAAAAGTCCTTATTTGCTAAATTATCAAAATGTGAGTTTGGGATGAAAGAACTACTGTATCTTGGGCACATTATTGGGCAAGAAGGAGTGAAGGTACACATGGAAAAAATCAGGGCTATCTTGGAATGGCCATCACCAAAAAATATTACCGAATTGAGAGGCTTTATTGGCATATGCACCTACTACAGAAAATTTGTGAAAGGGTTCTCCAAGTTGACTTCTCCACTCACTGATTTGACTAAGAAGGATGCTTTCAAGTGGGATGAAGAGGCTGAAAAAACATTCCAAAAAATGAAAGAGGTAATGAGTAGTTGTCCCATACTTGCACTTCCTGATTTTACTAAACCTTTTGTTGTGGAATGTGATGCTTCAGGTGGAGGAATAGGGGCTGTCCTAAAGCAAGGCCAACACCCCATAGCCTTTGAGAGCAGAAAGTTGCAGCCTCATGAAAAACTTTACTCCATCTATGATAAAGAAATGTTGGCCATTATGCATGCATTGGCCAAATTAAGACAATACTTGGTGGGTAGCAAGTTTGTGGTGAAAACTGACCATAATAGTCTAAGACACTTTCTCACCCAAAAGGATCTAAATGAAAGGCAACAAAAGTGGGTAAGCAAGATTCAAGCTTATGATTTTGATATTGAATATGTCAAAGGAAAGAATAATATAGTAGCAGATGCTTTGTCAAGAAGGCCTTCCTTTTCTCTCATGGATATTGCTAAGGATTGGAAAAACATGCTACTAGTTGAATATGCCAAAGACAAATTTGCTTGTGATGTGTTGGATGGAATCAAAGGGGATGATAATTATAGGATTTTGAATGGGCTGATATATTATAAGGGAAGAATTTATTTAGTTCATAACTCCAAGCTCAAGTACCGAATTTTGCAAGAAGCACATGATTCCCCACTAGCGGGCCATCCGGGGATCTTCAAAACTTATAGACAGTTGAGGCAAAGATTTTTTTGGAAGGGGCTGAAGGAAGATGTTCAGAAGTATGTGTATGAATGTAAAGCATGTCAACAAAACAAATCAGAACTTACATGTCCAGCCGGCCTATTACAACCATTTCCCATTCCGGAGCAAAAATGGGACAGTATTTCCATGGATTTCATCACCGGATTGCCTAAATCCTTAGGTAAGGATTGCATCTATGTGGTAGTTGATAGGTTGAAAAAATTTGCTCATTTATTTACTGTTACATCATCTTTTAGTGCTGCACAAGTGGCTGATATTTTTTTCAAAGAAATCTTCAGATTGCATGGGCTCCCCAAGAGCATTGTCAGTGATAGAGATAGTAGATTCATGGGTGCTTTTTGGCAAGAACTTTTTAGATTGGTAGGCACTCAATTGACTCCAAGTACCAGCTATCATCCACAAACTGATGGAAAAACAGAGAGGGTAAACCAATGGTTGGAAGGATACCTAAGAAACTATGTGGGAGGGCAGCAAAAAGCATGGGCAAAATGGCTACACTTGGGTGAGTTTTGCTACAACACCACTTATCATATGTCAATAGGAATGTCTCCTTTCAAATCATTATATGGTTATGATGCACTTACATTTGCTGACATTATATTTGGTGATAGTAGAGCCCCAAAGGCTAAAGATTGGGTGGAAGAGAGCCAAGAAATTTTAAAGCTCTTGAAAGACAATTTGCAGGTTGCTCAAAATCAACAAAAACAATATGCTGATAGACATAGAGAAGAGAGAACCTTTTAAGTCAATGATTTAGTATATTTAAGGTTGCATCCCTATAAACAAACATCTCTCAAAAAGAATGGAGCAGAAAAATTAAAACCAAGGTACTATGGGCCATACAAGGTAGTGCGGAAGGTTGGAGAAGTAGCATATGAACTAGAACTTCCGGAAGGGAGTAAAATACACAATGTATTTCATGTTTCTTGTCTTAAGAAAGCTCTTGGTCAGAAAATCATCACTTCAGAAATACTTCCTCCTTTGGATGATGAAGGTCAGCTCACACTTGTTCCGGAAAAGATTTTGAAGACACGGGAAAGAAGGTTGAGGAGTAGAATCATCAAAGAATATTTAGTGCAATGGAAGGACTTACCAAATGAAGATGCCACATGGGAAGAGGAGAAGATTTTGCAGCATCCAAATTTGAAATTGCTTGAGGACAAGCAATCTTGGGTGGGGAGGACTGTAATGTCTCCATTCAAATAAGTGCATAGTAAGACAATCCCATCAATCCTACTAGTTTCCTAGGTTGGATGGGCACATGTGGGATGGTAATAAGGAAACTAATAAATGATATTTAGACATTAGAAGGGTTTAAGAATTTAATAAATATGATGAATAAATAAATTCAAGAGAAATTCTAGGTGGCAAGTGGTTTTGGAGACATATGGAGGTGGTGGGACCCACACTAGCTTGATTTTTCAATGACACATGGCAGCTCTCTCTTGCCAATTCGAATTCATGGGAAGGTGAACACTCTTGGGTGAGTTGGTAAGTCATAACACATGGAATTGAGCATATTAGGTCGAAATGGGAAGGAATAGTAACCTCCATGGGAGAGGAAGAGTCAAATTGGAGACTAGTGGACACATGGGCTAGATTCCCTAGTTTTATGACAACAATAATGAAGCATCTATAACAATTTATGACAAAATTCAGACCTGACTTCTTACACCTGACCATTATGACATGTCATCCCCAAAAATAGGCTTAAGAAGGCGCTCATGGAGTTGGAGGAATCTAAAGAGACTCAAATTCGAATTTGGGAGAAGATGGAAGGTTGGAACTAGGAGACAAGTGGCAAATGAGGAATATTTTCTAAATGGAAAATTATTGAATATATTGAGAGGATTTCGACCCCTTGAAGGCTAATGTTGGTTATAAAATGTAGAAATCAAGTATGAGAATGGCTTTTGATGATTTGAGAAAAATTGCATTTGTGAAGAGAGAGCTAGTGGATGACTAGTTTCTTGCCTTAGCCAATTTCGAGGGTGAAAGATTCCCATCTAAGTTGGTGTTTGGAGAGGCCACTCAGGTCTTTCATGGTGCTTTAATGGAGTTTGTATTTGCAGGTATCAGCTACAGGAAGTTTCATTGTTTGGTTTAGTGCAGCACTTTCTCTCCACCGTTTCCAATTTTCAAGGCATATTCGTGCTCCTTGAGGGAGGGCGTTTTTGGTGAGATATTGTACTCTTTGGGGGAGATTCTAATGCCCCATTTCTTTTGTAATATGAATTAAATACTCTGTTCTTCATCTCCAAAAAGTTTCAGGTCGAAATTCCAAGTAGAAATGTATAAATTTCATTTTTAATGGAAGAACAATGCCATTTCCCCACTACCTTGTTGTGAGCCAATGTATTGATGATGATTTCGAATGTATGGATGATTATATGATATATTTGTGATAAATATATTGCCATGGATGTCTTCTACAAGTTTCATGTACTTTACTTGAGCATTTGAAGCATTTTTACTCAGTTTAGTTGTATTGGGAGGTGAAATAGTGCCATTTCCCCAAGGGTCAAATTGGGGGTTTTTGCTGTTGAATGTGAGAGAGTTAGAACAGTATTAAAAATCAATTAATGGTGCATATGAGACCTTAATCACATACTTAACACATTATATACCTCTTTTCATAAATTTGTGGGAGTTTGGAGGCATTTGGAAGGCCATTTGCAGTGTTACCCGAGGGGGATTTGATGCACAAATTACTAGTCAAAATTACATATATTGATTAGAATACAAATCAAGTTGGCAGCAGTATTTGGAGGGCCATAAAAAATCCCTGAACCTTATATTCAAGTCTAAATACCATTCATACACTCCTACAGAAGATTTGGGAGCATTTGGGTTGATTTGGAGGTCAAAACAGTAAAACTAGTCAAAGGTCGAAATTGGGAAAAAAAGTGAAAAATTGGGCATTTTAATAAAATTTGAAAAAGGGATATTACAAAAATTCATTAGAATCCTCTTTTGGAATGGAAAGATAGTGTAGCTAGACTCGAACAATTGCAAGGAGATCTCTATGTTTCCATGGCTCTTTCTTATGATTAAGACCATAGCTCCATGACCTTGCAGTATCTATCATAGTCAAATTGTCGAGAAAAATTGGTCGATATATATATATATATATATAATAGGTTGATGATGTAAATTCATGGGAATCAGTAGATAGCTTACAGAGAACATTTTTTCCTACATTAAAAAAAATGAATTTATGACTGCAAACAACAAGTGGGAGCTTTAACAACATATGGCATGTTTCTTGTGCTCCAATATACCATATATATATATATATATATGAATAAAACCGGTTGATGATGCAAATTCATGGGGATCAGTAGATAGCTTACGGAGAACATTTTTTCCTACATTAAAAAAAATGAATCTAGTGACTGCAAACAACAAGTGGGAGCTTTAACAACATATGGCATGTGTCTTGTGCTCCAATATACCGATCAACTATTGTTTCTGCAAGAAACCTTTTATATGCAGACAAGGATGGATCATTTGAATCACCTGCATTTGATATTATTGTCAGCATATCCTGATAGCTTTCGAACCTAGGAAACAATATGAATTTGAATTAGGATAATGTGATATGATGTTTTTAAAAAATATATTATCGGAATCCAAACATTCATGAAAATATACGTGAAAAATAAGTGAACCAATACTACTACCTATCTCCGTGTTCATTCTAAAAGCTATGTATACATATTAACACCACTACATCCTATGTCCTGTGGATTTTAAAAATGGCGTGAATAGTTAACCAAGATATATGTTTCTATTGACCCTTTTTCTACTTTTACAACATACTGTGCAATGTAGTTGAGGAATGTATGTCAAGAAAGAACTGGTTGACAATCAACATTAGCATGCCACATTGCTAGAAGAGAAACATTATGAACATTTACCCTATCATCAATACGTGAAGGATCATATTTCTTCTGTCCTTTATCATTTATGAATAGTATGGAATCGTTATGAAGCTCACATGGAGCATTGTAATGACATGTGAGAATAGAGCCCTTCTTTCGCAAGCAAGAATCCTGTAACATCCCTCTTTTACCCCAAAACTTTTGTAATCAAAGATGTAACTATGTACTTGTTTCTAGTGCAAAGCTTAAGGCCAAGGCCCCACTAGCAAACCATGTATGCTTTGTTATTCAGTTTTTAAGTTGTTATTGTTGCTTATAGGCTTAGGAGGCTGAAGGTTTAGATGCAACTAAACAAAGGGGCAATGAATCCATTAGGGGAGAGAGAGGTCAAACTTGTAATATCCCGAATTTTGTTGATTATGTTTATGTTATATATTGGGCGTAAGCTCCGATGCATATGATTTATTTTGATGATATATATATATATACTGGGAATAATCCCCAATGCACATGTTTTACTTTGGTTATATATGTTGGGCATAAGCCCAGATGCACATGACTTACCTTGATTTTAGATATACATGTTTGGGCATGGACCCACAGATTCATATTATTGTTATCTACTGGGCATAAAGCCCCGATGTACTTGATTGATGTTTATTATGTGATTGGGCACAAACCCTAATATACTGAGATGATCTTGTTATATACTGTGCATAGTTCTGGTATACATGACTGACTTTTATGATGCGTTGAGCATAGGCTCCGGAGCACATGGATGACCTATGTGTTGGGCATAATCCCCGATGTACATAGAGTAATTTTATTATGTGCTGGGTGTATGCCCCGATGTACATAGTGTGTTGGGAATAAGCCCTAGAGAACTCCAAATTGATGTTGAGCATAAGATCTGGAGCATCGTATATTTGGCCATTGTATCCCTAGTTGTATCTTACAAATACATCCTAGCACTAGTGTTGAGCAAAGAGCTCTGGAATTACACTAGTGTAACGCCCATTGAAGAGTGTTGAGGATAAGCTTCGAATAGCACCCAGGGTTACTTTAATTAAAAGGTGTTGAGTTGAGGAAGGCTCTGAATAGAACCACCAGTCATCATACTTATTTAATGTGACTAATTGAATCACTACTCATCTCATCAAGGACTGAAGAAACTGCCACGAAATACGAGGTAATCCAACATGCAAAAGGGACCTAGAGCTACCTAACCTAGTCGACCATCCAAACCTACCAAGGCCTTGTCAAAAGAATGTCCACCTTATTTAATAAAGCATCATAAATATAATGATATTTAACTACTTAAATAAATCAACATGATTATTTATAAAGAGTCTCACTTATGTACAAGTGGATGCATAAAATATATGTAATAGATATTCTTTATATTTAAAGATATTATATATAAAGAAAGTTATGAGAATAATAAAAGAACACATAGTCATATAAAGTAAAATAACTATATCCACTTAAATGGATTATACAGAAGTATGATCATTCATATAAATTAAATAAACAAAATATAACGTTTCTTTAATAAATTAAAAAAAAAGGAACAAGTTAAAAGTCCTAGATAAATTAAAGTTATAATTAAATAAATTTTTTAAATTATATATATTATAATTCAAATTAAAAATCAAATCGAAGTTAATATTAAAAATATTAATATTACTCAACTGCTATTTCCAAAGTTCACCTATAAATACAAGGACAATTTCCAAAGAGAAGATCATCTATCTCATTATCATTCTTTTCTGGTAACAAGAGAGAAATTGTCCCATAAATATGGAAGAGTAATTATTTCAGGATTGAATTGCAATGAGTTGTCTGCCCTAGGTTCTCTAGTTTCCTCTTGCATGTTGGAGCCATCTCGAGGGGATCCAATCAGAATCAGGAACGGTTCCGGGTCATGGTTGGGAGGAACGTGGTAGTTCCAAATTTATTCGGTTATCATCCTACAAGTCAGCTAAGCATATTATTTCCATTAACCCGTGTTTGAGGTGTGCAGGATTTTACCAGAAGAAGGTCAGGCTGCAAAGTTCGGGTATGAATTGTTTTTATATTTCAAATTTATTATAGGTTGAAAATTTAAGATTTAATTATAATTACTGTAATTTTCTTTCCCTTGGAAAATCTGGTTATCCTTATGCATCAGGAGCAAGGGCTACTGCATTGGCTCCCCAAGTCAAACTTTATTTAATTCTAAACATTTAAAATTTAATCTATGCGTGAGTATTGCCTAGGATGTCAAACCCTCTTCATTTATCTTAGTCTTATGATCTAGCAGAGCTAGCAGCGCTATCTTGTGCTAGATCCCAGACCCTACAAACTACTTAGTAAATTATTCCAACCTTTAATCAAGAACTCATTATGATTGCCCAAACCCTAGTTAATTCATAAAAGCATATTTATGCACCCATAAAAAAATCTAATCTACAACAGAATCATCTCATATCAAAGATCGATTCTCTTTGGATTCCTAGCCCTAGAATACTAGGTTACATTTTTAAATAAAATCAAAACCTTCACACAGAACCAAACCATTTATTTAAATAACAAACTAAATTTCTGCAGAGGACTTGTAGAGTTTTTCCAACCTAAATAAATCAATGCAAAATAACCATTAATAAGTCGAATCATGCCAACCATAGAACCACATATAATCCCCTGTCTAAAAGCACAACCATAGAATCGAAACCACTGACTCATAATTTATTTAGGGCGCACTTCAGAATTTAAACATTGACTTTCCACATAAAGTTTGAACCTAGGATCGAGTCCTCTAAACAAACAACCCAGTTAAACGCTTAAATAATTAACCATGCTACAATGTGGATCGTTATCCAGTTTTGCACAAACATTAACCAATGAAAACAAAAAATCAGAAGGCGAATTAAGGGCTCTCCCGTGACTATTACATATAAATATTTTCAAATTATTAATTAACTCTAGATTTTACCTACATAAGCATTTCCTTCTCACAAAAATGCAGAGTTTACAACTTATACAGAAACATGATCTTCTAGCTAGAAGCACATAAACCACAAATTACACAGAGGCTTCGCTCTCCGAGTGGAAACACATAAATTATGAAATACACTAAGGCATTTCTCTCAGGCTTAACACACCCACAATTTATAAATAAAAACAGATTATAGACAAGAGCTTCACGCTTAGTATCAAAACGATACAGCCCTCTACAAAAACCCAAAAATTAACTTAGACTTCCCTAAATCGTTTACTAAACCCTAGGGCTTGCCAAACTAAATAGAGATGCATAAGATGAATTCAATACTACCTGGAAGCTACACTGTTTATCCATTTATTTTCGAGTATATAATTTAAGGCATCATCACTAAATTGAAGACCTGAAACTTGTAAAGATTCCAGTCTTAAAAACTAAAATTTACACAGGATCAACGCACTCTACAGAAGCTTGAGAAAATTTATAAAACATTTCTATGAATCAGACAGAGGAAAAATTAAAACGAAACATATTATTTCATAAATAAGAAATTACAAACCACCGAAGCCACAATGAAATTATACATAAGACAGGAGCCACTGGGCATCCTCTGTTCCAGAAACGCCTATACAGGCTTCAACTTAAAACTAAACTGTAACTTATACCCATCACTGAGACAAATTCCTTACAACAAGTCTTTCCACGAAATTACCAAACTGAACATTACAATAGAGTTCCAAAACCACGAATGGTAAACCATTCACAAAAATCCATAGTATAAAACCCCTCAGGCAAGCAACCAGGACAAGGATCGAGTCGCAGTGAAGGTGAGTAAGGTCATGATGGACCAGGCTTACTAGGTATTTTTGCATCCTACAACCCTCTACACCAAACACCCTTCCTCGTTGAGCTCGAATCTTCCAGAACTGAACACCTTATCAGAAAACTAGTGGAGGTGTTAGTCACAACACAAATGAAAGAATGGTATCTAAAACTTGCCAATAATTAGTGGAAACAGATTTACCTTAATTTGTTGGCCACGCCATCCTGTCACTTAATATGAAATCAGGCCTGAGCAACTTTGATGGTCAATGCTAGCTTCATGTCCATATTTCGAAACCAGAGAGCCCTACTCTCCTTCCACCAAACCAACAAATCAGAAACTAGAACACAACCAACTAGTCGCTAGGGTTCACCCTACTCTAGCTGGGCATCACGATTTTCCATGGCTAGCTCATGGGAAAGAATTTATTACCACCTACCTCCACTTTAATTGAAATTCTTACCCACTCTCCATAGTAGAGAGTGACAGTCCTTAACATAGCTCGACTTTAATCACCATAGCTTGAAGTGAACTAGTGCTAACTTTTTATCCAAACAAACTTTCATATGGTTGCAAAAATTTAAGAGTTAGGTTTAAAATCATTCATTTAAGCACCTACAAAACAAAGGTAGGAATAAACTTTAGCACATTTCTAAGTAAGCCAGGCCATCGCCACCTAGCTCAAACCCTTCAAGCTTCTAGGGTTTACAAAGCTACATTTAAAAGAAGAATTTTCTTTACACTTAAAATTAAACCATTTGAGTTTAGGTACACACACAGCTAGCCATTGAACAAAACACAATTATAAACATTGGCTCTTATGGAGCGTTAATATCACCACCAAAATATTGCTTATGAAGAAATAAATGAATCCATTCACATCAACTAAATCAAAACAGAGTATCATAAACAAAAGTACAGACGTTACATATGTTGAGTTCAGAATTGGCCCCTTCTAAACATCCTTGATCACCTTTCCTTCCCCTGTCCTATTTCATTTATCATGATAATCATACTTGTTATCCTCACTTTATTCCCCCAAACTGCCAAGGTATGACTGATCATTGCTTTATCTTATTAATGCTTATGATTGTGATAATTAAGGCTGTATATCTCTCAATTGTGCTAATATGTTTTGATTTATGAAGGTAGTTTGAGATAAGTGGATTGTAGGAAGGTGGGGCTGAACAAGGTCTTGAAAGGAAGGGTGTTCGCTGCTTAAAAAGGATCCTCGAGGCTTGGATCATCGATTAAAGCACATGGTTCCAATGTAACATCCTAGGTGGAGCTGTGACAGGGCAGCTGTAACAGAATGCGCTATAATTGGAGATCTTTAGTATGTCGATGCCCGAGCTTAGCTGTGATCTGGAAAGATCGCTACTCCTAGGCCAATGAACAGCTTTCTCACATTTTTATGTCTCTACTTTGCCACGTATTGTAACAGCTAGTGTTATTTAGGGCGCCTGAAGATCAGAGATCTTCAAGGCTGCCCATTAATAGGATCGGATGTTACAATCTGTATGTATAAATATGGGGCGCCGCCTCGACCCAGGGGGTTGAACAATAGATAATTAATTCGTTGTATTAGCAGCAAAAGCAACTGTGTAATCCTTCTTCTGTTAATATAAGGATTTACCTCTGAGTTAAAGGAACTTGCGTTGTTCAGCCAGCGTCTCTGTGTGAAGGCTGGGCCCATCTTCCACAGAGATTGCTGAGTTAAATTAGGACTCTTTAATTGATTGTTGTTTGATGTTTTGTTTATGATATTTGTCTTGTACGCAGCAGTAGTAATTTTGGTGTGGATTTTCAGTATGATTAAGATTATGTTTCCTTGAAATTGGCAAGTAATATAGAGTGACAGTCGACTGAATAGAAACTTTATGCAATTCGTGTGACAATCATACACAGCCTTGTTCATCTCGCAGTTAAGTTGTGATCCCATGAGCCTCTGCAATTTATCTTTCCTGTTATGACTGTTGATTTTCATCCTTGTAATTCAATCTCTTAGAGCAACTGAACTCAATCTTTTGCAATTGAATTTCTAGATTAATATTCAGTTTCTGCTTATGGTTTTCAAGAGTGATTAGATTGAAGAAGTGAGTTACTTGTTCTAGGATGTGAATAGGATTTATTTGTATCTGCAATTGTCTTTAAATCTTATTTTATTTCTTGTTGATGCATGGTAGAAAGGAATTGAAATTACAGTAATTAGATAGCAACTGGGATTACACAGCTCTTTGGGATGAACATAGTTGTTAGAGGATAACAATATTCAATTATAGTGATTTGGTGTTTAAGCATAGATTGTGCATTTATCCTTTGAAATAAAAAGACTTTCTCGGGTTGACAATAAATCTCGTATGCTCTATATGTTGGTAATATCTATCTGCATATAGGGTGCTCGACAACATACACATTATAAGTGTTAGGTCTCATATTTATTTCCAGTGTTGAAGTTAATTTAATAAATATTTGATCCGAGTGACAATGTTAGCCATACAGATTTTTTAAAATTTTTATAGTTTTTAGGGACATTACAAGTGGTATCAGATCCCAATTACAACACTAAGAGACCTTTTGGGATCACTGCAAAACATCCGCTGCAGAACTTCAAAAATATAAGTTATGATCTTTTTACAAAACTAACAGAATTTTATTTCTTCTAATTGACTAAAATTTTTAGGTACAAACACAATCTGAATTATTAATGTAGAAGAGAACAACATTAGACATGGGAATCTGAATTCTCCATCCCGACAAGAAGAACTCATGGTGGAGTTGAATTCGGACTTAATGAAGTCAATACAGAGTTTGCAAGCAAAATTACAAAGTTTCAGAGATGACAACATGAATGAAAGACGAGAACAGCAAGCAATCAATGAAGCTCTACTCCAGATCTTAATAGGGGTAAACCCCCATAGACATTCCACCTATTCAGCAAATAGATCCAAAGAAAACTACTGTAAAAAAAAAGGTTCCAACAGTCCTAAACAGGAGGGACATAAAGAAAATGCACCTGATTTCATGGAAGATGACTGTAAATGCTCTTCCAATGACGATGGTTTACCCTCCCCTTGCAAGAAAAGGAGGAAAAATGATGACAGTTTGCAGGGAGAGTTCTAGAAAATTAAAGCCCCAACATATGAAGGAGAAATGAATACTGGGGAGAAAGATGAAGAGTGGTCGTTATGAATGAATAAGTATTTTAGAGTGCACAATTATTCTAGTGAGATGAAAGCATGGCTAGCCATTTACAACTTAAATGGAAAGGAAACCCGATGGTGGAGAGACCTAAAACATACAAAGAGACATGAAGTAAAAGATATCAAAGGGAGCACTTTCACCAAGTTTTTCCAAGACAAGTACATGTAGGAATGATTCTTTGACAAAAATATCAAAGAATTCCATGAACTAAGAATGGACTCCCTAACTATGGAAGCCTTCATCAACATATTTCTAGATCTTTTACATTGTGTACCATACATAAAAGATGAGAAGGTCAAGATACAACAATTCTTGGGATGTTTCCTCCCAATTTTTGAGAGAAAATTGAGTTCGACATGCCTAAGACTCTAGACGTAACCTTGCACAAATCTAGACTTTGCTATGAGCATGGACAACCGAGAAATGATAACATAAACAAAAGTCAAGACCGGTTCAGTTCCTTTTCTGACAACCAAGGCAAGGGTTTAGGCCACCACCATACCGAAAACAAAACAATAGTTTCCCGCCCAGCATAAATTTCAACCGACCTGGTGCATGGCCAAATGTGCCCACACCACATACCAGCATACTAGTTTTTAACAAAGGAGCAAAAGCTCCCCTGCCACCCATTACTTGATGGAAATTCCAAGGGCACCACTATTTTAGGGATTGTCCCAACAAGACAGACGGGGTTTTATACCACATACAAGAAAAACCAAGGGTAGGGGACATGGCAAGGACACCAAGAATTTATGCAGCACTTGATGGCCGATAAGCAGACCACCAAGCCACTATGGTCGAGATTGAAGGTAAAGTTTCAAACACAGTTATTTCAGCTTTGATCTACCCCGGTGCATGCCAAAGCTATGTTTTCCCAAAAATAGTTGACACTTGTAAGCTAAGCCGAGAGAAACACAACAAACCATGGCTAGTACAACTAGCCACTGGTACCAAACGGAAAGTTTCTGAACTAGTTAAATTTTGTGATATAGATTTGAATGGATTTCCAACTAAGGTAGATTTATATATCTTACCACTAGGATCGTATGACGTACTGATCGACATGGACTGGTTGGAACAACACCATGCAATGCTCGACTGTTTGAACAAGTCAATATTATGCATGGATAGCCAAGGGAATCAAAAGAAGATCCAAGGCATACCTAAGAATGTTTCCATCATACAAATATCTAACTTACAGGCGAAGAAGTGCATAAGAAAGGGTTGTAAACTCTTTGCAGTTAACATTCAAACCGTAGAAGCCGATAGGGAACAAAAGATCGAGGAATTCCCAGTTCTGGTAGAATTCAAAGATGTATTTCCCGAGGAAATACTAGGGCTACCGCCCAAACGAGACCTAGACTTCTCTATAGAACTAACACTCGGGTCAGTACCAGTTTCTAAAGTCCCTTACCACATGAACACACCATATTTGGTGCAGCTCAAGCTACAGTTACAATAGTTAATCAAAAAAGGATACATTCGACTGAGTGTGTCTCCTTGGGGAGCACTGATACTCTTTGTCAAGAAGAAAAATGGGACAATGCGGATGTGCATTGATTACCGTCAACTCAACAAATTGACCATCAAGAATCGATACCCACTCCCTAGGATTGATGAATTGTTTGATCAAGTCGGAGGAGCGAAGATATTTTCAAAGATCGACCTACGATCCAGATATCATCAAGTAAGGATCTGTGACGAAGACATCAGTAAGACCACCTTTCGAACCTGATACGGACATTACGAGTTTGCGGTAATGCCTTTCGGATTGACAAATGCACCCGCAAATTTTATGTGCATGATGAACAACATCTTTAGTTAATACCTAGACAAGTTCGTACTACTATTGATTGACGACATACTAATTTACTCCAAAAATAAGGAAGAACATGAAGAAAATTTTTGCATCGTGTTATGAGTGTTACGAAAACACCAACTTTATGCTAATTTTAGCAAGTGTGACTACTACAAACCACATATATAGTACCTGGGTCACATCATTTCAGAGAAGGGGATAGTGGTCCACCCAGAAAAGATTAAATCCATTAAGGAATGGCCTACGCCTACTTGCGTAACTGACATAAGATCATTCTTAGGATTAGTAGGATACTAGCGGAAGTTCATTGAGAACTTCTCATGGATTGCTTGTCCTATGACTGCCTTGCAGAAAAAGGAAAACAAATTCCTTAAGATGACCAAGCGTGAAGAAAGCTTCTAGAAACTAAAACAACTTTTGACTAGCACACCCATTTTACGGATTGCCAATTCTGATGGGGACTTCATTGTTTGCACATATGCAAGCAAAGAAGGAATCAGTGGAGTCCTTATGTAGAATGACTTCGCCATCTGCTACGAGTCAAGAAAGTTAAAGGAACACGAACAGAACCACCCCACGCATGATCTTAAACTAGCCTCCATCATCCACGCCTTAAATATGTGGAGACATTACCTTATGGGGAATAAGTTCCTATTGAAGACGGACAATATGAGTTTGAAGTACTTATTTGACCAACCTAACCTAAATGCTAGGCATGCCAAGTGGTTAGCTTTCCTTAGTGAGTACCACTTCGAATTAAAACACATAAAAGGAAAGGGTCGATGCTTTAAGTCGACGATCTCATATGTTATATGAGGAAACAGTAAGTCAGACCGACTCGGACTTGCACAAAAGGATTATAGCAGCATGTAGGAATGACCGATTCTATGTCGAGATCCTTAGAAATATTTAAGAGGATAGGTTATTCTAACAAAAAAAGGAATATAGGATCAACGATTCAGGATTGTTATGGTCGAAGGAGAGACTTTATGTCCCAGATAGAGGAGACATTAGACCTAACATTCTAACAGAGTTTCATCAAAAACCCTAATCAAGACATCCGAGATATCAAAAGATGATATTGGCGGTAAAGAAACACTTTTTCTGGCCTAAGTTGAAAGCCGACATAGCGTTATTCATCGCTAAGTGCAAAGAGTGCCAACTGGTCAAGGCGAAACACCAACACCCTTCAAGGTTAATATAATCGCTACCCATCCTAGAGTGGAAGTGGGAGGTCATCAGTATGGACTTCATTACTGGATTACCAAAGAGCAAGAAACATAATGAATCCATATTTGTAGTAGTCGACAAGTTATCTAAAGCAACGCACTTCATACCTGTAAAATCGACGTACAAAGTTGTCCACATTGCGGATATCTTCCTAAAGGAGATCTTTCGATTGCATTGGATACCCAAAGAAATCATTTTGGATAGAGACACAAAGTTCACCACTAACTTCTGGAGATCCTTGTTCTCCATATTGGAGACACAGTTAAACTTCAGTGCGGCTTACCACCTGTAGACGGGCGAATAGACAGAACGGGTAAACTAGATCTTAGAGGATATGCTTAGGATGTATGTTATGAACAATCCCACAAAATGGGAGGATTATTTACACCTCGTAGAGTTTTCATACAACAATGGGTACCATACCTCTACCAAGATGAGTCCCTTCGAGGTACTTTATTGTAGAAAGTGTAGGACATCGGTGACATGGGATAGCCCGATAGACAGACTCATGCTAGGTCCAGATTTACTAAAAGACTTGGAACAACTAGTCACCAAAGTACAAGAAAACTTAAAAGAGGCATAAGACCGCTAGAAGAGTTATGCGGATAAGCAAAGGAAAGAAAAAGATTACCAAGTTGACAAACATGTCTTCTTAAAAGTGAAGGCAAAGAGGAGCTCTTTGATTTTGGGGTGTTGTGGAAAGTTGGCCCCCAAATTTGGTGGACCCTTTGAGATCCTGGCCAAGAAAGGGCCAGTAGCATACGAGTTAGCTTTACCCGCTCATGTAAAAGTTCATAATGTTTTTCATGCATCTCTATTAAATAAATATGTCTATTATACTAAGCATGTGATTGATTGGTCCTTATTACAGGTAGAACCCAAGGGGGAATTTATGCTAAAGCCCCTCCACATACTAGACAAGAGGGAGGTGCAGCTTAGGAGATGAACTATCGTCCAATTGAAAGTGCAGTGGAGGCACTTCGGGCCAGATGAGGCTACTTGGGAAAATGCAACCACCATGAAGGAGGCTTACCCCACCTTATTTCATGACTTCATTTCTAATCCCTAGAACACCAGGACAGTGTTGTTCTAAGCGGGGAGGGTTGCAATATCCCGAATTTTGTTGATTATGTTTATGTTATATATTGGGCGTAAGCCCCGATGCATATTATTTATTTTGATGATATATATATACTGGGCGTAAGCCCCAATGTACATGTTTTACTTTGGTTATATATGTTTGGCATAAGCCCCGATGCACATGACTTACCTTGATTTTAGATATACATGTTTGGGCATGGACCCTAACAGATTCAGATTATTTTTATGTACTGGGCATAAAGCACCGATGTACTTGATTGATGTTTATTATGTGGTTGGGTACAAACCCTGATATACTGAAATGATCTTGTTATATATTGTGCAGAGTTCGGGTATACATGACTGACTTTTATGATGAGTTGAGCATAGGCTATGGAGCACATGGATGATCTATGTGCTGGGCATAAGCCCCGATGTACATAGAGGACTTTTATTATGTGCTGGGTGTAAGCCCCAATGTACATAGAGTGTTGGGCATAATCCCTTGAGCACTCCAAATTGATGTTGAGCATAAGCTATGAAGCATCAGATCTTTGGCCATTGTATCCCTAGGTGTATCTTAAAAATACATTCTAGCACTAGTGTTGAGCGAAGAGCTTTGGAATTGCGCTAGCGTAATGCCCGTTGAAGAGTGTTGAGAATAAGCTCTGAATAACACTCGGGGTTACTTTAATTAAAAACGTGTTGAGTTGAAGAAGGCTCTGAATAGCACCACCAGTCATCATACTTATTTAATGTGACTAATTGAATCACTACTCATATCATCAAGGACTGAGGAAACTACCACGAAATACGAGGTTTCCAACATGCAAAAGGGACCTAGGGCTACCTAACCTAGTTGACCATCCAAACCTACCAAGGCCTTGTCAAAAGAATGGACCTTATTTAAGAAAGTATCGGAGATATAATTCTATTTAACTACTTAAATAAATCAACATGATTATTTATAAAGAGTCTCACTTATGTACAAGTGGATGAATAAAATATATGTATAAGATATTATTTATATGTAAAGATATTATATATAAAGAAAGTTATGAGAATAATAAAATAATACATAGTCATATAAAGTAAAATAACTATATCCACTTAAATGGATTATACATAAGTATGCTCATTCATATAAATTAAATAAAGAAAATATAAAGTTCCTTTAATAGATTAAAAAAAGGAACAAGTTAAAAGTCTTAGATAAATTAAAGTTATAATTAAATAATTTTTTTAAATTATATATATTATAATTCAAATTAAGAATCAAATTGAAGTTAATATTAAAAATATTAATATTACTCAACTGCCATTTCCAAAGTTCACCTATAAATACAAGGACAATTTCCAAAGAGAGGATCATCTATCTTATTATCATTCTTTTATGGTAACAAGAGAGAAATTGTCCCATAAATCTGGAAGAGTAATTATTTCAGGATTGAATTGCAATGAGTTGTCTGCCCTAGGTTCTCTAGTTTCCTCTTGCATGTTGGAGCCAGCTTGGGGGGATCCAATCAGAACCAGGAACAGTTCCAGTTCATGGTTGGGAGGAACATGGTAGTTCCAAATTTATTCGGTTATCATCCTACAGGTCAGCTAAGCATATTATTTCCATTAATAAGTGTTTGAGGTGTACAGGATTTTACTAGAAGAAGGTCATGCTACAAAGTTCAAGTATGAATTGTTTTTTATATTTCAAATTTATTATAGGCTGAAAATTTAAGATTTAAATTCTAATTACTGTAATTTTCTTTCCCTTGGAAAATCTGGTTATCCTTATGCATCAGGAGCAAGGGCTGCTGCATTGGCTCCCTAGGTCAAACTTTATTTATTTATAAACATTTAAAATTTAATCTATGCATGACTATTACCTAGAATGTCAAACCCTCTTCATTTATCTTAGTCTTACGATCTAGCAACGCTAGCTTGTGCTAGATCCTAGACACTCCAAAATACTTAGTAAATTATTCCAACCTTTAATCAAGAACTCCTTATGATTGCCCAAACCTTGGTTAATTCATAAGTATATATTTGCACCCATAAAAAAATCGAATCTACAGCAGAATCATCTCATATCAGAGATCCATTCTCTTTGGCTTCCCAGCCCTAGAATCCTAGCTTACATTTTTAAATAAAATCAAAACCTTCACACAGAACCAAACCATTTATTTAAATAGCAAATTAAATTTTTGATAGAGGTCTCGTGGATTTTTTCCAACCTAAATAAATCAACGCAACATAACCATTACTAAGTTGAATCATGCCAACCATAGAACCACATATAATCCCATGTCTAAAAGCACAACCATAGAATCAAAACCACAGATTCATAATTTATTTAGGGCACACTTTAGAATTTAAACATTGAATTTCCAAATAAAGTTTGAACCCAAGATCGAGTCCTCTAAACAAACAACCTAATTAAATGCTTAAATAATTGACCATGCTACAGCGTGGATCGTTATCCAGTTTTGCACAAACATTAACCAATGAAAACAAAAAACTAGAAGGCGAATTAACAAGCTAGGGACCTGCCCTGACTATTACATATAAACATTTTCAAATTATTAATTAACTCTAGCTTTTACCTACGGAATCATTTCCTTCTCACAAAAATGCAGAGTTTACAACTTATACAAAAACATTATCTTCTCCCTAGAAGCACATAAACCACAAATTACATAGAGGATTCACTCTCCAAGTGGAAACACATAAATTATGAAATACACTGAGGCATTGCTCTCAGGCTTAACACACCCACAATTTATAAATAAAAACAAATTACAGATAGGAGCTTCACGCTTAGGATCAGAACGATATGACCCTCTACAAAAGCTCAGAAATTAGCTTAGACTTCCCCAACACGTTTACTAAAACCTATGGCTTGCCAAACTAAAAAGAGATGCATAAGCTGAAGTCAATACTACCTGACAGCTACAAGGTTTATCCATTTATTTACCAGTATATAATTTAAGGAATCATCACTAAATCGAAGACCCTAAACTTGTAAACATTCCAGTCTTAAAGACTAAAATTTACACAGTATCAACGCACTCTACAAAAGCTTGAGAAAATTTATAAAACATTTCTATGAATCAGACAGAGGCCAAATTAAAACGAAACATATTATTTCATAAATAAGAAATTACAAACCACCGAAGCCACAGTGAAATTATACATAAGCCAGGAGCCAGTGGGCATCCTCTGTTCCAGAAACGCCTATACAGGCTTCAACTTAAAAATAAACTATAACTTATACTCATCATTGATTCAAATTCCTTACAACAAGTCTGTCCATGAAATTACCAAACTAAACATCACAATAGAGTTCCAAAACCATGAATGCTAAACCATTCACAAAAATCCATAGTAGACAACCCCTTAGACAAGCAACCAAGACAAGGGTCGAGTCACAGTGAAGGTGAGTAAGGTCACGATGGACCAGGATTACCAGGTATTTTCACATCCTACAACCCTCTTCTTCCAACACCCTTCCTCGCTAAGATCGAATCTTCCATAACCAAACACCTTGTCAAAAAACCAGTGGAGGTGTTAGCCACATCACAAACGAAAGAATGGTATCGAAAACTTTCCTAGAGAACTAGGGGAAACAAAGTTACCTAAATTTTTTGGCCACGCCATCTTGTCACTTAAGATGAAAGCAGGCCTGAGCAACGCTCATGGACAACGCTGGACTCATGCCCATATTTCGAAACCAGAGAGCCCTACTCTCCTTCCACCAAAGCAGCAAATGCGAAACTACAACACAACCAACTATTTGCTAAGGTTTACCCTACTCCTGCTGGGCATCACGATTTTCCATGGCCAACTCATGGGAAAACATTTATTACCACCTACCTCCACTTCAATTGAAATTCTTACGGTCCACTCTCCATAGTAGAGAGTGACAGTCCTTAACATAGCTTGACTTTAATCACCACAGCATGAAGTGAACTAGGTGTTAACTTTTCATCCAAACAAACTTTCATATGGTTGCAAAACTTTAAGAGTTAGGTTTAATATCATTCATTCAAGCAACTACAAAACAAAGGTAGGAATAAACTTTAGCACATTGATAAGTAAGCTAGGCCATCGCCACCTAGCTCAAACCCTTCAAGCTTCTAGGATTTACAAAGATACATTTAAAAGAAGAATTTTCTTTACACTTAAAAATAAACCATTTGAGTTTAGGTACACACACAACTAGCCATTGAACAAAACATAATGATAAACATTGGCTCTAATGGAGCATTAAGATCACTACCAAAATATTGCTTCTGAAGAAATAAATGAATCCATTCACATCAACTAAATCAAAACAGAGTATCATAAACAAAATTACAGACGTTACATACACATTATAAGTGTTAGATCTCATATGTATTTCCACTACTGAAGTTAATTTAATAAATATTTGATCCGATTGACGATGTTAGCCATACAGAAAAAATTTAAATTTTACAGTTTTTAGGGACATGACAAAACTGACTAGGAAACCATGAGAATCTAGGATTTTCATAATGAGAGGATTGTCAACCTGGTTATTTGGATTTTTGGAATAAAAACAATTTATGTTCATTTAAACTAGCCTTGAACCCTATAGGTTTCAAACTAAGTTAAATTAAACATTAAGGAAAATAGTAGTGGCGAGGGATTAGCTAGTTTGTATGATTATATTATGCACTTATTAGCCTAAAACTAGCTATTAGTATGACCACTAGTCTAAGCGAGATAAATTGACAAAGTCAAAATATATTACAAGAAGCATTGATACATTAAGTATATGTGAGACTAATAATTGTAAAGAGATATTCCTAGGATTTGTATGCAAAGATTAATACTTATATATATATATATATATAGGATTTCTAGAGATGTAATTAAGAATAAATATTAAAAGAACTATTTACTAAAGAAATGTTAATATTAACATATATCTAAAATTACAAAATCAAATGATAAATGATATATAATTATGTAGGATTGACCTCTTTAATGGGGAATATCTTTGGAGATTTTTCTTTAAGTGTTTGTTCCCTTGATTGGAAAAAGGTTCCTCATAGCTGCCACTTTGTTGTCCATTCTCCTGTATTTATTGAAGTTGATCTCCAAGTGGCAGGGGAATCTATCTAGAGCTGGGTGGACTTCCTAAGATATGCATTTTAAGGTGACTACTTATATAGGCATGGTCATGACCGAGAGAGGGGGGCATGCAACTCTTCCACAGTGGGAAACCTATTGTTTAGAATAGATTTTTATTGTGGTGCTGAACAAATTTTGGGGGAAAGGATATTTCTACAGATGCATTACTTGATAAAATGATTGCTCAGATAAGTGTTATGCTCCCTCTGTTTATGTCATTGATGGATTAATATTTGTGTACACTTAACAATTTTATAGAGTTACGCTTACAATTTTTAATAAGTTGATTTAATAGGCTATCCCATCTCTGCACAAGTCATTTACAGATTTTTTCTTGAAACCTCTGCATCTAATTGTTGAAATAAGTCTTTAGAGCCTCTGCATTATTTTCACATATGTCACTGGTTTCCTAACTGAGTTGTGGGAATCGTTCTTAGTGAGATTGCTCAGCTAAATAAATAAATAAATAAATATATATATATATATATATTCAAAAAGCTGCATTGTTATTCGATTTTAGTGGGATTGCTCAGCTGAATATATATATATATATTCAAACACTACACTCTTATTCGATCTCAGCTAAACCTTTATTTTATGACCTTTGCAAATTTGTGAAATCTGTAGAAGATGTTGGATTAGAGCTTGTGGTTGGTACGTTTCTCATTTACAATAAATTATCACTACCTTGAGAGACATGGTATCTGCAATTGTGACTTGATAGGATCACTACAATAGCAAGAGAAAGAGAGTGGGGATGCTCACCTGATTTCTATGATTGTTGAAACAGTATGAGAATAGAAGGCGCAACCCTTTTTTGTTCTTGGCATGAGTTCCACGAGCATCTTTTCCAAAGAATGTCATGCGATTTTCTTTGCTTGTTGTTGTCTATGCGTGAATAAATGAGGGTGCCTCAATAGAGGGGGGCATTTTTTCACGTTTCCTGTTACTCTCTAGTTATTTGATTGATCTTAGTGATAGGGGCATTTTTTCCACTGCATGCTATTTCTTTATTTGTTTGATTAATCTCAGAAAGGGGGTGTTTTTTCCCACTACCTATTACTCTGTATGTATTTGATTGATCTTATTACTCTATATGTATTTAGCTGATCTTAGTGATGGGGGTGTTTTTCCCACTACCCGCTATTGTTTTTTTTTTTTTTTAAAATCTCGGAGAGGCGGGTATTTTTCCATTGCTCACTACCCTTTATTTATTTTATAGATTTTAGAGATGGGGCATTTTTCCCACTACTGACTATTCTTTATGCCTTTGAGTGATCTCAGTGATGGGGGAGGTTTTCCCATTGCTGACTATTCTTGATATCTTTGAGTGATCTCAGTGATGGGGGCATTTTTTCCCATTGATTGCAACTCTTTATTTTGGTTTGGTTGATCACAAAGATGGAGATGTTTGCCCATTTCCTAATGGTACTTACTTATTTGTTGATCTCGAAAATGAAGGTGTATTTTCCATTTACTTTGCTAATTGGAGAGACGGAGGTTGTCACTGCCCTTGCATACCATTTTGTTTATTCACAAGATTGCATCACATTGCTATTCCCATTTATTAGTTGGGGAGAGTGCGTCACTAACATGCGCACTCTCCCCTTCACATAAATGCAGGGAATATAACACATACCCAACATTATCCCACTTGTTGTTTTCTATGCATAACAATGAGTCATGTGCTCATAAATTCACAGGTTCAGGGCATCAATTCCCATAGATTCTCTATACCAAGATAACTTCTCTTTATTAACAGACTTTGTTAATAAGTCTGCAACATTCTTCAAGGTGTCAACCTTCTCCAGCAACACTTTCTGGTCTTCAACCATATCTTTTACAAAGTGATATTGCACATCAATATGCTTTGTCTTAGCATGATAATAAGGGTTCTTTTACAGGAATATTTCACTGTGACTGTCACAATCTAACATTATAGATTTTTGTACAAACCCAACATCTAAACATAATATTTGCAACCATACATCTTCTTTGCTTGCATGAGCGATTGCCATATATTCAGATTCAGTAGTTGAGAGTGCAACTACTGCCTCTATCTTGCTCATCCAACTAATAGCTCCTCCAAATAGGGTAAACCCATACCCACTTGTAGGCATTCTATGATCAAGATCTCCATCCTAGTCTGCATCAACAAATCCATGTACATTTATTACTCTATCTGGTCCAGGTATTCCTTGGTAGCAGATTGCATAATCTGGAGTGCCACACAAATATCTGAAGACCCTCTTTACAACTGTTCAGTGCTCCTTCCTTGGTTTTGACATATATCTGCTCAATACTCTCACTGCATGAGAAATGTATGGTCTAGTACATACCATTGCATACATCAAACTCCCAACCGCACTAGAATATGGAACTCGTGCCATATCGTCTTCATCTTCCTATGTCTTGGGACACTGATTTACAGATAAATTTACACCTACAGGTATAGGGAAATTGACCAGCTTGCTTTACTAGATTTTAAATCTCTGTAGTATTGTCTCAACATATTTTCTTTGATTTAACCATATCTTCTTGTTTGCATGATCTCTTTTAATCTCCATTCCTAGTATGAAGTTTGCAGCACTGAGATCCTTCATGTCAAATTTGGAGGATAGCTGTGACTTCACCTCCTTAATGACATCTTTGTTGTTTCCAATTAGAAACATGTCATCAACATACAATACTATGTTAATGAACTGATCACCAACTTGTTTGGAGTATACACAACGATCAACTTTGCTTCTCACAAACCCCAATTCAAGAATGTATGTGTCAAACTTTTGGTACCACATCCTTGGAGATTGCTTTAAACCATACAGGGACTTCTTTAGTTTACATACCAGCTCTTTCTTTCCCTTTACTGTGAACCCTTCTGGTTGTTTCATGTAGATTTCTTCTTCTAGACCCCCATGTAAGAACATTGTCTTCACATCCATCTTCTCTACTTCAAGATCAAAAGCAACAGCAATACAAAGAAGAAATATGATGGAATTTAATTTTGCAACTGGGGAAAATATTTCACTGAAATCAATTCCCTCTACCTAAGAATATCCCTTTGCTACCAAGCGGGCTTTGTACTTCTCTACTTTACCTTATGCATTTAACTTTGTTTTAAATATCCATTTGCTACCGATGAATTTTCTTCCAACAGGTAACTAAAATAGATCCCACACTTCATTTTTGTCCAAGGCTTCCATTTCTTCAAGCATGGTATTCTTCCATAGATCTCTTTCCTCTGAATCAACAACTTCCTTCACATTTCTAAGATCATCATCAGTAATAGATAAATCAAAACTAGACCGAAAATCAAGAGGGGAATACCTTTCTGGTTTCCTTCTCTCTCAAGATGATCTCCTCAGAACTAGGGTATGAGGTTCTTCTTCTTCTAATTCATCTTCTTCCGTTGAGCCAAATTCTTCATCATCTAACTCAAACTCTGTCTTCTCTGGTTCCTTCTCCATTGGAGTCACTTCCTGTCTAGGATGTTCTTTGACCTCTCTAAACACAACATCTCGACTATAGACAGTCTTCTTAGTTACAGGATTCCAAAGCTTATGACCTTTCATACCATATTTATAACCAATAAAGATACATTTTTCAGCTTTATTGTCCAACTTACTCCTTTTCGCCTTTGGAACATGTACATAAGCGTCACGGCCAAAAAATTCTAGATGTTTAATAGAGGGTTTCTTACTAGTACATACCTCTTGTGGATTTTTTTCAACCAAAGTTGATGTGGGTGATCGATTTACCAAGTAACATGCTATCTCCACTGCCTCTACCTAGAATTCTTGTCCTATCCCATCATTGCTTAGCATGCTTCTTGCCTTTTCCATCAACGTCTTATTCATCCTTTCAGCAACTCTATTCTGTTGAGGTGTGTATGGAGTAGTATTTTTCCTTGCTATACCACACTTGTTACAGAATTCCTCGAATGCATTCCCACATAACTCTCCACTATTATCTATCCTCAACACCTTTATTTTCTTTTCCGTTTGATTCTCTACAAGAGCCTTAAATTCTTTAAACTTAGCAAATACTTCATATTTCTTTCGAAGGAAATAAATCCATGTTTTCCTTGAGAAATTATCTATAAATTAAACATAATACACAGATCTACCTAGTGATGGAACATGAACCGGTCCAAACACATCACTGTGTATTAACTCTAAAGTTCCCTTTGCTCTTGTAGCACCAGATGCAAATCTTACTCGATTTTTTTCCATATATGCAATGTTCACAGAAATAAAAATCTAGAGCGCAATCAATCATACCTTCAACCATACTTTACCTTGTAATGCGCAAAGGCCCTTTTCTTCGATATGCCCCAATCTTTGATGCCATAGCATTGTCTTTTCTCCTGATGTAGTCAGGGTTCTATCTTCTGTATCTCCCCCCTCAGAGACAACATAACTGTTACATTCACCAATGATGGTTCTTGCCAATGATGAGTTTCATATTTCTTTCGAAGGAAATAAATCCATGTTTTCCTTGAGAAATCATCTATAAATTAAACATAATACACAGATCTACCTAGTGATGGAACATGAACCGGTCCAAACACATCACTGTGTATTAACTCTAAAGTTCCCTTTGCTCTTGTAGCACCAGGTGCAAATCTTACTCGATTTTTTTTCCATATATGCAATGTTCACAGAAATCAAAATCTAGAGCAAAATCAATCATACCTTCAACCATACTTTACCTTGTAATGCACAAAGGCCCTTTTCTCCGATATGCCCCAATCTTTGATGCCATAGCATTGTCTTTGCTCCTGATGCAATCAGGGTTCTGTCTTTTGTATCTCCCCCCTCAGGGACAACATAACTGTTACATTCACCAATGATGGTTCTTTCCAATAGTTTGTACAGAGTTTCATACATAATTCCCCTCATCAATACCATTGATCCTTGAACCATTTTGCAACCACCATCTCCACACATAGTCTTTACACCTGCAATATCCATCTTTCCGACAGAAATCAAATCTCTTGCTAGATTTCGAATGTGTAGAACTCTAGGGAGAGTTCTAATCCTTCCATCCTTTAGTTTCAACTTGAATCTACCACGCCGAATGATACTGGCTGGTGATTCATCTCCTAGGAACACATCTCCTCCATTGTACTCTTCATATTCATAGAACCACTCCCTGTGAGGGGTCATATGACATGATGCACCTGAGTCAATCAACCATATATCACATTCTGAAGGATTAACAGTAGATGCTAGGTACACATTCCCCCTTTCTTCTGAGGAAGTCTTTTCCTCTGTGGTAGAGGTATCATGTGAACCCTTTCCTTTATCAATATTCTTAGATCTATAGTCCTTTTTATAGTGCCCAGCTTTACCGCATTTCCAACACTTCCTTATAACTTTTCCTAGGGATTTAGATCTAACCTTAGATTTAGATCTCCCCCTAGATCCCTTATGTTTGTTTCTCTCCTAGGGGCGACTTCTCATAGACAAGGCATCCATGCTATGAGTATCCATGGCTTTCCACCTCATCTCTTATGATAGCAAGGATGATACTATTTCATCAAATTTTGAAGTTGCTTGATTAGCACTCCCTATTGCCACAATTAGATTGTCCCAGGAATTTGGCAAAGCACACAATAATGTAATACATTTATCTTCTTCGGCCATGGTAATGCCAACATAGGTTATTTGACTTACCAGAGTATTGTAGACATTTATATGCTCTGTCACTGTGTCATTATCATCCATTCTGATGTGATACAGTTTCTTTTGTAGAAACAACTTATTCACAAGGGATTTTGATTGAGACAAACTCCCTATTTTCGTCCAAAGCTTTAACGCAGTATCTTCTCCAGATATGTTCAATAACATAGAGTCTAATAAGCACAGTCAAATTGTACTCCTCTCCCTTCCATATAATTTCTCCCAATCTTCTTTCGACATTGCAGTGGATTGTGTACTCGGATCCACAACAATCCATTGATCCTGATCTACAAGAAGATCCTCCATTTTGAGATTCCATAGCTCAAAGTTCTGGCCATTAAAATTCTCGACCTCAATTCTTGAACTACTCTCCATTCTCTTTCAATGCACAAATCGATACTTTAAATCTCCCACTGAACCCAGGTTTATCACAGACCTAAGATCTATCAACCACGTCGAACCCTTAGCAACAGAGTCGTCCCCCTGAAACCAAATAAATCGAGCTCTGATACCAAATGCAAGTTTTAAACCTATGTAGAGAAGCAAAGCATACAGATTCTTTTAAGCTTAACATATATTAAACCACAACATTCACACATAGTACACAGAGATTTACCTTATAAACCCTTAACCGAGAAAACCAACAAACCTTGGAGCCACAACTCCTATTTTTCTCATCATCTCATTATGAATCACTCACAATACAATATAGGTATTATGCAACATTCCAGAACCTAATCCATTAACCCAGATTAGTCAATAGACACCAATCCCTTAACCGAGATTAAATTACATATTTTTAGAAAAATCCCCCAAAATTACATGCAATCCCCCAAAATTACATGCAATCCCCCAAAATTGCATGCAATCCACCAAAATTTCATGTATGTGAATGTGTTGAAGGGATCATCACCTGTGCCACTGACAGGTGCACTCTCCCCTTCACATACATGCAAAGAATATAACACATACCCAATAGGGATTAGAAGGATTGGGTTGAGAAGATGATTTCCCACTCTCAGTAGTAGTAAAAAGAGGATCTAGTAAATGAAAAGGAGTGCTGGGAGTTCTGAGAGGGTAATTTCATCTAGGGGTTTCGAAAATGAATTCAGAGTTAGAAAATTGATGACCAAAAAGAGGAGGAGAAAACTTTCTTCGATGATTACCTCATGAGGTAGATTGATATTTTCCATGTCGATTTATCCAATAAATGGGATCTTGTAGGGCCATGAATTCTTCATCGCTTGGATTTTGGCGAGTGTGTCTATGTGTGGTCTATGTCCATATGCCATATTTGCATTTATGCATTCGCCAATTGTATTTCACATCCAACAACATGATTTTGTTCACTTCAAAGATGAGGGAGTAAAATTGTCATTGTCCCAAGGAATATTAATCTTCATTGCTTTGTTCCCTAGCAATGGCGAAAAAAAATATGTTTGTCTGAGAGGCATTCTAAGGATGTTTTTAGAACTATGTCTAGGCACCAATAAATTTTTCTTTATACTTTGTTTGCTTTTCTCATTGAGTGGAAATACTAGAATCAAGAACTCTTGTAACTAATTTGCATTTTCAAATAATCGGATAGGCATTTATAACCATGCAAGAAATGGTGGGCATTACTTCTGACACAAACAGGAAAATACATCTATATATATGGATGGATGGATGGCATGAGAAAAGGTACTATTAAAGTAATTATTTATCCCATGTTTTTAGAAAACAAGTTGAGCATATAGAATTCAATAGTTAAACACATAAATAATTACATAATGAACATAGATAATCACAGAAACTGCAACATTAATTCCAAGTAACACATCATGAATACCTCACAATATATTAACCAGAAAGAAAAATGCATCATAATACTTGTACCAAATATAAGATGGAAATCTATCCTCAAAATTTGTATTATACTTTGAGCATCAATTACATCAAAGTGGGAGAGATGGAACCACCAAAGAAAATGGAACTAACTGTATGTATTAGAAACTTTGAATCCCCATAGCCCTGCATACAAAATATCATAGGATTACAAAACAATGCTTGGTAAAAAAAATCTCTCTAAGAAGTTACACTTCTTTCAAAAAAGCATCGATCTTTATTTTTTGGTCCTTCGACATATTTATAGCCTTTAGAGCTTTACAATTCATTACAACAAAATTCTGTTTAATAACATATTTCAATTACAAACAATTTGGAAAAATTGATGTACGGAATTGACTATCTAATGACTTGATGTTGACCACAAGGCAAAGATACTTGGGGTCCTCCTTGCTGAGGTGGTTGTGATGAGGAGGCTTCGACTGGTGATTGCATCATTTCATCCCTCGCATGCTCACTGAGTTGAAGGAGCTTGGTAATATTCTTCCATTTCTTTCCTAAAGGATATTGAAAAACCTTTACTTCTTTGAGGGCCATATCCAGCTCAATATAATGCTCATAGGTTGGTTTTGTCAAAGTTTTTAAAAGTGACTCTAGTCTTGTAAATATATCAAAATCTAGATACATCTTTTCAAACACAATATTTCCATCCAATTCTCCGTGGATATATAGAAATCTGGCCTCAAAATTACGTGCATCCATCAAATAGAAATTATAATTTTCCTTCGGGTACAAGTCTATGTTTCCATCCCAAGGATGAGGAAGACCTAGTTTGATAAGATCATTGAACATCGATTTGAAGGAATGAACATCATGAGATAGTTGATTCGCCATGTCATTGATTTTTTGAGCCAATATACCTTTATTTATCACCTTGTTAGGCGCCATAATAATTTTGGTTCCGTCTCTTATAGCATAATCCTAAATCTCTTAATAATATTTTTCATTGAGTAGATCTATTACTACTTTCGCAGTATCGGGCCTTTTATCTAGGCTATTACTACACCCTGCGACGTATTAACACTCATTGTGTATTTTAACACCTCTATGTACACTCCTCTTGTTTTCCTATGAATCTCCATGATATATTTGGGATTAAATGCATATAGATTTACAATAACCTGAGTAGCCTTATAATTAGAGGGAACTTTCTTTCCACTAGGTACAACAGTCTCCAAAATAGCCAATTTGAGTGTTTTGTCAGTCGAGTGTTGATAAAAGTCAGGCTTGATGACCCATAGAAATTTTTTTCTTTGGGAAAATACTTTTATGAAGATCCACGTTGTCATATTTAAATTTTGCATAAACACCAAAAAGTTCAGCTTTGACTATAGAGGTTGTCACTAGTGCTTCCTGTTGAGAAGATGCTCCCTATTCTCATGGCCACATAGCTGATGGAAGTCTTTCTAGTAGAACTGGTGCTAGAGAGGTAGGAGTTGGCATTTGATGGATAGCCAAACTAGATCGTTGCTCTGATTTAAACTTTTTGGATTGTGATCCCAAGCTTTCTGATTTTCACATCTTAGTGTCAGAGGTGGCCTTAGTCAAGTATATTTTCCCAAAAGATCAACCTTGTGAGGTGTGGGAATGACCTAAGACATAGTATGTTGATGTCGAAATAATACCTCTTCACTTGTTCCCAAATTTACAATTTGGCCATCATATCAAGCTTAGGATGATGCTCATGAGGGTATGCTTCCAACCTCACATCCTATCTCTTTCAAGATATAGCCCCTTTGGGATCATATTTCCAACTAAAATTTTTAGGGAGGTTTAAGCTAGCCAACATTTCTTCAATATAAGGCTCAGCTGCTCTGGTTCTAACCTTGAATGTCCCTACTTCTTGGGGAACTCTAAAAGTTCTAGTAATGTTATTTTTCACAAAATGTACAGCATCACAATTAAACTTCTGGTGAATGTATTCTAGGGAAAACAAACTATGGGTTAGGAACACATGAAGTTGATCGGGTGGCAATTTCGCTCTATAGACCCAAATTTGAGTGTGATTCTCATAACAGAACCAATCCCCTGCAGGGTCTTTAGGATTTAATTCTAGTAGATTCTAACATTTAGGGAAGAATCTGGGAGGGGTGCATCAAACAATAAAGAATATATTTGTCATTATAATGTTTACAAACTCAGGGAAACCTTCATTATTGGGTTGGGATATGGACTTCTTTAGGTCAGATTGATCAAAGAATTGCTTGTTGTGGTAGAGGATTATATACAACAGATAAGAAGGGTTGCTAAATAGTTTTTTTGTAGAAAAATATTTTAGCTAAAGATGAACCATTTGTATTAAGAAAGCAACAATATCTAACTTAACAGATGATTCTTATTTCGACAAGTTAATCAACAAAATGAAACCTAAGGATGCATCATCGATAACTATGTCATGGTCATATCCAAAATTTGACATACCATAGAAAAATCCACTTGAGCTTGTTCCGAGAAAATATCAAGGCCGAGCTGTACAATGAGTGCATAGAAGGTGGTTTGGCTCCTAGCTTATAGAAGTGATCTGATAAAATCATCCCTACGCTTAGAGGACAATTCCCTAATTTTGGTGCCGAGAAATTCCTCATAGAAAACCAAGTGGGTATGGTTTTCTTCAATTTCTGTCATATTCAAGAGAAGCTCCTTGTTTACAGGACAAATTACTGACCCCATCCTGGAGATGATGGCCCTTTTTTCTAGCACCTACATCTCTGTGTACCATTTTAGCAATTCTAGAAAAGGTCGAGGCTTGGGTAGTATCACCTTAGCTAACCTTGAATTCTAGAGGTTGAAGATATCATTTTTCTCCTTTAGTGCAATCTTAAGCTTCTCTTGATAGTTGATGCAGGTTACTAGTGGAGAGTATAGGGTTGTAAATATCAAAATTTTCATCTCCCAAGTGGTCTTCCTAGTTGGTTGAGTTACTGGAATATAGGGTGGATTTTGTGTTAGGAATGGAAGCCATGGTGCTCTAATTGAAAACATTCTCTAGATCCTAAATGCAGAAAATGATAGGGTAATGCAAAGGAAACAATGGATAAGCAAGAGCTCATCAAAGTTTTGCGGGGAAATGATCCAAGGATTTTGAATGGAGGCTTTTATAGCTGGGAGGGTGCATTCAATACACTGAACACATTGCGCTATGTGATTTGTCGATGGATGAAGGTGCAGGATATTTTCATGAGTGTGGATCATTATTAGGGAAGTGGCGGTGGTCAGATGCGTTCGGTAAAATCATGCTGGGTCTACTTTTGAAAAGGTTGCGTGGTGGAAAAAGGGTTTTAGGGCCATGGGAAAATGGTATTAAGATATTGATTTTAGGGCCCGAGGGCTTGAAGAGCTGTAATGGACAGGGGTTAAATTTGACGGGCACCCTTACCCATCAGCCAAATTTTTTATGACGGTTTTGCTTTTAAAACTACCCTTCATGTAACGTTTAATCATTATTTTTACCATTTTATTAAAATTTAGTCTCTCCCTGCTCTGTATTAGGTTACCTTTCATGAATGGATTCTCATAACCATTTAAAAAAAAACTTTCAAAACTTTCATTCTTGGTATCTCTGTTTCGCGGTTAATTTAGAAATTTCCTTCATTCACTATAATGTTTAATGAGAAACATGAATAAGTTTGATTTCTATTTTTTCCTTGACCATAATATAAAATAAAATAAAATAGAAGTAAACTTGTCTTTTTTTTCATTGTTATTCAATAAGGTAGGGATTATATAAAATAAAAGAAAACGGAAGTAAACTTGTTTTTTTTTCATTGTTATTCAATAAGGTAGGGATTATATTAATTAATTTGGATTAATTTATAAACATTTTCATATTAAATTCTTTAAAATTAATCATTGACATATTTTGTTTTTACATTCATTTGAAGAATTTTGTATTTTATTTGTCTTTAATGTTTTTGAATCTAACCATTCTAAACAATATAATAATTAGCTAACACCTTATGCTAGTTACAGCATAAGTTACAATTTCAATGGTAGGAAAAAGATATTAGCAAACCAAGAGAAATAATATCTTTATTCAAATACACACTAGAAATCGATATCAAAACAGAGTATTACTATTTCTATGTGGCAAGAAATCTGTATTTTTCAGAATTTTTACATTATTAGCGAGATTCCAACCCTCTCCCACGCACACAGTGCCTTACTTAAATACATAGAGAAATACATCTTGAACGATCCATCCAGATGAGGGACTTGGTAAACTATTATTAGTAATATGTTAAGAGAAATCCTAACTATATCCTCAACACTAATAAAAACCTAAGAACAACAACTTTTAAGTGTGAATAAAAACTTGACTTTTACTAGCAAATGATCTTTGTAACTACTTACTCTCTGAAAGCCATACACTATTCCTTTATCCATTCAATGAAGATCATTGACTGTGGTGTTTCTTGACTGATGTTGTCTCTGCCCCAATTCTTGAGACCATGTAATAAGCTTCGAGTTTGTAAATGTTGGCTACAACATCACAAACATAAATGGATGTTTTATAATTTATGTGTGCAATTTACTAAGTAACATAACCTTAGGACATCAACCTACAGGTGGATACATTTTATAGGTGAAAGTGTTAAGCACTAGATCATGCATGCAATAAAACCAACATGCATAACCTCAAGAAATCACCCTACTGCTGGGAATACGAAGGTATGACGAATGGGGAAACCAGTGAGAGATGGACGGTCATTGGAGTATATGCTATAGCCAACATTGAAATGCATGAAACAGATGGCCATAAAACATGTTTTTAGGATTATTTAAATGGTTAACACAACCGTCTGTGTTTTATGAAGTCTAATTATAATTTCTTTCAAAATCCTTAGTACATGGTTTCAATGTCATATTTATGAGTTAGGTTCATAACTCTAGCACCAAGTTTTGAAAATAATGAACCATGACCACAGTTCGTTAGATTTGAAGCTTTTCTGGAGGTAAAATTAAGTAAATGGGTAAGCATTGGTAGCAGTAGTAGGAACAAGGAGAGGTAGCAAAAAGGAATGGCAAAGTATTTTGAAGAAGTGGTCGAGCGAGACATTGGGATCTTGGATAATGTTAATAAGAAGAATGGGATATCTAGGCCTGCAATAGTTTGTATTTTTATCATTGCAGTTGTAGGACTATGTGGCCCAATGAAATGGATTCTCCTTTCTGGAGGATAAAGTTTCCACGAGATCCTTGGTTTCTTAGTTTTGATATGTTGGCTATGGTTTTGCGTGTTAGTTATAATAGTTTTTGCTGCTCTACTAGTGAAACCTCTGCTAATTATAATGTTGGTCCTACTTACAATACTTAAAAAAATAGTATAACCATGAATTATTTCGAAAAAAAATATGCAAACTAAACTGTATATTTATTTAAGGGGAGACAAAAATTTGACATGGATATTTCAACTAGAAAAAATGGGTTATCTCTCCTTGGTGAGCCCAATTTTTCTCCACTAAATTTTTGGCAAGTTGTTAATGGAAGTGCCATTCTATTTACAGGAAAACAAAAAAAATACAGTAAATGGTTGATCATACTAACCTGTTCCTCGAAAGGCTGAACAACACATCCGGATAAGTGCTACAACAACTTCCAAGGGCTTAGTCTTTTAATAATCAATGATGACTTCCTTTAAAACCTCAGAAAATTTCATATGCCAACTCAGTATCCAAAACGAGAGCCATGTTGCTCTGTTCTGACAAAATATTTGCTAGAAACAACCCTCGAACTCTCACCTCTTGCGAGCTTTGTGCTGGGTTTTAGGGTTTTAGATAAAATCGATGCAAGAGTTACAAAACACACCTATAGCCTCGTATTGTGGATTCATTTTCCTATAACACCCAAATACTGGAGGATTTTGATACCTATGTTTCCATATTGGGCAACTCTTCTTACTAAGAGCATTGAGCCAAAATATTCGTTCAATCTCCTAGCAATGGCAGTATCTTTGTTTTGTTGCTCGGCCTGGGCAATGACCTCCTCTTCCTCTTCCTTCTCGTGGCAGAGCTTCTCTGCATTCTTCTTCTTCACAGTAAGCAAAACCCTCCATCTTCGTCATCACTTTCACCAGCCTCGATGAACCCCCGCTTCAACTCATCATGCTCCTCTGCATAGCTCTTTGGTACATTTCTAGCCATTTTTTCTTCAAAATAGGGGGCATTTTCGAGCAAATGCTGAGCCATAACATATTCGAGATACAAATCCTTTTTCTTCTTCGGATCCTCTGCAACTTCCTCTTATTCCTCGTCTTTGTTGTAGTGTGTAGCGTATTTCTGATAAATCAAAGGGTCCTTCTTCTTGATCCTGGATAGGGTTTCGTAAAAATGAATCTATGTGATTTATGAGATAATGCCATCTTCAGCTTCGTCTTGTCGGAACCTTCGATCTGGCTTTGTTTCTTGAGCTCCTACACGTGGTGGAGGGCCTCTCGCTGCTTGTTGTGAGCGAAACGCTTGGCATAGGCTTCGTTGATTTTAATGCCGGAGTCTCCCAACAGGTCGATATTTGTAGCAGACTCCATTCTCTGACACAGCAAGGGTTTCATGCTTCTATTTGATATAGTAAATACTATATGCACAAGCACCCGCGAGAGCTATATTCCATTTCGGAAAAACAAATAATAGCAAAATAGCAAAATTATTAAGATGTATTTTTACAGACCTTCGGACAGTGGAAAATGGGTTAAAGGTTAGATTTGGCAAGTCTTTGCCATAATTATGGTATTCAATTAAAATTTATGATCTAGGTGAAATTAATTATAGCTTTAAAATTGGACACGGGTTGAGGTTTAAGGTTTCACATAATATAAGTATATAATATATACTTATGGATTTAAACTTTAAATAATATAATATATATACTTATTAACGTAAACTTTAAACTTAACTGTACCTGTCAATTTGACAATCTAAAAAATTAATCAAACTTCGCAGTTGACTTGTTAATTTCATGTCCACCAGTATTTTACTGGTAAAAAGTGAAAAAACGGGTATACGTCCGTCAATTTTAACCAATGGAGATACATGGCTTAGCGATTTTGTATTCAGGGTCAGGCTCATGGATTAATATTTATGCAGCTTGGAGAGCCTGAAGCCTCCTCCGCCGTTGATGATAATCATAGCTTTATCTAGATTTGTGCCAATTCAAAATATCCTGGAGGATGCGAATCTAATCATCTACTTCGTATGACAAAACTTGTCAGCTTTTAACGCACCTAACATAAGGACGTAAGGTAGTTTCAGGTCCCTGAATTAGTGGTATATTCAGAATTCCTGTGGAGCGTTGAAACCCTCTCATTCACACACATGTCTAGGTGGTTTCAGGTTTAGTATTCATAAAACAGATTAACCTTAGAGCACATTGAGGGGCCTGATAGCTCATCTGCCATTGGTTTGCTAGGCCCAGATCTCAAGGTCGGATGCCAACATAGGCCCTTGGCAAGTAATATGCACCCCGCAGTAGACTATTTAAGACTGCTGTGGGCTCTGACAAACGGCAACTCTCCGTGCATCCTGTTCTCGGCGAGAACTTTTCGGCTACCATGTTTGCATGTCCATGGTCCGGGTGAGCCATATGATATCATAGATGCCTATACCAAGAGCCCAAAACCCTGCCCATGCATGATATGCATGACATATCCAGATTCCCGTCGCTTCATTGTTCTGACACCTTTTTCAAGAGGCGAATTTGAATTTTGAATTTCAAATGCCGCCCTCCATAACATCTAACATCTATCAGTGATGGCTCCTCGCACCCATTCATCCCCTTCTCTGCCCTGGAAGAAGCTGCCGCTGTAATAAAGGATCTCTCCAAAAAATTGTGGTCGACAGTTCGAATCCTGCACAATGTTTAGCGGAGGAGCGCCTTACGGGGCTTGCAAGTTTCTTAGAAAGAAATGTGTGAAAGGCTGCGTGTTTTCTCTATAATTTTGCTGTGATGAAGGAGCCGAGCGGAAGAGAAAGTCTCTCTCAGCCTCAAATTCTGAGCCATTGACTCTTCAAGCCCTCAAATTCCACAGTGGCGGCCTATCGTCTTCACCAAGGCCTTGCTCCCAGCAAGGTGAAGAGTGAATTGATCATGGGAAGACCCCTGTCCAGTGGTGAAGAAGATGATGGATTCTAAGAATGAAGGTGTTATCAAGATATTGGATTCTAGGCTCTCCAGTGTACCTCTGCACGAAGTTATGCATGTGTTTTATGTCGCAATGCTGTGTGTGTTAGAACAGAGTGGGGAGATACCAACCATGAGAGAAGTTTTCCAATTGCTCTCAGAACCTCCAAAGGATAAGGCGTTTCACCTGTTACAGAACTTAAGTATTCCAAGGACCCAGTTGCTGTTGCTAGTCTTGCTCAGTCTCATCCCAAGGACCCAGTTGCTGCTGCTAGTCTTGCTCAGTCTCATCCCGATCTTCTTATCATATAAATCGAGGTTCCTCCTCTATGTTTCCCCCTCGTTAGTTTTGGTAATATGGGTGATGAATCTAGTTGCTTGAAAAGAAGCTTATACCTTACTGTACAGACATGCGTGAACGATGGGTAATGTGCAATTTTCTTCAATTTAGCGGTCAATGGAGTGGGGGGATTGATTGGTTGCAGCTATAGTGTTCTCAAACTATATTTTTTGCTTTCTCTATATGTGGATGTCACGCCAAAGCCTCCATCCATTTTGTGGATCAAGTAATCATAATAGCTCTTTTAAGTTTTTACATTATCTCGTTATAGTTTTCATATGCATATCAGTTGTGCAAAACCATTTACAGTGTTTAGATAAGATATATATAAGCAATGGAAGTTCTTAAACTAAAAACTAGAAATTGTCTCTCAGAGCATGCATGGGTGCAACAGCATGCAAGAGATTAGATAGATTAATCATGAGGGTGGGGTACCAAGAGAAGAATAGACAAGATTAGCAATGGAAGAAACTGTTCTGTTTTTGTAAGGGATGTTATAATTAGTGATGATCCAATATTTGAGTGATATATATACTTGTAATTTATGTTGTTAATTGCGATAATGCTATACACGTTTTTCAAATTTAGTTATGGTTTGGATTGTTGTGAGTTTTTTAATATAACCACTGTTTGGTATTTTCATGGATTCCACCTCATGTTTATATGAAAAATCACATATTAATTAAATAGTGAAAGAAACCCATGTTTACGAGATGCACTTGTCAAGTAGACAGTATGGTGTCACATAATTTCAGAGAATATGTACCTCACAATGCATCTTTTTTCATACTTAACCATTGAATTTGTATGTGTTACATACTTATTACATATATATCAGTTGTATATACTAATGATTATAAGTGTATATTGTTCGTGATATATTTCCATGTACTCTCGGTCAATATGGAAAGGCACAAACAAATTTTCTATTTGCATTGTCCTTATGTTCATGTTCATGATTTTGTTAGTTTTTTCATTCTTTTGTCATGGACATTGCCACTTGTGGTTTTTGTTATTATAGACCCAAATAGTTATACCATCTTTGATAAGTTTTAAGTATAATGGAAGAATTGAGAGTATTTCTTTACTATATGTTTGGAACACATAATTATTATTATTATTATTTAGACTTCTCATTTGAAAGGTATCTTTGCAACATTTTCATGAAGAGATTATTCAACAAAATATTCATTTTTGTATACTTCAAAACATGTGTCATATCCATCTAAATGGAATTCTAGTGTTATCCTCAACCTTATTTTGTGAATAAGTTTCCCTCTCATTGTGGAAGCCTTAATTGATATTACATTTTACAATTCTAAGATGGAATTCACAACCTTTTCGTTTCAATACTTGATTAGGATTTGAATTTGACAATGAGGAATCATCATCCTATATATTGAATTTCTCATAAATGTCTTACTTATAGAATTGCTTGGTTATGTACACCATAACAACTGCAATGTTCCAATCAATTATACTTATTTGTGTCATTATGAAAAACATCAACTCAAACCATGCCTTTCCAACACACAACATATCATTTAAAAAAAAACAAAAGTGACGATGCACGAATGTGTCTAGGAACATCAATAACTAACATTTCAAATCATGCTTTACTATCATGGAAGTAATCTCCTACTGTAATAAAAAAACAAGTAGGCTCCAAGTAGGTTTTCTGTAATGTCCCAAAAATAGCAAAATTTAAAATTTTCCCATCCCTGTAATAGATGTTGTATGAGAGTAAAAGATAGACGCAAGTTAATTCAATACTAAGAAAATATGTAAATGTTTAAACAAAAGAAATTCTACCTTTCTTAAATAATCATGATGTCTCTTGTCTTTTATATCTACAGTTATGCGGAAGCATTTATGAACATGTCTAATGATGTATCATAGTTACGAGTTTACTATTGTTGATGTAATAGAAATAATAAATCTATCATGCTGTTTTAATAAATGCAAATGAATGTCTGAATGGCACCTTTAGGTGATATGGCCTTTGTTGATGAGGGGTTTGATGTTCTAATGATGGGCCTCTAGTAGCAAAAAGAGACGAAGGAAAACAAATACCCCGTCAGGGCTGCCGAGAGGTAAGAGCACTCTTGGGAGAGTACTGGAATTACTTAGCATCCTTTTGCTAACGTCAAAACCCTTGTTGTGTTTTGCAGGTGTGCCCGCAGAGGGTTATTCTACTCTGGGAGTTCCACCTATTCCCACTATTAAGTTTCCCAAGTGGATCCTGGCTTTTGTTTGAGCAACCCCCTAAAAGGCATATTATGGTGTAAAGTCTAGTGTCAAAATTCAAGATCAAGTGTGAGTTTTAAAGTATCGAAACTATGGCAAAACTATTAGTTTGACTACCCCTTGTGCTAGTTTATATGACTCATAACATAGTCTCCTATGCAAAAATATGTAACTCCAATTGAAAGCATGGTTGGTGCAAGACATTAAATGCGCTTGGTTGAAGTGGTTGCCAAGCTGGGTAAGATTTCATCATATGCATTTGGCGGTTTTCCTCCCTTGCCAAACGCTTTGCGTTTTTGGCTAGCTTTCTGTCCTGTACCTCATTGTAGTGGTGGTATCTCTATACTCTAGTAGCTTTAATGATGTCGCAGAGGTGGATGGACTCCTGTTCATGTATGACCCATTCACTATCGCCGTTGTATTTGAATATTTCTTCTATTGGTAGAAGCTACAGGATTTTCTCATTGGTGTTTTTGTTGTAATGGCAGGTAGTGCCAACAAAGGTTTGCTGCGTGACTATCGTGATTGCTCCGGGCTTGATCATTGTGAGCAATGGTAAGTCCAACTACGTAACCCCAATGTGCTCTGCCCTCTTACACCCCTGGCGGGGTTTTGTATGTATCATTTTGGTTATGGAAGACTTCGTGAGCCTTTGGCTTACTGTATCAAATTAGAAGTCTGGGAGGTCGCCACTTGGCTAGACCCACGAGTGTGTAAAGTTTGTGGGGGTTTGGAAGATTATTCTCAATGTGTGATTTGTAATATTTTGGCAAATGAAATCTGGTTCTCGTGGGTTAATGAACTGGGATTTTATCCAGGAAGACTTCTCTGTATAACGTATGGTGTTTGAAAAAGAACCTATAAAGTTTCTACGTTATCTATCCAGATCATTTTTGGTTCAAGAATGTATTGGTGGCTCAGCCTATGGAGTTTTCTTATAATACTGTACTGAACTTCTATTTTGAATGTAGCTCTGCCTCTTTAAAATTTACTATGAAATGTAAAAGAAATGTTTAGAGTTTCGTAATGTATTGTAGGGAGAGAAGAGGAACTCTGTGGTTTCGTTTTCTGTCAGTGTTTATGTTCTGCATCTGATTCTACTATGGGCAGATTTTAATGAAAGGGTAAAGAAATAGTACATCCTCGTTCCGTAACTTGTAGGTATTGTCCTTGCTGTTGTGAATGTGTCTTGGCTTACTGGTGTGAAAAACGATCCCCTAGATGTATCGTTGATACCCTTAGAAGCATATGGATTTGTAACTTGTGGCTATGTTTTGGTTTTGGCAAAAGAATGGTAATGGGATTTGATCCCTATATCTATGGAATTGCTAGGTTCTGCGTTGAACTTTATTTAGCGCCTCTGTTTTCAATGGACAAACTGTAAGAAAAGTTGTTGGTATTAATTCTTGGGTTTAATCGTTGTGCTAGGGTTTATGTGCTTGAGATTGCTCTACGATTTCTCGCCTTATGATAGTAATGGTCTGTAGCTACAGCTACGTATTGATGTGTATTTGATTTATAAATATAATAATAAATAATGATGATTGTGTGAGTTGTTTACAGTTCTCTTTCCACTACTATTTTCGTTTTCTATAGGGCGCTTGCATGATCTCGGAAAATTTCGTTTGGATTTTAAAAAAATATAATAGCTTAGATCTACAATACTGAAATAAAATAAAATATGAAAAAGGGATGGTGGCTATCAAGCCCTGTGATTCGTTTTACTAGGCCCTTGCAAAGACCGTTTGCATATAATAATTTTTAATAAATAAAATAGAGCTGGACTGACTCGGATAACTGGCTAAAATAATTGTTGCATAAATTATGAAAAGAAATTTGTAAGATAATACGTCTCTAGTGCTACTCGTAAATGTATAGCACAGGCTAGGGAGCTAGCCATGCTAGACATTCAACAGTTAACCCCAAACAGATTTTTAGGGTTGCAATAACTTTATGAACATCTAAGTCTGTTATTAAAACACCCTGGGGACTGATGCCCTAAAGGTCATTTTGCTCCTTAAGAAAATATTTCCGAATATAGATATTAAATAACAAGCTATTTGATTGCATAAATGATATAAGGTGAATGGAATAGTTCATACCTAGAAGCTTGTAAAGTGCCCTTCTCCTGTAGTCACTTGCACACTCAAGTCACTTATTAGTGGAAAATATTGTTGTGTTTAGCTGACTTGATTTGAATGAGTTCTGAATTAGATCACTTTGGGACTACCACGTTCCTCCCAACCATGATCCCACCACCAGTCTCGGTAAGCTAGGATAGGCACCTCTAGTCTCTCCCTTTGCATGTCAGATTCCCTCGTTTTAACATGGTAGTTCCCGCAGTACTTGATGATAATAAGATTTATTTCCACATTTTAGATAGTTGTGATACGACACATAAGTGCTATTAAGAGTCCTTCCGACTCAACACTTGAGATCTAGTAACCCCGAGTGCTCTTCAGAGCCTTTTAACTCAACACTCTCACATGGGTGTTACGCTAGTGCAATTCCAGAGCCTTTGCTCAACACTAGAGCTAGAATGTGGTTGTGAGGCACATCTAGAATATTTAAGTGGCCTTGGATCTGGTAATCATTTTCTTTCAATCTTGGAGTGCTCCAGGGCTTATGCCCAACACTCAACGTACATCGGGGCTTAGGCCCAGCACGTAACAAGAGTCCTCTAGATACATCGGGGCTTAGGCCCAGTATATAGGTCATTCATGTGTTTCTGAGTCCACGCTTAACACACCACATAATCATCCATATGAATCATGCTCTGCACAGTATAATGTAACAAAAGAGGCAATCTCAGTATATCATAATTTGTAACCGATTCACATAATAAAACATAAGTTTATTCATTCGGGCTTTCCTGCCCCCATATATATTCAAAAATGAAACAATCAGGGTCCATGCCCAATATATCAACTCATGAAAGAATAAATCAAAACATGCTATTGTCTATGCCAAATAATAAATCACATATGTTGGGGTCATGGCCCAATATAACATCATAACATAGTCAGTTAAAAAGTTGGGATATTACATCCCTCCCCGCTTAGAACAACATCGTCCCGGTGTTTCTAGGGACTAGGAATGAGATCATGAAACAAGGCGGGGTATGGCTCTTTCATGGTAGCCTCATTCTCTTTTGGTGGTCTTGTGCTTCTTTTAAGTTCAGTTGCACCTTGGAGACTAGTTGTTCCAAGTATTTTAGTAAATCTGGCCCTAGCATAAGTCTGTCCATCGGGCTGTCCCAAGTTACAGGGGTCCGACACTTTCGACCGTAGAGTACTTCGAAAGGGCTCATTTTGGCCGAGGTTTGATAACCGTTGTTGTACGCAAACTCTGCGAGGTGTAGATAGTCTTCCCACTTAGTGGCATTGTTCATGAAATACATCCTCAGCATATCCTCAAGAATTTGGTTTACTCATTCTGTTTGTCGATCGGTTTGGGGGTGGCATGCAGTACTAAACTGTAGTTGTGTCTCTAACCCAGAGAATAGTGCTCTCCAGAAGTTGCTAGTAAACTTCGTGTCTTGGTCAGAGATAATTGCTTTGGGTATTCCGTGTAACCGGAAGATCTCCTTTAGGAAGATTTCCGCGATGTGAACTGCCTTGTAGGTAGATTTTACCGGTATGAAATGTGCTGCTTTTGACAACTTGTCTACTACTACGAAGACTGAGTCGTTCTGTTTCTTGCTCTTGGGTAGGCCTGTAATGAAGTCCATACTTATTACCTCCCACTTCCATTCTGGAATGGGTAAAGGTTGAAGTAGTATGGAGGGGTGTTGATGTTCTGCTTTGACCAACTGGCATTCCTAACATTTCACGATGAACAATGTGATGTCAGCTTTCAGCTTTCAAGCTTGGAGTCCTCCAGGGCTTATGCCATAATTTCCACCAATTTATGAAGCATTTTGCAGAGCATAATTCACAGTTTACAAGTCAAAACTACAAATTAATTAAAGCTCTGGTCCAAACAAATTCCACAAATATCATAGTTCTAAGCAAACGTAGAAATATATAATCCAACAACCTACAATATAGATTGTAATGCCGTGATCAAATAAAATTATTGTAGCTCCATATGATATAGTTGAAAATGGAAGATGGACCATTGACCTCAAATTCTAGGTAAAAATATAAAGCCCTTCATTTATTATTTCTTAACTTGGTGAAGTGAGTAATGTTGTAGAAAATCTCACAATCAAAGAACTACATTGCCAATGGATGAATCCATGAATATGGGTAATACTTTTCAATGAAATGTGGTGAATCGTATATTTTTTTATATACGGAAGCTGCGCCTATACGGAAGCTTCTAACACATATTTCATTAAATTTGTAATTAAACAGTGGATCTAGAATTCCAAAACAACTAAAAAACACAATTTTAGTGATGTATTTAGAATAAAATATTCCCAATTTTAATGAAATATGTGTTTTCTGCATATGCACAGCGCATATACGGAAGCTGCGCATATACAGAAGCTTCCATATATGCCTTGCGCATATACGAAAGCTTCCGTATATGTGCAACATCTTTTGTATGTGCCTTGTGCATATACGGAAGTTGTGCATATACAGAAGCAACTGGGTATATACGAAAGCTTTCGTATATGCGCAAGGCATATACGGAAGCTGCACATATACGAAAGCTTCTGTATACAGAAGCTGTTGCGCATATACGAAAGCTTTTGTATATCCGCAGTGCATATATGGAAGCTGCGCATATACATAAGCTGCTGCGCATATAGGGAAGTTTCCGTATATGTGCAAGGCATATGTAGAAGCTGCACATATATGGAAGCTTCCGTATATGCACAAGGCATATACGGAAGATTCTGTATATGCGCAGCGCATATACGAAAGCTGCGCATATACAAAAGCTTCCATATATGCACAGCTTCCGTATATGCCTTGTGCATATACGGAAGCTTCTGTATATGTGCAACAACTTCCGTATATGCCTTGCACATATATGGAAGTTGCGCATATACAGAAGCACCTGCGTATATACGGAAGCTTTCGTATATGTGCAATGTATATACGGAAGCTACGCATATACGGAAGCTTTCGTATATGCGCAACTTCCGTATATACCTTGCGCATATACGAAAGCTTCCGTATATTCGCAGCTTCCGTATATGCCTTGCACATATAAGGAAGCTTCCGTTTATGCGCAGCTTTTGTATATGCCTTGCACATATACGGAAGATTTCGTATATGCGCAATAGCTTCCGTATATGCGCAATATGTGCAATAGCTTCCATATATATGCAAGGAATATACAAAAGCTTCCGTATATGTGCAACGCATATACGGAAGCTGCGCATATACGGAAGCTGTTGCGCATATACAAAAGCTGTTGCGCATAAGAATTTTGAAATAATAAGTACATGGAAAGAGATAAGTTTGCCTCTAACTATTATTATTGTGTGCTTTAGTTACATTGAGAGAAGTGAAATACATCATAAAGCCCAATATAAGGGAGATGTGTTATGTTCATGGCTAAAAAATGTAAAAACCATACACATAGACAAGCCCAACATAAGGGAGATGTGTTATGAAAAACCAAAAAACCATACACATAGACAAATAATATTTTTCTAACATTTTATTATTGGAAATACTCTCATTTATCCCATTCCCGTTACATAAGGAATATCAAAGAATTCGGATATCCAAATTCATAAAGGGTTAGATCCTAAATATCAAATCATAAGTATATGAGCACGAAGAGGGAATGGGATATATATGCAATTTAAAATAAATTAAACAAAAACTTAAAATTGCGACTTCCGGAAATTTAAATTCAAAATTGCTCACAACTGGCGGTTGTGACCATGGCATGGCGTGAGATGCATGGATATGTTATGATATGTCGATATTTTATCCAGAGGTTCGCACGGAGGGTTGGCCATAATTTTTGCACGAAGGATTGAAGAAGGGTACGTCAAATCCCCTGCAGCAGACTTAATTAGTCTGCTATGGGGTGCTTATGGCTTGCCGAAAAATAAGGCTTTGTGATGCGGAGGACATACATCTTTAATAGCATGAAGACTACTAGATTTTTCCTTTGTTGAATCCAAACGTGTGGCACCTCTAAAATGTACTTTGGGAGCTTCTCCTGCAAGTTCTACAGTTTCATTTGCATCATGGCCATTTTTTACCCCTGTGAATAATATAAACACAATCATTGTATATCCTCTAGTACGTACATTAAACACAACAACTATCAATATTAACATAACAATTAAATAATGTGCACAAATCATCGCAGGAATTTTTTTTATTTTAGAAACAAAGAATATTCGTATATAGTACCTGCAAATTAAATTAGTCAAGATGTGACACCCCAAATTAAAGCAGTTTTCCACACATCTGAGGGCTTGATTGGAATCTGATGGTATCTCGACTTGAGGTCGAGCTTAGTAAAGAATTTAGCACCTTTCAGACAGTCGATGAGCTCGTCTATCCATGGCAGAGGGTACCGATTCTTCACTGATATTTTGTTGAGAGATCTGTAGTTGATGCACATGCTCCAAGTCTCATATTTCTTCGGAACTAGGATGATTGGGCTTCCACAAGGAGAGGAGATGGGTCGAATATGACCTTTGTCGATTAATTCTTGGACATGTCTGCGGATCTCTTTATTTTCGAGAATGGATCTTCTGTAAACATATGCGTTAGGAAAAGAAGGACCAGGAACAAGTTCAATGGAGTGTTTTACTTGACAATGTTGAGGTACTCCGTCTGGAGCTTGAAAGAGGTTTTGTACTCATCGAGAATATGATCGACTTGCTGCTTCTATCGAGAGCTGCATTGGTTGGTGACTTGACTTGTCATTGCAGTCTTCTTAGAATGTTGTGGCTTGATCATGATTAATGCGAACTTATGAGCATGATTGATGAGCTTCTTTGTTTGTTTGGAAGATATCAGTGCAACCGTTGGTGTGGGTTGACACTCTGGTGTGCTGAACCATCAATTTCGGATTTTTCCAATCACCTTCTAAGGCCGTGACTGATAACTTCCATGTCTATCCCAGAGGCAAGGTTTCCCAAATAGGACGTCGGCTACGAAAAGTGGTTCTACGTCACATAGTACTTCATCTTCAAAAGGCTTTATGAAGTAGACGAGTTTGCATTGTCGAATGATCCGAAGTTCTTGTCCATCCTTCATCCAACTGATGTTGTAAGGCCGAGGATGTGGAGTGGTAACAAGACCTAGTTGGATTGAAGGGTCCTCACACGAAGTTGAGGGACCTTTTAGATGCAATCCTAGTTTTGTGAAATCTGTGAGAGTTTAGTAAAAGAAAAATGATCGAGTGTTTCTTTCAACTATACATGGGGGGGCCCAAGCCTTCCATGTCAGAGAGAGAGAGAGAGAGAGAGAGAGAGAGAGAGAGAGAGAGAGATGGGGATGTATGGAGGGAGGGATGAAAATGTATGGGTTTATAACATGTCTTACAAAATGCATGCGCATTTTGAGCATGTTTTGCAACTGTAGAGAACGTGCGTGTTTTTCAACTGCAAAAAGCGTGTTTATATACTAGTATATACACTAGTGTATATATTGGTATATACACCCATGTATATACTGGTATATACACTAGTATATATACTAGTATATACACTAGTGTTTATACTATATATCTGTATATACTACATTAGTAATATACACTAGTTACATACACTAGTAATATACACTGGTGTATATACCAGTATATACACTGGTGTATAACTAGTGTATATATTGTATATATACAAATATATATGTAGTATATACACTAGTGTATATAACGATGTATATATTAGTATATACTAGTGTATATATTGGTATATATAATAGTGTATATACTGATATATACACTAGTTTATATGACTAGTGTATGTAAATACTGTATATTACTAACGTACATACATATATACATTATATACACTGGTGCCTTTCTATAAAGAGACCTTGATTCTCTTATGCATTTCTATAAGGAGATTATAGCTTTTATGCTGCGTAAAGATGTAAATTATATATAGTTGCAACGATTGGATGGCATGTCATATCACACACATGGAAAGGTCAGGCACAAAGCCATAACCTATAGTGTGCTACACGTTAGTGGCAGTGAATTAGAGCACAAAGCCATAGCATGCGGTGTGTTAAATGTTAAGCCACTAAGTTAAAGGTTAAGCCGCTGAGGATCAGAGCAAAAAATCCATAGCATGCGGTGTGTTAAAGGTTACTAATGTATATACTGGTGTATATGCTAGTGTATATACTGGTGTATACTCTAGTGTATACACCAGTGCATATACCAGTATATACACTAGTGTATATATTGGTGTATACACTAGTGTATGTTCTCGAATTTATTCATTCAATGTATTCTCACAATCACTTGTTATTGTAGTGTTTATGAACTACCTATCCTTGGGATGCTTGCTCCTTCCCTAGCCCTAGTATTACAACCTTACAATCATGCAAGGTATAAATTTAAATTCAATCTACAACATACACTAGTCTATATATTAAATGTACAACCTGTGCTAGTAATATACACTAGTGTATATATTGGTGGATAAATGATCTTAGAGTTGGATATGGGCACACTTATAGGAGGTTTTTCGTACTACGGAAGGATCATAGGGAGAGACTGCAATCAAGTAGGGAAATAAGAGCCAGATGACCTAACTGAAGAATACATGACTTGTGGGACAAAGAGAAGGTTTGAACCCTAACACACACCCTTTAGAGGGGAACTTTACCTACCAAATGGGATACATACAAATGTTCATGAGGGATGGGCCTCAAGGCCTTATCCATGGTCATGTGGGAGCCATTACAAATTTTTCCATGGTAGATGGTTCTTGAGACCATCTTACTACTAATATATACACTATTATATATATCAATATATACACGAGTGTATATACTTGTATATATGTACACTATTATACTTGTATATATATGTACACCAGTATATACTGGTATATACACTAGTGTATATATTGGTATATACACTAGGTGTATACACTGGTATATACATTAGCTGTATACATGGGTATAGTGTATATACCAGTATATAGACTTGTGTATATACCGGTATATACACTTGTGTTATATGTCAGTATATAACACTATTAGTTTATGAAGCTTGTGCAATTTATCAAGTTGTTTATGAATATGAAAAGTTGAACCAATATAGAAACAATGAGTATGTGGATGATAATGATGGAGACAATGAGCATGGGGATGATGACAGTGATAATGAGCATGAGGGTGATAATGGTGAAAATGGGCATGAGGATGAGGATGGTGATGGTGACAATGAGACACAAAACATGGAGGGTGATGGTGATAATGAGCATTACATTGGATGGTACAGTGACAATGAGCATTACAATGAAGCATGATGGTTATGGTGACATTGGGCATGGTGATAATGAAGCATGATAGTGATGGTGACAATGAGCATGGGGATGGTGATGGTGACAATGAGCATGATGTGTTGATGGTGAAAATGGGCATGACGATATGGATGGTGGTGGTGAAAAATGATGATGGTGGCAATGGGCATGGTGATGGTAACAATGGGCATGACGATGATGAGGATGATGATGAACCGAATGTTGATGACAATGCCAATAATGTGACAATTAGGATGAGGACCTTATGGTGACAATATTCTTTGACTAATTTTTTGGCTTCATGTTATTAGGAGGGATTCTTACCTCACTCATCAAGACTATAATTTCTCATTACTATTACTTATTTAGAGTGGGTGTAAGTGAATAATCATTTTTGTCATAAGTCCTAAACCAAAAAAGCAAGAAAATAATAAATGATGCAATCATTTTGTCATTAGTCCTAAAGAAAAGCAAGAACATAAGAAATGATGCAATCATTTTGTCATTAATCCTAAACTAAAAAAGTAGGAAAATAAAAAATGATGCATTAATTGTTAATGAACCCTAATGACTTACTTTGTAAAATGAGTGAAATTATTCCAAAAAAAAAGTTATATTTAAGAAATCTTGAAATTATGAGCCACTCATATAATAGTTTGCATGAGACATTTTTTCCCTTTACATCAAAGTGGTAAAGCAATTTATTTTTCATTTTAAAGTCACAAATTTATATTTATGTTTTCCTTTCTATAGGATATTATCTTTTGGACATGCATACTATAATTTGTAATTGACACTTAAATCACTCAACAAATTTCTAACATCTTTACAAACACTAAGAAGTACATTGTCTAGTCGAAACAATTCATCCTACAATAAGTTGAGCATAACATTAATTATTAAATGATAACGAATTAACTAATAAAATTTAAGAACTTATAAAATTTCATTTTTATTAATTTTAAGTTTTTAAATAAGTATAGATTGTAATAATAAAATAAGAGATAAGATGGTTTTTCAATATCTAAAGCAATAAAATTAAATAATAGAAAACATATTATACAAATACATAATTATAAAAATAAAATTAATATTGAGAAATTTAATATAAATTTTTAAAGTAAATATAACTAAATAAAATAAAGTAAAAAAAAGCCATAAAATTATAATATTTGGATTTATAATTTAAAAAAAAATAACTATATAAATTGAAATAATCTCTATAAAATAAACATGTATAAAATATCGTTATATTTATTATAAATATTAATGACCATAAATAAAATGTTTAAATTTAATATATATTTTTTTTCTTGAAATTCAAAGGTAGAAATATAAAAAATAAATTAGATAATAGATAAAATTATAAAATTTATATTTATTATCTTAACTAAAAACTAGAACATATAATATCTATAAAATAAATATGTATACATTATTATTATTAATAAATATTATTAATCATAAATAAAGTTTTTAAATTTAATAATTATCCTTTAAAATAAATATGTATACATTATTATTATGTTTAATAAATATTAATAATCATAATGAAATTTTTTAAATTTAATAACTATCCTTTAACCCTTATTACATAGAAGTAACATCTAATTTTAAGATTTTAAATATTCTTTAATATGTTTGTTTTTTCTAAAAAATAAATATGTATAAATTATTTTATATTTATAATAAAATATTATTATATTTATTGTAGATATCCATAATCATAAATACATTTTTTAAATTTAAGATGTATTTTTTTAGAAAATATTATTATATTTATTATAAATATTAATTATCATAAATAAATAAATAAAGTTATATTTAATTTTAACTTTTTAACTATGTTTTACAATAGTTTTTTTACAATATTTTTTTATTAATTTTATTTAATATATATTATTATTAATTTTATTTAAAAAACTAGAGGAAGGGTATTGTCTATCCATGGAGAAAATAATACTGTAAAGAATGGAATAGTCATATTTTTATCTCTAGTTAACCCTATAATCTCCTAAATAGGAGTTACTCCATCAAATCAAATAAGATTAATACTTTTAGTTTAAAAATTGAAAATATATAAATGTAAAATTATTAATAGCAACTAAAATGATACATATAACCAAAAACAGAAAGGAAACCATTAAGAACACATAGGAGAATGAAGATTATTCATCTAAATCATCTTATTCTAGCCACTTTCCACATAAGAGCCCAAAGACTTGGACAGCATGTGAAAGATTTGTCATCATTAACCATCAAAGTGATTAAGTAGGATGCAAATTTCAGATTAGATTACAATAATATGTGTATACATCCATTTCATATAAATTTTATAACTATAACAAAATAGACCAGATGTATAAACATTACATTAAATTTCCCTACCCCTAACATGGATATGACTTTTTTAAACCATAATATAATTTGGTAAATATTTTTTTTTAAATGATTATTTATGTGATTATGTGAAATCTACATGTCCTATTTTTTTTAAATGATTATCTATGTGATTATGTGAAATCTACATGTCCATATATATATATATATATATATATGTTTATGGTCACTTATATGCATGGTTCACAAAAGAGACTTACAACACTATTATTTATAAACATTGGTAGCAAGATATGTCAATTGCAGAGAATGCATGCTCTGTGAATTGAATAAAAAATACGGTCCAAGTTCATTCTATAACTAGAGCTTTGGATAGTGGCCGATAAATGAGGACATTGTTATAGCAAAACTAAATTATAATAATTGTTACAATAAAGATTTGCGTGGTTATACTCAACTTAACCTCATCAAATTCACATGTGATAACGAAAATTATCTAACTCCAAATGATTTTTTAAACAGTTACAATAATAAGCATTGCTATTTAACATTAATAAATGGAATAACAATTCCTTCCTTTCATATTTATTACACAATCATTTTCTATCAATGCAAAATAAAATCGTTGGGACAAACTACACGGAGGTGTATTGTCTATCATCAAATGTAACCTTCAAGGTGAGAGCCAAGTAGTAAAAACGCCGGATAATTCACACTTATAGTGAACCCATCCACCGAAGAACAGTGAGAGAAGTCACATTTATATTGAACCCATCCAGCTTAATTTTGTCAACAAGTTCGCAGTCCAAAGACCTTTAAGTGCCTCAAGATCACTACTCTACAAATGTAGAGCACCACATGAAATAAGCAAAAATGAGGGGTAGATGTCGTGAATCTGAATTTGTAAGTTTCAAAACTCTGAGGCAATCGCAGGAAAAGAGAGAAGTGGGAACCTTCATAAAGAAACATTTTTCAGAATATTTGTTCACTCGTTTTAGAGATGTGCACCTCATCCATTTGGACATCGCCAAATGAGGTAATAAAGTCCAAAGACCTCGCCATCTACTTGAGAGCACAGAACAGTTCATTGCATGTCGAAGCTGTCGCCATCTACTTGAGAGCACAGAACAGTTCATTGCATGTCGAAGCTGAGAAAGCTTCGATAGAATAACGAGAGCCAAGATTCCAATTCGCGAAAGCTTCGATAGAATAACGAAAGCCAAGATTCCAATTCGCGGCTGTATTTTGGGTTGGGCACGCAGCTGTAAGACTTGGCGGGCTACAAATTCAAAATCTAAATTTGAATGTCTTTGTATCTATCCGCCTTCGGTAAATTCAAAAGAGCATGGCTGCATTAATGTTGACCGTAGTAGTCTTGCATGCCCATGGCATGGTGTTTCGTATGAGCACATTGAGATGAGGTGGATGATGGTCATGCGCCCATAGATCCATGGGTATGCAGAATGGTGCGCATGGATTGCTGAGCCAACGGAGAAAGCCGGAATTTTTTGCCGTAAAATAAGATGCACTGAGAGTCAGAGGCCCTGCAGCAGACTTAATTAGTCTGCTGCGTGGTGCATATGGCTTGCCCAGGCCCTTTATCGGATGATGGGCCCAATCTCTTATTTGATTAAGAATTTTATTTGTTAGAATATTGCTTGCTGATAAAATCTAAAGATAGTAGTTTCAACTTTCAAGGTTCGACAAAAGGAGTAATCCAAGATCACTTTTGGAGCCCCGAATCAGTCTCGAGCTACCACATGGATAAGTGGTTCCGAGTTCAGGCTCTCTACTTCGGTTTAACGTCTACGCATATCTAGAGGCCTAAGACTCTCTCTGTCATCGATCAACCTCCAATCATATGAATGTTGCTCGTCTCCATACCACCAAATGGCCACTCAAATCATCAAGATACTGCACCAAAACTCCCCACAAGAATGGCAGGGAATCGCTTTCATGGCATTGTGACAGCACTGCAATAGTCTTGACTGGGGAAACTGATTCTTATGGATTTAAAATCTGCATCTAGGCTGCAAAACTTATTTGCTCCACAATTTTATAAACTAATCCGTTTACTACAGATTCTTGTACCAACAGAAGGATAATCCCACCATAACTGCATGAATGGTTAGGATTCATGGAGATTAATCCAATGGTAGAGATCAATTTGAAGGATTTGGGGCAATTGATCCTAGAACCGTCAGTGGAGAAGGGTGTAAACCTGGTAATGTGATCTTTCTAGCATAAAACATTTCCTAGGGCACTTAGAATCATCATTTTTATGCACCATTGTCAATCTGAACTTTGCATAATAAACCTAGCCCAAATCATAAAAATTGCATTCTAGAGTATTATTGATTTATGTTTTGCATACGAATTCATAATGACGTTCTATTAGAGGTAATGCGAAGTATACATGGAGTTCTTTGCAACGAGTGGTTGCACGACATTTTTTCACACGTGATTGATATACTTTTTTAGATCAGAAAGAGCAATCTGACACTTTTGTGGGAAATTTTTAATGCAATATTTTTCACTTTTAGAGGTTGGAATTGAATTCTATCAGCTCTATGATGTTTAGTGACCCCAATAAACATGTTTGAAATCTTCTTTTCCTTCAAATGAGTCATTCTTGCTGTATGTCTAGTTTTTCCTAAAGGAAGCACTATTGTGTTTTTATACTTTTGTAACTTGGAATTTGATTATGTTATCTCCATCATGATCAATGAAATCAAAAAATCCTTCTTAGCCACTCAGTGCACCTGAATTATCCTTTGGACTTGAAAAATCAATTTCACCCAAGGTGGGCTCGACGGCCCAAAACCATTTTCCCTGCTTTTGAATGTCGAAACTGAATTCTAATAGATCACCAATGATTTATGAGCCTCTTAAAACTATTTAATCCATCCCCTGCAATTAAGTATGTTGGTCAGCGGATTTGTAAAACTTGGCCTAGAGTGGAGACAATGTGCAAAAGTATCTTCTTGGTAGTGAACCTTTTAGGTGACAACATTAGTTCTTTTTGTGGGATGGATCTTGTTAGAAAAATAGGACCGCAAAACAATAAAATAAGATGAAGAAATAGAAAACATAAACACAATACGAGAGAGACACCAGTATATGTGGTTCACCCAATATGGGCTACGTCCACGGAGAAATTGCGAGTCCTTTTATTATACCATCCTGCAAATGAAGGGCTACAACCCGTAGCACATCCACTACAATTTCCTCTTCAGTTTTTCACAGTCTCTGTCACACAATCACATATATCTTTACCATACTACTACACACACAACCGTATTACATTTCCTTCCTTTTAAAGAGGGATTACCATGGGAAAATACCATGGGCCTATAAAACACCCATTATTGACTAAGTCATGACTATGAAATTACAACATTTTATGAGGCATTTTGTTCGAAAATTTTGCTACGGGGGCGCTGCCCCCAAACTCCCGCCAGGGGGGGGCTCCCAAATTACTCGACACCCCCCTTGGACCCCCCATGGTGACTGTAGTGGGGAGAAAAGCCCCCCCACCCACCCCCCTGTCATGGTATGGGATCCAAACACGGATAAAACACAACCTCCGAATTAGGAAGATCAGGGTCCACAACTAACAACTCCTCCTTGTGAGGTGTCAAGAATCCAATAAAATCTCTATGGTGAGAATACCAGTGCTTTATCCATTGGGATATGGAATCAAAATTGGGCATGGGGTAGAAATCAGGCATGGAGTCAGAAATTAGTTCCGTTTCAAAACTCTTTTTCAGAGCAATAGATGGAAAATAAAATAAAACTTGGAATGCTGAAAATGAGATGCTAAGATTAACTAGGTAAACTAAAACCTACCTACCTAATCTAACTGGCAAGTGGTCCCACTAGGTGATATACCACTTCCAATGTAACCATGTATGCAATTTGACAAGGCTATGTGACACATGCATGAAGAGAAGTGATGGGGTGATGAATGACCTTGGGGTCTGGTGGATCAAAGGATGAGTAAATACATCTCCAATGGATGAAAAATGTGTCCATGAGGGAACAAACTTTATTGAAGCATTAACAACATTAGAGCTACAACCCACAATATTAAAAGCTCAATAAAAATGAGTATAAGTAGAGGAAACGTATGCATGATTTACCCATTTCCAACACTTTCTTTGTTGTTTTTCCACATGAAAAGTATTATCCATCCACATGTGGCAATTGGATCTTCATAGCAAATGTGTTCTTCAATGTATGTAAGCTTGGATGTAGGTGCAACGGACAATTCAAATTCATTATTGGACACCAAATCTGTAGCTTTCTTGGATTCCCAAGCTATACCCTCAACTTTTTCATCTCTATCATCTTCTTGAACATGTTCATCTTGAAGCTCTAAATATCTATGCCGTGGACAATCTAAAATCATTTTGTTTTTGTAGCTATCCTTCTCACATAAAAACATTGTTTCTTCTTTGTCATTGCTTCTTGGAAAATGAAAATGTTCAAGGATAAAATCTCTTTCCCTTTCATGCTCATTTTCAGCCAAAACAGATGGAGCCTGAAAAATTACTATCAATAATAATACTATTATTCCAAAGGTCCCATGATTTATCAAGAAACTCATGATCTTCAAAATCCACATGCTGAAAATTGTCATTTTCATGGTTCCTATCCTCTATAGCAATATTCGATTTTTTTTAATATTCATCTACCACAATGCCTTGTAAGAGGGAAGGGGGTTGTTGAATTTAATTATTTATTTCATAACTTGTAGGATGCCATCTGTAAATTTCATTGCTTGCATCTTCTTGAATGTGTTATTCAACATTTATTGACACTCCCCCCTCAATAAGAGTTATTCAACATTTATTGACACTCCCCCCCTCAATAAGATCTAATGGATTATCAATTTGGTAATGCTTCTCCATATGTTCAACAGAAACTAAAAACTCATTTCACAATAGATTTTGCAAATTGCATGGAAATCCACATGTTTCCCTTCCACCTTAGGATTTCGATGATGTTAGGAGACCCTCATGTGAGGAAGAGTTTAATAGGTATGAAACATTCCTTCCATCTTTAGACACTTTCATTTTCTTTAGGACGATGATATGATGAAGCCAACAATTTAGCAGCATACATATTTTCTTCTAGCTCTAAGGCATCATCAATCACGGAGTTCAAATCTAGGGAATTTTTTTCTTCAAGAAGTGATGAGAAATGAACATCATCGGTAGCAGTAAAAACTATCATAGAAGCCACCTATGAAGGCCTTACATTCTTAGGAATTTCATGATAAATTTTGAGAAATGTATCCCTAAATGTAGCCACACTTTCACCAATGTCTCTTTCCAAAGAATAAAATGATTTTAAGAGTACTATACTATATTTCATATTTCCCCATCGATGCATGAAAGCATCCTGTAGTTGTTACAAAGTTGATATAGAGTTAGATTTCAAGTGCTTGAACCAAGATCTAGCATCTCCTTCCAAGGAATGTACAAAAATGCACATGAGAACATCCTCATGGTCTATTATGAAACCATCAATATAGTCTTGGAACATGATGATATGTATGTATGCTGAAATTATTCCATTACTACTGAATTTTGGAAGGTTTTCAAGCACTCATCAAGCAAAGGATTGAGGATTTTAGGCAATATTAAGGGTTGATATCTTGTAGCTACCCAAGAATTGACATAGCCAAGTTTACTATTGGCCATAATAATTTAATAATGCAAGTGATGTCTGGAATATTTGAACAACAATGGATTATCATAAACAATGAAGTGGGGAAACACTCATTATTAACAGGGAGTTTAAAAAATGCTAATCCCAAAATAAATATGTGCTTTGAATATCTTTAGAAAAATGATAGAAAGAAACTTCTAGCATGGGATTTAATGAAATGCATAAAATCATATTAGATCCCCAACCTCTAAAATGGTGTCACCGAGCAGCTGAATGTAGTAGAGATGTATAGGTTCCCCAATCTGTAGCATGCACCATTTCAAGAATTGAACCATTGTGGAGTCACCAAGTGATATATTTTTCCTCGATAGTTGTACTTTCTCACCATAAGCAACAGATACGTTTGTAGCAGTGGAAATAGGGCTTCATTCCCCTTAGTGGAGTCATCATAAGATTTGTCGTTGCAATGCCTTGAAGAGATCTGAAAAATGTGCAAAGACCTTCGAACTTTCATTGGAAATGGCACCAGTTCTCCCTATTGTCCCTTAGGTTGTACCCCAACAATTCAGCAGTATTTGGATATTGAAAAAGAGACTCTGGTTAGGATGCAAATTCCAAGCAGGGCTGTGTAGACAACACCATTTTTGCGCCACTTTAGGTCAGTAAACCAATCCTATGACAAAGGGAGGGAACCCTCAAAATAAGGAGGTATGAATCCTAGCCTGTCACCCTAGGTACCCTTTAGATATGCATGAAGACTTTGACCGGATTTACAACTGAAATCTGAGGTGGTCGGGGGGCGAATCTTAGCCCTGACAAAAACAAAAACGAGTGTTATATTTGAAAAGGGAGGCTATAACATACCTAAAATCGCCATTACTATTTTAGGGAAATGAGACATAATTTTTTTTTCTTTAAATTCATTCAACAACCAAATATGTTAGATTCATTTCACATAACATTATAATCATAAAATGCAAAACCAAATATGTTAGATTCATTTAAGATAACATTATAATCATAAAATGCATTCCTATAAACTTACATATCTGTAGACATATGAATAAGCCTTTAATCATACAATGGTGTTACGTTTTATAACCCCCAGTTAGTTGTTCTTCCCATTAACATTCATTTAACATGGTCAATAATATAAAGTCTTTGTTTAACATCCTCACTTACACATTCAAGCCTTAGAAGTATGGTACTTCGTAATAAGAAGATTATCCATTATTTATCTTTAGCTATTTTAACATAAGGAATGTGATTTTCAAAATAACTAATTATGCAAAACATTCACTCTATAGCACTTTAATAGTAACAAGAGTTCAATGTATCCTTTTTAATAGGATTCCAAAATTCAACTCTATTCTATAGAACATATTCACAAAACAATTCACATTTAGTGTACCCCTTTCCAACCTTCTCTTAATTACTTACAACATCGTTATTAAATATGAGAATGTGGATACTCCAATCCATGAACATATATATTTTAAACCATACGTATATTAAACTCTTTATCTTTTAAGTCATATATATATATATATATGAATTAACCCCATTATCCCTTCTAATAATCCAAACCACATATTTACATGATTTAAATAATCCAAACCACATATTTACATGATTTAAAAAGAAAAGGAAACCTCCCAAGTAGAGGTAGGTAGCGAGCAAGGCTCAGGAGGAAAGGAAAAACAATACAGCTGCCAAATTATATGGAAACATTCATAATTTCATGGAAAAGGGACCAGTCGATTCAGCTTATGCGTAGAGAATAAGAGTACAGGATAAAATCTAAATTTATCCATAACATGAATCAATGCCCAGCTTAATCTCAGGTGGAGCATTACAGTCTTTTGATTTCCACACTTTTAAACATTATGATATCCAGTTTAAATGATGGAAAACACTCCACAAGTTATCCGACTGCAGCAACTGATAGAAATAAGTCTTAACCACAAGTATCTCCCAATCTAGAATTAAAATGAGATATGCCTGAGACTACATGATCTGGAAATTCGAAAGCAATTTAACGTGTGTTCTCAACCTATAAAGCTACAGATCCTTCAATCCAGATACCCTATGATAACGCCACCCTTAGTCTATGTAATATTTGCATAACATAACGTTGTAATTGCTAAACTCTAGAAACTTCATGTAATTTATTATTAACTCTACAAGCAACAACAGGGTTTATCACTTATAATGTAGATTATTTTTTTAACTCTGTAAGCAACAACAGAAATTTGATTCATTGTTTATGACTTCTAATGTAAATTATATTAACTCTGTTGAAAGCCGATTCAATGCTCACCTCTGTTATATACATTATGTTAGTCCTATATGCAATCAACAGAGAGCCGACTCATCGCTTACATCTGTTATATACAGTATATTAGTTCTATATGCTTAAATATTAAGTGATTAGAACGATTCATAAAAAGAGATAGGTTATTCATTTATAAGCTAAGTCACTCATAGTCTTGATATATTTATAAAAGGACGCAATCAACAATCATTGTGTACATTCAGTCCATAGTGACAAAGAAAGAGGAATACTTAACCAATTCTAAAATCCAGGTTAACCCAAATAACTAAACAGAATTGAAATAAGACCACTTACTTGCAAAATAGAATGGAAAAACACTTGGTGCTCCCCAATTCCTCCCAACCATAGAAGATGACAACCACACTTACTTGTCCAACTTGACCCCCGAGATGGTCACCACCATAGACCAATGAACTTAGCTAAGAAAATTTGAACACAACACTCTTCCCAAGAGTTTGTAACAGATATCTAAACACAAAACTCTTCAAGGATGAACTTTCAAACAAAGAGAGAGTACTTAGCAGCTTGCCCTCAACATAACAACAATTTCTCTCTATGCACCACATAGTGTCTTGTGCCATCTTAGTGCACCATTATATAATTTTTTTCCAGGTCCTGTGCCATCTCAATCAAATATTTTGATCCCTAGCTTTTGAGTTGGATTTAATTGATACCAAATATTTTGCTTGTTATCTACTTGTTCATTGTCTCGTGATGGTGTCCCCTCTTTCAACTGGTTGCTCCAAGTGTCTCTTTTATCAATTATAAAATAATATTTCTTGTTCATAATATTCACCCACATAATTGTGATTATTTTTCCTCATAGAGTTTTATAACTCTTTTACAGAATAAATACTGGAGAATAATTCTCAAAATAAAATACTTGATAAAAAATAATTCAAAAGTCTTTGGGGGTATTACAAAGGCACAAGAATTCCATGGAAAATTAAAACTGAAAATAAGTGTAGCTCATAGGCACCTTAATCATAACTGGTTCTCAGAATGGAAGAAACAACAACATAAAACACATTCTATTGTCAATGCATGTTTTAACTTCCAATTGATATGCATTTTAGATACCATTCAAAAATTACTTGGATGAATAAATTTCAAATCCGTGCAATTATAGGCCATCAGATGAAGACTTGGCATACTTTCTCAAAAGTACATTAAAGTATGCATAAAACACCATTAATTCAACAACCAATGGCAGTCTCACCTCGGTCCTGGTTTCCCAAACAACATCATTCATACATTAAAATAAAAACACTTTTAATTCAAAAATCCTAGTGGTAGTCTCACCTCATACCTGGGTGCTCCCAAAGCACATCATTTCTATTTCATTTATACAATAGTGAATACAATGGAGGTGTGATATCCCTCCTTTATAACCTATATATTTGTAATTGTAATTGATTATTGTATCGGTTCATGGTGAGGAACTCAAGGCCAAGGCCTCATCAGTAAAAAAAAATTGTGTAACCCATATGGTTTAATTCCTAAAGTTAAATAAACTTAGGAGACTAAGAACGATAACACAACTTAAACAGCGATAACGGTGTAATGGATAGGAATCCTTGATTTTTACGATGGGTACCATCCCAATACCATGAGAATGGAAACTATTGAACTATGATGTTCACTTGATAACCTTAACTTAAGCATCGTCGTAGGTTATGATAATCCTAGGTAGGTTTGTGAAAGAGTTATTTTAGTTATGGAATAACGACATGCTTCTACAAGTTATCTATTAACACAAGCATTGATTTTAGTTAAAGATCCTAAGTAAAAATTAATCAGTAGCATAGATATGGTTACTACCTTAGGATGTGGAAACAGATACCAAGGATTTATATTACTAAAAATTCTAAATAAGACATACCCTTATATACTGGCCCTTCTCCACCTTGTATATAAGGTAGGATGAAAGTTCACCTTGTGTAATTATCCTTATCAAAGAAGATACCACAAGGGTGTTAGATAATCATTTATTGATATATTATATGTTATTGTGTTGGAATAATAACATATATATATATATATTGGTGTTATATGTTAGAATATTAACATATAGAAGATATGTATGTCTTAGAGAATAAATGGCATATATATATATATATATATATATATATATATATATATATATTAGTGTTATATGTGCAACATTAATATATAGTATGCTATTTTGTAAGAATATTTACATAGAGTGTATGTGTTCGTATGACATGTTGAGTTTATTAACGATAGTTGATGGAGAGTCAAAAAATGAGTGGAGATTCTCCACTATGATTTGGTTAGTTATTGAAAACATGTGAGGATCTCCTTTTTTGGCTGCCACCTGACAAAATTCCCTGATTCGTCGGTTAGAACTCCATCTGTTCGGTGACTCATCTACCCGAGGCAGACACTACAAGGAGAGAGGGTTAAGCGTAAAATGGGGGGGGGGGGGGGGGGGGAAGAGATCGGGGGGGAATTCTCGGTAGGAGGAGATATGGGTGAGAATCTCAGTTGCGAGATTGGGGAAAATCTGAGTCATAGTTCGGGGCATTAAAAATCGTATTGGAGTTCTGGTGGAGGGGGATCAGGAGACTTTGCTCTTGGAAAGGCGTAGTTCTTTGCATTGAAAGGATTTTCACTTCTTGTTGATACCGGTATGAAGAGAACTCTGCAATGACTACCTAAGGAGGTCTCTGCATTTGGAGAAAGCTCAGCAAAGGTGTTACCTTGGTTCCTGAATCTCATATAAAAAGATATGGTAAGCCCCGTGATAAGAAACCGGTAAGCTCAGCGCCTGTGATCGAGGTAAGTAATGTTCGGCAATATTTTACATATACGCCAGTATTATATACCCGGTTGATGAATGCAATATGCTGGTTTATTAAATCGTTATTGACTGAAATCTAGATTGAAACCCCTGGTGAATGTGTAGCTCAACTCTGAGATTTTCGATATATTGTTGCTGCGTTTTTATGTATGATGTATTGAATGAAATCTAGATCGAAACCCCTGGTGAATGTGTAGCTCAACTCTGAGATTTTCAATATATTGTTGCTGCGTTTTTATGCATGATGTATTGACTGAAATCTAGATCGAAACCCCTGGTGAATGTGTAGCTCAACTCTGAGATTTTTCAGTGTGTCGTTCTTGCATTTTCTCTATAGGATGTATCGATCGAAATCCAGATCTAAAACTCTAGTGAGTGCGTAGATCAACATTGTGTTTCGATATATTGTTACTATGTTTCTATATATCATGCATTTTGTGTGTTGATTAAAAGCCTGGACTGAGACCATCGGTTGTGTCTTCCAGCAAAATATGTTCCAGGGTTTAAAATCATACCAATGTTAATCCGTGATTGTTCTTCCTTACTGTCACAGTTAGATCGATCTTTATTCCTTTAAATTTTGTATATTTATTCTGGGAGTATGCCTATTATCGCCCACCCATAGAGGGTTATAGATTCGATACCGGAGCTTTAGTTATCCGCTTACATTTGATCTCATCGAAAGCTATTATCTCTGTAATTTGCGGATTTTGTTTAGTTCTCTCACCAGATCTAACATTTATGTATGTGCATCCTTAGGGTTTTGTTAAATGGAAAGGTTCTGCCTGAATTGGCCATGATTGAGAGTAGTTTATAGTGATATGCTTGTATAATAATTATCTATTTATTAGATTTCTGCATTGACAGCATTTTAATTCCTATCATATCGTTACAACAAAATAATTGGGGTTTCGGTAATATAATATGCCGCCCATGAACCTTGTATTAATGGTTCCTGGCATCATGGGAAAGAAGAGCTTATAACTGGGTTGAATGTTGCCAATTGCAATTCTTGCAAGGTTATTTGATCCCTGTAGATTAATACTCCATATGACGTTGTTACACAGGTTGAGTTCTTATTGATGTTTTCGATCCCTGCATGTTATTATATATTATGAAATCATATAGATGCTAATTGATCTTGTCCATATATTACGGCATGGAATCATATAAATGCTGGTTGATTTCTGTTTATATGTATACTTGTATTTGTTGCCTGAAATCATGGAAATTCTGATTGGTCTGGGTGTATATATTTATTTATTGGTGCGTGAAATCATATGCATCCGTGTGGCTGTCATTTATTCATTGGTACATTATTGATATTGCTGATCATGATTTCGCTGTGGCTTTCTTCATTATCATATCGCCAATTGCTTGATAGTGCCGAAAAGTGAACACCTACATGGCCTTTCTTTCATTAATTATATCATGGGGACTCAGGTTTTCTGTTTTAAGACCTGTATGATAACTTTTCAAAGTTCGATTGTAGATTCGTATCCGGTGAGGATTTTTATGTTATATGGATGCTCGACATAATTCTGTTGTTAATTGGAAAATAGTTGGAAAAACAATCTCGATGAGAAAGGCTGCAAAGTAGCGGAAAGTGATTTCGGCAACAATGGGGTTGTACGATGTAAATTTTACTTGATCATTAATACAAGATGTGACTCTCCTTTGGTGGACGTAGCCCATGGAATGGGTGAACCACGTACATTTTGTCTTCCCATGTGTATAATTCTTGCTTCTCATGTTTATGTCTTATTATTTATATCTTGTCAACAATTCTTATGTCTTATTATTTATATCTTGTCAACAATTCTTGAGTAATTGTTATTCATAGAATGTGTATGGAAATAATGTTGTGAAAGCATTTTGTTATCATAGCATGGAGCTGCAAAGTTGATTTATATATATGGTCTCAAGGGAAACCCAAGGAGCTGCAATGGTAATACTTAATAACATAAGCAAACTGACTTTTATAAAATGTCAAGTGTATGCACAAGGATTAATTACATGTTGGCTGTTTCTTATAATGGGTTATTATGAAGTTCTTTAAGGGAAGAAATTTTAATTTTCACCAAAATACTAACTCGCAAAACTTGGAGATGTTACAGGAGGGATTAATTTATCTCTGTCATGGTCCTATTATCTTTTAGATCGAGAACATACTTTCAGCAATCCTATGTTGTGAAGAATGAGGAAAGAAAAATAGAACCAACTAATGTGACAGATATGGGCCTCTTTTCTCAGCTCCAAAACTCATGAAAACTGATGAACCTCCTTTGTAAATGAGAAAAATACCCCTCTTATAGACTATTGAGATAAAAACATGAGACCCACAATTAGGTTCGAATCTTTTTCCTCCTCCTCGAATGAAAATGTTTTCCTCCTCTTTTGTCATTTTCGGCTGAAATATAGGCATTTGTGGTTTTTTCCAAATTTGTGGATAAATATGGAGTTGATTTATAAATGTTGTAGTTTCTCTGTATGGATGTAGCGTAATTTTTTATGGTCCCTGGGAATCTTTGATTTGATGGCTATCCAAAATTTCACAAATTGAACTTCTTTTGAACCTTGTACATCATATTGAAGTGAAAAAGGTTAATCTTCTGAGAAATTGATTCAATTTGATGCTAATTTGGTCCTCGCTGTCTTGAAATATATGGTTGCAGCATCCCGTTGAAATAGGTGAGAATAGAAACATTGACCTCTTGTAGCCTTTGATGAAGTCTCGTGGTGCTTTTATATATGAAATGAATTTGCTTTATAATTTACCATTGAATATCCAATTCGAACATTATAACATAATGTTACTTTATGGTAACGTAAAATGGAGATAAACCAACATAGATCCATCTTAAACCTGTATCTATCAAGCACTGAGAGGGATCCAATTTCTTGAGGTTTAGTTTTTTTATTATCTTAAATTCAAGAAATTTGATTCCTTTCTTAATTTATAGATATAGGTTTAAGTTTTAACTTTCTATTTTGAACATGGATTTTTTTAAAATTATTTTTCATAATTTTTTATTTTATGATCCGACATGGATTTTTTAAATTACTTTTCATAATTTTTTTATTTTATGAGCCGACATGAATTTTTTTTAATTATGGTAATGTTACGTTACGTTACAATATCTCCCCAATACTGGGCTGTAGAGCACCTCCTTCCTCTTAGTGCAAAAATTCTAAAATAATGTTTCTATATATTAATATAAAACAATGTTATAATTCCCATAACAAAGGTTCCAACACATATCCCATATTTTGCATAGCTTAGCCTTCACATAGAGGAAAAAATGGTTTAAATCTTGGATGTCGTGGTCTTATGTGACCTCATTTTCCATGTTATTTGAGGTGGAGTTAGTACTTTCCACTTCACCCTCCACTTGCATAATTATAATTACCATCCAACGCTTTAACATGGGAGATGTGACCTCTGGTGGACACCCTTACATCTTACCACACACATACAAAGGGAAAATCACGTGGTTTACTTGCTTATGAAATAGCTTTCTTATCCTTCATTTATGTGCCCGCCATATAACATATAATCCACCCATGTACAATGTGGAAAAGTCGCAACCTTTAAAACCTTCACTTAATTGCACTTGATCCAAACCACGTGGAATATCTATCAACAATTCATAGACCTCCTTCAATGGTGAGGATCAACACCTCTATATTCATAAATGAAATCGGAGCCATTGAAGGGCCCACCCTAAATCCACCATCCACGCATTTATGAAAGCGAGTACAGGTCATAATGTATGGTTTATAATATGCTTATGGCATAAATATTTGGAAACAAGGGAATTTTTAGGGGCAAAATTTCGCCAATTGGCTATTTTTTGGGGATTTTTTCAAAAAATAAATTTGCTATTTAATCATTTTTAGATTATAATATCGCCTATATTTACATCAAATATGTTTTATTTATCATAATATTCACAAAAATTTACAATTTTTAGTAGTAAATTGTATGTTTCATATTTAATATTTACTTACCAATATATATATATATGTTTTTTTCCATAAAAAATAATCACTTAGGATACTATACTTATGTATACTTTTATAATCCTTAAAAAATACCCTGTTTGGAAAATGCCATAGCACGTGAATATAGTGAAACCACTTTATAATCCATTAATTTGTAAAATCTTTGAAATGTGCACGTGGCACCACCTTGAAATGAGGCTTCCTACTGTTAAACATGGAGAGAAACATATCAGCTGCCACCATTGTTGAGTATTACATGCTACACCTTCATCTTACCATTCACGAGAGTTGGATTCCTTCTCCTTACCTTGTACTCAACACCCTACCAACGATGGGGATTCACTAGATTAATTTTGGGAAAGCCATGATCCATTGATCACGAGGGATGATTTCAATTATTTTTCTTTGATTCCCCCACCCATCCAATGGTGGAGATCAAACCAAAAAGATCCACATTCAATATTGACCATTGAAGGATATTCCTACCACAACAACGTGAGTGGTTAGGATGCATGGATATTAATCTGACGGTGGAGATGGATTTGGAGGATTTACGTAGTTGAACCTATAATCATGTGTGCATAAGGCTGTAAACCTACTAATGTGACATTTCTGGCATCAAAAAATTTTCCATGGCAGTGAGAATGAACATTTATATGCACCACAGTCAATCATAACTTTGCATAAGAAACCTATCCCAAACCATAAAAATTGCTTTCTTTGGTTTCTGAGAATACTATTGATGTATATTTTACATATGGAGTCAGAATGGTGTGTCGTCAGAGGCAATGCGAAGTAGACACAGAGGGATTTCCAACAAGTGGTTGCACAACATTTTTCCACACCTGATTGGTACACTTTTTTAGATTAGAAAGAACAACTTGACAGTTTTGCGAGAAATTTTAATGCACGATTTTGCACTTTTGGAGGTTGGAATTGAGTTTTTTCATCTCCATGATGTTCAATGACCCCAATAAACATGTACAAACCCTTATAAGCCTTCATATGAGCCATTATGCATGTATGTCTAGTTTTGCCTAAAGAGGGCAATGTTGCGTTATCATACTTCTACAACTTTAAATTCGATTATGTCAGATCCAACATGATCAGTGACCTCAAAAAACCATTCTCATCCACCCACTCCACCTGAATTACCCTTTGGACCTGAAAAATCATTTTCACCCAAGGTGGGCCCCACAGGACAAAACCATTTTTCCTGCTTCTAAATGTCGAAACTGAATTATGATAGTTCACCGATGACTAATGAGCCTCATAAACTTGTTTATTATATCCCCTACAATAAAATGTCATTTGGATGATTTGTAAAACTTGGCCTGAGGTGGGCCCTTCCTACAAAACTAGCTTTTGGGTAGTGAACCTTTTAGGTGACAACAGTATCCAAGATCATATTTGTTAGATGGTGACCTTTGAGAGCTTAGGATTTCATCTAGAATTTCAATGCTCTTCTTAAATTTAATATTTGTGGTCAAATGGGAGGATGCCTTTTCTAATTCTTCTCTTAGAGAGGTAATTTCTACCTCAAGTCTTCCAAACTTTTCTTCCTTCTCTTGTAGTTGAATATTTTTCTTAGTGATGAGTTTCTCCACTTTTTCAATGTTTTGTTCCATCTTTCTTCTTGAATTTAGATATTCCTCTTGAGACTTTTGCAACTGTTCTTTTAAATATCGGTTCTCTCTTCTAAGATTTGTGATTTCATCGAGTATGTTTTCCTTTTTAGAGTTATATTCATTTTGAGGAACCTTGCTTTTGCTTTGATGATTACTTTTCAAATTTTCTTCAATTTTTTTTCTTCTTTCGCTTGATCTTTTTTACTAATAGTCTCAAATTCACCATTGGCTTCATAATGTTCTTCCTTAAGATCTACTTCTTCTACAGTTTCAAAATATTCCTTTCTTTTAGAACTATCTTCCTATGCCATGAGGAGAGCTTTATATCTCAATTACATACATCACTTCCATCAGATGTGCAAATATTCTCCTTGGAGTATATATTCTCCTTGCTTTCTCCATGGAAATGATCTTTGCATGTGTTAGTTTTTTTGACACCATTTTCTTTTCTCCAACTAGCTCTTCAGAAGCACTTGCGTTTGTCTTGAGATGACTATATTTTTAAGTTTCAAAGATGGCTTCCTCTCTAGATGTCTCTTCTTGTTGATCACCTTCATATTCTTGATCAACATTATTGTATTCTATTGTCTCAAGAAGAGATTCCTTTGTGTGGAAATATTGTAGCCTATCCCAAAGCTCTTTAGATTATGTATATTGTCCCACTTTATTCCTCTGAGAATATGGTAAGCAACTCACAATTTGATTCAAGGCTCTTGCATTTTTTTTATGTAAATTCTTTGCAGCTACACCATTTAGATGGCTTCTTCGAGTGGTATAACCATTTTTGTAATGTACCCAATACCCGCAATATTTATTTGGGATATACGATATGAAATTTTTCCTGCTTCTAAATGTCGAAACTAAATTATGACAGTTCACTGATGACTGATGAGCCTCATAAACTTGTTTATTATATCCCCTGCAATAAAATACCATGTGGATGATTTGTAAAACTTGGCCCGAGGTGGGCCCTTCCTGCAAAACTAGCTTTTGGGTAGTGAACCTTTTAGGTGGCAATAGTATCCAAGATCATATTTGTCAGATGGTGACCTTTGGGATCTTAGGATTTCATCTAGAATTTCAATGCTCTTCTTAAATTTAATAGTTGTGGTCAAATGGGAGGTTGTCTTTTCTAATTCTTCTCTTAGAGAGGTAATTTCTACCTCAAGTCTTCCAAACTTTTCTTCCTTCTCTTGTAGCAGAATATTTTTCTCAGTGATGAGTTTCTCCACTTTTTCAATGCTGTGTTCCATCTTTCTTCTTGAATTTAGATATTCCTCTTGAGACTTTTGCAATTGTTCTTTTAAATATCGGTTCTCTCTTCTGAGCTTTGTGATTTCATCGAGTATGTTTTCCTTTTTAGAGTTATATTCATTTTGAGGAACCTTGCTTTTGCTTTGATGATTACTTTTCAAATTTTCTTCAATTTTTTTTCCTCTTCCGCTTGATCTTTTTTATTGATAGTCTCAACTTCACCATTGGCTTCATAATGTTCTTCTTTAAGATCTACTTCTTCTACAGTTTCAAAATATTCCTTTCTTTTAGAAGTATCTTCCTGTGGCATGAGGAGAGCTTTATATCTCAATTACATACATCACTTCCATCAGATGTGCAAATATTCTCCTTGGCATATATATTCTCCTTGCTTTCTCCATGGAAATGATCTTTTCATGTGTTAGTTTTTTTGACACCATTTTCTTTTCTCCAACTAGCTCTTCAGAAGCACTTGCGTTTGTCTTGAGATGACCGTATTTTTAAGTTTCGAATATGGCTTCCTCTCTAGATGTCTCTTCTTGTTGATCACCTTCATATTCTTGATCAACATTATTGTATTCTATTGTCTCAAGAAGAGATTCCTTTGTGTGGAAATATTGTAGCCTATCCCAAAGCTCTTTAGATTACGTATATTGTCCCACTTTATTCCTCTCATAATATGATAAGCCCCTCAAAATTTGATTCAAGGCTCTTGCATTGTTTTTATGTAAATTCTTTACAGCTACACCATTTAGATGGCTTATTCGAGTGGTATAACCATTCTTGTAATGTACCCAATTCCCACAATATTTATTTGGGATATACGATATGAAAATTTTCCTTTATCATTGTTCAAACAACCAATACGTTAGGCTCATTAGTTAATGAATCTTTGTAATCAAAGTACTCTTCCCCCAATTGCATTCTTACATATAAGAAACATGCAAATCAATTCAACTAATCAAATTCATATATATAACACTAGTAACTCTACTTGGATTACCATTTAATCCCTTTAACTCTCAAATCATTAAGTACAGTCAATAGCATAAGGTTTCGATGGCTATTTATGTTTACCCGAACAATATCGAGTGTAATATTAAACCCAAACCATGGTTTATTCTTTCGATAATCAAACGACATTTGCTTGTAAAATGTAATCACTTTCATACAAGATATTAATCACTCTAAGATAATTATTTTGTTAAGGTAGTATAAGTCCACTATAAATTCCAATAGAAAACAAGAACATAACAAATGGGTTCATACCAAGGTGAAAACCTACCAACATGTGCTGTGGCATTAAGTATATTAGCCACTAAGAGAGGCATATGGTGTACTTTATTCTGTCTTAGTTAGAATCATTACTTTTAATTTATCCTATCAAATTTTAAACCGAGACCTATTTAACACTTGAGTTATAGTTATTTACATCTAACATTGGATAACTTGTTTTCCACCTATATGTTTGTTACCAGTTTATGCTTCGATAACCATTTCATCTATACTAGTAACACCTTCCGACATTAGTCATCTTAAAGATCAATGTAAGATTTGATTAAAACATATAATAGTTTCTAAATTAATATTCTTATCAAATTACTCAGAGATCATGCTTATGTAACGATTGAATACAAATTTAATCAATGGAGAACTCATCGTCCAAGTTAGGAACATGGACCAAATTTCTCATCCATAGTAGAAGTTGCATATTCATAATTAAAATGCTAATTCATATTTCTATGAAAACTTATGATCAACTAATTATTTGATATTCCAATCATTCATGTAGTTCTAAAACTATAATACTACTTGAATAATTAAACAAAAGAACATAAATGAAGGGCATTCATAATGAAAAAAATACCATTTATATAGGTATACCAAATCATTTAACTAGACACATTAATATAGACCATTGAAGAATTGAACACATTCTATCTCAAAATAACATTTGGAGATACTTATCTCAATCCAATAGAAGTGGCGACTGAAGGATTGACTTATCTTCTTAACTTAGCTTAAAATAGGATAAGCTTAGATTCTTTCTTATTAGAAGCTCTACTTGGGAGTTATATCAACTTAGGAAAACACCTAAGAGCTTTAGACCATCAAGTGAACATCAACGTTTACATTTCTTCTAGTTCCCGAGGCAACAAAATGAATCCTTTCATCGATAACTCGTTTCTCCTGGCTTCCTAGCAATTTACCTATGCCCCTAGTGGATTTTGTTGCCCCTATCATTTATTTGTGTCACGCCTTCAGTCTCCCAAGTATACAATTCAAATTACAACTTAGGAAATCACAACAATACTTACAAAGTTTACTAGCAGGGCCTTGGCCTTGAGCTCCTCGTCAGGAACTAGTACATAGTGTAGTTACGTCTTGTAGTTCAGTTACAAAAGAATAGGGATAAAGAGGGATGTTACAATTTTGAACTGCACCCCAAACGTCAAATCCGTCACCCAACAAATATGTCTTCATTCTTATCCTCCAAATTAGATAATTTTCCCATTGAACATAGGGGCTCTGTCTGTTTGATGAACAAATTCCACACAAGTCATATCTTCTTGGGATATTCCTTCCAATGGTTAAGATGTTTTGAAGGAACCCACTTCAATACCAATTGTTGGAATATTTAGTTATATTGGGAGGGGGTGAATAATTACAGGACACATTTTTAACTTTCTATTCTTATTAACCATCCACATTAACTTTCAAAAACATTAATCATCACATTAATACACAAGAGACACATTATTAGATTTAGTGTGGAAACCCAAAATGGAAGAAAACAATGGAAGAATTTTCTTTCAATAAATAATGATTACAATGATTCTCTAGCACCAACTAGAAGGAAGTACCAACTTCCTGGTTTCTTTAGCACCAACTCCCTAATTTCTTCAACACCAATTGAAAGAAGCACCAACTCCTTGGTTTCTTCCGCACCAATTGAAAGAAATCTTCAACTCTTTGCCTTTCATGACCTTTCCACCCTAAAATAGATATGCTAATGGATTTTCGATAAGATCTTCAATCTGCTTCTGGATTCATTGGGCTTGTTTGTGACTTCTTCTTTATTAGATCTGCATGCTTCTAGAAACCCACTTCAAATCTTTAGATTACTTCTTAGATGATCTTTGATCATCACTCCTCAACCTTTTTAACATACATTTGTCTTCTTGAGTGATTCCTCTTATATAGGATGATATTACATTTTTCACCCACACAATCATTTGTCACTATACACTTCTCCTTTTATGCTTTCAATTTCACTTTATATGAAAATTCACGTTTATTCAAAAACACATGGATTTCATTAATTTTAATAATTAATTTCCCTCCTTATTTCACACCATTATTTTATTTATATGCTCCCAATTTTTATTATACTTCAAATGTTATAGGAAAATACTATGGGCCAATACAATTTTCCTCTTACTCCACTTTTACGTAACATTAAAATACCATGGGCCTTCAAATACTCTGGGCCAATAAATATTTCCTTTTACATAAAATTATTTTGGTTGCACACCATTATTCTTTTTACGTAAATTCCTTTTTACTCCACTTCTAATCCTCCTTGAACAATTTTAATACACTTCTTACATAAATTTATTTTTACTCCACTTTTAATCCTCCTTTAACCTTTTTAATCCACTTTTATGTTACTTTCTTTTTACTCCACCTTTAATCTTCCTTTACCTTGGTAATCCACTTTTACTTTTAATCCACCTTTACCTTGGTTTACCTGTTATCTCTTAAATCTTTTATTTCTTAATGTTGGATGTACATACCTTTGAAAATTTATTGAAGTCTTCGCATCAATTGTCATCTTGATCTTGTTGACATCAATGACAACATTTTCTCAACACAACAAACAATTTAAGAGTGTAAGCATTTGAAATGGGTTGTTTATGGTGAAAATGTCCCACCTTTGAATATTCGTCACTTAGTATATCTATGTATTGTTCATTCCATTTATTATTAGCTAGGAGGAAGTGAGACGTGGCTATACAATTGAATTGGTCTTGCAAAGTAACCAGAGGAGCCATTGAGAATTCTATATTTTTTATCCAGCCTTATATTATGACAATGTTTTTGTACTATTAGGTACTTGTTACTTTGAGTTGTGTTTGAATCATAGAGTAATAGCCATCCAATTTGTCAAGTTTATTATCTAGATACATGTTGTTTGAGTGGGTCATCATGGTGTTTGCAAGTGCCCCCAATAAGATTACTAGAGAGTAAGACCAAGACGATCAACATAGAATGAGTCTTTTGAGATAAGCCTCCTATAAGTTACAAATATGATCCTCTTTCTTTTCATTTTTTCTTTATAATTTTTTTTAGTATTATTTATTGAAAATTTTAGGGTTGAAATTTTTCCCACGGGAAAAAATTAAGGTGTCCCAAATGTTAACTGGGTTGATATTTTATATGGTAGTATGTTTAAAAAATAAAAATAACTATCCCCATATCTAATTATTTTTAAATATTTCTATAACTATTAGCCCATGGGTTTTTATGAGAGAGAGCTTGAAAATCGTTTTTGGCCATGTTTTTTAGAAGAGAGAGGCTTAAAAATGGTTTTCTCCCATGGATTTTAGAAGGGAGGGTTTTGAAAATGGTTTTCATCCATGGATCTGAGAAGAGAGAGACTTGCAAATGGTTTTTGTGCATGGTTTCTAGAAGAGAGGGACCTGAAATTGGTTTTCTTTTCTCATACAATGATAATCAATTTATAATTTTAAATTTTGCAAATATAAAATAAATATATACCAACTATTATTTCAACACAATGATACAATTTTGAAATTTAGTTTGGTAAAAATAATAATCAGCTACATATATTTTATAATTTGGAAAATATTTTTTTCATATATTTAATTTTAAATTTTATTTTAATAAACTATATTTTTGACAATATAGTTATCCAATTTGAAATGAAATTTGAAACCAATAAAATATCATACAAAATAAAATTCAAAGGCATATTCCACATTAATTAAAAAACATTTAATTTCTTCTTAATAAAAAATAAAATATGAATAAACAAATTTAAATATTTATAATTCTAAAACATTAAAATTTCTATTTTATATTTAGTGAAAGACATTAGAAGGTTTTATAGTTTAGTTAATGATTCACTAAGACTTTTACAAAGTTTTATAATTATGTGAAAGATTCACCATGATTTTACAAGATTTTATAATTATGCGAAAGAATCGCTAGCACATTTATGATATGTATAAATATATGGGGGGTTGATCCGTAACACATTGAGAAAAACATAGAGAGAATGAAATAAATAGCAGAAAAAAATAAGGGACACAAAATAACCATCACCTTATTTAGTATTAAAGGCAACTTTATATCGAAAAGAGTTACAGATACAGATGGCTTGACTAGATCAAAACATTAATAGCATAAAAACTAGTTGAACAATTCCCACTCTCCTTCATTGGAACTCATGCCTAGCTGTAGTGGCTTGACTTGTTTATGGATTCCCTCATGCAGAGAGCATTCTAAACCTTTAGATGGTGCGCCTTCTTGGTGTGGTAACCTTCTCTACGAGTACACACCTCATTACTATCCAATTCCACCCATTTAATCCCAGAAGTGTCCATACTTTCGCAAACAACTGACGGAAGTGATAAGACATGGCATATAAAGAAAACTATTTGGAATGAGTAGTAAGTTTCCCCTTGTGACCTACTAGATAAGAAGTATGCCGGTAATACCAAGTAGTGGTGGTGTGAGTGTCTCATGAGGAGGTCAACTATTAGGAAATATCCTATCACGTCCATTCATATTGGGGGAATAAATAAGGTAAAAAAATTTAAAAAATAGACTGCCTTGTATTAAGGGGGAAAGGGGTGTTAAAAACTAATATTGCAATATGAATATTTAGGGTTTTGTTTACTATATTTTGGGGAGAAGAAGTGGAGGGGAGGTGGAGGGAAATTATGATCATGGTGAGGGCACAACTAGGGAAACGAGGTTGAGGGCATGGTGAGGGATTCAAACTCACTTACAATGACAAGGGTGAGGGAACAATGACAGACCTCATAGTGATATAGAGGGTTTCATTTTGCACTTGATTCTAATCGGCACTAGAAATCTGGATTCCATCTGTTCACTTGAGGTAAACTTAAAAATGGATTTATTTTCCTTTTCCACTTGATTTAATTCACTTATGGGAGACTTTTTATTTTTGTGATATAGGAAAATGGTCAATATCAATGATTTGAATTTTGTAGAGAATTATTCTGATATAAGCCATCAATTTCTTATTGTTCAAATTCAACGTGCTACATTCCACTAGGTGGGTGTTCCGAGAGTATCTAAGACACCAAAGAAAGAAATAGATTTTTTGTGTGCCTCTTGTAGTAAGATGAATTTTAATTGAAATTAGATTGATAATTATTGCCTATGCCATATTAACCTATAGGGGGGGACTCTCTAAGCCTACCTATAGGACCGCCTATAGGATGAGATATCTTTTTATACATAATAGTTCGTCTATGATAAAATAAAAGTTATTTCTTATTGTTATTTGAAAATTGAGTCCTCTAAGCAATTGACTATATTGAATGGTTTCCACTTGAATGTTAGCTAATGTCATTACTATAGCTTAAAGTTTTGTAGAATAATGCCATTACTAGTGTTACATCAATAGTCTATCTTTAAAGAGGATGTTGGCTGACAATATCACAACATTTTTGCATGCCTTTATTGTTACAAAGCGAGTTAGTTTGAAAAATAGTAAGTCTAACATATTGTCAATATAATTATAATGATAATTGTATTTTAGTTTGCATTTAATTTTCTTATTTCTGCTAGTAGAATCGATACCCGTGTTCCCTTATCAATGTTCAATTTTTATGTCCACAAATATAATATTTTTAGCTATGATCCCTAAGGCCATGAGGTTCTATTATAGATCACATTATTGGCTTCTTTGTATTATGTTTTTTACTGGACTATTTTGTGATATTATGCTTTGTTTTGTGTAACATCCATATATGGAAGATGTATTAAAACCTTTATATTAACTACAACTGTTAGATGATTTATATTTTTGTGTCCTCTTCCATGAAATAACATTATTTTTAAAATTGAAAATTCTGGCCGTATAAATGGATCCTTATACAGTCTTGGAAACTCATGCAGAAGGGGCCTCGATTTCGAGTTTCAACACAAACATTGACACATATCATAGAGGAATATATGAAATTAGGAGTGCATTGATCTAGGTCAAAATTGTCAAGGGAATGTTTTATAATTTATTTATAGTAATGTATATGTTCAATATTATGTATTCTTTACTAAGCCCCCCCACCCCATCCATGCTCATGTTATTTAATTTTATGTGTAGATTTCCAAGTAACAAGTTTTCGGGTACTTAAATTCTAGCAATATTATTCTACTATTGTTAATCATGAACTATTCATGTGTTCGATTTATTCCTTTGGTTAAAACTTTGAAGCTATGAGAGCTGAGAGATATTCTTAGGTTAAAAGTATTTACCATGTGATTAAATGTGAGTGGATATGTTCTTTTATAAAAAGTACAATATCATATCAGATCAAGAGAGTACACAACTATTCTAAAATTGTGTTGGGGTTTTGGAATGTGTGCTGTGTACGGTATTATTGTTATGTGTATTGTGATTTCCATTATTGACCCATGAATGTTAGTTGTTTATTATAACAAAGTACCATTTCATGGAACCATAAGGATGTACTTGATTTTAGATTTCTTTTAGGAATTAATTTATACGGGTGCAAATTTACATAGATTTTAGTGAGATGTAGGACAATATAAAAACATTATGTTAACTATTTATGTTTTTGTTTTGCTACTTAATTGTGATCATGAAATGGATGCATTTCTTAGCAAGAAGTTTTTGAAACAATGGTTTGGTTATGTTGTTTTTCTAAATTTTTGAATGTATGGTTCTTGGCCTTATTTAGAGCATATGTGTGCTTATAAAGAGGGTGATAGAGCATGAAATTATACTCATGTCCTTATACTAAGGGGATAGATATAAAGGAGTGTTAAAAATGAGTTCATAAAAAGGGATACCTACAATATGTAGTGAAAATAGGGGTTTTTTATTTGAAAATGTGTATTGGGAGGGGGGTTCAACAATACACATTTACGAGGCATTTTCCAATATTTAATAAAATTAGGGATATTTTTTAATATCCTTGGAATGCAGATACTATGTAACAAGTTCATTGAGTGAACCCCACATGGAGTGTCTAACATAGTGTCATGAATAAATGAGGGTTGGAAATAACGAACTAGTTCACACAGATGAGAAATAATGATTTCTTATTCCATGAGAGGTGGCCCAAAGAGCTTAAGGCTATTCACATTGACCACGATGTGAATTCCAATCTATGGAGGGATGTCTAGATGGTAGGCAATGTCGCTAATATTCTAGAGAATAGTATGAGGACCATAGCAGGAAGGATTGAACTTATGGTAACAGGGTGATTGAAACCGTTGATGCTCCATATCAAAACAAAATTTATCATCAAAAGAAAATGTAAGTGGAATGCGGTGAGCGTCATGGTGTACCTTGTAGTGCTGCTTGGAAGATTTGAAAGCTTCTAAGACTTGGGAATGTTTGCAGACCAAAGTTTGGAGGAATAGCAAAGCAGTGTATTATTCTTATTGCTGGTTTGGGGTACCATTAGGATGCAAGGTTAGAGGAAGTTAATATGGGGCTAAAGGTTGGAAATTGAAACAAGATTCAAAGGGGATAAGCCTATAAAAGTATGTACTGCACTGTTGTAGCTATGTGGAGCGTGATATCCCATTGTTTGGTTTTAGTGAACTCAATGTGTAGGGAATGAACCATGCTGTGATTGACCACTTTGGTTTAACGATCAGTCTCATGGTGAAAGGTGGTGAAGTACTTAAGGTGGTAAGCCAAGTAATGACCGTAGTGTTTTCCAAAAGGTGCTAAGAAAGTGGGCATCACAATATAAGATGATGCTAGTGGAAAGACGAAATCGACTACATACACAGGTGAAAAATAGATTAGTTTTATGAGTAGCCACTGTAGCTTTTGTGCCAGGCACAAAGAGGGCCATTTTGGAGAACTGACAAACAATGACCCAGATTGCAACATGTTTATGGAATTTCATGGGAGGCCACTGAGAAAATCTATGGAAATGGATTCCCAAGAACAATTGGGAATCAATAACGGCTGATAAGAACCAAACTTAGGATGAGCAGCCTTAGTTTGACTTCAAAGGGTGTAAGACCTAATGAATTTTTCCACTTGATGTTGTAATGTGGTAAAAAAGAGATAGACTTGTTGAGGCTGATTTGGCAAATGATGACATTGTTAGAAATAGTAATTACTTCACTTAACTTAGCTTTTACATTCAGTTCCTATTTAGACGTTCAGTTAATAAATGCAACAGCATGCTTTGCATGCATACAAAAGCTAGGTTAGAGCTTTTAGGGTTTTCCATAAGTGTTTAAATACACATTAGATTATTGTTTGTATTACATCAGTTGATCTCCATTTATGAATAAAGATTGAAGAGTCGTAGCTCATTCCGCATTATCTTTGTTTTATTTCTGCTTCCAACTGTCAGTTTGGTATCAGAGCTTAGGAGAATATCAAATTGGTAGCATAAATTTCCGAAGAAGCCAAAGCCGTAGCTTTGAACAATTTGTAAGTTTTTTGAAGAATTTTCACAGAAATGTTTTTTGGAGAAATTATTAATTTTTTTTTTTTTTGAAGTACCGCGCCCTTCCTATAGTTCAAAGTGCGGTAGTTTAGGGACTTACGAGGTAAAAATTTTCGGCACTACCACGGCCTCCCTATAGGCCAAAGCGTGGTAGTAAGTGAAGACCCGCGACACTTAGGGCATGCAAAGATATTTTTTTTAAGAAAGATATTTTTCTCATTATTTTATGAGAGTGAAATTTGTTTTTACTTTCACGGAGTTGTTTTCTTTTACGAGATTCTTTGAGTAAGAATTTTTCTTTTTTACAAGCGAAGAAGATATTTTTCAAATCTTGTTTAAGAGGGAGACATTATTTTGAAAAAAGAGGAAGGAGATTATTTTGAAAAAGCCAGTAAAGGACATCGCAGCGTCTATGGCTTCTAGCAGCAATCAATCTCAAATTTCTCCTCTTACAGGGAAAAAGGACTATGATGTCTGGGCCACGAGGATGGCGGTTTATCTCAGGTCAGAAGATGCATGGGAATATGTCATGTATGGCTATTCCAAACCTGCAGATGATGCAGCTTTTCAAGCCCTTTCAAACACAAAAAAGGATGTCTTGCGAGCGTACAGGAAGAAAGTTGCAAAGGCTTTGCATCTCATAATGAACGCTTTGGATAACACCGTATTTCCAAAGATATTAGCGTCATTACATGCCAAAGCATCATGGGATACCTTGGCGACCAATTATCAAAGTGCTAGTAAGGTACAAACATCAACACTCCAAAACCTAAGAAGAGACTTTGAAGATCTGAAGATGAAAGAATTAGACTCTGTAGATTCTTTCATGACCAAAGTCATGGGGATTGTTAATCAGCTGAATATCTATGGTGAAAAGATTGGAGATCAAAGGGTGGTTGAAAGGGTTCTGAGATCCCTACCCCACAAATTTGAGTCGAAAGTTTCAGCGATTGAAGAAGCAAAAGATCTGAGTACTCTCTCTATAGACGAGTTGACCAGATCTTTACTTTCATTCGAATCCAAACTCAATAGGAATGAATAATCCTCTCTAGAGAATGCTTTCAAAGCACATGTCTCATTATCAAGAGGTAGAGGCAGAGGAGGATCAAGAGGACGAGGCAGAAGTGGCCGAAGTAATGGCAATGGAGATCAAGATCACCATCATAACCATGAAGGTGGAAACTACGACAAAAAAAGGTTAGATAAATCTAATATTCAATGTTATTATTGCAATAAATTTGGGCATTATGCTCATGAATGTAAAAAGAAAAAGTCCGATCAAGCAAATCATAATGCTAATGTGAATAATACCTCTGAGGATAAAGATGATATGTTATTTCTTACATGTCATGCTACACACGAAAGCCCAAAGGGACTTTGGCTTTTAGATAGTGGCTGCAGTAACCATATGACAGGTGACAGAGGTCTAATGCAGATCTAGATGAATCGGTGAGGACAGAGGTCAAAGTTGGCACGGATGAGGTAGTTCCAGTTCTTGGAAAAGGAGTGGTCAACATTCTGACCAAACAAGGCCAACAAAAGACAATCTCATATGTCTATTATGCTGTAGGATTGAAGCATAATCTACTTAGCATTAGGCAACTCACTGAAAAGAAGTACAAACTTGTCTTTGATGGATCAGACTATGAAATTTATGACCCAAATCGACATTTGATCATCAAAATACAGGTGACTAGGAACAGGATGTATCCACTAGTCATGAATTGCAGCAGCAAGGTAACCAATTTTGCTCAAAAAGCCACTTGCATGGATGATTATTGGCTATGGCATTTTAGATATGGACATTTTCACTTTGGTGGTCTCAAGTTTTTGTAGCAGAAAGAGATGGTAAAGGGATTGCCCCCTATGAAGGAGCCTGAAAGCAGTTGTGAGTGTTGCATCATTGCAAAGTAGCACATGGATAGCTTTCCTAAAGGTATGTCTCGAAGGGCACATGCACCTCTAGAACTTATTCATACTGATTTGGTTGGACCAATGCAAACTCAATTGATTGGTGGAAGCTATTATTTTCTTACATTTATTGATGATTTCAGTAGAAAAACTTGGGTGTATTTCCTTCGTCAGAAGTCTGAAACTTTTGGCAAGTTCAAGGAATTTAGGGCTCTGGTTGAAAAACAGAGTGGTTATCAACTCAAAGTATTGAGATCTGATGGAGGGGGAGAGTATGCATTAAAGGAATTTCATGATTACTGCAAGCATCATGGAATTAAGAGGCAATTCACTACAAGATATACACCTCAGCAGAATGGTATTGCAGAATGCAAGAATAGAACCATCATGAATATGGCAAGGAGCATGCTAAAAGGAAGAAATTTGTCCCATGAATTTTGGGGAGACACAGTGGCTTGTGCTGTTCATGTGATGAACAGATCTCCCACCAAAATTGTGAAGAACAGAGTACCAGAGAAAGCATGGTCAGGTATGAATTGTAATGTTTCTCATTTCAGAGTATTTGGTTGTGTTGCTTATGCTCATGTTCCTAAGCAGCTAAGAAAAAAGCTAGACGATAGGAGTGAGAAATGTATATTTCTTGGATACGGTGAACAAACTAAAGCCTACAAGCTGTATAACCCTATTACCAAAAAGGTTATTCTTAGCAGAGATGTTTTGTTCAAGGAGAAAGAGTCATGGAATGGAACCATAGACAAGGGTATGGGAGTTGTGATACCCCAACCAGAAGATGGAGAAGATGAGGAGTTGATTGGACAACAAGATCTAGTAGCATCTTCACCAGTAGCAAATGCTCCAGAAAGAACACCTAGAAACTCAGTTCAAGGTGAAGCATCAAGTCCACAGTTAGGTAATGAATCTGATCACAGTAATAAAAAGACTAGAAGATTGACAGATATTTATGATGAATTGGATGCAAATACCAATTATGTTTTTATTGCTAGTGAACCTATGTTTTATGAAGAGGCTGTAAAACAAGAGCATTCGGTAAATGCTATGGATGAAGAGATAGATTCCATTGAGAGAAATGATACATGGGATCTAGTTGACCTGCCAAAGAATAAGAAACCCATTGGTGTGAAGTGGGTTTATAAAACCAAACTCAATGAAAAAGGTGAGATTGATAGGTACAAGGCAAGGTTAGTAGCAAAGGGTTTCTCGCAACAACCAGGAATTGATTTTGGAGAAAATTTTGCACCAGTGGAAAGATTGGACATAGTAAGAGCAGTCCTAGCAATTGTAGCATAGAAAAAGTGGAAAGTGTATCAGATGGATGTCAAGCTGGCATTCTTGAAGAAGAAATTTATGTGGAGCAGCCACATGGGTATGAAATACAAGAACATGAAGAGAAATTTTACAAGTTGAAGAAAGCTCTATATGGGCTCAAGCAAGCTCCAAGAGCTTGGTATAGCAGAATTGATTCCTATTTGATAAAAAATGGTTTTAGCAAAAGCAACAGCGAACCAACACTTTACACAAAGGTAAATCAACAAGGACAGATTTTAATAGTTTGTTTGTATGTTGATGATATGATTTTTACAGGTGACCTCTCAGTAGATGAGTTCAAGGAAGCTATGAAGAAAGAGTTCGAGATGATAGACCTTGGATTGATGAGGATCTTTCTTGGCCTAGAAGTAGAACAGTCAGAAAAGGTATATTTATCTCTCAAAATAAATATGCTAATGAAGTTCTTAAGCAATTCAGAATGCTTAATTGAAAAACAACACCTACACCAGTGGCAACAGGTACTAAGTTGAGCAAAGAAGATGGCAGTCCCAATGTAGATCTAACAATGTTTAAGAGACTTGTAGGAAGTCTCATGTATCTCACAGCTACGAGACCTGATATTATGTTTGCTGTTAGCTTGATTTCGAGGTTCATGGAGTCTCCCAAAGACTCGCATTGGCAAGTTGGCAAAAGGATCTTATGATATGTTGCAGGGACTTCAAGCTATGGAATTTTATACTCAAGCACTGAGTATGATGTTTTGACAGGTTTCACTATCAGTGATTTTGCAGGAAGTTTGGATGACAGGAAGAGCACTTCCGGTCATGTTTTTCATCTTGGATCAGGGGTGATTTCATGGGCATCCAAGAAGCAGCCCATTGTGACACTTTCATCGGCAGAAGCAGAGTATGTAGCAGCGACATCAGCAGCATGTCAAGCAGTCTGGTTATGCAAAGTTTTAGAAGGTTTTCAATAGAAACAAGAAGGACCAGCCACAGTTTATTGTGACAACAATTTAGCAATCACTCTATCCAAGAACCATGTTTTTCACCAGAAAAGCAAGCACATTGATACCAGATATCACTTCATAAGAGAACTTGTGAACAATGGTGAAGTTCGTGTTGAGCATTGTAAATCGATTGACCAATTGGCTGACATATTCACAAAGCCATTGGCAAAATATATTTTTGAAATTCATAGAAATAATTTAGGCATTGTAAAAGTTGCAGTAGTCAGCAGTAGTAATTAAGAGGGAGTGTTAGAAATAGTAATTACTTCACTTAACTTAGCTTTTACATTTAGTTCCTATTTAGACGTTCAGTTAATAAATGCAACAGCATGCTTTGCATGCATGCAAAAGCTAGGTTAGAGCTTTTAGGGTTTTCCATAAGTGTTTAAATACATATTAGATTATTGTTTGTATTACATCAGTTGATCTCCGTTTATGAATAAATATTGAAGAGTCGTAGCTCATTCCACATTATCTTTGTTTTATTTCTGCCTCCAATAGTCAGGCATTAACAGTAAGAAGAGGAGGTGTTTTCAAGGATGAGCACGTGAGGACATAAGTGCATCTGTCCTGCTTTAAGTGATATTGAGGGGTGTTGGCATTAGGGGTGTTGGTTTGGGATTGCTCTTGATAGGGTATACCCAATAACACGTCTGCACAGTCGAAGGGTGAGAAATCAGATAGGACCGTATCATAAAGGGACCAATGGAAACCATAACCATGCAGCGCTGTGTGACCATCATATAGGGGCCATCCTTGTGAACTAAACTCAATTGGTAAGGAGCAGGTTGTGGTGTAGTAGGAAGACTTAAGCGCTAGACGAAATCATGGGATACCAAGTTTTTCTTACTACCATTGTCTAGAATCATTGTGGCAAGAGATTGATTGACTTGGAAATTATGTGTAAAAAGAGGAGTAGTAGATGTGAGAATGTGATGAGTAGTCATTAGTAGGAGTGAGGGGTATCTCATGGTGGGATTATCCAAAGTAATCAAATTAAGAAGTGGTGGTTGAAAGGAGGACTTAGGGTTGTGAGCAAAAAGAGTTTAAGAAGTGGATTGGATACTACAGTCTAGTGTTATGAATGCAGGATTGATGAAAGGTACACCACTTCACAACCTTAGAAGAGGAGGGAGACTTAAGAGAAGAGGGCGTGGATGAAGGACTACGATGAGGATGACGAGAACACAAGTGAGGAGCCACTTTGCGTTCCACATCCAAGTCATGAGTGTCCTCATGTTAATTACTTCAAGCTTTTCCTTTTATGATACGGTTTTCTAATGAAACCATTTAAATATAAATGATTATAAATAAAAAGAAGATGGTCTTACTCTTTACGTTCTTATAAACATTCTCGACTTAAATGGAGACAGATTGTGCGTAGCTTTTATCAGACTGCTTGTAATGTTATATTCTTACATTTTATTTATCTCTTATCAGCATTCCTGACTTAAATTGAGTGAGATTTTGGGTATCTTTTATCTTGCTTGTCATGTTATTTAATGTAACTTTTACTTTTATGATACGGTTTTTTGATGAGCCTTTTTTATTCTATACCAATGGCTTGTATGAGAAAGTTGTTTGAGAAGCAACATGGATGTTTCAGTGCTCCAGTAACCATATTAAAGATGGATGTAATTTCCATATCCATGACCACCATATAAAAACATCCTTGTGAAGACACAGATTGTCAATCACGTTCATATCGCTGTCATTTATTGTCTGAAATTGATATAGCTGATTCACGTGCACTCAGAATATATGCAGTTTTTTATGATACGGCTTTACCATCAAAGCTATTATATTCTACAAGAATGGCTTGTATGAGAAAGTTGTTTGGGAAGCAACAAGGATGTTTGAAAATGAAACAGAGTTTATTAATATTTTTCATATCGCTGCCTTTCATTGTCTGAAAATGAAACAGCTAAATTCCAGGTGCGCTCAGAGTATACGGTGACATTGATAGCAGGGCAATATTCCTCTGATTTTGCATGCGGATAAAGAGAATGGATCAATGGATATGGACCAGAATTAGAGCAGAGACGGAATAAGAAGCACACTGATACCGCATGCACTGAAATGGGGCCAACTGGTTGACACAAAACCAGACAAAATAATATCGGCTATTAAATCTAATTATGTGACGCTTCAGCTTTGTTCATCGGATAAACTCTCAATATTGTTATTATTATAAGGTTTAGGTATTGTCAATTCATTAAATCAAATAAATATATTCTCTAGCTCGTTGGTCCCAACGCCTTCACTCTAATTATTTATGTAATTGAATGTTGAGTATGCCAATCCATGCAAATTTATCGTAAGGCACTTCGGGCAGATGTGATGTTTCTTTCAATGATCCATTGCCGTTAAAATAAGTAAGAATAATTTGTTGCCAGTTGAGCTCCGTGATAACGTGTAACTCTTAATGTAAAACAGGTTCGGTGAAAATGAATAATATTAAGATGAAAAAATAATAATAAAAAATATCGTAAACTTTAAAGTTAGAATAAAAAAAAAAAAGAAAATTTGTTGCGAACATAAGAAAAAAAACTATTTTAATAATAATTATTTCAAGTAGAGGTCGATTTTCATAAATAAATAAAAAAGGTTCGAGAGCAAGAAAATGACTTAGAAGCAACAATAGAAGAAATTGAAAAGAAGTGCATGGATTTCAGACGTCAGTTTGAGGAACCGGAACTAAATTTGAAATTATTTAAATAACTATCTGAGTACTTCGTAAAGAATCATGGGAAACGAAGATTGCCAGGAGGGAAGAACGGTTGGCTTAGGGCCCCACTGAGGAAGCATCGACACCTACACAAGCAGGTCCAAAGTTGATTATATTTGATACCCTCACCATCTTGTTGTGAGAGGAGTTGGGACACGTATTGTCCAAAGATTCTTTACAAATAAAAGATAAGTATTTGTATTTGAACTGTCATTCCTTGATCGTTGAGTGCTTGGTTTAAAGGATATTTTTCATAACAGTTATATGTAGATATGTGATACAGTTTTTTTTTATGCACTTTTATATGATAGATATTGACCATTAGTAGGATCATATAGTGCATGTTATGTATATGTTTTCTATAGTGTTGCACAACAACCCATGAGCCCCTTGATGGAGCTAGTCTAGGATGAAACCTCTTTGCTAACATGGTGAGAGCAATGGACGCTCTTGATAGTGTGTTCTTGTAGAGATGGAAGGAATCCAGATTGTTAGTAAGTATGTTGGGATATGGATGGGTGTTGTATTGAAGCACTAGCTAAGATAATAAACCTTCATGAGTGATTACATGACTGTGTGCACCGTGTCATTATTTCCATTGCATTGAAATGTCAATACGGTCTGATTGAATTTCATGATTATGCAATTTTGCCAATTATTGGACTAAAATTGACTTGTAGGAAAGAACATATGCTATGACCTACAAGAGAAGGATGATGATACTTGTTCCGAAGAACAAGTGAGGACTATTCACATGCAGAGGGAGCAAGATGGCTTCTGTGACATAGGGAGAAGCTACAGTGGATGTCATGCTTGAAGACAGATGTGATGTTTGCATCGGGTAGGTGTTCCTGTAGTATTTAGCTAGGGGTGAATGGCCCAGACGTAGAGCTATATCTTCTCCCAGACACATTGGCCCTTACATGATGAGCAGTTTTGTGGCATCGAGAATTCACTCAGTATTAACCATGTGACTTCGCTAGACCAGAGTAGGGAAATGCCTTCTTCCGCACATCTTGTGGTGGGGTGGGGAGATTAGTCCTCAATTGCACACATTATGTGGTTACTCTAATCTCGATTATTCCCTTATGACCTGTTACTCTGATCTCGATTACTCCTTCTAGTTTTGTGACTGATCTTATTTCCCCTTCTTCTTCTTCTTCTTCTTCAATTATTCCACTTGAATGTCTCGAAGCTCGTGAAGTGACTTCCATCCCTTCTAACCTTCCTGTTTAGGCTCGAAAAACTCTTGAATCTGCAGAAAGTGATATTAGAATTTCTTCCGATAGTCATAGAACTAGATCTAACTTTGCTCTTATGACCAAATTTTTTGCCACAGATGATCCTACCTCTTATGCTCATTGGGAACAAGCTATATCTCATGAGTATGATTCTCTTATGAAGAACAATACTTTGTCTTTTGTTCCTCTTCCTTCGGGAAAGAATTTAGTTGGTTGTAAATGGGTTTTTAAAACTAAATTTACTATAGAAGGACATATTGGAAAGTATAAAGATAGATTAGTTGCAAAAGGTTTTAATCAACTTGAAGGTATAGATTATAATTAAACTTTTTCTCCTATTGTTAAAATGAATACAATAAGAACCATTTATCTATTATTGCGTCTTATAAATGGGAAATACACCAAATGGATGTCAAAAGTGCTATTTTAAATGGTGATCTTAATGAAAAATATTTATATGCAACAACTTCGTGGTTTTATTAATGCTGAATCATCAAGTTTAGTATGTAAATTACACAAGTCTTTATATGGTCTTAAACAATCACCTAGGGCTTGGTATGATAAAATTGATGCATATTTCTTGAATAATGGTTTTAAGTATTGCATATATGATCCTAACCTGTGTGTTAAGCATGTTCATGATAATATCATTGTTATTGTTTTATATGTGGATGATCTTATTATCATTGGCAGCCAACCTGTTCTCATTCAAAGTATGAAAAGTGACCTTCAAAAGCAATTTGAAATGATTGATCTCGGTATATTTCACTATTTCTTGGGTCTTCAAATTTGGCATCTTGCAGATGGTAATTTTCTCTCTCAACCGAAGTATGCTACAGATTTATTGGCTCGTTTCCATATGAGTGATTGTAAACCTCCTCCTATGCCTTTTCAGTCTGGTGTAAAATTAACTGTTGAATGTACTACTCCTCTTGTTGATGCTACCCTTTATCATCAACTAGTTGGCAGTTTGATATATTTAACTCGTAGTAGACCAGATCTCTCTTTTGCCGTCAGTATGGTTTCACGGTTCATGCAACAACCTCATTAAAGTCATTGGCAGGAAACCAATAGAATTCTGATATATTTACAGGGGACATTGTACTATGGTGTTTTTTATTTGAGGAGTGCTACAATTTCACTTTTTGGTTATACAAATTCTGACTGGGCAGGTGACAGTTCTGATCGACGGTCAACTGATGTTTATATATTTCAACTTTGTTTAGGTATGATTTCTTGGCCCAGGAAAAAGGTGAAGACTGTTTCTTTATCTTTGTGTTAAGCAGAGGATAGAGTAGCCAAAGAAGCAACAAAAGAAGTAGTTTGGTTACAGCATGTTCTCACTGAGCTTGGTCTGGTTCCGAAATCGTCCACTCTGTTGAAATGTGGAAATCAGGGTGCAATTCAGCTTGCTTATAATCCGATATATCACTCCAAGACAAAGCATCTTGATCTTGATACTCATTACATTCGAGGTCTCATTGCAGATGGTGTTCTTTCTCTTGAGTATTGTCCTACAGAGCAATAGGCAGCTGATATCTTCATCAAATCCTTAACACTAGTGAAGTATGTGCATCTTCGTTCCTTACTTGGGATGAGGGAAGTTGTCATTAAGGGGGAGCAATAATGACTCCTTCCTTCCTTTGTTAGTGGGATTTTCTCCCAGCCATTATTAAGTGGGAGTGTTGAAATATTTTATATTCCTTGAAGGTAATAATGTCTTTGTATTATGTTGAAATATATCCACAATCTTATGTAAAAGAGTAATACATTATATCCCATCATGGGGGCTTCACTAGAAGGAAATATAATATCATGTTCATTCATATTGCGGTATTAAATATTCATGAAAACCTAAAAATTATATTGCTTATATATTAAGGGGCAAATGGTTTTTTATTTAATGTAACAATACAAAAATACTTTGGGGTCTTTTTTAAATGGGCGGGCTGACAAATATCCGCCAAATGGAGATGGCAGGATCACGGCCGGATGAGAAATCAGGTTGAGGCAAGGCTCAAGCTTACCACTATGCAGGGAAATCACGTCTTGAGGCATGCTTGAGGCCAGGGGTTTCGTGGTGAAGTGGGTTTCCAATCGATCATAGTCGAGAGACAGTGGTCATTGACAACCAATTGTTACCAATAACACTCAGCCAGTTGTTACCAATAGCCTTGGGAGCCTCTAAGCCTCTAGGGCTTGTTATAGGCCCTCGATAGGCCTTAGGGGCTTGAATACCCAACCACTCGTGCCTATTACAAGCCTTGGGAGGTTTAGTCAACCTTTTAGAGCTTGTTATAGGCCCTGGGGGCTTGGATACCTAGCCCACAACAGGCTTAGTCAGCGATTGGGGAACTGCAACATGCAATCTTAATGTTGTACTATGTGCATTGGCGCTAGTGACATACAAGAAGTGATCTCCTATCTCTTCATTAGACCATTAGATGTTGCAAATCATAATGATATGTGGTTGAGTAATTTCATTGTGGGTGAAGTAATGTGCATCCACAATATACATCGAAAGAAGCAAGGTGCATTGTAGAATGCATCTGGGGTCATAAGAGGGGTATCATATCAATAAAATAGGTAGAAATATAAAGGGGTATAAAAAATGTTAATGAAAAAATTGATATATACAATATCTAGTGAAAATAGGGGTTTTTTAAAATTGGGAAGGCATATTGGGAGGGGGTTAAAAAAATGATTTTAGAAGGTAGTTTCCAATATTTAGTGAAATTAGGGGTATTGTTTCATATGCCACGATCGAACGAGATATGATAGTTGTTTGTTGAGTGAAGCCCCCGTGTATCTCATATTCATTATGGTAAAATATACTCTTGATATTCATTATTATATAAAGAGATGTTATTATGGTGAATTATATTATCCCACATGTAATATGTGAGAGTAATTCCTCCTCATCTCTTAGTATATAACAGAGTCAAGGGTGTCACATCACTCATTATGATATTTACTTATTCAACACAATTATTGCTATATTGTATTGGGGTTATTGCCATTGCTTTCTTGTAAGCTTGAGGGATATATTCTAGAGATAATAGAAGACTACCTTCCCGTGGATGTAGCCCAATTGGGTGAACCACATATATCTTGTGTACTCTTTTCTCTTGTTCTCTTTATGTACTTATTGTTGATATATTATTGTTTTGCATTATAGATAGGTAATCTAGTTTAGCTAGATCCATATCTATGACAATCGTCATGTGTCATCAAGTACAACCAAAAATTCAATGATGCAATGACACTATAGAGAAAAGATATAAAGAGTTTTTCAAATCACTTTGAGTACAAAGCCTTTCTAAAGAGAAGACAATTTTATGAACAGAAAAATAACATTAAATAAATGAATAAACCTAAATAATAAATAATCAAAAATAAATAACCATAAATAATCATAAATAATAAATTATAAGCACTAATGTATATATAACTAATTAATTATAAGCAAAGGGTGTGTCCTTTATATTGAAAAGGCACATAATACCATATTTAAATGGTCCATCAAATTGTAATGTAATCATCTCTCATCCATAAATATTCAATATTATTTATTCTTTCCAAATGGAGTTATTTTTTATTGGTTGACTATTCACTCAAGAATAGCCTTATTGTGATTCGAACATGATCACAACATGAGAATATCTGTATACAGATATTACATTGGTATCAGAGCCCCTTCTTGGGCTTGATTCCAACCTTTGTCCACAAACCATTCTCAGAGCTTCTCTGATTAAGGATATTTGGTTCACATTGGGTTTTGGCCATCATTTTTTGGGTTTCCCAAAATTCTAAGACCTTGTCCAAAAGTAGGATTTTGGCCCAAAGAAGATTTAGTTACAAATTTGAAGCAAATCAAGTTAATAAAAAATATATATTATTCCACTACAAAATTCAAAGACAACTGCAAATCAAGAATACAAGAAGGGAACTAAAAAAATGAGAGAAAATAAGTAATTATTTCCATTGCAAATAAGAAGAAGAGAACAAGAAATAAGAAAAAAATATTACAAAGAAGAAGTGGAAAAAAAGGAATTATCTGCAAGAGAGAAAAAAAGTAAAAAAGAAAGAGTAAAAAAAAAGGTTAAAGAATAGTATTCATGAAACTGCACACGGTTTTATGAAACCACGCATGGTTTTATGAAACTGCACATGGTTTTACTTAGTATATTAAAATTATAAATGAATTTTATAAGTTATATACAAAGAAAGATGTGATCTTCACACGATCTTCGTCACTAATTCTTTGAGGACAAAGCATTCTGAAGAGGAAGGTAATTTAACAAATAAAATAATATATCAATATATCAATAAACAAATAATTAAATAATAAAAGAAAAGTAATGAAACAAATATAAAATAAAATTGATATGTAATAAATCGAATAATAGAGACATACCTTTCCATTGAAAAGGCACATAAGACCATATTTAAATGGTCCATCAAATTGTAATGTAATCATCTCTCATCAATATATATTCAATATTATTTATTCTTTCCGAATGGATTTATTTTCTATTGGTGGACTATTCACTTGAATAGTCTTATTGTGATATGGACATGATCACAACATGAGAATATCTGGATACAGATATTACATCTACCTTCTTCACTTGATGTATAAGAGAGGGAGAGGGGACTGTGAAGGGGGACTCAAGCCCATTGTAATGTTATGCTAGAGGAATTGGAACTCATATCCCCCTCACTTGTGCCCTAGTTGCCTATAAACCCTAGCACATCTGATAAGAGGTTGGGGTCATTGGAGGAGAGGGGCAAGAGACTTTGGATCTTGGTTTCATGAAGTTTCATGCTTGAAGGAATGTAATTTGATGTACTTGATTCATTCATTAATAAATATTTGACATTCTTCCATTTCCAAATAGATTTGTTCATGTATGTTTCAGATATGATTAGAATTTGATGTTTGATTTTCTTTTAAGTGCCAATATATTTTTTTAGTCAAATTGGTTTGATGAAGGTTCTTTTGAATGGTTTTGCAGGTTGTTGCATTGAAGAGCAAGAGGAAAAGGAGAGGCTTGGTTCAATATTTTGAATAAGGTACACATTCTCTTAAACCCTAATATTTTTCTTAAATATTGTATTTGTAGAACTTTGAATGTCTATATTTTACCCCAGTACATTGGTAGTCTCACCCCAGCTATAGAAAAATTTCCCTAACAACAATAGTGTTCCTAAAAATTGATCATTTATTCAATACATTGATCAATAAGCCAAGTGGATATTTTTGTAATTACCAAGCATAAAATAGATTAAATGCATGGTCAACTAAATAGGAACTAAAAATACAACTAAATCAATAAATTAAATATATCTACAAGGATACATGTGGAAAGAAACAAGAAATAAAAAAATTTCTTCTTAATGAAAGGGGGTGCTCCTCTATTTAGAAGCAAGCCAAGATTACTCCCTTAATTATAAAGTCAAAATATTAAATGCACAAAACTGAACTTTCCCATTCTAACAAGAAGAGGAATATAGAGTGTCAATTATCTCCTTGATTTGATATCTCCTTCGTTTACTCATATAGTTTACATATCATAGAAAGAAAGATGTTACAACAAGGTGAGATCAATCCATGAACATCTGGATCTGGAAACCATCAAATCTTGGATTTGGTTTAATTAAGATAATGGATGGTATGCCCTTAATGGAGTGCTGACAAAGGTAGAAGGGAGATCTAGTTGTAAGATCATAAATGGATGATGTAGATCCCTCCATCTAAATCATGGGACTAAAGAAAATTGAAATAGAATTTGTCTTTATAGAAAGTGTTGGCCATGAATTGAGGCCCACGATCTTGCTACTAAGGGTTAAGGTGGTTTGATTAACATGAAATCATAACAACACCATCCTACACAAAACCCATACACCAGATATTATCCTTAGTAGGCACAACCATGCAAATCAATAAATATTTTGTAAATTGGCCACTACAAAAAATTCTAGAAATGACATAAAATCATCTTTGAAAACATGCTCGTACATCCCTTGTTGTGCACTTTCTGAAGATATCACTCCCAAAACCCTTAAATGGATATATTTTGCACAAAACCCATGTCTTGGAATTTCTTCATCCATCTTTATCTTCTTGCAAATGACATGGAAAACCATGCCTACAGATGTCTTGTACAAGAATTACAGGAGAAAATATACATTTTGGTTACATTGTGGTGCTACCAGATTTATGGGATATTCCATAGGAATACATAAAAAATTTAAAGTATTTAGGAAACCATAAAATCTATTATTGGTAACCACCACAACATTGGAAACCAACAAAATCAATGCTCACATGTCTCATCAAGTTGAAGTAGATAATACAAGTGATATATGGTAATGTGAATGGTAAAAGAAATGAGGATGAAAGGATAAAACATATAAAAGTGGCTAAATGGTCATTATAAACCTGCCGAAACCAAGTCTCAACATGAGTTTTTATAGAAACTATGTTGTATATGGCTATTATATGTGTTTTTACATTTTTTAATTTGCTCACAACATCGTACTCCTTTTTTCTACTCAACTATGGAATAGTAACTAAATACAACAAGAATGAAATCCCTTTAGTTCCAACTATAAGTGGTTCACATGTGCTTGTAGTAATATAGGGTTAGGGTTAGGGTATTTTCATGCCTCAAATCCCAAATAGGGTTATGGTTTTCAACCATATAGAATCTTTAGAAAATACCACATGTGAGTAGTTGTATATTTTTTAATAATTATAGTTATGAATATGCTTTGAAGTTGTTTTTGTGAAGTTGGAAATATTTCATTGTATAGAATAGCATTAGAGGGTTAGGAATATTTTCCACAAACTCTTGATAAAAAAACAACCATTTACTTTCCCTAAGAAGACATCACTAGAAATCACTAAAATGAAACTTGTTTCAAAAAATAATCCTAAAAGTCTATAATTGATTTTTCCATTCATAAAATACCAAATAAATAATATATTATATAGTATTCCACTTATTATTAATTTTTCTCTCTATTTATTTAATAACATCTACCCCTTCAATGACCACTAACCTCTTTAACTATTTAATAAATGATCATATTAATTATTCATTCCATTAAGGGGTGCACTAGCTTGTAGGATGCTTTATTTCACCATGATCCTATTCCCTCACAACCCTCATGACCTAACATTTATATGCATAGAAGGTCATCATCTCGGTGCATATTTCCTTCATAAATCTCCAAAACAACCTTACACAATGCAAATGCAAACAATTTGTTGTAATTTGATGGCATGTGTTATCACTCTCTAGTAAATATGTGAATTTAGTGATAGAAAATGAGAGAGTAGAAATGGTTTTCCACACATACCAAAATTGTATGCGTGAGTGTTCTATTCATCAAAAAATTGTACATAGTTATACATCAACCTTTCCCTCAAGATAGAGACAGTATCTTAACCATTAATAAATTGTTGAGGGAATATCTGAACCACACACTAAATTCAAAAGAACTAGGTTGACATAATCTCTCAAATCCAACTAATCTAATAGCCTCTTAAAGTTTAGCATAAAACCACTCACAATGACCAATTACATTAACAAACCAAAATATTAGATTATGAATCACATGTTTACACAAGTAGGAGTTTCTCATTCTAAGATTCTCCCTTAATGAGTACTTGTAGCAATCTTTGTCAACTTAGGTCTTCATTAGCATCTAGTTTTGTACAATAAATGCTTTTGTATATATTGAAGCCACACCTTATCATCAAAGTCTATATTTGGTCAAACTTGGTACTCCTTTTTATAGGACATTCAACTCTAGATTATACTAAATGTGATTTCTTATTGAAAAGAAGTCCTTTGAGATAAGGTTGTAAAATAAATTCTTTATGTTCTTGGAATTTTTAACCACGATTTCCTCGTTTAGGGATTCTTCATGCCAGACATCGATCTCCTCCTTTAGCTCAACAATTTCTTTCTTATTATCATGAATGATTTTCTCTGATCTATCAATCTTTTCCCATTCTGATTTCAACTTTTTCCTTCATTTTCTTAGTGAGATCCTCAACATTCACTTCTTTCATAACATTTTTTCTAGCCTTAGTCCTCCACTACATCACTTCTCAATTCAGTTTATCAGTTCTTGGATCTAATTGTGATATAGACTCAGTAGATGTAACATCTTGGATGTAAGAGGATGATAAGGCTATCTCTTTGTTGGGTAACCGTCTCCAGTTGAAAAATAGGATAGAAAAGAAAGAATAACAAAAGAAGTAAATATTCCAAGAATATGGTTGGTGTCTAAAGAAATTGTTAATTCACTTAATCGCAGTGCATTATGATCATAATGTCACAATGCTCTAGTCAACAATGGAAAATATTTATGTCAACTCAACCCATGGGGTCATTCTTTTATTATTTCCATATCTAAAAAACTTCCTTGAAGTGAGGATGATCTATTCCATAAATAGGGTCATTGGTTCTAAATATTTCCACAAAATATGCAACATCCCATAGATTTGTTAGCTTCTTTAATCGATCTAACCACATCCTTGTCGACCATTCAATTGATCGATCAGTAAATCTCTCAATTGAGCCTCCATTCGACTGATTTGCTACTCAATTATTGTATTTCGACTAACTACCTCTAGAATATCCATAGGTGTGATGAACATCCATAGCGTTTGTTTCCAATTCCCTCCCATCATCAAAACACTCTAGAGATTTAGGAGGTGGAATTATGTTCTCTAAACAACCTCCCATAATTCCATCTTTTTGAAGGCCAAGCATAGCCTGAATTTTGACAAACATAGCTTGTTGTAGAGTCTTTGTAAAGATATCAACAATATGATCATCCGTCCCACAATTAACAAGGGATACAACATTGCCATCTACCAATTATCTCAAATAGTTAACACGAAGTTCAACATGCTTCATTTTGTTGTGAGCAGTAGGATTATCATAAACATGTACTATACTCTGTTTGTCGCAATGGATAAACATGAAGGCCAGAATAGGAAACCCAATCTCACCTAAAATATTATGGAAACAAAATGCCTATGTACCTGCATTGGCAGCACCATGATATTGTACTTCTGTAGTCAAAATAGAGACTACCTTCCATTTCTTATATGACCAGACCAATGGTCTAGAACTAATTAAAAACACATAAACATAAGTGAACATTTGGTTTTTAATGGCACCTCCGTAGTTGAAATCAGTAAACCCGACCAGTAGTTATGTACTACAACAATATTTAATACCATACTAATAAATTCCTATAATATAGAGAATGATATTTTTTGCAACATTCTAGTTGATTTTTCGAGGATTTTGCATGAATTGAGAAATCACACTAAAAACTAAGGTTAGATCAGATCAATTGTGATTTAATTAAATCAAGCTATCAACGAACTATCGATAAAGAGTGCCATCAAATATTGGAGAATCATAGTCCTTAGACAATTTAATCCATGATTGATAATGTCTACCACAAGAATTAAAATCGTCAATTTTGAATCATTTGAAAATATACAAATAATATTTTGGTTGAGAAAGAAAGATAACATCATCCATTTGCAAAATTTCACTGCCTATAAAGAAATGCAACAAAACAAGATCAGTCATTTCAAAGGTATCTGCAAGTTTCTTCTTCAAACTAAAAATCAGATTGACATTATTTCCTGTTATGACTAAATCATTAACATACAATGCCACAATCAAAGTATCGACATGAACATGTAATAGATAAATAATGTGATCATATTCACAATGTTTGAACCCAAGATTGAAAAAGAAATGATCAATCTTCTCATACCAAGCATGGGGAGCTTGTTTCAAAGGATACAATGACATCTTTGGTCGACAAACAAGACCATAACCTATCAAAAAACCACGAGATTGTTCCATATAAAACTTTTTGGGAAAATATCCATGAAGAAATGCACTTTTGACATTGATTTGATGAAGTTACCCTCCAAAACAAACACCAAAGGAAAGAATCAGTTGAAAAAAGTTCATCTTTGCAACAAGAACAAAGGTTTCAATGCAGTGTGATTATTTTGCAAAGAATCAATTTCAATAGCCTTATTATTTTCCCATCAGGCACTCCCTAAGCATCAACATAAGTTTTAGGATCGCAGGTTTTAAGAACACATGCCATCAGTGCAACACTACCATGTTGCTTTTTATTGTGGGTCAACTGAACAATAGTAGCATCTCTAGCATTTGGTCCAACAACTTCAATTGTTTTAGTATCCCATCGAGCTAGAGAAGTCATTGGTGATTCAGGTTAGTGATGGTTAATATAATGAGCAGGTGTGTTGAAATTCTCAATCAATGTAGATCAATTACCAATCTACCCAAGAGTAGAATTCAAATGTCTAGTCAAAGATTCAAACAAGGGTACAACTAATCCATATTCTTTAGAAATATCATTGGGATCACTATGCAATATATCAAAACAAAAGTTCAAAATTTTTTTACCTAAAATATTCTCATTGAATATCACATTTATGATCAAAATGATATATTGTTTGGTTAGTTCAAATAGTTGATAATATTTTGATTTATCTGAATATCCCAGCATGATGGAAGAATATCCCATCATGATGCAAGCATGACTCTTTTCATCTAATTTCTTCTTACGATTATCATTGATATGTACCCAAGCAACACATCCAAAGGTTCTGAGGTTTTTGACATAGGGTTTCCCTCCTCACCACTTCTCAATTGGATTCATTTCATTGACATATCTAGTTGAAACAAGGTTCAATATATAGTTTGAAAAATAAATAACTTCTGGACAAAATTTGGTTGAAAGATGTTTGGTCTACAATAGACACCAAGTCATTTCTACCGAAGTTTGATTCGTCCTCTCTACAACTCCATTATGCTAAGGGGTGTGAGGGACTAATATCTACCAATAAATGCCATTTTACAAGATATATTCTTCCAAATATAAAATCACATATTCCCCACTATTGTATGATCTCAAGCATTTAATATGTCAGCCGCATTACTTCTCATCCAATGCCCTAAATTTTTTGAATCTTTTAAAGAAATGACTCTTATTTTTCAAGCAATATATCCATATAAACCTATGTGAATCATTAATGAAGGTTAAAATATACTTCACACTTTCTAATGAGGGTTTTTTCATGGAAGAGAGATCATTGTGATCAAGTTTCAGTCGGTCTTGCACTCGCTAAGCTTTCCTGGAATCAAAGGGTCCTCGATGATGCTTTCCATGCACACATCCTCTACACACTCCATCAGGTGGAACAATATTTGGGATACCAGTAATGATATTATTTGTTACCATCATATTCAAAATTTGAAAGTTCAAATGTCCAAATTGTTCATGTCAGATTTGACTTCTGTCGTTAATTTGAGCAATGAGTGCAGTTAGTTCAATCGATCGAAAATCATTCCTAGGAGAGTCATAGAACATTTATAGTCCTTCTTTGGGATCTAAATATCTTGAGTAAATATTTCTCCCCCCAAGATTCAAAACATTTACAATAAATTCATATGACCAAAACTCAATAGTTTTCTTAGTCTATGTCATTTGTGCAACTGAAAACAAGTTTGCACCCAAGCTAGGTACATGATAGACATTTGATATTTGACCATTTCTTCATTAATCATCACCACTTCCAAAAGCCATGATAGAATAATCATTATCTACATAAATATTTGATTCTAATCCACTTAAGGAATATAATATGGAAGCATCCTTAGCCATATGATGAGTGATACCATGTTGGGAAACCTTCTCCAATTGAACAATATGACAAAAAATAAAGAATAGCATAAGGAGTAAATATTCCAAGAAAATGGGTGGTCTCCAAAGACATCGTTACAACACTTAAGAATATTTAATTATGATTAGAACATCACAAGACATTATTCAACATTCAAAAATATGTATATAAACACAACCCGTAGGTTCATTATTTTATAGTAGCAATATTTGACAAACTTGCTTGTAGTATGAATGATATGGTCAACAAATAAGGTTCATTCAATCTAACCATTTCCATGAAGTCCACAACATCACATAGATTAGTTGGATTCTTTAGTCGCTATGACCACGGCCTCATCAACCATTCAGTCTCAGTGGTGTAGGCATGTAATTTTTAGAAAGTGCTAACATAAAAGGTGATTTTTTCTGCATATCGGTTGATCGAATGACTAGTCAAATTGACTTCTTCAAGATGCTTGAACTTTTATTCCAAGTCCTTTGTCTTCATCCAACATTTTTTCTCCAAATTTCCCACTTTTCCACAATAGTGATAACTTTTCTTCTTTCAATTATTCTTGTTTGATGTCAACTCGTCAATATTCCCTTTATTAGGCTGGTCGATACACTACAATCGTTGGTTTGGTCAACCATGTTCTTTATCATTTTTCTTTTCCTTTCCTTTGAGGAAGTGACTCTACTGTTTTCTACCAAGGTTCCCTCCATCAAGAAAGTTTTGTTCATCCTTGATTAGTAAATCACAAAATATATCAATGGTGAAATACTTACCATATTGTTTGTGTGATATCCAATTTCCATGAAATGAAGATAAGAATACATCAGAAGGTGTCCTCGGGTTTACCAGGACTCGTTCAATGATTTGTCCATCCTTCTTAAGAAAACATTGACCACATTGCCCCAATTTCAACTGTATCTCCTTGATCAGATACAAATAGTTCTCAATCCTTTCAAAAGAATGGTGTTCTAGAGATATAAACTCTTTCTCTACATTTTTTTCCAAAGAACTCTTTCTCTATCTACATCACTTGACTTTAATTAACCTTATAGAAGAATGAAATAATCTTACTCAAAATGACATGATGGAAGTCGATCCCACTTTTATAAATGTGAATCTTGCTTGAAAATGTAGGTTGTTATAACTCCAACAACATCATCCTTCTTTTTGTCGATGACAAAATTACCTTGATCATCAATCAAATATGGAATAGTGACCTTAGTATATTTCCATAGTCTCTTTCTCTTAAATAAATTTTCCATATATGCTTCCCAAATTCCATAGTTATGCCCATTCATATTAAAAGGTTCTATCTTGGAACTCATCCTTATGATCCCAAATAGATCTGATCCAAATTCAACGGAAAAGGCATCAGTTGAAAAATCTCTAGCCTAGAGTCGATCAACCCTAGATCCAACTCACAATAATTGGAAGACACTAGGCTAGGTCAAAACCAGTAGCTCTTATACCATGTTGGGGAACCTTCTCGAATTGAACAATATGAAAGAAAAGAAATAATAACAAAAGGATTAAATATTCCAAGAAGATGGTTGGTGTCTAAAGAAATCATTACAACACTTAAGCACAACACATTATGATCATAACATCACAATTCCTTATTCAACATTGGAAAATATTTATATCAACAAAACCCATATGATCGTTCTTTTATAGTCTCCATATCTAACAAAGTTATTTACAGTGAGGGTGATAAGGTCCACAAATAGGGGTCATTCGTTCTAACCATTTTTATGAAATACACAACATCCCATAGATTATTTTTCTACTTTAGTCAATATGACCTCGACATCTTCAACCATTTAATCGACCGATCAGTTAATGTCTCAATTGAGCTTCCAACTGTTGGCTCTTCTAGCCAACTGTTTTCTTTCTACTTACTATCTCCAAAATATCCAAAGGTGTGATGAACCTACATAGCCTATGGATCAAACACTCTTTATGGAACCCTATGATCTGATGATTTAGGGATTGTATCCACTATGCCATGATCATCTTCTAGCTCATCATACATGTTCTCTGATATCTTGTTTTGAGATTCCAGAGATGCATTCTCCCTTCTTAGGAAATTCACTTCCATATTCATCTTTTGTCGCTCATCCAACATTTTTTGTGTAACTAGGATGGCCTTAACCATATCCAATATTTGTAGGGATTTTGTTCTCCAATCATATTCCTTCAAAATGGAAATATCACCACCATCCTCTTTTTTCCCCTTTCCAATTGTCTGCAAATTGGTTTGCAATTTATCCTTGCTTATCTCTAGTGTGGTGTCTAATTCCTTTACTCTAGAATTCAATAAATGAATATTAATGGTGATGGAATCTAACTGATTTGTGTACTCAGTACTAAAGGAGGCTTCTTTAAGATACTTACTGTAGACAATGATTCATGATTCTTCATCCATGGAATCACCATTCTTGGGTGTGATACCCACCATGTATAAGGTTATTTGCAAGGGTTTCCAACCTTGTGGTTGCATTTCTTTGTATTTCTTTTGCACAATAAATTTTTTGATGGAAGAATTATACCTTGGTATAAGAGTCTAGCCTATGGATAATCCCCCATGGTAATTGTGGAGAAAAAACCCTACCAAGTTTCATCTCTCCTTTGTTTCTCTCCTCTCAACATCTATAATGGGTCACAAGTATCCATTAGTTGGATGGAATTGGCCCATGAATTATAATTCCCTACCTTTTGAGAATATTTAGCTCGAGCTGTAGTTTTCCCTTCAAAAAGTGTCACAAAAATTATGTTAGCCAAATGAATTGCAGGGAGAGGAGGTGATGTGTGGGGAAGAGATTCCTCCTCTCCTTAACACATATTTATTCAAGACCTTCTAGTTCCATTGTCTTGGATAGTAGTGGGGTATCCTACACAATTTTTTCTATTGGTTCCTGACACGGGGATTCCAATCTGATATTTTTTTGTCTAGGATCCCCTTGAATGAGCCAATCATATTATTTTATTTTTCAATGGTTCCCAATATCAATGATTATATAGTCTAATATGGGTGAGGGGATTCTCTATTGTTCCTCTTTTATAGTATCCTTCAATAGTTCCTTCAAGGATTCATAAGTTTGTCATTCAATAATCCTTTCTTATCCTTGAGTTTGTTTCTCTACCATGGAGGTTTTACCACATGATGTGAGGATAGATATTTTGTGTTTAAATCCCAGGGGAAGATAAATTTGTATTTGGGACTCCTCCATTATGGTTGGTGATGAGGACATTCCATCTTCCACTACTATTTCTAACTATTGGTTAAATTTGTTAAACAACTCTACTTTCCGAGTTAATGTTTCAATTGGGTCACCCCTCAATCCTAGTTTTGTTGGCCTCTTTTAGACGGTGATGGTATTTATATTTCCATTGATCTCTATTCTAAATATTTTTTCCTATTAACAACTCATGGACTGCATTATGGTGATTTCCTTAGGATAGGTAAAGGGATATTTTGTTCCTTGTTCTAATGGAGGTTCATTAGTTCATTGTTTTTCCTTTTGTATGACTTCCTCCATTCAAACTATCTCTTCGATCACTTCCATATCCATCATTTGAAGCATCTCCTCTTAATCGTCAATGATATCATCATATATTTTGTTCACTTCTTCATCATGAGGAATTCTATCTTTTTTATGAAAGTATCTCCTCATTTTCCACCAGGATTCCCTCTTGTGCTTTGTTATCAGTCAAAATAGCACTTCTCTGTCTGTGACCACATTGCCGTGTCGGTCACACAAAAGGACACTATGGATGGAAGAGCTTTCTTGAACTTATAGTATTTGGATATGAAACTTGCAATCCTTTCCTTAACAAACATATTTTTTGTGACTATTTTAAAGCATAACCGCGACTTTGATATAAGTCATCCCACGGGTCACATGTGGGTGTCTCTATAGGAAACCCGTGGGTATCACCTAAAATGTTGCACCCGCTAGCTGCACGTTATAATAGCTACGAGTCACTTGCTAGTTTCCCAAAGGTATACTCGTGGGTATCTTTGAAAATATCGAAAAATATATAAAATCATGAATTATGGATTAGTTTGTGTAGTTATTCAAACTACCTTAACTTCCCAATCCAACTACCTTTGAACCTGCCCTCTTAGCCTTGCCATAAATACAAGGGGAGAGGCTTATGAAAGGGAATCCAACTTTGTATAAAGAAATGTTGGAGGAATACTTACTCAAGAGAGAGGAGTAGGAGCCTAGGGTCTGGTTACAACGGTTTCAGTTGCAGATAGGTATAACTAGTTGTTATTTATGCAAATAAAATCAGAGATTTCCCTTCCAATAACATTTGTATTTATATAAACTTCATGTTTGAATTTGTCATACTAACTTATATATGAGTTTCAATTTCAATTTTTTTATCTTTGTGTAGTCAAATTTATTTGAGAAAGGTAGTTTGTTTGTTTGCAGGTTCATTAGTTGGGGCAGTGTAGCAGTGGATCGAGAAGATTGGATTTCAAAAGTTTGGATCAACCATCGATTATCCGAGTATGAAATTCATCTTGAATCCTATTTCTTTTATGAACAAAAGAAGTGTTGAATGTTACATGTGTTTTCTTTTCTGTTTCTGAAATAAAATTTGATTTACATTGGTGACCTCCATTTCCCAGTTATAGGTTATTAAACCACACAACAGACTGGTGACTCCACTAGGGAGCACCTATTTCTTCTTTGAGGATCCTTGAGAAAATTTCTTTCAGTTTTTTTATCAACTTTTAGGTCTCTGTGAAGGTTCTTAGGGTTTTTGTCATCACTGTGCTTGACTCAGTTGTGGTATGATCTTCAATTTTCTTTCATTTTTAAACCTTTTAGAGCATACCCGCGAGTTTCTGATACTTATAGCTATGGTTATCTTTCCCTACCCACGAGTTCTGTATATATGTACCCGTGAGTCACTTGGTACTTTGTAGCCACTTGTGTTTAGAGAGCAATCTGATAGCTGCATATATTCATTGCTTTCTATTTTACATATCAGTTGTTTCTTATAGTATCTCGTTTCCAAATAATAGTTACTTCTAGGTCATTTGAAGCAAATTTTTGAGTTGGTTATTTTTTAGTTCTTTGCTAGTGTCAAAGTCTGATTTTTATAGCTTTGGGTTCATATTTCCTTTACTTGTACATATGATAGTTCTTGTTTGTTCATAGCTATTTGAATTTTCTTTCACTTTTAAAGAAAAAAATAAAATCAAAAGAACATTTTCTTTATAACAAGAATTTCCCTTTTTTCGAAGTAGTTGTAGTCATATATGCTATCTTCTTTGAAAAAAAAAATTATTTTCTTTAGGTTTACTTTGTGATTTTACATCTTGAAAGTTAAGCAAAAGGAAATTGTGAAGAATTTGCATTGTCATATACACATTTTTGCTTTCAGGTGCAACCATTACACACACAAACATACTGCCCTTTTGAGTAATCAAAAATCCATTAAAAGAATCATTAATTTAAAATTTGAGTAATTTTTTTTAGGTCACACAAACCAACTCGCTTAGGCTAGGGTTTTGGAATAGAACATATTAAAATTTCCAAAACTGTTTAATCTTGAAATCACAGTAAGATAATATTTAGGTAAATCCACTTTTGTGGAGGTGTGCCGGGAAGCTCCACTCAAACCAGAGTTAAGCATAAGGTCATGTGAGGTTGATCAATTGGGGATACCCCCTGCTTTTAAATCGAGCATCTAGCAGAGCTACCACATGTACGTGGATCCATCAATACCTTGTGTTCTTTTGGATTTCAGGCTTAGTTAACCTGCCCATACGTGTGGGTTCAAACTGCAACTGTTCGGTCATAATATTTCAGCAACTCTGGTAGCCTTAGTATCTTTGACCTATAGGTATTTACACATGTGATGGTGGAAGGATATTTCCACTGTACCTAGGATAGATGTGGGAGGAAATATCTTGTAGTTATTTGGGAGGGCGTTTGGTAATTCAAACGCTTGCACCAGAAGACTCTATATTGTGGACCACGGGTAACTCTCCTTCACTGCCCTACTGGTTTGTTCTGGGCCCTAACCATCCCAGACTTCCCTTTGAGAGTATCAGCTCTATTTTCCTGGCCTTGATCACCATAGGAAATTTTTTATAGTGGTGTGTTGTTTGTTTCCTGTTGTTCTATTGGCCCCTAAGTTAATCACTTAGTATATCTTTGTTGTAGTTGTGGAGGACCAACCTCCTCATAGGTCATGAAGGTTGAAAAACCTTCCTCCATTAGATGTGGAGCCTCCACCACCACCTTAGTGGTGTAGACTAGACTCACGTGGTTCTTTTGAACTCACAGGTACAAATGAACCCCCTAGAGAGCCCCATCTTATCTCTCAAATGCAACCGGTTCAGGAAACTATCGAGCTTGAATATTTTCCTACAGAAGAGTTTGCGAGACCCTTCAAACCTCCACTAACTGGACCTAACGACCCTTTGTTAGAAAGATTTGTCTCTTTAGGACTCCCTCAGTTAAGTATATATAGGCTTACACCTGTCCTTGCTATGGATAACATAGGGGATGCATCGGGATTTCCTCACACTCCCACTACAACTATCATGTCGAGAGGTTTATCTCCCCCATCCTTAAACACATCGATACTGAGTTCGTTGTAGTTCACTTCTGCTCTGAGCACCTCTTTTAGTTTCAATGCTGGATCTTCTGGTTTGTCTGGCACCCAAGTTGCGATGACATCTATTCCCTTTGGATACAACATTGGCCCATCTAGTATTCCTTTTTCAGGGATACCCTCAGTGTCCTTTACGTCTTCCCCTTTTTTTAGCAGTTCCAGGTCAATCCTAATTCTGCTCCTTTCAATCAAGGATTTCCTTGGCATGGAGGACATATTTCTCCTTTTGCACCATTTGTACGCTCAATTCCTTCCTCTTCCATTGCATCAATGTAATCTTTTAACCCCTTTACATGCTTCAATGCACATTCTTCTAATGTACAAACCTCTAATGTGCCTATAGGAAGTACTCCCATTTCACTATTTACTGGAGGGGGCAGTAACAATTATACTAACCCTCCATTCAGAGGTATCTATAACCAACTGCAATGGACTAACCCACAAGGAAGTAATCTGCTATCTTATGGCTGGATCAACTTTAACAATGTTTTTTCTTCACAATATATGGTTGGGGGCATCCCCAACCAACCTTAAAGGAATCAGGTTTCGGGTGGTTCCCTTACTAGACTCCTCCAAATTACTTGCCATCGGCATGACCCCCGTTTTCCTTTTCTAGAAACTTTAAATTTTCCATACCTTCCAAAACTGATGAATGATTCTGTGCGATACAATCCTTCTTGGCCTTCATTCCCAACCAAACTTCCTTAAAAAATTCCAAAATTTGAAGGAAAAATGGGTGAAGACCCTGGATATCATGTCATAACTTTTCACCTCTGGTGCTCCTCTAACTCGTTAAACGATGACTCGATTCGATTAAGGATCTTTCAAAGAACCTTAACGAGCATTGCAGCTATGTGGTATATCGAATTTCCTGCTGCACAATATAACCATTTTTGGGATTTAGCGACAATTTTCTTGAATCATTTCTAGCTTCCTGTCTGATATGATGCCGGTACATATATTCTCTCTACCTTTACGCAGAACAAAGCCACCCATCTTTCTGATCATATTCAGAAGTGGTGAAGACGGAAACGACTCATCAAAGCTAAGATCCCCCCATAATTTCTATTAGAGTGGTATTCAAAATCACTACTACCTTACATCTCTAAGGATGTTTCAACTTCTGGGGTCACTTCTGAAGAGGAAGCAATTTTAAGGACCCAGCATCTCGACCTGATCTACGCTCAGTATGGGATCCTTTACAAGATAATTCCTAACCCACCTATGTCTAATATAGATCTCAGTACGCCTAAACCTGGACCACATGTCGATGGCATTGTTGGTTCAACCAACTCATCTGCACTAGAAGCTTTAATGAAACAATTCCATGCACTTTCTGTGAAGCAGTCTACTGTGGAAGCAACTATGGTTGCACCATCCCCTTCACAAAAAAAATCCGTACAAAATGTGGAAACAAACCAAAAGGTTCCTTGACAACCCAACAACAAGAAAAAGGGTAAGAAAGGGGATGGGAACCAACAAAATCCCAAGAACAATGAAAATTCCGAGGAGGGAAATAAAGATAAGAAGAAGGTGAAGTTTCCTTGCAAACTCTGTTAGGAGGATCACTTCACTCATCATTTTCCTCTCATCGATGAAACCCAGAAGTTGTTAAGTGAGAATAAACCTATTGTTCTAAAGGCTCCTTTTCCCAAAGGACAAGGTTCAACTTCTAGAAGCTCTAATACTGGGGGCGCTCATCGTGTTACACCAACTGGTAAATCTTATATTAACATTGTTAACTCACACACACTACAACAGACAAGAGCCCAGAATTATAACTCGGATATGCAGCAGAAAGACAAAGAAGTTCCCGAGTCCTCTGTTCCTTTCCACATCGAGATACCAACATATACTTTGCTGAAGATACCAAAAGGTTTCTATAAATGGGAAATGCACAATCTTAATGTGCGGGATGGTCCAAACTACTCCGTTGTAGAATATCTAGCCCAAACTCCATGTGCTATGTTCACCCTATAAGTCTTGCAAAGTTGTCCATTGCAGCATAATTCACTTCTAGAGGCAATAGGTAGCATGGATTCATCGAGTATTATTTCTAGATTTTATATGTCAGATATCAAACCTCGGTTTCCCTATCACGTGGCCTTTCAAATCGAAGTAACACATGGTTTAAAGACAATTCTACAAACAGTAGTAGATGAAGGCTCATCAACATACGTAATGTCTATATCCTGTTGGAAATCCTTGGGTTCTCCTGAGTTAGCCCATTCCATTACAATACTTACTTCTTTTGACGGAATATATTTTCGTCTGCATGGAGTCTTACCATCGTTTGAGATTCAACTTGTCGGTAAAGTAGTGTTAGTGGAGATAGAAGTTTTGGGCGCTTCTATTGACTACAATCTGTTGTTGGGAATAAGTTGGACGTATGCTATGCAAGACATCCCCTCATCCATTTTCCAAGTACTTATGTTCCCTCATGAAGGTAAGGTCGTCACAGTTGATCAAGTATTCTTCACTCGGAAAAACAACACAACTCCATCAAATTCAAACATCCCTTTGATTGATCAAGCTCATCTGCCTAATGAGAGATTAGGAATAGGTATGTATTCATCTTTGATGGGCACATTTGACTTTCATACTCCTGTAAACTATATTGGTTCAATGACTACCACTGACACATCGTCTCAGGAATTTTTTTACGGTTAGTCAAACAACTGATCCATGGATCCTCGCCACTCAACAAAAACCAATCCTGCCCTTATTCGTCACAGAAGTGGCCTACGAAACATCACAAAATGATGCGATAGATTATATCTTGAATTTTTAAGTGTCAACAGAGTCAGATATTGATTATGCACTAGCACGGTAAGTTAACACCACATATTCTTTTGATTGTTTAGATATTGTTTTTCCTTCTGATGAAGCCATCCTAGAAGCTATGGTACATCTGGATCATCCATGGGAATACATGCATCATAGATCCTATTTTCTTCCCGATCTAAACTAGATTGAAAATGGAGGGTTTTCAATGATACCTAGTGGTAATATATATTTTCCCATCACTCCTTCCATAAAACAAACAATTTACGCTGAAGGTAATATGGCGAACATTTCGACAACCATATCGATCAATATTTCCACCAAACCCAACATTGTGGAAAAAATTTTCATTGGAGCAAATTGTTCTCCGCAGGAGATCATTTTGTACACCAATTTACTTAAGGAATTTTGTGACGTTTTTTCCTAGTCTTATGAGGAGATGCTAGGCATCGACCCCTCTATCATTGAGCACGCTATCACGACTTATCCTAATGTGAAACAAGTACGACAAAAACTTAGTCCGGTCAACCCTAGGAAATCTTCAGCCATTAAGGTTGAAGTTGAAAAGATCCTTAAGGCCGGCTTCATTTATCCTATCGACATCACGGAATGGGTTTCCAATATGGTCTCGGTCGATAAAAAGTAAGGGACCATACACGTATGTACATAATTTAGGGACCTTAATAAATCTTGTCCAAAAGATAATTATCCCACACCATTCATACATCAAATCATTGATGCATGTGTAGGCCATGAAATTTTCTCTTTCATGGACAGTTTTTCGAGATATAACCAAATCCAAATTAAACCCGAAGACCAACACAAGATGTCTTTTGTTTGTCCTCGGGGTACATTTTCCTATAGGAAAATTATGCTCGAATTGAAGAATGCTGGAGCTATTTTCCAGCGAGCCATGAACTTTGCTTTCCATGAAATCAAACACGTATTCGAACTGTATCTGGATGATATCCTTGCATGATCTATTAAGAGACAAGACCATACTGACCATTTAGGACTCGTGTTTGAACAATGCAGATACTACAAGATCATGTTAAACCCTAAAAAATGTGTATTCTGTGTCGAGTCTGGACGTTTAATAGGTTTCATTGTGCCTAGTCGTGGCATTATGGTTGACCCCTTGAAAGTTGAGGCTATTGTCAAATTTCCTCCTCCTCGCACCATCAGACAACTTCAAAGCCTGTAGGGCATGTCCAATTTTCTATGATGATTTATCATGAACTATGCTAAGATTGCCAAAGGATTCATGCGATTTCTTAATCAAGACACCCATTTTTTATGGGATGAGGCCACACAAACTTCATTTGACGCTTTGAAAAAAGCATTATTATCATCCTCCTTGCTGAGTCCATCAGATTATATTAAGGATTTCCTTCTATATATCGCAACATCTATTTTCATGATTGGCATAGTCCTGGTTTAGGAGGATGACAAGCTCCAAGAGCATGTCATTTATTATCTCTCTCACGCACTTGTAACTCTTGAACTTAAATACTCTCACGTCGATAAATTGGCATTAGCTATTTTCTATTCCATTCAGAGGTTATGTCATTATATTTGATTGCGGACCACCATAGTTGTTACATATGTTAATCCTTTTCAATATGTATTAAACCGATGTATCATCGACGAGAAATTTAATAAGTGGATTGTCATTATGCAAGAATTTGACCTAGCATTTCAATCTGCTAAGTCAAAAAAGTCTTTGGTGTTCGCAAAGCTTATCTTTGAGTTCCTTACTAATGTAACGAACAATGAGGAAGATTCATCATTACCCGGTGAACATTTTTTCTCATTGTGACCTCTAACCCATGGTATGGAGATATTTTAATATATCTCCAAAATTTGAAGTTTCCACCGACTTTCTCCAGAGACGAATGGCAAAAGATTAGGAATCACGCTAAGAACTACCTCAATATCTCTAACACGTTATATAGACATGGGGTAGATTCCATATTATGCCCTTGTTTGACCCTGGAGAAAGTTGAGTGAGTATTGAATGATTGCCATAGTGGAGCATGTGGGGGTCATCTTTTTGGGTTGGAAACAACCCAAAAAATACTGCATGTTGGGTATTTTTGGCCCGCCATCTTTAAAGATTCCATGGAAGCCATGAAAAACTGCCAACCTTGTCATTTTTTCACAAAGAAAATGTGAGCACACCCATCTCCTCTTCACCTTGTTATCACAGTAGTCCCTTTCACCAAGTGGGGGGTTGACTTTATGACTTGTAATCAAGTTTCGGTTGGAGGACATCACCATATCATCGTTGCCATCGACTACTTTACGAAGTGGGCCAAGGAAATGCCTACTTTGAAAGCATATTGTGAAACGACAACTTCTTTCGTTTTCAACCAAATCATTGCCAAGTTTGGTATTCCCAAGGATATCGTCACTGACCATGGTAGACATTTCCAGAACAATATGATGATCGATTTATACACTATGTTATGTTTTCGACAAGAACACACATCTTCGTTTTATCTGTAGGCGAATGGGCAAGCTGAAGCGGTCAATAAAACTTTGAAAACTATTCTTCAACGTATTGTTAATGCTAGTAGATCCAACTAGCACATCATGTTATATATGGCTCTTTGGATGTATCGATCCAACGTTAAGACTGCTACAAAATTTTAACCTTTTCAACTCATTCACGGGTTGGAGGCAGTCATATCGGTTGAATGCAAGATTCCATATTTGAAGTTCGCTATCCAACTACTTCTCAAAAATTTTGCTTTAGAAGAGATTTTGCTTCATTTGGATCATTTAGATGAACAATGTCATGATGCGCTTACTATGAACGAAGCTCATCAAAGCCTAGTTAAACATCAGTATGATAAGTCTATAAAACCAAGGGTTTTCTCAAAAGGAGACCTTGTTTTGCTCTATGAACATAACACAGATCCCTTGGGGGAAGGAAAGTTTAAATCCATGTGGCTTGGACCTTATATTGTTTCTAAAGTGTTGAAGGAGGGATCTTATGAGTTGTCAGACTATGATGGTTATAAATTGCTTGAGCCCAGAAATGGGCTCTACTTGAAAAAGTATTACGCTTAGGCCTACATGATTTTTCTTGTACTATAGTTGTACATTGTTGTAGAGTTAGTCTTTTTGGATTTTGCTTCTTATGTGTATTTTGGATTGTGGTTTCAAATGACAACTGAGTGCTTCATAGGATTCGTTGATGGTGCTAGTCACCACACCCGTCAGTTGGCTTCAACGGCTTGGGTTATTTACTCACCCTCTAACCAACTCGTTTCTTCGAGATGTGCTTGTTTGGGCCCTATGATGAACAACGTAGCTGAGTATAGTGCAGTTATTGAATTACTCCGAGATGATATCTATCACAGAATTTCATGTTTGGAGGTAAGACTTGATTCGTAGTTAGTATTACTTCAGTTGATGGGTGAATATAGGGTTAGAGATCCTTCTTTGCTACGTCAATTTTTGTGAGTTAGATTGCTTGAAAGACATTTTGATTACATTACATATCAACACATTTCAAGGAATTTCAATACATTAGTTGATTCATATGCGAATTATGTTCTTGATTGGCATTTGTACCATACACAATAACATTAACCATTCACACACATGAGACAAACACATGTATATAAACCGATATTGTATATAGTATATATATATATCAGAATCAAAAAATAATATGAGTTTGAGTCACTATCTGTCGCAATGTCATAATATAAAAAATGGACATAAAATACCTCAAAAATAATATTTCACTCTCCCTATGGAGAGGGAGGATCCTCAACTAGCTATGCTACGACCTCTCTATAGCAGATGACTAGCCTGGCTACTTTACTAAGTAGCTAGATCCACGCTGGGGGAACTCCTACCACATGTTCCTGCATATAGAGCGGAATCCGCTCTATCTTGTATGTAGGGATATCATGAGTCAACTGACCCATATTTCCCTCGATGCTCCTCAACATGGCATTTGCAGCACTTGGATCGGTTGATCGGATGAACACTCTAGGATGCCCAAAAGGTCTCACCAGCCTCACATCTACATAAGTTATAGTATTAATACTCATACTCATCATAAAAATTATATATACATAAGACATAAAATTAAATAATCTTTCAAAAACATAAACACATTTTCGTATCTATCTCTCCCCAGGATGACCTTGGAGGTAGCATGAGCTCTAGATCCCCTTGAAAATCCATGTCGGCATGCGAAAACTGATCTAGTGCATGTACTTGGCGACTCCACCACGCCATATAATCCTCATCAGCATATGACAAGCTGGTCTCGCCAACACCCTGATTGTAATGTCCCATATTTCGACTAGACAGGTTTATCTGTGAGACATATTGCACTTTGTTTTCTTATTATTTGTTGGACTCAACTAGACTCAGTAAACTATACCTATGACACAATAGACCCAATTATATGTTGCTATCATGTTTATGTCGTTACTATGCTATGTTGTCACCATGAACATGATGTTACGATATTATGATGTTACTATGTTCATACAGTTAATAGGTTATGATTATCATGAGATTCATTGCTTTTATGATGACAATATATGTTTTAACATTTTTTTCATTGATGGAATGTGTAACGCCCCATATTTTGACTAGGCGTGCTTATGAGTTAGACAACTTTCACTTTATTTGCTTATTGTCTGTTGGACTCAGCTAGACAAAGTGAACTATATTTTCGGCATGTTAGATGTGATGATATGTTGCTACTATGTTTAGGATGTTACTATGCCCATGCTAATACTACAATTATGATGTTGTGATGTTACCATCCTCATGATGTATTAGGTTTATGTGGTTACTATGTTGTAGTTATCATGAGATTCTTTTATTTCATAATGACGGTGTATGTTTAATAATCATCCTGGATGAAATGTGATATATAGGATGTGGTATTTATGCTGTGATCGATTTAATGATTTGATGTGATGAAATAAATGATGTTGACAATATGGATCAGACGATGATAGAATGGAAATATTGTTATAAATGTATGGCTGCAAAGTACTAATCCGCAGGACATCGTGGATATGTAATAGCGGGATACTTGATAGGAAGTATGGTATAGTACCTGTTTTACAGAGAGCCTTGTTTACCAAAGTTGATGATACGATGACACAAACCAATAATCTTGAGAGCAACAATGTATGAGTTGATAAGGGCGTAGACCGAGTATGTTGAGAGGGATGGATGTATTTCCCACCCTATGTTTCTATGATACCCGAGGTCGTGGGAGGGCTGTGCTGAGACACGCTCCCCAAGTGGTTGTGATGACGATGGTCGGATGCCTGCTAGGAGAGGTTAGGTCGTCTAAGTTAGCCGACGCTACCGCTCTCATGTTCTATGTGGCTAGGTCAGTATAGCTGACATCCACTTTTGTACTAGCAGAGGAAGGATAGGGAGGACGCAGACGCATGTTAGGATAGGAGGATATTTTAGTTAGTACTGTTGAGGGTTGGGTATTCCTTGATCTTGAGTTAGTGGTAGTAGGTACATTTCCTTGTACTTGATTGATTGAACTGATGTAATCATAAAAATAATGAAATGAAATCTTAAAATCTCATAAGATAACTAATGATGTTTTAGTAATGTTATGATAAATGTAATATACTTGTTCTATTTGCATGAAGTATTATTAGTATTAGTTAGCTGTTAAGCATAGGAAATATGATGTATGTTTATAGTACCTGTCAGACCTGTGCATACGCTGGCCACGCATGCACATTTTGTACATGTGCGATAGTATCAGTTTACGACATACTTATCAATATTTAACAATGTTATAAGTTGTCATAGATAACTCAGTTAAGGTTTGGGTAAACCACATGAGTAATAGATGATCGATTTGCTTATGTATAAAATGAGTTAATTAGTATTCTATGTAAACATTGTAATAAACAATTAAAATAATTGCTGCCAATTGTAATTCTCATCAAGTGAAGGTATCGGAAATATGAAGTATAGCAGATAAACATTAATGCTGGAAGCATGTACTATCTAATTGTTAATATTGATTAATTAAACCCTTAAGAGTACTTCGTTTATCAATGAAAGTATGTTAGATTAGTGCTAAGGTACTCATTATTAATTAAGTATGTTAGATTAGTGCTAAGGTACTTAAATCACCATTAATATTTATTATTATTATTATTATTTTGTTTATTTAATATTATTATTATTATTATTCAACTAATGTTAATAATGATAATGTGTCCTTATTGGAATGAAAGAAATCATAAGTGGGTAAGTGAACATGTTTGAATTATTAAATTAATTAATTTATTGTTATGAAACGAGAAAGGAGTATTATTAAATTATTAAATGAGGAAGGTTAAGATAAACTCAATTAAATTTATATTCATAAATTACAGTCATGTCACAAAACCGATCTGAGATTGGATTTATATATATATATTTATAATTAAAACAAACTACCACTTCAAATTTGAAAGGGTCAACATGATAGTATTTAATTATTATTTATTCAACATATTAAATGGAGGATAAGACTAATATTGAATCCACCGCCTTCGTGAATGTCTTAAATTGAATATTTCAAGAATCATTAAATAATGTGCATTCAACCCATCAAATCCAACCTAACTAGTCTTAATACCATTGAACTGCTCGAGAAAAGAAGTACTATAAAATAATATTTATTTATGAATTGGATTGTAAAACAAGCAATCAATTTAATGTTTTGGGGGCTTGAGGGTTCTTAGGGAGGGCGGTGGAATAAACAGGAAGGAAAGTGGAGGAGGAAAATGGTTCTATAAAGCAAAGGTTTCACAGAGATGAGAAGGGGGGGGTTGGTTTTCTTTTGGGAGAAGTACACTTAGTATTTTTGATGAAAAGGAGGAATGCCGAGGAGGGGGATAACTCGAAGCTTTGAGGAGGTGGGAAACTCAAAGAATGAGGTGGGGTTAACTCAAAGAAAAATTACTATTGAACTATGGAAAGGTACTAAGGAAAGTTGCTGTTGGGATTATTGGTTCATGGGCTCGGGGGCTAGGAAACCCACTGGTTTCCTAGGGCCAGCACGATAAGAGCTGGTTGGCAGGGTGGTTCATCCATTTTTGGTATAAAGGCTTGGAACGAAAAGTCTGCGGGAGAAAAAGCTTGGACGGGAAAGACTACAGGAGCAAGGGGACAATCTACAACCTACATCGGTCCAGGTATTCTACTGGTACTTAGAAAAATGATTTATATTTCAATATACTGAGTATTATGCAAGAAATTACAATTATATGTATGTTATTAAAATTACTATATGCAGGTGCACTGTATGCTACTAGACATCTTCTAATCACTAAAATTATGCAGAAAATTAGCATAATGAAAGCATAATGATACTTATTTAATTTAAATAAATAAGAAAGAAAAAAAACTCCGTAGGAGCTCGTTACAAAACTAAATTTCAAAACCTAGAACTTCGGTGCCCTTTCGGATAGAGGGGCATTACATATGGTATCAGAGGCTTAGGATCGAAAACTAGGACCTTAATGGCCAAGCACTGCTAACTATAAAAGACAAATTAAATAAAGCATAATAGTGTTTAAACACAAACTTGTTTTATTCAAGTCAATTAGAAAATAGTTCTAGATTACAATTTTCTTGAAAATAAAACTTGGGAAATACAAGCCTGTAAAGAGGCTAATGGCTATCTTGAATACAAAAAAAAAATATTATTACAACTCGTAAATGAGCAGAGAGTTTGAGAAACACTTCTCAAAAGGCTGCTAAAAGGCATCCAACTAGAAGGTAGTAGCCCTTACAGAAGAATTAGCAGCATACCCATTTTTTTCTTTTGTGTGTAAACTAGTTTTCTTTACCTGCAATGAGAACAAAATACAACTCTGATTAGAAGAGTCAATGATATAGAAGTATATTAATATATTTCATTCTACATGATCTAGCTTTAAACTTAGCAGAACAAAGATAAAACAAAAATTATGCAAGGGAAGTAGAGGAAGATCCCATAAATTTTAAACATGAAACTGGAGATTAAACCATTATATATATAATCATAATCTTGAATGCAAAAAAAAAGCAGCAATATTTTCTGTAATTGATTTTTAACCCATAGTAATATAGCATATTAAAACTACGAGTCAAGCGTCAAAATTTATCCTCAAACTTTGAGTTTCATCAAGATTTTTTATTTATTTTCTGTAACATTTTTTTTTCTTCAGAATTTTCATTTGTTTATATATATGTGCTACCCTATTCTTGCATGATTTCTGTAGCTCTTAAGAATACCATACTTTTGGTTCCAAACTATCTTAATGTGTCGATCATTATATATTCTTATACATTTTCATATATTTCCACCGTAGCATGTGGAAACTTGGAATTCAACTAAAATTTTATGCTAGGTACACCAAACCTGAAAGTGAGTGATTAGTGAAGTGTTATTCTATCAAGTCGTGACAGTGATTTGTACGCAAAGAAAAAAATATAAATAAATAATAAATAAATAAAAATAAAAATCGATGTCTATGCTCTTCAACTGTGCACATAATTACTTTTTTTTTTTTTGCTCCTTTGAAATGCAACATCCCCAGATTGCAGTATTGGCAAGAAGCAGAATGCAATATTTCCAGGAGCCAAGAATAAAATATTTACACTACTTTGGGGGAAGGATTAGAAATAGTAGATTCAACATTCAGAGATTTGATTAAACAAACGTGGATTAGTTAAACAAACAAATAAACAGTCGGAGGAATGCGCCTAGCTACTTAGATTCCATGTATCAAAATTTGAATGTCAATTGATGAATGCTTATATAATGTGATTGATTTGAATAAAAAAAAAAAGAATCTAAATCATTGTTGATTCACATAAATTTTAGTTCTGGTTTTTTTTCCATATCTATAAAATTTCATATGTGATCTCTAGACATCTCCTGTTTCCAAAAGTGCCGCACCCGTACCCACACGCACTTACCTGCACGCTCGCAACTTAGTTTGATATAGATGATAGTTTCCATGTTTTGGGTAGACGTTGAAATAGTTGTACCAGGTGTAATTACGGACTAGAACTCCTGTCTATGGTCCAGTTTTATGGAACCATCATGTTTTGTGCTACATGCTTTCGATTAGATAGCTTTATAACCAGATAAAAGTATTTTATTTGAACAGAAAAAAAGATAAGGAGTACTTAGAGAGACTCTGGCCACAAACGAAATCTTGGTTAAAAATTAATACTAGATCAAGAGACATTGTCCATAAAATCCAACATGGACAAATGATTAGAAAGGCAATCATAATGCCAAGAGGATCAAGAATCTTCATTAATTTTTATTCTGTAGGATGAAGGCAACGAGACTATGGTCCTCTCCCTTGGGATTCAGCTTCTTTTAAGAAGCCTGATCCCACCAAAATGAGTGATTAAAGGATACATTTTTGTTTTAAGGAATGAACCAGGAGGTTCAAAGCTCTTGAATAAGTAAACTTTGACATAAAAGAATACTTGTATTCTTAGGGGTAGCATTAAAATAGATGCTTTTGAAAGTTAAGATTAGAGATATGTTTAGTGTTTTTAGAAACGTTGATAATATAAAAAGTATATTTTCAGGAAAATGGATAACATAAACTGCTATGTTTACAGTTATGTTTATTAATGAATAATAACGAACAATAAAGTTTCGAGGATTGTTTATTTATGTGAGCTATAACCTAGGGATTACTAGTTAAAAGCATGGCGAGGGTCCCTATTCAAGGGGCTGCGTGCATTCTACTATTTTTAACAGTAAGAATTTGTGATGTGAGTCAAAGCATTTGATAAAAAAGAGCTCTGTTTCGGTGTTTGAGTGACTTTAGCTGATGTTGTGGTTTGTTGCTTTTGCTTAGTATTCAGTTGTTTGTGTTTTAACTGCATTAAAATACCATGTTTGCTTGCTTGTGAAAAGAACTTCAAGGAAATGACAGTTTGCATGTAAAAAGAAATATATCAAATCACAGTGCAACAATCTTGAGATACCCTTTATGAATTGGTCTGTTTAGTCAAAATACTTTCATAGAGGGTTAGACTGAATCCTGGACTTGTGCTTAAAGCAACTTTAAATTATGATTATGCCCGACGGAATTTAATTGTCTTTTGGATTTTATTTTAATTATATATGGACATTTTGACTATATTGTAAATATCTTGTTATACCATGAATATTATTTCTTTGGGAAGAAAAAACAGAACAAAAAAAGAATGAAGAAGAAAATACCTGGTTCCGAAACCGGATCGGCAAGGAGTGCTTGCAGCCTCGAAATAAAAGCATGATTTTTTTTCCTTTGGCGGCCTCGTCTTCCAACAATCCTTTTTTTCAGATTGGTAAACTTGCTCAGCAGAGATTCATTCTCCTCCTTCAGAGAAGCCCTTTCGTCTTGAAGCCCGTGAAGACGATATTTCTGACCCGCACTCTTCATGCTCAGCAGCAAAACCCCTCCCATCAAGAGCAGGTGAATATAGCTGTGCTTTCTTTGTATGGCATGCCCAATAAAGCCCACACTTTGCTGATTTGTATTTGCGATGGAAGGATCCAGCTCAGACAGTAGACCTTGCAGATTATAATTTCAGAGATTGAACAACCACAAGCTACAGGCGTCGCACACTTATCCTAAATATTTCATTTGAAAGAGGTTGCCAAAGAGATTCTTCGAAATGCATACCACTACAGCCGAACACCAAGCTCGCGTAAGAGCCTTCCGTCCTTGTTGCCTTCCACCCAACTGATATCTTAATCCTAGCGTTGGAGCTTTTCGATTTGCTCGTTCATGCGTTCGATCCTCATGACCATGCTTGTAATGCAGAACATAACCCAATAAAGCAGGAGAGCCTAGGCAATAAGCATGTACCCTTCATAGTTGAGTTTTGAATCATACTTACTGTAGATATCCATCAACAGAAACAAGTAGAATGGTACCACTGAGAGGGATTCAACGCATTTTGAGCAACAACAACATGAGAATACAGAAATGGGTTCCATGGCATCAACACTCTCCAGGTAGAGTTGCAGAGCCAGGAAGGGCGTCAATGAGTTGCAGAGCCAGCAGGAGAAGAAATGAGAGTTCACATGTGCGCGAGGTAGGTAGAGACTTGATATAAAGAAGATTGCCTTCAGCTGGGGCTCCCCACCGTAGTCCACCTGGTAGCATGCACATCGGCGCGTGGCAAGCATGCAGGAGACCCTCACGTGGGCTCCTCGGCTGATTCCACGATTGTGAGTTAGGGATCCTAGGTGGAGTCAAGAGAATGGGGGAGTCTGGAGGTGGGGAAGAGGTGAAGACTGTGGGCTACCTTCACGTGCCTTCATGCGGGCACCTTGGAGCGATTGGTTGAGTGAGGCGGTGAAATGGAGCTGGTGGGAAATAGAGCAAGGAGGTGGGTAGCAAGGTTGTCAGGTGGAGGAGCAGGCTGAATGGCTGGCAGTGGGAGCTAGATACGTGTGGGAGGAGGAGAGGTAGGAACAAAACTGAGGCTATAGGTGGAGATAAAAATGGGGAGTATAAATAAGGTAAAATAATTAAAATATATATAAATATATATATATAATTATAAAAATAAATGAATAAAAAAAATAAAAAATTAATTTATTAAATATATTAATATTAAGAATAAATTCTGAGTGTAATGAATGACTTTTGCAGTATTTAAAATAAAATAAAATTGTTGAGTATATTAGGGTTTTGATTATGATGTTTTGATTAAATATTGATTGGAGAATTTGGATTATGCTAAAAAAAAAAAAATTACATTTTATAAAGACTTTCAATATATGAAGACTCATTCCACAAAACCATAACCGTTATCATTCTAAATACTATTTTCTCGTCGTCCAATGAATTCAAATTTGTAAAATAGGAGGATATATTCATCAGCTAATATTTACCAATAACAGATTGTTCATCTCCATAATGAAACATATACTATCCTTACCTACAAACAATGTTGCGCCATTATAATGCATTCACTAAATGAAACATACTTACTTGCAATTCAATGACGACTTGTAAGCTACCTGTTGTCAATCCGTTGAAATGAAATTTTCTATTGCGTCTTGTGTTGCAAGTTCGACTAACTCATATATGTTTTCCCCGACTGAGCCCAAATAAGCCCGAGTGTTTGCAACCTGTGCTTTGATACCATATGTAACATCTCCCAAAAGATGATGTTAGGATTTAGTGAATAAAAAAAAAAAATCTTTTCATAGCACATAATAAAGATAAATAAACCCCATGGAGTACATTCTAGCATTCCACTAAGTAACATTTTCTATTGATTTCTTATTCTTCACTACATACATTAAAGTGGACAAGATTGTCATGCCGAAAATTCATGACATTTATAATTTATCACATACATCTAAATACAACATTTATAATCTATCAGATACATTTAGATACAGCATTTATAATTTATCACATACATCTAGAAGAGGACATACAAGTAATTGACACAACATCCCAATTGACAAAACAATAAGCCGAATTTAAACACACATGATCGAGACAAGGATATAGGTGGTTCACCCCGGCTGGGCTACGTCCACAAAGGCAGGTCAATTCTTGTAATATTCAAAGTCAAGGGATACATTATGCAACTCAATGTTGCTATTCTTCCAGCTTCTCCTCTAGAGGGAGATCAATCTCAACAATAATCAAACTACATTCTCTTCGAAAGAGATCACATCTTGCGACACAGTTGTCGCCATAATTAATTGCCACTCTCATCAAGAGCATATCCAATACATAAAATTGTCTTCTTGTGGGCTTTTCCCCAAGCCTATCATTCAAACTATAAACACTAACCAACATTGCACTTTTGCTTACCCATTCCACTATACATAAATAAAATTGATCTTTTAATACCTATAAAAGTAATATAGGTGGTCCACCCCATATTTGGGCTATGTCCACAAGATAGTGCCACTCTTGTATTATTTATCAGAATATAGGATTTCATTGCTACCATCAATAAATACAAAAATCTGTCACTAATCTAGCAGGATTCTCCTCAAGACACTCAACGCTAAATTATATATTTAATGGATTTATCCTCTGATACTTAACAACTTAAAGAAAGTTCTTTCCAGTCAAATGGCATTACTAAAAGATCACACTTAATGTATTTACTCAGAGTGAGACTCTAACCACTTTCCTAAACCCATTCAAAGTAAGGATCCTGCTTCAAAAGCTTTCCCTTCCCTATCGACAGCCCCTATGGTCTACAACATGAAACCAATGAGATCTACATAAGCACCCAGCGCATGGATACAACAATCGACAGGAGTTATAACCACGCATATTTACAACAAGCAATTCAGCAGTTCTATTAGATGAATCCACGCAGGTTTAAAATAAACAATCAGAGTGGGTTTAGAAAATACTCGACAGGGATCTGTCCTCCACAATTGGCGTAGAGACTATGGTAAACATCCATTACAGAAAACCAAATCCGATAGGGAAAAGGCACACGCAAAGATCCACACCGTGAGACATATTACGACTAAAATTTTATTGCAGGACTACAAGCTCGAGAGGACAAATAAGATCCTCGCATGGATCTATCCTCCACAACAAGCGTGGAATCTCTAATTCAACGGGGTTCATAAAGTACTCAGATATATAAGGAAAAACACTTCAGATCCGTCATCTGAATCATGCAGGTTTAATTTAACTAAACATAAAGGATTTATAATACTCGACCAGGATCTATGAAGTACTCGCAGGAGATAGAGATGAACTACCAGAACCCCAATCGCTCACCAACGATTTCATATGAATGTGCACAGTATCATTACACAATATAGATACACAAATGAAATCTTAAGATACATACACCCAGATCTCCCTTTGTCGACCCTAACTCCGTCCAGTGAAGTATGGAAGGAATTCCTTAGTCCTTTATCGCATCGATCGTTACACACATGCTGAGTTTTCTTTCTACCATGCAAAGAGACTCTCAAACAAAAATCTGAATGCTTATGGAATTCTCGCTATCAACGGAAATCTCAAAACATAAGGTTGAGTTTATCTGGTATTCGCACTAACATCGGGATCTCCAAATAAACACAAACACAGTTTTCCTTTGGAATATCTGTGTCACAAGACAGGGATCTAAAAATAATATATATAAATCTTTCACACAGAAAACACAGAGTATATCTCTGTCACAAGGAAGGGATCGAAATAATATATCTAAATCTTTCACACAAAATGCATGGAGTATATCTCTGTCGCAAGGAAGGGATCGAAATAATATGTGTGTAAATCTATTACACGGAAATTACAGGCATACCTCTGTCACAAGACAGGGATCGTATACCTCTAGAGTACAAAGCGTTTATTTAAATAAACCATGCCGGAATAGACTGCTAAAGTGATCAATTTCTAAATCTATCCAAACATATTCGTAAAAACCATACTCACAGACTTGCAAGGCGATTGCATTCCATCCATGAGAGAAGTATGATGACAGAGATAATATTCCCATCGTCCAAGGGTGTCCATCCACGCATTCTACAGGTTTGTATTATGAAAGGTCGAGGCTCGCACAATGATCTTGACAGAGATCAGGGCTTTCTGTAACAACCACGAGAATGCCCCCACAAAACATTATAGCTATTTCCGATAGATTCTATGACTCCTCCCCAAATGACAAGATAAATTTTGGGATCGATATGAAAAGCTACCCTCTTCGAGGATGCGCCCTCTATAACTTCTGCACTATGGAGCAGACCTTCCAAAGTCGAGCTACACAGCAATAGACTGCCGGAGTTCTCCATCCTGGGCGCTGCAACAAAAAAAATGAACTTTCTTCCCTTGTTGTCGAGCTCATCTCTATTGAACAACGATCCCACTGTACCAGTAGTCGTGATGTTCCTTTTCCCCTCTCCCCTCCGAAAGCCCTCCTCTTTATCTATTTAGATATACTTTCCTCCTTCCAACCTTGGGAGATCCGCCCAGTTGTGGAGGCATCCTTCTTTCCTTCTGGACGTAAAAATCCCTTAAAGATAGGATCGAGTTTTACCAAGTGGTAAAATCGAGTTACTCCTCATGACACCTAAGGGGACAAACTCCAGAGAATCTTCACTGAGATTTGTTAACAACAAAAACTAACTATCCACGTTTTCACTTCAAACTAACTACTCGTTGTCTCAAAAGGAGCTTTTCCCTTCTATAATATACACATCTGTATTTTATTTGTAGATCGTTGGTCCTTAGGAAGGTACCAAGTAAAAGTCTAAAATCTACAATTCTTCGTAAGGTCTTGTAGGTAACTCCTTTTATATGGAATTTGATGACATAGTTAAGGTAAGGTTTAAACCATAATTATAAATAATTATCTTCTTTCTTAAATAGGTAGCCATTCGTTCTTGCTACTCAACAAATAATCTTTAGTTTAACTAGGACCATTTAATTAAATATTAGTCCTTTTTAAGTTTCATTCTAAATTATTTTAAGGATACACTTACTATTTATAAGCTAAATATTAGACTTAGGCTAATACATATAAATAGTTAAGTGAATAGATAAAGACTACCCATCTACCTTTTATCAATGCCTTGGATTTATGATGCCAGCTTGCCACCATCCTTTATGCTAAATAGGTCGGTTGTAAGAGCTCTTCTAATACTTATGACCAATAAATGTTCATTAGGTAATCTTACTTAGGACTGAAAGTTAACTCTAGGTTATTAATCCCAAGATGACACTCAACTTAAGATCATCATGTGAGCATCCTAGTTCTCTTCACGTTCTTATGGTACGAAGATGGTGCTTGGTCTCAGACCATGGCTTCCTAAATATAACATTTAATAATTACAACTTAGGAACAAATATAACAACATGTTTACAAGGTTTACTGGTGGGGCCTTGGCCTTGAGCTCCTCACCAGAAACCGTACAATAATCAGTTACACTTATAAAATTTACCATACTTAAAGGAGGGATGTTACAGACGTCATATTGGCCTGAAAGATCATTGGTTGTTATAGGATGATACCTGAGCGATAGAGAAATGAGGGTCAATGATGAATTAATATTGCCCAACGAGACACTACCGAGAATTGGGATTTGAGTATGATGTATTTTGCCACATTGTGTGCAAATAGCCATGTGACAGTATAGTAAGTGGAAAGAGTTTGTGGGAACTAAGTAGGTGTGCGAAAGGGGTAGAGGCTATATGTCACTACTCTTGCTTATGCAAAATTGACATGTTTTGAAGGAAAGTATTATTGGGAAACAACTAGGATTTAATAATTACAAAGCGAAAAAGCGATACAATATAAAAAGTATGGACATTGGTGGGGAATTAATAAGTTAGCCTCAGTAAGCATATACGAGGTTAAGAGAAGTAATGATAATAAATGGAATAATGATGGAGGAAAAATAGTAACCGATGTGCATCACAATGAATAAAGTTACGATGTTTAAACCCCTATTATAGGATGGAGGAAATCGATCGTCACCTCAGGGGAAAAAAAAAATAATGAAAAAAAATAAAATAAATAATAATAATAATAATAATATTTCTTTACAGAGAGTTAACAGAGTAAGAATTCTAACATTATGAAGAAAGGAAAATATGTCTCCGTTGACATCAACATCTCGCAAAATAGGAACAAAGCTTGATGCCACATAAATAGGTTGGATTCACATTAGTATCATATGAAGTAGTCATAGTGCATAATGTGTGTAAGTATCAATAAGATCCATGTAGATTAATAAGCGTATGTATAGGAAACTTAGATTACGAGAACAAATTAGCTATAAATTTATTGGAAGTAATGGTTCCCCTTCCAATTATATCACATATAAAATAAGAGAACAATAAACAAACCTGGTGACATTTTCATTCTGATAAGATATTGTCACAAAAACCTTGTAAACAATGATAGTTCTCCTAATTTAATTAATGTTATATTACTTTTGGTTATCATAGATACAAATTGCTTATTTCCGCTAGGGTAATAATACTGTATGGCATTAGGATTTGTTAATGTGGATATTCTTTTCCCTGCAAGAGATATGATAACCTTAATGATTACTTCATGCTAAATACATGCGTGTGATGAAAACCTGGTGGTGTGACGAGTAAACCTCACTGGATGGTATAACCAAAGGGATATCTTTAAAAGGGTAAGGAGAACAAAGCCAAGGAGGATAGCACCTGATTATAACCTTTAGGCTTTCTAGATATAGTATTGAGATTCTACAAAAAGATTAATCTAAATGTCTCTTCAATTATTAGAATACATATGATGGGATAAAAGAAGTAAAATTGTAAGGTGCCATCAATGTGTTTTTTTTGGTCCAGTAGGATAAGTATAGCCCACGATCTGCTACCTGGGAGGACACATAGACTATTCGTCGAGATTTTCCCTCACTATTTTGACCATAACTTCGGGACGAAGTTTCTCGAAGGGTGGGTGTATGTAATGTCCCATATTTCGACTAGACAGGTTTATCTGTGAGACATATTGCACTTTGTTTTCTCATTATTTGTTGGACTCAACTAGACTCAGTAAACTATACCTATGACACAATAGACCCGATTATATGTTGCTATCATGTTTATGTCGTTACTATGCTATGTTGTCACCATGACTATGATGTTACGATATTATGATGTTACTATGTTCATACAGTTAATAGGTTATGATTATCATGAGATTCATTGCTTTTATGATGACAATATATGTTTAACATTTTTTTCATTGATGGAATGTGTAACGCCCCATATTTTGACTAGGCGTGTTTATGAGTTAGACACCTTTCACTTTATTTGCTTATTGTCTGTTGGACTCAGCTAGACAGAGTGAACTATATTTTCGGCATGTTAGACGTGATGATATGTTGCTACTATGTTTAGGATGTTACTATGCCCATGCTAATACTACAATTATGATGTTATGATGTTACCATCCTCATGATGTATTAGGTTTATGTGGTTACTATGTTGTAGTTATCATGAGATTCTTTTATTTCATAATGACGGTGTATGTTTAATAATCGTCCTGGATGAAATGTGATATATAGGATGTGGTATTTATGCTGTGATCGATTTAATGATTTGATGTGATGAAATAAATGATGTTGACAATATGGATCAGACGATGATAGAATGGAAATATTGTTATAAATGTATGGCTGCAAAGTACTAATCCGGAGGACATCGGGGCTATGTAATAGCGGGATACTTGATAGGAAGTATGGTATAGTACCTGTTTTGCAGAGAGCCTTGTTCACCAAAGTTGATGATACAATGACACAAACCAATAATCTTGAGAGCAACAAAGTATGAGTTGATAAGGGCGTAGACCCAGTATGTTGAGAGGGATGGATGTATTTCCCACCCTATGTTTCTATGATACCCGAGGTTGTGGGAGGGCCGTGCTGAGACACGCTCCCCAAGTGGTTGTGATGACGATGGTCAGATTCCTGCTAGGAGAGGTTAGGTCCGCTAAGTTAGCCGACGCTACCGCTCTCACGTTCTATGTGGCTAGGCCAGTATCGCTGACATCCACTTTTGTACTAGCAGAGGAAGGATAGGGAGGATGTGGACGCAGGTTAGGATGGGAGGATATTTTAGTTATTACTGTTGAGGGTTGGGTATTCCTTGATCTTGAGTTAGTGGTAGTAGGTACATTTCATTGTACTTGATTGATTGAACTGATGTAATCATAAAAATAATGAAATGAAATCTTAAAATCTCATAAGATAACCAATGATGTTTTAGTAATGTTATGATAAATGTAATATACTTGTTCTATTTGCATGAAGTATTATTAGTATTCATTAGCTGTTAAGCATAGGAAATATGATGTATGTTTATAGTACCTGTCAGACCTGTGCATACGCTAGCCACGCATGCACATTTTGTACATGTGCGATAGTATCAGTTTACGACATACTTATCAATATTTAACAATGTTATAAGTTGTCATAGATAACTCAGTTAAGGTTTGGGTAAACGACATGAGTAATAGATGATCGATTTGCTTATGTATAAAGTAAGTTAATTAGTCTTATATGTAAACATTGTAATAAACAATTAAAATAGTTGCTGCAAATTGTAATTCTCATCAAGTGAAGGTATCGGAAATATGAAGTATAGCAGATAAACATTAATGATGGAAGCATGTACTATCTAATTGTTAATATTGATTAATTAAACCCTTAAGAGTACTTCGTTTATCAATGAAAGTATGTTATATTAGTGCTAAGGTACTCATTATTAATTAAGTATGTTAGATTAGTGCTAAGGTACTTAAATCACCATTAATATTTATTATTATTATTATTATTATGATTATTTAATATTATTATTATTATTATTCAACTAATGTTGATAATGATAATGTGTCCTTATTGGAATGAAAGAAATCATAAGTGGGTAAGTGAACATGTTTGAATTATTAAATTAATTAATTTATTGTTATGAAATGAGAAAGGAGTATTATTAAATTATTAAATGAGGAAGGTTAAGATAAACTCAATTAAATTTATATTCATAAATTACAGTCATGTCACAAAACCGATCTGAGATTGGATTTATATATATATATTTATAATTAAAACAAACTACCACTTCAAATTTGAAAGGGTCAACATGATATTATTTAATTATTATTTATTCAACATATTAAATGGAGGATAAGACTAATATTGAATCCACCGCCTTCGTGAATGTCTTAAATTGAATATTTCAAAAATCATTAAATAATGTGCATTCAACCCATCAAATCCAACCTAAATAGTCTTAATACCATTGAACTGCTCGAGAAAAGAAGTACTATAAAATAATATTTATTTATGAATTGGATTGTAAAACAAGCAATCAATTTAATGTTTTGGGGGCTCGAGGGTTCTTAGGGAGGGCGGTGGAGTAAACAGGAAGGCAAGTGGAGGAGGAAAATGCTTCTATAAAGCAAAGGTTTCACGGAGATGAGAAGGGGGGGGTTGGTTTTCTTTTGGGAGAAGTACACTTAGTATTTTTGATGAAAAGGAGGAATGCCGAGGAGGGGGATAACTCGAAGCTTTGAGGAGGTGGGAAACTCAAAGAATGAGGTGGGGTTAACTCAAAGAAAAATTACTATTGAACTATGGAAAGGTACTAAGGAAAGCTGTTGTCGGGATTATTGGTTTGTGGGCTCGGGGGCTAGGAAACCCGTTGGTTTACTAGGGCTAGCACGATAAGAGCTGGTTGGCAGGGTGGTTCATCCATTTTTGGTATAAAGGCTTGGAACGGAAAGTCTGCGGGAGCAAAAGCTTGGACGGGAAAGACTACAGGAGCAAGGGGACAATCTACAACCTACATCGGTCCAGGTATTCTACTGGTAGTTATAAAAATGATTTATATTTCAATATACTGAGTATTATGCAAGAAATTACAATTATATGTATGTTGTTAAAATTACTATATGCAGGTGCACTGTATGCTACTAGACATCTTCTAATCACTAAAATTATGCATAAAATTAGCATAATGAAAGCATAATGATACTTATTTATTATTGAAATAAATAAGAAAGAAAAACAACTCCATAGGAGCTGGTTACAAAACTAAATTTCAAAACCTAGAACTTCGGTGCCCTTCCGGATAGAGGGGCATTACATTGATGCAAGAAGATATCACCCCACAGAGTCATTAGTGGTTCATGGGGGTTCAACACTGGTAGAGACAACCCCGGACTAAGAGTCGAGACTCTCTCGAAGAAAAAGGTACATAGTATACTTCCTTAATCAAAGTTCTTTTCTTCCCCATGTTACACTCTGTCAACTGGTGCTTCATGTTCACCAGTAGGCCCAAACACCAATCAAATATGACACCGCAAAAATATTCTACACCTATTTGAATATAGTTCCATGAGGCTAAGTGTTGTGCAATGCCTCCCCAATCCTATTGATTGTACTGAAGATCACCTTTAAAAGGAAACTTGCAATCTTCCCAATAGGAAATTGGCTCCCACTTTTCTCAGTTCCATGAGCGTAGTAGGTGTTGATATAGTCTTGAATTGATAAAGCACCCACTCCTCTAAATGTCCCTTTGAGGTTAATCCCTCACCTCGTCGGGATAGGTCGGTGATGAAATATATATCCTCTATAGTGATATCAAGCATCTCCCCTTGGAGATCAAACATGTCATGATCGGCATCCCAGTACCCAATGAGCATTTGGAGCAAATGTGTTTGCGCATGCATGCTTGTAGTTCAGAAAAAAATTTTAGGATCCCACACCTCCGTAATTAATTTAAGGTGAGAGGATCTCCCATGTAATCCCTATCCATGGCCTCATGTTTCCTCTCCCTCCAAGTTAGAACCATCCTACATCACAAGATTCCATTTCTTTCATTAGTTTGGAGTTTTTACTTTTTATATTGCGGTACCCGCGACTTCCTTTTTTAGACATACATGGTTACCCGCGAGTCTCCCTATGGTAAAATCATGCACATTTCACGTGCCCGCAAGTTTCACTCTAGAAGACGTGGGTACAATGCCCTAAAATCCCAAAAAATCACTAAAAACTTGAGGAAATGGATCAAAAAGGTAGAGGAGGTTGAGATAGGTTACCTGTAAGTGACGATGTCTGATTCTACTTCCTGGTTCGCCTGCAATCAATGCCTTAAGTAAGGAGGTTTTTTTACTTTCTCTCCAATGGTAAAATGGTTTGTGAATTATGTTTTCAGTTTGGAACTTTTTATAAAAATTCCTTTTTATTTTTACCTACTTTGTATAGTTTCAAATTTATTTTAAAATTTTATTTAATCCTAATAACGCTTTTTGAGTTGTTTTGATTAGGCAAAGCATTTAAAAGGTGATTTTTACTATCATTTGCGGAAGGTGGTTAATACAAAGGTTTGTTTCTTTTTGACACGTCAGTTTAGTTCAACACATTATATTTATACTGTCATTTATGTCATTTTGAAGCTCCCTCGTTCATTTTTTCAACCACCATTTTCTGCTATCCATTGTCATTGATTCTACGTGTTGCTTGATATATCAGGAAATTATACATGGTATATTACCTTTTACTTAACATTAAGTTCCATGTCCTTATAGAGTCTCTTTATGCTCTTGTTAGACTCTTTAAAACTTAACAAGATTGCCGAGCATGCTTGTCTTGTTCAAACTCGTTAAAGGACTTGAACATATATCAACTTAGATATAATTTTACCCATTTTCTGGATCTTTGTGGATTACTTATGAAAAATGTATACTCTATTCATACTTGGCTAGAAGAGTTCTTCGCTCATTGTTTTACACTTTTTTGGTTGAGGAGACTAACTCTACGAAAAAGAACCTGTTGGAGTCTTCTTTAGGGTTTCCAGACTCTCGAAATATGTAAACACTAGCGACCATTTACCAACTTGGGCTCGATGTGAAATCCACAAGTAGGTATATGAAGTTATTATTTAAGTTTTTCAGACTCCTTAAATATGAAAACAACGACAAGCACATACCGACTCGGGCTCGATATTAAAATCCATGAGTAGGTGTATGGAGTTATTGTTTAAGTTTTTCAGGCTACTTAAAATTGAAAACACTAGCAAGCATGAAAATCCAGGCTTGATATTAAAATCCATGGATCAGTATTATCGAGTACTAGTATATTTATTCTTCAAACTCATTAAAACATGAAGAAGGCCCCAAGTTTCCCTCCCATGGACTCATTAAGTTACACATGGTTGGACTTATACCAAGCATTCTTCTCTCCCCTCTTCGAGCATGTTTTAAAAATGAATAAGGACGATTGAGTTTGCTTTCTTGGACTCATTAAAATTTACAAGAGAGATATTATCGAGCTTTCTTTTCAATCTTTTCATGCTAGTTAAAATTAAGAAAATAAATTCTTTAATAAAAAGAGAAAAGGGAAGGGAAATCTTCACTATTTCATTTCATTTATGGCAGCAATCTATCCTTGAACAGACAACCTTTTTGAGCCTTTCAGACAAGTTGGGTTCTAGTTTTGGCCTTAGTATAAACATGAACTCAGAGTTTTTTTACTCCTCCTATTGGTTACTCTTCCAACCATATGGAGAATATGTTAAATGTATCCTACATTGCAGATTTTATATCATGGTTGCTTGTGTTCAAAGCTGCCTAAGTCACTATTTTGTCGTGCTCATTGTTCAAGGATACAACCTGTGTCGGCCTTTCTGCAGTTTCCTTGACCTCATGTGTTGGCATGTTTCATCATGTACTCAGTCCTACTCCAGATCAGATCAACCTTTGATTATTTCTCGTGTTGGATGATGGAGGATTCCTTAAGGCCTCCCTTCCAACAAAATTCTTCCCATCGACTTCAACTCATCTTGCTCTAGGAATGAAGTTTAGATTTTTCGGTAATACATTGGGGATTGCAGTCACCAGTGGAAATTTCCCTCGCTATTGGGTAGTTGGAATACATCAATGTCTCCTACTTGATGGATTCTTTAGTTGTTTGACTTCAAGACCCCTTATTCACACTTGTTAGAATGTACTAGGTACCTTGGACCCCATTTTCATTATTGGTGGGTGTCCTCACCTTTGTTAACAGTTTCCATCATTGGTCGGTAATCAAACGGTGTCCCACATGTTCGACATAAACTCATTTATTCGCATGGTTTGGATTCATACCTTGAGATGGTTTGGATGAAGAACTTGGACCTATAATAGCTTCATCATATTTTGTTATTTCCCAAGCTGCACAAGACTGAGCCACACCCATTTTCGGCTCTCGATGAGACATAGATCCAACTTGTTGTTATGGATATGATCTCCTATTTTTACATGGATCCACGCTTGTATTTCAGTGGCCATTCTATATACATCTTTTCTGTTATGTATTGGAGATCATCTTCTACCATTATGAACATCTCCTCATATCAAGATTGTAATTGCTAGTTGACCTTGTTTCTATTTCAAGTACCGTTTGTGATCTCATCCTATGGTCTCTTTGGTCCTCCTCTTCCTAGATTGTAATGCATTTAGTACATCATTTCCCTCCTACCTCATACACTAGGGGGCATCTATTATCGATCAAAATATCACATCTATGTCTGTGACCACATTTCCTTGTCGGTCACACAAAAGGACACTATGGATGGAAGAGCTTGCTTGATCGTATATGATTTGGATCTGAACCTTGCAATCCTTTCCTCAACAAAAATGTTTTTTGTGACTATTTTAAAGCATAACCACGACTTTGATTTAATTGAACCCGCGGGTCACATGCGGGTGTCTCTATAGACAACCCACGGGTATCATCTAAAATGTTGCACCCGCTAGCTGCACGTTATAATATCTGCGATTTACTCACTGGTTTCCCAAAGTCATACTCGTGGGTATCTTTGAAAATCTCAAAAAATATATAAAAACACGAATTATGGATTAGTTTGGGTAGTTATTCAAACTACTTTAACTTCCCAAGCCAACTTCCTTTCAAACCTGCCCTCCTAGCCTTGCCATAAATACAAGGGGAGAGGCTTGTGAAAGGGAAGCCAACTTTAGATAAAGAAATGTTGGAGGAATACTTACTCAAGAGAGAGGAGCAGGAGCCTAGGGTCTGGTTACAACGGTGTTGGTTGCAGATAGGTATAACAAGTTGTTATTTATGCAAATAAAATCAGAGATTTCCCTTCAAATAACATTTGTCTTTATATAAACTTGATGTTTGAATCTGTCATATGAACTTATATATGATTTTCAATTTCAATTGTTTATCTTTGTGTAGTGAAATTGCTTTGAGAAAGGTAGTATGTTTATTTGCAGGTTCATCAGTTGGGGTAGTGTAGCAGTGGATCGAGAAGATTGGATTTCAAAATCTTGGATCAACTATTGATTATTCGGGTATGAACTTCATCTTGAATCCTATTTATTTTATGAACAAAATAAGTGTTGAATGTTACATGTGTTTGATTTTTTTTTCTGCAATAAAATTTGATGTACGTTGGTGAGCTCCATTTCCCAGTCATAGGTTATTAAACCACACAACATGCTTGCTAAACCCATATAGGTAACTTCACCATATATTTTTTATAGGACAACTTCAATGACCATATCCTTCTTGGTAACTATGGTTCCCTTTGTCCTATAAAAGGTGTAGTATGAAGGAGATTTTAGAATTTTTGGAGTGGGAGTTAGGAATGATTACTTTGCTAACTTCTATGGTTCATCTACACCCCTTAACAAAGTCTCAACCTCCTCATATGATTATTTGTTTGTTATTTTCTCAATTTCTGGCATAACTTCATGGTCCTAAGGATTTGGTAGTTTCATGCATTTCTCTTCTCTAATTATCATATTCGGTTCATACCTTCATCACTAGTACAAAATGAGAAATTAGTGACTAAAAAAATGACTAAAAATTGCATATAAACGACATTTTTGAGTCGGCGACTAACAATAACTAATTTCCACTATCTTATAGCTCATCTAACTTAGTCATATTTATTTTAGTCATTAATAGTTTCCTTATTTAGTCGTATATTTGGTCATTGATTTAGTCACTCATTTAGTCATTAATTGGTGAAATTAATGACTAAATCAGTGACTAAATCAATGACCAATTATACGACTAAATAAGGCAACTATTAATGACTAAAATAAATACGAATAAGTTAGTCGAGCAATAAGATAGTGGAAATTAGCTACTAGTAGTTGTTTATATGAAAATTTTAGTCATTTTTTAGTCAGAAATTTATCATTTGTGGTAGTCATTTATGTCTATTTAGTAGTTTCATAATCATTATATAAATAATTAATATGTAGGGACCCCCCTGAGTCTGTTGCCGGAGGAGTAGTCATCATCGTCAGTCCGATCCCGCTTGCCCTTGACGTCCGCTTCGCTCGTTGTGCCCCTCCAGCAGAAGCCCGTTTAACCATTGGCGAAGCAACCGTTAGCTTCGCCACCCAACCATAGGATCATGCTTTCAGTCACATGGCCACCCCCGAGCTTCCGGTCGTAGAGCTCACACACTCACTTGGGAAACTCAGCTTGGGATTCCCCCCCACCAAAGTTTCCAACCAAACCCTCAATAGCAGCAAGTCGTGAGGTAACTCAAAATTACGATAGTCATCTAGGGTCTGGGTCCTTTACCCATTCCCAAAGCCTTCCTTTTAAAGGAACATTCCATGCGACACATGTCGCTTCATGCATAAATACATATTTTATTAAATTTTCAAATTAATAATACTCACCCATCCATGTGTTAGTTTTTCTAGGAGTTGCACCAACATTCCTAAGTTTGCTCATGTTTGTCCCCTAGATATTTTACTTAACTCCTAGTTTTGAGGTGTAATTGGAGTTGGCTAGGTGTCCATGCTTAGGATTCTACTTTGCTCCTTAAATAAGGATTTATATAATTTTAAATGCTCAAAATATTCTTTTATGTGCAAATGCCTAAATAACACTTAATATTATTTAAATGCCAAAGTAATCATTTATGTGCAAATGCCTAAAGTAATCAAATGCATTTCTAAGTAATGTTCTAGGTGCAAAATTATATGTTTTTATGCAGTTAAGTTTAACAATCATTTTCACTAGGACCCCAGTGCCACGCCGTTGGGATTCCCCGTTCGTTAATTTCATTTCCCCGACATGGCACCACTCCGTCGTGTAATACCCCTCCTTTATGCACTCATTTTGTAAACATAAACTATTTTACCATAACGTGGCAGGCTATGGATAAATTTCAGATAGATTATCCTAATTACTTTTATTTAACCATATGCCGAGAGATAGTGCTAGAAAGTAAAATAAAGTGAAAATGAGACTTAAATTATTAATTTAAATATTGGTGAGCTCATCCAAATAATTAATATGTTATTTTTGACTACGAGTTATTAATTTATATTATGAATTTAGTAAAAACTATTAATATACTCGATTAATAGTATACCTGGTTGTAAGTTATACTATAAAATAGACAAAAGGATATCTATGGATGGTTGGCGTAATGATCAATATTGTGGCTATTGTACTAGTAAAATCTTTATTGAAATTAATAACCTTTGAAATTAAAGGTTATACTCTCGATGTAAAGCTAGACATAGTCACCAAAATAACTAGGTGAGGGGGCAGTTAATCTTGGAGAGATTTATGCGAGTTTGTCCCCACGACTGGTCGACCCGCCAATACCTTGCCTCGTGTCGCGTGATGGAAGTATTGGGGAGTTAATTCTTTACACACGTCACGCAGAGGTGAAGAGGAGGCGAGAGTGGAGATCACTGCGGGAGAGAAGGGATCTGCTCCCGTTAGATATATATATGGGAGCTCTGCATGAGAAAGGGGGGAAAAAGAAAAATAAATCCTACCTTCTACGAATTTCCATTTCTACGATAGAAGGATAGCATGTTGGGGAGAGTTCGAGGTTGGAAAAGGGAGAAAACGACTGTAACTATGGAGGATAGCAAAGTATGTTGATCGTGCATGTAAATCGTCCATCATGGATCCATTCCAATGAGAAGATAAGTGACAGCCTTACCACATCGATGTTCTCATTTAGTTTATTATTTTGGGGTTTGCTTACAGCGTTTTACTTTTAGTTTGAACCCTGTAATACAATGGTAGAATGCAGTGGATTTTACTTATGTTTTTCTAATTTCTCCCTGAGATGAAACGTTTCGTCTTGATGCTAGCGTGAATGACCAGAATTGGGAATACCGATTGAGTTTAGTGTTTTATTTTCTTCTACTCTCAGAACTCTTATGTAGATAGTAGCTCATAACTGAACCGTGTGGTTCTTTCCTTTGATCTATAAGATGCGTCCGGCACTTGCCGTGGACCGTTATCCCCGAAAATTTCATTTATTGTTTTTTTTCATTTTCGATGTTGGCTTTTAAATGAGAATTTGATTGATTTTCTGTAACCCTGCCGATGGATACCCGATTTCTTTTCCGGGCGTTTTCTCCATCTACATGATTGTGTATGTTGGCTTTTAAATGAGAATTTGATTGATTTTTAATCCCTGCAGATCGATAGATCCAAATCAATGAATGTTCTTTGTGATTCTTTATTTATTCCTACAGATCGATGGATCGAAAAGACTGAATCTCTGCGATTTTTGTTCCTTTATAAAATTGATTTTTAATCCCTGCAGATCGATAGATCCAAATCAATGAATGTTCTTTGTGATTCTTTATTTATTCCTACAGATCGATGGATCGAAAAGACTGAATCTCTGCGATTTTTGTTCCTTTATAAAATTGATTTTTAATCCCTGCAGATCGATAGATCCAAATCAATGAATGTTCTTTGTGATTCTTTATTTATTCCTACAGATCGATGGATCGAAAAGACTGAATCTCTGCGATTTTTGTTCCTTTATAAAATTGATTTTTAATCCCTGCAGATCGATAGATCAAAATCAATGAATGATCTTTGTGATTCTTTGTTTATTCCTACGGATCGATGGACCAAGATGAATGATCTATGTGTTTCCTTGTTTCTTTATAAAACTGTTTTGTTGATCCTCACAGATCGATGGATTGAAAGGACTGAATCTCTGTGATTTTAATTGATTTTTAATCCCTGCAGATCGATAGATCAAAATCAATGAATGATCTCCGTGGTTTACACAGTGATCATTTATTCTGGAGTTTGTTGAGATTTATTCTCGGTTTACAATGCTATATTCGATATATCTCGAAAAGAAAGTTATCGTAAGTTTAAATATAGAAGATTATATACTATATTCATTTGACTCTCCACGGAAACAACTTATATAGATGTTGGGCCTACCATTGTTGGCTAGGTATGGCCCAGCTAGGCTAGCTCGCTGGTGGATGGGCTGGGAGAATGGATATATCTCTCCTATATAAATGCTATCTTTACTACCTATGAATCTACTACTATAGTGACCTCTACTTACTATTGCTGGTCCATCAATGTGGATAATTAAGTCTTTTTATTTATTTTAAACACTTAGATACCTGCTCGCCGTGGAAGAACCGGTCCTCATCTTGTTGCAGAGCCATGTACTTGGGAAATCCTTCTGATGATTATGTTCGCCTTATTTATCTATCTTACTTATATAATAAGTAGCCGCTCCCTATATATGTATAATGATGCAGTAGCACCATTCGTTTCATAGTGTTTGAGAATGAATGCATGTGAGGCGGGCATGCTCCCTGCGGCAACCGACTGGTAATGCAAAACTGGGTTTATTCATAATTATACCCAATGCTTTCTTTTATTACTGGCCTTCTGGAACCAATCCTCTATTACGCTTTCTGTAACCTTTTCTGCCACACGGTCACTTCACAACCAGCTAGCAACGAACGTGATATCTCATTTTATATCTCCGCTAAATCTAATGAAGAGGATAGATTTAAGTCAAAGGGGTGTTACCTTATGATAAAGGCAATAACAGTGCATCCTCATTATGTTAACTTAATTTAAGTAAAAGGGGTGTAAAAGGCGATAACATTACTTAATGTCAATTTAATTTAAATATAGAAGATTATATTAAAAGGGTGCTACCTTTTTATAAAGGTAATAGCATTGCATTGTGGAGGGAAACCTCTATAGGGAGAATATTTTATTACATAGCTTCTCCTTTATTTAGAAAAGGATGTTAGTGAAAGGAGGGATTACCATATTTCATGTAGTAAGACTTGGAGAATGTTACATGGAAAAAGTTTATTATTATGATGTGATTAATTAGTATATTCTGTATGGTCGTATGACAATACGATGTTTGAAAAGATGGTATACTTGTTATGTAAGAAATTATGAGGGTTAGATTTTTATTTTCCTTTATTCACATAAAGGTTATATATTAATTATTGGAAAGTGGATATTCTATACTTCAATTTTTAATGTTTTAACATATGAGGATAAAATAAGTTCTGAATAGGAAGTAAGGTCTATTTTGGTACTTGTTATAATAAGTAACTAGAATAATCCTAGTATTATGTGGTTTGGTATTTTAGATCGAGTTATAATAGCTTTCTAAAAATCCTTTTGATGTAAGGATGAAGTCTTGTAATGCTCCCTTGAGAAGGGTAGTGAGAAATGAAGAATTTGCAACATATGTGTTGCTGGATGTAACTCTCCTCTTGAATAATAGAAAGAAAAATATAACCTGCCTTTGTGGACGTAGCCCAGTCGGGGTGAACCACCTATATCATTGTCTCGATCTTATGTGTGTTCAAATTGGCGTTGTTGTTTTGTTCAATGGAGATGTTATGTCAATTACTTGTATGTCTTTTTCTGGTGCATGTGTATTGTTGTGTCAGGATGTTTCTGCTGATTTATAATGGTCATGGATTAATGTCATGAAAGTTCATTTGTATGATAATCTTGTTCGGGTTAAAGGTATGCATTGAAAGAGTAAGAAATCAATAGCAGATGTTTGGAATGTGAAAAGTAATTTTCGAAATTTACTAAATCCTAAGAATAAAGATTGGGTATGTGACAATTGAAATGTTATAAGGATTGATGGTTGATGTTTAACTAGATGCATGTCTCCTTAAAATTCCATAGGCATGTACAAGTTTAATTGTTAGAATATATTGTATGGGACAGATCTGTGGTATTAATTATAATGTATAACGTAATGTAATAAGGAGTAGTTTACATGAACGGATATGCATAATAATGCGTGGACATCTCTTTATGTTGACTTTAATCGTCATTGTGGTTGCGATGAAAATTATCTTGTGCCTTTTGACCCAAGTAAGTTCCATTATGAAATATGAAGATCCTTTAGGTTATTGAAGTACAAAGGGAAGTGTTTCATTTTAGGTTAAGTATCAAGTATAGATCTCATAAAAGTGACGATAAATGTGTCGATTACATACTTTATTTATAGCTTACGTAATATAACTTATGACTAAGTAGTCATTGTGGAAAATTTTGAAAGCTCACTACATTACTACTTTGACTTTATGAATTGGGTATGTTACACGTCGGGTCCAATTATTCATAGTTTCTATTCTTCGACAAGGTACCACATCGTTGGGTCCTTGCATCCACTCTTTCCATTCTCGACAGGGTACCACACCATCGGGCCCTTCTGCCGTCATCCTTTCGTTTTGACTTGCGGGAACTTCATGTAGGGATATCAGGAGCCGTTACCTTCCATCCTCTGTATACACGCTATTAAAGACTAATGGCGCTAAGGAGTGAATCCGTTCTCACTGCGCACCCCCCAATTCGTACGTGACCAACTCCGTCGTGGCCCACCTCGTACGCCCTCACGCTTTCCTCTTGAGCAAGCAGATCAGTGCTTATCTACTCAAGCGTGGTATTCTGTTGGAAGTCGACATCGTCGTCGCTCTCCCTGTGTGTGATTTACCCATACTCTATGACCCTTCATATTCTTTTGTTTGTCCATTGGTGAACCGTTTCACCTGTCGCTACACACATTTCTCACAAATGTAAATTAGTAGCACTGTCCTCAATAATCACAATTTGATTTATAAATCTATTACTTCACTAAGCATCTATAATTTACTCAATCATTACTCATTCGTCTAATCACATAGTCAATTGCACAGCTAGTCGTTAAGCATCATTCGTATGTATAGTTTTCATATCAAAGTTAATCGTAATCATAAATATACTCAAAATAAAAATAAAATTATAGGGTTATTTTACTAATGTTTCAAATAGTAGGGTGACCCAACAGGTGCCCTCAATGTCTTCAGTAGTCTAAGGGCACTACATACACCCCTACTTATTTATAACTTCGTCCCGAAGTTCAGAATAAATGCGGAAAGATATGACGCATCTCAGTTGCATCCTCCCAAGTCACAGAGATAAGACTGTAACTATCCTAATGTACTTTGACTTGATCAATCAAGGCTAAGCATTAAGCAAGAAATAATCAATAAATTATCCCACTCCATATATATAATTTAATTCGTTAATTTATTTATCAATTATTGTCATTATTCACATCTTCAGGTTTTCCTCAATCAATTAAGTCATATCAAGGCTCAAGTCGAAGTTGTTCAGTCGGGTCACTCGACGGGTGCCCTTAAGGTCCACAGTCATTCTAGGGGCACTACATACACCCTTTCTTATATAGAACTTCGTCCTGAAGTTAGTTCTTATACTTTCGATATTTAGGCTTTACTTTAATTTCCTATTCTCATCTTCTTGTCATTCTCTTCCATTTTTCTCAAACAATCATGGCCATAAGCACTAGTGGTTCAGATCATTAGTTTTCTTTTCCATTCAACATGGTTCCAATACATCCTCATGAACTCAATCGTAACTTGCATATTGTAAATCCAATAATGCCTTCATAATTGTTAATACCAATCCTAGATCTGCGAAGGTCTATGATATCCAAAATAATTACAACCTATATAGCATCAATATCCACCCAATAGTTATCTAATCATCATCAAGCAAGACTCCAAATCTATTTGATCATCCTTCCCTCCAAGACGAGAAGGAAGGTAAACATAAAAAAAAAATATTCCGTCAATCGAAGATTAGTAAGATATGGTCACGTTTTTAACAAATCAAGAGAGAGGCCCTCAAATATTCCAAAAACAATTTCCATAAGGCTACTTCCAAAAACTCCTAATTGTTGGTTCTCAAATTGATAGGATTTGAGGCATCGAAACTTAGTGACTTAGACGAACGTTTTAAAAATTTAACTCTCAGTCCCCCCCTTTTTTTTTTGTAATACCATGTTCAGATTAATGAGCTCATCATATCTTTACTTCATTTCATCATTTCTTTTGTCATAGGACTACTTTGACAATCTTGTCAAATCGTACTAAGTGTGTTTTCTTAACCTCGTCAAGTTTCCATCTCGAGGGTTAGTTGTCATTTTCATTAATGTTTGACCATGATCTAAAGTTAGGTTTATTGCATTCAGCTTAATATGCTAATCATCTCCATACTTCTTTTTATGAAACATTGTCTTCATTTGTCCCTTTTGGTAGACTTTCCCAATTGAGAATTCTTATTTTATTGTCGTCTCCGTCATGTTGGGTTTGTAATTTTTCGTTCTTTTTAACAACATTGTCATGTTTGGAAAAAAAATAAAAATAAAAATTGTGTCAATAGGCTCAACTCCTCATGCTAGTAACATCAATATCTCATTTTTCAATTCCTGAGTCCATTCGCCCTCGTGATCATCTATCCAAGTCTCGACAAGTATATGCATTTTTTTATTTTATTATTATTTTTTTTAAGGGTGAATTTAGACGTTTCTACTTACTAAGCTACATCTTAACCATCCACATTAGTATGATTTTATCATAAGGTTCCTTTATATGGACTATAGCTATGTTCTTTCGCTAAGATGGTCCATAGTAAATTAACTAGTGAGTACACCCTTGTTTTCTATCCCAAAGATTGCATTCCACTAAAAGTATGAATTACATATAAGCATCGCACCACTATTGACAGGGTGTATGAATATATCGTAACTTTTACAATCCTTCCATATCCTAGAGAAGTGTGAAACATGAACAATACTTACTTTTTCGTCTAATTCATCTCATCCCGTAATTATTTATAAAATATAAACAATACTTAGTCATCTAATTCCTAAATGAAATATAAAAGTATCTAATCTTGTCTTTTATTTTATACCATTTCCTAAACAAAATATAAAATACAACAGTACATTATCCTTTCATTTGTTCATACCATCCAAAAATACATCATCTTTTCATATAATTCGTAAATGGAATATCATATATAAAAATGAAAATAAATTATGAAACATACCTAATTTATATCATTCCTCAACATAAATGATGAGTTATAAATAATTAAATATCCTTTCAACTTCACATGACATTCTATCAATGAAATATGAATTACAACTCACAGGTGACATTTCTTAAGAATTATAAACAAACAATACCATTTCACTTCTAATAAGAGTTATAATTAAAACATTGCAATCCTTTCCATTAGTCCTCATCATTTCAAAATATATCATAAATAAGGTCATACCTGGAAATTATTCTTACCATGAGGTAAAATATTTACAATATATTAATAATCCATTCAATAATTTCTAATTATCCCAAATACTTTATATTTCAATTAGTTTATTTTATCATGTGATAATAGTATGAAATAAAGAATAACTTTGTGAAATATAAGTATACTATCCTTCCACCTAAATCAAGATATTATATGATGAAATATAAATTTAAACCTTGACAATTTCTTTTTGTTGATTCATATTATTACTTATATATCTATATATATATATATATATAAGTACTATGTTTATTTTTAACCCTACAATAAATGGATTACAAGCTATAGTAAGATATTTTAATTATTATCCTTATTATTTGTTTTCTTTCTCTTAAATAATTCATAACTAAATAGTGCCTTTAGAAGTAGTGCTATAGACACTTATCCAATCTCTACTATTACACAATCTAAAGAATGAGTTTGAATTACAACAAGGTCTTGAACTAATTCTTGTCATTAAAAAAAAATTATAAAATAACAATAAATTGGAACTTTCTTAGATTAAAAACCTCCCAATGCATGCGAAATTCCCTATGTTTATTCCTTGTATTTATTCCTTGTATGCTGTTTTTGCAGATTTTTATTTATTATCGATTCTCCCCCATAGGGAACAGTAAACCCAAAATTAAACTAACTTAGATATGCATGTATCTATAGAGCTGCTTTTTACTTTTATAGGTGTGGCCCTTGTGCTCCCACACTGTTATATTCCTAACTAAGCCAACTTGATTCTATCTAATTCCGTTGGTGTATTTGTTTGTCAAGCCATGGTAATATTTTGTGGAGCCTAAAAGCAATCGATTCCATCCCGCCTACCTATAAATGCCTTAAAAAAATGCAATTAATTAACTACTCCATTAACCTTTACTATTTTTTTTATGGGAGATTCCCTATAGTATGAACTAGTTATTTAAATGAGGTTGCAAATAAAACAAAAAATAAGATAAGTTTAGGAGTCTAAAAAGAAATCTTCACTCAGAATTTAATTAACTGTATAATTCATTTCCCCCGTAATGAGGGTTTGAATGCCCTCCATCCTTGAGAGTTCCTGTTATCCATTATTCCTGAATTTGAAGACGAATTTAGGTTGTGAAGTGATTATGCTTCTGTCAAAGGTTCCAATGGCTTGTTTGAACTTCCGTTTAATATAGTTGATTTGGCATGCCGAGAATTTACAGAATCCCGTCGCAGTAATGAAGCATTTTCGGACTATTTGCAAGTAACCTTAGTTCAGGACTGTTTCAATTAATAAATTCAAAAGTATACCCACCCAGATATAGATCCTTATCATGCATGCAAAGACAAAGATAGAATAGATGACATCACATATATAATAAACTCCACTTTATTTATAAAAGAATTTCAACCTGGTTCAATTTATAATACCACATCTATTATCTATATTATTCTTTTTCCGAAAAATCACACATATAAGATATGTATATATGCATTTAACATAAAAATAAATTCCTGACATAACTTAAAGCTAAAATAGCATTTACTTAACTATATTTTGATCAGAACCAAATCATCTAAAACCACCATAAGATTAATCTGCCTAAGCTTCTTCTCTTGTCGAAATCTCAATATAAATGTACCGTCAGATCAGGTCTAAATTAAATGACACAGATTATAAATCTGTGTATGCATATAATTTTTCTTAATACAATTAATTCTCCACTTGACAGCTTTGGACTGTCCGTCAAGTTAATTTGACTAAGTGATACTATCAAGCTAGCCAGGGGATAAACGTATAGTCAACATAGAGTTCAACTGGGAGATATGGATCGAGGTAAGGCGCTGCGCCTGTGAAGGATGCTAACTCATAGGCATAGGTCCCCAGAGGTCATCATACAGAATTGACTGCGTTCTACTCAGTATGAGAACTTGATCGAGACATTCGATCAACAATGCCTAATGCAGTATTTCCATACCCCATATATAATAAGTATCTACAGATTGAATAAGAGCTATGGAATGGAAGTCTAGCTAAGTACTCGCTCAACGGTGCAGGGATGCAATCTTGAAGGATCCCATAAAAATAATGAATAGATAGATTATGTATATAAAAACATAAGAGAACATAGTATATGTGGTAAATCCGCTGTCTCATGTATCTATCGGTTTGTAATATAATATTTGGGCAGAGCGAATCTATACAATCTCGAACCATTTGGAAAATTTTCTAAACTTAGAGCGATTATAAACTAGATCAAAAGTAAGACAATCATAACTCAGAGATTGGTTCTTAACCTGGTCGTCAATCAGAAGTATACATAATACTAAGCAAGCAGCGGTCAAACAACAAGTTGCTCATTTTGTCATTAAAGATATACGCTGCAGTCTTTAACTTTAAAAGCACAGATCACAAACAAAAGGTTAGGGTACGCTGAATTTTATTACTAGATTAGTGTTGTCTTTATACCGAGATCAAATGTAAAAGCAGGGCTATTAACCAATTTTATCATAACTCTGATTCTATCAAAGAGAACAACCCAGATTTTAATCAATAAAATTAAATTGGGATAGCTGTCCCTTCCCACGGATTCAATCAAATGTAATGCAAGGATATTTCAACAATGAAAAGTTGTAAATAAAACCCAAATAGAAATGGATCTGGGATCGATATTTAATCGATGTAGAGGTATGAGACCACGATCTCACTGTGGGCGCTACCTTCTGGAACAGAGATCAACCGAAAAGGGAAGATCCATACTGTATAATGTATATATATAAATGGAATTCAAAGGGTAATTCTATCTAAAGGATAATAAATAAATAAAACGGTAGTTAAAGTTTGTAAAGGTTAACCCAACCATAATTAATATAGAACTATGTGTCGACTATCAGTTACTAAGTTTTACTGTGCATTTGCTGCATCCGTGCCTACTTCGAGTGGAGCATTACTCTTCAGTTTCAAAGCTTGGGTAGTTGAATGCCTTCCGTGACACACATCAACGGTAGACTAGGATAGATTGACGGCACGAAAAGTGGATCTGGGCAGGAGCTTTATTAAGCTAAGGTATAGGTTAATTAAGTGGTCGGCTACCAAAGGTTTAGCTACAACGATTTCAGGAATGACTATGGACTCAGAAATTAAAAGTTAAACATCAGAATTGACAAAAGATTCACTATGCCCGATTTTGATTGATATCCTCATTTATAAATATATCGGGCAGGTTTTGAGATTACATATTCACACATGTATCTCTGTGTAGATCGAGTTTAGAATTTAGTAATTTTAGATTTCATAATCTTACGACTGAGTTTAACATGAAGTACTCACAGTATCATGGTATAAAACAGAGTTTGAAGAAAAAACTAAATAATCACAAAGTATCATTGTATAAATCTGATTTTTGAAAACTAAATAATTGCAAATTATTATTATATAAAACAGATCAGTTTGATAACTAGTGAATCGCGAGTGTATCACTGTATAAGACTGAGTTTTGAAAACTAAATAATTGCAAATTGTTATTGTATAAAACAGATCAGTTTGATAACTAGTGAATCGCGAATGTATCACTATATAAGACTGATTTTTGAAAACTAAATAACCACCAATTTTCATTGTATAAAATAGAGATATGGAATTTCAATAAAAACGACAGAGCCATCAAAAGTGCAAAAACTTTATTGGAATACCGAGCAATATATAATTCAGAATATGTGAAAAAAAAATTCCTTGGAAAACATAAACCTATTTGTAATATTTTAAATGGAGCTGCCCAGAAACGTAGATCAATCTCTTATTTCCTAAAATTCCAGCGAAGGTAAAACAACAAATTTCAGAAAGTAGCATTAACACAGAAATCCAATATTTCACAAAAAGTTCAAGATCCATAACCCTTATTAAAACAGAAATTAGTTAGGAAAGTTAAAGAGTGAAAGAACCTGTGTGAATAGCTGAGTCGAAGGTGTAACCCACGAAACTTGTAGATGTACTTCCATCGTTGATTTAAGTCCAGTTCCCTCAAGGCTCGACCGTCTCTGATACCATATGTAGGGACCCCCCTGAGTCTGTTGCCGGAGGAGTAGTCGTCGTCGTCAGTCCGATCCCTCTTGCCCTTGACGTCCGCTTCGCTTGTTGTGCCCCTCCAGCAGAATCCCGTTTAACCATTGGCGAAGCAACCGTTAGCTTCGCCACCCAACCATAGGCTCATGCTTTCATTCGCAAGGCCACCCCCGAGCTTCCGGTCGTAGAGCTCACACACTCACTTGGGAAACTCATCTTGGGATTCCCCCCCACCAAAGTTTCTAGCCAAACCCTCAATGGCAGCAAGTCGTGAGGTAGCTGAAAATTACAATAGTCATCCAGGGTCTGGGTCCTTTACCCATTCCCAAAGCCTTCCTTTTAAAGGAACATTCCATGCGACACATGTTGCTTCATGCATAAATACATATTTTATTAAATTTCCAAATTAATAATACTCACCCATCCATGTGTTAGTTTTTCTAGGAGTTGCACCAACATTCCTAAGTTTGCTCATGTTTGTCCCCTAGATATTTTACTTAACTCCTAGTTTTGAGGTGTAAGTGGAGTTGACTAAGTGTCCATGCTTAGGATTCTACTTTGCTCCTTAAATAAGGATTTATATAATTTTAAATTCTCAAAATATTCTTTTATGTGCAAATGCCTAAATAACACTTAATATTATTTAAATGCCAAAGTAATTATTTATGTGCAAATGTCTAAAGTACTCAAATGCATTTCTAAGTAATGTTCTAGGTGCAAACTTATATGTTTTTATGCAGTTAAGTTTAACAATCATTTTCACTAGGACCCAGTGCCATGCTGTTGGGCTTCCCCGTTTGTTAATTTCATTTCCCCGACATGGCACCACTCCGTCGGGTCCAATTATTTGTAGTTTCCATTCTTTGACAAGGTACCACATCGTTGGGTCCTTGCATCCACTCTTTCCATTCTTGACAGGGTACCACACCATCGGGCCCTTCTGGCGTCATCCTTTTGTTTTGACTTGCGGGAACTTCATGTAGGTATTTCAGGTTCCATTACCTTCCATCCTCCGTCTACACTCTATTAAGGACTAATGGCATTGGGGAGTGAATCCATTCTCACTGCGCGCCCCCCAACTCGTACGTGACCAACTCCATTGTGGCCTACCTCGTACGCCCTCACGCTTTCCTGTTGAGCAAGATGATCAGTGCTTATCTGCTCAAGCGTGGTATTCCATTGGAAGTTGACATTGTCATCGCTATCCCTGTGTGTGATTTACCCATACTCTACGACCCTTCATATTCTTTTGTTTGTCTGTTTGTGAACCGTTTCACCTGTCACTACACACATTTCTCACAAACGTAAATTAGTAGCACTATCCTCAATAATCACAATTTGATTTATAAATATGTTACTTCATTAAGCATCTATAATTTACTCAATCATTACTCATTCGTCTAATTACATAGTCAATTGCACAGCTAGTCGTTAAGCATCATTCGTATGTACAGTTTTCATATCAAAGTTAATCTTAATCATAAATATACTCAAAATAAAAATAAAATTATAGGGTTATTTTACTAATGTTTCAAATAGTAGGGTGACCCAGCAGGTGCCCTCAATGTCTACAGTAGTCTAGGGGCACTACAATTTAGTAGTTTCATATTATATCATTTTCTTTCATTATTAATCAATATAAATGACTAATTTAGTCGTTTATTCATTTTATCTGGGTTCATTATTAATCAATACAAATGCATACGATATTGTGACTAAATTAAAAGAATGTCATACAATATTCATGCTCATAAAATATGAATACACATGTAAATCATGCAAATTTGCATTAGTTAATTAGAACACTAAATAACATCGAGGGAAAACATATAATTTCAACCATGTAAATTGTATTATATGAAATGTTAAGTATTACAATATATATAAGTTCCCAACTAAATATCCATTAATGGACTAATACTAGTCCATGAAAAAAATGGCCTCCATACTTTACATGAAAATAATCTACATCGATGACTTTTCAAAATTTTGCAATGGCCACTGAGTGAAATCTTGGCAATTCCCACACAAATCCAATGATTCCCTTATTGTCACTTAACCAACCCCCACTACAAACTCGCACATGTTGTTGCATGTGTCCTCCATTTTCTTAATGCCTTGCCTCTTCCTATGTAGAATCTATCTTCTAACTCTATGATTTGAGACTTGATATTTTCCATCCTCGGGAAATTCAACACTGCAAAGGTGAAAAGACAAGGTATCAGTTAATACTTAATTCAAGAATGTTTCAAAACCAAAACAAGTTAATAATGAATCATTATAACTTATCCCTAGCACTAGAAATCCATACTAGAAGCTAACAACTTGTGCATTAAGTAAACAAGACACAACAATATTTTTTGAAAAAAATTAGCTATACTTGAATACTCTTTATCCCGATGATGCAATTATTCTAAATATATTTCTTGTAAATAAAAAAATGATCTCGTGGACAAATTTAACATCATTGTTGATCTTAAAAAATCTATTCTCGTCAGCTAACCCACAACATTGTTGGTTACAAATATTGCTACCAAGCAAACCAATAAAGAAAAAACAAAATGTATAAATCCTACAAAATTGAATTGAGGAAGAGTGAAATACATTCTCTTACGAAATTTTCAATATTCTCAAACTTTATCATATTCTATTTTGATGTGTATACCTCACATCTAAGCTAGAGGGAATTATGACGAAATTTAGCTATACCTGAATACTCTTTATATCGATGATGTAATTACTTAAAATATATTTCTTGTAAATAAAAAAATAAGTCTCATAAACAAATTTAACATCTTTGTTGATCATAAAAAATATATTTTCATCAACTAACCCACAAGATTAATGACCCACAACATTACTGGTTACAAATATTGCTATCGGATAAAACTAAATAAAGAAAAATCAAGATTTATAGATCCTACAAAATTCAATATGAGGAAGAGTGAAATACATTCTCTTACATAATTTTCAACATTGTCAAATTTTATCATATTCTATTTTGATGTGTATACCTCACATCTACGCTAGAAATAATTATATGCAAACACATGGTAGTTTAGGCCCTTTTTAAATAATTGTGGTGATAAAATGCTTAGTAGAGGTTATTATATCTTCATCATTGTTTGTTCTTCCTTGCGGTATATTTTGTTTCTTATGAATATGTAGTGCTCATATATTGTAGCCCTTCAGAACATTGTGGGTTGGTATGGCATGAGACCTATATTGAACCTTAGGGTTCATGTCATGGTGGTCCACATGTATTATGCCCTTCCTACCAATAGGGTGATCTCACAATAAAGAAAATTGGGCTGGTAATTATAGATGCAGGCACAAATGGATACATTGTGCTTAATTTTTTTATATTGTACATGCAGGTGCGAACTAGTATGGGTTTATATACACTAATTGATATTAAATAATACTTAATGTAGGCTAGTTATTGATGTATAAATTTGTTTGTTCATCCTTGCACTACACCTTTTTTTTACAAGCTTGTAGGTCTCATACCTTGCAGTCCTTTTGGGATATTTGGGGCCCATGTGAAATGGGCCATACATGCTAATACAGATCATGGCAGGCAATCCCACATGTATCATTTCCTTTTGGGTTCATACGGGATGTTGTAAGAAGGATCGGTGAGGCTATATAGATGGATGCATGGGCACAAAGATACATGGCACATTTGTCCCGATTTTTTAATATGTAGTATAAATATTCTTTTTTAATCTAGTCAAGTGTAATATTTTTCTACATATGGGAATTGAGATTAATTTTTTTTAAAAATACATCTTATATTAATAAGAGAATATTCACAAAAATATGAAAATAAAAGTTGAAGGGTATATGCAATAGAGCCTTATATTTCCTTTCTATAGCTACTAAAGTTGCAATAAATTCAACATAAGCTACTAGATTTAATTATATTCTTAATCAGAAGGTAGCTTTCAGCAAAGAGTTGCAAACATACCTCTTCTCTCCAAGAGTGACAAAAAGATTAGATCAAACTAACTTGATCATAAAACATATATTAGCACCTTATATTCTCGGTGGTAAAAAAATCAATAGCGTGAAGACAATCCCAAATTCCAGTGAAAGGAGGAAGAATGAAAGACCTCGAATCACCAAATATGTTGCATGCCAATGAAGTTGGTCGTGGAGTAAAATTGAATGTTGTTCTTGAACATATTTCTAGCAAGTTCGACTGAGCTTGCACCCCCATAGGATGTGATTCAAGGTTTCCGAGTGTCTGCAACAGAGAAAAAGACCATTCGTCATCTTGCTTTTGGCAAGGTGGGATTTGGAATAAAACCCTTGATAAATAACTAACCATGCAAAAATTGAGTTTATCACTGAGCCAGAGTGGCCAAACAATGTGCAACCAACAAATACACCTAACCTCAGTGTTAGAAGATGTTCATCTAGTGTTCAGAATAGTACATAGCAAGTGCTTTCAACATATAAAAGAGTAAATATCTTTGGTATCAAATTGCTGAATTAGCAATTTGAGTCTACCCCAATCCTACAAAAAAGGGCCCTGCATATTTGTTTTCAATTTATTCTTTTCTTTAGGAAGAAGTAGTCCCACTTGTGACACGTTCCATCAATAATGAAAATTGTAAATATGCTAGTGCCCAAATTATAGATTATCTAAATTTGTTAATGTCTTGATTAAATATTGTAACGAGGCCCTAGTAACAAGGATGTTACATTGTATAAGGCCACAATTAGGGGATTTAAATAAAAATGAAAAGTGACCTTTTGCTACTACATAAACAAAAGAATGTTTTTTTACTACCCCAAAACTCTTTGTTGACCTTCTCAAATTGAGTATCTACATAACATAGAAACTAAACCAAATAAGGGATTTGTGCCTTCTATTTCAACATAATTTCACTATGCAATAAATGAATATATATCAACTATTTGACAAGACATGCATAAATCTTGAAAAGAACATAAATATTTTTTGACAAGTAATTTATCATATAATACAATTGATTCCATACAAATAACATTTTTTCTAGCATTAGTAAGCGCCACAATTAGCCTAAAAAGATATGCATTATCATATTGTCGTAAAGAACATAAAGACTTTTTGACAAGAATTTGTCATATAAAACAATTGAGTGACAGTAAGCTATAGGATAGAATGACAAATTGAATCTTGAAATGTTTATCAGAAGTGTATGAGCACAGAAAATGACAGATACATGATTATACTAGCATTTAAAAAGGAAACTTTGGTACGTCGTGAGGGTCATTTCCAAGCAGCAGAGATGGTTCTTGATGGATAAAGATAGTAAGATAGATATGTTGTTTATCATAGGCCTCAAATATCACATCATCAACCCATGTCTGATGGATTTGTTCATCTTAGGAAAGCACCTTGTAGAAGTAAATGAATAGATTTTGAACCAACTATCAACATGTACCAAATCTAGATCATCTTTTAAGACTAAAAATTAACATATAAGGAAAGCACTACATATTTAAGATACAAATCACACAACCCTCAAATAGCTGTCTCAGACAAGGACCAACAGTGTAAACAAAAGATTCCTCACCAGTCTAGAAATGATAGTGCATCTCTTTCTGCTCAAGGCTTGTCTGAGATAGCTACAGACTAAACAAAAAATGAATTACCAAGAGTACATCCATGTTTCATGACCCCACCAGGAAATAGGATACATTGATGCAATTCTTATAACATAAGTTGTATTTTTAGACTTTCAATGTGACAATAACTTTTCCATGGATAGGGCTATTCATTTCACAATAATTGCAGATGGTTTGAACCACAAGATCACAAGGGAGTTGAAATCATGGATACACAATCTAGGATCCCTGAGCACTTTATGTGGAGTATCAACAGTGCCCAAAACCACCATATGCCTAGTGTTTTTTTAAAGAATGACATCTGAAAATAACAGCAAATTGAGAGCCCAAGATACCCTTGATTTCATGCCTCATTATAGTCAGCACCATATTGTTGAATTGATCATGAAAATTAGTGTTTGCATGGCATCAAGTTTGGCACTCCATGAGGCCTAAGATCAGCACCTCACCTAGCCTAAGTTATAGCATAAAAGGAGCCCAATGCCATCTTCACCAAAAGAGTAGTAAAGTAGCACTGGATTGGAGGACATCTGATTGGGATATGGTTGTAACTTAACCAATGTTTTTGATGCCAACTCGGCATGTTGACAAGATAAAAGAGGTGCAAGGGGTTAATGGCTTTCATTGAATACTATAAAGGCACAAAACTAGAAATCTTGTAGCAAGCTGTCTTAACCAAGGTGCTGAGGGTTAAAAAGATGCACATGTTAAAGCAATGCAGAAGAAGGAGAGGCCCAGATGGACCTAAAATCAAATTAAAATGACACAAATCCGTGTGTTAGATTATATGAAGGAATCCTAAATCCCAACACTAGGAAGAAGTAAGTCGAAGTGGACCCAAACACCTACATGGATCCCATAAAATACAAATAAACCATATTTTAGGAGGGACACCTAGCATGAAGAGGTATCAAATATAAACCTTGATGTACCAAGAGGTTGTTCATTCAATAAAAGGTTGTTCCTACTATTCAAATTTCATATTTAATGCATTATATGGCTGCAAGAGGATCATAGATATGTTATTGTGTGTCTCTTGAACATTTCACTTGGTTGTTATTAAGATACCAGTCTTCATATATGTTATGGCTAATAATCTTTTCCGTTTGGTGGTTTACTCATATCTTCATCATCTAATTTCAAGTTCCATTTGTCACCTAGACTCCATAGCGCAAGGACAAGGTACCAAGTATTGCTTGGCTTCTCCCATCTTATCTTAAAATACTAAAATGCACTTTCATTTGACAAATCTGAATTACATCAACACTTGAAGGACAAATTTGTAGTTTTAATAGGGATTCACCCCTTAATGGAGAAAGCACCACATAAAGTGTGGAGGATGGCCAGCAAGGTGAAAAGGGGTGGTGACGTCAAGTTCCTCTAGGGTTTTTACTTCGATGAATGGACTTTGAGTAACTTTGAAGTGCGGATTTTAGAGGTAAAATCCTCGTGTTTTATCCTTCCTTCACCTCAATTTACCCGCAAAATGACCCCCAAGAAACAGATTTTGCTTGGAACTATTGCACGACAATTAGAAGAGGATTAGTGATATTGGCCATGTACATGTAAGTGAAGTAACAAACTATCCATAAAACACTCGACATGTTAAATATCGGGCATATATATCCTTGTAAATCACATGGGAGAGAAACATACAAAGATTAAAATCATAGGTGATATTGGTGGATCATCCAATATGTTAGCATGACAAGATATACATGATCTTTAAGAGGAAGCCAAACCAGAATATGATATAAATGGGACACCACGGACTGGCAGTAATTTTATCAGAGCAAGTAAAACTGGGAATGTGTTCCAACCCATTCACACTCCTAACACAAGTGGGGTCAATCTGCATCCCTTCTTTGCACCCCACACTTTCCTTGGATCCCTGTTGCTTCCAATACATGTTAAGTGCTCCTTGTTAATGATTCATATTTATACTATTGTTATCAATTCTGAGGTGCTGCTATACTACTTTGCTTAGGGTATGTTTACAAGTTAGTGAATGAAAATTGAAGAATAGAAAAGGGTATTACTCCAACATTTATACTTTCTTGCATATGACACACATATTGCTGCTAACCTGGTAATATTGTATTGATTGTGAGGTTAATTATATAAGCTCTTATGATTTTATTGTATATATGTGGTCATACGTTGGTGTTTTATGTGTCTTACATGCTTGGATGTATTTAAATGCTACATATCATTTGTTTAGCATATATTGTATGGTAGTTGAAGTCATAAAACAAACAAGAACATTATTGAAAGGCATATGTTTGTTGTAGGATATTTTCATATACTAACATACAATTAATTGCTTACACAAACACTTTGAATATCTACATCTGATATATTATCCACATAACACTTTCCATGAATAGAACCTCTTCTCTATTCGTTTAATATCATTGTCTAAGGCACTAGTTCATCTAAGGCACTAGTCACTAAATAATCTCATCAAAGAAGACATTTGCTTTCCTTGTATTAAGGTGTTTGCAGGCCACTGAAGGGTTCTTCCCCTTGGAGGTCCCGACTCTCCGAAGAAGTTTAGAGAATTGTTTAGGGTGGCAGTGGTCACTTCTCCTACATTTGTCATTGAAGATTTGAGACTAGCCCTCCTAGTTCATCTGGTAACAGGCCTCATTGATTATGTATTTTGTTCCAGAATCAATGTATTGATTCCAAAATACACTTTGTGACATTTTGATAAATTCACCCTGATATGGTATATACATGAGCAAACTTTAAAAATTTTGGAATCATGGATTATAATCTTTAAAATATTGTTTTTCTTTACAATTCAATTATTTTATGTATTTTTGAGTAAACTGAGTCATTAAAATCAAATTGGCTGAGTAATTTCTGATTCATTACTGATTCCTAGTCCAAGTCCGAGTTGACCCTTGACCGATTCTGATTCCGAGTCCGAGTTTTAAAACATTGAATTCGAGACTGGATATGGATGGTGGATTGAATAAACTTATAAAGGCAAGGATAAATCACTGGACCCATCAATGGATATCTTGGGAAGACATAATGACATTGATCAACGGAATTCTCCAGGATACACCAAATTTATTGTATGGAATTTGCTACCATTCCCACCCATACTCTTTCACAGACTAGATAAATCTTCCTAACATTCTCATGAAAGGAATCTATAGAATCAACGGGTATGGATTTGGTCATCTGGGAACCTCTGGCTAGACTGAGAAATAGAGGAGGATGGGGAATAAAACAACTGCATATTTTTGGAAAGGAACCGGCATCAAAGGGAACTTCGAATATTATCAGTAAAATAGGTATATGACAACAAATCTTGACCGAAAAATACATCATTCCAACATCCTTGGAGGAATGGCTTAGAAACCCAAACAAAAAGTAACAAGGGGGATCGAATTTTTGGAAGGCCATTATGCAATCAGATCAAACAATAACAGATCATATACTCTATAAGGTGGGATATGGCTAAAGAATAGTAGAATACAACAAGGAAATGATCACTAAGGTGGACAAAACTCAGATTACATAATTCCCATTCAACTAGTGGATTCCTTGAGAAATAGAAATATGGTCTTCTTTAGTCAAGCTGCTTCAAGCATTGATAACAGTGATTAGTTATGGGAATCAATATAAGATATCAAGCACCAGGTCATAGAGGTACTTTAATGGAGAATATACACCATATCTCTCATCCAACAAGGAATTGAACTGAGAGAGGAGGGCATTGAGCTTCTATGGGAAGCAAATCTGAAGAATGGAAAATATAGTGTCAAAATGGGATATAGATTGCAACTTCTAAGAAGCAATCCATAGAGCCTTTGGTGGTGGCAGATAGTATGGAATTTACAAGATCCTCCTAAGAACATCCTTCATTATTGGATTACCCTAAAGGGTGCAATCCCTACTTGGAATTTGTTAAAGGGAAGAGGATGGACAGACCCTAGCAAATTCCCTTTTTGAGGAGAATAGGAGGAATCATCTGGATTTTGGACACATCTTTCTTCATTGTCACTTCAAATAAGTTTGGACTATCTCCCATAGTCTAAGAAAAACCCAAGTCTCTTGGTCCAAGGGAAGTATAAACGAGGCACTTCACCACTGGATCACATCAGCCAATGAGGAGGACAATGCATTAGCATTTGGAAGTAATGTGGTTGAGATGGATAGCTCGTAATGAGAGCATATTTCAGAACAAACCAACCAACATTTACCCTCTCTTCTACAGGTTGAAGGCCAGCAAAACCATGCTTATAAAACAAAAGAGGTAAAGCCCCTCTGATATTTTCATCCACCATATTATGACCAAAGTATCCCCAAATGATATTTTGATGGGGCTTCTCAAGGAAATGCAGGCCCCAAACAAGAAGCTTCTTTCATTATGGGGACTAGTCGATCTACAAATAAAAGGGTAGAATACATAACAGTGATTACTCCTCTTAAAATTGCCTGGAATTTGGGATTTGGAAGGTTTTCTACTTTTGGGGACTCTCGAGTCTCAGGTGATCATATGATGGTTATATAGTGACAGTGAGAAAGTGGACATTTCATAGCAGGAGAGGACCAGTTCCGCAAAGGTGATTATCAATAAGATGCATTTGATCTCACCCACATCTTCGAGGACTCAACATGGATATAGATCGACTGGAAATATGGGTAGTCTAAGAACCATAAGGTAATATACTGTTGGAGCATGATTTAAAGGGATCTCCCTACCAAGTATTCAGATAATTTTCTGATAATGGATCTGGAGGAAAACTGTTTAGGCTAGGCACCCATCCGGTTTCCTATACTTGTTTTTTGTGGTCCTGAAATTTTAGCATTAAAAACTCCCCAACTCCAATTGCAGACTGTTTTATGAAATTCTGAAATTGGTTGGATAGTCTATGCACATTTTGAATTTGACCAATCTAGGAATCAATGGAAGCTATGGTTTCTTTGGAATATCAAAGTGGCAATACAAATGAGTACTCTTTTATAATAATAAAATGAGTAGCATTTTTTTCATATATAAAAAAAAAATTCAAATTAGAGAACATACCATCTGACGCCATCAATTGTAGCTATGACTATACTAAGATTTTGAGCAGTAAATAATGGGACACCCTTCAACTGGTTTTCTCTTCCCTTCGAGTTCCCTTGGAGAATTTTATTAGCCTTCTTGACCTATTTGAAGGGAACTTAATTATTTCGTCACGAAAATACAAAACATAAATTCAAAAACCAAGGCCAGCTTCTCACCTGCTTTTCATTGGGAACGAATTGGAACAATTGATCCTTTTCCTATAGAGCAATTGAAATACAAGGAAAAATGAACTGAGAGGTAAAATATTTAAATCCATGCACTTACACACTAAAATACTACCTGTTAAAACTGACTGAAACTTATTAAGATCAGCTACTAAAAATAAGCAAATGGACCTTTTCCACTTTAGAAAGCTAAAATGTAAACCAGAAATAGCAGACCATAGCATTGCAATACAAGTGTATATAATTTCTAGCTACAGGACTACTTTATGCCTATGGAAATAAAGTCCATCAAATTATGGATTGAAATTCAACTGCATATAATCACTGATTCCATATAATATCCAAAGTCACCACAACTTCAGACCTAATTACATGTTTGAACAAATAACATACTTTGTCTAGAAGGCAAATAGTCTTCAAGTAAGAATCTAAAAAAGAATCTGGTATACTCACTAATCTTGAAAGCTTGATAATTTGTACAATACAAAAGTGCACAACTCATGGAATAAAACACTTGAAATAACTCGACATTGTGAGAAAAAAGGTTGAATCACTTGATTCTGTATCAGGGTTCATATTATGAGGTTATTTTTCAGGTCTTATACACAATCTATTTTCTGAGGAGTAGTGACAACATGCATCTTGCTTGTATGTAAGACAGTGTAAACATGCATCAAACATTTAGCTCAATGGTTGTTTATTATTTGCAACTCATCTGAAGGGGACTATTTGAAAAGCTGCCCTAACAAAGCGAACAAAACATAAGTTGAGTTTCTTGAGGATGGATAATGAGTTTCTTTACATTAGAAACCCACCATGGGTTAGCCTCATGTAATGTATGTAGTGCAATATACTTTAATATACTTATGTTCTCTATTTTCTTCTTTTCTTTCTATGTAAAAATGCATGGGAACCCCTAAGAGAGTTCACAATAGTTGATGGATGCCCAGAGAAAACAAACGGCACAAGATATAGTACACCTGACCTAACAAAGACATCAAATATTAACATACCTCAAATAACTAGTCCTCCAGAAGACACTGCTGATCTGGATCACATTCACAGAGATGTTTTGCATGTTGCATAAATATTTATTTCACATAACATATAATTAGTCCAAGTGATCATTAGCAGGAAAATTTCCAAACCCCATGTGGTATGTTTTTATTGGAGAGGGTTGTAACCCAACTGAAACCCTTTAAGGTATTTAGTCCACAAATGGAAGAAGAAGGAACACGACCACTCGACCCACTTATTTCCAAATTGATTTTTGTGATTGAATCGGTATCCTTGCAAGTGATTCCATTCCATTGGCTTGGAGAAGAAGTGAAGCTCTCTCAGTTGCTCAATGCATTCATTGGGTCTTGGAGATTTGCCTTGATGCTGAGCAAAAGTTGAATTTAACTGGCCTGGCCATTAAGCTTTGACAAACATACCACGAATGCAATGTGCAATTGCAAGGGAAAGAAGATTTCTGATAGTGGCCATTGAAGAGAAGATGGGATTATTTCCATGGATGCATCATGGCATCAAAAATGTATTCATGGCGGAATTTGTTTTTTCCCAACATGAAAAATTGTAAATTGAAAATACAATTGGTTGTAAATTGGTTTTCAAAACTCCGTTCATGGCGGCAAAAACCTTTTTCCAACATGAAATTTTTTAAATTGAAAATACAATTGGTTGTAAATTGAGTTTTCATGTTGGTTATGTTTTTAATTATATATATATATATATATATATATATATATAACAAAATATCATTGTTTCTGTGAATAAATATTTTTAATATATATATATATATATATATATAAAACCTTCTAAAAAACTAAAAATATAGTTAAATTTATTCGATAAAACCTTCTAAATAAAAGTACTCTTATTCGATATACTGAAACTATTTGTATATTATTGTTACAGTATGTTCCACCTCTCTCTATCCTGGACAACTTTGACAACAATGTCAAGCAAATAATATATAGTCTCGGGAAATACATGAGGTAAGTGGTGATTTTTCCATGTGCTTACTGTTTGTTTAATTCAACATAGAACTTATTCTTAATTTGATTTTTATTATCTACTTCATGTTATGTAATATAATGACTTTTTTCTTTAATCTCTTGATTGGGTTGTCATGTCACTTGTAGATGGTTGTCATCTAAAGAATTCTATAAAGAAGACATAAAGTATTGGAGGAGAGAAATTCCTAGTCTCATGTGTGAAATGCAGAAGCATCTACCTTCATCATTTTTCAATGCACAGGAATACTACCTCATACACCAAGTTGAGGAGATTGAACTGTGTGGACCTACGCACTCAAGGTCCATGTGGATGGTTGAGAGGCACTTGAAATTTATGAAGGGTTTGGTCAGACAACTAGCATATGCTGAGGGTTCTATGATGGAGGGATATATGGTATACCAAAACATGTTGTACATTAGTGAATATCTTCCTATATTGGCATCAAAGCTCAATTTACGTTGCATTTGTGATCTGGACTCCAAAAAAGATTTCGAAGGGGAGTACCCGAAGGGGAAAGGTAGATAGAGGAAGGTGAAAGGTAATATAACACATTTCACTAGTGATTTTTATGTTTATTTATCATAGATATATATTCTATTTTTTTATTTAGTATTTTGCATCATTTTATACTGTAATTATATACTTTTTTAAGTGACTAATATACATTTTCATTGAATTTTATTTTTATTTCCATCAAACATTTGGTCGAGAGTGGGATGCAATTCATTTATACATTGCAAAACAATCTTGACTGGATGAAGGTATGGATCGAAAAATGTGAACAATCTGGTCATGGAATATCATGGGAAGGTGTGGTTTCATTGGTTAAAGCTGCACATCGCAATGGAGACACCAATCTAACACAAAGGGAAATCGATTTAGCAAGAGGTTTAAAAGATAAGCAGGTAAGCATATTAATCAACGGCACTATTTATTTATTTTTTTAAATATTGTCGTTGTATGTCACGCTTGTTATTTTCCTTTTATGGCATTATAATAAACATGCACTACTTTATCATAAATATGGTGTCATTATGTAATCTTTCCTGTATGGCTTGTTGTACTAGGTAAAACACCATAAGGCTATGTGGTGCAATGGATGTAGATATCGCATCAAAAAGTTGGATGAAACAAAGAAAACATCTAATTGTGGGATATCTGCAGTCTTTGAGGTGACCAATGTTTCTTCTAGAAGTGACAAACATGCATAATTATCTGAAAATCGATACTATGGGTATCTGGAAAACATTCTTCAGTGTGACTTTAACTCCTTCAAGGTATTTCTGTTCATTGTCAAATGGTACATGTGTCGATTGAATCAACGTGATCCCGATAGAACAATTATTGAACATGATAATGGTTTTACCATGGTAAATATAAGGTTGTTTGAGCCAGGAACGAAGCCCTATTTTTTTCCAACCCAATGTGAACATATTTTACTCTGAGGTCTCATGTAGAGCGGGTTGGTCATTTGCTGTGAGACACGATCCAAGGGGAAGGCCGGTAAAGTATAACGTAGACGAAGGTAATGAAGACGTTCTCGAAGAAGAAGATGCCATTGAAGATGATCATGATCAACATGAGTTAGATGATATTCCTGTTCCAGAAGAAGATGTCGAAGAAATTCTTGAATCGAATCATGACATATATTTTGACAATGTCCATGAAGATGATATCGACGATGACATGATGATCGACGTAACTGACATCGACGACAATGATGATATGGTCAATCCTTACAATGTTGAATCTAGATCATCGGATGATAGTACAGACGATCAGTACTCAGATGAAGAAGATGATGAAGATCATTGAAGTCTATGATCAGGTATGCATTGCTAATAATAAATTATTAACTGTTTCTTAGCTAATTTCCATTTTCCTGTATGTTAAAATTAGAAACCTTTCTTGTTATTTAGTATGAATGAGAAAAGACATTTAATTTTTTTGTACATAGATTTTTTTCGGGCTATATTGGGTTATTGAGAGTGATGAGAGGTGGGGGGGGGCATAAGAGCTTCCACCTTCACATGGTTGGCCCTGTTTAGTAGAGAATATTAAATGATTCTCGAAACATAGAGAATCTTATAATTAAGGAAATGCAGTACAATTATCATGCTACCCCAAATGGCATACTGCTTGATCATCAATATCATCTTCATCATGATCACCATCTTCATCATGATCACCAGGATCATCATCATCATCATCATCATCATCATCATCTTCTTCATCATTGTCATCATCATCATCATCATCTTCATGATTGTGATCATCATCATCTTCATCATTGTCGTTGTCATCACCACCAACATCATCATCATCATCATCGTCCCCATCTTGATCATCGTCATCGTCATCATCATGATCATTGTAATCATCTTCGTCTTCATCATCATTGTTGTTGTCATCACCACCAACATCATCCTCATCATCATCATCATCACCATCATCTTCATCATCGTCATCATCATCATCATCATCATCATCATCATCATCACATTCATCATGATCATCATCATTGTCATCATCATCATCGTCATCATCATCATCATGAGCATCATTGTCACCATTCTTCGTCATCATGATCATGAACAATGTCTCAAGAAGAATGTAATGTGTAAATCCTTGTACTGCTTCCCATATGACCATGGTTAGCACTGTAAGATCCATCCTAGGTGAACACGATCTCCTAATGGTCGATATATCCCACTTAGTGGCTAAAGATCTCCTCTAAAGGGAATATGTAGTGGCTCAAGACCTCTTTTTGTCCCATAAGCCCTAGAAGCTATATTTAGGTTATGTGGCCATTTTATTCCTTGCTCAACCATGGTCATCAAGACCCCAATATCTATTCCTTATAATTCAAAACCTCCTATAGGATTCCATATCCCACTCAAAGGTCAAAGATACCTTTTATATGGCCAATGTGGTGCTTTGAGACCACATACATGGGCTAGATACTTAAAAGTGTTATATAGAACTTATTTTTTTTTATTTCCTCTACTTACCATGGTTGAGACCCCATGACCCATTCTTGGTACAAAAAACTTCCTAATGGCACCCATATCCCAATCAAAGATCAAATATATTCTATAAAGGGCCTAGTGTTCAAATATTTTTCTTGATGTGACATGCAATCCTTCAGCCACAAATAAAACATCATTGATCTCAAAGTTATCACACTTTAACAAATATTAAATAATTATATATAATATATTTTTGGATAATATGTTTAGTTCACTCAAACCCACTTATGATAACACTTTAAGCATATCATTATAATGAAAGAATTAAATATATTTAATTCGGTAGGTACTAAGATAAAACTCATTAACTTGCAATACTTCATTCAGACTAGAACATCAGACAATAATATTTCATTTTAAAACATTTCTTAAAAAAAAGGCAATTCATGACCAATGGATCCATTTCATTACATACTTTCTCCAATAAATTTAAATATTTTCACTTACATTATATTTTAACAAAATACTTACATAACATTTTTCCATCTATATTTTTTGCATATTCTTTGATACTTAGTGGTGGACTACATAATTACAATGATATAATTGTTCACTTTAATTATCAATCTGGATGTGTTAAGCTTCAAGGTATGCAACCACAAGGTTCATAATTATTGAGATGTTAATGATCCCTAAATGCTCTATGATTTATACTGCAACTACTAAAATTGATAACTACTTTTGAATATTAAGAGTCAACATAGTTACTCATTACATTGATTCGAACATTCATTTAATAGTAATCCTTAAAAGTAATTAACCTAGAACCACTAAAAATTCCTCGCACTGCTTCCCATATGACCATGGTTAACACCGTAAGATCCATCCTAGGTGAACAAGATCTCCTAATGGTGGCTATATCTCACTTAGTGGCTAAATATATCCTCTAAAGGGAATATGTAGTGGCTCGAGACCTCATTTTGTCCCATAAGCCCTAGAAGCTATATTTAGGTTATGTGTCCATTTTCTTCCTTACTCGACCATGGTCAAGACCCCAATATCTATTCCTTATAATTCAAAACCTCGTATTGGCTTTCATACCCCACACAAAGGTCAAAGATCCCTTTTATATCATGGCCTATGTGGTTCTTTGAGACCATATTCATGGGATAGATCCTTAAAAGAGTTATATAGAACTTAATTTTTTTCCATTTCCTCTACTTACCATGGTAAAGACACCATGACCCATTCTTGGTACAAAACAATTCCTAATGGCACCTATATTCCAATCAAAGATCAAATATCTTCTCTAAAGGGCATACTGATAACACATTGCATTAAAATATATTAAAATATTAAAAAATATATATAAATATATTATAATAAAAATATAAATTAAAAACAATATTAACACATATATATATAAAAAAATAAAAAAAAACATTAAAATATTATAACACATTATAAAAAATAAAAAATAATAAAAAAATTATATTATTATTAAAAACATAAATTAAAAACAAAATGAAACAAACCTCACCCTATCCAAATAGCGCCTCATTCACGAACCTGTCTCCTCCTCGACCCCTGTCCAAGCAACCCCTGTCGAAGGTGGAATCCGTCACCATCTAGCCTGAGCCCATCAAAGGAGATTGACATCGCATCGAATTGGAGGCCCAATCTATCCAAGGAGATTGACGTTGCAGCAACAAAGGCCCACGACCCACAATGACATCAGTAAGTAAAACCCTTCCTTGTATAGGTAGAAAACAAACTGAGAACATCTCTGAGTTTGGGGTTTGAATCTAGTAAAGTATTTTCATTTGGGGTTTGAATTTACTACACAGGAAAAAAATTTTGAGGCCATAATGGCTCATACAAGCTGTAACTTTGTACATTTTCAATGTGAATAAAGATATAGATACACACATTGGTCGCATGGAGGTAGTTGACTAAGTATCGACAGGATATGCTATAGGGTTTCTACTTAGTGTGGGACAAATTCTTGTTGACGAATCCTTAACCAGAGCCTTCGATCCGTGAGAGATTTACCCCCCCAACCACTTTCTCTATCTTGTCTTTTCTCTACTGTATTGAAACTAGGGTTCCAGCCATCGGTATTTACCTCTTGGCCAATCCTTGAGTTAGTCAAATTTGCGGTGAAATATTCATCCAACCACACAAAACAGTTATTGAAGCTCTGGAACCTCATCTATTAATGCATTTGGGTTCAAATCTTCTCCAAAGTTCCAAACTATGATACTTTACACTTCAATCAAGCTCCTTGGTTTGATATAGTTTCTATCATCTTCTACATCGGTTGAAGTGTTCCAGTCTAAAATTTCAATGCTTTGATATAGTTTCTACCAGCTTCTGCACTAGCTAGAGTGTTCTAGTCATTTCCAGTGCTAACTTCTTTATATTCATAATCATCAAGCCTTAATCTCCTATATGTGACCTCTAACCTTCTTAATAACTCCTCATCCATATACCTTCTTCCTCTAACAATATGCCTTCCTCTTCTTCCTCAACTGAAATCAAATCCTCTCTAAGAGATATTGGCCACTCTAATATTAAAGTTATGCAACAATAGCTGAGAATTCCTAGTTGTCTTTCCATAAATGAACTTTGCCTCACTTTCCACCAACTACACCTTTGAACTAACAATTGCTTTGTCCTTCACAACTCAAAACCTATTACACATGGATATGGATATGGATTGCTAATAAAAAGTTCTAACGTGGATCTTTGCAAGGTATCCACAATCTTTAGTTTGTCATTCATCTGATATCTTGCTTAATAGACTTGCTCTATCATAGGAATTGTGAAGGGGTCAAGGTGGATATAGATCCCTAAACTAGAGTATTTTACTATTTAGTCTTTGAGATTCCTCTTAGAAGGTGATGAGATAAATAAACAACAAAGTTCCCGATTAAAGATCAGTGTATGTGAGATTCCTCTTAAACTAAAATTTCATATTTGTTGTAGAGGCATGCCAATGGTAATACCATAACTATTTATGAGCAGGATATTACAGAGGAACCATTCACGTCACAGTTATTTATGTGCTTTGCATTATAGAGGATCCATGCATGACATAACCAACTTTATAGATTCTATACCTAAAACATTTAGTGCCTTAATTTGAGCTAAAGCGATTCTATGAGCCATTATAAAAGAGTAGTAAATATAGAAAAATGGGAAGAAGAGGATAAATAGAATGGGGTAATCAGGGTCATGAGAATGATAATTTATAAAGTAAGGGGTCCAAGGGTTTTCCACAAGAAATTCCTACTGAAATTAAAATCCCAGATCTAATCAAGGGGCAAGGGAATCCTCCATCTCCATGTCACAAGTAAATCTGTACAATTTTAGAAATTGTCTCTTATGAAACAAGATGAACACCACTCCTAGCTATCACATCACACCACTCTTCACTCTTCACTCTAGTTCTCATGCTTAGAATTCATGTGCACCTCCTTCACTTTTGTAGAACAAAAGATAGGGGAGTTACAAGTTACATTTTAAATAGAAATCAGCTCTAGAAAAATCAAATTAGCATACTGAATATGCACCAACAATCACTTGTCTTTCTATTATAGTAGAAAAGAGAATTACATAATCCAAAATCAGAGTCTCCCAAGCTTACTATACAAAACAAACCACCTTCTCACAACCTCATAAAGCAATACACTTTAAATAGAATACCCTAGCTATCACATCACACCACTCTTCACTTTATCTCTCATGCATAGAAGTCATGTGCACCTCCTTCTCTTTTATGGAACAACAGAGAGGGGAGTTATAGGTAAAAACATTATACTTAGTCCACAAAAGAGAATGGGTCCACAAGTGGATCACTCCACCTTGACAAGGTCCATTTTAATGGTTAACATAACCAACTCATGCACCTCACATGGGCTAAAGTATGTGGTGACATGAAAACCTGTGCCAAGCATGCTTCTCTAAGTAACTAACTCAAGTAGTTCACCCCACATGTGTCAAGGTGGGAAGCTGAAAGTTTCAGTTATTCTGAAATTGTAAGTGTGTATTCTTAGTGCATAATAAAGGAAAGTGCAGCAATATTTATTTTGTATCATTTCTTCCATCTCCATTTGATGTTGCTGCACATAATATTTTCTCTGTGTGTTGTTCCTGTAGCTGCAATTCCATGCTTTTTTGTGTAGGTTCCCATGAAGATTAGGGAGTGCAAGGCTTATCCTCCATAGTAATACATTGCTCCTTGTTGCAATCACTACACTAGCCTGAATTTTTGTTTGATGCTGGACAATCTATATTCCACACATCGATTTCCCTATCCAGTTTAACTAATGCTCTAGATATAGGTTGGTATAGAGGTATTTTCTATCCAAGGGAACAATATTAGTGCCTGTTGGCTTGAACCTTGATGAAGTATCACATCCTTTGTATCCAAACTATAGAGAATTGTTCTTAGTTTGTTTCCATATTTGCAACTTTGAGTTTTTATCCCATGTATGCTAACCTTACTATCTAAGGATGGTATGTTTCTCCATGTTATTAGCCGGGCCAATAAATGGGAAAGGAATTGAATACCATTCTTGTTAGGAGTGTGTGTGTAATGTGTGAAGTTTGCAAAATGAAAAAAGAATAAGTGGATAGATTCTAGGTGTGCATATGAGTGAATACGTAATGATAGGCCATTTCGGAAACAAAGGGATGAATTTGATTCATAAAAGAGCGAAATCACTAAATGGTCTATCCCTTATCTCAAGCTTACATATGTTTATACAACTTGATAGAACACATTGCATCCCAATGTCACTATCACCAACAAAAGCAACACTAAGCCTCTCCAAACACTTTACATAAGTACCAGACGACCAAAAGTCCTTATTTTTATGCATACCACTCAAAGACAAACAAAACTGAGTGAGAAGTAAGCATTTTTGTTTCTTTCAATAGTGACTGATGTTGCATTTGTTGTTTCACAATAAAAAAACATAATACAGAGGTGATCCTAGGATAAGACCTTGAAGTATCCATAAGGCCTTCCTCTATCACAATGCCTTAATCATTAGGTCTGATGGAGAAACATGCAATTCCTACAAATGTTTGCAAGTTGAGGAGACGATTTCAAGCCCTTTATCTTAATTTTAATCCAATATATGTAGTTGCTGACAATTATAAGCCTAATGTGTAGCCAAGATAAAACTAGAATTTGAGATACAACTAGTGAACTTCCAAATAGATTGGTGGGATATCTTGCCAGTGAAATTCCGAATTTGCAACATATGATAAGCAATTTAACCTCATAGTGTTCATCATTTCCTCCCTGCTTAAGAAGAAATTGTCCCCAATTTCTATTGTAGATGGAAAAATTGTTGCTTGAATGTGTACTGGGACTTGGGAGATCCATTTATCTTGCAAAGGTAGGTTTTCTTTTCTTTCAATAGAATATGCCTTTTAAAGGAGCTGCTTTTGCACTCCCACATTGTATCAACACCTTTGTACTTAGGGGTCCCATTGACCTAATTTTGTAATTAACTTATCTTACCTTCCAGCTTTGAATTTTCTGTTTCGCAGATGCATGTTTGACTGTGGATCCTAGCAATCATGATCCCTTTTGTTGTACTTATGTCGATTATGAATGCAAAAGAATGAATTTTTAATGAGTTCAAGTATGATGACTACACCACATAACTTGAGCTATAGTAGAAGTGATTTGAATTTGGTGAATAGATTTTGGATTGTGACAAATATTCTTGGGCTTATACTTATGAGATCATTCGATAATTTAAGTCTCCTAGCATACATTAAATGGGTTTTAAATTGAAATAATGTGTCCTACCATACACGATTATTCACAATATAACAATGTCATGCTTATGCTTGCTAATTAGGTTTAAACATTGTCATGCATTTTAGTCATTAGAAGTAGAAGAAAGTTATTGTTAATGGATTCATTTAATTTGAAAGAGTAGTTATAGTTTGAAAGAACTCTCTCCTTACCTAAGCTAGCATTCATTGAAAGGAAAGGCTTATTTTATTCATATGCATGAATTTCTACTCTTAAGAAATATAAATTGGTCGTCTTCCGATCATCACTTAAATGCCTACATGTTGACAAAGGGAATGAGGATCAAGTAAAATTATAAAAGGTGATACACGTCAACTTTTAAGAGGTGCTATGCCTTGCGGTCGAATCTAAACTTTTTTCCAATGGTGCAGGTAGAACCAAACAGGTATTTGTCTGATCTGTCTTCCTTGAGCGAGGAAAGTGAGACATCCAGTAGGTCTAGAAGAACTGTATCAACTAGATGTCAAAAAACCAAAAGAAGATTCCATAGATGCAATGAAATTTTTCACGGTCAAGGCGGGGCATGTTCCTATGGCGATGAGACAAAATACGACGAAGAGGTTGTAGTACCCCTCCTTTAGGGTCTCCTTGAACTGAACTTGTCAACCCGATCCAGCTGGTCCATTGTCACCTTCATCTTCCGTAGGATCCCTCCAACAAAGCTCGTTTAACCATATGCGAAGCAACCGTTAGCTTCGCCACCCAACCATAGGCTCATGCTTTCAGTCGCATGGCCTCCCCTGAGCTTTGGGTCGTAGAGCTCACACAAGTATTTTAGAAATTCAGCTTGGGCTTCCCTTCCCACCAGGATTTCTAAGCCAAACCCTTAGATAGCAGCAAGTCTTTGAGGCATTCAAAAATTACGACAATCGTCCAAATTATGGGCCCTTTACCCATTCCCCAATCCTTCCTTATAAAAGAAAATCTCATGCGACACATGTCGCTTCATGCATAATTACATATTTTTAATTAATTATTTAATTAAAACACTCACCCATCCAAGTGTCAGTTTATCTGGGAAGTGCACCAACACCCCTAAGTTTGCTCTAGTTTGTCCCCTAGATATTTTAATTAACTCCTAGCTTTTAGTTGACTAGGTGTCTAATCTTAGGATTCTATTTTGCTCCTAAATAATGATTTCTATTATTTTAAATGCTCAACAGAAATAACTATTCATGTGCAAATGTCTAAATTATTTTTATGCATTTGCTAATTAATAATCTAGAGTTATTCTCATAAGTTTTTATGCAGTTAAATTTAACAATCAAACTCACTAAGATCACGGTGCCGTGCCGTTAGGCTCCTAGTTCCTTAATTTTAATTCCCTGACATGGCACCACTCCGTCGGGTCCAGTCATCCATGGTTTCCATTCCTTGGCATGGTACCGCATCGTTGGGTCCTTGCGTCCATTATTTCCGTTCTCGACAGGGTACCGCATCGTCGGGCCCCTCTGCCACCATCTTTCCGTTTTGACTTGCGGGAACTCTTGTAGGGATTTTAGGAATCGTTACCATCCATCCTCCGTCTACATGCTATCTAGGGACTAATGGCGCTGAGGAGTGAGTCCGTTCTCACTACGCGCCCCTCAACTCGTACGTGACCAGCTCCGTCGTGGCCCACCTCGTACGCTCTCATGCATTCCTCTTGAGGAAGTGGATTAGTGCTTATCTTCTCATGCGTGGTATTCTTGTCGGAAGTCGACATCGTCGTTGCTCCCCCTGTGTGTGATTTACTCGTACTCTACGACCCTTCATATTCCTTTGTGTGTCCGTTGGTGAACCGTTTCACCTGTCGCTACACACATTTCTCACAAACGTAAATTAGTAGCACTGTCCTCAATAATCACAATTTGGTTTATAAATCTGTTGCTTCATTAAGCATCTATAATTTACTTAATCATTACTCTTTCGTCTAATCACATAATCAATTGCACAGCTAGTCGTTAAGCATCATTCATATGTACAGTTTTCATATCAAAGTTAATCGTTAAACAACATGAAATTGTCCATTCACAATAACTACCCAAATGCACATATATCAATCAATCGTAATCATAAATATACTCAAAATAAAATCATAGGGTTATTTTATTAATGTTTCAAATAGTCAGGTGACTCAGTAGGTGCCCTCAATGTCTATAGTAGTCTAGGGGCACTACATACACACCTACTTATTTAGAACTTCGTCCCGAAGTTCAGAATAAAAAAATGGAAAGCTATGACGCATCTCAGTTGTGTCCTCCCAAGTTGCAGAGCTAGGACTGTAACTGTCCTACTGCACTTTGACTTGATCAATCCAGGCTAATCATTAAGCAAGAACTAACCAATCAATTATACCACTCCAGACATATAATTTAATTCTTTAATTCATTTATCAACTATAGTCATGCACATCATCAGGTGATTCTCCCTTATTAAGACACATCCTAATTTGAAGGGCCACTTTATTGAAGTCTGTTCCGCCGGGTCACTCGACAGGTGCCCTTAAAGTCCACAATCATTTTAGGGGCATTACATACACCCCCTCTTATATAGAACTTCGTCCCGAAGTTAAATTTTATTTTTTTTTTCTTTTCTGATCCTTATGTACCTATCAAATTTTGATAGGTCCTTACAAGATGATGGTGGTATTGGACCAGTTTAACATAAACTACAATTCCACCCTAAGTTAGCTATGGAGTACAATCTGCATATCCATATGAACATAAAATGAATTTGTTCGACATATAAAATATTCCTTTTTCCATAATATATAAGATACTCATATCTAAAATGAAATTATTCCAATGCTCATAAATTGTAATCTAAATTAAAGATATTAGCAAAGGATTATAATCCAATTATGTATCTAATGTATGAGTACCTTTTAATTGGAATTTCAAATATATATCCATTATATATAAACCTTCTAACCCACACACATATATAACATTTTTATATATGTTTAAAACTATATCATCATTTTAACTAGAGATTAGAATATCTTATCAATTTCTCCCTATTCAATAATATACAACACTTATATATATTTCTTTTAAATCTATATCCAAGAGCTAACTAAAGTTCCACTCTACTTTCCATGATATAACTAAAGCATAAGATCTATGTTATCCCTTTCTTCTTTTTCTTTTATTTCCTTATTTATTTATTTTTATTTTTTTATCCACTTAATGCAAATTTTCTACACACCCACACATATATATAACTTACAGAGCATAAATAATATATATATAGTTGTGAAATTTATAATTAAAAAAAAAACATACTATTACTCTATTTCTATTTCATGGAAAGTATCAATTTCACTTCCTTTCCTTTCCCGTTTCTAACTTATCAGAAATGAAATTCTTGTAATTTTACCAATATCCATATTCTATATATATATATATATATAATAAGTTCTTTTCATTCATATAAAATGGATAAATATAATTCCTTCAGCATTAGATATGTATGAATAATTATTCCTAATATGAATACCCTACATAATACATGCATTGTTTTTCTATTATGCATAAAATATCAACAATCATAAATTATTTAAAAAAAAAAAACAAAAAAAACACAATAAAATGTCAAATTCCAATTTCCTACACACACGTTGTTCAATCATGAATTATATTTAAAATAGCAATAAAATGTCAACTTCCAATTTCCTATCCTACATCAAGATGTAAATGTTTCATATTCTTTTATATTTCTCTCTGACCATAATTTAAATAAAGAATTTTCTATTAAGTAATAATGCATAATAATATTTGCAATAAATGACGAAATGCACAATCTTAACATTTCTCCATCATAATCCAATTCTAAATTTTAGTATCATTACTCTATTATAATCTTAAATTATCGACTTACTTTGAGGAAGCATGCATACCTAACAAATGCACATGTAATAACAAGAGCATCCACGTGCCATATAACAAGTCCCTAAAATATTTATATGAGTAACTTTTAGACAGATGTAAGTAAAATATGCAATTTACTTTAACTTTAATAAATCGAATCTTCCAGTTTTATATATATATATATATATATATATATATATATATAACTTTTAGACAGGTGTAAGTAAAATATGCAATTTATTTGAACTCTAATAAATCGAATCTTCGAGTTATATATATATATATTAAAAATAACATTATAAAATCTTCCTATTACGTAATTATTAAATAATAAGCTAGCTTTTTCATAAGGAGATTTTCTCATGTAACACATAGTAGACAAATTATTAATATATATATAAACATGTTCTTTGTTTATATCTTTCCAGCTTACGCTTAGAACCAACAATGACTTTCATGCAACCGGTGTATAACTTCTTAACTAAAAAGAACCTAGATTTTGCGGGATTGGTATGCATGAGATATAAATTGACTATAGTGTGCTCTACCAAAACAAATCAACAAAAACAAAATAGGCATCCGTAAGAGAAGGAGCGGTGACTGCAGTTTGCTTAACAACCTGATAATGATATTAAATGATGAGTGTAGATTAAAAGACGTGGCATTCAATAATAATGAACTATTCAAAGGGGTTGTCTCGCCCACAATCATCGGCGTTGGAGGAGGGACCTGGTAAACCTTAACCATGCTTTTAGAGACCGGATTTCTCTGCGACTACGCCTTTCACTGGTGATAGACAAAACCATCATTTTCTTTTTTGGATTACCACAAAACCAAAAGAAATATAAACCAGTTGTCAACAAGTCAACGGCGTTGGAAGGGAAATCTAGCACATCTCATCTAAGCCGAGTGGGATAGGGTTCTTCCGTGATACATGCCTTACTCAGGGTCGTGGGTAGAACCATCACTTTGAAATAATTATACTAACACAGCAAGGTGTCCGACAGTAACTTCATAATGCAGGAGGATTCGAAACTGAAACCATAATTAATTGCAGAGGGTCCGATCATAAGTCAAGGTATAGAGATGAACAACTACAAAAATTCCTTTCAAGGGTCAATACTAAATTATGCTAGCGATCAGAGTGCAACAAGGATCAATCAGATCTACAGATGTACATTTAATCAAAAGATGCGATCATCCATTTCCAGGGATCATGGACAGCATTAGTATCCTACAACAACCAACCATACATCTGTAAAATGAAAGACTAACCCGGTTCCATTATAAACTGAATACACTACCCAGAATTCGCTGTCTTTCCAATGAAAAACTCCAGTGGCTCGAATGATCAACGATTTTGAGTACATAGAAGAACATGAACAAATAATAAACTCAGAATTATTCCAACCTTCGATCGACCTCCTCACGCAGGTGTAACCACACCCGAATCGACAGTTATCCCGGTACAAGTTAAATTCAACTAGGGTGTAAACATCATTATAACAAATGTATTACTGGAAGTGAGTCCATCGAAATTGATCAGGGTATGAGCAGATCGCTGAGTAAAGGGATACGCCAGAGAGCTAAATCGATTACTGAAACTATAAGTTAACATGGAGAAGGATCGAGATGAGTTTTAAAGAATTTTAAATACTTAAAGTATGAGGCAACATCTAGATCAGGCTGATCCGATCCTAAGAAACAGGGTACTGGAAATATAAGATAATGTCCTAATATGGGAGTCGATCTGATTATGAAGAAGAAAATATGAATGCTCTAATCGAATATAGAGATTTGTACAGAAATTTAGATGTGAAACCCTTTCTGAATACAAGACCGAGCTCTTAAAATTGATCACAAATACATACAAATTGCTCCGGTTTCGAATACTAGGAAAATAAATGCATATAGGGAATCGACTGAGATTTAAAACTGTTCAAAAAAAGAAAAAAAAAATCACAAGATCGATCTACGGTTCGAATGCTGAGTCAGAACGCTGGTATCAAGAATTGATCAAATGGGTACTTAGAGATCTGTGGTAAACATTCAGAGATCTGGTTTTAGAACAACACTAAAACCCCGAGATAGATACCACACGATACCCTGGTTTAGATTTAAACGAACCTGCAGAAGAAATTTAAAAAAAACCGTCGTGGGATCCATACAGAGGTTGGAAATCTCGATTTACAATCCCATTTCTCGAATCCTGACGCATTATCAAAGGGATCAATACAAACTTCAAGCTTGATTGCACTTGATTTGAAGATCTGGAAACGTTGGGTGGAAGGGATCGAGCCATAAGAAGATTTTAATACCATCGGATCGAACTCAATCAAAATGTCAATGTTGTAATTGGATATGAGATCCATACTGTCAATAATTAAAAGATTGATTTATAGCTGAACCGAGCCATACAAGATTTGATATATATAATCGGATCAAACTCGATTGGAATGGAAATATTATAACTAGATCTGAGATTCACGTTCTCAACAATTTACTCTTCCTCCATGTGATAGATTATTTACTCTATACACGACATGTCGTTGTACCATACAATTCGGGCTTTGAAATTCACACCACTATAACATGAAGTATGCATTTTAAACTTAAGCGTTTACACCCTAATTTAAAAGGATTTAACCATTCCAAGGCATAGGGATACGGATCCGTTAACTCAAGTTTCAGTGGGGATTCATTATTTTTACACCATATCAATTCTTCATACTATAGTCACGCAAATTTAAAGTTTTATTTTTATTTTTATTTTTTATTCCACAATAGACATGATCGGCACATCGAAACAATACTTTACTATAATATTGGCTAATAAAATGGAATCGACAGTCATGGAAACACCACTCTGATTGATCATAATCTCAACAAAATATTAACTGTAGTGTTCATCAAACACGGCGTAAATTTACATAACCATCTGAGATAGATGGAGGGGTGACTGTGATTGACCATTTTCTTTTTAAAAGAAAACAATTAGCCAACAAGGACACAGAATCCAGCAGCACAGAATTTATCAACAGTCAAAAGAAGGTAACTCGCGAGCAGATATTACGAAAATAAATGCATAACAAGGGAACTAGTCCTGATCTGCTAGATAAAAGAGGAAATCGGCGTAGCAATAAATACTGAGACAGTATAATTTCAAAACTTACTGCAAGATCAATCAACAAAATCCGTAGGATTGAGTTAAAGGTAAGGAGGACTCCTTAAACGGGAGATGGGTTTCCTCTTCCCGACTCACCAGTAGGGCACCAATGCCATTCGGCACAACCATGCATCTTACATGGAAGAATTCCGGGGTTAGGTCATGTGACACAAAACTATTTGAAAACAAAAAGTCAATATTCAGAATTAAATAATTTACAGAGCATAAGCTTTTCCAATATCACTGTAAATTCCAGATCTAATAAATTACACAGTTTGAAATCCAGCAAAACAAGTGGAACGGATCCTTCATTTATCATACCAACCGGAAATATAAACACAGATCATAATCAAACCAGCAAGGGAACAATCGAAACATGTAGCGGATCCTTCGTTTTCTCACAACAAGCAGAAATATATACACAGACCATAACTAATCCACAAAGGAACAATGGAAACACACTTGCAATCAGACTGGTAGAGCTACCATTCATCAAAAATCAAAATATGCAGAGATACACGATCTCCATTCGACATACCTCCCATAGACAGAGATCTACCTATTTCAATTCAGCACTCATCAATTTAGTAACTATCTATTGTTTTCCATTCAGCCTAAAGAAAATAAGCAGATCTACCATTCTCCATTCGACATAAATTAATACCCAGATTTACCAAGATGAAGTCGTGATACCCTACAGAGAAGATTATCTACTCAAGAATTACGATCTGAAATATGAATGTTTTAATTGGCAGATATTGATGTGAGTATGCAGGAGTCTTACGATTGGATTGAGTTATTACTTCTATCGAAGGTAGGAGTCACAGAGCACACCGCATCAACCAAACAATAATAAAAAGATCAAACAAAAGAAAGGGTTCCACGAGGAGGATGGTCGGGCGGTCATAACACATTGTGAATACCTGTGATCGAGTTGTAACAGATTTCAGTAAATATGATGTGGCTCCCCAAATCGATCAAGAAGGAGAATTTCATATGGGAATCATGCTGTGATTTAGTACTCCAGGTCAAATTATATAAGAGATTATCGATTCGTTTGAAAACGTCCGGGTCATGTTCAGATTTCACCCAAATACATATAGGCAGAGTATCGATCTTTTTGACAATGCTTGAATTAAGCAATGATTTATACGGGGATCTTATCAGACTACAGTATCAGGGTTCGAAAGGAACAGAGGCAAGGGACAGAGGCAGGCGGATCGCAATTCCTATTGTTCTTAAAATATAAATTTTATTCACAATTTGAACCATAACAACATCGCACTGTCCATATATTCACAATCGACAGAGGACAGATCGAAAGTTATTTTTCTAATAAAATGTAAACTCCTTCAGAATGTAAACAAAACTATATAATTGCAATTAGTAAATAAATGAATGTAACCTGTTTAGATGGTTGATCCAGCTGCTGTCAGATATTCCATGATCCAGCCTATGCCGTTGGTCACCCTCAAGGCTCGACCGGCTCTGATACCAAATGTAGTACCCCTCCTTTAGGGTCTCCTTGAACTGAACCTGTCAACCCGATCTGGCTGGTCCATTGTCGCCTTCATCTTCCGTAGGATCCCTCCAGCAAAGCTCGTTTAACCATAGCCGAAGCAACCGTTAGCTTCGCCACCCAACCATAGGCTCATGCTTTCAGTCGCATGGCCTCCCCCGAGCTTTGGGTCGTAGAGCTCACACAAGTATTTCAGAAATTCAGCTTGGGCTTCCCTTCCCACCAGGATTTCTAAGCCAAACCCTTAGATAGAAGCAAGTCTTTGAGGCATTCGAAAATTACGACAATCGTCCAAATTATGGGCCCTTTACCCATTCCCCAAGCCTTCATTATAAAGGAAAATCTCATGCGACACATGTCGCTTCATGCATAATTACATATTTTTAATTAATTATTTAATTAAAACACTCACCCATCCAAGTGTTAGTTTCTCTAGGAAGTGCACCAACACCCCTAAGTTTGCTCTAGTTTGTCCCCCAGATATTTTAATTAACTCCTAGCTTTTAGTTGACTAGGTGTCTAATCTTAGGATTCTATTTTGCTCCTAAATAATGATTTCTATTATTTTAAATGCTCAACAGAAATAACTATTCATGTGCAAATGCCTAAATTATTTTTATGCATTTGCTAAGTAATAATCTAGAGTTATTCTCATAAGTTTTTATGCAGTTAAATTTAACAATCAAACTCACTAGGATCACGGTGCCGCACCGTTGGGCTCCTAGTTCCTTAATTTTAATTCCCTGACATGGCACCACTCCGTCGGGTCCAGTCATCCATGGTTTCCATTCCTTGGCATGGTACCGCATTGTTGGGTCCTTGCTTCCATTATTTCCGTTCTCGACAGGGTACCGCATCGTCGGGCCCTTCTGCCACCATCTTTCCGTTTTGACTTGCGGGAACTCTTGTAGGGATTTTAGGAATCGTTACCATCCATCCTCCGTCTACATGCTATCTAGGGACTAATGGCGCTGAGGAGTGAGTCCGTTCTCACTACGCGCCCCTCAACTCGTACGTGACCAGCTCCGTCGTGGCCCACCTCGTACGCTCTCACGCATTCCTCTTGAGCAAGCGGATCAGTGCTTATCTGCTCATGCGTGGTATTCTTGTCAGAAGTCGACATCGTCGTCGCTCCCCCTGTGTGTGATTTACTCGTACTCTACGACCCTTCATATTCCTTTGTGTGTCCGTTGGTGAACCGTTTCACCTGTCGCTACACACATTTCTCACAAACGTAAATTAGTAGCACTGTCCTCAATAATCACAATTTGGTTTATAAATCTGTTGCTTCATTAAGCATCTATAATTTACTTAATCATTACTCTTTCGTCTAATCACATAATCAATTGCACAGCTAGTCATTAAGCATCATTCATATGTACAGTTTTCATATCAAAGTTAATCGTTAAACAACATGAAATTGTCCATTCACAATAACTACCCAAATGCACATATATCAATCAATCGTAATCATAAATATACTCAAAATAAAATCATAGGGTTATTTTATTAATGTTTCAAATAGTCAGGTGACTCAGCAGGTGCCCTCAATGTCTATAGTAGTCTAGGGGCACTACAGAGGTGCCCTTGAGGTACAAACATTTAGTGAAACAATGGGTACCAAAGGATCTTCCTCCACCAAACACTGATTTTTGTGTGAACGAGAGGAGATATCGAATTGCTCCATCATCGATACATGGTTTTGGGTTGTTTTCCATGGATTACATCTTGGTCGGGTATGAGACATGTACAAAATTGATGGAGTATGTTGGATCCATATACAACTATAGCGATTGGATGCACCTTGTCCGATATAAAAAAAGTATGCATAGATATGGATTGTCAACAAACTATTTACAATTGAAAGACAAAAATCAAAATAAAGGAGGAACGTTGTACATGGACGGAAGGCCAAAGGCCATAGGGAATATTGCGGGGTTTATAAATAGTTCACAACTAGGGTCTACAATTAAGCAACCAAACTACGAATTTGAGGGGCGTGAAGGAAACCGTGTTTTTGTAGTTTCTATTAAAACAATATCTATAGGGGACGAGTTGCTTATTAATTACCATGTGAACCGAGTAGATACAAACAAGGTTACTATAAAACATTTTACCCAACCTTTTAGTAATAAAATAAACATCATAAGAATTTTTGTTAGTTTATTTCGTTTAAATTTTCCATATTTACTTTCCAGTCCAGTCATCGGGATAAATCCCTGCCAACAAATGGTCGGAGGAGTACTTCTTCCTCGACAGAGTAGGTATACATCTTTCTAATAGTACAAATATAATAAGGAAAAAGAGTTTTTATTTGTTTTTTTTTTCATTGTTAATAACTTGGTTTGTTTTATATAATGTTATTTATATTTGATGTAGAACGTTGATCGGGAAATACACCTGTCGAATGTTGATCAGATGATAACACCCTCGGGGCAACAGGTAGACCTGATTTGAATTGTACAATTAAAATATGTCAAAATGTTTTAGCATTATATCAATGTTTCAATGAATATTTTGGTTTCGTTTACATAATTTTCTAGTTTATGTTTTTGATGCAGGTTGGTTCCATAAGGTCGGTCACACCAGGGTCCGTGCAACAGGTATACATCTTTGTAATATTAAAAATATAATATGAATAATAATTTTTTTGATGTGTTTTCTCATGAATAGTTTTGGAATCGTTTAGGTGACTTTGACTATGTTTTTTTTATTAGGGTGTTGTTAGGGGTAGCTCCCATATATTAGCAGATTGGGGCAAGTCTCCTATGACCATTGATCCAATGAGTGGATCGCGATCCTCGAGGTCATAGGTATAATTCATTTCAATTGTACCAATATAATACGTAGCATAATGTTAATTTTGTTATGTATTTTTCGTGTGTATATTGGTTTCGTTATGATAATGTAAACCATGTTGTAATTTTACGAATCTATCATGATAGATATGTTACGTTAATATAAAGTTTGGAATATATCAATAGAGAACTCAGTAGTGCTTTATATATGTTTGTTGCATCCCACTAGTGAATCACAATATGAATCAGCATCGCAAGATTTTCTGTTAGAACCTGAAGTGGTAGAGGTGCTTTACGATTGCAAAAAAATTGGTGAAGCCACACACCCGCTAAAGATGGCAGAGAAATTGTTGAATAGATATACTGCAGAAATCCTTTCTCTACTAATCTAGGTTCTGCAGACAAGCGCAATTACAGAAAGGATTGCATTGTTGGAACATAGATCTAATAACTTGCGAGTAAGTTGAGGAATCTTGAATCATAGAATAATTTGTTTAAATATTTATAATGTTCTCTTTTATATGATAGTATTGAATGTATAAGACATGGTGTGTATTTACTGAATTATAAGGGACAACATAATAGTGGTCAAGGTGGTGTTGGCCCCAGCGAGGCTCATGGAGAGACTTTGCATCACGACCAAATGACTCAATGTAGTTCGAATCCTTCGCCATTGTTGTCGACCGAACAGTTGGCAACACGTTCCGAAACACCACGGACCCCCGCTGTGATCGCAGCAGCCGCTACTTACCAACACACAACGGATCGTCCACAAGAAGGGGTCGACACCGAGTCCCCTATCAATTTTGATGTCGAAGAAGCTACATTTCCAGGATCTTCTCGTGTCAAAACCACGGGAACACTGGAGACAACATTTTTGGTGGATGAAGATCTCCTCCCAATAAAGATACCGATGATCCTAGGTAATTAATCATAGTTGATCAAGTTAATTAGTGTTTATAATTTTATTGTAATATACCGATAAAACGTTTTTTATCAACTAATTATGACCATGGCATGATCGTTGTGCAGGAAACAATGTTTTCTATAAACATATGAACGAATTTTGCTTGGAGATCTTCGGGCCCACCATCTGAACAAGGTGGGATAGATAATCGAAACATTTAAAAGATGAACTCACTAATCGGTTGGTTGGTTTGTTCGGGGAGAAAACCTTCAGTCATGCCAATGTCTTGAAAAAGGCTTGTCAACATGTGAAGGTTGTCCAAGACCAATATAGGAAACACCTAAAAAAAAACCAGAGGTATGAGTGCCCACCAATGATTCCAGCAATGGAGTGGACAGCTCTAGTGGAAGATGGAAAGGAAAAGGTTCTGAGAAGAGAAGGCAAGCTAACACCAGGAACAGGGAGGTATGCAATACTTTCCGCAATGTAATTCTAAACCTAATTATCCTTGATTTCTATATCGAACTTGGAACATCTAACGTATTTCAACACTTTCATAGGCTATCAGACACATCAAAGGCCACAAAGGCAAGACAAGAAAAAATAGGTTAGCACAAGCTTGGCCCTGGTGGTTGTTCGAATTTGGCGACATGGATTGTAAGTTTCAAGAAACCAACAATGAATACAAATAATAAATTGAAAATTAATTTTTGTTTTATTGCACCGTAAAATGTTAATTAACGACGATAAGCAAATATGCAAGCCGATCGATTCAATGAAGTACCCACAGAGGGAGACATGAAGCTTGGCTTCCAGGAAGGCTTTGGAGCTGTTGTTGAACGTCGAAGAAGCTTATCTGGGAAAACACAGTCTTGTGGTACCAATCCATCCGGTGCACAAGTATATAGAATCTATATAGTTTAATGAAGATTTGTCGCTTGTGGAATATTTTCGTTACAAATACTTGATGTAAAATATTCAATCTGTTTTTAACAAGAAAGCAATGATCCCATTAGTGTCGAGGAGGGACAACAAAAAATTGATGATCAAGCTTCGAATCCTAGTAATGAATTGATTCACATGCTACAATTTTATGTATAGCATTGCAAATGGTGACCATTAATTGTAGTTCACCGTATTTCAACTGCAGAGCATGTAGAGGGTAAAACTGTATAGGTTGAGGCTGGACAAGAACATCAACAACATGATTTGGTCACACCTGGTAAAAAAACACCTTTGTAATGAATTTTTTTAAATGAAAAAAATGTCATTACAATAGAAAAATATAACGATATAACATTTTCACATCGTTGCAACAAATCCGAAACCCTTGCCGCAAAATCCATGTCTAGAACAACAATCAGCTAGGATATTGCAAACATCACCAAAAGCACTTGCTAAAGAACCAAGAACTGGAAGAGAAAGTCTAGATGATGTAGATGGTCCTCTTATAGATTATGTACCACTGAAGAGAAGAAAAACTTATAAAAAGAAGGATGAGAAAAACGACGTCTAAATATTTTTTATAACATTATATCGTCCATGATTTTTGGTCTAATGAATGAATGAATGGTTTAATGAATGTTCTAATGTTTTAATGATTCAGTGTATTAAACTGTTACCTTCATTGAATTTCAACTTTTATTGAATGAATGTGTTGACTGAATGATTAATTAATGGTGTATTGAATGTTATCTTGTATTGAATGAATGTGTTGATCGACTGAAACGATGGTTTAGTGAATGTTAGCATTTATTGAATGAATAATGGATGAAAGTTCATGATGAAATATGGATGAATTTGCACATATTTGTTTTTTTCAAGTACTTGCATTGGGTATGGGGAATTGAGAGTGATGTGAGGGGGGGGGGGGTATAAGAGCCTACACCTTCACGTGGTTGGCCGTGTTCAGTAGAGAATATGAAATTATTCTTGAAACATAGAGGAGCTCAATGAATGGCTAGGATGTCGGCTTTCTACAACCCACTCACGTGTCGTCTAAAATTTGTCAATTTATTGGAGCTTGTTGTGATTTTTGGTTGCTCCTCAAAACCAATTTCAAGTTTCCACATGATGAAATATGGATGAATTTGCACATATTTGTTTTTTTCAAGTGCATGCATTGGGTATGGGGAATTGAGAGTGATGTGAGGGGGGGGGGGCATAAGAGCTTCCACTTTCACGTGGTTGTCCCTGTTTTGTAGAGAATATGAAATTATTCTCGAAACAGAGAGGAGATCAATGAATGGCTACGATGCTAGCTTTCTACAACCCACTCGTGTGTTGTCTAAATTTTGACAATTTCTTGGAGGTTGTTGTGATTTTTGGTTGCTCCTCATAACCAGTTTTCAGTTTCCACAACTTCAAAGGTTGAGTAAATGATGCACTGGAATCAATATCCTTAACCTTGTCTTTAATTTCCTTGGAATCAATATCCTTAACCTCACATTAAACCCTTCCAAATTGGTATATTTACCATTCAAGGCTGGCTTCTTCTGAAGCATGATATTTGCAACTAAGCTAGCATACACCAACAACAATTAGAGACATGCTGCTTATTGTCAATGTTCATCTTTTTTTTAGGAATGCAACTTGACCATAATGGATCCTCCTACGGTGGGGAATTAAAGTCAACAACAAATTAAAGAAAACATATAGTTTGCATCGAAAAAATAACAGGGTATGAACTGAACTGAGGAGATTCAAACCTGCGACCTATGTCTAGTCCCAAGGCTACCACCTTCAAGCTTGAAGTGCAGCTGGAAAAGGAGACCACCTTCAAGCTTTATTCATTCTGCATGCATTTCAAAATGGGAGATGGCGGGCTACACATTCAACCTTGCTTCATTCTGTATGCATTTAACTATGCAATCATCTCACATTCTCGTTGCGTTTTCCCTCTATTAGTTTATCAATTCGATATGACCCATGCCCGCCGTCCGAGGAGTGTTTCCGCGGTCTTGAGTTCCAGCCTGACAACGGTGATGATTCATTCTATATTTACGTTTCCCTTAAGCTGCAATATGGCAAACTCATAGTTCACTATCAATATTTCTCTGACCATCAACTTTGTCAGACAAACCTTAATAGTGAACTATGAGTTTGTCATTTCCAGCCAAAGGGAAACATAATACCATGAATCGTCAACCATTGCCAGGCTGAAACTGAAGACCGTGGAAACAGTCATTGGATGAAGGACGTGGATCATACTGAATTGATAAACTAATTGATGGAAAACACAATGGGAATTTGAGACAGTTGCATAGTGAAATGCATGCAGAATAAATGAAGAGTGGGTGTCAAGAGAAATGGTTTTGGGACGTCGTATGAGAGGAAATGGCGATGGGAATTGATTGATAAGGTCAAGATTGAAGGTGGTATCCTTGGTACTAGACATAGGTCGTAGGTTCAAATCTCTTCTAAATATTTTTGATAACAATATATCGTCCACGATTTTTGGCCTAATTAATGAATGAATGGTTTAATGAATTTTCTAATGTTTTAATGATTCAGTGTAGTAAACTGTTACCTTTATTGAATTTCAGCTTTTATTGAATGAATGTGTTGACTGAATGATTAATGAATGGTTTATTGAATGTTATCTTTTATTGAATGAATGTGTGGATCGACAGAAACAATGGTTTAGTGAATGTTAGCATTTATTGAATGAATAATGGATGAAAGTTCATGATAAAATATGGATGAATTTGCACATTTTTTTTTCGAGCGCATGCATTGGGTATGGGGAATTGAGAGTGATGTGAGGGGGGGAGGGGCCATAAGAGCTTCCACCTTCACGTGGTTGGCCCTGTTCAGTAGAGAATATGAAATTATTCTCGAAACAGAGAGGAGCTCAATGAATGGGTACGATGCTGGCTTTCTACAACCCACTCGTGTGTCGTTTAAATTTTGACAATTTCTTGGAGCTTGTTGTGATTTTTGGTTGCTCCTCATAACCAATTTCAAGTTTCCATAAATTCAAAGGGTAGTAAATGATGCACTGGAATCAATATCCTTAAACTTCTCTTTAATTTTCGTGGAATCAATATCCAGCTTAACCTCAAATAAATATAAGTGAACAAAATAAAATGCAAGAAAGAGATTAAACTTGCAAAATATAACACTTGTATTAATAAATTAAAAAAGAGAGAGTAATGTTAATGGGCCTCTTCGAGAGGATGAGATCCTTTGAGCAAAGATTCAATACAATACCAATATTTGACAAAACAATATACATCCTTCTAGTGCTATAAATAGTTTCTTAATAACTACCAAAACCCTAACTACATGCAATCTCAAAATTAATGACTACCAACCACCTACTGGTTCTTATTTAATAAAAATGAGCCTTTTACATTAAGTAACTACCCATTAACTATCTAATGAACCTTATTCAAATAATATGATATCATACATGAATATACAAACTCCTTAGTATACCAAATTAGAGAAGTTAGGTAAGAGCACCTTGACACAATGGAAGCACACTACCAACCATCTCTTTGTGATGAATATGCCACAATGTTACATAAGCATAGGGATTAGAGAACATGTATTCAATATGAAAAGTTTTATTTCAAAAAGGTTATTTTTTTTAAAATGTATTGGGCAGTCGTTTAACCGACGACCTAATCCTGACGACCGCAGGGTAATATCTGACGGTTTTGCAATACTTTTGATGACTCGGAATGTTGGACCCACTTTTTTTTGTATGGCATCCACGTCGCTTAACCAATGACCTATCCGGCGATTGCAGGGTAATATCTGACGCTTGTGCCATACTTCCGATAGCTCGTAACGTCGGATCCGCCTTTTTTTGTATGACATACATGTCACTTAATCGATGACTGAACCGATGCATGATCAATGGAAAAAGGATGGTATCCGACCAATATTGGAAGCTAACGTCGTCGCTTATACGACTACCTATGAAGCTGGAGGAAGTCGGTTAACCGATGAGGTAGGGTAATTGAATATCTGACGTCTTCAACTATGTCAAATTTTAGCCGATATCCCACCGACAGTTAAAAAAGACTGGAATTGTCGGATATGTGACCATAGGTTGTAGCAAATTCGACTTTTTTTCCGTCGCATTTTGGGTCAAAAAAATTTAGTGCTACCTCCGCTACATTCAATGTGTTTATTGTGAACTTTGGCATTTGATAGTGGTGGCTCTGCGTCTGGCCAACAGGCTGAGGGTTTGTAGGGTTATTGTTTTGCATTTCAGAGGCAAGATGCCTGCGTTTTGAACTCGTGACCTGTGAAGGATGTAAGAGCCGAACTCACCATGTTTTACATGGATCATATGTCGGGGTTGGCAATTTTGAAGTCTGTTCTTGATGAGGTTCGATACTCAGACTAGTTGAGGGTTTTTCTTTTAAAACTGGGTTCACATGTGAGAGGCTAGGTCCTCGTCATAGTTGATACATGTCTTGGAATTTTTGAACTGTTTAGTAGTGAATAGTTTAGTGTGGTTTTCTTTCATCCCATCATTCGGTGGTGTAAGAGTTTACAGTGCCGTTACACCTGTTTGGCATTCTTCTGCTACAGGCCATCGTTTAAAAGGTAATGTGCTCCGCAACTCTTTCCTGTAGTTTTCATATTCGAAGATTAACACCATAATAGTTATCTATTTAATATTGAAGTTGTTTCTGGAAGGTAGTTGTTCTTTGAACACACTGTTGTGGTTGTTTGCAGGTGCAGGATTTCGTAACTTCTCCAATTTGGATTATGAAGGTTGGCAACGGCTAAACCAACCGGTAAGCCTCGAAGGTTTCCTTGTAACTCTGGTTAGATGAGGATGCTGGATGACATGTGTGTGTTGTTCTGTGTATTCGTTATTAACTCAGAGAGTTGTAATTCGTCAAGATAGGGTTTGTAAATTGTAAAAGAATGGGGAGGATAATACCTCGACCCACAGGGAAAAAACCATGTTGCTTGTGTAACAAAACTGTCATGGAGAAGAGTTCTGAATATGGTTATGTGTTTTATGCTTGATGAAATAAAAGTTATGGTTATGAAAATGAAATGGGAATTTCTTGATATCGTTTTTCCTGTAGATAATAACTATAGAAAAGTAATAGTTGTAATGAGGGTTTCTCCAGTCTTGGATATCGTAAATCCTAAGTGTTTTCAAGAATGATGGTAGATGTTTGATATAATGGAAGGTCTCAGACTGTGTGTAATTTGTATGTTTTATAAACATATTGCTGTGTTTTCACTCTAAAAGAAATCCAAGGTTTAGGGTTTGACTTTGTTTAAAACGTATGACTTGGTTTTGATCATCGATGTGATACCGAGACTTCGATAATGTCGAATTATGGAAATGAATAAAGGGTGATTCCATGAACATGGGTAACTCATTTTGGACAAATATGACGGTGAAAAACATAAATCTTAACCATGTATTTAATTGAAGCCCTCGAAACTCATACTTGCCACATGAATTTTGACATGCGGTTGAAAAATGAAATGCAGATAATTATGTTGGCTTTTCAATGATATTTTTTTCGAAATATACCAACATATATCATGTCAAATTTTCATTTAATGAAACGTGTGTACTTAAAAATTTGAAGAGCAATTAACAAGTAATTTGTGTGCGTGCACAATAAACTAATGTTAAAGTAATAATTTTAAAAAATGAAATATGTGAACATGATCTAGATAGAGTGCACTGGGGCTTACATATTTTTCTTTTAATTTTTATCAAAAAATTATATTTATTATTATTTTTCAAAACTTACCAATGAATATTTAAGTCGCATTTTGCACACATGTGTGTGCGTGCACGAAATCTTTTGCTTTTTTACATAATTTGCAAAACTAAACATACCCTTTTAAAGAGGACGCGTTTATCTGGGGCTTGTGTATTTTTTCAAATTTTTTGGATGTGTATTTTGAATGTTGTGGATTTATCTTTGAGCTCAATCGAAGTTGTCGGCATGGTTTTTTAGGGAAATTTTTAGTAGAAATTTAAAAATAAAAGACATATGAAGATAAAACCCTCGATCTAGCTTTTAATATCCTCGATCGATCTTTTAAAACCTCGACCGAGGGATCTAAAATACCTCGATCGAGGGTCCAAAAAACAATTTTTTTCCATTCCATCCACCAAAAATGGTGAACCAACTTCATGGAATCACCCTAAAGTTGTGCTCTAAGTTTATCTTTATGGCAATTGTCACAAGGTTTTTCATGAGTTGAAATGGTTGAATAATAATGACTATTGCCGAGAGTTGGTAACACTGTTTATGGTTATAAAAATGAATTTATAAATGTTTTGATGAAAATGTGCAACAATTGACAAATTTGGAACAATTCTAGAATGTTGTAGAATGTTCGTTTGGAAGGGAATTACCCTTGGTCAATGACCAGAATGATGATTATGAATTGATTCTGTTACTAGAATAAAAACATGATATGCTAGTTATGTGTTATGAAGGTTGTAAATGGACTGTTAGGGTTTAGGATTTTTCTACTATATATTTGGAAAATTTACAAAACTTAAATAGACCTTGTTTACTTGTATATCCTATATGTACAATAGTGAAAATAATAGTAGACTATAGTAAACTTTTAAAAGGAAAACTATGGAACCTATAAACCTTGAATTGAAACTTGAAAATAACAGATTAGTTCTGTACGATGAGATTATGCAATCTGCTTTAATTTCTGTATCAGCAATGATTTTAATAATAAATATGAATCACAGTAATAATATTTAAGACATAAACTTCTATTTGATGAAGTGAAAACAATATTGTAACAAAATACAGTAATCAATATTAATTACTAACAATAGGAAAGTTAACCATTTATACAGAGTTGTTCTTTTCATCATCTTGGCAAATTTACTATCATATCTATCTATCTTAATTTGTCTCTGTACTGGATTATGATGCAATTCCTATAACATGGGGAAAAATGCAGAGAATATTTATTTCATTCATCATTTCTATTCATAATTTTAACTTGATTCAGAAAACTAAAAGTAGGGGTATCTAAACCAGAACACATTATGTAAATAAAAATTAAATATAAACAATAAACATATTTAACTACTTAATAACAAATAAACAAATAGAACCTGAAGATGAAGATAGGGCCGACAAACACCCAAGGAAGCCTATTCCTCCCAACCTATTCCAGAAGAAGCAGCTCAATTACTGGCTTCTTGTGAACCCCCGAGCCTGATTATTGAACCACTAAGTGGGTGGAATCTGTGTAGAAGCAAGGCACTCAAAAATGCCTTCAGCACTCAGCATCAACCTCCTGTAATAACATGCCTTCAACACTCAGCATCAACCTCCTGAACTCAATAAGAGTTTGGCAGACTCACAACATGATCAACAACATAGCATATCCCCTCATCAAATCTCTTGGGTGCAAACACAGCAAAACCCCAAGGTAAATTTCCTCGTCAGGAAAAGTGATGAACTTCAGTTCAAAATTTGATGGCTATTATATAGACTGCCTAGGTCTTTAGTAGTCAGTTTGGAATAAATGAGCCTCAAGCTTCAATCCCATCTTTCAAGGCACTATGACCGCATTTCAAGGGAGTTGTCCCATACCAATAGCTAGTTACTTGCATCATGATGCTGCCACTTGTCCATTGCCTTCTACCCCAGATTCCATTCCACCTAGTGGATCAGTAACCACTCTTTCAACAGTTCTCTTAAGTGTTTGTCTCCTATTTTATTTATTTAATAATAATATATTGTGCAAATTATAGTCATCCTTGGACACCTGTCCAACATAAAACTTTACAATGAAAGTCATCATAATGTTTGCTAACACAAAATGTTTTCCAGCAAAAAGGGTATGTTACAAACACCCCCACTTAAGCTCAGCATCGCCCTCGATGTTGCTTATTCATCATCAACTTTCTCATGGAACAGAATTGGATATGTTGCCTGCATATTACTTTCCAGTTCCCAAGTAGCCTCATCAAGACTAAGGTGCTTCCATTGCACCTTTACTTGTGCTATGGTGTGATTCTGAAGCATAATTTCCCTCCGGTCGAGAATACAATCTGGTTCCACCTAAAAATCTCCTTCGGGTTCCATCTGTATGTTATTCCAATTCAGCACATGAGTAGCATCGTGGAGATACTTCTTTAAAACATATACGTGAAAAACATTATGGATTTTGAAATTATATGGAAATGTGAATTGATATGCAACAACTCCTATTCTTGATAGGATTTGAAATGGTCCACAATACCTTGGTGCTAGTTTAGCACAACTCCCAAGCTTCAAAGAACTTTCCTTGGGCTTTACCTTTATAAAAACATGGTCTCCTACCTGAAATTCTCTTTTAGTGCGTTTCAAATTAACATAGCTGTAACATCCTCCTATTTTACCCTTATGATTGTAAATGTAAATTGTAAAATGGTTTTCTGGTGAGGAGCTCAAGGCCAAGGCCCCACCAGTAGACCTTGATAGGCTATGCGGTTAATTCCTAATTGTTGTAAATCGTAAACCGAGGAGACTAAAGGAGTACATATCTAAACAACGGGAAAATGAATCACTAAGGGAAGGAGCGAGATGGCTAGGAAGCCACGGATGACAAATGCCATTTTGTTTCCAGTAGGATTTGGAGGGAAAAATAAGTGTTTTAATTATGTTATCCTAGTTTTAAAGGTTCATTCTAAATAGGATTGTCAAAGTAAATAATAATACAACTCAAATCTCCTAGTAAGTGAGAAGACTTAGCTTTTAAATATGAGAATAATACTCTCTAAAAAAGTAAAATAGTCTCAATGACACAAATAACTCACTAGAACTAAACCTCCCTTCAACTCTGAGGGAAGTAATAATTTCTTCTTAGGTAATAAGGGCAAGAAGAGTGGAATTATATATATAGGGAAGATATATATATAAGGGTTTATATAGAAACAAAATATCATAGTTTTTTTTATATAAATAGTCAATTTATTATTGAATTAAATTAATACGAAACAACCCTTTAAAAAAAAGTGTTATCCCTTTTATAGATTTAAGGGATTACCATTATCCTCATACCCTAAAGTTTATTTATTTATTTTATATATTGGGAGAGGATCGACAAAACATCTTCTCCAATGGGTATTAAAGTTATACCTATTAAAATGGTTCACGAATTGTATGAAAGTTTTACTGAACATTACAATTACTTATTTAAACTCCTACTCGACGAGGCTGGTATCATTGGTGACCTACCTCTAGCTGTTCAATCCGGAGTTTGGGGTTATGGTCGGCCTCTCTAAGAGAGGAGATCGGGCCATCATGAAAGAACACTCGTAAACTACACACTTGGCAATCTTGATCAAATTTTCGACCTCCAAGTGGCTGGAGATCTTCCTATAACCTGACGGATTGCATTTGGCGTAGGGGGGGAATATCTGCATGTGGAAACTAGCGGAGATAATCACGGCTCTAGAGGAGCACAATCTGAGGGCCAGAAGCTAACTGAGCCGCCACTTGTTATATTGGATGAATGAAGTGTGCATGCATGAGCTGCAGAAAAATCACACAATCTCAGTTGTTATTATATGGACAATATCGGAATCATGGGGAGGGGAGATCGGAGAGCGTGTTCCCTATCTGTGGTCATTATTATCTTTACGTTTGGAAATGGCGAGGGGAGTTACTACCATCTGGGCGTGTGAGGGATAGCAGCTATACATTAGAATGATAACACCTGAGAATAGGGGGGAAGAGTGATATATTTTGATACCCTGTCATTGATAAGGGGAGAAGAAACTTACGCGGGGATTCGGCGGTGGTTCTGTATAGCGCAGGGGGAGACAGTCTTCGCAGGGAAGGCGACCTCAGTAGACACACCGCGAGTTGGAATACCTGCTTAGAGAAACGTGAATATGGAATGGAAGTCTATGTTTATATTACTAATGGACAGAGAACGATGGTAGGATCCATGCTTTTCGATATTTCTACCTTATTTAAATTCGGCTTTATATGCATTTTGTTTGGGCAAACGATCTCTGGAAAGGTATGAACGCAATTCCCTTAGCACCCTTTTTCTCTATGGTTTAAATCTCATTAAAATATTTATTAGCTCCAGAAATGATCTCGATTATGAGATCTAGTTCATTCGATCTGAAACAGAAAACCCTCGGTTAGCTCCAGTATTGATCTAGGGTATGAGATATTTTCTTTTATTTATTTATTTGGATCAGTTAAAACGCTGCTAGTTCCAGCAGTGATCTCCGTAAGAGATCCTATATATATATTGCGCTGCTAATTTCAGAGTTGATCTCACTAAGAGATCCATTATATCTCATTGTCCCAAAACAGTTAAATCGCAGCTACTATTCCCGAATCCGAGTACTGAGATACTTTTGTTTTTATTGACATTAATAAGCAATCGGTTTGGTATGATTTTTATAATGATGAGACAATCCACCTTACCTACGAAAATAGGGAAGTTAGTTACTAATTACACACAGGCCAATCTCTCTTAATATATGGTACGCCGTGTGGACTGGGATATGAGTTTCTGGAATCTATTTTTTTAATCATCTCTTTAACTGATGAGAATGTGCGTGCCTTGCACATGCATTTTTGGTCTTTCTGCTCAGATTGATCCTCGGCGGATGAATACACCCCAATTCTCATGATGAGGATACGATCTGCTTAGGAATTCAGTGGATTCAAACTCTAAGAGTTACCCTGTCTAGTTGTGGTTGATCATCTAACCTTGTGTTAGGTTGGGAATTATTTTAATAATGGAAATATATTAGGATCGAAGTAGCATCCAGGTTTTGGAGCGATCTCTGTGTGGACATAGATCGTGGGTTATCCTTCTTTATAACCTGTCTGTTCATATTTTTAATATTTGGAATTCATATTTTCCTTCTTGAAGTTCATCTTCGTACATTGAACACCATGGATATCTACACAGGTTGAATACCACGATCCTCTAATTATGTTGAATGCCATGGATCTCTGTTATGTAGAATACCATGATTGTCTGCTGAAAACTTGTAGATCGGTGTTGTTATTTTTGAAGAGTAGAGTATTTTTCCTTATGGTATAGTGTAAAAGTTGAAGCACATATTAATTATGTTGGATGTTGTAAAGAAACTATCATGTAAATTAGAATGCTTAGGAAGGACAGGATGTGATAGGTCATCCGTGTTGAAGTTGTTTTTAAATCCGGTCAATAGAATACCTTGAGGAAGTGGAAACTTGATGTTGTAACAACTACCTTGCAGAATCCTTTGGGATTGACGATTAATAATATGACTTACTTTGTGGACGTAGCCCAAGGAGAGGGGTGAACCACCTACATATGTCTTTTTATGTGTATTATGCTAATGGCCTTGTTGCTTATGACGACTCTTGTATATTTTGTCGAATGTGTTGTTCCTTTTGTTCATGTTGTTCTTGTAATGACCACATAGACACATGTATTGTTTGGATTCACGATTTCTATTGCTGGGTAATAATTTCACGAATATGTTCCATATATTTTTAAAGGTAAGAATGGTATTACTTGATTGTAGATGAGCTATGCATTTATATAGTTAATGGGTATTGAATAAGTAAGAGGTAAATGCTTATGTACATTTTTCGATTTAATCAATTCCAATTCGATGGCTGGAAGAATTACGTAAATTTCTTGGTTGTTCCGCAAATGGATTTGATTATGAAGATCTCCAATGCTATTACAGTTTTAAGTTTCAGCTTTTGGGATGTCACAATACTGAATCGACACATGGGTATGTTATGTCATTATCTTTCATTCTTGGATAATAACCAGTATCAAGAAAGTAAGTTATAAATAATTGAGGTCTTTTATGTTATTAAAGTGTGATTTGGTTAACGGCTAGGTGAGCAAAAATTTTATTTTCTCAAAATAACACTAACATATTTATGGAGATGTTACATATGGTATCAGAGCGAGGTTGCAAACACTCGGGCTTAGTTGGGCTTAGCGCGAGGAAGAGAATGTTATGCGGATTGAATTAAGGAAACTACTCTACCTATGAGGTGAAACTAAATGGATCCACGTTGTAAAGTTCAACAAGAGGTAACCGGTAACGTGTCCATGGGTTGATTGTAAGTATGTCTCTTTTTTCGAAGCATTATGGTTTGAAAACTCTCAAAGGATATTTGTGTGCAAAGTATTTTCTCTACATGAAATGTTAGTATAGGGTTATTGGATATACTTACGATTCATGCGCTACTTATGAACATTTTGATAGGAATGCCATCAAAAGTATGTTTTACTATGTCGCACATTTAACTAAATGATGATAGGGGAAAAGTTGGTAATTATCCTTGAGCATTGGTTTCTTAAAAACAAATTCAGTATACCGCTATAAGAGAATAGTCCTCTTCTTAGTTGGTGACCAGATATATATATATGTAGTTATATTGAAGAAGAACACGATATGAATGTGATCGAAATATCACGTGAGTAATTAGCTAAGTTATAAAATTGCAAAGATGATTACCGAGTAATGATCTTCTTACTCTTGCATTTAAGGAGGATATAATTATTATTGTACACATGTTTGATACATTCAACATAAAGACAATATGTGAAAACAAAAGAAAAGATATTCAGACGGGAAACAAGTTATGTTAAAGCCTTAAGATGTATGACCATTAATATGGTGACAATGTAGGAAACCGTAACTGAGGTATGTAATATGTTTGGAAATGAAGAAAGCATCATTATGTTAATATTAAGATTTTTGTTCTTAAAGTATCAACAAGGAAAGTGTAGGTTGTCATTTATACAAGAAGAGGAACATATATATCCATGTGCATTTTGATTAGTTGTTAAGATGCATATGATGAAGATGCATGAGTACATTTTTTTTTTTTTTTTTTTAAATAAAGGTTGGGAAATGATGAATAATGGTTATAAAAGTTATGCTTTTATATGTCCAATTTTTAAGATGACTTGCTATCCATATAGAATTAAATGTTTGGTCAAAATGATTATTTGCTATGGTTATTTCACGTAATGGTGATGGTGATGCAAATAAAGTTTTGTCATAAGAGTATTGGAAATCTAGAACCAACAGGAAATGGTGATACAGGTCAGTAGAACATTGTAATTTTCTTATGTCTGCAAGGAATGACTATTGTATATTTATTTTGAGTTAAGGAAACCGTAGATGACATGGAATTTTCATGGTCGATCAGAAGTAATTTATTTTAAAATAGTAATCGATGTATGAGTTTTTATGAAACAAGTAAAAATGGTGCCTGGACACATGTTACATGTATAATTGTTCTTAGGATTTAATTAGTTTTACACAACTAACGCTCTTAAGGTGTTGTCAAACAGGTCTATCTCCTACACATCAATTCCTTAGAACCGTCAATAGGGAAGTGTGGGACATATAGATTCATGTTAGTGTAATACTAATATGTGCGGATACAAGTAAACTAGTACCTCGGCATATGAGGATCTTATAACGAGGAGATATGCGGTTTCCCTTACAAAGGTATATGTCTATCCTTATAAGGTACGCAGTTATGTTGTTGACAATTGGTTAATTCCTATATAATGCTAGTGTATAGAAAGAATGTTTGTACAACTAAAATAAAAATTGTGTTGGAAATGGCAAAATCTAACTTTTATTTTTACCATGAGTCATCATAGGAAGAATATTATATTGTATTCAAAGCATTACGTAATCCTATAAGCTAGTTATGTGTACTAGCAAATGATACCTTAGATGATCACGTATGGATATTGTAGTAAGAAAAAACGATTTTTCTATTTTAAAGGATCTTCTTACAATATTCGATTTTTGTGATACTAATAAGTGAAAATTTGCCAGATGGTCAAAATTTTGTGGAGTTTGTGGAAAGACCAGAACATAAATGTTATGCATGGTAAAACAAGGAGTGAGGAATTAAGATTCACATCACAATTGTTACTTATTTTAAAAAAAAAATATTGATAATTATTGTTGAACAAAGCACTCGACTCAGATTGGTCAGAGTAATCGTATGGGTACAGAATGTAATATGACGAAATAAATTGATTAAATTGAAAGAGATTTTTCTAGACTCAAGCAAGGCGGCTTGGGGAAAATAAATTCCGGGACTCAAGCGAGAAGGCTTGAGGGGAATTGTGTAAAGAGTGTTGTAATGGCATTGAAATACTCCCTAAAATGAGGGATTGAACAGCCACTAGGATTCTTGGAGAATTGGCTGGCTGTAAGACCTAGGCAAGCTATAAGAAAATGTATATGTGGGAGGCAGGACACTGCTTAGTATGCATGAAAGAAATGTTTGCTGCGTGAGCACTAAGGTGTTAGGCAAGACATGAATGAAATATTTGCCGCGTGAGCACTAAGGTGTTAGGCAAAACATGAAAGAAATGGTTGCTGCGTGAGAACTAAGGTGTTAGGCAAAACATGTGTGAAATATTTGCTGCGTGAGCACTAAGGTGTTAGGAAAAACATAAAAGAAATGTTTGCTGCGTGAACACTAAGGAGTTAGGCAAGACATGAATGAAATATTTGCTGCGTGAGCACTAAGGTGTTAGGCAAAACATGAAAGAAATGGTTGCTGCGTGAGCACTAAGGTGTTAGGCAAAACATGTGTGAAATATTTGCTGCGTGAGCACTAAGGTGTTAGGCAAAACATAAAAGAAATGTTTGCTGCGTGAGCACTAAGGTGTTAGGAAAAACATGTGAGAAATGGTTGCTGCGTGAGCACTAAGGTGTTAGGCAAGGCATGAGAGAAAGGATTGCTGCGTGAGCACTAAGGTGTTAGGCAAAAATTTCTTGGATCAAGTGAATGCTGGTTGTTGATTTAGTCAACAGTATACAATCATGGAGCACTAGATTTATTCCATATATTGCAAGTTGTAATGCCCGCCTCTGTACCTTAACTATTTAGAATAATGAGGTACTAGTTTTGAAATGAATCGGCTAAATAAAACATGAACCATTTGAATTTACTTTGAGAATGCTTTAAAATTGTAGTGCCCCTAGACTACTATAGACATTGAGGGCACCTGCTGAGTCACCTGACTGTTTGAAACATTAATAAAATAACCCTATGATTTTATTTTGAGTATATTTATGATTACGATTGATTGATATATGTGCATTTGGGTAGTTATTGTGAATGGACAATTTCATGTTGTTTAACGATTAACTTTGATATGAAAATTATACATATGAATGATGCTTAACGACTAGCTGTGCAATTGATTATGTGATTAGACGAATGAGTAATGATTAAGTAAATTATAGATGCTTAATGAAGCAACAGATTTATAAACCAAATTGTGATTATTGAGGACAGTGCTACTAATTTACGTTTGTGAGAAATGTGTGTAGCGACGGGTGAAACGGTTCACCAACGGACACACAAAGGAATACGAAGGGTCGTAGAGTACGAGTAAATCACACACAGGGAGAGCGACGACGATGTCGACTTCCGACGGAATACCACGCTTGAGCAGATAAGCACTGATCCGCTTGCTCAAGAGGAAAGCGTGAGGGCGTACGAGGTGGGCCACGACGGAGATGGTCACGCACGAGTTGGGGGGCGCGCAGTGAGAACGGACTCACTCCTCAATGCCATTAGTCCCTAATAGTGTGTAGATGGAGGATGGAAGGTAACGGCTCCTGAAATCCCTACATGAAGTTCCCGCAAGTCAAAACGGAAGGATGACGATAGGAGGGCCCGACGGTGCGGTACCCTGCTAGAATGGAAACAGTGAATGCAAGGACCCAACGATGTGGTTCCTTGCTGAGGAATGGAAACTATGGATGACTGGACTCGACGAAGTGGTGCCATGTCAAAGAAATTAAATTAAGGAACAAGGAGGCCCAACGGCACGACACCGGGTCCCTAGTAAAAGTTGATTGCTAAGCTTAACTGTGTTGAAACGTATAATTTTGCACCTAGAACTTTACTTATAAATGCATTTGAGTACTTTAGGCATTTGCACATAAATGATTACTTTGGCATTTAAATAATATTAAATGTTATTTAGGCATTGCACATGAAAGGATATTCCTCATTACTTAAAATTATTATAAATATTTATTTAGGAGCAAAATGGAATCCTAGGCATGGACACCTAGTCAACTCCACCTACACCACAAATCTAGGAGTTAAGTGAAATATCTAGGGGTCAAACATGAGCAAAGTTAGGGATGTTGGTGCATCTCCTAGAGAAACTGACACTTGGATGGGTGAGTTGTTTATCATTAAAGAATTAATTAAATAATTATTTATGCATGAAGCGACATGTGTCGCAAGGGATTTTCCTTTAAAAGGGAGACTTTGGGGATGGGTAAAGGACCCAGACCCTGGATGACTATCGTAATATTGAGTTACCTCATGACTTGCTGCTATTAAGGGTTTGGCTGGAAATCTTGGTGGGGGGGAATCCCAAACTGGGTTTCATGACTTTTTTTTTATTATGTGTGAGCTCTACGACCCAAAGCTCGGGGGAGGCCATGCGACTGAAAGCATGAGCCTATGGTTGGGTGGCGAAGCTAACGGGTGCTTCACCAATGGTTAAATGAGCTTTGCTAGAGGGATCCTACGGAAGATGAAGGCGACAATGGACCAGCCGGATCGGGTTGACAGGTTAAGGTTTTGCTTATTTTTGTTAAGTTATTCACGCTTTTTATTTTATTTTTCCAATAACTATGATGGCTAATTTGTTTGTATGAAGTTGTTAAAGTTTCAGGTTCAGTTCAAGGGGACCCTAAAGGAGGGGTTCTACATTTGGTATCAGAGCCGGTCGAGCCTTGAGGGCACCACACTTATATTATTCAGGGGTTCGGGAGGAAGGAGACTACTCCTAGAAAGGTTGGGAGGCTAACCGAGTTGTCCATCGATGATCGTGGAAGTTAACGGTGAGACTGAAGCTGCAATTTCCTTGGAGCTACATCAACAATGGAAACATCTACATATACAGGTTTATGTACTATTAGTTTTTATTTTTTTTCTTTATTTAAAGGATATTTGAGATAAAATGTACGATTCTGTGTTCATTTACTTTCTGGAATGTCTATTTCGCACTGGAAAATTGTATTTTTTTTATTGAGGAATTATTGTAGATATGTAATGTATAACTCTGTGTACATTCATTTTCTAGAAACGCAATTTCTTTCATATTTAAAAATTTCGTCTCTATTGATTAAGCAATAATCAATCCAAAGATCGAATTGAGACTTACTTGAGAGATTTACAGTAGACTATTCACCTGTGTCGATTAAGTAATAATCAACTTAGAGGTTGAACCGAGTTTTGTTCCAGAATTTTCCTTTCGAGCATTTGTCTCTGCAAGTAATAAGCGATCCTGAGATAGAGCTGAATTTAAGTTTTAGAATTCCTATACTCTTTTCTTATTCCATGACCGATTTATAGTTTTGTGCGAAACAAGAATTTATGTTGAATAAGCTCTGTTCTTCTTTAAAATCGATCCCTGTAGGTGTAAAAGAGAAATAAAGGCTGCATATTATTGTACTTTAGATCGAATCTCCAGGGTACTGGTTCTCAAAACTTTGTATAGTTGTATAGATCTGTCCAGTGATTCGTTCTATTATAGCTCTGTCATTTGTACTAAGTTTAGATGTGGGAAACCACGATCGCATTGACACCATTTTATTGTAGTATAACTCTGCACGGATCTACTTTATCACCGAGATTTCAAACCTTTCTCCCTTGTTCATATCGCGATTGGGTTGTTCTGCTCTAAAATCGATTTGTGACCTCCTGATGGGATAGAGTATGAACCTCGCTTCCTACATTGCTGTCGTTTTCATGAAACCCTGAATCTAACCGTAAACCTACGGAGATCCTGCTTCTTATTCCTTTATGACTCTTTTTAATCTTGATCTAATTCTGTGTCTGAGCCGCGATCCCTGTTGTGAGTAGTGACTTAAATTCAGAAGCCCAAGATAATTCTAAGATTGATCGACTCCACCTCAACCAATTTGAGGTCGATGTAATATCACCTTGTGTAAAGATCAACCTCTGAATATTTATTTTTATTTATTTTTTATTGTAGTTGTTGTCCGTTTCTATACAAACTTATACTGAGTATAGAAACCACCTTCCGCTAGACTTGTCTTTACGGTTCAGGATGCGCCATTTCGGCCATATCTTCCTCCTTTTGAGCACCTCGAAACCACACCATGATTTGGTTGACCTCCGGTGGTGGTATTCGTTTTAGAAAACAACCGGATGACTGAACAAGCGCGCTGTGCGATATCATGTTTCAGAACCGACTGAAAACTACGTGTCGACCTTGATCCTCCTGAGGAATCGGTGTGGGCACACCTGGCTCGGAGACCATCGGAGTAAAAACCTCGTAGTTTTCGAAAAGATTAACTTTGAGTAATCTCCATTTCGTGTCTTCTCGCCATTCGTAAGTTGAAGGTAACTGCTATCATTTACAATTCTGTAAACGCTTAGTGAAATGATTTCGTGTTGAATGAAATTATGTGACTGCCTCATAGTTACAGAGGCTGATTTAATTTCCAGTTCGTAATAGTTTTTTTTTAAAACAAAGATTCTGAGATCGACTTTGATCTCCAGATCATACGACTGTCATTTAGATTGCATGGGTCAATTTTTTTATCCTTAGTACGTATTACTGCCTTGTAGACTCTGAGATTGCTAAAAGTTTGCATTCGTATTTAATCTTTATCTGCGCATGTATGCCTTCACGATCTGGTTTGATTATGATAGCCCATATCTAGATCGGAGATTGCTAAAAGTTTGCATTCGAATTTAATCTCCGATTGTGCATTTTCCCGTATCTAGATCGGAGATTGCTAGAAGTTTGCATTCGAATTTAATCTTTGTTTGTGCATTTGCCCTTATCCAGATCGAATATTGCTAGAAGTTTGCATTCAAATTTAATCTTTGTTTGTGCATTTTCCCATATCCAGATAGGATATTGCTAGAAGTTTGCATTCAAATTTAATCTTTGTTTGTGCATTTTCTCGTATCCAGATCGAAGATTGCTAGAATTTTGCATTCGAATTTAATCATTATTTGTGCATGTATGCCTTCACGATATGATTCGATTGTGATAACCCGTATCCAGATCTGAGAATGGTTTAAGCTTGTAACTGAATTCTGTATCAGTTTGTGTATTCATTACCACCACAATCTTGCTTATACCTGAGAAAATCGTATCCAGGTTGGAGTGTAGTTTAAGTCTTCATTTCATCTCATTCCTTTGTCTAGTTAAATGCCAGCGCACGTTCTGTTCCCTTTGAATTTCAGTGTTAGTGTTTACCTACATCCGAAACCGTTTGTTATACCTATTGGAGTGTCCACGTGTCTACACTACCGTCTGTACAACACTAAAGTGATGATGAGACTATGAAGTCGACGCTGTATATGAGTACTAAAGCCTATTCCCTTAAAACTGCGGCAGTCAAATTTGTTTTTTGTAATTTTGTGATTATGCTCTTCAATTGTAAGATTTGGTTACAACTTGATAAACTAAGCTTGGTAGATAACTGGTATATTAGCCCTTTTATTTTTTTTGTGTATTTTGTAAAGTTAAAAAAATATATATATTAATTTAATCTTCCCCAAAGATAAATCTGAGACTCACAATAGATCACTCAATAGCGTGATTTGCTCTGCAGTAAATGAAAATAAAGCCTAATGATCAATGATTTAAGCTTTACGAGAATTTATTAACAAAAACATAAGATTCTTGAACTAACGTTACCTACAAATAGTCCGAAAATGATTCATTACCACGATGAGATTCTGTAAAATCTCGGCATGCTAGATCAGTTATACTAAACATAAGCTCCAACAAGCCATTGGAACCATTGGCAGAAGCATAATCACTCCACGACCTAAATTCCTCTTCAAATTCAGCAATTAATGGATAACACATTCCAAACTTTTATTCTACATATATTAACATTCATTTGAGCATATGTTTATACCTTATGAAGAAAAGAAAAAAAAGAGTGAATGCGTTTATGTATTTAGTGAATAAGTGAATGCTAAATATAGAAGGTTAGTTTGAAATTACAATGGATTATTTTTATATAATTTCAAATGAGTTAAAAGTTAGACAAATTATACATAAATAATTATGGATCATAATATGAATAAAAAGAGATGTCCATATATCAGTAATATGATAGAATGATATTTAAAAATCATACCATGGTAAATATGTTGATCTTAATTATTAGGAGTTCAAAACAATAGGTTGTCAAACACTATATGCACTTTTTAAAATTTCAGTAATCTCAATTGAGAAGATATTAGATATTAATAGTGGCGTAACCTCTTACATAATATTTGCTAGTTGATAGTCGTATAAAGTATTTGTTAAACAATAGAGATTGATAGTTGTGCAAGTTACTTGCTCAGTGGTATAAGCGAATGTTACTATCCTGAAATAGTGAATCTCTTTAATGCTTCCAATTTATCTATGTTATTAGAATTAGTGAAGAAGAAATGTTTTAGCAAGTAGGTTTAGAAAAATGGTGAATTATGTATGCCTTGATGTAATAAGTGGAAAAAGAATTGTTTGCAAAGGAATGTGGGTACAATTACTTTATTAATCATGAAATTAATCCTAGTAGAATTTATTATGAAACACACTTAGGGTGAAGATGCATTGCTTCAATAAAAAAAAAAAAGAAGAGTGTCTTTCATAAACGTGTTATAGGAATGACTTTGCTTTATTGTGCCTAAGGATTAGTATGATACATTTTAGTTTTAGCAGAAATTCTAATATATGTATATATAGGACTTATCTATTTGGGAATGAAGGAATTATAGGCTATAATTGAGTTGTAAAGGAAATTTCTTTTTATAAATACACTTATAGATTAAATAACAGACTTTAAATATGGTACTATACTTCCACCTTGAAAGGATGTCCGTAAATGTACTAGAAGAATAGACGATGACCATGGCTTAGTTATGAATCTAAAGAATTATATACTCTAATTCAATTGAAGAAAAATTGCTTATAAGTGTACCTTTAGAATGAATGTTGAGTGTTAAAACGCCTAGAATTCTCTCAATAAATTATGTGCTATAAAATTCAATGACGATAGGGATGCATGAATCTCTTTATTATATTGGTATCATGATAAAAGAATAGTAGAACTTTAGAAAGTAAGGGTCAAGAATTGGGGTTGTATTATGAAGAGATAAATAAGTTAAATACATGAGTTGTTTCATGAGAGTAGAGGAAGGAAGTTATGTTATAAACTTAGAAAATATTTTCATGTAAAATAGAACCCGGTGTTAGAGTTATTCTAGGGAGAAAGAAAAGGAAAAAAAAAAGGGGAAAAAAAAAGAAAAATTCATACTCCCTTTCCCCGAATTGGTAATGAGGAAATTGGGTATGTTACAGATGACATGGAAATAAGGAAAAGTAACTTGGCGAACTTGTCGAATGAGTCGAATAAAGACGACTTTTGGGAAACGATCAAACGCAACGAGCTGAGAACAATAATGTTAACCTCATGACATGACGAAACATATATAAAAAGACGACTATACCTTAAGACCTGACTCAATGAGACTATATCGACACATATGATGAGACTTCGAAAGTATGCCGAAGGGGCCATAGGACAACATGAATGATGAAATGAAGCAGGGATGTGATGAGCTCATTGACCTAGACATGATGTTAACGATAAAAGAACTAGGAGTTAAAGACCATTATTTATGCATTTTACAATTGGATGAAATACTACTAGTGTGCAATTTATATTTAGATGTATAGTGTAGTAGTTCGTTGGTGTAAATTCTTATTTCAAATAGAATTGACTATAGTGCTTTATAAAAATACCACTATTTACACATTTTATACTTAGATGAATAGTTCATATTTAAATGTATAAGTGGAATAGTTCATTTATGTCAATTCATACTTCAAAGTAGAATTGAAGTGTAGTGCTTTTATTTGTGTCAATTTATAATTCATAAAATTGAAATGAGATGTTTCTATTTATGTCGAATTGTATTTCAAAGGTAAATTTGAAATACTCCTAGTTAGGTCAAGTATATGTGATACATAGAAGTTAACTGCATGGGATTACATTTGTAATTATATGTTCTATGGTTAACTTTTCATATTCCTTTTAAGTATTATATTACATAGGAAAAGTTAAATATTTTAGGTATTATGGTAAGGAAGTGGATTAAATAGGAGTCTCAAGTAGTAAGTGAATTGCTTGAAGATATGGCTATAAGCAAATAAATCAGGGGTCATAATTGTTTTTCATAATTTTGTTCTATGATAAGCTTTGATATGAATAAGTGATAATTGTCTCCTAGCTAAGTTCTTGATATACACTTGCTTTAAAGATTGAAAAAAAAAAAAAATCACTTCTGGAAGAGCATTACTTTTTCTCCTTCGGCAATGATACTTCCATCTTCTCAAACAGGTTAGAATTATTCTCCTCTAAATTTGCTAGTATGTAAGTTTGAATGGTATTCAGGGTTCATATACTTTGATGAGGGGTTTTGTGTCAAGAATTTTATCGATTGGTTGTAAATGCTTATTCTTTGAAATCAAGGCGATGGCTTCGCAGGTATGCACTACTAGTTTGTAATCATGCTTTGGATTATGAAAAGAGAGAGGTTACAAGTAAGATTAGTTTAGGAATGGATAAGGTATGTAATGAAGAACATAATTCAGAAGGGTTAATTCTTATTTTGGAATTCAGATATTGTTTAAAATATATGATAGCTATACATAGAAAAGGAAGAAATTGGGATTGAAGATTTTATTCCTTATGTGGAAATGTGTTATTGCTTAAAGGATTTACATAAATGATATAGTTTTGCTGAATGAAAGGAATTTGCTATGGATGATTTCAAATTCGGTTGCAATTAATGAGCCAATAGAGGATTGCTGTGGGGATTGCTACACTATGAAGGTACGATTTAGTTATATTGTCAAATATGAGATGTATACTTATATGATGGTAGAAAAGAGGAAATGAAATTTTACTGTCAATTGTGATTACATTGAAGAAATGAATGTGGAAAGAAAGAGAAAACTCACCATGGAAGTACATGATACTTAAATTCGGGACGAATTTTTTTAATAAGAGGGGGTGTATGTAATGCCTGCCTCTGTACCTTAACTGTTTAGAATAATGAGGTACTAGTTTTGAAATGAATCGGCTAAATAAAACATGAACCATTTGAATTTACTTTGAGAATGCTTTAAAATTGTAGTGCCCCTAGACTACTATAGACATTGAGGGCACCTGCTGAGTCACCTGACTGTTTGAAACATTAATAAAATAACCCTATGATTTTATTTTGAGTATATTTATGATTACGATTGATTGATATATGTGCATTTGGGTAGTTATTGTGAATGGACAATTTCATGTTGTTTAACGATTAACTTTGATATGAAAACTATACATATGAATGATGCTTAACGACTAGCTGTGCAATTGATTATGTGATTAGACGAATGAGTAATGATTAAGTAAATTATAGATGCTTAATGAAGCAACAGATTTATAAACCAAATTGTGATTATTGAGGACAGTGCTACTAATTTACGTTTGTGAGAAATGTGTGTAGCGACGGGTGAAACGGTTCACCAACGGACACACAAAGGAATACAAAGGGTCGTAGAGTACGAGTAAATCACACACAGGGAGAGCGACGACGATGTCGACTTCCGACGGAATACCACGCTTGAGTAGATAAGCACTGATCCGCTTGCTCAAGAGGAAAGCGTGAGGGCGTACGAGGTGGGCCACGACGGAGCTGGTCACGCACGAGTTGGGGGGCGCGCAGTGAGAACGGACTCACTCCTCAATGCCATTAGTCCCTAATAGCGTGTAGACGGAGGATGGAAGGTAACGGCTCCTGAAATCCCTACATGAAGTTCCCGCAAGTCAAAACGGAAGGATGACGGCAGGAGGGCCCGACGGTGCGGTACCCTGCTAGAATGGAAAGAGTGAATGCAAGGACCCAACGATGTGGTTCCTTGCCGAGGAATGGAAACTATGGATGACTGGACTCGACGAAGTGGTGCCATGTCAAAGAAATTAAATTAAGGAACAAGGAGGCCCAACGGCACGACACCGGGTCCCTAGTAAAAGTTGATTGCTAAGCTTAACTGTGTTGAAACGTATAATTTTGCACCTAGAACTTTACTTATAAATGCATTTGAGTACTTTAGGCATTTGCACATAAATGATTACTTTGGCATTTAAATAATATTAAATGTTATTTAGGCATTGCACATGAAAGGATATTCCTGATTACTTAAAATTATTATAAATATTTATTTAGGAGCAAAATGGAATCCTAGGCATGGACACCTAGTCAACTCCACCTACACCACAAATCTAGGAGTTAAGTGAAATATCTAAGGGACAAACATGAGCAAAGTTAGGGATGTTGGTGCATCTCCTAGAGAAACTGACACTTGGATGGGTGAGTTTTTTATCATTAAAGAATTAATTAAATAATTATTTATGCATGAAGCGACATGTGTCGCAAGGGATTTTCCTTTAAAAGGGAGACTTTGGGGATGGGTAAAGGACCCAGACCCTGGATGACTATCATAATATTGAGTTACCTCATGACTTGCTGCTATTAAGGGTTTGGCTGGAAATCTTGGTGGGGGGGAATCCCAAACTGGGTTTCATGACTTTTTTTTTTATTATGTGTGAGCTCTACGACCCAAAGCTCGGGGGAGGCCATGAGACTGAAAGCATGAGCCTATGGTTGGGTGGCGAAGCTAACGGTTGCTTCGCCAATGGTTAAACGATCTTTGCTAGAGGGATCCTACGGAAGACGAAGGCGACAATGGACCAGCCGGATCGGGTTGACAGGTTAAGGTTTTGCTTATTTTTGTTAAGTTATTCACGCTTTTTATTTTATTTTTCCAATAACTATGATGGCTAATTTGTTTGTATGAAGTTGTTAAAGTTTCAGGTTCAGTTCAAGGGGACCCTAAAGGAGGGGTTCTACATTTTATTCCATATATTGCAAGTGATATGTACGAAAGAACTCAAGAGCCGAAGGTGAGTCTTGAAGAATGTGAACACCGAGGATGGTGTTATTCTTAAGGGGGAAAGGATGTAACATCCTCCTATTTTACCCTTATGATTGTAAATGTAAATTGTAAAATGGTTTTCTGGTGAGGAGCTCGAGGCCAAGGCCCCACCAGTAGACCTTGATAGGCTATGCGGTTAATTCCTAATTGTTGTAAATCGTAAACCGAGGAGACTAAAGGAGTACATATCTAAACAACGGGAAAATGAATCACTAAGGGAAGGAGCGAGATGGCTAGGAAGCCACGGATGACAAATGCCATTTTGTTGCCAGTAGGGTTTGGAGGGAAAAATAAGTGTTTTAATTATGTTATCCTAGTTTTAAAGGTTCATTCTAAATAGGATTGTCAAAGTAAATAATAATACAACTCAAATCTCCTAGTAAGTGAGAAGACTTAGCTTTTAAATATGAGAATAATACTCTCTAAAAAAGTAAAATAGTCTCAATGACACAAATAACTCACTAGAACTAAACGTCCTTTCAACTCTGAGAGAAGTAATAATTTCTTCTTAGGTAATAAGGGCAAGAAGAGTGGAATTATATATATAGGGAAGATATATATATAAGGGTTTATATAGAAACAAAATATCATAGTTTTTTTTATATAAATAGTCAATTTATTATTGAATTAAATTAATACGAAACAACCCTTTAAAAAAAAAGTGTTATCCCTTTTATAAATTTAAGGGATTACCATTATCCTCATACCCTAAAGTTTATTTATTTATTTTATATATTGGGAGAGGATCGACAAAACATCTTCTCCAATGGGTATTAAAGTTATACCTATTAAAATGGTTCATGAATTGTATGAAAGTTTTACTGAACATTACAATTACTTATTTAAACTCCTACTCGATGAGGCTGGTATCATTGGTGACCTACCTCCAGCTGTTCAATCCGGAGTTTGGGGTTATGGTCGGCCTCTCTAAGAGAGGAGATCGGGCCATCATGAAAGAACACTCGTAAACTACACACTTGGCAATCTTGATCAAATTTTCGGCCTCCAAGTGGCTGGAGATCTTCCTATAACCTGACATTTTGCATTTGGCGTAGGGGGGGAATATCTGCATGTGGAAACTAGCCGAGATAATCGCGGCTCTAGAGGAGCACGATCTGAGAGCCAGAAGCTAACTGAGCCGCCACTTGTTACATTGGATGAACGAAGTGTGCATGCATGAGCTGGAGAAAAATCACACAATCTCAGTTGTTATTATATGGAAAATATCGGAATCATGGGGAGGGGAGATCGGAGAGCGTGTTCCCTATCTGTGGTCATTATTATCTTTACATTTGGAAATGGCGAGGGGGATGGAGGTAGGAAGGAAGTGGGAGTTACTACCATCTGGGCGTGTGAGGGATAGCAGTTATACATTAGAATGATAACACCTGAGAATAGGGGGGAAGAGCGATATATTTTGATATCCTGTCATTGATAAGGGGAGAAGAAACTTACGCGGGGATTCGGCGGTGGTTCTGTATAGCGCGGGGGGAGACAGTCTTCGTAGGGAAGGCGACCTCAGTAGACACACCGCGAGTTGGAATACCTGCTTAGAGAAACGTGAATATGGAATGGAAGTCTATGTTTATATTACTAATGGACAGAGAACGATGGTAGGATCCATGCTTTTCGATATTTCTACCTTATTTAAATTTGGCTTTATATGCGTTTTGTTTGGGCAAACGATCTATGGAAAGGTATGAACGCAATTCCCTTAGCACCCTTTTTCTCTATGGTTCAAATCTCATTAAAATATTTATTAGCTCCAGAAATGATCTCGATTATGAGATCTAGTTCATTCGATCTGAAACAGAAAACCCTCGGTTAGCTCCAGTATTGATCAAGGGTATGGGATATTTTCTTTTATTTATTTATCTGGATCAGTTAAAACGCTGCTAGTTCCAGCAGTGATCTCCGTAAGAGATCCTATATATATATTGCGCTGCTAATTTCAGAGTTGATCTCACTAAGAGATCCATTATATCTCATTGTCCCAAAATAGTTAAATCGCAGCTACTATTCCCGAATCCGAGTACTGAGATATTTTTGTTTTTATTGACATTAATAAGCAATCGGTTTGGTATGATTTTTATAATGATGAGACAATCCACCTTACCTACAAAAATAGGGAAGTTAGTTACTAATTACACACAGGCCAATCTCTCTTAATATATGGTATGCCGTGTGGACTGGGATATGAGTTTATGGAATCTATTTTTTTATCATGTCTTTAACTGACGAGAATGCGCGTGCCTTGCACATGCATTTTTGGTCTTTCTGCTCAGATTGATCCTCGACGGATGAATACACCCCAATTCTCATGATGAGGATACGATCTGCTTAGGAATTCAGTGGATTCAAACTCTAAGAGTTACCTTGTCTAGTTGTGGTTGATCATCTAACCTTGTGTTAGGTTAGGAATTATTTTAATAATGGAAATATATTAGGATCGAAGTAGCATCCAGGTTTTGGAGCAATCTCTGTGTGGACATAGATCGTGGGTTATCCTTCTTTATAACCTGTCTGTTCATATTTTTAATATTTGGAATTCATATTTTCCTTCTTGAAGTTCATCTTCTTACATTGAATACCATGGATATCTACATAGGTTGAATACCACGATCCTCTGATTATGTTGAATGCCATGGATCTCTGTTATGTAGAATTCCATGATTGTCTGCTGAAAACTTGTAGATTGGTGTTGTTATTTTTGAAGAGTAGAGTATTTTTCCTTATGGTATAGTGTAAATGTTGAAGCACATATTAATTCTGTTGGATGTTGTAAAGAAACTATCATGTAAATTAGAATGCTTAGGAAGGACAGGATGTGGTAGTTCATCCGTGTTGAAGCTGTTTTTAAATCCGGTCAATAGAATACCTCGAGGAAGTGGAAACTTGATGTTGTAACAACTACCTTGCAGAATCCTTTGGGATTGACGATTAATAATATGACTTACTTTGTGGACGTAGCCCAAGGAGAGGGGTGAACCACCTACATATGTCTTTTTATGTGTATTATGCTAATGGCCTTGTTGCTTATGACGACTCTTGTATATTTTGTCGAATGTGTTGTTCCTTTTGTTCATGTTGTTCTTGTAATGACCACATAGACACATGTATTGTTTGGATTCACGATTTCTATTGCTGGGTAATAATTTCACGAATATGTTCCATATATTTTTAAAGGTAAGAATGGTATTACTTGATTGTAGATGAGCTATGCATTTATATAGTTAATGGGTATTGAATAAGTAAGAGGTAAATGCTTATGTACGTTTTTCGATTTAATCAATTCCAATTCGATGGATGGAAGAATTACGTAAATTTCTTGGTTGTTCCGCAAATGGATTTGATTATGAAGATCTCTAATGCTATTACAGTTTTAAGTTTCAGCTTTTGGGATGTCACAATACTGAGTCGACACATGGGTATGTTATGTCATTATCTTTCATTCTTGGTTAATAACCAGTATCAAGAAAGTAAGTTATAAATAATTGAGGTATTTTATGTTATTAAAGTGTGATTTGGTTAACGGCTAGAGGAGAAAAATTTTTATTTTCTCGAAATAACACTAACATATTTATCGAGATGTTACAATAGCTTTTCTACCAATCTTGGGAAACCTTTAAGTTACCTTGAACCTGTTTCATGGTTAGCTCCATTTATTTCAATAAATCTGGTCCTAACATTAATCTATCTACAGGGTTATCCCAAGAAATAGGAGTACAACATTTTCTTCCATACAAAATTTCAAATGAACTTAACTTAGAAGATGCTTGATAATTATTGTTGTATGCAAATTCTGCTAAATGTAAGAAATCTTCCCACTTAGATGGCTGATCTTTAACATACAATCTTAACATGTTTTCTAAAATATGATTTACCCTTTTTGTTTGACCATCAGTTTGTGGGTGGAAATAAGTGCGGAAATTTAGTTTAGTATTTAACCCTTTAAACAGTGTTGTCCAAAAATTTCATGTGAACTTAGAGTCTCGGTTTGAAATAATTACCTTTGGAATTCCATGCAAGCGAAAAATTTGCTTCATGAAAATATCTGCAATGTTAGAGGCCTTCAAAGTAGTTTTAACAGGAATAAAATGAGCAACTTTACTAAGTTTATCAACAACAACCATGATTGAATCATTCTGCTTCTGATTTTTAGGCAAACCTGTAATAAAATTAATGCTTATAATTTCTTATTTCCATTCTAGAATTGGTAAAGGCTGCAATAGTTTAGCTGGATGTTGGTGTTCAGCTTTGATAGTCTGACATTCAAAGCATCTAGCTATATATTCAGCAACTTCACTCTTCATGTTGGGCCAAAAATAGTCTTTCCTTAACATAGTTACCATTTTCTGATAACCAGGATGCCCTGAATAAGGACTCTTATGAACTTCATCTAAAATCAACAACTTAACTTTCAAATATTAGGTACATAAATTCTGTTTTTATATGTTAAGAAGCCTTTTTCACTAATACTATAATCTGTGATTAAATTTTCAGATGAATTTTCAGCCACTATCATGTAATTTTTGGTAAACTTCATCTTGCTTAATTCCTTCTTCGATCTGATTTTCCAGATCAGGCTTAAAAAAATTGATTGCTACCACAAAACTTAGTCTAGCATTTCTGCTCAAAGCGTCAACAACCTTATTCTCTTTTCCATTAATGTGATGAATCTCAAAATCGTACTCGCTAAGGAAACCTAACCACCTAGCTTTCCTTACGTTAAGATTTGTTTGATCCAATAAATACTTTAAGCCCTTATTATCAGTCATTAAAATGAATTTTCTTATGATCAAGTGATTGCGCCACATTTTTAATGCATGTATCACCGCTGCCAACTCAAGATCATAGGTTGCATAATTATTTTCATATATTTTTAACTTCCTTGACTCAAAAGCAATTGCATGATCTTCCTGACTTAAGACCCCTCGAAGTACATCGTTGCATGCATCCGTGCATACGATGAAATCCTTATTGGGATCTGCAATTTTTAAGATGGGTGCTGTAGTTAATAACTCTTTTAATTTATTAAAACTTTCTTGACACTTTTGATCCCATACGAATGTCTTCCCTTTCTTCTACAAAGAAGTGATGGGATTAGCAATTCTAGAGAACCGTTCAATAAAATTTCTATAATAACCAGTTATTCCCATGAATGACCATATATCAGTTACATCTTTAGGGATAGGCCATTCATTAATTGCTTTTATCTTATCAGGATCAACATAAATACCATCTTTAGAAATTATATGACCCAAATACTAAATTTTATCTTTATAAAAATCACTTACTGAACTTAGCATAAAGTTGATGTTCTCTAAGTACTTGTAAAATGATTTTTAAATGTTCGCCATGCTCTTCTTTAGTTTTTGAGTAAATGAGAATATCATCAATGAATGCCACTATGAACTTATCCAAATATTTATGCAGAACGTTGTTCATTAAACACATGAACACTGTCGGTGTGTTGGTTAGCCCAAAAGGCATAACTACGAACTCGTAGTGTCCATAACGCATTCTGAATGCAGTTTTGAATATGTCCTCATCTTTTATCCAGACTTGATGATAACCTGACCTTAAATCAATTTTAGTGAATATCTCTACTCCGCGTACTTGATCAAATAGATCATCTATGCGGGGTAAGGGATACTGGTTCTTAATTGTCATTTTATTAAGCTGACGGTAATTAATGCATAAACGCATGGTACCGTCCTTCTTTTTAACAAAAATTACTGGTGCTCCCCAAGGGGACACACTTGGCCTTATGTAGTTTTTATCTATTAATTCTTTCAGCTGAGATTTTAACTCATTTAACTCCAGAATATTCATCCTATAGGGATCCTTCGAGTTTGGTACCGCACCGGGTACTAACTCAATGGTGAAATCAAGTTCCACTTTCGGAGGTAATCCTAGAATTTCTTCCGGGAATATGTCAGAAAAGTCCCTAAGGATGGGAATATCATCTAGTTTTAACTTATCTTATTTAGATGTACACTCGTCATTAATAACATTAACAACAAACATTTTACAGCCTTTTCTGGCAACTCTCTTTACTTGTAGAGCAGAAATATGCCTTACTGAAATATTCATATGAATTCCTTTTACTGTTTTTGAATTACCTTCATTATTTACACATGTAAAAGATTTGACATAACAATTCAATAAAACTCTATGTTGTTCAAGCCAGTCCATACCAATCAACAAATCATATGACCCTAAGGGTAAAACATTCAGATTGATTTGCATTTTCAACTGACTTAAAAATACTTCACAATCCTTGACATAATCTGTAACTTTTCTTTTAGTTCCTGTTGCAAGGTGAACTAACCATGCACTATCATATTTCTCTATTTTTAACTTGCAACGGTTTACTAAAGTAGGTGAATATAACTCAGATTTGCACCTGGATCTATTAGAATAGAAATAGACTCGTTTTGTATCATACCTTCAATTTCGACCATGGATGTTTGATGGTTCGCTTGATGGTTCTCTAGTGCTGCATTTATCCTGGGCATTTCTCTTGTGATATCTCTAACTGTAGGTTATGGTTGCATAGTGTGAATATTGTTAACTGTCCTCTTGTTGCGTGGGCAATCTGCTCTCTTATGTGGTCCGACACATTCATAGCGCTTCATGGGTCCTTTCTGTTCAACATACCTGTTGTTGTTATTGTTATTATTGCTGTGATTATTATTGTTAGGTACGTTTCTTGTAGCAGTAAAATTCTGAGGTGCATTATTCATGTAATTATTAGGAAAATTTTTGTTATTAAAACTTTTCTTAAAACCTCCAGAATTATGATTAAAATTCTTCTTTTTATAGTCAAACTGATTTGTCTTACTTCTCTTCCAGCTAGTCATTCCTTCTATTTTTCTGTTTTGATCAAAACAAAAATTTTCTTTCCAAGTCAGATTGTAAATAGCCATCTTGTCTTTCAGTTGAGAAGAGTAGTCGTAAATATTAAAGTACTTCTTCATTCCAGACAACCAAGCCTCTGTTGTCTCACCTTTCTCACATTTTCCATTAAAGGTGGGTGGCTTAATCATTTAAAATTCACCAGTAATCTGTTCATGCTATTTATGTTTTCTCTTTTTAGAGAAGCATTCACTGTTACTGCTGTCATAATTAAAGTCATTATTACTTGAATCAGATTTAGAGGATGAGTAACTGTTCCTTTTATCATTTCTTGTTTTCTTATTCTTATGTTGGTGGGACATTGTTTCATAATCAGCCTTCAATTCTGATTTTCTGCCCCTTTCATTATTATGAAAATTCTATTGTAACTCTTCCTGTACCTTAAGGATCCATTCATTTTCTTCTTTAACAGCTTTTAACTCAGTTTTTAAATCTTGTATAGTGCGTAAAATTTCAGAAGACTGGTTATTTAATTCAACATAAATTCCTACATAATCGTTATTATTAACATGTTCATTACGAGGAGATCTGTCCTCTGCTGATTCTTCTCGTATTTCCATACCTGCAATTTAAAGGTGAATCCGTTCTATACAAAAATAAAATTGAATTACAAAAGTTAATAACATAAAATTTCTAATTTGTTTTCTGTTTGCACGCATGAGCTTAAATCAGGCCTAAAGTTTGAACTTGCACTCTGATACCACATATAACATCCCCAAAAAATCACAAAAATTTAAAATTTTTCAACATGAAAATTAATGCTTATTTAAGGTGTGCGGAAATAAAACAATGCATAAAAGATTATCTTGTTGTACTAAATGCCATGCTGGTTTATAGTATAAGAATTTGCAACTAAAAGATTCTCGTTTATGTCCTGATGTTATTCACACTCAGTTGTACTATTGCAAACTTCTATTGTTGTTGTTATGATTGAAGATTTAGCTAGTTTGACTAATGTGCTTTTGTTGATTGATGAAGGGATCCTACGGATGCCCCAAGGCTTACTTAGCATTCATGCTAAAGCTTGTGAATTCATACTTGTGGCAGTTTATAGGTAAGGATTTAAAGTTGAGACAAGTGACCAAACAGTTTTTCAGTGATCTCTTTTGTAAAAATATTTGAAGAGATAAAACTTTGGGGCATTCTACTGGTAAAATCTTGGTTCGAGACTAAAATAGTTCAAGAGAAAGACATCTAAAAAAAATTGCTGAGACAAACAGTGCATCTTAATTTCTATAAATTATAAGCTTGTATTTGATTCAAGAGAGGGTCTGTATCACTCGTATCTCAGTTTTATGCTCAGAATTATATATGGTTTTCATTGAAGTTTCATGTTGAGCCGTACATGATTGTCTATCTATTTCCTCCATAGCAATTTGTAGAAATTCTATGTATAAATGACTTATTATTTTTCCTAGGAGCTATACTCTATGATGGTGGTAATAATACGATTTATCATCATGACTTTCATTACACCATACAATAGAATGTATGTGTAAGCAATCTTCCTAGATTATTTATATAATCTATTTGCAATGTATTTGGAAACATTATGAAAACTCTAAAAATATATATATACATTTATGTGATGGGTGTTGTGTGCATTAGTGTGATCCTATATGGTACTATGCAAACCCTAATGAAATATATACGACCCTTAACATATTGTGATAGGGTGGTGTATCATGACCTTACCATAAACAATACCCACATTGTATTAATATTGTGATGTGAATGTTAATATATATCACAGGTTGGGAGATTTAAACGCTGTCAATGCATTGAATGCATACAACCGTCGAGGTAGTGGAGTTCCACCGTGGATGGCATAATAAAATTTGGGCACGTGATAGTTTCATAGTGATGACCATCCTTGTGATTATGTGTAGACATACTGGTTCAATAACTATGAGCTTGCTCCTTCGTGGCTCCTTCGTGGCAATAGTAATGATGGCTCATTTAATAAGGTAGATGGCTTGTTGTTTCGTGAATCCAACCCGGTGATCTCCACCATTGATCTAGCAGGGTTTCAATGAATGTGGGTAAACCCTACCTCTGTTACATTCAATGTGTTTATTGTGAACTTTGGCCTTTGATAGTGGTGGCTCTACGTTTGGCCGACAGGCTGAGGGTTTGTAGGGTTATCATTTTGAATTTCAGAGGCAAGATGCTTGCGTTTTGAACTCGTGACCTGTGAAGGGCTTAAGAGCCTAACTCACCATGTTTTACAGTGATAATATGTCGGGGTTGGTAGTTTTGAAGTCTGTTCTTGATGAGGTTCGATACTCAGACTAGTATAGGGTTTTTCTTTTAAAACCGGGTTCAAATGTGAGAGGCCAGGTCCTCGTCGTAGTTGATACATGTCTTGGCATTGTTGAACTGTTTAGTAGTGTAGTGCTCTGGTTTTTACAATAGAGCACTAAGTAATATTTCTGAGTTAATCTTCTATGTATTAAACTTATTCAGGTGTATGGGAGTAAATTTCTAAAAATTTCTATGCTTCTAAATGATATAGAGTGTACTGTCTTGCCTTTATCAACCATACATTCGTATTTTGAAATAAACTAACATATCAATATTTTCTTTTCAACAATTTGTTCCAGCATAAGAATATGTTTCACAGTAGTAAATCAGTAAATAGCAAGTTATATGCATGTTTAGAGTACGTTTTAGCATAGTAATCAAATAACATAAATAACAAGGAAATTACCTGATGTTGATGCTAGTAGACCGTAGTTTGTAGCAGGTTTTATATTCTCTTAGTCAGCCAAGATGATGTGTCCACCCTACCGACCAACTATTATCTTGTTGGCCCTTGGAAATCAAAGGATTTCCAAGCCCCCGAGCTCACAATCTGATAATCCCGAGAGCAGTCTTCACTTAGGTTCTCCAAAATTTTCTGTTCTCAAACCTTCTTTCCGTTCCAAAACCTCCTCCTTTACTCCAAGATCTCCCCCTCTATATACATTCCCTTCCTCGAGAAGACCTTGGGCTTACTCCACCGCCCCAAACTCCCCCTCTCGAGCCCCTCAAACATTTACTCCTTTCACTAGTTCATTCATACACGTTTCTTTATAAAAATGTATTTTTCACACTTCATGTACCGAATAATTAATTACTCTCATAGTAAATTTATTTGATTTTGATTGATGGTCGTAAGTATTATTACGGTGGGAATTATTACCCAAAGGTTATCCATTCGGGACAAGGTTTATTAATTACAAGTCTATTCACCATCCTTGGTATTTAATGTTATTAATGTAATTAATAAAATATTATATAAATAGTTTGACCTTTTCAACTTGGTCATGGTGTGTCTTAATGGTCTACCTCATCCGTCAAGCTAACTTATCTTGAGATTTAAATTCTAAGATTCGTATTGAATAATTAAATAGTAATAACCATTTTCCATCACATCACATCCATTCAAGAATTGTTATCCTTTTTATTTTTTACTTAGTAATGGAAATAATCACACTTTAATCATCTATTAATCAATATTTACATTTTTACCTATATTGCAATTGTTATGACATGGGTAGTAATATTATTAAAATAACATTAATTAAGTAATAAAATTAATTAAATCACCACAAAGTAATAATAAATGGCTATTTTAATAAAAATGTCTTTTAAATCATTTGTTTATCACATGAGTACCGTAACATCTACATAGTATCATCGTTCTTCTAAGCAAAGCACCCTTAAGTGCTTAAACAATCTTACTAATTAATTAGACAGTACCATTACCTTATTTACAACCATTCTCAGATGACAATGTGTACTAACGACACTTGTCTCAATTGTTTATCACAATGTTTACCAACAAGTAATACATAGCTTAATTGACTTGTTTTACACATCTTAAATAACTTTATATTGATTATCTGAATTCGATCAATGCATGATTAACATAATTACTTATGACGACTTATACATTTATTCAATATGTTAAGTGTTCGTATATTGATACTAGTGTACATGATCAAGGTGTGCATGCATGGCCAGCGTATGCACAGATCATAAATGTACTATAGACAAACCCCATCCTGCCTATGCATACCTGCTAACTAGTAGTAGTATTTACCCCCATGTAGAAGAACAAGCATAATATATATAGTACAATTACTTCAACATTCTCAGTTATTTCATAGTTAATTCTTTACGATTTCACATCATTATCTTTATCTTTACATTAGTTTAATCAATCATGTACAAGGAAGGGTACCTACTACCACTAACTAAGAATCAAGGAATACCCAACCCTCAACAGTACTAACTAACACATCCTCCCATCATAACGTACGTCCTGCATCCTCCCTATCCTTCCTCTACTAGTACAAAAGTGGATGTCAGACTCACCGACCTGACCACATAGAACTTGAGAGCGATAGCTTCGGCTGAAAAGCGGACCTATCCTCCCCTAGCAAGCATCCGACCATCGTCATTAGAACAACATGGGGAGCGTGTCTCAACACAGCCCTCCCACGACCTCAGGTCTCATGGAAACATAGGGTGGGAAACACATCCATCCCTCTCAACATACTAGGCCTACGCCCTTATCAACTCATACTTTGCTGCTATCGGGATTATCAATTTGTGTTACCGTATCATCATTTTGGCTGCTAAGGTTTACTGTACGAACATGTTTTTTTTTTCCAATATATATCAGATCAAGTAACTGGCTATCCCATAGCCCTTGTGTCCTATAGGTTAGTATTTTGCAAAATACAAATTTATAGAAAGCATTTCCCATTGATCGCCAATTGATCCATGTTATCAAAAATCATTTTATCCCATGTAACCTTTTTAGTTCATCATAGATGCGTATGACATAGAGCACTTCAATAATTCATATAAGAAGATGGTATCCACGTACCGAATCATATATTTCACATCTTATTAATGAAAACATATAAACATATACTGTAATCATAAAATAAAGAAATCATATGATAATCATGACATCGTAATCCGCATAACATAGTAACGTCATAATCATGGTGAAATCATAAAATAAGGTAACATCATATAATGAGGTCCATCATATCGAAATATAGTTTACTCAGTCGAGCTGAGTTCAACAGAATATATAAGAAAACAAAGTATGGTATGTCTAACTGATAAATATGCCTAATCAAAATATGGGCATTACATACACCCACCCTTCGGGAAACTTCGTCCTGAAGTTATGGTCAAAATAGTGAGGGAAAATCTCGACGCATGGTCTCTGCATCCTCCCAGGTAACAGACCCTGGGCTATACTTGTCCCATTGGACCTTCACTTGGTCCACATGGCGACTACAGAGCTATCGAACCCTACGATCAAGTATACGTAATGGTTCGACCCTGAAGGTTCCCTCATCCGAGACCTGCAATTCCTTCCAATGAATTTTGTGAGTCTCATCAGCTATGTAATGTCGTAATACAAAAACATGAAATACATTATGAGTTTTATGCAAGTGGGGTGGCAGCGCAAGACGATAAGCAACGGGTCCGATTTTCTCAAGAATCTCAAATGGACCTATAAAGCGAGGTGACAACTTGGTACCCTTCCCAAACCGAATGGTACTTTTATTTGGTCTGATGTGAATAAATACATGATCCCCTACTCCATAACTTCTATCTGATCTGTGTGCATCAACATAACTCTTTTTCCTATCCTACGCTTCCTTCAACCGCTGCCTAATCTGTAACACTTGTTCCTCCATCTCCTAAATCAATTCAGGCCCAATTAAAACTCGATCCTCTAACCTGTCCCAACTGAGTGGTGTCCTGCACGGCCTCCCATACAATGCTTGATATTGCGGCATACCAATGGAGCTGTGATGACTATTGTTGTATGCAAACTCCACTAAAGGAAGATATTTCTCCCACTGTGTCTGTTGATCCATAACATACATCCTAAGCATGTCCTCCATCACTTGATTCACCCTCTCTGTCTGTCCATCTGTCTCGGGGTGATAAGCTGAGCTTAAGTTGAGCTGTGTCCCTAATGCTGACTGCATGCTTGTCCAAAATCTAGAGGTGAACTTAGGGTCTCTGTCAGAGATTATCTTTTTAGGAACTCCATGAAGACGTACAATCTTATTTATGAATACCCTTGCCACATCTGTCACATCATAGGTGTCTCTGACTGGAATGAAGTGAGCGCTTTTGGTCAGTTTGTCAACTACCACATAAATAGAATTATGTCTCATAGATGTGAGTGGTAATCCTACAACGAAGTCCATGGAAATGACCTCCCATTTAGTCATAGGAATATCATGTGGTTGTAGGAGACCGGCCGGGTGACGATGATCTGCCTTAACTTGTTGACACTCAAGGCACTTCGAAACAAAATCCAGTACATCCATCTTCATACCTGGCCAGAAGAAGAGTTTCTTCATGTCAGTATACATCTTATTCACCCCTGGGTGCGCACAGTAATGTGATCTATGGGCCTCTCTAAGGATCGTTTCCCTGATATCACCTTCCTTAGGAACATACATCCTTCCCTGATACCGCAACAATCCATCTTCCTCAAGATGGTACCCATCATACTTCAATGCCTGTTTCTTTCCATTCTGAATAGCTGAGGTTACTTTTAGATACCAACTATCGCCCAATAGTTGTCCTAGTACTCTTTCCCTCAAGTCAACCTTCAAGGGAATTAAGGAGAAAAGTCTCGGTCTTCGGCTTAGAGCATCTGCCACCACATTCTCCTTTCATTTGATGTAAGAGATACCAAAGTCATACTCACTCATGAACTCACTCCATCGCCTTTGCCTAGCGTTCAAATCCCTTTCGGTAAAGATGTACTGCAAGCTCTGATGGTCTGTTTTAAGGGTGAAGCTTCTACCAACTAGGTAGTAACTCCATAATTTTAGTGCCAACATTACTGCTTCCAATTCTAGTTCATGCGTGGCATACTGCTCCTCATGAGGTTTCAACTTTCGAGATGCATAAGCTATTACCCCACCTTCCTACATCAACACCGCTCCTAGTCCTTGCTTCGAGGCTTCGATGCATACCATGAAATATTTATCCATGTCTGAAACCCGCAAGATCGGTGCACTTGTCAACAATCTCTTTAACTTTGAAAAAGCGGCATCGCATTCACCGGTCCATTCATACCGGATTCCCTTGCGTTGCAAGGTGGTAATAGGTTTTGCAATTTTAGAAAATCCTTCCACAAACCTCCGGTAATAGCCTGCTAACCCCATGAAACTATGCACCTCATGAGCATTTCTTGGAATTGGCCAATCTTCAATGGCCTTTACCTTTTCCGGGTCTACAGAGATCCCTTCACCTGAGATGATGTGCCCCAAGTAGTGAATCTCTTTTTGGAAGAAGGAACACTTTGATAATTTACCATAAAGTTTATGTTCCCTTAAGCATGTCAAGACTAACCGCAAGTGTTCCTCATGCTCCTTCTCATTCTTAGAATAGATAAGAATATCATCTAAGAAGACCTGGACAAAGTGGTCCAAGTATTTCCGGAAGACACAATTCATGAGGCTCATGAATACAACTAGAGCATTGGTCAAACCAAATGGTACCACTACAAACTCGTAATGCCCAAATCAAGTTCGAAAGGCAGTCTTAGGAATGTCGCCTTCCTTGATCCTCAACTGGTGATACCCTGATCGTAAATCAATCTTTGAGAAGACTGATGCACCTTTCATTTGATCAAAGAGGTCATCAATTCTTGGTATGGGATACCTGTTCTTCACTGTGGCTTTGTTCAAATCTCTGTAATATATGCACAGTCGCAGAGATCCATCCTTCTTCTTAACGAAGATCACTGGTGCTCCCCACGGCGAGATACTAGGTCTAATCAGTCCCAAATCTAGCAACTCTTTTAATTGGATCTGTAACTCACGGAGCTCTGGAGTTGTCATTCTATAAGGATTTTTTGAGATAGGCTCTGCACCAGGTTTTAGTTCGATTGTGAAATCGAGCTCTCTTTCTAGACGTAGTCCTGGCAATTCCTTCGGAAAGACATCCTTGAACTCGGAAAGTACTGGGTAAGAATTCAAGGAAGGTCCTTTACTATTTCTCACGGCCTCCACTATGAACAATTGGCATCCTTGTCTTAGGCACCACTTAGCTTTCACCATAGAGATGAAACAGAGGGATACCTTCCTCTTCAAGCCTTGGATTTGCATTGTCCTTCCCTCGTCATCGAGGCACAACACCTTCTTCGCATAGCAGTCTAGGAAAGCTCTATGGCCTTCTAACCAATCCATGCCAATAATGAGGTCATAAATCCCCAAATTGGTGACATAAGCATCCAACTTAGTGGTGCACACTCCTAAGTCAACCTCACAACTTCTCACTTTAAGACCTACTGTTTGCTTAGCTCCTGAAGCCATTTCAACCAGTTTGAAATCATCGTGCTCGTAGGCTACCAACCCACATTTATCTAATGCAAATGGTGAAATAAAACTATCAGTTGCTCCTGGATCAAACAAAATTTTAAGTTTGACATTGTTTACTTTACCAGTGGATTCTACTATGGTAGACTGATGTTCTGCTTGGTGGTTATGAACCGCTGCATGAATCCGATGACTGTTACTCGAACTATCCATGGGTGCCTTTCCTTCCCTTTTCCTGCTTCTTGACTGACCCTTGGGACAGTCTCGCTGGAAATGAGGACCTCCGCATCCCCAACAAGAGAGATTGGGAGGGGCTTGCATGTTGCTCGGAGGAATCCTCTAAGATGAGTTCCTTCCCCTGGGTCCTCTAAAACCCCTTGATCCTCTATAGGAACTTCCTTGTGTACGCCCTTGGCTTTGGTGGGTTGTGGATGATGCCTGCGAGATTGAGTTAACTGAAGTTATACCCCTCGGTGTGAACCTGTTACTGTAAGGAGGAGGTCTAGATTGTCCTCCCCTGAAGTAAGGACGTGATGCCTTCCTTGAAACATACTGATTGGTTCCTGTCAACTTACTACCCCCTTTTCCATTTGACATATCGGCTGCATAACGAGCATAATCAACTTCCATGGCAACTGAAGTTGGCTTCCACATCCGCACAGCAGCCCTAATCTTATAGTTAAGTCCATACACAAAACGCTCTACCTGACAATCATCTGCATCTAGGTAAGGAACATATTTTACTAGTTCCATAAACCGAGATTCATACTCCTCCACCGTCTTGTCTCCCTGTACTAAGGCATGGAGTGCACCTTCCTGTTTTTCCTTGTAATAATTTGGAAAATACTTCTTGTGGAACCTCTCCTCGAACAGTTCCCAAGAAGTTGTAAGAGGAGTAAGGTGCAACTGCTTCTCGAGGTCTGACCACCAATTCAAAGCATCACCTTTAAGCTGAAAGATGGCCATCCTAGCCTTGGAACTAGATGTGTACTCATTCAATGCAAAGCATCTCTTCATGCCTTCCAGCCATGCTTCGGCATGCTTACCAGGTCGTCCTCCTGAAAACTCTGGAACCTTTATCTTTTGCAACTCCCTCGATATGTCCTGAAGCGGTTCCTGTCCTGGGCCATGTTCCCTTTCAGAGTTCTCTCGACTCACTTGAGTGGTTTCCACCTCGACAGCCCTTTCCGACTGCGTATTCATCGTGGTCATAATAGCCTCCAAAGACCTCATTATGATCTGCATTTCTGGTATTGAGGTTGGTCATGCGGTGTTGGCGATGATGACAGTGGTGGAGGTGGCGGTGACGGTGGTCGTCCTTGACGCCGACCTCGACCTCTGCGTGTTGTTACCATGATTGGTCCTGATTCATATAGTTAACACATAACATTACTAGTTTGTTGGTTGATTATGAAAAGATGCATTTCCGAAAGAGTGCTATAGTTCGGTGCGTTTTGATGAGGCCATCTTGTACTAAGTCTACTAAAGAACTCTTCATAAATTTATGCATTGGATTTCATGTAATTTTCATAAGGTTAAATCTAAATTAACATTTGAAATACAAAAATTTATTGGTACTAGCATTTATTTAAGTTTAAAAGTTTAGGTTTTAATCTAATTAAATCTCATAATTATAATCCGTATTAACATTATATTTTTTAACTTTTAATGTAATCAAGATTAACCTTGTAATTAAAATTTATGATTAAATTTTCAATAAAAACTTTAGGATAAATTTTATACTTTTAATATTAAATATTATATAAATTTATTTATTTTTATTTTTTAAATTTTATTTAAATTAATAGAATAATAAGAAAATAAAATCAAATAAATAAAATCAGATAACCTAAATAAGGGAAACGTATGCTATAGGGTAATTATAGCAATTAGTTGTTTTCCTTTTTGTTGTTTTAAATATCTTTTATCCTTTAAACCCTATCACCTTACGCGGCCTCTCCGTGTGTCCAGCTCCATGCACGGGTATACGTGTGAGGCCCACGGTGCCTCTGACCGCCATGAGAAGGAGTACTCTCCACACAACCCACCGCCCTGGGAAAGTGGGGGAAACCCTAAATTGGGTCAATCCCCAAGGCGCGGTCATTTCCGCCCTCTCTCTTGGAGTTTTAGCTCTGCAACTCTTGCCGAACTCAGCTGCTAGGCGTGGTGGAGCTATGGGTTCCTTATGAATGTTTGTAGATAACCAGGTATAAGGTCAGGGTTGTAATATGTGGCTTCCTTTTATGTGGATATTTACATTCATAGTTGCTAACAATTTTTATTTTTAACAACATTGTTTCTTCCCTGAAAATCAGTCTTGTACAATATATCTATTATCGTTTAGTTCAGTACCAAAATGGTTTGGTCAAGCATTGATAATCAAATGCACCCATGAATGGTCTGGTTTGTGGGTATTCACATTCTCATTCATTCAATTGGGCGTTTGATTTTTGGTTCACCTTTATTCCTATTTGAATTCTGATTCTTGTTTACAGCGTATTCATTTCCTGGCTTTTGCATTTAATTTCAGACTTTATAGCAAATTTATTTGTTTACGGCTTAGTGTTATTCCCCTCTTCTTGTTTTTGTTTTTGAGAGCGGCATCCCCATCTTAGCCAGAGGGCGCAGCTCAACCCAGAGGGACCGCAGCCCCAACAGTTTTCAGAAGAAAAAAAAAAAAAAAAAAAAAAAAAAAAAAAAAAAAAAAAAAAAAAAAAAAATCAAATCATCATAATTAAATTTTATTACCACATGGTTTTATTTAGAGAGAACGCATTCTAGCTCAATCATGCTATTCGTTCCTAACACCTGAATGCTTTCCTCTACTAAAAATTTGTATCAGATAAATCGAGCAGTTGAGGGGTGTGCCTGGAGCTTTCAATGGCAACGGTATCTTCATCTCATCCTTCTGGTTGGTTATTCTTAAATTCAGAAATTCAGAAATTAGATGTGTGCGTAATAATGATTATGTAAATACAACGACTTGTAGTATCCAGGAAACAAATCCTTCCTCCCGGGAAATAAGGAACAAAAGGAAGTAATGATATCGAGCTTGGCACTTGGACTGTAATGTCGGTGTGGTGGTTCCCTTTCGACCTAGTAGGTGGCTCTCGTTGTTGAGATTGGGCTATGCCCAATATACAAGGAATGTTGGGCTCTTGTGTGACCTAGCACTTGGACTGTATTGGTGTGCTCGGTGGTCAATTCGACCTGGCGGTTGGCTCGGGCTGGGCCCAAAAATGCTTTTATTATTTTCGTCAAACAGAAGGAATGGTCTTAAGCTTAGGCGCTTGGGTGTATAGGCTTTGTGTGGCCCATCGTGAACTTGGTAACTCGTCGTGCAATGGGCTCTTGTTGCTAAGCAATGCCCTTAGGCGTGCTCGACCCTTGGCTGTATTGGCGTGTGTGTTCCTGCTTGGACTCAGCAGCTGGTCTTGTGGAAGGCTCTCGGTGATGAGCAGTGCTAACCCTAAACTTGAAGTTGACGCCAAGCAAGCCTGGCACATATGGCTGGCAGGGGCTGAAAAAAAAATTAAATCGTGGCAGCCACCTCCAAGGTTAGCATCTACTGCACTGTGGTTCATCCTGTTCGCATTATTGCGGACTTGGTAAGTAAATCAATCTTCGTAAAAATTATTCTAAAAGATTGATTTACTTTTATTATGAGCCATAATTATAATATCCGGCCAGTTACGTTAAAATATGGAAGTCTGGCATTGCAACTTGCTCGACCGTGGATAACTCTACCGAGCTAATCCAGTTGACAATGCAACTTTGACCCTAGATTCGCGCCCAAAAATAGTTTTACATCAATCAGGAATTTACAGCGGTTTTATGAAAACATAAGACGCAATGTAAGAAACGATCCAATCAATGGAAATAGTTGAGAAATTATTAAGAACAAACAGTGGAGATCTGGTATTCACTAGTGCGGTCGGTAGAATCACAGATAATTTGAACCTTGACTTTTCTATATAACATTCCACACCGCAAGAACAGACATGGGAAATGAGGAGTAAATGTCGAATTTAAGCTAAATCTAAGTGTTGAAGTTAAGCTGAATCTAAGTGTGCTAACGCTAGAATGATTTCTTTATAACAAGTTATGCCAATAGAAAAAGACCTGGAATGATTTCTTTATACTTCTGCACCCGTGCTACTGACTAGCACATTTAATATTTTTGCGATTAACCACCAAGAATTTTTTAGTTTTGGTATAGGTTTAAAATCCTATTGATGATCGAGTAAAAGCTACAGTTGAACCTATTGAATCAGAACCACAAATAGCAAAAGTTGAAAACCTAGTTGAGTGGCGAGTGAAGGCGCTAAGGTTAAGTCATAATCCAAAGATTAGAGCGAATGCCCTTGTTGTCAATAGTAATTTCAAACGACGTCTTCAGGGAGATGGTCTCGTAGTTGTATTTTATTACAAATTCTCTTTTAATGGATTACACAAGATTACCAAATTCTCTTTTAATGGGGTTAGCCACTTCCCTCCATGTCATCGGCAAGCTGTATCGCTACAGGTCTGGATGTGCTTGAAGAGGGATTTGAAATCTGCAATCCTAAGGATCTATAACTTCCGCTGTATTTGTTTTTATGGATCTTTAAAATTTCTTGTTGGAGATAAGTTTATATCATATTTTAGTTTTCTGTTAAAACTCACACTATCTTTGTTTTCTAAATTTGTTTTTGTTTTGTTTTTTTTTTTTTTTTTTTAATTTATGATTTTTCAACTTTATTGTAGACCGTTCATTTCTTCTTTTTTTTTCTAAATACCAATTTTCTAACAAGTCTTTATTTCTTGCAAGTCTTGCAGATGTTACACCTTTTTGGGAAAAGGTTTGAGGTTTGAGGCTGTCCGATTTACATATCCTAATCTATTTAAAGTTTATTTGAAAATTTTGTTTCTTTCTGTGAGTGCAGGTAGTTTACAAGTGGTCTGTAGTGCTCTGGTTTTTACAACAGAGCACTAAGTAAAATTTTTGAGTTAATCTTCTATGTATTAAACTTATTCAGGTGTATGGGAGTAAATTTCTAAAAATTTCTATGCTTCTAAATGATATAGAGTGTACTGTCTTGTCTTTATCAACCATACATTCGTATTTTAAAATAAACTAACATATCCATATTTTCTTTTCAACAATTTGTTCCAGCATAAGAATATGTTTCACAGTAGTAAATCAGTAAATAGCAAGTTATATGCATGTTTAGAGTACGTTTTAGCATAATAATCAAATAACATAAATAACAAGGAAATTACCTGATGCTGATGCTAGTAGACCGTAGGTTGTAGCAGGTTTTATATTCTCTTAGTCAACCAAGATGATGTGTCCACCCTACCGACCAGCTATTATCTTGCTGGCCCTTGGAAATCAAAGGATTTCCAAGCCCTCGAGCTCACAATCTGATAATCCCAAGAGCAGTCTTCACTTAGGTTCTCCAAACTTTTCTGTTCTCAAACCTTCTTTCCATTCCAAAACCTGCCCCTTTACTCCAAGCTCTCCCCCTCTATATACATTCCCTTCCTCGAGAAGACCTTGGGCTTACTCCACCGCCCCAAACTCCCCCTCTCGAGCCCCTCAAACATTTACTCCTTTCACTAGTTCATTCATACACGTTTCTTTATAAAAATGTATTTTTCACACTCGATGTACCGAATAATTAATTACTCTCATGGTAAATTTATTTGATTTTGATTGACGGTCGTAAGTATTTATTACGGTGGGAATTATTACCCAAAGGTTATCCATTCGGGACAAGGTTTATTAATTACAAGTCTATTCACCATCCTTGGTATTTAATGTTATTAATGTAATTAATAAAATACTATATAAATAGTTTGACCTTTTCAACTTGGTCATGGTGTGTCTTAATGGTCTACCTCATCCGTCAAGCTAACTTATCTTGAGATTTAAATTCTAAGATTCGTATTTAATAATTAAATAGTAATAACCATTTTCCATCACATCACATCCATTCAAGAATTGTTATCCTTTTATTTTTAACTTAGTAATGGAAATAATCACACTTTAATCATTTATTAATCAATATTTACATTTTTACCTATATTGCAATTGTTATGACATGGGTAGTAATATTATTAAAATAACATTAATTAAGTAATAATATTAATTAAATCACCACAAAGTAATAATAAATGGTGATTTTAATAAAAATGTCTTTTAAATCATTTGTTTATCACATGAGTACCCTAACATCTACATAGTATCGTCGTTCTTCTAAGCAAAGCACCCTTAAGTGCTTAAACAATCTTACTAATTAATTAGATAGTACAATTACCTTATTTACAACAATTCTCAGATGACAATGTGAACTGACGACACTTGTCTCAATTGTTTATCACAATGTTTACCAACAAGTAATACATAGCTTAATTGACTTGTTTTACACATCTTAAATAACTTTATATTCATTATCTGAATTCGATCAATGCATGATTAACATAATTACTTATGACGACTTATACATTTATTCAATATGTTAAGTGTTCGTATATCGATACTAGTGTACATGAGCAAGGTGTGCATGCGTGGCCAGCGTATGCACAGATCATAAATGTACTATAGACAAACCCCATCCCGCCTATGCATACCTGCTAACTAGTAGTAGTATTTACCCCCATGTAGAAGAACAAGCATAATATATATAGTACAATTACTTCAACATTCTCAGTTATTTCATAGTTAATTCTTTACGATTTCACATCATTATCTTTATCTTTACATTAGTTTAATCAATCATGTACAAGGAAGGGTACCTACTACCACTAACTCAGAATCAAGGAATACCCAACCCTCAACAGTACTAACTAACACATCCTCCCATCATAACCTACGTCCTACATCCTCCCTATCCTTCCTCTGCTAGTACAAAAGTGGATGTCGGACTCACCGAACTGACCACATAGAACTTGAGAGCGATAGCATCGGCTGAACAGCGGACCTATCCTCCCCTAGCAGGCATCCGACCATTGTCATCACAACAACATTGGGAGCGTGTCTCAGCACGGCCCTCTCACGACCTCGGGTCTCATGGAAACATAGGGTGGGAAACACATCCATCCCTCTCAACATACTGGGCCTACGCCCTTATCAACTCATACTTTGTTGCTATCGGGATTATCAGTTTGTGTTACTGTATCATCATTTTTGGCTGCTAAGGTTTACTGTACGAACATGTTTTTTTTTTCCAATATATATCAGATCAACTAACTGGTTATCCCATAGCCCTTGTGTCCTGTAGGTTAGTATTTTGCAAAATACAAATTTATAGAAAGCATTTCCCATTGATTGCCAATTGATCCATGTTATCAAAAATCATTTTATCCCATGTAACCTTTTTAGTTCATCATAGATGCGTATGACATATAACACTTCAATAATTCATATAAGAAGATGGTATCCACGTACCGAATCATATATTTCACATCTTATTAATGAAAACATATAAACATATACTGTAATCATAAAATAAAGAAATCATATGATAATCATGACATCGTAATCCACATAACATAGTAACGTCATAATCCTGGTGAAATCATAAACAAGGTAACATCATATAATGAGGTCCATCATATCGAAATATAGTTTACTCAGTCGAACTGAGTTCAACAGAATATATAAGAAAACAAAGTATGGTGTGTCTAACTGATAAATATGCCTAATCAAAATATGGGCATTACAAGTAGTGATTAGTTCGGTGTGGTTTTATTTCATCCCATCATTCGGTGGTGTAGGAGTTTACAGTGTCGTTGCACCTGTCTAGCATTCTTCTGCTACAGGCCATCGTTTAAAAGGTAATGTGCTTCGCAACTCTTTCCTGTAGTTTTCATATTTGAAGATTAACACCGCAGTAGTTATTTATTTAATACTGAACTTGTTTATGGAAGGTAGCTGTTCTTTCACCACAATGTTGTGGTTGTTTGCAGGTGCAGGAGTTCGTAAATTCTCTAGTTTGGATGATGAAGGTTGGCAATGGCTACACGAACTGGTAAGCCTCATAGGTTTCCTTGTAACTCTGGTTAGATGAGGATGATGGCCGACATGTGTGTGTTGTTCTGTGCATTCTTTTTTAACTCAAAGAGTTGTAATTCATCAAGATAGGGTTTGTAAATTGTAAAAGAATGGGGAGGATAATACCTCGACCCACAGGGCAAAAGCCTTGTTGATTTTGTAATGCAACTGTCATGGAGGAGAGTTCTGAATATGGTTCTGCATTTTATGCTTGATGAAATAAAATTTATGGTGATGAAAATGAAATGGGAATTTCTTGATATCGTTTCTCCTGTAGATAATAACTATAGAAAAAGTAATAGTTGTAATGAGGATTTCTCCAGTCTTGGATATCGTAAATCCTAAGTGTTTTCAAGAACGATGGTAGATGTTTGATATGATGGAAGGTCTCGGCCTGTGTGTAATTTGTATTTTATATAAACATGTTGCTGCATTTTCACTCTAAAAGAAATCTAAGGTTTAGGGTTTGACTTTGTTTAAAATGTATGACTTGGTTTTGATCATCGATGTGATACCGAGACTTCGACTATGTCAAATTATGGAAATGAATAAAGTTGTGCTCTAAGTTTACCTTTATGGCAATTGTCACAAGGTTTGTCATGAGTTGAAATGGTTGAATAATAATGACTATTTCCAAGAGTTGGCAATACTGTTTATGGTTATAAAAATGAATTTATAAATGTTTTGATGAAAATGTGCAACAATTGGAAAATTTGGAACAATTCTAGAATGTTGTAGAATGTTTGTTTGGAAGGGCATTACCCTTGGTCAGTGACCATAATAATGATTATGAATTGATTTTGTTACTAAAATAAAAACATGATATGTTAGTTCTATGTTATGAAGGTTTTAAATGGACTGTTAGGGTTTAGGGTTTTTCTACTGTATATTTGGAAAATTTACAGAACTTAAATAGACCTTGTTTACTTGTCTATCCTGTATGTATAGTAGTGAAAATAACAGTAGACTATAGTAAACTTTTAAAAGGAAAAATATGAAAACTATAAACCTTGAATTGAAACTTGAAAATAACATATTAGTTATGTATGATGGGATTATGCAATCTGCTTTAATTTCTATATCAGCAATGATTTTAATAATAAATATGAATCATAGTAATAATCTTTAAGACAGTAAACTTCTATTTGATGAAGTGAAAACAGTACTGAAACAAAATACAGTAATCAATATTAATTACTAACAATAGGAAAGTTAACAATTTATACAGAGTTGTTCTTTTCATCATCTTGGCAAATTGCCTATCATATTTATCTATCTTAATTTGTCTCTGTACTGGAGTACGATGTAGTTCCTATAGCATGGGGAAAATGCAGAGAATATTTATTTCGTTCATCATTTCTATTCATAATTTTAACTTGATTCAGAAAACTAAAAGTAGGGGTATCTAAACCAGAACACATTCTGTAAATAAAAATTAAATATATACAATAAACATATTTAACTACTTAAAAACAGATAAACAAATATAACCTAAAGATGAAGATAGCGCCAACAAACACCCAAGGAGGCTTGTTCCTGCCAACCTATTCCAGAAGAAGCAGCTCAAATGTTGGCTTCATGTGAACCCCCGAGCCTAATTACTGAACCACTAAGTGGGTGGAATCTGTGTAGAAGTAAGGCACTCAAAAATGCCTTGAGCACTCAGCATCAACCTCTTGTAATAACATGCCTTCAGCACTCAGCATCAACCTCTTGTAATAACATGCCTTCAACACTCAGCATCAACCTCTTGTAATAACATGCCTTTAGCACTCAACATCAACCTCTTGAACTCAATATGAGTTTGGCAGAGTCACAACATGATCAACAACATAGCATATCCCTCATCAAATCTCTTGGGTGCAAACACAACAAAACCCCAAGGTAAATTTCCTCGTGAGGAAAAGTGATGAACCTCAGTTGAAAATTTGATGGCTATTATATAGACTGCCTAGGTCTTTACTGGTCAGTTTGGAATAAATGAGCCTCAAGCTCCAGTCCCATCTTTCAGGGCACTATGACCACATTTCAAGGGAGTTGTCCCATACCAACAGCTAGTTAGTTGCACGTCATGATGCTGCTACTTGTCCATTGCCTTCTACCCCAGATTCCATTCCACCTAGTGGATCAGTAACCACTCTTTCAATAGTCCCCTTAGGTGTTTGTCTCCTATTTTATTTATTTAATAATAATATATTGTGCAAATTACAGTCATCCTTGGACACCTGTGAAACATAAAACTTTACAATAAAAGTTATCATAATGTTTGCTAACAAAAAATGTTTTCTAGCAAAAAAGAAATGTTACACAAAGCTAAAAAGGAGATACACCTACCTTCAGGGTGCTACGCAACGATGGCAACCCTGTAAGCGCAATGAGCATATAGTTCACGCCACTTCCCAAAAACAATAGAGCAGGGAGCTCGCTGCCCTCTCCCAAGACAACATGCAAAAGTTTTTTTTTTTTAAATAGGCCAAACCACTTTATACCTCGAGCCAACGTGGAGGCTAGCCACAAGGTCTTCACATGGCATCCTTTAATTCTGTAGTGCCCTATTTTTGTGTTACTTTGCTGACTTGATATATTTGAGACCTATTATTATTTGAGGGCATTCAGTGATGAATAACCCGGTTGTGCGTATGTATTTGTCGTAGACTATGTGGTTTTATTTTGAGGACATTCGATTTTGAATGCTCCAAATAGATATATGTGTGATATACATGTGTGCTGTTGTTTATTAAATTTCAATGACGGGACTATATTTTTTAGTTAAATATTAAATGTTATGTTATTGATGACGATGGATATGATGTTGTGAATTTAGCGATTTTTGTTCTATATGACTCATGTGTTAAGAATTCATGCGTTATGATTGGATAACATAGTTAGTCAAATGTTTACATGTGTTGATTATAATTTCTATGGGGAAGTGATATTGTTATGGTTCACATATAAAATGTTTTTGAATGGTTACTTCATACATGGATCATGTACTCTGATGTATTGTTGAGTATGACTTGTAGAGCAGGTACAAGTGCTAGCCAGCATGTTGTGTCGTTGCCTCGAATGAGCCATAATTGAATACACGTGTTGGAAACCTGATGTGTATGAATGCAATTGAGGAAATCCAGGTAAAAGGATCTTACGTACATGTGTACATGGACTCGAAATGAGTCATTGCATTGACAGGTGACGTCAATTTATAGTTTTTATTACATCTGATTTATTTGAATTTAATGCGTAGCATTGATTTGCAGGTATTGGCAGTTGTTTCCAATCGACCCACATCAGGAGATGGGGCTGATGATGACACTAGTTAAGTCTAGCCAATGTCAGCCCGATGAGTTGTCATGAGCGAGAGAGGTTCCAACTCATCAGGTGCATGTTTCCGTGAGGGTAGGCCATTGTATGGTCACTCACGAGGTATAATAATAACTGGGGGGTGCGCAATGAGGGATCGACCTTATTCCTCAGGAACCACTGAACCTTGTCAGGGTAACAGGTTGAGTTAATGATGTCTCAACCGTCGTACTATATCCCCACCAGAGAGATCATCGAAGGAAATGTGATAAGCATAAATCCTTGATGTCTCTGGTAGCAAAGGAAATGCATGATTAAATTAATAAAGAATAAATGGGATGAAAAATAATAAAATAAAATAAATAAAGATAATGATTAAGCTTAAATTAATTAACTTAACTTAAATTAAATAATAATAATAATAAATGAATCATAAAATAATAATTAGGATTAAATTCTAATATGATAAACAATTAAAAGAAATACTAATTTGAGAAAAGTAAAACATAATAGAAAGAAAAAAAAAAGGAAAGAGGAAAAAGAATAAAAGTTCAAATTAGGAAAGAAAGAAAGAAAAAGCAGAATGAAAAATAATAAAAAGGGAAGGACACACAATTTGTGGGGGCTTGGTTCTTTTGGGGAATGGTGGAGAAATTTTGAGAAATTTTCTGAGAAAGGTGTTTGAGAAGGTGTGGTTCACTACGAAGGTTGAAGTGGGATCTTCATGGGCATGATGCCGACTTCGTATTTCATTGGCTAGTAGAGGGTGTCGGCAGCCCTGTCGTGCTTGGGGGTCCTAGGAGAAGCAGAGTATCCTCGGGTATGGTTGGGAGGAAACTGGTGGGTCTTGTAAGATTGGCAATCGAGAACTGAGAACGGAAGGGATCATCCTCAACTTCGGCTGCAAATATGTCCCAACTCATCAAATCTCAAGTGCACATCAGGTAATTCTATAGCTTTTGATCATTGAATAAATTGTTTGAATGGAAAAATAAGTCAATCCAGCAATCGATACAAATTATAGATAATGCTTGCTTTCATAGATTTCAAAGCTAATTTAATTATGATGTTTATGAGGAAATTTCTACTAGCTATGTAATAATAAGTGTGTTTTTACTCATGCTATGACAGTCATGCTGGATCTGTAAGACAGTCTGGACTAGGATGTTGTTGCCATTTTTTTGTGATACCCTCTGCATTTAATTTAGCCATACTTCATCATGGTTTCCTGATCCGTCCAGTATAGAGAAGTAGTGCACAGCTCTACTGTATTAGCAATTTATGAATATATATATATATATATATATAATTTCTCAATCTTCTTCCTTCCCCATTCTAACGGTTGCAACCCTACCGAATTCCATAAGTTTTTTAAATTGTTAGAAAATACCCAATAAAGAATAGTGTAGCGCCCAACCTGTTGAAATTAAACCGAAATTCAATCAGAAATATTTTAAAGATAATACGGAGTTACATCCTATCTAGCTCAGTAATATTTACATTTGTTAATTGCCAAGGAAGAAGAGCGCAATGCAATCTAGTTAAACACACAGAAATTCATTCATAAATTAATTATTATCGAATATGTATGATGTAATATAAAATAATTTACATATATTATTTTATTTCTGGAACATGGAATAGATTAATTTATTTCTGGGATATAAATTATATATATATATTTAAATACAATCCTCTATACTATCGAAATCTGGCTAACCAAACAAAAATCAGTTTATAAATTTTTATAACTTTTGTGTTGGACTTCAAGACACTTGTTTGTTACAGCCTCATGTAATTTTCCTTCGTTCAAAATTGTTTTCTTTTTTGTTTTAAATCCTAAATATCAGGAAATGCTTATTAATGTTGTTGTCTAAATATTATTAAATATTTAGATGCAATTTTTGCATGTGAGAGGGCGATCTCGTACAAGAATCAGCCCAATAAAAATATATATATTTCGTAATGTTTGCATAAGGTGAAGTAGTGCGTTCAGAATTTCCTTCAAGAATCAACTCAATCTCTTTTATATAACCCCAAATATTAGGAAAAAGCTTTAATGAATTTAGGAAAAAGATTTAATTCATGTTGTTTCCCAAACACATATATATATATATACTCAAGACCTTTCTAATTGCTTTATATAATTGGTTTTTGCAAAAGTAGCTTGATTAAATAATAAGAAGGTAAATATATTAATTAGTGAGATAGTGGATATTGGTTTATATATTTCTGTGTTTGCAAAGAGTGGCTTGATTAAATGATAATGATGTATTTATATTAATTGGTTAGACAATGGATATTGCTTTATACATTTATGTTTTTGCAAAAAGTAATTGATTAAATGAAAATGATGTAATTACATGGTTTAATGTATTAGATAATGGTTTAAGTGATATTTGCTAAATCTTATGAATTTCTATTCAATTTAAGTTTTGTTTATAGATATTGCTACTAAATTTTAGATACTAAAGGAAGTAATGTTTGGTAAGTCAATTAAATTTTATTTTATTTAAATTTAATTACTTTTGTATTTATATACATACATACAAAATTTAGTTGGTATATTAAATTCATAGTGTAATTAATTATATTGTATAAAGACACCATTTATGTGAACACATGTATTTTTAAGTTGCTTTTAGTAAAGTTATGGTGAGCAATAAGGCAACTATGGTAATTGTTAAGAATGGAATTTTAGTAGTTTAACCAATTTGTTTTCATATATCGAAATTGTTAAGCTATTTTGTTTAGTTTAACATATGTATATATATAATTATTTTTTAAAATGAATTGTTAAAGAAGGGCATATGATGAAATTCTATACATTAATTAAGGGAATCTTGATATGTGGATTGGATTCAATATTTTTTTTTTTGTCGTGTTCTCTTAATGTTGAAGAATATTATTCGATATGTCAATGAATACCTCATTTTGAAATGGCCTTGTAATAGTAGATGTCATATGACAGCTTGCATAGTGATGGAAAACGTAGTTAATCCATTGAGTTAAACATAGAGATGGGAAAGTGTTTAAAGAAAAAAAAAAGTATATCCTCTATGGTCGTTACAAATTCCCATAACTGTAAAAACCTTCTTACTAAGCAAGTGATTTTTTTTTTTTTTTAAATCAATTATTACCCTTAACATTTACATGCATCTTCAAACAAAATATAAACAAGACATATTTTATTCCATGAATGAATATCAAATATATAGCATATGTATGACATTTCATTTTAGTGCTACATCAAATATGACCTTTAACTTCGTGCATCTTCAAAATGAAATATAACCAGACATATCCTATTCAATGCAAGTGAATCCAAATATAAAATATATGTAGAGTGTTTTCTTTTTAATGCTAAATCAAATATGACCCTAAAATATATGTAGAGTGTTTTCTTTTTAATGCTAAATCAAATATGACCCTTAACGTTTACATGCATCTTCAAATGAAATAAAAACAAAACATATTTTATTCCATAAATTAATATAAACAAGACTCGAAGGACCCGTAGGTAGAATTTATTTATTTATTCAAATAAATCATTTATGCAAAAGTCTTACAAACTATGTTCTCAACCTACAGTTTATTAAATCCAATACATATAAACTAATTCATTTCTTCATCTATTCATATTACTACACTAAATACTACTTTATTTCATTCTTCCACTCGTCTAACTATAATAAACTAGTAGTATATATATAATTCAATTTATTTCTCCTTGCCATTAAGACATACTTATATATATTAAACTACAAACTTTAACAAGTAATATATTTTGATCTAAACCAAAACACTTGGTACTCTTTTCGTCATACACCTTATCCTATGCATTATTAAGTTGTACAAGTGGTTTAACCCAACACCCGACATCTTTCGAATTTAAAAGTAGGGCATTCACTCAAAATTAAAGCGTAATCTTACTTCTTGAATTTAATTCAATTCAATCGATTTAACATAATAAATATATGACATTACTTTTAATACCAATTTAATATAATAATGCATGGTGTTCAAATCTAATACCAATCTAGCCTCATGTTGTATTCCATTCCAGTTCAATGTGGTGATGCATTATATTGATATTATTTTAAATATGACAATGCGTTGTAATTTAATTGTAAAATATATACTCTCTTAATGCAATCTACTCTTAACGTAACCTTGAACCTTAATTTTAAAATGAATATAACTATACATGACGTAACTTAGTTTGACTTCTTCCATTACGAATTTGGCATAATGGCCATTGTTGACGATTACATTTTCCGATCATATTCCAGGACTATCGCTAGGGATCGTCCAACCTAGAACCAAGATGACGGACAGGTATTGCAATACCAACTTTTATAAATAAGAGAATACAATACCGATTTCCAAACATACAAAGTATGACGGACAAAGAATGCAGTTTTCTTTACTAATTAAACAGTCAGTTCGGCGTGGTTTGTTGTTCACCGAAATCAAGGATGCTGACTTAATAGAAGGAAAATTAAGATGCCAATCGCTAATCACAGAAATCAAAAGATATATTTTTTTTTATATTAAAGCTTTTTGCTCATGGTGCCCGTCAGTCAAATATTCGATTTTCATTATAAGGAAAACATTTCATTTTGTATCAATCAAACACAATCAACATATAAATGGCCATTGTGGATCGCACGAGACCAGCTCGTGTTGACGGTGAAGCCATCGATTTCCAGTCAAGGCAAATTAAAACAATTTTTTTTTATAAATAATTTATGCAACATCAATTGCGCTAACAGCCAATCCGGATCTACCTCTTCCACCGGTTAGTACAAACAAATCTGGACTCTGTTTTTAATTACCCACGAGGTCGGTGTTCCCTCTCAGCCTATCCGTGAAACTTTAAATCTGAGACAACAATTGTTGTAAGGTATTACAGGTAGACCTAATGCATGGGGTTACTCCCAATCAATTAATAAGGGGAGATCATACCCGTTCTGAGCGTCCAGGAGTATAGGGTTCAACCAGAGTGGATCCGCATTGGAAGTTTATGCATTTATGAGGACGGTAAGTTAATGCTATCCCGGTATTAAGATCGGGTTTTAAAATTGATTTTATTAAACTGAATCATGCTATGACAGAGATGGAACAAGGATCGGTTGCACGGAACCGATCTGGGCGTAAAAGGTTGTCTTGCCACCTAAAGCAATTGAAAATGGGCAGCCATGACTCTAACGCATGCAGAGGATACAGACATACTGGACAGTTGTGGTTCTGGGTGCATGCGGAATCAAAAGAAGCAAAGTTAATGCATCACAATCGGCAAAGGAATACACAAGTCTTGTAGGTAGATCGACACAGACATTCCCCACGATTTCCATACATAAAAATATAAGCATAGCAATCTAAAACACAGATATATCTTTATAGGAAATACAGACCACTTACATTTTTGTGATGGTCACTTACAGAGTTCTCGCATCTCTTCGAGGATAGGCGCAGATCACTTCCGAATGCGAGAGAGTCCACTTACAGAACTTTTATTGCCAGGCATCTTTAAAAATTCGCAGGGATTCAAGTTCTATTTCCATCGCCAAAATCATAGATCTACATATCTATAGATCATGGTAGTTAAACTTAAGATCGCTCCCATAGAGTCGACCCATATCACATAATAATAGCTTTCCATAAATCTGCTAGGAAGGGAGCAGAATCGACAAAGACGCCCTTACTCGATAGAAATACCTGTTGTCGGTGTGTTAATTATAAGCAGTGATCCCTGTAGGGTTTATATTGGAAATACAACATCAAATTCTTAATATATAATAAAAACACAGTTCAGGTCTTCTTTCCTGTCACAAATCGATTTCTACGAGTTACATTTTAAATAGGTGCAACCCGCAAACGCTCACGGTTAGATCCCTATAGAGTTTCTATTAAGATTCAACATAAATTTTTAATATATAAAAACACAAGGTCAGCTGTACTTTTCTGGAAATACGGAATCGATTTCCTATAATTAACATAAGTTTATTCGCAATAACCCCATATAAGAGAAAGAAATCAACTTAAATATTCATACCTGTTTCGAATGTTCATACCTTTTGGTCTGACGGTGAGGAGCATGTTTGAAGTAGCATTCGATCCAAGCCACTTCTAGCTTTGACGATTTACCAAGAGTTCTCTGGGTTGACCACCCTACGGTATAAGTGTTACTCTCCCTTCACCCCGAAAGCTAAACCCAAGTCACAAGAATTCACAAGGTCAATTCTAGATTTCGGTGTCCATCGAGCACTAGGGAGCAAGAGATCATTTTCTCATTCTCCTCCCTTCTTTTATGGCAAAAGTCTGTGTGCCATGTTTCTTTCCATGCACATAATTCAATTAATTCAATATTTTATTAATATTTAATCTTAAGTTACACGTGTCTCTTCCTATCATAAGTGTGCACTCAAATTCCTAAATTATCACTTAGTTACCTCCTTCATTAACTTTCCTCATCCTAAATCAATGGGTTATGGGTGGAGTGAACTTTATGGAGTTTCATTTATGTTTGACTTCTCAAATCTAGAAAGATTGATATTTATTCTATTATTTTCTTTTCTTTTTTTCTTTTATAAAAGCAAATATTTTATTCAAATAATTCTTTATTCTATTTGCAATGTTTTCTTTTTCTTTTTCTTTTTCTTTTATAGTAAAATAAAATATTTTATTTTAAATAATTCTTTATTCTATTTAAAAATATTTTTATTTTTGAAATAATTAATATATAAATTTCCATTAATTATAAAAGAAGAGAACATTAATTTTTCTAATTTTCAATTTCTTTTCTCAACCATAATACCATAATCATCATGATAATAATAATAACAAAATATTGAAAAATTTATTATTAAATTCTCTAAAGCTTCCACATGTATATTATTTAATTATGTATGTATGGGTAGTTTTCTTTTTCCATTCTTCTTTTGTCTAGGTACTTCTTCAGCAAGTCCTTCCGACAATGTCATTTTCCTTCTTCTTGTTCTTGTCTAGGTACCTCTTTGGCGGGTCCTTCCGACAATTTCTTTTCCTTCTTCTTGTGAGGAGAACTATGTAGCGATTGTGGAGTCGTTACCGCAATCTATTGACTACACTTCTTGGATACTAAGGGATGGTGAGGGATAAGGCCCTCCTTATCATGTGCCCCTCAACTCTCGTATGTCACCAAGTTGGTATGGCCTCGCCCGTACGGCACACGCTTCCCCGGGCCAGCTCGCAAGCTTATGACCTGTGCGTCGATTGCTAATTCATGGTCGATAGTCTGTCGTTGTACCCCTATGTATTCTTTATGTTCTTACGACCCCTATAATTCCATTGTGGGCCAGTCAATAAATTTTCTTACCTTCCACTTCACACACACACTCAAAACACATATTAAATAGCTTTGCACCATAAAATCATTTACCATAATACCTGAGTCAATCGAGCATATTCATTATTTTAGTTCATAAAGTATTTTCATTCAATCAATTCTATTTCGTTATTCTTCATTCCAGCGTATGTCATTCAATCATTTTCATTAAATAATATTCATAGTAAGTTCCATGGTACATGTTTTATTTAGCCGGTTCTCTTCAAAACTATTTGTCCTCATTAGTCTAATTAGTTCAAGTACTGAGGCGGGCACTATAATAACCACCACCACTAGTGTTTAGATAAACATCCACTCCTTATAGTCGATAGTTCCCTCATTGTGAACTAGTAATTCTTTTATATAAACATAAATTTGGTGTCAAAGACTAAAGTATTTAACTCTTTCAACCAAGGTCGTTTCACTTAAACACATTTAGATTATGATTGAACCATAACACCTGCAATAAGGAATGTTTTATGCCTTAGCTCATAATGAACTAAGTAAGCCCAAAATACATAAGAGTCCTTCAAACCAACTCATCGAGAACAAATATTAAATCCAATCTTTTATTTCACAATAAGAGCACAGGTAAGTTAGCCATGGAAAAATAGCTTATATAGGAACAGAGTATACATCAACTAGTGAACAAGAATTGTAATATATAGACAATCACAAGTCGCGGAGTAACATAAACATTGATAACAATACTTTTTAGATATGTTAGATCAACAACATATCAACTAAATAAACATAAGACCCTCTAGTATTGACACGAGCATAGATATCATAAATTCAAGGGCCGCTTCATAAAGTTCCAGATTTTACACCAAAACGAGCATGCACTTATAACAAAATGTAAAGTAATTAGAAAAAACATAATGGCGAAACACCGGTGTAATACTTATAAGTTCAGTATCATGCAAACAACCGTCAGGAGTATCACAGTAAGAATATGAACTATCATGCCACCAATCAACGAAAGAAATCCAGACAAAGATATAAGTAATAAGTCTTAACAATATTACATAGTGATGAAGTTAATTTTAATGAACCTTAGATCTTAATGACTTTATTAACCCATACAATTTTATTTTATTTTTATTTTATTTTATTTTTATTTTTTTTCGGATTTAAGGAACATTATAGTGTTCTCCATAAATAGTTATATAAGTTTGTAATATTATTTATTGATGACATATTAATATAGTCTAAGAATGAAAAAGAGCATAAAGGACATTTAAAGTTAGTCTTACAAACCTTAAGAGAACATAAAATTTATGCAAAGTTTAGTAAATGTGATTTCTTTCAAGATAAAATTCAATACGTAGGTCATGTAATATCTAAAGAATTCATTTTTGGATACCAAGATAAAATCAAGGCGATCATTGATTGGTGAGTTCCTAAGGATGTAAGTAGGATTTGTCCCTTTATGGGAATCATGAGTTACTATCGTGGGTTCATTGAGGGGTTCTACAGAATTGCTTGCTCGATAACGTCGCTTCAAAATAAAGGAACTAAATTTATATGGTGTAATAAATGTCAAGAAATATTTGAAAAGCTTAAACACTTGCTCACCACTGCACCTATTCTAAGAAAAGCGGATCCGTACAAGTACTTCGTTGTATGTATGGATTCCTGCTTAGAGTTAAGTGGTGTGTGACTGCAAGAGGATTATGTAATAAACTATGAGTCAAGAAAACTTAAACAACATGAACAAAAATATGAAACACATAACTTGGAACTAGCTACTATAATACACGCATTAAGAATGTGGAGGCATTATTTAATAGGAAGAAAATTCACTTTAATGTATGATAACATAATTTAAATTATTTATTTGATCAACAAAGTTTAAATTCTAGCCAAGAAAGGAGGTTAGCATTCTTGAGTGAGTATGATTTTGAGATAAAAAATATTAACAGAAAAGAGAACAAAGTGGCAAATGCCTTGAGTAAGAGTGATTCCACATTGTTTAGCTACTTTTAGTAGTTATAAGACAAATCTTGAATATTTCATAAAGTATGCAGCTAAAAATGATGAAGAATACTTAAAAATAAAAGAACACTTGGAAGAAAATGTTAATGGAAATAATCCTTAGTTTAATTTATAAGCTCAAAAGACTTGTTGATCTATAAAAATAGATTATATATATCAAATTCTGAAAAAAGTTAACCAATTGATCTTGAATGAGTTACATAAGAAATTGTATTCCAATCATTCGGGATATCAAAACATTATAACAAAGTTAAGAGGAAGTTATTTTTGTCCTAAAATGAAGAATGATGTTGCAAATTACCTAGATAGATGCATTGAATGTCAACAAGTAAAAACAAAACATCAACATCCAACTAGGTTACTTCAACCGTTGCCTATTCCATAATGGAAATGGGAGATAATAAGTATAGACTTTATAATTAGATTACTTAAAACATATAAACAACATGACTCAATAATGGTATTTGTTGATAATTTAAGTAAATCTGCACACTTCATACATGTGAAATCTACCTTTAAAGCAATAGACATAGTTGATATTTTTATGAAAGAAATTTTCGGTTTACATGGTATTCCAAAAGTTGTGATTTCTGATAGAGATGCAAAATTTACAAGTAATTTTTTGCAGTCTTTGTTTAAGGGTTTATATAATCAGTTGAATTTCAGTACTACTTATCATCCTCAAATGAATGGAAAAATTGAAAGAACTAACCAAGTGTTAGAAGATATGTTACAAATGTGTATAATGGATAAACCAGGTAAATGGGAAGGTTATTTGCATTTAGTAGAATTTGCTTATAATAATGGATATCAAGCTTCTTTAGAAATGAGTCCATTTGAATTATTGTATGGTAAAAAATGCCACACTCCTATGCCTTGGGATAACCCTGTTGATAGGATTGTTCTAGTACTTGACATGTTAAAGGGGATGTAGCAGATTGTCAAAGAATTGCAAGAAAACTTAAAAGTTGCCCAAGATCTGCAGAAGAGTTATGTAAATTTAAAAATGACTCCAATAGAGTTCAACATTGGAGATCATGTCTATCTAAAGGTCAATCCAAAGAAGAGTACCTTGAGCTTGGGAAGGTGTTCCAAGATGGAACCGAGGTATTGTGGGTCTTTCGAAGTGTTATCTAATATAGGACAGGTATCCTATCATTTTGCACTTACCCCTACTATAAAATTCCACAATGTATTTCATGTTTCTTTGTTAAAAAATAATGTGCATGATGCTAATCATGTAATTGATTGCAATGTGGTTCATGAAGAACCTGAGGGTGAATTCCAGACAGAGCCTTTGTGTATCCTAGAAAGGAAGGAACACATGCTATGGAATCGAGCCATCGTTCAAATAAAAGTGCAATGGAATCACTTCATCCCCAAAGAGGAAACATGGGAAATGGAGGATAAAATGAAAGAGGCATATATTTTTCCATGTTCCAGAATGAGAAAGAGAGCTCAGAATAAAAGAATACTGAGGACGGTGTTAAAAATAAGTGGGGGGAGAAATGTGATACCCTCAATACATTATTATTATTAATTTTATTTAATATTTGTGAAAACATTTTAGAAACAATTATTTTTGTAGTAGTTATTTAAAAACTCAAAAATACTCACAAGAGGTGTGAGTTGCACAAAAAATTATTATTTTATTATTAGTAAAATAAAAGATACTTGGAGAGTTCAGTTAAATGAGGGGACACCACCATGAGACACAAAACATGTGTAAAGAAAGAAAGAAATATTTTACCAATCAAATCCAATCTAAAACTCAACTATCACAAAAGATCCTAAATCATAGGGATTGAGATTTGATTGCGATGGCACAAGACCTGGGAAAAGGTTATATATTGGTACGTTGAGATAGCATAGGATTTTGTATTGTGCATGGAGAAATTGTGCTCTGAATGCACATGTTGAGTGTTTCTCTGTTTCATAAGTCCATCATAGAGCTTGTTATGGACTCTGAGAGATAGTGTCATGGGGAAGCTTTGCTTGTTTTAGTGTGCATGGTGGTGATCCACCTAGGGGGTGAACTAGAGTTAGCGATTGTGGTGCTCACTTCTATGGTTGGGAGGAACTGACGCTCCAAGTAGTCATTTCCATTATATCAAGTAAGTGTAATTTTGTTTATGGTTAAATGGTTATCAATGTTATATTTTATTGTAAGTTCTTGAGGTATGTAAATTTATGCTCGTATCATTACGAATTTCAAATATCTGTTACTTATATATATATATATATATATATATATATATATATGAAGAATCAAGGGTACTATCTAATTTATTCGGTGCATGTGGAGTGAATAATATAATTATATAAGAACTATGATTTTGGGATTTCTTCCATTGGCGAATATCTGGTAACTTATTTCGTTATATGCCATAACGTGATTCAGCTTTGTCTAAACAATGTAATAAGACAGGGTTTGTATAGAATATAGGGATCGAAGGAATTTAATCATAGGGTTATTGTTATTGATTCTCTGCCATTACTATTGGGTTTGATCTTGTCGGTCATTTATGGAAATAAAGCTCGGTTTCTTTTACTCTTATATGGAACTAATGATGTAGTAGGCCTAGGTGAATCGCACTTTTAATTTAAGAACTATGTTTCTTATATATATATATATATATATATATATATATATATATATATATATATATATATATATATATATATATATATAAATGAAGAATGTTCCGAGATCGTGAATCAAGCCCAAATTTTGTGAAAGGGGATCGATATTTTGTTGTTTGTAGTTAGTAACTTTGTGAAGTCCTGTTAGTATCAAAATGCAGTGGACCTTGTAAACTAAAGGCTTTGGGCATTGTATAGATACCATAATATTTATTTACAACATATGGAAGGAATGACATATTGATAACAAATCCATATCTTGCCTGTTTAATCTTTATATCCTATAATTTTGTAATAATAAAGTTTTATTTGCTTTTGATCTCAGTTGTGATTGAGATCTGGTTAGATAAATGACTATGTTAGATTTGAGGGGACAAACGATTTTAGAGGTGAAAATTGTTCCACATTCTAGTTATGAAGGGAAAAAAAGGGAACACACACCACACATTCAATTAAAAATTAACTGTGCAGTAGTTGAATATTATCTTTTCTTTGCTTTAGAAATATACTTCTCCTAGCATATGCTTTTTGAAATTTTTGCGAACACTTTTTTTTCACGGATTAACTGCGCAATTCACCTATTTACTGCGTGGAGATTAACTATGCAATTCAACTTTTACTGCGCAGTTGAACTTAGCATAAGTGCGCAATTCTTAACTTAGCAATAATTACTTTGCATAAATGAAACCTCACATAAATAAACTTCGCACTTCACCCAATATTTGCTTTGCAAACTTCTTTAACTTTATGAATATTAACTGCGCATAAGTTAACTTCCCATACTTCTTTAACTGCGCATAGCACAAACTTAATTAAACTTTATCTTAAAACATTTCTTCTTTAAAACATGAGAACCGAAACATCTAAGTGAAACTTATACTCCTTGATAAAAATAGAACTTTCACCAGAGTGAAATACTTAGAAATCTTGATTTGATTTACAGACCGTAAATGTAAACAACATTTACATAGGTCAATATGAAATAGATGCGTGGCATGCATAAACCAACATTATTGAGAATGAATTCATAAAACTATAGATTTAAATATTACCGCTATAAAATAGAGTAACTTTGCCGCACTTATAGAGAGATGAGATTTACTTCAAACTTTGACTTCTTACACAGAGCTTGGGCTCTTGAAACACTTCATGAATCTTCACTTCTGCTCTTCACACATCTCTTATCTCTATCTCTATCTCTGTGAGAGCTTTTTCATTTATACACAAACTTAGGTTTACCTTCACCTGGAAGTTACAGGGTTGCAATAAATCCTGCAATTAATTTCAACCTAAGAAAATCTCATCTTGCGGAATACAAATGCAGCTACTTAAATACTAACTTGTTGTGAGTCAGATTGGCTGCAAATTGACTGACCGTCTGACATTGCAGACCGACAAAATGACTGACAAGGAGTCTAACAGAGCCGACGCATATCAGATACGCCATCAACTCATTAATTATGATATTTCCAACACTCCCCCTTAATTATGAGGAGATGGGAATCATTAAACAAAATTTAAAATTTTATAAAATATTCAGAGTTGAAACATGCTATGTTCATGACATAGTTCACTGTGTAGAACTAGTCACTCCCAAACAACTTCGTAGAAATTGGAATGGGTCATTTTCCAATAGTTTGGTAAAGATGTCTTCTACTTGATCTTCAGACCTGCAAAATTCTAAACATATGTCCTTGTTGTTTATCAATTCTTTGATAAAATGATACCTTGTGTCGATGTGGTTGGTTCTCTTGTTGAACACATGATTCTTTGACAGTACAATAGCTGAATTGTTGTCGCAGTAAATGACTGTGGGTTCATGTTGGTTCTGCAACAGATCACTTAACATCCTCTGCATCCAAATTGCTTGACACGCTGCGCTTGTAACTGCAACATACTCTGCTTTTGCTGATGAAATAGTTACTATGGCTTGTTTCTTTTAAGCCCATGATACAACATGTAACATACCCTTTTTGCTGGAAAACATTTTGTCTTAGAAAACATTATGATAAATTTTATTGTAAAGTTTTATGTTGGACAGGTGTCCAAGGATGACTGTAATTTGCATGCAATGTTTTATTATTTAATAAATAAAATAGGAGACAAACACCTAAGAGGACTGTTGAAAAAGTGGTTACTAATCCACTAGGTGGAATGGAATCTGTGGTAGAAGGAAATGGACAAGTGGCAACATCATGATGCAACTAACTACCTGTTGGTATGGGACAACTCCCTTGAAATGTGGTCATAGTGCCTTGAAAGATGGGACTGGAGCTTGAGGCTCATTTATTCCAAACTGACCACTAAAGACCTAGGAAATCTATATAATAGCCATCAAATTATGAACTGAGGTTCATCACTTTTCCTGACGAGGAAATTTACCTTTGGGTTTTGCTGTGTTTGTACCCAAGAGATTTGATGAGGGGATATGCTAAATTGTTGATCATGTTGTGAATCTTCCAAACTCTATTGAGTTCAGGAGTTTGATGCTGAGTGCTGAAGGCAACCTTTCACAGGAGTTTGATGCTGAGTGCTGAAAGCATTTTTTAGTGCCTTGCTTCTACGCAGATTCCATCTACTTGGTGGTTCAGTAATCAGGCTCGAGGGTTCACAAGAAGCCAGTAGTTGGGATGCTTCTTTTGGAATAGGTTGGGAGGAACAGGAATCCTTGGGTGTTTGTCATCCCTATCTTCATATACAGGTTCCATTATCTTATCTATTTTCATACATTTTAAAGTTCTGCTGCATAATAACTTTTACTGTTTTATTTTATAAATTTATTTCAGTTTCCTGAGTAAGTTAAGATTCTGTATAGAATTGATTTTGATTGAATAAAATAGTCTCTGCATTTTTCCCCATGCAAATGGATCTGCATCGTACTCTAGTACAGAGATAAATTAAGTTAGATAGATCAAAGATAGGCAAATAGCCAGGTAATTGAGAAGATGAAATTATTATATTTTCTTAAGTTTTTGCTTACTGTTTAATTTCTACGTATACATGTATCAGTGTCTCCATTATCATTCCACTAGTACAAAATGAGATATAAGTGACCAAAGAAACGACCAAAATTTGCATATAAATGACCACTTTTGCGTTGGTGACCACTGGTAGCAAATTAGCGGTCATATATTACACGACCAAAAATGTGGTCATATTTAGCTTGGTCATTTATCGCTTATCTTGTGGTCATATATTTGGTCGTTTATTTGGTCATTAATTTGGTCATTAGTTGTCACAATTAATGACCACATTTTTTGTCACGTGATAAATGACCGCTAATTTGCTACCAACGATTGCCAACTCAAACGTGGTCATTTATATGCATATTTTGGTTACTTATCTCTCATGTTGCACTGGTGGTCGTTTATATGCAAATTTTGGTCATTTTTTAAGTCATTAATCTCTTTTTAGTGGTTTCTGAATATAAATAGGGTATGGAGGAATCGAGCCACCAACCTTGTGCCTATAAGATAGGTGCTCTACCATTGAGCTAGTACCCTTAAATAGAATTTCTTATGGATTGATATGAGAATAAAATTTTCAAGCACTTTCATATTAATATCTCATAATTAATCAAGCATTTTCATATGTGAGGTTCACATGTGCCATGAAAGTGAAACAAGATATATTGTGTTCATTCAAACTTTCAAACTTTGATGGTAGCAACAGCAAAATTGGTATCTTCAATATCAACAAATTTAATGTGGGTTTCACATGGTGCCATGAAACAGGATATGTTGTGTTCATTCAAATTCTGAAGGTAGCAACAGGGAAATTAGAATCTTCAATTTCAACCAATTTAATATGTGGGTTTCACATACACCATGAAACATGATATGATCTCGCATCTGAATTTATCAATCATTTAGTCAAAGAATCATAGCTTGAATGGTTAAGCACTTGCTCTTGACATCCCCGAGTAGAGGAAAAACATAACAATACAAAATAATAAAATACAATAATAATAACAAGTCATAAGTTAAAATACAATAATAATAACAATGCTAAGTGTATTTTATATTGTAACACTTGTGCAATAAGGTGTTAACTGCATCATGTCAATGACCCTAAAATGGTAGGGAAAGCATCTCTGAGCAGCAAATCACTAGAGAAACCTGTAAGTTTTGCTTGAAGATAAGATTTTGAGCAGAATTCTGAGCACGGGAAAACCTTTATGGAGCCACAATTGTAGAACTTGTAAAAGCCCTAATCAGAGGCTCTGATACTGACCAATATGAGGACACAATTGGATAACAATGCAAACTCTCATACACAAATAGAGAAATGCAAGTGCAAAGGAGATTGCCACAACTCCAAATGTTGTGCACGCTATATTGTATCAGGGATATATAGAAGTTTAAAATTGATGGAGAGTGATCTTCTTTGACCAAGTTACTTATGAAATATTTTTACAATGAGGTAGGTGAGATGCAAAATATAAAATACAAGATTAAAATATAATACATATTTGGACTAAATTGAATAGGAACTAGGACCAAGTCTTGTCATTGATAACTATTTCCATCATGATAAGCTAGCTTCTTTAATTGTTTAGGACATGAGGTTAATGTGTCATCGCTTTGTATCTTGACTGTTGCTTATATTTTCTTGATTGGTATAGAATTTTCAGTGTCAGGAACATCTAAATAAGACATGGTACTTGGAAATGTTGTCTTATGGTGGATAGTGGATGTCCCTTTCCTGTGATATCCAACCTATTTGAAAAGATGGACTCTAATTTCAACGCACGAAGTTTATACTTTTTTGCTAATTGTTTTTTTTTTCTATTTGAGAAGCCTTTGCCAATTCTTTCTCAGATCAACCTTCAAGTCTTTTCCACGTCATAAGTCTAGTTTGACCCTTTGTCCAAAATAAGCCTTGCGTTGAGTCAAGTACAATGATTTTGATTGAGCAGTTCAAGCTTTCAAGTGAAACAACAATAGGCAAATTTTCAAAACTAAAACAATAACACACAAGCTTTGATGAGATGTTTGCACACACATGACCAAAAGATAGATTCATTTATTTCAACATAAGAATTATTAGATCATTAACAATTTTGTAGGGCCCATCAAACTACTAATCTTAAACCCACTAAAAAATCTAAATAGGTGTACAAAGACTAAAAAATGCCATAAAACGAACCTTCATCTTCAAATTTATCCCAGTCATCATCCCACTCAGCTGCATTCTCATGAATACCAGGTTGCCATCCTGAAACAATGACAATTAAGAACAAGTTGGCAATTAAATAAAACAAACTGTCTATCAAGAAGAACATTAACTGAAAAATATATCTACTGCACAGATAGCCTGTTTACACACTGTATTCTTTTAGAGAAGGATTTTTACAGGAGCAAAGAAAAAGTAATATTTTGCAGGTCCAGAATAAAAGGCATGGAAGAGAGATACAGGTCTGTTAACAGCTTCTTACTGTCCTTTGTGTATAAAAAATTCCCCTCATAATTTTGTGTCTTATGAACATTTCCAGGTAGTATAAAGGATAAGAAACCCACTTGATCTGTGAATCTTCACATCTTCTGAAATTGAAACTTTCAACAGTTACCGCTAAATGACATTTCAGGTGTTTTCACTTTGAGTCAATTGTTGGATGGCTCCACGCTTTTCTAAATAAACTAAACCTATTCTCATTTAATTGGAATCATTTGTCATTCCTAGTTTGCTTTTTTCTCTGAATGGTCATCCAAATTGCTAACCAAATTCATCATCCATTCACTCTAAAAGGTGATGGCAAGATTTATTTCTATCATTTTGGGAATTAATTCAAAGAAAATTATAAAGTTACAATCTCAACTCCGGGGAGTCTTTAGCTCATCAAGATTTTACCTAGTTTATTATAAACTATTTGAAGTGCTTTGGCATGGTTTCTATCCAAGAACTAGATCTTGGGAAAAAAAAACGGAACACAAAATAGGTCAACCAAATAATACATAATATTCAAATTGTGAATATATATATATATATATATATATATATATATATATATATATATATATATATATATATATGTGTGTTTATATATGGATTGCAATCTCTGCTATTTTGGTTGCATGCACTCTTACTTGCTATATATATATAATACATAATATTCAAATTCTAATATATATATATATATATATTGGTTCATATATGGATTGCACTCTCTGCTATTTTGGCTGTATGCACTCTTACTTGCTATATACATGAGAAACTTTGCATGTTTGTGTATAATGGTAAAAAATATCATGAATGCACAAGTATACATGCATACACAAATATGAAAAGTTATCATGTATATATAGCAAGTAAAAAATAGCAGAGAGTGCAATTCATATCTCAACCAAAGTAGGGGCCTAGGGTTAGTCCCCACCCACCCCGCCTCACTTTATCTTTTCATTATTTTCTAGAACAAAAATAAAAAAATAAAAACCCAAATAGCGTCCTCCGTCCTTCATACATGGCTGTAAGGAATCGACCAGTTTTGAGTAGGACAACCGATTCTGTACAAAACCGACCAGTTCTAGCCTTTCCCAATTTGAGACACCAGTTCCAACCGGAAACCCGTGGGAACTGGTCGGTTTTGCCAAAACCAGTCCAGTTCCAATAACACTGAATGGTCTGAGGTAATTTTACCTATAACATACACATTTTCGCAAAACGTTATCAGATTGGGAGCTCATTTCCCCATTAATGGGTATGACATAAAATTATTAAAACCTATCTACTTTGAATACATGTACAAAATTAGAATTGCAAATCAAATTTTGTACACTCGATTCTGGATATAGATTCATGTTTGTGGATTGCTACACAACAATAAAATAAAAAAAGGAATATGTACACCTACATGTTCTAATGCAAATAATGCATCTGAATTTATGTAAATATGGTGCCCAGGAGCTTACATCTTTGTCCAAATGTTAAAATATATTACTATTATCTTGGGATAAACTTGAAAAAACAATTGTATTGGAAAAAAGTGCCATCATAGTTGATGTCATACAAATTATAAAGAACATTATGCCATCCATGAACTTAGAACAAGTGTCAAGAACACTTTTCTCTTCTAAATCGAAATGCACCTATTTGTATTGAAATCCAAACTAAACAAGCGTCTATTTTTGTTTTCATTATAGCAATAGTTGGATATTTCAGCTACTTCAAAAAGATAGCCAAATAGAAGGTTGCAAATGGTTGGTAATATAATCCTTGTTGTATGGTTTATTGACAAGATTTCAAACATAAAACCTTCACGAATAGGTGACTTGCAGAGTGAAGAATGCCCTCGTCTCAGATTGAGAATAATCTCTATTAAAAATAAAAATGATAACAAATCTCATGTTATATTAACCATCTAACACGTAGTTCAATAAAAAATGCAGATAGATGGTTCTTGGAAGTTAAAAGAGCACCAAGAAAATCACAGTGGTGCATTGAGCTATCGCAACTCTGTTTATTTTGGGACATCCAAATTTTGCTGCACATACAACTCATAATTAGAGAGAATCCTTCAAACAAATCTTCCTATGATTTTATACACATGCTAGACTCCCAACCAGTGCCAAGATATTTTCATTATACAACCAAAAACATATCTTCAATCATAAACATTTGCTTTTGGTCTTCTCTCCATTTTGGTTAAAGATAGATGAATGTTAATATTCCAATCCCGAATCTTAATTTTTGCATAAGACAATCAATGGGGATTAGGTCATGTGGTAGAGGACGAAAATATTTATTGGAATACCATACTCACTCTGTAATATAATTAGTAATCACAATCATCCTGAAAGTATGTGGGACTGCTTCAAATATCACAAACCCTCTCTAGAGTCTACACCCTCTCATGATCCATAAGATACTTAAGCTTATGAATGAAAGCTTGAAAAAAGGAAGAATCCAAATGCTCTCAAGAAGAACTCACAAAAGGAAGGGAAGACACAAAAGAACATCCAAATACAGAGCAAGCAAGAAAAGAAGTGTTTGACGGTGAAGTGATCAGGCACCCACATGCAAACAAGAAATAGTTAAGTTTTAGATCTTAACTTACTTTCAAAAAATTGTACTTTACTCTAGGGTCTAGTAAGGTTGTTAGTCAACGTGTATTGAAATAGTCAAGTGTTAGACCTTAACTTACTTCCAAATAATTTTACTTTAAAATAGGGTATGATTAGTGCATGTTGTTGGTCAACAAGTATTGACTATAGGATCATATCTTTTATACACAACCAATAGTTTATTACAATGTAATATTATTAATGTCATATTGAGTCTTAGTGTTAGTACTAGTTTTAGCTGATAAAAAATCATTAATTAAAAATACTAATTAAGGAAAAAATTATTCTTTTATAACAGTGAAAATTCTAACACTAAAATAAAGGACAATATGGTCATTATTAATAACACATTCTATAGCCCAATAGCGGGATGGGTAACCCCATGGTCATTATTAATAACACAATATACAGCCAAATAGGGGTATGGGTAACCCCTTCCATGCTCATCTTGGAGGTCACACATGTCCTTTATAAAAAATAATAAAATTATATAAAACCAGCAGCAACCTAATCTTTTTCATCAATTTGGGGCGGAAAATCAGAGTTCTCAATGAATTTTTGTCAAACCTAGGAGACAACCAAACTTCTAATCCTGGTCAAATAGGTAAACCCAAGAAGAGGAACCTTGGAAAAAGTAGATCCTCCAAGTTCCCAACAAGCCTACCAAAGTAGAATTGGAGGCCAAGGAAGCATCATTGCAGTATCACATGAGGTTTCCTCCTCATATTAAAGCCAAGGTGGAGAAAATCAAGCAGAAACTCAAAGAGAAGGAGGGCAATATTCCTTCAGAGGAAATTGATGCTGAGCTTGTGAAGTGGATTCCAGATACTAGCTTGTGAAGCATCCCAACTAAGTATTTTTGGCCAATTGATGTTTATTGGAAGACCAAATCTATTGTTGCACAGGTCATTGACAAGGCAGGCTTTTAACAAAAGGCCATACTTGGCAAGCTAGATTTCCCAGATCTGAAAAATGAAGCTCTAGTAAAAGTTTTGTGGTACTAGGTTGTATAAGTCTAATCTCAGTTCTCTTGTTTATTCCTTTTCCCTTATGAAAATCAATAGGAGAAATATAAACTCAGTTACGATAATTAACAACGGGAGTATTTCCTATGTTAGCTTGTTAAACTCAGTACCTCCTTTTTATTAGGTTTATAATCTATATAAGATTCAAATCAACATAGGACAGCTCAAACATCACTGTATTTTTTGTGGGGTTCATGAACAACATTGGCATCTTTTTTTATCCACTATAGACATGGTTTCCCTTATGGTAGGCTATAGTCATGTTAGCTGTACAGTATTAATAGAATGGATCTCCTAGTCTAATATGAGCGTAAGTTTTGTATTCTGGAGTATTTTGGAGTAACTCAACATATTCAATAAACTTGGAAGCCCCATATGGAATGAATGGGCTCTTCTAAATCAAACACATGCATGTATCCTAGAAAATTTGACACTGGTCTATTTGAATAGCACATAATTAATATACAATGACAAAGGTATCAATCTCCTGAATCAAGTAAAGAAATTCAATCAATGCAATGTTGGCAATATATTTATCAAACTAAAATTATCACTCGATTAGCTATCTGTTCTTCCCACAAGGTTTTAGGTTCATTATGTGCATGTCCTTGTGATGTAAAAATGTGACTTGTAGGTGACTCCTTCAAAGGCTCATTTGGACCCAACGTATGTTCATTACACCGGCTATTGCCAACCTTTCAGTCACATTTCTGGTTAAGAATAAGAAAATGGGGACTCTCACATGGAACATTTTTCATATTTAATTCATCCTGCTCATATGTTTGCTTTGGTGTCCTTGATTTTGGGAACAATGAAGCTAGCCTCGCTTGTATACTCTTTGAATGACTATTAGAAGAAGACAAATATCTATTCCACACTACTTCATCTCAACTACTATGCATTGCTTGTGCTAGGTTGGATTCACTGTATGTAATCACAAACAAAACAAGAAAACATGAGCCATGCTTTAATATACAACACAGATACTCATCATAGCTATTAGCAATACATCCAGAAATCATGAACACTTGATAAGGGAGAGAATAACACTGGGGAAAACTAGCATAGGTCCATCTTAAACCCGACTCCAGGGTTAAGATGGATCTATGCTGGTTTTCTTTTTATTATTTATGAGCAGAAGTGTGTTTTCCTTTGTGATGTGGGTCATAGGTTCCATGTCAGTGTTACTCATGTTATGTGACATCTCCCTTGTACTAGTTTGTAGAGCACCAAGATTGAATTATAAATAATAAATATTGTCGAACAATAGAAACACAGTTTATGATTTCGAAACAAATTAAGATTTGGATTCTTTCAAATATTAATCAAGTGTACCATTGCTCGTTTAATTTTTATGCTCCCCTCCAAAAGAATCAAGTTCACCCTCTGGTGAAGAGATATCATTTAGTAAGAAATGGCATGAGTTATTCACTACATCTGCATCTCTATATGCCAGTAAAGGGTCCTCTTTACAACATCATATTATCAGGTCATGGTTAACTGACTCTAGTTTCACATCTTTGCAGTATTCACCATTTACTTCTTCCTTTTGAGAATCATTCCTCATGGCTGCATCAACACACATGGGAATGTATTCTATTCTTGCCAACTATTCATCATCAATAACATCCCACATATCCACATTCAGTGACTGAGATGATTTCCCCGTCTTATTATTTGAACTAGATGGATCTACAACCTTTCCTTCAGAAATGACATTGTTAAAACCCATCATTCTCTACCTTGTAGCCAAGACACTAGAATTTTGACAGTGTAACTTGTTCCATTGTTTTCCACTCACTGCCCATTGTCTTTTGTCTACATCAATAGGGTTAGGTACAATAAGGTCATTGCTTTGTTGAAGTTCATTCCAATCGATATAATCCATCTAAAACCAATAATGATTACATCAAAATTTATTTTAGGAATCAATTCTCTATTGAGCCTTGCATCTACCAAAGATAACAAAACCAAAATTGCGTCCAGATTTACATCATTCGACATATTATAAGAATAAAAAAATGGTGAGTTCCTCCCAACACAGAGGTCCAAATTGAATCTTAAGAAAATATACAGTTATTAACTGGTCATAAAGAGCTGCAACACTTCGACAAAAGTACAATCAATAAGAAGAGACACAACTATCACTTCAAAGATCTGACTGAATTTGTACATTTTATAAAAATATTTCAAAGGCTCCTGGAAGCATCTAGAGAGGAATTATCTCTTTATCATCAAATTCTTTTACATTTTAAATGTAATGGGCAAGAATATTTCATGCCCTAGTCTATCACGTACCCTAATTGTTGAAAAAACATTTATGCTGAAAAACCTTGTGTTAACTTTTATTATAAAGTTTTATATTTTGGACAAGTGTCCAAGGATGACTGTAATTTGCACAATATTTTATTATTTAATAAATAAAATAGGAGACAAACACCTAAGGGGACTGTTGAAAGAGTGGTTACTGATCCACTAGGTGGAATGGAATCTAGGGTAGAAGGAAATGGACAAGTGGCAGCATTATGATGCAACTAACTAGCTGTTGGTATGGGACAACTCCCTTAAAATGTGGTGTTAGTGCCCTGAAAGATGGGACTAGAGCTTGAGGCTCATTTATTCTAAACTGACCACTAAAAGACCTAGGCAGTCTACATATTATCCATCAAATTATTAACTGAGGTTCATCACTTTTCCTGACGAGGAAGCTTACCTTGAGGTTTTGTTGTTTTCACTCAAGAGATCTGATGAGGGGATGGGCTAGGGTTGATCATGTTGTGAGTCTGCCAAAACACTTAGTGAGTTCAAGAGTTTTTTGCTGGGTGGAGAAGGCATTTTACAGGAGGTTGATACCGAGTGGAGAAGGTATTTTGAGTGCCTTGCTTCTACACAGTTTTCCACCCACTTACTGGATTAGTAATCAGGCTCAGGGGTTCATTAGAAGTCAGCAATTGAGTTGCTTCTTCTGAAGCAGGTTGGGAGGAACAGCCCTCCTTGGGTGTTTGTTGGCCTACAATCTTTTACAGGTTCTATTGTGTTATCTATTTTATTTTGGAGTTCTATTATCATCTAAATTGACTGTTTATTTTATAAATTTCATTTCTGTTGTTCTTTAAATTACTTAGAATAATTATGTATAATTTAAATGATTGAATAAATTGATCTCTGTATTTTTCCCCACGCAAATAGAGATAGAATCGTACTCTAGTACAGAGACGGGTTAAATAGAATAGTCAATATAGGCATATAGCCAAGTGAATGAGAATATTAATTTATTATAGATTTCTCAAAGTTTTTATCTTCCTGTTTTAAACCCTGCTTATATATTACAGTGCCATCATTATTATTTATTTGTTTATTCAACTGTATTCAAAATTTACATTCAATATATTACTGTTTACAAAATATCTCTATTTTTCATAAGAATTTCAGTTCTATCTAATAGTAGATATTTTAACTATATTTAGAAATTTTAATTGCTCATATTTACGTAAGGAAATTTCATAAAATATTTGAATAGTACTATTTTCTCTAGTTAATCACAATTCTCAGTTATTACAGGCATAGTTTCCAGACATTGTTTTACACAACGACTACATAGTGAAAAATCAAGACATTTTGGTGTTCTTTCATATATTGAAATAAATCCTCTTCAAAACAGAAGTATCCAGAGCAAAAACAAAACCTAACAGTCTTACCATAAGCATGCCTATAGATCGTATAGTCAAGTTTCACTCATCTAAACGACTATAGCAGGTTCCCAAACAAAATAGTAAACACAGACTTGTATCAAGAACACTTCCAGAAGTCCTGTTAAGTATTACGTTTCCAAACCAAGGCTAAACCCTAGTACCAAAATACCTTTTCATTTCGTTTAAAACGCAGTCACATTATCCCAACACATAGTAGTATCATTGTTTTTCAAAGAATTGCATCCATTAGAACCAAGTTAAACACCCACTCGCAAAACACTTACGTTTTTTTCCATACAGTTTGAAGTTTTATGTATCGTATTTTCAGGCTAAACCAAAATCGACGGAAAAACAAAATGATAGCATCAAAACTTTTAAACATATTCCTTTAGAGTTCCAACTTGATAGAGCTTGAAATCTTAACCTACAGGGTTCACATTTTTCACTTTTCCTTTAAAAAAAAAAGAAAATCTTTTATTTTTGTACAGAGGTAAAACGATAATAATACCCATGAAGCACTTGTTCTATTTCATTCAGATCCGAGGGTGAAACCCCTGTTTCCAAAACTGTTACATTCAAAACCAAAACACAACAATGGTTTTATTGGTTCGAGGCATATCCTCCCCATACTTTAAAATTTGATTTCAAACCCTATGTACAGAACTCTAAACACTTGGCCATCTCATCTACATTGAGTCTCAAGACATGCCGAGGCTTACTCGATGGTTAGCTTTCCAACCCTCAATGCCAGATACTGGGAACCATTGCATACTACACCTGCAAGCATATTTTTAAATGTGGTTAAATCGACAACCCAGAGATGGTGGATATGGTATTTAAAATTTGAATAACTGTTATTATCAATGAATGCATACTACAGGGAAGGAGAGCAGAACCTTTACCTTCGAATGATAACTGAAGTAGAAACCAATGCCAACAAAAAATGCCAAGCTTTTGCCTCTGCAACGAAACCCTACCACGTTAATGCTGGAGTACCCAGAACTAACTCGAAAACCTTCAACTCTCATAAAGACAAATGTTCGAACCTCATCAAGGTTGCAAAACAAACAGTTAGCATAAATTTTCGCTACTGTATGAAGAACTGAGGGTTCATCTCTTTAAATATTGAGGTTACAAGTTCAAAATGTAGAAGCTACATTCTACAGGAAGAACAACAAGACTAAAATTCCGTAGCCTGTCGGCCGAGCAAGAGCTGCCACTACCAAATGATTTGAACACTATAAACTCTCCATATCGCAGGATGGGTAGGTTAACCCTGCTGTTTTGAAACCCTCAACAAATCGATGGTGTAGATCACCTCATGGATACACAAAGTTCCAAGAAAGCTACCACATTAATTGTTGCATCATTGCAACTGCCACGAGGAGCTATGGTAAGCCACGGTGGAGCAAATTCATCAAAAAGGGAAAACACATGTCAAACACTTCATCAATTTATTGGTCGTGACACGGTGGTAGCATGTGATCGAGCTTACTAAACATCTCCATGTTGGAATCCAATTACTGTTACAGTTATGAGCATTCAATGCTCAGGTTACGTTTGCAGCAGCCAACTTGTAGAGCACGTCAAACATTCACATCACCATATTCATTACTTTGGATTCGCAAATAGTATAGTTCAAAGTTACCACCCCTGTTACAAAACACTTTATGCATAGTTAGATAACGTAATCCCTTAGTTCGCATGGCATCTCATTTGCACGCTAGTACTTAATCGCATATCATTTATATTACATGCACAATTTTATATAGTTGCACATCATGTATATCATATCATAGGTACAAATTCATATAGTTGCACAACATTCCTATCATATGTATAAATTCATATAGTTGCACATCATTCGTAATGTCTACATAATTTTATATTGTTGCATAGATTTATGTAGCATATAGTATTGTAATATTTCCATACCAGTAAGGGGTAGTATGAAGCCCCATGTTGTTTGTATTACCACATTATGACAAAATGCAATTAATTCATATCATATGTACATAGTTCATATAGCTGTACATAATTCACATTGTTGCACACAATTCACATTGTTTGTACAAAAATTCTATCTACGCATAGATAGTAGGGTTACAAGTAACTCTTATTAAATTGCAAATTAGTCTTTAAGACTCAAAGAGGGTAGCATCAAACAGAAATCATAGTGTGCTTATAGTCTCACATAAGTACTACGTAGGTTTTACAATGCACAAAACTCACACTACATACTGTGACACTTGTGAAATAACAATAGTTCTATGTGTAATGGCTTGATATCAATCCTCTAAACACTTGGTGTAGACTTTAGAATTTCACGCATGAACAAATTTTACACACACACTTACACATTAGATTTTTCCAATGATTGGTCTGTATTCTAAAGGTAGACCCGAGCAAGTTATTTTAACAATCGTACATGATTTCCACAATTTTCCATGGAAGTAGAAGGTAGGATTTTACATACAAGCTTGAACGAAAAACAAACGAACATATAGAGCTTCTTCGATAAACTCTTGAGTACTTGTCGCAACTTAAAATCTCTTAGATGTAATCTGTCACAAGTATGAATTTCACATGCTTTAGCACAAATGCTAAGTAAGCCTCGGGCATCCACAGGACCCCTTCAACAATCCAAAGAAAGTACTTTAGTCAAACAGATGTTTCTTTATACTTAAAACAAGAGCAGTAGAATTTGTAGTAGCATAACTATATCTGGGATAACATCAAAACATAAGCTGATTTATGTTAGTCACATTTTTCTTATTTAACAAACCAATATTTTATTTAAGTATGGAAAGATAACATTCGATATATTTTTCCACTTCCGCATTCATTAAATAAGCAATAAATGCAAAGAGAATTTTTTTAAATTTTTTGTGATTTTCTGGGGTGTTACATGTGGTATCAAAGCATGGTTAAAACACTAGGCCTAAATAGGCTCACGCGCACAATACAGAAAATAAAATGTAAAAAGTAGTTTACCAACTTTTTAAAAATTTAATTGTCTTGTACAGTTTGACAAATTGTTTTACAGGTATGTCATTACCGGAAGAATTAGCAAAGGAAAAATCACCTCATCGTGAACCTAGTATTAATGAAAATCCCGAAGGTTTATATGATGAGTTGAATAAAAATTCTTCTGAATTTCTGCATACCATAAAGGATCTGAAGTCTGATATAAAAATAGTCAAAGAAGAAAATGAGCACAGGATACATTAAATCAGATTTTAATGTACAAATACTAGAATGAGGAAAGGGGCAGAAAGTCAGAGATTCCATCTAATTCTGCCATAATGACTCACAGATACAAGCATAAGAAGACAAGAAAAGATAATAGTGGTAGCCATACATCCTCTGATTCAAATCAAAGTCATTATCACTCTAATGAGGACAACAGTGATAGTGATTTCTGTTCAACAAGGAGAAAGCAAAAGCATCATGAATAGATTTCTCAAGAATTTAAGAAAATTAAGCCACCCACTTTGCGAAAATGAGAAGGGTGAAACAGCAGAAGCTTGGTTGCCAGGAATGAAGAAAAACTTTAATATATATGATTACTCTTCTCAACTAAAAGCCAAGATGGCTATTTATAATATGATAGGAAAGGTAGATATATGGTGGTAGGATCTAAAAAGAATCAAAAGTTTAAAAGAAAAAGATGTAACATGGAGTATGTTCAAGAAGTTATTCAAGAAAAAAAATTTGTCAGAACGATATTATGAGGATAAATTGGAGTTTTATGATCTGAAGTTCGGTGCCATGAGCATGAAGGAATTGTGCAGCAAATTCCTCAGTCTACTAAGATAGGTACCGTACATGGTTGAAGAGAAGCCAAAGGTACAAAGGTTTCTCAGCTATTTACCATTCCATATAAAGATAGAATAGAATATGACAATCCTACAACACTGGAGGAAGCTATGAGAAAGGCAAATTTCTGTTTTGTCAAAACAAAAGAAGAGAAGGAACAACTGGATGGAAGGGCAGCAAAACAAACCAGTCTTATTATAAAAAGAAAATTTTTAATCAAAGTTCTGGGTGTTTCAAGAAAAATTTCCCTAACACAATTTTTTCTAACAGTAATACATATAGGGGTAATGCGTCTCAGAACTCTTCTACTGCAAAGAATGTACCCAACAACTATAATCACAGCAACAATAATAACAGATATGCTGAGCAAAAAGGACCTATCAAATGTTATGAATGTGGAGGGCCACACAAGAGAACATATTGTCCACGCAACAGAAAAACCGTCAACAATATTCACACAGTACAAGCTGAACCTACAGTTGGAGATATAGCGAGGGAGATGCCCAGAATTTATGCAGCATTGGAGGATCATCAAGCAGACCATCAAACATCCATGGTGGAAGTTGAAGGTATGTTACAAACTAAGTCTATTTCCATTCTAATAGATCCAGGAGCAAATCTGAGTTATATCCCACCCAAATTAGTGAAAAATTGCAAGTTAAAGATAGAAAAATTTGACAATCCATGGTTAGTTTAGCTTGCAACTAGTACAAAAAGAAGAGTTATAGATTTTGTTAAAGATTGTGAAGTTTTTCTAAGTTAGCTGAAAACAAAAGTAAATTTGAATGTTTTACCATTAGGATCTTATGACTTGTTAATTGGTATGGATTGGCTTGAATAGCATAGAGTTTTATTGAATTGTTATGAAAAATCTTTTGTTTGTTTAAATAATGAAGGTGTAGCTAAAAATGTTAAAGGCATTTCTAGGAAGACTTCTGTAAGGCAGATTTCTGCCTTACAAGTGAAGAGAGTTGCTAGAAAAGGTTGTAAATTATTTGTTGTTAATGTTGTTAATGATGAATGTACATCCTAAGAAGACAAAATAAAACTAGAGGATATTCCCATCCTTAGGGACTTTTAAGATGTATTCCCGGAAGAAATTCCAGGATTACCTCCGAAAATAGAACTTGATTTCACCATTGAGTTAGTACCCGGTGCAGTACCAAACTCAAAGGCCCCCTATAGGATGAATATTCTAGAATTAAATGAGTTAAAATCTCACCTGAAAGAATTAATAGATAAAAACTACATACGGCCCAGTGTGTCCCCTTGGGGAGCACCAGTAATATTTGTTAAAAATAAGGACGGTACTATGCATTTGTGCATTGACTACTGTCAGCTTAATAAAATGACAATTAAAAACCGGTATCCCTTACCCCATATAGATGATCTATTTGATCAAGTACACGGAGTAGAGATATTCACTAAAATTGATCTAAGGTCAGGTTATCATCAAGTCCGGATAAAAGATGAGGACATATTCAAAACTACATTCAGAACGAGTTATGGACACTACGAGTTCGTAGTTATGCCTTTTGGGATAATTAACGCACTTGCAGTGTTCATGTGTTTAATGAACAACATTCTGTATAAATATTTGCATAAGTTCATAGTGGTATTCATTGATGATATTCTGATTTACTCAAGACTAAAGAAGAGCATAATGAACATCTAAAAGTTTTTTTACAAGTACTTAGAGATCACCAACTTTACGCTAAGTTTAGTAAGTGTGATTTCTATAAAGATAAAATTCAGTATTTGGGTCATATAATTTCAAAAGATGGTATTTCTGTTGACCTTGATAAGATAAAAACAATAAATGAATGGCCTGTTCCAAAAGATGTAACAGATGTATGGTCATTCATGGTAATAACGAGATATTATAGAAAGCTTATTGAATGGTTCTCTAGAATTGCTAACCCTATCACTTCTTTGCAGAAGAAGGGGAAGAAATTTATATGGGATCAAAAGTGTCAAGACAACTTTAATAAGTTAAAAGAATTGTTAACTACTGCACCCATATTAAAAATTGCAGATCCTAATAAGTATTTCGTTGTATGCACAGATGCATGCAATGAAGGACTTGGAGGGGTCTTAAGTGAAGAAGGTCATGCAATTGCTTTTGAGTAAAGGAATTTAAAAATACATGAAAATAATTACTCTACGTATGATCTTGAGTTGGCAGTCGTGATAGATGCTTTAAAGATGTGGCCCCATCACTTGATTGGTAGACAGTTTATTTTAATGACTGATAGTAAGGGGTTAAAGTATTTACTGGAACAAACAAATCTGAATGCAAGGCAAGTTAGGTGGTTAGATTTCCTTAGTGAGTACGATTTTGAGATCCATCACATTAATGGAAAGGAAAATAAGGTTGCTTATGCGTTGAGCAGAAATGCTAGATTAAGTTCTGTGGCAGCAATCAGTACTTTTAAAACTAATCTGGAAAATCAGATCGAAGAAGGAATTAAGGAAGATGAAAATTACCAAAAATTACATGATAAAGTGGCTGAAAATTCATCTGAAAATGCTATAACAGATTTTAGTATTAATGAAAAAGGCTTCTTAACTTACAAAAACATAATTTATGTGCCTAATTTTTCGAAAGTTAAGTTGTCGATTTTAGATGAAATTCACAAGAGTCCTTATTCAAGACATCCTGGTTATCAGAAAATGATAACCATGTTAAGAAAGGAGTACTTTTGGCCTAACATGAAGAGTGAAGTTGCTGAATATATAGCTAGATGTTTTGACTGTCAGACTATTAAAACTGAACAACAACATCCAGCTGGGCTATTGCAGCCGTTACCAATTCCAAAATGGAAGTGAGAAATCATAAACATTGACTTTATTTCAGGTTTGCCTAAAAATCCAAAGCATAATGATTCTCTTATGGTTGTCGTTGATAAACATAGCAAAGCTGCTCATTTTATTCCTGTTAAAACTACTTTCAAGGCTTCTAACATTGCATATATTTTCATGAAGCAAATTTTTCGCTTGCATGGAATTCCAAAGGTGATTATTTCAGATCGAGACTCTATGTTTACTGGTAATTTTTGGACAGCACTATTTAAAGGATTAAATACTAAGTTAAATTTCAGCACTTCTTTCCACCCACAAACTGATGGTCAAACAGAAAGAGTAAATCAGATTTTGGAAAATATGTTAAGATTATATGTTAAAGATCAACCATCTAAATGGGAGGATTACTTACACTTAGCAGAATTTGCTACTATAATAATTATCAAGCATCTACTAACTTAAGTCCATTTGAAATTTTGTATCGAAGAAAGTGTTGTACTCCAATTTCGTGGGATAATCCTATGGATAGATTGATGTTAGGACCATATCTATTGAAAGAAATGGAGCTAACTATGAAATAGGTTCAAAGTAACTTAAAAGTTGCCCAAGATCGGCAGAAAAGCTATGCTGATTTGAAACGAACAAAAAGAGAATTTCAGGTAGGAGACCATGTATTCATAAAGGTAAAACCCAAGAAAAGTTCTTTGAAGCTTGGGAGGTGTTCTAAATTAGCACCGAGGTATTGTGGACCATTTGAAATCCTATCAAGGATAGGAGCTGTTGCATATCAATTGGCTTTGCAATATGATTTAAAAATCCACAATGTTTTTCATGTTTCTATTTTAAAGAAGTATGTGCATGATGCTACTCATGTGTTGAATTGGAATGACATAGAGGTGGAACCCGAAGGAGATTTTCAGGTGGAACTAGACTATATTCTAGACCAGAGGGAAAATATGCTTCAGAATCGCACCATAGGGCAGGTAAAGGTGCAATGGAAGCACCTTAGCCTTGATGAGGCTACTTGGGAACTGGAGGTTAAAATGCGAGAAGCATACCCAGTTCTGTTCCAAGAGGAACTTGATGCTAAATAAGCAACATCGAGGACGATGTTGAGCTTAAGAGGCGATGTTTTTCACGTACCCTAATTTCTAAAAAACAATTTATGCTGAAAAACCTTGTGTTAGTTTTTATTATAAAGTTTTATATTTTGGACAAGTGTCCAAGGATGACTGTAATTTGCACAATATTTTATTATTTAATAAATAAAATAGAAGACAAACAACTAAGGGGACTGTTGAAAGAGTGGTTACTGATCTACTAGGTGGAATGGAATCTGGGGTAGAAGGAAATGGACAACTGGTAGCATCATGATGCAACTAACTAGTTGTTGGTATGGGACAACTCCCTTAAAATGTGGTCTTAGTGCCCTGAAAGATGGGACTGGAGCCTGACGCTCATTTATTCTAAACTGACCACTAAAAGACCTAGGCATTCTATATATTACCCATCGTATTATGAACTGAGGTTCATCACTTTTCTTGACGAGGAAACTTACCTTGAGGTTTTGCTATTTGCACCCAAGAGATCTGATGAAGGGAGAGGCTAGGGTTGATCATGTTGTGAGTCTACCAAAACTCTTAGTGAGTTCAGGAGTTTGTTGCTGAGTGGAGAAGGAATTTTACAGGAGGTTAATATCGAGTGGAGAAGGTATTTTGAGTGCCTTGCTTCTACACAATTTTCCACCCACTTACTAGATGAGTAATCAGGCTCGGGGGTTCATTAGAAGTCAGCAGTTGAGATGTTTCTTCTGAAGAAGGTTGGGAGGAACAGGCCTCCTTGGGTGTTTGTCGGCCTGCAATCTTTTACACGTTCTATTGTGTTATCTATTTTATTTTGAAGTTCTATTATCATCTAAATTGACAGTTTATTTTATAAAGTTAATTTCTGTTGTTCTTTAAATTACTTAAAATAATTTTGTATAATTTAAATGATTGAATAAATTGATCTCTGTATTTTTCCCCATGCAAATAGAGACAACATCATAATCTAGTATAGAGACAGGTTAAATAGAATAGTCAAGATAGGCATATAGCCAAGTGAATGAGAATATTAATTTATTATAGATTTCTCAAAGTTTCTATCTTCCTGTTTTAAACCCTGCTTATATATTACAGTGCCATCATTATTATTTATTTGTTTATTCAACTGTATTCAAAATTTACATTCAATATATTGCTATTTACAAAATATCTCTGTTTTTCATAAGAATTTCAGTTCTATCTAATAGTAGATATTTTAACTATATTCAAAAATTTTAATTGCTCATATTTACATAAGGAAATTTCATAAAATATTTGCATAGTATTATTTTCTCTAGGTAATCGCAATTCTCAGTTATTACAGACTTAGTTTCCATACATTGTTTTACACAACGAGTACACAGTGAAAAATCAAGACATTCTGGTGTTCTTTCATTTATTGAAATAAATCATTTTCAAAACAGAAGTAGCCAGAGCAAAAAAAAAACCTAACACTCTTACCATAAACATGCATGTAGATCGTATTGTCAAGTTTCACTCATCTAAACGACTATAGCAGGTTCCCAAACAAAATAGTAAACACAAACTTGTATCAAGAACACTTCCAAAAGTCCTGTTAAGTATTACATTTCCAAACCAAGGATAAACCCTAGTACTAGAATACCTTTTCATTTCATTTAAAACGCAGTCACATTATCCCAACACACAGTAGTATCATTTTTTTTCAAAGATTTGCATCCATTAGAACCAAGTTAAACACCCAGTCCCAAAACACTTACGTTTTTTTCCATATAGTTTGAAGTCTTATGTATCGTATTTTTAGGCTAAACCAAAATGGACGAAAAAACAAAACAACAGCATCAAAAGGTTTAAACCTATTCCTTTAGAGTTCGAACTTGACAGAGCTTGAAATCTTAACCTCCAGGGTTCACATTTTTCACTTTTCCTTTAAAAAAAAAAAAAGCTTTTTTTTTTTGTACACAGGTAAAACGATAATAATAGCCGTGAAGGACTTGTTCTATTTCATTCAGATTTGACGGTGAAACCCTTGTTTCCAAAACTGTTACATTCAAAACCAAAACACAATGGTGGTTTTATTGGGTAGAGGCATATCCTCCCCATACTTTAAAATTTGATTTCAAACCCTGTGTACAGAACACTAAACAGTTGGCCATCCCATCTACATTGAGTCTCAAGACATGTCGAGGCTTACCGGGTGGTTAGCTTTCCAACCCTCAATGCCAAATACCAGGAACCATTGCATATTACACCTGCAAGCACATTTTTAAACATGGTTAAATTGACAACCCAGAGATGGTGGATACGGTATTTAAAATTTGAATAACTGTTATTATCAACGAATGCATACTATAGGGAAGGAGAGAAGAACCTTTACCTTCGAATGATAACCGAAGTAGCAACCAACGCCAACAACAAACACCAAGCTTTTGCCTCTGCAACGAAACCCTACCACGTCAATGCTGGAGTAACCAAAACTAACTCCAAAACCTTCAACTCTCATCAAGAGAAACGTTTGAACCTCATCAAGGTTGCAAAACAAACAGTTAGCCTAACTTTTCACTATTGTATGAAGAGATGAGGGTTCATCTCTTTAAATATTGAGGTTACAAGTTCAAAACGCAGGAGCTACATTCTACACGAAGAACAACGAGACTAAAATTCCTTAGCCTGTCGGCCGACCAAGAGCTATCACTACCAAATGATTTGAACACTATAAACTCTCCATATCACCGGATGGGTAGGTTAACCCTGCTGTTTTGAAACCCTCAACAAATCGATGGTGTAGATCACCTGATGGATACACGAAGTTCCAAGAAAGCTACCACATTAATTGTTTCATCATTGCAACTGCCACAAGGAGCTACTGTAAGCCACGGTGGAGCAAATTCATCAACAAGGGAAAACACATGTCAAACACTTCATCAATTTATTGGTTGTGACACGGTGGTAGCATGTTATCGAGCTTACTAAACATCTCCACATTGGAATCCCATCACCGTTACAGTTATGAACATTCAATGCTCAGGTTACGTTTTCAGTGGCCAACTTGTAGAGCACGTCAAACATTCACATCACCATATTCATTACTTTGGATTCACAAATAGTATAGTTCAAAGTTACCACCCCTATTACAAAACACTTTATGCATAGTTAGATAACGTAATCCCTTAGTTCGCATGGCATCTCATTTGCACGCTAGTATTTAATCGCATATCATTTATATTATATGCACAATTTTATATAGTTGCACATCATGTATATCATATCATAGGTACAAATTCATATAGTTGCACAACATTCCTATCATATGTATAAATTCATATAGTTGCACATCATTCGTAATGTCTACATAATTTTATATTGTTGCATAGATTTATGTAGCATATAGTATTGTAATATTTGCGTACTAGTAAGGGGTAGTATGAAGCCCCATGTTGTCTATATTGCCACATTATGACAAAATGAAATTAATTCATATCATATGTACATAGTTCATATAGTTGTACATAATTCACATTGTTGCACACAATTCACATTGTTTGTACATAAATTCTATTTGCACATAGATAGTAGGGTTACAAGTAACTTTTATTAAATTGCAAATTAGTCTTTAAGACTCAAAGAGGGTAGCATCAAATAGAAATCGTAATGTGCTTATAGTCTCACATAGGTACTACGTAGGTTTTACAATGCACACAACTCACACTACATATTGTGACACTTGTGAAATAACAATAGTTCTATGTGTAATGGCTTGATATCAATCCTGTAAACACTTGGTCCAGACTTTAGAATTTCACGCATGAACAGATTTTACACACACACTTACACATTAGATTTTTCTGATGATGTATGCTGAAGGTAGACCCAAGCAAGTTATTTTAACAATCGTACATGATTTCCACGATTTGCCACGGAAGTAGAAGGTAGGTTTTTAAATACAAGCTTGAATGAAAAACAAACGAACATATAGATCTTCTTCAATAAACTGTTGAGTACTTGTCATAACTTAAAATCTCTTACCTCTAATTTGTCACAAGTACGAATTTCACATGCTTTAGCACGAACGCTAAGTAAGCCTCGGGCGTCCGTAGGAGCCCTTCAACAATCCAAAGAAAGTACTTTAGTCAAACAGATGTTTCTTTATTCTTAAACAACAACAGTAGAATTTGTAGCAAGATAACTATATCTACGATAACATTAAAACATAAACTGATTTCTATTAGTCGCATTTTTCTTATTTAACAAACTAGTATTTTATTTCAGTACAGAAAGATAACATTCCATGTATTTTTCCACTTCCGCATTCATTAAATAAGCAATAAATGTCACAGAGATTTTTTTTAAAATTTTTGTGATTTTCTGTGGTGTTACATGTGGTATCAGTGTGTGGCTAAAACACTAGGCCTGAATAGGCTCATGCGCGCAATACATAAAATAAAATGTAAAAAGATGTTTACTAACTTTTTAAAAATTTAACTGTCTTGTATAGTTTGACAAATTGTTTTACAGGTATGTCGTTACCGGAAGAATCGGCAGAGGAAAAATCACCTCATCGTGAACCTAGTATTAATGAAAATCCAGAAGGTTTCTATGTTGAGTTGAATAACAATTCTTCTGAAGTTTTGCGTACCATAAAGGATCTGAAGTCTGATATAAAAACAGTCAAAGAAGAAAATGAGCGCATTCTAAAAGCGCAGTATATATTAAATCAGATTTTAATGGACAAATACCAGAATGAGGAAAGGGGCAGAAAATCAGAGATTCCATCTGATTCTACCATAATGAGTCACAGACACAAGCATAAGAAGACAAGAAAAGATAAAATTGGTAGCCAACCATCCTCTGATTCATATCAAAGTCATTATCACTCTAAGGAGGACAACAGTGATAGTGATTTCTGTTCAACAAGGAGAAAGCAAAAGCATCATGAATAGATTTCTGGAGAATTTAAGAAAATTAAGCCACCCACTTTTAATGGAGAAAATGAGAAGGGTGAAATAGCAGAAGCTTGGCTATCTGGAATGAAGAAATACTTTAATACATATCATTACTCTTATCAACTAAAAGCCAAGATGGCTATTTATAATATGATAGGCAAGGCAGATATATGGTGGCAAGATCTAAAAAGAATCAAAAGTTTAAAAGAAAAACATGTAACATGGACTATGTTCAAGAAGTTATTCATGAAAATGTTTTTGTCAGAACAATATTATGAGGATAAATCGAAGGAGTTTTATGATCTGAAGTTGGGCGCCATGAGCATGAAGGAATTGTGCAGCAAATTCCTCAATCTACTGAGATATGTACCGTACAGGGTTGAAGAGAAGACAAAGGTACAAATGTTTCTCAGTTGTTTACCATTCCATATAAAAGACAGAATATAATATGACAATCCTACAACATTGGAGGAAGCTATGAGAAAGGCAAAAAAAATTTTTGATCAAAACAGAAGAAGAGAAGGAACAACTGGCTGGAAGGGCAGCAAAACAAACCAGTCTGATCATAAAAAGAAAAGTTTTAATCAAAGTTTTGGGAGTTTCAAGAAAAATTTCCCTAACAGAAATTTTTCTAACAGTAATACATACAGGGCTAATGCGTCTCAGAACTCTTCTATTGCAAAGAATGTACCCAAAAACTATAATCACATCAACAATAATAACAGATATGTTGAGCAAAAAGGACCTATCAAATGTTATGAATATGGTGGACCACACAAGAGAACAGATTGTCCACGCAACAGAAAAACCATCAATAATATTCACACAGTACAAGCTGAACCTACAGTTGGAAATATAGCAAGGGAGATGCCCAGAATTTATGCAGCATTGGAGGATCGTCAAGCAGACCATCAAACATCCATGGTGGAAGTTGAAGGTATGTTACAAACTAAGTCTATTTCCATTCTAATAGATCCGGGTGCAAATCTGAGTTATATCTCACCCAAATTAGTGCAAAATTGCAAGTTAAAGATAGAAAAATTTGATAACCCATGGTTAGTTCAGCTTGCAACTAGTACAAAAAGAAGAGTTACAGATTTTGTTAAAGATTGTGAAGTTTTTCTAAGTTAGCTGAAAATGCAAGTAAATTTGAATGTTTTACCATTAGGATCTTATGACTTGTTAATTGGTATGGATTGGCTTTAAAAGCATAGAGTTTTATTTAATTGTTATGACAAATATTTTGTTTGTTTAAATAATGAAGGTGTAGCTGAAACTATTAAAGGCATTTCTAGGAAGACTTTTGTAAGGCATATTTCTGCCTTACAAGTGAAGAGAGCTGCTAGTAAAGGTTGTAAATTATTTTTTGTTAATGTTGTTAATGATGAATGTACATCCAAAGAAGACAAAATAAAACTAGAGGATATTCCCATCCTTAGGGACATTTAAGATGTATTCCCGGAAGAAATTCCAGGATTACCTCTGAAAAGAGAACTTAATTTCACCATTGAGTTAGTACCTGGTGCGGTACCAAACTCAAAGGCCCCCTATAGGATGAATATTCTAGAATTAAATGAGTTAAAATCTCACCTGAAAGAATTAATAGATAAAAACTACATACACCCCAATGGGTCCCCTTGGGGAGCACCAGTAATATTTGTTAAAAAGAAGTACAGTACTATGCATTTGTGCATTGACTACCGTCAGCTTAATAAAATGACAATTAGAAACCGGTATCCCTTACCCCGTATAAATGATCTATTTGATCAAGTATGCGGAGTAGAGATATTCACTAAAATTGATCTAAGGTCAGGTTATCATCAAGTCCGGATCAAAGACGAGGACATATTCAAAATTGCATTCTGAACGCGTTATGGACACTACGAGTTCGTAGATATGCCTTTTGGGCTAACTAACACACCTACAACGTTCATGTGTTTAATGAACAACGTTCTGCATAAATATTTGGATAAGTTCGTAGTGGTATTCATTGATGATATTCTGATTTACTCAAAGACTAAATAAGAGCATGATGAACATCTAATTTTTTTTTTACAAGTACTTAGAGATCACCAACTTTATGCTAAGTTTAGTAAGTGTGATTTCTATAAAGATAAAATTTAGTATTTGGGTCATATAATTTCAAAATATGGTATTTATGTTGACCCTGATAAGATAAAAGCAATAAATGAATGGTCTGTACCAAAAGATGTAACAGATGTACGGTCATTCATGGGAGTAATGGGATATTATAGAAAGTTTATTGATGGGTTCTCTAGAGATGCTAACCATATCAGTTCTTTGTAGAAGAAGGGGAAGAAATTTATATGGGATTAAAAGTGTCAAGACAACTTTAATAAGTTAAAAGAATTGTTAACTACTGCACCCATATTAAAAATTGCAGATCCTAATAAGGATTTCGTTGTATGCACAGATACATGCAACGAAGGACTTGGAGGGGTCTTAAGTCAAGAAGGTCATGCAATTGCTTTTGAGTCAAGGAAATTAAAAATACATGAAAAGAATTATGCTACGTATGATCTTGAGTTGGTAGCCATGATACATGCTTTAAATATGTGGCGCCATCACTTGATTGGTAGACAATTTATTTTAATGACTGATAGTAAGGGGTTAAATTATTTACTGTCTCAAACAAATCTGAACATAAGGAAAGCTCGGTGGTTAGCTTTCCTTAGTGAGTACGATTTTGAGATCCATCACATTAATGGAAAGGAAAATAAGGTTGTTGATGCATTGAGCAGAAACGCTAGATTAAGTTCTGTGGCAGCAATCAATACTTTTAAAACTAATCTGAAAAATCAGACCGAAGAAGGAATTAAGCAAGACGAAAATTACCAAAAATTACATGATAAAGTGGCTGAAAATTCATCTGAAAATGTTATAACAGATTTCAGTATTAATGAAAAAGGCTTCTTAACTTACAAAAACAGAATTTATGTGCCTAATTTTTCGAAAGTTAAGTGGTTGATTTTAGATGAAATTGAAAAGAGTCCTTATTCAGGACATCCTAGTTATCAGAAAATGAAAACCATGTTAAGAAAGGAGTACTTTTGGCCTAACATGAAGAGTGAAGTTGCTGAATGTATAGCTAGATGTTTTGACTGTCAGACTATTAAATATGAACATCAACATCCAGCTGGGCTATTGCAGCCCTTACTAATTCCAGAGTGGAAGTGGCAAATCATAAGCATTGACTTTATTACAGGTTTCCCTAAAAATCTGAAGCAGAATGATTTTATTATGGTTGTCATTGATAAACTTAGCAAAGCTGCTATTCATGAAGCAAATTTTTTGCTTGCATGGAATTCCAAAGGTGATTATTTTAGATCGAGACTCTAAGTTTACTAGTAATTTTTGGACAGCACTGTTTAAAAGATTAAATACTAAGTTAAATTTCAACACTTCTTTCCACCCACAAACTGATGGTCAAACAGAAAGAGTAAATCAGATTTTGGAAAATATGTTAAGATTATATGTTAAAGATCAACCATCTAAATGGGAGGATTACTTACACTTAGCATAATTTGCCAACAATAATAATTATCAAGCATCTCCTAAGTTAAGTGCATTTGAAATTTTGTATGGAAGAAAGTGTTGTACTCCAATTTCGTGGGATAATCCTGTAGATAGATTGATGTTAGGACTAGATCAATTGAAATAAATGGAGCTAACTATGAAACTGGTTCAAAGTAACTTAAAAGTTGCCCAAGATCGGCAGAAAAGCTATGCAGATTTGAAACGAGCAGAAAGAGAAGTTCAGGTAGGAGACCATGTATTCATAAAGGTAAAGCCCAAGAAAAGTTCTTTGAAGCTTGGGAGCTGTGCTAAATTATCACTGAGGTATTGTGCACCATTTGAAATCCTATCAAGGACAGGAGCTATTGCATATCAATTGGCTTTGCCATACGATTTAAAAATCCACAATGTTTTCCATGTTTCTGTTTTAAAGAAGTATGTGCATGATGCTACTCATGTGTTTAATTGGAATGACATACAGGTGGCACCCGAAGGAGATTTTCAGGTGGAACTGGAATGTATTCTAGACTAGAGGAAAATTATGCTTCGAAATCGCACCATAGGGTAGGTAAAGGTGCAATGAAAGCACATTAGCCCTGATGAGGTTACTTGGGAACTGGAGGTTAAAATGCGAGAAGCATACCTAGTTCTGTTCCAAGAGCAACTTAATGCTGAATAAGAAACATCGAGGACGATGTTGAGCTTAAGAGGGGGTGTTTGTCACATACCCTAATTGCTGAAAAACAATTTATGCTGAAAAACCTTGTGTTAACTTTTATTATAAAGTTTTATATTTTGGACAAGTGTCCAAGGATGACTGTAATTTGCACAATATTTTATTATTTAATAAATAAAATAGGAGACAAAAACCTAAGGGGATTGTTGAAAGAGTGGTTACTAATCCACTAGGTGGATTGGAATCTGGGGTAGAAGGCAATGGACAAGTGGCAGCATCATGATGCAACTAACTAGCTGTTTGTATGGGACAACTCCCTTAAAATGTGGTCTTAGTGCCATGAAAGATGGGACTCGAGCTTGAGGCTCATTTATTCTAAACTGACCACTAAAAGACCTAGGTAGTCTATATATTATCCATCAGATTATGAACTGAGGTTCATCACTTTTCCTGACGAGGAAACTTACCTTGAGGTTTTTGTTGTTTGCACTTAAGAGATATGATGAGGGGATAGGCTAGGGTTGATCATGTTGTGAGTCTACCAAAACTCTTAGTGAGTTCAGGAGTTTGTTGCTGAGTGGAGAAGGCATTTTACAGGAGGTTGATACCGAGTGGAGAAGGTATTTTGAGTGCCTTGCTTCTACACAGTTTTCGATCCACTTACTAGATCAGTAATCAGGCTCAGGGGTTCATTAGAAGTCAGCAGTTGAGTTGTTTCTTCTGAAGCAGGTTGGGAGGAATAGGCCTCCTTGGGTGTTTGTCGGCCTACAATCTTTTACAGGTTCTGTTGTGTTATCTATTTTATTTTAAAGTTCTGTTATCATCTAAATTGACTGTTTATTTTATAAATTTCATCTCTGTTGTTCTTTAAATTACTTAAAATAATTATGTATAATTTAAATGATTGAATAAATTGATCTCTGTATTTTTCCCCATGTAAATAGAGACAACATTGTACTCTAGTACAGAGACATGTTAAATAGAATAGTCAAGATAGGCATATAGCCAAGTGAATGAGAATATTAATTTATTATAGATTTCTCAAAGTTTCTATCTTCCTGTTTTAAACTCTGCTTATATATTATAGCACCATCATTATTATTTATTTGTTTATTCAACTTTATTCAAAATTTACATTCATTATATAACTAATTACAAAATATCTCTGTTTTTCATAAGAATTTCAGTTCTGTATAATAGTAGATATTTTAACTATATTCAAAAATTTCAATTGCTCATATTTACATAAGGAAATATCATAAAATATTTGCATAGTATTATTTTCTCTAGGTAATCGCAATTCTCAGTTATTACAGGCATAGTTTCCATACATTGTTTTACACAATGACTACACAGTGAAAAATCAAGACATTCTAGTGTTCTTTCATTTATTGAAATAAATCATTTTCAAAACAGAAGTATCCAAAGCAAAAACAAAAGCTAACACTCTTACCATAAACATGCCTGTAGATCGTATTGTCAAGTTTCACTCATCTAAATGACTCTAGTAGGTTCCCAAACAAAATAGTAAACACAGGCTTGTATTAAGAACACTTCCAGAAGTCCTGTTAAGTATTACGTTTCCAAACCAAGGCTAAACCCTAGTACTAGAATACCTTTTCATTTCGTTTATGTAACATCTCCTCCTGAATAGATTAGTATTTAATGAATAAATTGCCTCGAAAAGATTCTTCGTTATATAAAAGAATTTCATAATACATAGTATTGATGAGGACCAATAATTAAACTACATAATCATGCATTACGCGTCTTACCCCTTCTATAAATTGGAAGAGAAATAAAACATACTTGCAAATGTAAAGGGTCTCCTAGTGCTTATAAGAGTCAAACATATTTCAAAAATACCTATACCATATGTGACATACCCCAATAACAAGTGAGTAATTTTTAGTGAAACTTTTGAAAAACTTTTCCTAATGAGTGCTTAACCGATAGGCTATCATCATAAAGACTTAAAAAGATAAGACATTTCAAGATTTTATAGGTTCCATACCTTCTTCCGATTCCATCCATAGGAGTGATTAGTATAATAAAGAAGGAGAACATCTACTTTTTAACTTTTCAATAGACATGCATTAACACAAACAAATTTCTCCTATGATGCACAAGAATTTCCACAGCTAAAAATAATTAGTTTGTGTTACCCCATCTTGCTTACAATGACAACCAAATATACAAGCATCCCACGCACATAAACATATTCTTTTGTGTCCAATCTTTAAGTGACCGACACTGATAGATGCAATTAACTAAACAACCAACTTAATCAAAATGACTTTGTATGTTTAAAGATACTTAAGGAGAAATATATCTAAAATTAGACAATAAGCCATCATAATCTCACAAGACAATACATAAAATAAACAACCAACCATCATAATCACACAAGACAATATATAGGTGGTTCACCCATATATGGGCTACGTCCACAAGGCCGAGTCTCAACTTATATTATTCATTCAAATAAAAGTTTACATGTGCAACGCCACTGTTGCATTATCCAGAAATCCCGATCCATCCACATGTACCAAACATGTCTCGCCCAAGTGTCAAGATAAGTGCGCCCAAAGTTGAGGGTAACCAGGGAAAAATCAGTGAGGAAAACATTTATAACAATATAGAAATTTACTCACCCAATGATTGTGTTTCCTTTTGATCTACGCTACAAACTAAATCTTAATAGCTATACACATGCTTCAGCCAATGCATTCCAGAGATATGAGAAACCAGATATAATGAGGATTGCTTACTGTCAGCAAAATTCAGTCTAGAAATCGTCATAGACAGAAAATACAGAAAATACATAGAGATCGTAATCTGTTTCCCTTAAGCTATGCACCAGGTTACGCTTTCACTTCAACAAAAATAGAGATTTAAGATCCAGACCACAAGGATCGGTAATAGATAACGATGTACATGCATTCAAGACAGAGACCAAGGGTTCTAGATTGCACATAGCGCATTCTACCACAACGAAAAACCAAACAACAGTGATCTGGAATAAGGCCACGCTGTACACGCAGACGAGGCAGAGGTTACATTTTCCCGAAATGCACTTAGTGCAATTTCACCAAAACAAAAACAATCTAAACATAGGGATACACAAATGGAGGGATCGGGCTTCCCTTGAGCCGTCCTCTCCCAACTACAACCCATAACCCTATTGCAATCCAGAGAGCATCAATCTTATAAAAAGAAGGGCACCGAAAACAGGTAGCAATCGACAGCCATGTAGTCCTTTTAAAAAAAAGAAGTGCATTGCTATTTTGTAGCAATTGACAGCGACCTGTCTTCATAAACAATGAAGGGTATTGATATTCAAAAGCAATCGATAACGATCTAGTCGTCATAAACAAATGAATGGCATTGCTATTCTGTAGCAAATCGATAGCGATCAGGTCATCATAAAACAAATGAATGGAATTGATATTCAAAAGCAATCGATAACGATCTAGCCGTGATAAACAATGAATGATAGCGTTCCACAGTGAAGTACGGCCTCTACAGAGATCTTGTGTGTGTTTCTCTTATGACGAACGACCTTAACAAGATGATTTATCTTTCGAAGATATTTCTAGTACACGCAAAAAATCAAAAACTAATTACAAGGAAGATCATAAGGGACCATCTCTCGTTGAGATGCCATTCCTTTCACGGAATAAGAACTGAAAAAACATGCAATCGAATCGGAAAATATGCCTCTCTATCATATAATGTAAGTCTCCCTTCATGCATAATGCAGAGATTGTTATCTATGCCTCTAATCGAATGGGAGAAAAGCCTTTGTATCCTATACAGCAATAAAGAAGGAAACAAATAAATAATGCAGATCGTCCTTCAAATATAAATCACTTTAAAAATAACTACTACGATCGGACTTCTCTTTATAGAGTGGAGCCGTCCCTTCCCTGAAATCTAATAAAAATGAACACCGAAACTTGGGATCGAACTCTGCTAATAGAGTCGTCCCATTCAAGAATAAATAAAAATAGGATCGCATCCTACAGCTGTTCAGCCATGTGGGGTTGTAAATAGAGTAAAAATTTACTTACATAAAGAACCGGTAGAGAGCGACCCCGATTCAGTCTAGCAGGGAGATCATGGATCTATGCTGGTAGACGAGTTCTTACAGTGTATTCAGACTATCCTGGTGTAAGAACAATTTCAGAGTATTCTAGAGGAAACAAAAATTTGAAATGCATAACAGAGATTTCGTTTCCGTAGCTGTAAACCAAGTATCAGAGATTGAAAGGCATTTATAGTCATCGGACGTATAATCAAATGTAGAGCAATAGAATGGAATACCTGGGTTTCTCCTTTGATAAATCATGATAAAATGAAGCGGAGAATACAGATCCGATACCTGGATGTCGTCCTAGTTCAACGCAGAGAATTATCACCGCGCTTACCTCTTCGCATGGCTCAATCATCTCCTTGATTCCTCAGATGTATCTTCCTTTTCTCAGAGCAGAACTTGCCTTTTTTTTTTCCCCCTCTAAACGCAGGAACTCTAATTAAAAATATAAGCGACTACCGTTCGCTTTCCTTCCCCCAACACTCCATCAAGGAAAACATTTATCAACGCTTCGTAGAGTTCGCCCATGCGATTCCCCAGGATCATGTTTTTGAACTCCCTCCTTACTACCAACTCTACCTTCATGTAACGAGAGTCTTTCCTTCCACCTACATGACAACTGGCGATAGCTGAGGGACAAGTGGCGGTCTTTAACTTTAGATAGGAGACAAACTCCCTCATAGTTCTCAACAAGGTTTTCCCCACTACACAACTAACTACTCGTTTAGGCTTTGTGCGCTTGCCATTAAAGCAACTAAAGTGGGGGTTTGCACCAAATTCTCCATGTAGTTTTTCCCCATTAAAACAAATCAGCAAGTGGTGGTGGAAGAATCCCTCAAATCCAGCGACATGTTCTTCATACTTAATCAAAATAGGAAGTGGAGAGTTTAAGAATGAATGGGCCCTTTTTAACTCTTTAGGGTTTGAATTTAATAAGTATCACTTCTCAATGTTAACTCACATCCGTTAAGTGAAAAATATGCTTACCCGCTAGGTTACATAAAGGATGGTGATTTTCTCATTATAGAGATAGGTTAACAAGAATACATATATAGAATAGTTGATTATCACATATACTATATATTTTTTTTTAAAAGAAATTCTCTTGGCCTTGATTCTAAGTTTATAATTTTACGACTGATGAGTTAAACCTCATGAATCTCAAACCTTATTGATGGCCTTGGCGTTGAGTTCCTCACCAATGTCGCTTACACGATAACAATTACATTTATTAAAAATAACAAAAATAAAGATTAAAATAGGCGATAAAGGAGGGATATCACAGTTTAAAACACAGTCACATTATCCCAACACACAGTAGTATCATTGTTTTTCAAAGAATTGCATCCATTAGAACCAAGTTAAACACCTAGTCCCAAAACACTTACCTTTTTTTCCCATACAGTTTGAAGTTTTATGTATCGTATTTTCAGGCTAAACCAAAATCGACAGAAAAACAAAACTATAGCATCAAAATTTTTAAACCTATTCCTTTAGAGTTCCAACTTGACAGAGCTTGAAATCTTAACCTACAGGGTTCACATTTTTCAGTTTTCCTTTAAAAAAAAAAGAAAAGCTTTTTTTTTTTGTACAGAGGTAAAACAATAATAATAGCCGTGAAGCACTTGTTCTATTTCATTCAGATCTAAGGCTAAAACACCTATTTCCAAAACTATTACATTCAAAACCAAAACACGACAGTAGTTTTATTGCGTCGAGGAATATCCTCCCCATACTTTAAATTTTGATTTCAAACCCTGTGTACAGAACTCTAAACAATTGGCCATCTCATCTACATTGAGTCTCAAGACATGCCGAGGCTTACCGGGTGGTTATCTTTCCAACCCTCAATGCCAGATACCGGGAACCATTGCATACTACACCTGCAAGCACATTTTTAAACGTGGTTAAATCGACAACCCAGAGATGGTGGATATAGTATTTAAAATTTGAATAACTGTTATTATCAATGAATGCATACTACAGGGAAGGAGAGCAAAACCTTTACCTTAGAATGATAACCGAAGTAGCAACCAATGCCAACAACAAACACCAAGCTTTTGCCTCTGTAACGAAACCCTACCACGTTAATGTTGGAGTAACCAGAACTAACTCCAAAACCTTCAACTCTCATCAAGACAGACGTTCGAACCTCATCAAGGTTGCAAAAAAAACAGTTAGCATAACTTTTCACTACTCTAATAAGAAATGAGGGTTCATCTCTTTAAATCTTGAGGTTACAAGTTCAAAACGCAGAAGCTACATTCTACAGGAAGAACAACAAGACTAAAATTCCTCATCCTGTCGGCCAAGCAAGAGATACCACTACCAAATGATTTGAACACCATAAACTCTCCATATCGCCGGATGGGTAGGTTAACCCTGTTGTTTTTAAACCCTCAACAAATCGATGGTGTAGATGACCCGATGGATACACAAAGTTCCAAGAAAGGTACCACATTAATTGTTGCATCATTGCAACTTCCACGAGGAGGTACGGTAAGCCACGATGGAGCCACAATGGAGCAAATTCATCAACAACGGAAAACACATGTCATAAACTTCATCAATTTATTGGTTGTGTCACGGTGGTAGCATGTGATCGAGCTTAGTAAACATCTCCACGTTGGAATCCCATAACGGTTACAGTTATGAGCATTCAATGCTCAGGTTACATTTATAGTGGCCAACTTGTAGAGCACGTCAAACATTCACATCACCATATTCATTACTTTGGATTCGCAAATAGTATAGTTCAAAGTTACCACCCCTGTTACAAAACATTTTATGCATAGTTAGATAACGTAATCCCTTAGTTCGCATGGCATCTCATTTGCACGTTAGTATTTAATCACATATCATTTATATTATATGCACAATTTTATATAGTTGCACATCATGTATATCATATCATAGGTACAAATTCATGCAGTTGCACAACATTCCTATCATATGTATAAATTCATATAGTTGCACATTATTTGTAATGTCTACACAATTTTATATTGTTGCATAGATTTATATAGCATATAGTATTGTAATATTTCCATACCAATAACAGGTAGTATGAAGCCCCATGTTGTTTATATTGCCACATTATGACAAAATGCAATTAATTCATATCATATGTACATAGTTCATATAGTTGTACATAATTCACATTGTTGCACACAATTCACATTGTTTGTACAGAAATTCTATCTGCGCATAGATAGTAGGGTTACAAGTAACTCTTATTAAATTGCAAATTAGTCTTTAAGACTCAAAGAGGGCAGCATCAAACATAAATCGTAATGTGCTTATAGTCTCACATAGGTACTACGTAGGTTTTACAATGCACACAACTCACACTACATATTGTTACACTTGTGAAATAACAATAGTTCTATGTGTAATGGCTTGATATCAATCTTGTAAACATTTGGTGCAGACTTTAGAATTTCACGCATGAACATATTTTACACACACACTTACACATTAGATTTTTCTTATGATTGTGTGTATGCTGAAGGTAGACCCAAGCAAGTTATTTTAACAATCATACATGATTTCCACGATTTGCCACGGAATTAGGAGGTAGGCTTTTAGATACAAGATTGAACGAAAAACAAACGAACATATAGATCTTCTTCGATAAACTATTGAGTACTTGTCGTAACTTAAAATCTCTTACTTGTAATCTTTCACAAGTACGCATTTCACATGTTTTAGCACGAATGCTAGGTAAGCCTCGGGCGTCCGTAGGACCCCTTCAACAATCCAAAGAAAGTACTTTAGTCAAACAGATGTTTTTTATTCTTAAAACGACAACAGTAGAATTTGTAGCAGCATAACTATATCTAGGATAACATCAAAACATAAGCTGATTTCTGTTAGTCGCATTTTTCTTATTTAACAAACTAGTATTTTATTTCAATATAGAAAGATAACATTCCATGTATTTTTCCACTTCCGCATTCATTAAATAAGCAATAAATGTCACAGAGAATTTTTTTTATTTTTTGTGATTTTCTAGGGTGTTACATAGTCATAACAATGTGAAACTAATAGTCTCTTTGCATACTGATTCATTCACAATTTTTAAGGAAGTGCACAGCTAGTTGAATTTTGTATCAGATTTCAGCTAAAATGAGATAATAGCAAAGCATACACCACAATAAAATATTAGGAGAGGATCTGAATATTTAAGAGGACAACCAATAATGTTTAGAGAATAGATCCCCTTACAAGGATTAAGCAAATAATGATCATTAAAGGTGATGAAGATGGAGAGAGGTGAAGAGATCAGTATAGGACAATTTTGCTCTCGATTTTGAAAGAACCTGATAGATTTCCTAAAGCTCTGATCAAAGGTACATTTGCCTTTATTTTGCAAAAAACTCTGCAGAAAGAAAAGCCAAGAACTGATACACTGAAGGAAGATAAGATGGAAAGAGGTAGAGCAGGAAGATAAAGAGGCAGCTGATAATGTCAAATGCTAATTTGAACTCAGTTGAGGGAAATATGGCTTGAATATAATTTGATGAATCTTTGGTGAATACATAAATTGAATAAATTAAAAAGAAAAACTATGATGGATTTCTATTAGTCAAAGGTGAGCATTGGTTGGTTAAAGTTTATGAATGAATAATTAGATTGAATATTGGAAGCTTGGGGAATTAAATGAAAGGGTTAATGTATTTGACACAAGTAACATTTACCTTTACCATGCAAAAAGAAATGTGATCTGAAAAAGAAGTTTGAAATGGCATGGAGCAGCATGCAAAAATGCCATTCTAATGTAAGTATATCCCTCAATTTACACATACTGTCTCAAAATAAATATTGATGATTTACATGTAGGCCAAGAAGGCCTATTGCAGATACTGTTTGACCTAGAGAAACTAGAATCACCTCTCAGGGGTGACACTCCTGGCTTATGTAATACTCCGGAGAGTCCAAATGCCCAAATAACAAAAATACCAAATACATAGATAAATATGCATCATTGATAATAAACTTATAAAGTGTACACCAAAATATTGAATACTATGCAATAGAATGGACAAAGCTTTGGGATCACTGTTCAATAATATAATAGAGGTTGAACCACAACCCTATGAATCCAAAAAAGGGGAAATACACCCCCAAACCAAAAATATGAAAATGGAGGAAACTTCACCAATAATTTAGAAGAAATACTAACTGAGCCTGGATTGTGTGTTTGAAAGAGTGGAATAGTATCTTAATCTATATAATAATTTGTCCAACATTATTGGTGTAGGACCTAGTTCTAGCCAACCTACTAATTACTAATCTAATTATACATAGTAGTCCTTAATTTGCCTTGGTGGGGACAAAACATTCTCTCCCTCCTTATGGGGCTTCTGCCTTGAAGCATTTGATGAGAGTCGAGACTCATTTGTAAGATCTTAGACTGGCATAAAAATTTTTCACCTTTCTTGGTTGTTGATCCATTGATAAGAGATCTTTATTGATGTTGGCCTTTGATAGTCAGTTGCAATTGTCTTTTTTATTCCAGTTGTATCCATTTCTATCCCATTTTACCTTCTAAAAATACAGATGTTGAAATGCATTATACTTTCTTGATTGTAATAATTAATATTTATTATGTTAGGTAAGTAACACTGTAGTTCAACTCACTTTAAAGTTATGAAAATACAGAATCCTAACAGAATTGCCATCTCCATGATGCACGTGATTCTGGACTGATGGGAACAGATTCCTATCAATGGAACCTGCTCCTGTTTAATTCTTATAGTAAAGTTGATGTATGTGTTAATTGTCTGTTCAAAAGGCAATTACTGCTAGATATCTTGAATAGGGGCTGAAATCCTTGATATTTTTTTGATACAGTTTTTTTTTAGATTTTGAAAGCTGGTATCTTTTCTTTTCATTTGTACTCAGATGAACATGACCTCGTTGTTTTTGATCCTGAATTATTGATTATCATCATTTAAACTTGGATAATTATAAAAATACAATGGTGTTTTCAAACACAAAAATCATAAATATGAGTTCAAGTACTGAATAGTTGTAAACTTCAAAAACTCAATGTTTCAATAAGTTGTAAGAACTTGAAAGCTTGAGAAAATTTTAGGAAATACTAGTGAAATCTCATATTCAATGAATACAAACTCACAAGAGAAGAAATGATTCCTATTTGTAAAAACTATAAACACAGTGTAAAATAAATGTAATATGTTAAATGCTTGGTTTTCGCGTCCCCCATTTTGACCCTTCTAATATTTTGGGCTATAATGTAAATAATGTATACATATTATGTATGATTCCTAGCGTGGAGCTCAAGGCCAAGGCCCTGCTAGTGAACGCTCAATCTAGAAGAGGCAAGTATTTGAAATTATGCTACCCATGTGCTAGTGAACCATGCGAATTGTAAATATGCATCTTAATATAAATGCCCACAACTAGCTATGCAATGCAACAAGAGATTTGGGCATGATTTTTACAAGGATTTGGGAGGGAAATATTCAAACCCTTGAGCCAATCAAGCTAATCCAAGTGTCCATGGGAGAACCCAATCAACCCTCAACTACCCATGTTGACCTTTGTACCCAATCATTCAAGAGTTGGTTGAGGCAGTTAATGCCTTGGGGATTGGAGAGGTATGGCTATCCAAATTTGCGTATGGGCAATCCATACTTCCTAGAAAATTGTGCTTGGCTTCTTGGGAAAGAGGAGAGCCATGAAATTGACCCTAAGCCATTAGTCGCCCAGGAGATTGTGTCTCTCACGAGTTGGGAGCTGCTGGGCATTTTTTCTCCACTAATTTTCTGTGTTTTCCTCCTTTTTCCATGGCTGGGAACTCATTTTTGGTTGGCACAGTGGCTGGGAGAAAAGAACCACGAATTGGGGGTTTGATGGAGGCCGTTTTTTCCCCTGGAATGCCCATGAGCATTTTCTGAAAGCGAAATTGCCTTCCCAGGGTTGTTTTCCCCATTTCTCACTTCGTTTTTGGGTTGCCCACGTTTTCCATCCATACCCAACACTTGGGGTTTTGGTGTTATGTGTACCCATGCCCAGTTTATGAGTTTTCTATGTGTGAGGGAGATTTTTGGGGTTGAATTGGGTCTCCATTGTTTTTGCTTGAGCTTGAGTGGAACCATCCACAAATGAAGAGGGTTCAGACTTAGCTTGATAAACCCAGCAGTGGTCTGGCTTGGCTTAGATCCAAATGATTATTTGGCTGTGTATGAGTTTGAAATCCCCTTTTCTCTTGTAGATATCATGCCCAGCTCGGGGGTGGTCTCTGAGTGTTGAAATAATACAAGCTGGGCAGAGACCTATGGTTGGGAGGAACGTTGCAGGGACATAGCTAGTTGTTGGGGACAACATTACATTGAGATAAGTATACTCTCCATGTGTATTTTACTTTTGCAATGTATTCAATTTGTTGGTTGTGTTAAATTGAATGGCATCATGTAATGTGTGTGGATGAGGTTTTCATTCCGTTGTGCATGTTTAATTGAATTACATCTACACACATGTATTTCTTTGCTTTAAAATCTAATGTATGGGATGAGTTTATGTAAAAGCCCCATGATTTTCCATCATGTTCCCTTCCACGAATTGGATAGATAGGTGGGTATGTGGCATTGGTTAGAAAACAACTTCTATAATACAAAGTCCAATCATCTCATAAGCGAAGCCAGTTGTTCATGGAAAAAAAAAAAAAAAAACTAGGGAGGGATGTGAATCTTGGCAACTATATAATTCATTCCTTTGAAACACAGGAATGATCACTGTTGTTAAATGAAGTTTTATAAAATAATTCATATAATTGATAAAATAATAAACATGCTATACAAACTTTTGTCCAAGAAACTAAACAAAAATACTCAAAGTCCAATTTAAAATAGGGACTCCACTAGTCAGAGAAATGCAATAACCATAGAAAGGAGCCTAAGTTGAGAAAGGAGAAGAATGCAAATAAACTTATGAAACTATAGATAGACTTCCAAGAATAAAAATCCAATTTTCCAACAATAGTTAGCTGTTAGTACCATGTATCCATAGTATTTTCTAAAAACTGATAAGCTTGAGGGAGTTTCAGGTTCAAGGGGACAAGAAGCGATTTCTTGACAATATTCGTGCGACAGTCAGCCCCATTCATGATCATTCAAGCAACAGGTTGAAAAAGATGCAACACCTGAACTACATACCTTAATTATAGCATGAAGAATATGACAAGAAGTCTTTTCCAAAACAGTAAGAGTGCAATTCCTTCAAAGTTAGACAGATTGCACTTTGTCTAGCACAGCTCTATAACTAACTTTGTGAAGGGTATTGGTTAATGTCCAGTTTTCCCTCAATTGTGTGAGCACGCTATCTCTATTTTTGCAAAGCAGAAAATTGGTGGTAGTGTGGTCAAAGGTAGTTGACCAGCAAGTCCATAGTTATTACAAGTAATTTTAAATGTAGAATTAAATATAAACAATTCTTTAAACTATAACCTTCAAATCACATTCACATTTTTGTTTAGTATTATAGATATTTGATGGCTCAAAGACTTCAGAACAACCTATGACAACCCACCCCCATTTGTGTAATCAATGATCATGACTATGTATAGCTTGCATATTTCATGGCATTAATAGTGTATATAAGTCAAGTAATTCTCTCCTCTCAACTTTTTTGTCCAAATCCTTTTGCAAATTCAAGAAAACCAGTTTTATAAGAACTTTTGTGTTTACTTTTTCCAAAATTTTCGATCTATGCTATCATGATTTTATGAAGCAAAGATAGCTTACAAGATTCAAAACCAAACTCAATATCACTTCCCTAACAACTGTCTAACAGATTTAGCAAAGGGTAACCCGAATGAGAACCAAAACGACTAGAGGGGTTTGTCAAGCCCTAAGTGTTATCAATCTGTAAGAAGAGCAGTCAAGAACTAATACACTAGCATAATTCCTAGTCACATGACCTCTGCACATAAACTCGTACAATAGTCGGCGAATTACAAAAGAAACCAGGGAAACAAATCCTCATGAAACCGGGAATTGAGAGAATGACTCACTCCAGGTTTTTGAAGAACTGTAAGACAACGCTTCGGGATAACCCCTTTTTGTTCCGCACACCAATACAATAATTCCACAACTCCAAGAAGGGATTTGTCACCGAGCACGAGTATAGTGCTTACCCATAAGATCATTTGTTGGCTTCGGAACAACCCTCGTCCAAATTCCTTGCTGAGATCATAGATCTGAAACAACAAAAGGATACATTTTCTTTATAAGTATTAATTAAACATTTTAAAAATCTAGACGAAATTCATCACCCTGTTACTTGAAAACCGAAGTCGAATCTCCAATACACGGGCAAGGTGTAGGGAAAGTGTGGTAAGCCAAGTGAACTAACACCGAGAGGGAACCTCTCAGGTATAATATCATAAATTTCCTTCAGAATTACAGTGTATAGTCACATAAAAAATGGTCGACAAAGCCGAGGAGGCTAGACCCTCTCGGCTAAACAAGTGAAGAAAATGACTAGGAAACCCTAGAAAACTCGAAAGTAACCCAATATGACACTTGAATCAACTTAATTGCACTAACAGTAAGGACATAACGTGGCAATTCGCAATTGAAAACAATCCATCTTTTGGTACTGCGGTAAGTGCTTGCTAGTTGGAGTCCAACACTTCATCTAATAACCTAGCATAAGCTCCAAATTCCTTTCATTACGACTTTACAACCCTTAAAAAAATATGTCATTGGTCATATACATTTAAGTATCCCCTAGGGAGTATCCTCATGACTTATAGAGTGACGAAACTCCTTACCTTGGGAATTACGCTCCCAAGGGGTTGTTGGAAATTTGACACTTGGTCTTCATGAACATCTGTATGCCTAGCTCTCAGAGAGGTATACCCGCCTTTTTACCACTACTACGTGATGACCTTTGCTTAAGGTAAAAGCCAATCTTTAAGAGAGAAGAAGAAAGAATAATTCATGAAGAATAGTTCATTACACAATTACCCACTAAATATGGCCTTTTAGTTAGCGTGCTTCCATTCTAGTCTCATATGCGATGCCGGTCTCATAAGCGATGCCAAATTCATCAACCTTTTAATAAACCTTCGGGTATGTATTCCTCCATCCATAAATATGATCCTTGGTCAATATGGGTCAATACGCTCTAGGGCTTTCAATAAACATAAAATAACAAAGGGGAAAGATGCAATGCAGCTAATTCCCTGGCATAAGAGTAGAGAAAGCAGAAAGTTAAGGATTAAGCCCTCGCGGCATTCGATTAAGGTGTCGACCCATCTTTTGGTTTACATTGAAAAGTTGAGGATTAAGCCCCCAATTACATGATCGGCATGCTAAGAATTAAGGCACTGCTTTAAATACTTTGGTGAGCATCTAGTTGTATGGGAGTGAAGGGGTGCTTCATTCCTCACTTCTGTAACCTTTTTGCCAGTTAGAAAGGGTTAGGTGAGAACCACTAGCATTCTATCTCTCACCTGATTCAACCATGTTCTTTGAGCAACAGACAAACCTAAATAGCAAATGAGTATGCAGTTCACTGGTCATTGGCACCTAAAGAGGGAAATTGTTGTTCATCTCGTCATTCTATCTATTAACCACATATGATTTAAATTTCACTATTAATATTGTGGGACGTCATTCATAGATTACAATGCATTCAAGCAAATGCAATATATGATGTAGATGCTCGGAGAACATAATAAGAAGCAAAGAAAATGACATAAGTACCATAAAATTACATTGAAGGAAAGGGACTTCCACGGATCCAAACCTAGAGAAAGTTTGCATGCTGGGTAGATCTGAGGCTATGATCTTAACGTCATCATTGTGAACAATCTCTTATTCACTCTTAGCTTCCACATATAGTCAAGTACTACACAGTCTCATGCTTTGTGAATTCTGCAGTTGGTTCAAAAATTATAAATAAAAATGTCAAACTAAGGGATGGGTGAACAAAGATGTCACTGGCAATCCAAACTAGCTTGTGTGTATTATTGTGCTCTCCTTTAATACATTAAATCAAATGGTTGCATATTTGTGTCAATGTTGACCATCCCACTTATGTCCTATTTCATCCTTTCTCCATTTGTCCCCCATTCAAACTATATTGGATAAAGGAAAGGGTGTTGCTAAAAACCTTGAACTTGAGACTCCACACATAGTAACCCCTATGGATATACGCTTTCAATCTCAATTTTTGTTAGTTTGTATAAATGTTTTTGGAGTAAATGAGGTACAAATTTGAAAAAATAGTCAATCCAAGTTACACTTCATTTTTTGGAACAATGCTACAAGAGTAATAACATTACTTTTCTTATGTATTTTCCAAATCATTTTACCTTGATTAAATTTTGTGATCATGCTTTTTGGTAGCATATATATGCTTGATGAAAATCAATAAATATATAACCAGAGAATAAAGCATGTTAGTTCTGAAATAACGAGAAATTAATAATTAATAACAATAAATGGAATTTATGGTATTCTGTAGTTGTGGTTTAGATTCTCGTACATTTGGATCTGACTAAAAATTGGAGCCTTGACAAAGTGTTGCTCAAACGGAATGCTAGAGAAACATGAATTCAAGCCCCAATTATGTCCTTACATTGTCGAGGACATGTCTTTACATTGTCGGGAACATGTCTGATAGCGATCAGAGGAAGTCCCTATAGATGTTGGGGGGAGAGCCCTGATGTAACTCAGACAGAGTTCAATAGCCTTCACAAAATGACTGTGACCATAAAGTTTATAATTTTTTGCAAATATGTTATGTTACACAACAAAGCCATGCCCTATAGCCCGATACTTTGCACCCCCATGAAGTATTGTTCAACCAAAATAGTTTGTACAAGTATTGTTGGGATCGCAACAAATCCCCTCAAATTTCACAAGATTTTAGGGGGGGGGGGCATCTCATCTTTGTAAAAAAATTGCTTTTCTTTGGTTTCAATTTTTTTTTGCATGACTTCATTCTTTGGTTTGATAACTTTTTCATGTTTAGTTTTTCTCCTTTTATTGATTCTTGGGCTCATGCGACAATGGTTGGGTGATTCTAATGATTTTTTGCCGAATAGTTCTTTTGATTTATGGTTCTTATTTTTATAATTTTCTTCTTTGGCATGGAAAATTTTATTCGATTAAGGTTTTTATTTTTGAATTTATTTTAAGCCTTAAAAGAGTGCATGTTAAAGTTTTGAAATGAATATATAGTTAATTTGAAATAAGCATAATTTTTCTCTTAAATAATTAAAAATTTATTTTTATATTCTTAATAAATGTGATATCTATATCTATATATATATATATATATATATATATATATATATATATATATATATTATAACACAACAAACATATACCAAAACTTAGTGGTTATGAAGAATAATATTAAAGAACCTTATTAGGAAATTTTTTATTTTTTTAATTGAATGTTTAAACCTGATGTCAATTTCAACAAATAGATATCATACTCATATCTGTGGACACGTGTCTTATGTTTATTTAAATATTGTAAAGTATTTTGAAAAAAACATTTGCAATATTAAACTTTTTACATTTAAATGATTATACTTACAAGAAGTTCTTGTTTTCACATGAGAATATGAATTTGATTCTTCTCTGAGTGGCATCATGTCATAGGCAAATAAAAATTTCCATAAAGCTTTCATTAATGTTTTTAATATTCATTTTCAAAAGGATCACTAAGTATAGGCTCGAGATATCCACGTTATCAAAATTAATAAAGAAGAGATAACAAATTGTATTAATAAATGCAATTAGATTCTACCAGATCATAGGTCACGATTGCTCTCCCATATGCTTTTACACCAATCCCAGGATTGGAACCCATACCGATCCCTAAGAAATTTTATTTTCCACGACAGGTGCCTAATTTTAGCATATCAATTTGTTTTTTATATATATGTTTCCTTTCGGGATCTATTTGATAATCCATAACAAATTCATTAGAATTCAATACCAACTAGACCAGATCCCCAATCAGCCCTAAGATCACAATTTGTTCACAATTGACATAAATACATTCACAATCAACAAAACAGATCTTCCAGACAAGGCAACCAACAATCGGAAATACTAGATCCGAATGCAAAAAGAGCATACCTTGTTCAACAGCAAGAACAGAAAGCTCCGCACCCACAAAAGATAGACCACGTAGAGCTGATAAGGTAATTCACAGCGCATTCTTCATGTAGATTTCCAAGTGGCCTATGTGAACCCAAATTCATCGGATTGAATCTCTTAATGTCAAATTTCAACTAAAACCTAGGTTATTTTCATATGCGAGTGAGGCAAGGACTAGCACCTAGGTTATTTTCATATGCGGGTGAGGTAAGGAAGTAGCAGGCCGGACAGACATAGGACTTGTCTAGGCTGTAAAAAAAATCCAATGACTTCACCATATCAATCCGATCTTCCGCAATATTTCCAAGATTGAATTCATAACCAAGTGCCCAGTAATGGCTCTGGCCCTCGGATCATCAAACGACTCTGTGAGGAGAGGGGACCTTTTATGTTTTTCGTTTTCTCCTTTTATAAGTTAAAAAAACAATATTCTTTCTATATTTTGTATTTCACTTTTAGTCATTTATTTTTAAAAATATTTTATTATTAACACGAAAATTAAATTCAAAAGAGTTTAATATCAAAGATAATATTATGTTATTAATATAATAATTTAATTTTGATCTTTTATAAATTAAAAAAAAAAAACAATATTCTTTTGCCCAAGTTGTTTTAACCTTTCATAAATTAAAAAAACAATATTCTTTTACCCCAAGTTGTTTTGACCTTTTATAAATTAAAGGGGAGAACATGGCATATATATATCTATATCTATATCTATATATATATATCTATATATATATATATATATAATCAATTTTATTTTTGTATTAATTTTTAAAATATAAAATGTGTTATAGAACTAAAATAAAAAATATATTGTGAAAATAATTAATTTTTATATAATTAAATAATTTTTTAAGATGTAATGTGCATTATAGAATGAAAATAATATAAGAAATCTTTTAAAATGTAATATGTATAGTACAGTTAGTTATATATAAAAATAAAATTTATTGTGCATTGTAAAATTAGTTATAAAAGTTAAAAGTAAAATGTTATATCTATATTTTTCCTTTAATATATATTCGGGTGAAAACCTTTTCATGGAATGAAGTTTATTCATCATCTTAGATGTTTTTGGGGATAATGATATCACCTAAAAAGGATTTGGAAAGAAATGACAATCCTAAGATCTCATATAACATTTAAATGAAGATTTTATTCTATGGTTTTAGAGGTGAAGTTGAAGTGTATATGTGGCTTCAAAGAAATATCAAACTAGGCTTTAGGTGTCCAAGGAACATAATAAAAAAGATAAGTTAAATATAGCCCTTCAACATTTAGAAGGGTGAACACAAACATGGCGGGTAATGTGGATCACCTCACATCACAAAGGAACTTTTGGTAAGTTCATAGTTGCAATATACCAAAGAGTTGACCAACATTTCACCACACCCCCTAGAAGCCCAAATGTCACAAATGCTCTTATCCTTAGTCTAAAATCCCCAAATGTCACAAATGATCTTAGCCTTGGTCTAAAATCCATGTATGTGCCCTCAGGAAACTTTATATCGATGGACTCAAAGAAATGATCCCTTAGAAGACATGTATTGAAAAATAATCCAAGTTGTATACTATTAATGTTACAAATTACTAAATTTTAACACCGCAGATGGATTCAGAGACCCCCTTCAATGCAAATGGCCGAATCCATCTGTAGTGTTAAAATTTAGTAAACTGCACAAATTCATTATGAAAATTATAATTTTCCATTGTTGGAATGACACAACTAAAAATGACCAATTGTTCTGTGGTCATTTTTAGTTTAGTTCTTATCTCATGACCAAATTGGTCATTTATCTTGGTCATTTTTAGTTTAGTTATTATCCCGTGACCAAATTGGTCATTTATCTTGGTCATTTTTAGTCAGTTCACTTAAAATTTCCCAATTTTTGTCATTTATCCCTTGAAAAAGCTGTGGTGACCAAATTTTTTGGTCGCCTGGTCACTTATGTCTCATTTTGTACTAGTGTTCTATTTACAGATAATTGTTTTCCTAAATGAACAGTAATGTTTTCCTCATTCCATAAATATATTTTGTCTCGAAACAAATAGCTTTTCTTTTCTAATAGTATAAGAATTGTCTCTCTATATTACAGTATTTAAAATGTATACGTTTATATCATAACAGTTGCAGATTCAATCTCAACATACAACATATTGTTATTTTTTCCTTTTGAAATTAGTGCACAGTTGACAAGTACCAACTACTCCATGCATAGAATTACTCTTTGTTTTACATTATCAATTCCATAGAAGGAAACAAAACATTTATCAATTCATTCTATAACTATAAACAATGATATCAACTCTCGGCATACAACCAACATTTTTAACCATTTTTAACTTATGTCAAACCATGTGTTATTTCCATAAAACTAAACATAAATTACAAACTGCATTCGTTTTCCATAGATTAACTTAGTCAAAGTCTCGATAGCATCTCAAGTATGCTAGTTATTAAAATGTTTGTGGAACAACTCTAACAGCAGTAACAGACAACAAGTATGGCTGCCGATATCATATCGAGGAGCAAGATCAAGCCATACATGTTCCACACAAAGACAAACCCTAACCCTCGAACCTCTTAAAGGATGAAAACACAGCAATATTTATAAATCAATGAACTACACATAGGCCGAAGCCTTACATAGTTTACAAACATCTACCCATTGTTCATTGGAAGCAACAGTCTTTTCACTATATTTTACATTCTATTACATCATTTTCCTTTTTAAAAATTTACAGTTCATTATCCTACGAAGGAAACGATAGCAAGGAAGTACCAATTCTTTGTTCACAAACCTATAACCTTTTTATACATCAAAGCTTAAACACACAACCATTTTAAGAACAAGTTTTCATTTTACACATTCAAGTCACATGAACATTCCAGGTTTGAAACCCCAACAGACGAACAAGGCAAGTGTTTTAAACTAACTTAATAAAGTCTTGTATATTAAAAACTCGACGGGGAGGATGAGCTCTTAGCAACAGAAGTTACATTGTCTCTTTTGACACAAAACTTAAAATATTGTTACTCTAACTAGGCAAGTCGAGAGACTTCCATACTATAGACATCATTTACAACACAGTACTGGAATCTCATTCCAAAGACCACAATATGGTTTAAACATCAACGATGGCCATTCTGCCAGGACAACCTACGAAGGGTTTTTCCACTGGGGCTTACCAATTGAGCGAGCCATCAACTGCCAGCAAGCTTTAACTTTATAACTCCACGATGAAGGAAGCACCTTCCACATAAACTACAATGAGGTTATAACATTTCAAAATTAATACTATACATATGTCCAAACTGTAATTATAACAAACAATATTCATAAAAACCAAGATTACCTTCATAAGAACAGAAATATGGAATGTTTCACGCTTTCAGTTTCCAATCATCCAACCGACGCAACAAGAGAAACATGCAGCTACGGCCTCTCAGACTCTAAGTATAACTCCAATTTTAACCCTAACCTATAACACGACAAAAGCCACAAGGCTTCAACACCTATTCTCCATTCGTACCATAGTAACTTATACAACAGGTTTCCACCATCAATTTCTGGAGATGGAAGTTATAGAGCCACTCATGAATCAACTAGAGGTCGAACCCTACTACTCAGCGGCCTGTCAAACTCTCCCCCAAAACCAAAACTCCAAATGAATGCAAAAGGAAAAACTACAATGGTATAGCAACTGCATTAGGGTTTAGATCTCAACAATTGAGATAGACCAGATCAACAGGTGAGATCTGGCCAGCCAAGCAATGCCACTACCAAGACAGTAATACGATCAACCTACGCATTAATAACTCATTTAATATCAATCCCAGTTGGAATGCCATATTGCCGAAGTATAGCTTACAGCTAGGCAGGGTCACCATGATTTCTATAAAGTCCATCACGTGGAGCTGTTACAAGTATTAGCCAACGGGACATTCCACTAACAAGCCACATGTTTCATAAATGCTCGATCCTACATATCACCTTGACAAACTATGCCTGTGGTGGTAATATATCTTGTCAGCATCGTATTTAATGGCAATAGAATGACCTTATCATAAAAACCATGTTATATATAAATTCCAAACCTTGTTGCATTCGCATAGTATCTATGTTTCATATATTTCAAATGTTAAGATTTATTTTGCATAGTATGCTTGCGTTACAACTCTAATGCTAAGTTTTATTTCGCATAGGGTTTATGCATTATAACCCTAACAATTTCCATTTAGAATTTAGGGTATTGTGACAAATGGATATATGTCACAATTGCATAACAAATCAACATCTTGGCCATACAGTGATTCAGTAGAGTAACATTACAAGAGCATATATAATTTAGGATACATGTGATACGTCATATAGGTATTGAAGGCCAACTTTTATTATGCACCATAGCATCATAATAATGCAATCATTACTATACATTTGCATTTCGAATTGAACAATGCAGGATTTTAATTCTAAGAAATCCCACTATAATCTATTATAGCATTAATCACTAAGGTCGCATATTGTTCAACCTTGACGTAATGATAAATATCATCATATTTTCTTCGAATTATTCAGATTGTTAGAATCTCTAATAATATTCATATCAATTCTAATTCTAATGAATGATGTCAATGATTACAACAGAAGTATAGTGTAAAATATCTCTAGCTACACTTACAAGTGTTAGGATAAAAATGGTACACGTTGATAAAGAAAAACTAGAACTACATACCATCGATAACTTCATGCACGGCAGTACACACATCTATCTTAAAAACAGAGACAACTAGCTGAAGCTTATAACTTTTCTTGAAGTGCACGAACTATTTTATTACCTTACCTGCAGATCTTCAAAAGAAAGGGACCAAGGCTTTAGCTATCAAGCTAAGTAAACACAAGGGCACCCTATAGGAACCCCTTCATAAATATGCAAACACATCGTCAGTATTATTACTAGAACCATGACACATGAGAAAATAAACGTTGTTCTATCGCATTTGATTTTTAATCTGTTGTATTTTATGTTTAGGAATAAAAATGATAATCATGTGAAGCTGTCATTTGTTAATTAGTTAAATAACTTTCATTCCGCAGTTGGCATTTTCTTTATGATTTTGCTATATCAAAAATTTTAAATGTTTTTGCGATTTTTGGGATGTTCCATGTGGTATCAAAGCGCGAGTTCAAACTCTAGGCCTGATTTAGGCTCATCCGCGTAAACAAAAAACAAATCAGAAAGTTTATGTTACTAACTTTTGTAATTCAATTTTATTTTTTCACAGAACAGATTGACCTTTAAATTTACAGGTATGGAAATACCAAAAGAATCAGCAGAGGACAGATCTCCTCATAATCAACGTATTATCAATAATAATTCTGAAGGAATCTATGTTGAATTAAATATCCAATCTTCTGAAATTTTATGCACTGTACAGGATTTGAAATATGAGTTAAAAGTTGTTAAAGAAGAAAATGAATGGATCCTTAAGGTACAGAAAGAGTTACAACAGAATTTGAGGGAGAATTGTCATATTGATGAAAGAGGCAGAAAATCAGAAATGAAGTCTGATTCTGAAACAATGTCCCACAAACATAAGCATAAGAAAGCAAGAAACAATAAAGGAAACAGTTACTCATCATCTAAATCTGATCCAAGTAATAATGACTTTGATTATGACAGCAGTAACAGTGAGTGCTGCTCTAAAAGAGAAAACATAAACATCATGAACAGATTACTGGGGAATTTAAGAAGATTAAGCCACCCACCTTTAACAGCAAAAGTGAGAAGGGTGAGATAGCAGAAGGTTGGCTGTCTGGAATGAAGAAGTACTTTAATATTTACAACTACTCTTCTCAACTAAAAGCCAAGATGGCTATTTAGAATCTGACGGGAAAGGAAGATATTTGGTGGCAAGATCTTAAAATAATTAAGAGTATAAAAGAAAATGAAGTAACATGGAATATGTTTAAAAGTTTGTTTAAAAAGAAGTTTTTGTCGGAACAATATTTTGAAGATAAGTCAAAGGAGTTTTACGATTTGAAGCTGGGAACAATGAACATGAAAGAATTGTGCAACAAGTTTCTTAGCTTGCTGAGGTATGTGCCTTACATGGTCAAGGAAAATCCTAAAGTGCAAAGGTTTCTCAGCTGTCTACCTTTTAATTTAAAGGACCGTATCGAGTATGATAATCCTTCCACTTTGGAAGAGGCCATGAGAAAGGCCAGTTTTTGTTTTGATCAAAATAGAAAAAGAGAAGGAACAACTCGCTAGAAGAACTATAAGACTAATCAGTTTGACTATAAAAAGAAGAATTTTAATCATAATTCTGGAAGTTTTAAGAAAAGTTTTAATAACAATTTTTTTTTAATCATAATAATTTCAGAAATAATGCATCTCAGAACATTACTGCTGCAAGAAACGTGCCTAACAATAATAACCACAGCAATAACAATAATAACAACAACAAGTATGCTGAACAGAGGGACCCTTGAAGTGCTATGACTGTGGCAGACCACATAAGAGAGCAGATTGCCCATGCAACAAGAGGACATTTAACAATATTCACACTATGCAAGCAAAACCTACAGTTGGAGATATCGCAAGAGAAATGCCCAGGATAAATGTAGAACTAGAAAACCGTCATGCTGACTATCAAACATCCATGGTCGAAATTGAAGGTATGATACAAAACGAGTCTATTTCTATTCTGATAGATCCAGGTGCAAATCTGAGTTAAATTTCACCTACTTTAGTAAACCATTGCAAGTTAAAAGTAGAGAAACTTGATAATGCATGGTTAGTTTAGCTTGCAACAGGTACTAAAAGAAAAGTTACATAATTTGTGAAGGATTGTGAAGTATTTATAAGTTAGTTGAAAACACAAATTAATCTGAATGTTTTACCCTTAGGGTCATATGACTTGCTGATTGGTATGGATTGGCTTGAACAACATAGAGTTTTACTAAATTGTTATGACAAATCTTTTACATGTGTAAATAATGAAGGTAATATAGAAATAGTAAAAGGAATTCATAGGAAGATTTTTGTAAGACGGATTTCTGCTCTACAAGTAAAGAGAGCTGCTAGAAAAGGCTGTAAAATGTTTGTTGTTAATGTTATTAATGACGAGTGTACATCTAAAGAAGACAAGTTAAAACTAGAGGATATTCCCATCCTTAGGGACTTTTCTTACGTATTCCTAGAAAAAATTCCAGGATTATCTCAAAAAAGGGAACTTGATTTCACCATTGAGTTAGTACCTGGTGCGGTACCAAACTCAAAGGCCCCCTACAGGATGAATATTCTGGAGTTAAATGAGTTAAAATCTTAGCTGAAAGAATTAATAGATAAAAACTACATAAGGCCTAGTGTGTCTCCTTGGGGAGCACTAGTAATTTTTGTTAAAAAGAAAGATGGTACCATGCAATTGTGCATCGATTACCGTCAGCTTCATAAAATGACAATTAAGAACTGATATCCCTTACCCCGCATAGATGATATATTTGATCAAGTGCGCGGAGCGGAGATATTCACTAAAATTTATTTAAGGTTAGGGTATCATCAGGTCAGAATAAAAGATGAAGATATATTCAAAACTGCATTTAGAACGCGTTATGGACACTACGATTTTGTAGTTATGCCTTTTGGGCTAACCAACGCACCGGTAGTGTTCATGTGTTTAATGAACAACGTTCTGCATAAATATTTGGGTAAGTTTGTAGTGGTATTCATTGATGATATCCTGGTTTATTCAAAAACTAAAGAAGAGCATGACGAACATTTAAAAATAATTTTACAAGTACTAAGAGAACATCGGCTATATGCTAAGTTCAGTAAATGTGACTTTTATAAAGATAAAATATAGTATTTAGGTCATATAATTTCTAAAGATGAAATTTCCTTTGACCTTGATAAGATAAAAGAAATTAATGAATGGCCTATCCCTAAACACGTAACTGATCTATAGTCATTCATGGGAATAACAGGTTATTATAGAAATTTTATTGAAGGATTCTTTAGAATTGATAACCCCATCACTTCTTTGCAGAAGAAAGGGAAGAAATTCGTATGGGACCAAAAGTGTCAAGAAAGCTTTAATAAGTTAAAAGAATTATTAACTACTACACCCATCTTAAAAATTGTAGATCCCAACAAGGATTTTGTCGTATACACTGATGCATGCTGTTAACACATAAAAAGTGCTCACTAGCTCATTCCCTTATTCACATGACCCATTTGTCCACTTTTCCACCATCTGAGCCTCTAAAACCAACAAAAGGTCACCAAAAGACCTTAGTACACCCCTTTTTCCCACTCAAAAAGATTTTTTTTCCTGAAAAGCATAAAAAACCCTCAAAAAGGGTCCAAATTCCCAAAAATATTAAAAAGGGAATTAAAATATTAATTTTATTCAAAAAAGGAAAAAGGAGGGAAAAGTACCTTAAACCATGTTGGTCAATACCATTTGGTTTCCACAAAACCACAAATGGTATTCCCTACCACCAAAACCTATAAAAAGGTGGTAGGGGCTCCTCATTTCACATCCATCCATTATCTCATCCTCATGCTGCCGAAATCTTCCTTGAGCATTTTGGCCATTGTAAGCAACCTTGGAGAAGGAGACCTCTTGGAGCTTGGAGCTACTCATCTTGGGAGTTGCTCAACATCAACCTTCACCATTGAAGGTATTATCGCAAGCACTTGCTTGCCCCTCATTTTTCAATACAAACTCATTCTTTAATATTTTCTTGTTCTTGTTTTTTAAATGTTTACACTATTTGCTTATATTCTTGCATAGATCCATGATTAGTTTTTTTTAGATTAGTTTCTTGTTTAATTCTATTGAAACTGCTGCTACTAGTTAGCAGGTGCCCATAGCACTAAGCCTGGTTGCAAAACCGGGCCAACAGTTTTTGGCGACTCCGCTGACTTTGAACAATAGATCTCTAGTTTTGCTTTCAATCTTAATTTTTTATTAGTTTTTAGCCTTTAGATCCATAGATCTACCATCCTAGATAGCAGATCCATTACTGCTCTAGTTTTTGGCCCCATCTATTGCCATTAACAACCCGAAATTCTCAATTTTTGGGTTCATTTTTCGGTTTCCGTGCACGGCTTTCACCTCGCGATTTTTAGGCTGACAGTCGAGCGGTCCATCGCAACTTTTTGGCTTTTTTCCGCGCGGTTCACCGTGGCTTCGCGGCCTGTTTCTGCGCTGCACATCACGGCTTCGCGGTCATTTACCGCGCTGCACATCGCGACTACGCGACCCTTTTCCACGCGGTTCCACGCGGCTTCGCGGCCTATTTGCGCGCTGCACATCGCGGCTTCGCAGACATTTTCTGTGCTGCACATCGCGACAGTGCGGCGAAATCCCACGTGGTCCACCGCGGCTGTGCGGCAGAAACCCGCGCGGTCCATCACGGATTTTCTGTCAAAACCCACGCTGCTAATTTTTTCATTCGGCTATTCCGATTCAAAAGATTTGTTTTTTACTATATTTTCTGCCCACATAGCACATTTTTACAGTATTAAATTCTGCATATTTTACAGCCATCGAAATTTTTTTTACTATTTAAATGCATATCTAGAAGTCTTTTTAAAAATTTTCAAGAAAGTGAAAGAAAGACTTATTTTGCAGTTTATCTAGGTTAAAATATTTTCCTGTTTACTTCTTTAAAAATCTTGCCCTTAGCAATTTCCTTGAAAAGAAAACCATTTATTTATTTAAAGAAGTCTATTATTTGCTTTCATGATTCCAAAGATCCTTTGTTTTTTGAGTTAATTTTGCACAGCATTTAGTTTCCATTTATTGAAAAAAGTCATACAAATTTGCTTTTTTATTTTTGAAAGATCCTTTAGTTTTTGAAAATTTCCTATAAAGCATTTACTTCTTTCAAGTTCAGTTTACAATAATACACGTGCACCCACTCAAACACTTAATTGAACTGAGCTTTAAAACTTACCCTAATTTCAACACACTTTTAACCTCACTTGAGGAACACTAAAAGAACTTTGTAGCTAGGTAGTATTGGGGGGATAGGTGTTCCAATAACACCCCTGAATTATTACATCTGAGACATAGAAGTTGTCCATTTAGGGAGCTAAAATCTCTTAGTATTTATTAGCGCGGTCACAATCAGTTTTTGGGAAGGCCTCTCCCCTAGGAGGGTTGAAGTCGCGAGGATGGTTCCGGAAGCCTGAGTGGAATACCGAAATCCATTCAGTAACCGAAGGGCTACCATTTGCAGTTCTCGGGATATCCCTATATTGGGATATTGCGATCAAAGGACCAAACGACAGATTTACCTTTTCTCGACGCGTCATGAACGGAGTATCCTAGTAGCCTTTCTTTAGGATTGATTACCCGGTATCCCTCCCGGTAGGGGGATATCTAGCCGTTGTCTCAACACTCATATTGTCTGACTTGGATTTCATCACCTTGCAGAGGAGATCGTTTGTTGATTCACAATACTTTTAGTTAGGTGTTTTCATGATTCAACCCACCTTTGGTCTAGTCACACCTATTTTTTCTAGGAGCTGTTTGCATGTTGGTATTCTGACCATTTGTTGCATCCCTCCACTTATTGTAGCACAACTGCTAGAATAAGTGCCTTTTTTTAGGTTGATTTTTTGGCCTGAGAGCCTTCATTTTCACTCCCCTTCTTGCACCCTTGGTTGCATTAGGGTTTTGAGTTTTATATATATATATATCACCACCTGATTCTTAAACAGATTTTTCCACAAAAACTTATTTTCTCCACCATTGAGAATTTTAGACGCTCTCGTCGTCTACAGGGCGAACTCCCAGAGTTAAGTCTACTTGGCTCGCCACGTCACAGACGCCGAGCCTTATCCCTTGACTCGACACATCGTCGGTCAACTAGACAATCATCTGATTCTGACACGCCTCACTTCACTTCTGATTCTGAGGCAGAATACCAAAATCCCACTGCGTTATTCCCAACCAACATTATGTCTGGAACACCATTTGATCCACTCTTTACCAGCACCATAGGAGAGACGTCTACAGACCCTTCTACTGCAGTGCCGTCCATGGCAACAACCACCCCCCTGGGTATGCCCAATATGGGCTACACTCCACATTCAGGAATGCCCAACACAGGGCCACCTCCTGTTATAGGAAATCCCAACACAGGGCCACCACCTGTTATGGGTATGCCCAACATAGGGGTCACACCCCATCTGGTTTCCACAAACCCTATCCCAGGAATCACCACTACTATTCCTAACCCTGGTGTAACCCATGTTGCACTAGGAAGCGCTGGCCCTTACCAGACCACACCTATTGGAGGACATATACCTTCAATACCTAGCATACCTTTAGGTGCTACTAGACCCCATACCACCATGACTAGGCATGTCCCAGTCCCAGTCACTACATCTGTTAGCTTACCGTATATGGAAAGTCTGAACTTGCCAGATTTAGCCAGGCTCACCAGTGACCCTATCAGACATAATCCTGCGTGGCCACACATGCCCACCAAACACCCCTCAGACATCCCTAAGTTTGAGGGTAAGGCAGGTGAAGACCCCCAGAACCATATCATGTCCTTCCATCTATGGTGTTCCTCCAACTCCATAGTGGACGACTCTGTCCGCCTCCGTCTGTTATAGCACACCTTCACTGGCTCTGCAGCCAAGTGGTATATCGAGCAGCCCCATGGAACACATGCCACCTTTACCTCCCTTGCCTCAACCTTCCTGCAGTTCTTTCAGTTACCTGTCCTCTATGATGCGGGCGTCGAGATCCTACTGTCTTGCAGACAGAACACAGCCACCCACATCACTGACCGCATTCATGAGTGGCATCGACGCCGAAGCCTCTGCAAAATCAAATTAGACGACCGTATCTTCCTAGATTGGTTTCTAAAATCCCTTCTCCCTCTCATTGCGAAGGATGTGGCATCCGAAAGACCCCAGTCTGAGGAAGAGGCCATCCTCAAATCCCAACAATTTGATCTCATTTACGCCTAGTCAAGTTATCTATACACAATCATATCAGACGCCCCACGCGGTGACGCATAGGGGGCATCACATGCCGCTGATTGCATTATTGTCCAAATCACACCGCAAGCTAAACCTTTAAGCATGGTGAGCACCATGCCTGCCCCAGACCTCTCTAGGGCTACATCCAGTTCTGGAGCGACAACTTCTTATGCTCCACCAAGCCAGACACATCACATTCATGGACCCTCTTGTCCACAACATTGCTATGGACAAGCACCATCAGCATATGTACCTCCTACATACTATAACCAACCTGCTACACGGAACCCCATTCAGTTCTCGCAACAACAGATGCAGTACCCACCGCAAGCTGCACCAGCTAATCCAACAGATCCAATAGCTCAGGGGTACCAACAACCCCAATAGGCAACTGGACCACCGCCAGCTCCACCTGCATATTACCCACCGCAACCTGCTCCCGCACCTGCGGCTCCCCAGAATCCCCCTAATGCTCAAGGGCATGTGTACTCACAACAACATCAGCCCCAATACCAAAATAACCAACGCAACCAGGGTGGGAAACCAAAACGTGGAAGAGGACGTAACCGCGGCAACAACCAACACAATAACCAAGGTCCACAACCTCCCCATCCTCCGCAAAGTAATAACGCGGTGCCTGCTCATCAGAATCCTGATCAGCCACCTAAGCAAGCAAAAAATACTAATTTACGAACAAACCATCCTTGTTCTATTTGCGGGGTCTATGGCCACTATACCCACACTTGCCCACATTTGGAGTGAGCCCAGAAACTATGGACATGTGATGCCCATCGTCAAGGGCAGGTGGCTCCTCAGCCGCCACCCAACCCTCCACCACCACAACCTCAACCTTTGGTACTACAAAACCCTTTTCCAACGCAAGGAGTGGTGAACACTCAGCCATTAGCTCCCCCACAGGGCAACGTGCCACCACAACAAATCACCTACGCTACTTCTGATCAACCAATGTTTGATTCAGGTACTCACCACTTGCTGATGATGTCAACTGCTGATGTCAACATCCAGACACGTCGAAACCAGTATGGCCCTACCTCGGAAGCCCCACCCGTCGATAAGGATACTAATGCTCATGCCACCGATTAGACGTTACGTATACCACCGCTTCCACTCGATGGTGCCTCTAAAGCACCTCGTTTCCCACTCCGCTGTATCAACAACAACCCCAATGCACGGGCTGCGTCAAATTACAACATCGTTGATTATTTAGCTCAGTCCCCCGCAGCCATGTCTGAGTTAGAAGTCTTGAAAAATTGTCCTACGCAGCGCAAGACTTTACTTTTCGCCATTGGGGCAATTGACCCAAATGATTCGAAACTGATGAACTTTGATTTGGACTAGTCCGAACCACGTCTGCCTTCCACAATCGCAGTCCAAGTTTCTGTTTCCATTCGAAATCTTGTCATCCATCGATGTATTATTGACGAGGGTGTCTCTACATGCGTCATGTCCACATTCGTTTGGAAAAAGTTGGGATCCCCTACTCTCCAGTAATCCACCACTGCATTGCGGGCCTACGACGGCCGGTCCGCTCAACCTCAAGGTCTACTACCCAATGTCCCCATCCAATTGGGTGGGAAAACTGTGCTCATCGACATAGAGGTCATTAATGCCCAACTCGATTATAACCTTTTACTTGGCCGCAGTTACATGTATGCCATGAAAGCGGTTGCCTCATCCGTTTTTCGTACCATGATGTTCCCCCATGAGGGATGCGTGGTCAAAATCAACCAACTCACCTACTATGATCCCAATGCCCCTGCAGCACCCGAAAATGTTCTTCCCATGGTTGAACAACCCGCTTCTAGTGCAACTACCTCCTTTGTTTCTTCTGTGGGACTCGGACTTTACTCAGATACACCGATGACCTCTACATTCCAAGCCATTCCACCACCGTCACCGGAGACCCACATCGTAAACCTCTGTACTCTTTCACAGAATACACAAACACCCAGTAGTCAACCACCATTGGTCCCTAGTCACATCGATGTTACACCAATCCACACCATCCCCTTTCTATTTCATCCTTCAGGTGTAGTAAGCGCCCCGGTTATGGCTACCCTTAGTCTACCTGGGTTAACATTGGGATTACCCGTGTGGTATATTTCGCCTCCCATTCCACCACCGACACCAAATGTCATCCTCCAACCGGTACAACCTATTGTTACCACTACTCAACCTCCTCCTAGTGTCACAATCCCTTCGTCGTCAACGAAACCTCCTCCTAATCTCAATATCCCTTCGTCGTCAATGAATCCTCCTCCTCTTGTCAAGCCCACTGGGGGCAGAGGTCCACAACCATACACTGCTATACCACCTCCTAAGGCAGTTAAACCCCGTATATTTCGCCTCCCATTCCACCGTCGACACCAAATGTCATCCTCCAACCGGTACAACCTATTGTTACCACTACTCAACCTCCTCCTAATGTCACAATCCCTTTGTCGTCAACGAAACCTCCTCCTAATATCAATATCCCTTCGTCGTCAATGAATCCTCCTCCTCTTGTCAAGCCCACTGGGGGCAGAGGTCCACAACCATACACTGCTATACCACCTCCTAAGGCAGTTAAACCCCCACCCATATTTCGAGCTCCTCCTAAATGCTCGTTGTGCGATGAGATAGGCCATCCCACTCATCAATGCCCACAGTTACCGACACTCTAGGAACATATGAATATGTTGGACGACGACACCAGCATCCCAGTAGTTAGATTGGAGCCACCTCCTCATCCTCGCGACAGATCATTGCGCACCAACCATCCTTGTGCCATATGCAGTGTTTACGGTCACTACTCTCACCATTGTCCTGATCTCCCTGACTATAGAGCAGCATTGTACGAGTTAAACAACGTCGATTTAGAGATATCTCCTCCCCTCATCGAGGAGATCTACCCCCCGCCATCATCCTCGTCGAAAGAAGTCAATACAATCTATATGATTTCAACAACTTTCAAACCAGAACCCCTTGATTTATGGTATGACTACTTCAATACTGATGAGCAAATTTTGGAGACACTCACTGCACCCGACTACCCTTGGGATGATATGCATCATCGCTCGTATTTTCTCCTGGAAACATCTACATCCACCGCATCCAACCAGCTATCGGTCGAATCGAAAGATTTCATACCCACTAAGGTCGATTGGTTAAAAGACCCCATCCCAGCACCGGATGCCTTTGAAGAAGGAAACATGTCCAACATTTCCTGCATTATACAAATTGATATTTCCACAACACCAGGGAAACCTGAGCTCATCTCGCTGGGCGCATCTTGCACTCAAGCAGAAACTCAGGCGTATAAAAAGCTTTTTCAAGAATTCCAGGATGTTTTCACCTGGTCCTATACCGAAATGCCTGGTCTTGACCCTGCCATTATAGAGCACCACATTGATACATGGCCTGAGGTACCCCCTGTTCGTCAGAAACAGTGACCCATTCATCCTTCCAAACTCCCCACTGTTAAAGTTGAGGTCGAGAAACTTCGCAAAGCAGGATTCATTTATCCTATTTCGTACACCACCTGGGTGTCGAACCCCGTTCCCGTCAACAAAAAGCAAGGCACCCTTAGAGTATGCACTGACTTTCGTGATTTAAACCACGCTTGTCCAAAAGACAATTTCCCCATGCCATTCATTGACCAACTCATTGATGAGTGTGTGGGCCATGAAGTCCTATCTTTCATGGACGGGTTTTCCGGATACAACCAGATTCACATCCGTAAGGAGGATCAGTACAAGACTGCCTTCACCACCCCATGGGGCACCTTTGCCTATCGCGTCATGCCATTCGGCCTTAAAAATGCTGGTGCCACTTTCCAGCGAGCCATGACCTATTGCTTTCACGACTTGGTCCATATCCTGCGAGTCTATCTTGACGAACTTACAGCCCGTTCCCAAAAACGATCAAACCACATTAACGACCTTCGGCAAGTTTTCCTACGTTGTCACAAATATAAAATCCGCTTGAACCCACACAAGTGTGTGTTTTGCGTTTCGGCAGGCCGGTTGTTGGGTTTCATTGTTTCCCAAGACGGAATTATTGTTGATCCCTTGAAAGTCAAAGCCATCTTAGAACTCGCCCCTCGTCGCACGCTTCAGCAGCTCCAGAGTCTACAAGGGCGGTCCAATTTCCTTAGGCGCTTCGTTCCTGATTACGCCACCAAAGTACACGGATTCTTACGCTTACTTCGTACCCACATACCCTTTGTTTGGGATGAGCAAGCAGACACGACATTCGAACCCCTCAAGAAAGCTCTCACACAAGCCCCTTTGATATCCCCACCGGATTTCTCTCAAGACTTCACCCTTTATGTCTCGGCATCCGAATATGTTGTATCCAGAATCTTGGTCCAAGAAGATGCCTCTCACCAAGAGCATGTAATTTACTACGTCAGCCAGACTTTGTCAGGCCCACCCCTACGTTACCCATACGAGGAAAGATTAGCCCTAGCTGTAGTCTTTTCCGTACAAAAATTGCGATACTACATTCTACTCAGTCATACCACGGTTGTGGCTGACTCCAACCCTATGGTCTATCTCCTAACCCGACGGCTCCTACAAGGTCGTGTTGCTAAATGGGTCATTATCCTCCAGGAATATGACCTTACTTTCAGAACTCCTAAAAGCACCAAATCCCTCACGCTTGCTCACCTCATCACCGACCTCCCATCCTCTTCGTCATCACCCACTATCCAAATGGATCTGATTGACGAACAAATATTCATCATCTCGTCTGACAACCCATGGTACAGAGACATTTAGATTTACCTCCGCACGCAAAAATTTCAACCACACATCGATCGTGACGGACGCCGTCGGATATGACACCATGCCCCCCGATACCTCTTGATAGGGGATGTACTTTATCGACGCGGCATTGATACCATCCTACGCCGATGCCTATCCCATAGTGAGGCAGAACAAGTCCTCAATGATTGTCATAGCAGTGCTTGCGGAGGCCATTTCTCCAGCATGGCCACCACCCAGAAGATCATTCGGGCAGGTTACTTTTGGCCATCATTGTTTACTGATTGCATCACAGCAGTCAAGCATTGCCAGAACTGCCAACTCTTTGCCCCCAAAGCAAGAACCCCCCCCCCCGCCCCCCTTCATCCAGTCATCACTGTTGGACCATTCTGCAAATGGGCCATCGACTTCCTCGACTGAAACCCCACGTCAGCCAGCGGTCACAAACACATCGTTGTGGCCGTAGATTATTTCACCAAGTGGGCAGAAGCCATGCCAACTTACAATTGCAAGGCCGACACTGCAGCACGGTTTTTCTTCAACCATGTTATCACTCGTTTTGGAGTGCCGAAGCAACTAGTCTCTGACCACAGCTCTCACTTCGAAGATGCCGTCTGGAAAGAATTATCAACCATGTTGAAATTTGAACACCATTTCTCTTCCGCCTACTATCCCCAAGGAAACGGCCAAGTCGAAGCGATCAATAAAATTTTGAAGACCATCCTCCAACGTACGGTAGACAAACACAAATCCAATTAGCACCACATGCTTTTCCCGGCACTATGGGCTTACCGCACCTCAACCAAAACCGCCACCGGTTTTACCCCTTTCCATTTAGTTCACGGTGTCGAATCCGTCCTCCCTATTGAGTGCTAGATTCCAGCCTTACATATCGCCGTTGAACTCCTACCGGACACTTCCCCGATTGAGCAACGATTACTACTCTTAGAGAAGGCTAATGAAGATTGGCGCACAGCCATTCAAAACATGGAAGCAGCCAAACAATGATCAAAACTAAGTTACGACAAACAAGTCCACCCAAGAACCTTTTATGAGGGAGAGGTTGTCCTCGCTTACGATCAAGCTCATGATAAAACAAGAAAGGGAAAGTTTGTATCTATGTGGCAAGGCCCTTACATCGTACACACTTGCCTCAGGCAGGGGGCATACATTCTGACCGATTCAGAAGGAAATCCCCTACGCAACCCACGCAATGGGTTGTACCTTAAACGATTTTACCCATAGAAAACCTGATGGACACCATCGTCCATTCTAGTATAGGCTTACTTTCTTTTTTCACAAAAAATTCAAAAACCTAAATATTTTTTTTTCTCTGCATGACCACAGATGGATCCTCTTCCACTCTGCTATGTCGGTTTCGCTGATGGTGCAAGCCGTTGGTCTCCCAATCTCGCCTCCGCAGCTTGGGTAATATACTCCCCTTCACATGAGTTAATTCACATTGACGGAGTATGTTTAGGTGCCGCCACCAATAACCAAGCTGAATACGATGCCGTGACCGGTCTCCTGGCCGCAGCTCTCCAAATGAGCATCTGTCACCTCAACGTTTTCTTGGACTCACAGCTCCTAGTTTCCCAGCTCAACAATGATTACCAGGTACGCGATCCCTGTCTTTTCAGAAAATTCCTGCGCACTAAACAAATGGTTAGACAATTTGAATCCATTTCGTTCACACATGTCCCAAGACACCTCAATAGTGTAGCAAACCATATGGCCAACAATGTCCTCGACTGGCACACCAATCACATCATGTCATAACCAAAATGTGCATCCACGTGCATAACATGTGCCTCCACGGGCATATACAAATAACAAAATAATGCATCCACGTGCATAACATGTGCCTCCATGGGCATATACCAAAAACAAATGGTGCATCCATGTGCATAACATGTGCCTCGACGGGCATACAGAAACTCAAACATGCCTCCACGGGAAAACATAAAAGACAACAAGTGCATCCACGTGCATACACGACTATATACCAGCATCGAATATATACATATATATATATATATCGTATAGTCAGAACATGTCATAGGTGCCCTCAGCACCCGATATACAAAAAATACATCAATCGTACAAAAAATGCTTCCCCATATGCTCATCAGCATTTGGGGGCAGATACAATATCATCTACTCATCAGGATCCCTAGGCTCCTCCGGCTCCTCCTCCACTGGCCCCGCCGGGTCATGGCGAGCCCGAACTCTGCGCTCCTCTGGCGCCTCCTCCGCTGGCCCCGCTGGGTCATCCCGTAGACGGATCCTCATCTGAGCCGGCTCTGCCGGGACATCTCGAGCACCACCCCTGTGCTCTGCCACAAACACCATTGTCCTCAACAAGAGCGACCGCCACTCAGGCGGCGCACCGAAGCAACCCTCCAAAATATCCCGATCCAGGTCTCTCCAACCATCCTCGGGGAGTCCAGCTAGGATCCGGTCGAAGGTCTGTCTGACACCCTCTATGGCGTCATCTCGAGGGCCAACTTCTCTCCCACGAGCCGCAAATCCTCCACCACGTGGAGGTGGTACTGCTGCAAGTGGATGAGCGACCACCATCGCTCGCCCCCTGACGAGCCACGTAGTCGGCAGGTGGTACAGGGCCAACATCTGCACAATGCAAATAAACCATCATATGCAACTATAATCATAGACTGATAAATCAAACAACACATGATATAGTATAAAATAAAACACAAAACATACCGTCTAAACTCCAGGCCTGTCCTGGGGCACGAAGCATCTCGGGGTCGCCTCGATAGTCCATACCGGCATAAGGGTAATCCTCAATCAGCAAGGGCATCTACTCCCACTGCTCATAAAAATCCTCTGTGAAGAAACTGCGGACACCACCGCCGCCACGAGGCATCATCTGCCCCCATTGCATCATGCGAGTCTCACTCACTAGACCAGCACGAATGGGTACCCGCGGTCGTAAGGTTGGCAACCGCTAGAAGAAAAAACAACATAGAAAGGAGGCATAACAAAACTCTCCTCCCTCTCGACTGGCCTTGTCCAGATCTCTCTGGACACCAGCCAGATACATCCGCCCCCAGGCGTAATAAGTCACCCGAATAACAGATTCCACCAACATCGTTTGTCCCCCAGACAAACGATGTGGCGTAGCAGCACCCAATATCTGTAGAACACATGCCCCAATAGCTCGCATATCCCACTCACGTAGGGATCGCAGACTAATAGAGCTGTTCTGCAAAACGGCATCACCAACACAAAAAGTCTGTAACAAGTCCTCCATATATACACCTGGCGGGATCCTCGGTAAGAGATCACCTACCTCCCCCAAACGAGGCAACCCAGTCAGAAAATAGACATCGGTGAGGGTGATCTCTAACCTCTCACCCCCAATAATGAAAGCACCCTCCGCCGGCACCCACCAACTCACCAGCTTGTTCAGGAGCCGTCTCACTGAACGAATAGGTGGGATCTGAGTGAACTTCAAAAGTCCGCTCACAGCCAGAGTCTGTCGCACCACCGGATCAGTCTGAATCTTCTCCATCAGATCATCATTGATCTCCCACTCTCGCCAAGACGACAATGGTCTCCTCAACATCCTGCTAGAAAATTGAAGAAATTTTTTAGCCCCAGCACAAATTTTTTTGAAAAAATCCCATCGCGGCTTTTCCACCAAAAGCCGGGATGACCATCGCGACCTCCATCCCAAAATCCACGATGATCATCGAGGCCTCCATCCTAAAAACCGCGATGAACATCGCGGGTTTTGGCCGGATAGACGCGATGAACGTCGCGACTATCCCCCATGAACTCGCGATGAACATCGCGAGTTCCAACCTTATAGTCGCGATGAACATCGCGACTGTCAGCCTGAAACCTGCGCGGTTCATCGTGGGAAAAGACCCGAAACCCGCGATATTCCACGTTGGAGGGTTAACATGGAATTTTGCGGCCTTCGGGGGCCTGCCGCCAAACAAAAAAGACGTAATTGAAAAGGCTAAGGAAAATAGAGTTACCTAAAACTCACAGAATTGAAAACCAATGGTGAAATCTCCCAGAAATCAAGAAATAGCTCTGACTGCTCTACCAAACTCGCACGTAACAATGACAAGTCATTTGGGCCCCATGCCTTATTTATAGAAATTCCTCCCATTTTTAAACAACCATTGCGGTATCATACGAAGTCCATTTTTCAAACCGTTGGTACCGTTGGATTCAGCACAGCGACAACTTCATGCAGGTTCCTTCCTTTTCTCGTTTTCACGGGGTCTATTTTTTGACCATTTTTTGGCCTCTCTAGTGGCCTTGGTTTGCGTGCCACATCGGCCGTGCTCCGTTTTGGATGTGTCATATATCACTGGATTTAGTTTTTCGCCCTCGTGATGATGCTTCAAATCATTTCTCCCTGTCATGTCCCCATTTTCAGGGCATTTTTTCATGCCCCCCACGTCACCTCGGTTTGCGTGCCACATCGGCCGTTCTCCGCTTTGGACAAGTCTTATATCACCGGCTTCAGTTTTCCGCACTCGTGATAATGCTTGAGATCATTTCTCACTCTCACGCCCATCTTTTTCGGCCATTTTTTCAAAAATGCCCTCTAATAGCCTCGATTTGCGTGCCACAACGGCTGCAGCCCCCTTTGTGACAATCTTTATGTCATCGGATCCAGTATCCCACAGACATGATGATGCTTGAGACCTTTTCTCGCTCCCATCTATCCATTTTTGTTTGGTATAATTTTATCCCTTTTTTCGGGCCGAGCAATCCCTTTTTACGAAAAAGGCACTAAGGGAGTTTCTGCTAAGCTCTTTTCTGACTCCTAAAACAATGAAAAGAATGCCGAGCAACCTTGCTTCCTTTCATGCTCGTTAAACGTATCTGAAAGGGAATCTACTTGGTATAAGTTTACCCCTTTTTCGGACCTTGTAGACTAGTTACGAAAAAGGAATACTCTAGTCACATTGGCTAGAAGAGTTCTCCATCTGCATCATTTTATGCTTTTTCGGGCCTTGGAGACTAAACTACGAAAAAGAACACCAACAGAGTCCACTTACCATTTTCAGACTCTCTAAACATGAAAGCAACCATGAGCATGAGCCGTCCTGGGCTCACAAAATCCACAGGACCGTACCATTTCAGAGCACACTTTTATCCCTTCTTGGAGCTCATTAAAACTACGAAGAAGGAATCAATGATGCCTCTTGGCGCCATGACAGATCACATCTACTCATATGACAGCTTCCCCATGATTGGTCACCTTTGTTCAGAGTATTCTGTAGTATGTCACCTTGAAAATCCCTCGACAGCACCTATCAGCTCGTCCTCCCCCCAGAGTCAATATATACCATTCAGTCAATAAAAGCAATGATCCCCACACCTACAAGTCAATTCCCTACGCTTCCAGGTCAACCATGTCATCATGCTCTGAACAAAGGAAGTTTGAGTCTACCCACTATATGACCCCAGTTACTTCCCATCCCCACAAGTAGGTCAGTCCTACCATCAGTACTACCACACTTCAGTTCTACACCTCGCGCTCCTATCAAGGAAACATCATTGCCTTGTTAGTTGCTGGTCTCCCTCTGTCGACGACAACCACATTTATTCCAGAGGATAGACCTATAGGTCCCTGTGTCTTGGACTCATCGCCATTTATGATGAGTGCCTACAAATCATTGCGAGAAGACTCCTCAGTGCCTCTCCAAATGGTTATTTCTCGCATGCTTGACTTCAACACCTTGATCGCATCGTTGAGACTCGCACAGGGCATCGGTTCGTTCACTTATTAGTCGAAGACCCCGGATACCTTCTGACTCCTCCACATTTGAGAGTCTACCTATGGATACAACCAGTTACATTGTTCCTATAAATATCCAGGTTGCGTATGGTGACAGTATTCAGATGTACCCCAGTCTTATACTCCCTCGAGTATACAGTTACAGATACTTCCCAGAGATGGCTCACAGTCATTATGTCCCTACAGATGTTGGACAGCTTCAGTTCCAACAGTTCATCAGTTATTCCAGTGTATTAGTTATTGAGATCAGTTATGATAAGGAGTATATCCCAAAATAATGTCCCCTGGACCATTATGATGTACCAGTAGATTCTTTATGTATTAGATCCCCCTTCTTGGGACTAATTGTTATGTATATGTCTTGATACGAGCATGGGAATGCCCGCCTCGTCCATTATCAGAGATTATACCTCATTCATATTGAGGCCATGTAATATTTTTTGTTTTTGCAGCTTCCAAGGGCCGTGGCTCCAGTCTCCAAGCGGTCTCTTCTCTCCCTAAACCCCAGAAAAAAGACAAAAGAACTATGATGTCTATCGGCCATACGATGAGCTCCTGCCCTCACACATCAGGGGGCAATCTGTTAACACCTAAAAAGTGCTTACTAGCTCATTCCCTTATTCACATGACCCATTTGTCCACTTTTCCACCATCTGAGCGTCTGAAACCAACAAAAGGTCACCAAAAGACCTTAGTACAGCCCTTTTTCCCACTCAAAAAGATTATTTTTCCTGAAAAGCATAAAAAACCCTAAAAAAGGGTCCAAATTCCCAAAAATATTAAAAAGGGAATTAAAATATTAATTTTATTCAAAAAAGGAAAAAGGAGGGAAAAGTACCTTAAACCATGTTGGTCAATACCATTTGGTTTCCACAAAACCACAAATGGTATTCCCCACCACCAAAACCTATAAAAAGGTGGTCTTGGAGGGGTCTTAAGTCACGAAGGTCATGCCATTGCTTTTGAGTCAAGAAAATTAAAAAATTATGAAAAAAATTATGCAACTTATGATATTGAGTTGGCAGCCGTGATACATGCACTGAAAATGTGGCGCCATCACTTTATTGGAAGGAAATTTATTCTAATGACAGATAATAAAGGTCTAAAGTATTTATTGGATCAAACGAATCTTAACGCAAGGCAAGCTAGATGGCTAGCTTTCCGTCGCGAGTATGATTTCGAGATTCAACATATCAAAGGAAAGGAAAACAAAGTTGTTGATGCCTTGAGCAAAAATTTTAAATTAAACTTTGTAACAGCAATAAGCATGTTTAAAACAGATCTGGAAAATCAGATCAAAGAAGGAATTAAGCAAGATGAAAATTACCAAATATTACATGATAAAATGGCTGAAAATTCATTTGAAAATTTAATAACATATTACAGTGTTAATGAAAAAGGCTTTTTAGCTTATAAAAACAGAATTTATGTGCCTAATATGTCGAAAGTTAAGTTGTTGATTTTGGATGAAGTTCATAAGAGTCCTTATTCAGGACATCCTAGTTATCAGAAAATGATAACTATGTTAAGAAAAGATTATTTTTGGCCCAACATGAAGAATGAAGTTGTTGAATATATAGCTAGACATTTTGAATGTCAGACTATTAAAGTTGAACACCAACATCCAACTGGACTATTGTAGCCCTTACCAATTCCATAATGGAAATGGGAAATTATAAGCATTTACTTTATTACAGGTTTGCATAGAAATAAAAAGCAGAATGACTTAATCATGGTTGTTGTTGATAAACTTAGTAAAGATGCTCATTTTATTCCTGTTAAAAACTACTTTCAAGGCTTTTAACATTGCAGATATTTTCATGAAGCAAATTTTTCGCTTACACGGAATTCCGAAGGTAATTATTTCAGACCGGGACTCTAATTTCACCGGAAATTTTTGGCCAGCACTGTTTAAAGGATTAAATACTATATTAAATTTCAACACTTCTTTCCACCCACAAACTGATGGTCAAACAGAAAGGGTAAATCAGATTTTAAAAAACATGTTAAGATTGTATGTTAAAGATCAACTATCCAAGTGGGAAGATTTCTTACATTTAGTAGAATTTGCCTACAATAATAATTAGCAAGCATCTGCAAAGTTAAGTCCATTTGAGATTTTGTATGGAATAAAATGTTGTACTCCTATTGCTTGAGATAACCCTGTAGACAGATTAATGTTAGGACCAGATTTATTGAAAGAAATGGAGCTAACCGTGAAACAGGTTCAAGATAACTTAAATGTTGCCCAAGATCGGCAGAAAAGCTATGCTGATTTGAAATGCACTGAAAGAGAATTTCAGGTAGAAGACCATGTTTTTATAAAGGTAAAACCCATGAAAAGTTATTTGAATCTTGTGAGTTGTGCTAAACTAGCACCGAGGTATTGTGGACCATTCGAAATCCTATCAAGGATATGAGTTGTTGCATATCAATTAGCATTGTCATATAATTTAAAAATCCATAATGTTTTTCACGTTTCTGTTTTAAAGAAGTATGTGCATGATGCTACTCATGTGTTGAATTGGAATGACATACATGTGGAACCCGAAGGAGATTTTCAGGTGAAACCAGACTGTATTCTCGACCGGAAGGAAATTATGCTTCAGAATCTCACCATAGGGCAGGTAAAGGTGCAATGGAAGCACCTTAGCCCCGATGAAGCTACTTGGGAACTGGAAAGTAATATGTGGGCAGCATATCCAGTTCTATTCCATGAGGAACTTGATGATGAATAAGCAACATCAAGGACGATGTTGAGCTTAAGTGGGGGTGTTTGTAACATACCCTTTTTGCTGGAAAACATTTTGTGTTAGAAAACATTATGATAACTTTTATTGTAAACTTTTATGTTGGACAGGTGTCCAATGATGACCGTAATTTGCACAATATTTTATTATTTAATAAATAAAATAGGAGACAAACACCTAAAAGGACTGTTGAAAGAGTGGTTACTGATCCAATAGGTGGAATGGAATCTGGTGTAGAAGGAAATGGACAAGTGGCAGCATCATGATGTAACTAACTAGCTATTGGTATGGGACAACTCCCTTGAAATGTGGTCATAGTGCCCTGAAAGATGGGACTGGAGCTTGAGCCTCATTTATTCCAAACTAACCACTAAAGACCTAGGAAGTCTATATAATAGCCATCAAATTATGAACTCAGCTTCATCACTTTTCCTAACGAGGAAATTTACCTTGGAGTTTTGCTGTGTTTGCACCCAAGAGATTTGATGAGGGGATATGCTAAGTTGTTGATCATGTTGTGAGTCTGCCAAACTCTATTGAGTTTAGGAGTTTGATGCTGAGTGATGAAGGCATGTTTTTACAGGAGTTTGATGCTGATTGTTGAAGGCATGTTTTAGGGCCTTGATTCTACATAGATAACATCTACTTAGTGGTTCAGTAATCAAGCTCGGGGGTTCACAAGAAGCCAACAGTTGGGATGCTTCTTCTGGAATAGGTTAGGAGGAACAGGCCTCCTTGGGTGTTTTTCGGCCCTATCTTCATCTACAGGTTCCATTATCTTATCTATTTTCATACATTTCAAAGTTTTGTTGCATAATAAATTTATGTTTTATTTTATAAATTTATTTCAATTTCCTGAGTAAGTTAAGATTCTGTATAGAATTGATTTTGATTGAATAAAATAGTCTCTGCATTTTTCCCCATGCAAATGGATCTCCATCGTACTCTAGTACAGAGATAAATTAAGTCAAATAGATAAAAGATAGGCAAATAGCCAGGTAATTGAGAAGATGCAATTTTTATATTTTCTTAAGTTTCTGCTTAATGTTTAATTTATGTGTATACATGTATCAGTGTCTCCCTTATCATTCTATTTACAGATAATTGTTTTCCTAAATGAATAGTAATGTTCTCTTCATTCCATAAATATCTTTTGTCTCGAAACAAATAGATTTTCTTTTCTAACGGTATAAGAATTGTCTCTCTGTATTATAGTATTTAAAATGTATATGTTTATATCATAACAGATGCAGATTCAATCTCAACATACAACATATTGTTACTTTTTCCTTATGAAATTAGTGCACAGTTGACAAGTACCAACTATTCCATGCACATAATTACTCATTGTTTTACATTATCAATTCCATAGTAGGAAACAAAACATTTATCAATTCATTCTATAACTATAAACAATGATATCAACTCTTGGCATACAGCCAACATTTTTAACCATTTTAAACTTATGTCAAACCATGTGTTATTTCCATAAAACTAAACATAAATTACAAACTGCATTCGCTTTCCATAGATTGAATTAGTCAAAGCCTCGGTAGCATCTCAAGTATGCTAGTTATTACAATGTTTGTGGAACAAATCTAACAGTAGTAACAAACAACAAGTTTGGCTATCGATATCATATCGAGGAGCAAGATCAAGCCATACATGTTCCACACAAATACAAACCCTAACCCTTGAACCTCTTATAGGATGAAAACGAAACAATATTTATAAATCAACGAACTACACACAGGTCGAAGCCTTCCATAGTTTACAAACATCTACTCATTGTTCATTGGAAGCAATAGTGTTTTCACTCTAATTTACATTCTATTACATCATTTTCCTTTTTAAAAATTTATAGTTCGTTATCCTACGAAGGAAACGATAGCAAGGAAGTACCAATTCTTTGTTTACAAAACTATAACCTTTTTATACTTCAAAGCTTAAACGCAGAACCATTTTAAGAACAAGTTTTCATTTTACACATTCAAGTCACATGAACATTCTAGGTTTGAAACCCCAACAGACGAACGAGACAAGTGTTTTAAACTGACTTAATAAATTCTTGTATATTAAAAACTTGATGGGGAAGATGAGCTCTCAGCAACAAAAGTTACATTATCTCTTTTGACGCAAAACTTAAAATATTGTTACTCTAACCAGGAAATCCGAGAGGCTTCCATACTATAGACATCATTTACAACATAATACTGGAATCTCATTCCAAATACCACAAAATGGTTCAAACATCAACGATGGCCATTCTTCCAGGAGAACCTACGAAGGGTTTTTCCACCGGGGCTTACCAGTTCAGCGAGCCATCAACTGCCAGCAAGCTTTAACTCTATAACTCCACGACGAAGGCAGCACCTGCCACATAAAATAAAATGAGGTTATAACATTCCAAAATGAATGCTATACATAAGTCCAAACTATAATTATAACAAACAACATTCATAAAAACAAATATTACCTTCGTAAGAAGAGAAAGATGGAATGTTTCATGCTTTCAGTTTCCAATCATCCAACCGACGCAACAGGAGAAACATGCAGCTATGGTATGTCAGACTCTGAGTATAACTCCAATTTTAACCGTAACCTTTTACACGACGAAAGACACAAGGCTTCAACACCTATTCTCCATTCGAACCATAGTAACTTATACAACAAGTTTCCACCATCAATTTCAGGAGATGGAAGTTACAGAGCCACCAAGGAATCAACCAGACGTCGAACCCTACTACTCAGCGGTCTGTTGGCCTCTCCATCAAAACCAAAAATCCAAATGAATGCAAAAGGAAAAACTACAATGGTATAGCAAGTGCATTAGGGTTTAGATCTCAACAATCGAAATAGACCGGATCAACGGGTGAGATCTGGCCAGCTAAGCAACGCCACTACATAGACAATAATACGATCAACCCACCCATTAATAACTCATTTAATATCAAGCCCAGTTGGAATGCCATATCACCGAAGTATAGCTTACAACTAGGCAGGGTCACCACGATTTCTACAAAGTCCATCACGTGGAGCTGTTATAGGTAATAGCCAACGGGACATTCCACTAACAAGGAACATGGTTTCATAAATGCTTGATCCTACATATGACCTTGCCAGACTATGCCTACGGTGGTAATAACTCTTGTCAGCATCGTATTTAATGGCAATAGCATGCCATAAAAACCATGTTATATATAAATTCCAAACCTTTTTGCATTCACATAGTATCTATGTTTCATATATTTCAAATGTTAAGATTTATTTCACATAGTATGCTTGCATTACAACTCTAATGCTAAGTTTTATTTTGCATAGGGTTTATGCATTATAACCCTTAAAATTTCCATTTAGAACTTAGGGTATTGTGACAAATGGATATATGTCACAATTACATAACAAATCGACATCTTGGCCATACAGTGATTTAGTAGAATAATATTACAAGAGCATATATAATTTAGGATACACGTGATACGTCATATAGGTATTGAAGGCCAACTTTTATTATGCACCATAGCATTATAATAATGCGAACATTACTATACATTTGCATTTCGAATTGAACAAATAGTAGGATTCTAATTCTAAGAAATCCCACTATAATCTATTATACCATTAATCACTGAGGTCGCATATTGTTCAACCTTGATGTAATGATAAATATCATCAGATGCGTGTCGCATTATTCAAATTCTTAGAATCTCTCATAATATTCATATCAATTATAATTCTAATGAACGATGTCACTGATTACAACAGAAGTATAGTGTAAAATATCTCTAGCTACACTTACAAGTGTTAGGATAAAAATGGTACAGGTTGATAAATAAAAACTAGAACAACATACCATCGATACCTTCATGCATGACAGTGCACACATCTATCTTGAAAATAGAGACAACTAGCTGAAGCTTATAACTTTTCTTGAAGTACACAAACTATTTTATTATCTTAGCTGTAGATCTGCGAAAGAAAGGGACCAATGTTTTAGCTATCAAACTAAGTAAACCCAAGGGCACCCTGTAGGAACCCCTTCAGAAATATGCAAACAGATTGTTAGTATTATTACTAGAACCATGACACGAGAAAATAAACATTATTCTATTGCATTTGATTTATAATTTGTTTCCTTTTATGTTTAGGAATAACAATGATAAGCATGTGAAGTTGTCATTTGTTAATTAGTTAAATAACTTTCATTCTGCAGTTAGCATTTTCTTTATGATTTTGCTATATAAAAAAAATTATTTTTTTGCAATTTTTCAGATGTTACACGTTGTATCAAAGCGCGAGTTCAAACTCTAGGCCTGATTTAGGCTCATGCCCGCAAACATAAAACAAATCAAAAAGTTTATGTTACTAACTTTTGTAATTCAATTTTATTTTTGCACAAAACAGATTAACCTTTAAATTTACATGTATGGAAATACCAAAAGAATCAACAGAGGATAGATCTCCTCGTAATGAACGTATTAATAATAATAATTATGAAGAAATCTATGTTAAATTAAATAACCAATCTTCTGAAATTTTACGCACTGTACAGGATTTAAAATCTGAGTTAAAAGTTGTTAAAGAAGAAAATGAACGGATCCTTAAGGTACAAGAAGAGTTACAACATAATTTGAGGGAGAATTGTCGTATTGATGAAAGAGGCAAAAAATCAAAAATGAAGTCTAATTCTGAAACAATGTCCCACAAACATAAGCATAAGAAAGCAAGAAACGATAAAAGAAACAGTTACTCATCATCTAAATCTGATCCAAGTAATAATGACTTTGATTATGACAGCAGTAACAGTGAGTGCTGCTCTAAAAAGAGAAAACATAAACATGATGAATAGATTACTGGGGAATTTAAGAATATTAGGCCACCCACCTTTAATGGCGAAAGTGAGAAGGATGAGACAACAGAAGCTTGGCTGTCTTGAATGAAGAAGTAATTTAATATTTACGACTACTCTTCTCAACTAAAAGCCAAGATGGCTATTTACAACATGACCGGAAAGGAAGATATCTGGTGGCAGGATCTTAAAAGAATTAAAAGTATAAAAGAAAAAGAATTTACATGGAATATTGTGACATCCCTCTCCAATGATGAAATAAATAACATACATTATGTTAGATTTATTTTAAATTTATTTTTAGTTTTTATGCAAATAAGGAAGCCAGATGAGAAGTCTGCTGACTTAAAGTCCTAGGAGGACTGTTGTAAACAAACAGTTTTATTATTATTAATAAAAGAATGAGCAGGAACAGCCAAGTTAAATGAGGAGATCATGCATGGAGAAGTGGGGGACGAGTTAGAGTTAGCCTCTGGGACATCAGAACAAGTGTCAGGAGTGTATTTAAGACACTAGACACACCCTGAAAATCAGGGATTTGGTTAGCTGCGAAAATTCCATGAGGAATTGGCTGCCAATGGAAAGACCTGGGCAAAATTATAAAAGGATGGCATATGTGAGGAGGCAGGACGCTGCTGAGTATGCCAGAAGGAATTACACTTGCTGTGTGAGCACTCTGTGTTAGGCAAGGGATTCAGGAAAGAATACTGAGTTTGAGGCTAGCTGTCCACATTTCTCCATGCATGTGTCTGGCTCGGGGGTGATTGCGGACGAACTTGGTGTTTGTACCTAATCTACGGTTGGGAGGAACGTGGCTGTTCCTACTGCATTTGGTTTACAAGTTCCAGATATAGGAGGCCTCGGCGTTCATTGTACGCTTTTCTATTTCATTCCTTTGTTTTAATTTGTTTAAATGGAATCTAGGGTTTAGGTTTGACTTCTTACGCCCTATGGCCAGTAATGAAAAATGGATATTGAAGAGTATAGAGATCCTCAGTATCATAAGCCACGATTTTTCATTTGAATAACCTAGGGTTTAATTGTTTCGGCACAGTGTGAATAGGAGAGTTTTAGATCTGAAAACGCTATGTTATCTCTCTACCTGGAATTTAAGATTTTTCAAAATAGTATAATCGAATGACAGTACCATTATTTTTCAGTCACCTAATTCTACAGTTGATTCTAGATTATTTTATTAAAACCCTCTTGCAAACTCCGCAGTACGAAAACAGTGTATTCGATCCTCACTCATGAAAACTCTGTAAGTAGTGAAGCATAAAGTAATATGCAAATATCAACATCATTGCATTTGAAGTATTTAAACACGTATCCATTAACAATAGGAAATAAATATCAGACAGCGATTTTGTTTAAAGATCTACTCTATCATTATGACTCATACAAACGTTCCTTACCATCACGAATACCTGCGGAATTTTAGTATTAATTGTTCAAAATAGAAATCACGAAGACACCACAGAGGTCGGTCAGGTAATTTTATATTTGGGCTGCAGTCACCGGCTGGGAAGTACATTTATCTTGCAGACAGTCAGTATCAAAAGCAGAGACAAACGAGGAAAAACTTAGGTTCTTTCAACCCATAATCTTAGAAAAACGTATCTGCTTTACACATTTACAAGGGAAATAAACAAGGTCACATTAATGCTACACGACTATTTTTTTACAGGTCTTAAAACAGTCAAAATCGCTTATCACAATGTTAAACTAGAGAATTTGGAATCCTGGGTATCGAACCCATTCCACTTATCTTAGTACGGAAATAAATATTCTTCATACAAACAAATTCGGGTTTAGCTACAATTTTAAAACCCTGCGGAATACAGCGAAAAACAAGAACCTGAGCTTATACTCGAATAGCTCAACACGAGTTCCCAGCCTCTGAAATTTATTAAATTGAAAAAATCATTATCGGGCCGTGGTAGTGTAAACCCAGGACTCGATGAACCCGACGCTGAAACAGAATAGTGATCTACCTTTTATAGGACCAAAATTCCTACTGCCGTTGGGAGTTCTTCCAAGCTTCCTGTCATTGTATGAGAATGAGGGAGCGATACCACTTACCAGGGTAGGCTCCCGGCTTCGCTTGCGCCATTCGAGCTGAAGCTACCTATCATTTAACAGATAATATGTCATTATCGGACCCCTTGCAAAACAATTAAATAATTCTTGAATGCTGAATCACAGGACTGCTGGGTTACCTCCGAGATATCATAGGAAAGAGACCACGTCTCGGAAGACAAAGAGCACTACTTCTGGAGTAAATGCGATGGCAAGAAGCCACTCCTCCGATTTTGCAGAAAAGCATAGTGACTGTAGTATGTCAAGACTCAACCAATTCACCAGAGTAAGATCGGATATAACCCTTGAACCTCCATCGAAGATAAGAAAGCGATCGTTACAGTGAAAGGAAATACATATTGAAGAGTTGCCTTATTCCAAGTATCGAGACATTAAACCCTGACCGTCCAGTTACAGGTGGCAAGGCTGAATTCATCCACATTAGCTAGGGTCACATGGCCGTATATAGATTAATAATGAACCAGTACAAGTACCCTGCCAAAACGCCGGTGGACAACAACCACATTGATGGGTCACAGGACTCATTTAATTTAGCCGAGTTTCGCAGCTGGTAGTATGTACCTACAGAAATAAGTGTTAGGCTTAAACTCTCACGTCACCCAAAATCAAAATGGTCTGCATCTAAGCTATTTTTTTTATGTGAAAGTTAATCGGCATTGCAAAATTTATGTGGTAATCGAACCTTAGCATGGTAAGCTTGGACAGTGGCAATGCTTAATTCATACACTTGAATTAGTAATAAAACTAAGGAAATAAGATAACTTGGTACTATTTTACAGTAATCGAACCTTAGCATGGTAACCCTGGACAATATCAATGCTATAATTCATACACTGAATTAGTAATGAAAAATTAAGGAAATAGGATAACTTGGTATTATTTTACAATAATCGAACCTTAGTATGGTAACCTTGAAGAATATCAATGCTTTAATTCATACACCTGATTTAGTATGAGGACTAAGGAGGTAGGATAACTTGTTATTATTTTGCAAAAATGGATAATATTATAAGGTTTTCTAAAGTATACCTTCTCCTTCTTTTGAGTATGTGTCTGGCGAGAGTCCAGCCCTAGTTCTTTTCTCTACGGTGCATACCATATCCTGTCACCGGCATTATGAGGAACCTCAGGAACATAGAAACCTGCACCCCAGAACATGAAGGGAAGTTAGCCGAAGCTAAGTAAGTAGTATGACAACCTCCTTCTAACTTATAGGAAGCTCAATGGTAAGAACATCAGAAAGGTCAACATTAAAGACACTAATTAACTCTAGATGGTTGATAACTTAGGTCTACTTTCTGTTCATCATTTTTAAAAAGAGAGTTACAGATAAGAGAGACAAAAGGACAAATAAATAAAAGAAAAAAAAAATTTGTATGGAGATTTCACATATGGTATCAGAGCTAGATTCAACCCTGCTGCCTTGGAACACTTAGTTTTTTGTTGCGCAGGAATATAAACTAATTATATATATTTGAATGTTGCATGCGTATGTTCCAGTTTTTGAAATTTCAGATGACTTCGCACGAAGAATACGGAGAAGAACCTGAAGAAAATGAACAGGCAAGAACAGCAGAACATTCGGAAGCAAGCCAGGTACTAGAAACCATGAGAAGTCTGATCGTGGAGATACAGAGTTTCAAAGCAGACAATGAGCAACTAAAGAAGGCCCAGGAAAAACAACAGGAAATTAATGAGATATTGCTGCAGAGCCTTCATGAAAGGAACAATGGCGAAAAACCGAAAGAAGATACTAAGAGGAAAGAAGAAACTGACGAGAACGCTGAGAAGAAGGGAGATTCCTCCAATGAAACCCAGAAATCTGAACATCAAGATAAGACTATGGGAAAAAGGAAGGTAGATCATCTGGAGGGTGAATTCAAAAAAATAAAACCTACAAGCTTCGATGGAGAATCAAAGACTGGCGAAGAAGCAGAAGCCTGGCTGCTAGACATAAAGAAATACTTTCAGATCTACAACTATTCCAGTAATATGAAAGTCAGAATGGCTGTGTACAACCTAAAGGGGAAAGCCAGCATATGGTGGCAAGACCTGAAGATTTCTCAGGGGCTGAAAGAAAAGAACCTCGAATGGTCGGAGTTTAAGAAATACTTCAAGAAACAGTACTTATCAGAAAGTTACTACGAAAGAAAAACCAAGGAATTTTACGAATTAAAGCTGGGCCAAATGACGATGGAAGATCTCATAAATAAATTCCTAGACTTATTACGGTTCGTCCCATATATTAAGGAAGAAAAACTGAAGGTACAGCGATTCTTAAGCTGCCTGCCACAGTCCTATAAAGATCGAATCGAGTTCGACAATCCCCGAACTTTAGAAGAAGCACTGAGAAAGGCCAGACTGTGTTATGAGCAATACAAACAAAGAAATGACACTACCCAAGCATGGAAGGACAGAAAACAGGAAAAGTATAACCAGCGGAAGAAAGGTTACAAACCCCCGCCCTTCAGGAACATGCCCAAAAACTTCCAGGGAAATTCATTTCCCAAAAATGAACAGTTACAGCAGAAAACTTTCAAAGCCCCTAACACGGGAATAAAAGGAAGTATCGGTACTCCTAAGGAACCCCTGAAATGCTGGGAATGTGGTGAAGATCATGTACGCAGGAATTGTCCCCGATACAATGAAACGAACAGAGTACTGCATAATATGCAAGAAGCATCCACGGTGGGAGACATTGGGAAAAGTTATCACCGAATCAATGCAGCCTTAGAGGACAGACAGGCAGATCATCAATCTGCCATCGTGGAAATTGAAGGTAAAATTTCTGACCATATTTGCTCCATTTTAATTGACCCGGGGGCAACCTTAAGCTACATCACTCCCAAGATGATGGAGCACTGCCAACTCACTAAGGCAAAGCATCCAAAACCTCGGTTAGTTCAGTTAGCTACAGGAGTAAAGAGGAAGGTTACTGAATATATATCTGATTGTGAACTTCAAATACAGGACCACAAGACAAAGATTAATCTAAATGTGTTGCCTTTAGGATCTTACGACATGATAATAGGTATGGACTGGCTTGAAAAAAATAAAGTAGTACTGAACTGCTTTAGCAAAAACTTTACCTACGTTGCGGAAGACCAAATTCTTAGAACAGTGATTGGAAAACAGAAACCTGTCTCTGTTAGGCAGATTTCTGCTATGCAGCTAAAGAAATGCATGAGAAAAGGATGCAAGATTTACGCTGTAAGAGTATCTGATTTACTTCTCAACGAAAATCAGACTTCTATAGCAGAGCATCCTGTCTTAGGTGAATTCCTAGACGTATTTCCAGAGGAAATACCGGGGTTACCTCCTCAGCGAGAAATAGATTTCTCTATTGAACTTTTACTAGGATCTGCACCAGTGTCAAAAGTACCTTATAGAATGAGTATCCCAGAATTGACGGAATTAAAAATTCAGATTCAAGAGTTACTAGACAAAGGGTATATAAGACCTAGTGTTTCGCCTTGGGGTGCACCGGTTCTGTTTGTCAAGAAAAAAGATGGGACTCTAAGGCTATGTATTGACTATAGACAACTGAATAAGGTAACTGTTAAGAATAAATACCCTTTACCACGAATTAATGATTTGTTCGACCAAGTAGGGGGAGCTAGGATCTTTTCCAAACTGGATCTTCGATCCGGGTACCATCAGATTCGTATTAAAAATGAAGACATAAGTAAAACCGCGTTCCGTACCCGATACGGACACTATGAATTTGTAGTAATTCCTTTTGGGTTAACCAACGCCCCTGCCACATTCATGTGTTTAATGAATGGTATTTTCAACAAGTATCTAGATCAATTTGTGCTGATTTTTATTGATGATATCCTAATATACTCTAAGACGGAGGAAGAACATGAACAGCATATAAGAGTTGTATTGCAAACCTTGAGGGACCACCAGTTATATGCAAAGTTGGAGAAATGTGAGTTCTTTAAAAAGGAAATCCAGTACTTAGGCCATATTATTTCTGCTGAAGGAATTTCAGTCGACCCACAGAAAATAAAAGCCATAGCGGATTGGCCAGTACCGAGAGATGTAGCGGACATTAGATCTTTCATGGGACTCACAGGTTACTATCGGAGGTTCATTGAGGGATTCTCGAAGATCGCCTACCCCATTACCTCACTACAGAAAAAAGGGATAAAGTTTGTGTGGTCCTGCAAGTGTCAAGAAAGTTTTGAATGACTCAAGGAATTGCTGACCAAGGCACCTATCCTAAAGGTAGCAGACCCATGTAAAGAATACACGGTCTGTACAGATGCAAGTAAAGAGGGAGTAGGAGGAGTACTGTCCCAAGACGGACATGTAATATGTTACGAATCACGAAAGCTAAAGGAGCATGAACGCAACTACGTGGTTCATGACTTAGAATTAACAGCAGTAGTACACGCACTGAAAATGTGGCGTCACTACCTGCTGGGAAAGAAATTCTTGTTATTAACCGATAACACTTGTGTCAAGAACCTATTTAACCAACCAGGACTCAATGCCAGACAGGCAAGATGCATGGCTTTCTTAAGTGAATTCGACTTTGATGTAAAACACATAAAGGGTAAGGAAAATACGGTGGCAGATGCACTTAGTCGAAGGACCCACGAGGTGTACGAAATAATAATGAGTCAACCAGAGAGTAATCTCATGGAGAAAGTATTAGTGGCAAGCAAACAGGATGCAGATTACATAAATCTGCAAGGTAAATTACAACAAAATGAGAAAAACATGAATGGGACAGATTTCAAAGTGGATCAGAAAGGTCTGATTTGGTTCAAGGATAGGCTGTACATGCCTAATGTTGCAGAATTTAAATTGTTTATTCTAAATGAGATGCACAAACCCCCTTTTGCAGGTCATCCCGGTTATCAAAAAATGATAACAGCCCTTAGAAAACAGTTCTTTTGGCCTAAATTAAAAACTGATCTTGCTGATTATTTATCTAAATGCTTGGAATGTCAACAGGTGAAGGCTGACCATAGACATCCTGCTGGTTTATTACAACCACTACCAATTCCTGAATGGAAATGGGAAGTGATTTCACTAGATTTTATCACAGGCTTGCCAAGAACCCAGCGGCAACATGACTCTATAATGGTGGTGGTCGACAAATTTAGCAAATCTGCACATTTCATTCCGGTAAAAACCACCTACAAGGCAGCAGATATTGCAGGAATTTTTCTAAAGGAAATATTCAGATTACACGG